>JAQPPZ010016925.1:9707068-11009136 GCA_028583015.1 Wollemia nobilis
TGAAAGAGAACAAGCTTTCGAGGAAATCAAGGCTCGGATTGCGCAAGCTCCGGTGTTGACAAACCCGGACTACTCCAGAGACTTCATCACTGTGCGGTGGGAGAACCCGAAAGTTACTGGCTGCGATCCGACTCGAGAAGGAGACGACGGTGAGGAGCGCCCCATTGCGTTCCTAAGCCAAGTGATTTTGCCGCACGAAGAGAAGTACAATTTTATAGAGCGGCAGGTCCATGCGGTCATGAAGTCCCTTCAAAAGTTCAGGCACTTTGTCTCCCAGAGTAAGACCACTTTCTTTGTGATTCACCCGGATGTTCGCAGTTTCATCTTGCAAGGAGAACCGGGTCACAAGAGAGCGGGATGGATTGCCAAGATCCGGGAGTTTGACATCGAAGTACGGCCCACCAAGCTTATCGGAGGCCGAGCCTTGTGTCGAGAAGTGGCCCGAAGCGCCATAGCCGGCATCTCCGCTTTGTAAGTGGGAGGACACAGCGACACACGTCTACCTAAACAACTCCTTATCGGAGGGGAGTGATTGGACAGATGAACTGGTGAGATACTTCTGCACCGGAAGATGTCCGGATCACCTGAACGCCTCACAACGAAGGAGATTTCGGTTAGGTGCATTAAGGTACACTCTTCGCCTCGAGGGGCTTTACTTCAAAAACATTGACGGCATCCTATTGCGGTGCGTCATAAAATCTGACCAGCCTAGGATCCTCGGAGATTTTCATTCCGAGATGCCTGGGGGTCACCATTCCTCAAGGCCAACGGCCTTAAAAATAATAAGAGGCTGGATACTATTGGCCCACTGCGTTCGTGAGACGCGTATGCGGTCTGCGCCAAATGTGATCAATGCCGGAGGTATGCTTGGCCGAAACGAGAAAAGCACCCTGCCCCTTCAACCGATTCAAGCCGAAGCTCCGTTCCAACAATGGGGTCTAGACTTCATTGGGGTGATTTCTCGTAACTCCTCCGCCGGCCACAAGTTTATTCTCACAGCTACTGACTATTTCACACGGTGGACGGAGGCGATCCCGACCAAGAACGCCGACCAAGAAATGGTCATCGGGTTCATTGAGAGCACGATTACCCGCTTCGGGGGTTCGAGTCGATTGTGACGGATAACGATCCGGGATTTGTAGGCGCCGTACTCACGGAGTACACCGTAGAGACTTGGCATCTATCACAAGATGTCTTCTAATTACTACTCGCAGGGGAATGGCCTTGCCGAGTCTACTAACAAGAACCTCCTGAAAATTCTCCGGAGGACCATTGAAAAGAATAAGCGGACTTGGCACTTGCTCTTGAACCGGGCGCTATGGGCGGATAGAGTTGCGTTCAAGAAATCCCTCAAGACGTCCCCCTACGCGCTCGTCTATGGCAAGCAAGGCTGTTATGCCATCACACATTGAAATCCCCGCCCTGTGGATGATTGATGAAGACAGGAGCAGCGGAGACCCGGTGAGACGACAGATTGTGCCAACTCCTGCAGTTGGAAGAAGACGAGAGAAAGTGCATACCGAGGCCTTCGCGGATCACATTGCAGCCACTAAAGGCTGGTTTGCCAAAGGCACCATCGCCCGAGTTTCGAAGTCGGGGACCCGGTGCTGAAATGGGACTCATACAAGGCAAAACCGGGTAATCACGGAAAATTTGATGCTCTGCGGGAGGGCCCTTATCGGATTGCCGGGTGAATCGGTTCAATGCCTACATACTTTCGGATATGGAGGGTCAGCTCCTCCCCATCCCCGTCAATGGGTTCCACTTGAAGCTTTATCGCTGTTGAAGGCGCCCGAGTGGCCCTTCCTTGTAAAAATTTTGCCTTGTGTTTTTATTTTTCCCGCATGTATAGTTTCCAGTTTTAGCTTTCAGTTTATTTTTCCTTCTTTGAGCTTAAATGCGGCATGGGAGAGAAAGACAGACTTCGCAGCGAAGTCTGTCGTTGCCCACGAGGAGGGGCGAAGTTCGGCTATGCGAGAGAAAGAAAGGAGAAAAAAGAGCAAAAAAATCGACTAAGTGTTGGCCGAAGCCCGACTTCGCAGCGAAGTCCGACTTCGGCCCGGCCGAGTTGCGAGTTTTGTCCGAGAAAACAACGGAAACGGACCGAAGGCCGCATTGCGCAACCCTTCGTGCGAAGTCGCATATGCGCACAAACTTGCGCGAAGTGCGAACCTCGCGGCGAAGTCCGACTTCGGCGAGCGCCGTGCGAAGTGCGCGGCTGCGCTCAACGTTTGTGCGAAGTGCGAACTTCGCGCGAAGTTCGTACTTCGCCCCAAGCTCCGGCGAAGTTCGAACCCGCCCCGACGTCTCAGCTGCGCGGTTTGTTCAAAGTCCAAAGGTCGCAGGGTATGTTAAGTGTGTTCAAAGGCCCCAAGGCGGCAAAGACCCGGACCGCGCCCAACCTTGGGCGCGGCAAAAGCGAAATGGAACGGTTCCAACGTGCGCTTGCGCGAAGTTCGAACTTCGCCGAAAGTCGGGCGAGAGTCCGACTTCGCCCGCGAGGTCGGGCCGCGCCCAACTTTGGGCGAAGCCCGGCTGCGCCTAGTTTTCCGGGCCAGTTTTGGGCAGCATTCAATAAAATGAATAAAAAACTCAAAAAGTCCCAGCTGGGCCCAAGGCGCGTTTGTAACTGTTTTAATCTGGGTTTCCGCGCCAAAAATTTTGTCTTGAGCAGTGTGCCCAAATGGTGGCAGCAACGTCCGCCATGGTGCAGTCCCCAACGCTGAATTAATGATTGCGCGTTTTCAAGGAAAAACGCAACTAAAAAGCAAGGCACGTCTGAGGGCGCGTCTTTTCCTAAACCTTCTCCTGCGTGACCACCAAGGGTTTTAACTCAGCCGACCTACCCCTCCTGCGTTGCATTAATGGCGCTGTTTTTATCTAGAAAAGAGGGTCAGAATCATGCCAACATTCCAGATTGCAGAGATTATTCCTCGGACAGTGCTAATTATTCCTCTGATAGCGAAATTTGTTGCAAACAGACTGAACCTGTCATTATTGTTGACTCGGAGAGATGGACAAGGGAAAAATGCCCGTGTCAGTACGATCCAGTGAGCAATGAACCGAGGGGATTTGCCGCGGCCGGGAGTTTTCAAAGGCGATCCTCCGCCGGGCAGAAAAAGTCAAAGGCCCGGACGAAGAAGGTGCGGCGTGGGCAATCCCCACCACCTCCGGTGAATTACATGGCAGGATATGTGGACGGCTCGTTTTCCATGAGCCTAACTCAGCTGAGAGCGAATGTGGAGAGCTGGGCTGACAAAGTTTCGCCCTCCCATCATTTTGGAGCGGCGTACAAATCAAATCTCTTCAGATTCATGTGCCCTCCTGTCCACCAGTGCCCGAGCTGATAGACTTAATTGTTAGACATTATAAACCGGCTTCCGACAAATCTGCGGTTCAGTTGGCAAACCCTTGTTACGCCTGCGCGAGGGAGACTATGCAGACGACTTTCGCCCCGAGTGAGAGTATGACTCCGGCACCATCCTCGAAAAGATAAATGCGGGCGAACAAGCGGGACGTTTCACGCACACCAAGCGAATGAGGGATTTCCTCAATTCGGAGAGCTGAGCGCCCGCTTCCGACCGGACAATGGCCGGCGGCCCCATGCCTTTGGTGAAATTTCGAGCAAGTATCTATATACCATCTTGGCATGGATCCTCGATTCGCGACTCAGATGAGTTGGTGCACACGTGCTGAGTGGCGCCGCGAATGCCTCTGTGTGGAGAATCTTACGAACCGGCGGCGCAGCGGAGCGGAAAGCGCCCATCTCTTTCGTGAGCGAGCCGGTGCGCTTACGCAATTCATTCCAGCCTGTTGAAAATTCAGAAGAGGCAGTCAACCGATTTTCGTTTCAGTTCCGTTCTGGTCTGGCTTTGTTTGTACCATCTGCACCCCCAAATGCCGATCCTGAACCTGAAGAAGGTTAACGAGAAGGGAGAGCCCTAGCCCGTCTATAACTGGATGGATGACTTATACCGGAAAGGGTCCTACTACAAGTTCAACTTCAACTTTCTGGGATTCGTCATGTCAGTCTTCACCGAAAGTGAAATCCCCCGTCCCCCGAGAGAAATGACGAGTGCTTTGATAAATCGGAAGCTCGGGACGTTTTAGAGCCGACGCGGGGATTGTGATCGGAATCTACTGATTCAAGGGCAAACCCTATTTGCTGCCCTATTGGTGCTCAAAGCATCCGTTCGGGATGGAGGTTGCCCGAGCGGATGGACTATGTGGAAGAAGAGTTTGGCCTAGGGGAAGAAAAGAGGACAGATTTTTCAATACCCTCTTTCCTGGGCCAACGTTGAGATTACCGAGGTAGGACAACATGTCTACCTAGAGCAAGCGCTGTCCCGAATTGGCCTTGGTTTCTTTGCCGCGTAGCTGGAAGTATGACCCTCATGGGATAAGGGGAAAGTTTGCACATTTGTGCCCCGGGATATAACCGAAGATAGATGCGACGTGGTCCATGTGGACCTTGATTGGGAGATTGAATTAATGGAAGCTTCTCCCCCTTGGCAGGATTTCTCTGCTGAGGAGGTGACATATGACCCCAAGAGAAACCCGGACCATCACTTCTCATCTCCGGGGGTTCAAAAATTTCGTCTAAGATTGCAGGCCTTAAGCGGTCTAAAGAAAAGATTATTGAATGCTTGGAAAATGAGATGCCGCACGCAACACGATAAATCCACAAGGAGAAACCCGGCCGTAGATGACGACTTCTCGGTTCTCTATGACCGACATCATGGCAGTGGCGGCCGTTCGCATATCAAGGTTACGTTCCCCGAGGCCCCTTTGAGGATTATAAAAGTGGGTCTCCTCCCAAACGAGTTGTACACTTCGACAGCTCGCGGCGCACGGCCCGGCAAGTACCCGAGCCGATCCAATGCGGTTCGTGGCTCCTAAGGCGGCGCATGAAAAGGCGAAAAAGTTAGTCAAGGCGGCGCCGAGGCACTTCCTCGGGCAAGAAAAGTGCCAACGCCGCGAGCAGAGCCGAGTCGCGGCGGACCTTCCGCAAGTCAAACCCCGGTACAAGTTTACCGTGGGAGCATCAGTGCCTGCTGCACCTGCTTCGTCTCCTTCCCCTGATCCGACAGTTGTTCCCGAGAAGAGAAGAAGCGGAGGAGAGTTGAGAAAATCAGGCGACCTAGCCTGATAGTGCAGCAGCCAGTCGCAGAGCCGCAGCCGCGTCCTGCCGCCGCAGAGGCAATTCCTTTGGGCGTCCCAAGCCGCCCGCCGAGACAAGAAGCGAAGACATTCACCGGCATCGGCTCCGGGCGGAGCCCGCGGTACGTTTGCTGTCCCTGTCTCTCTAGTCTCACCCGGTTCTACTTCCACTCGGTCCCCGCTCAATGCGGGCGAGCCATGACCACATCCTCCTCCCCGTCTCCGCGTCCTTCTAGCGGTCCCCATTCTTTCGATCGGTTTGTTCGGAACCCTAACGTCTCTCTTTCTATGAGCACAACTCCAAACCCTTCGCCAGGGTCGGTGCTTGAGGCTGTCCGTTCACCATCACATCCTCCGCCTTAGCCGCTTCAAACCCTCACAGTGTCAGCCGCTCCCATTTCCATTTCCCGGTCGCCCCCACAAGCGACCGATTCTTCCAAGGTCTGTCCGATTCCTCCTGATCCCATTCCCGCAGGAGAGACGTCTCGGCGGATCCCTAGGTCGGGGGAACCAGATTTTATGGACGACCTCCGAACTCGGATGACTTGCCCCTGGCAACGAGAGCTGTAGAGTATTCTGTCTCTTTCCGCCAAGACATGAAGCGGAGGAGACATGAAGAGATAGCCGCCCGGCAAAACGCGCAAAGTATGATTTCGGAAGGAGAGTGATTACAACGGAGAAAATAATCCCAATAGTGAAGAAGCCTCTCCGAGAAATGACTAAGGCGGACTACGTGCTCCAGACAAAGGAGAAAAGCTTTGACGACATTGATAAACAGTATGAGATTCAGACGATCATGCGCAAAGCTGACAATCTCTTTGTCAAGAGTCTGGAGGAGCAGGAAGAACTTTCGCGTTGCGGGACAAAGTAAGGCAACTTGAAGAGGACCTATCTAGGTCCAGCGAGCTGGACGGCGCGGCGAGAAGCAGGATGAATTCAAAGCCCGACTAGCCGCTTCTCGACAACGAGCCGCAACAAAAAGAAAGCGGCCTCGGAGCAGATTTCTCGGCTCCGGGGAGTCTTTGAAGCGAGGCACGATCGCGGCTTGCGGAGAAAACATCTCAAGCGAGTTGTCTTTTCAAAGACAAAAGTTAAGGAAATGAGGGCTGGTTTCTGAGGGAATACAAGCCCCATACCTTTAAGGTGATGGCAGTCCTAGACTTCGCATCCGAGGATTCAAGAAGTTTTTGCCCAGGGAAAGCCTGTGGTAGAGGAGCGCAGCGCCGGGGCAAAGCAATGGGCTGGACCTGGCGATAAACCTTCGAGGACCTGAGCGCGACGGCGTCCTTTTTCCCCCGTGTCCTCATTCGGCTGCAGAATGGGCGGGTGCAAGGGTGACCTTGCACAAATATTTCAGAAAAGTTGAAGAGGTGAGAGTGGCCGGACGAATGCTTGACGCATTCGGACATGAAAGAGATATCCGTCGGCCCCCTTTCACGCTCTTTCGGAACTTGGGTGTCCGGGTTTTGTTGAGAATGGCGAGCTCCTCACCCTAGATCGGGTAAAGAAGAATTGGCGAGTCCTTTGAAGCGAGATCTGCTGAAATTGATAAGTGGACTGATCCAATTCAAGACGAGTCGAGTCACTCGGATGGTGTCCAGATATTCCGGGATCCGCTCCTATTTTCGGGAGTTAGAGAAAAGATACCTCATCATCGACACTGCGCACGCTGTTGCACTTTCACGGAGCATTAGAAGATATAGGCGACCGCAAGCCATTCGAAGCGGAAGCTCCGGCGCTCGGCCCAAGAGGCGTACACTCGCATGTGCGAGGCGAAAGCAGGAAATGGAGACCTTTCGAAAGGAGATACCGATGAGGCAACCGACAAAGATGAATCGAAGAACGATTGCCGCAAGGAGAAGCAGGTTAGAGCAACAAAAGGCGGGGGAGGCAAGTTCCTCCGCACCCAAAGGATGAAGGCATGGATTCTTTGCGCCGAGGCGAGCTCGACACCCCGCGAGCCGCCAGAAATGTTGTCACATTTTGCACGGGGTGCAATGTCTTCAAAATTGTTTTGTAACAGTGCTGCTCTTCTTTCCCTCCTTCCGTTCTTCTTCCTTCTCTCCCTTTCCTTTTCTTTCCCATTCTCTTTCTCTCCCCCCTTTTTTCCTTGGAGTTCCCCGGTTGATTTTCCAGCTTTCCAGCGGGTCTATCTGAAATTGGCTAAGTCTGGGTGCGAAGTTCGTACTTCGCCCAGTTTTGGTGCGAAGTGCGTACTTCGCCCAGTTTTGGTGCGAAGTGCGTACTTCGCCCCACTTCCTGGGCGCACCTTTCACTGGCAGACTGGCAGGTCAATACAGAAGAAAGATAAAATGCCGGAGCAGGTCCATATGACGGCAGACACCAGTGTTCGCCTGTGCGCAGTTCGACTTCTCAACAGAGCCGGAATGCGCCCTTGACGAGTGTACGGTAGGGGAACAAACCCGAATTTGACCAAGGCTTGAAGGCCTTCCCCGACTCGCGCTGATTCTGCACGCATCCCAAGGAGCCCCGATCCCAAGCAAAGATGGATAGACTACCCTCTAAGGCAGGCATGTGTCACACAGCATAGCCCATCATCAGACAAGTGTCCAGCTTCGGGATTTGAACCAAGACTGCCGACCAAAAGGGATAAGCATGGGCTGCACCTGCCACTGCGTTAATAGCCTCATTCAAAGCTGATCCGAGGTTTCACTGCTCCGACTACTAGCAAGCCTCGCCGAATTGAAGATTTACCCGACACTCCGCCACGTAGGCTGTCCGGCTTCCCGGGAAGACCATCTTGCGAGTACGGACCCGGTCCGACAAAAGGTCGGCATTTGCGGCTCTTTCGGCGCACATCGGCTTATGTTTGGCGGGACTCGTGCCCATTAATGTAACGGGTGGGACTCGGGCTATAAAAGCCCATCCGAAATTCATTGTAAAGTGTGGAAGGGGAATGTTTGTTAGGGAACTACCGTACTTCTGTATACTGGTGCTACGCTTATGAATACAATCTGTATGCCTGGTTGCGTTCTCTTGTCTTTATTCTTTTATCTTTGTCTTTCATTATATGCCTTAGGCCCACCTGTGTCGCTGCTCGTTGATTCACTTTGGCATTTGGCGATCAGGTTCCTCTAGCATTGCTTGTTTAAAGCACCTTCTGTACTTCATTATTTTAAAGCATTCATAATAAATTTAGTAGCAGTTCCATCAGTTATGTGTGACGTTGTTGGCCCGTATCTGGTGATTGATGCGATCCCTACTCGTTAGTTCCTTGTAGGGAATGTTTGCTAGGGAGCCATTGAAGGCTGTGCGGTTAAACTCTCTACCTAACACATATACACGGCTCCGACATCTCTAGGTTTACTTTCTACCCTCTGTCAATGTACGTATCGGTGATTGATACGATCCCTCTTTGTTAGTTCCTTGTAGGGAATGTTTGCTAGGGAGCTATTGAAGGCTGTGCATACGCTGGCGGTGTATCGGAAGTACGCCTAGGTTTTGCGGTTCCTTGTCATGCTCTCGTGTTTGTATGCGGTAAGTAGCGGTGATTGGTGTGTTCCCGTACTGTTAGTTCCCCCCCACCAACCTTTGGACATATTTGTATCTCTTTCTGTACATTTGTCTCTTTCTGTTCATTTATTTCTTTCCTGTTCCCTTTAGCTTAAATCAAGTCCCCCCAAAAGGAGCCGGCCTTCTCCGGAGATTGGCTCGGAAGGCATCTCTTCCTCCCGGCCTTTCATCTTTGGTGGGCGAATCTGGGCGCATTAACCAAAAATCCTTTCCTCATGGCAGATTCGTAACCAACAGTAACCAATTACAAAGCCTTCGCATTACATTGTTCAGGGCCATTAAGGCATTACATAATAAAAATAAATGACCCTAGAGGCTATGTAAGCATCAACTTCAGCTTGCACCGCGGGGCAATTGGGCGACTATTATAGAACTGCTAAAATCTTATACTCCCTAGCATCAACTTCAGCTTGCATGACAAGGTAAGTAAGCTACTATACCAGCACTACTGAAATTTGATCTCTGGGACTGATTCAATACTTGAATACTTGCAACATGATAGATAATGAGACACAATGGGAAATGAAAGACAAGGTAAACAAAGATGACCCACAACTTCAGTCTACCAACAATTTTCTCTTCCCCGTTTCCTACTTACTAGCTCCTCTTTTATAGCTCTCTAACCTTCATGCTTTCAATCTTACATGATTCTGTTTTCCATCTTTTGCATTTTGGCAAGCAGATCCTGAACTAAAAGATGCTAGTTTGTAATCTTCTTCAAACACTGCATTTTGCAGGAATTAGCTTAAAAAAATTGCATGCTTAGCTCAAACTAGCCATGTGCTAGGACTGGTCGCTGGGATAATCTGCATATAGGGCCCAAAGCCATGTTGATTTCAAATTTACTGCTAAAATGGCTGACCCAGTGGCATTACCACAATGCTCTGCTAGGCTTTCTTCTTTGAGCAACAATGCCACTGTGCTCTGCTCTGATTTCTTCTCTGATATAATCTTCATGCAGGAGGAGTAAGCTCTTGGCTTATAACAAATTGATCAACACTTTTTGATGAAGCTTGTAGCTCATGGCTAAATTAGTAGTTAGCAACTCATGCTACTCTCACCTCTCAAGCTCAGCCATGATTTTGAATTTCATGGATTTTGTCCAGCTTGAATCTGCGCTATTAATAAGCTTTAATCTCTTCGTTAGCTCATAGCTTGCAGCTTCCTTTTGATGAAGATTTCTTTAGCTAAGCTTCATGTGTTTAACATGGCCTTAGTCTCTACTGTTCGTTTGAGCATGAACAGCATCCATTGTGCAGCTTCATGATCCCCTGGGGCACCCCTTTAAGCACATACACATCATCTTACAAGCAGGCCTGTCATCATCCACTTGGCAGCATCTTGGCTTAAGATTTTGTCCTTGTCTTTTGGGTGATACAAGTTTATTTAACTTTCCAGCTTAGAAGCTTTAATGCTTTTAAAATAAAATAAGCTAGAATAAGCTAGCAAGGTTGCTTCCAAGTCATTCACATAGTTAGATTGCAGCTTCTAATAGTAGCTCAAAGCTTTTATAAAGCTAGCTTAGTTTTGCCAAAGTAAAAGGCATTCTAGCCTCAGCCTTTTAACGACACCAAGTTAGCTTTATATAAAGCATAAAAACTTCAGCAACATCCATTCCATCTCAGCCAAATAAACAACTCCAGCTTCAGCTCACAATCATTTGAGCTTCATTTACTACACACATTGTGTAAGGTGTGAGCTATCCCTTAAGCCATTAATGCTACAAGCTTGGGCAGCCACTGTGTATTGTAACTGAAAACTTAAACCTCCTATAAAGCTTTTAAAGCACAATGAACAACTCACAGTGAAACTCGCAATGCTTATAGGCTTCTTTTCGACACATGCTTATTTAGATGGGAGTTGGCTTCTCATCCACCAATTTAACAAGCATTGGACAGCCCAAATGTGTCATCAGCTCCAGACTCAGTAAGTTCTCAAGCTTTAATCTCCACCGCATGCTCATGCTTGATTTGCCCCCTTTTAGCTTCTATTAAGCATACATATAGGCTTCCTTGTGAGATGAAATGCCTGTCATATACCTGGCATAATTTGGGCATGCATTTCAGGTTGCCTTCACCTTAGCTCAAGCTGACCAACACTTTAGCCTCTAAGTTTACAGTTTACACGACTTGCTTGCCAATCAAAAACATAAGCTTATGAAGCTCAAGCTTGAGCTATCGATCAAACAATTATTACATTAAAGAAATGGCTAAAAGCAGCTCAAGCTTAGGTTTTCCAAAGAAAATAGATAATATCCAACGTTCATATTTGTTGAGCTTAAAGCTATAAGGCTAAAGCCTAAATTTTTAAACTTTAGCTTTTCTTTACAGCAAAAGGAACACCTTACAATAACAAATTACTGTAATGCCAATGTCCATCCCCTGTTGTCTTCAGTGTCTGCCTAGACATAGATGCAATCCAGTGTATAGTACTTAAACATTATAAATAGATAGAAAAATGGCCTAATATATTAAAAAACGATTGCACAGTCTCTGCCATCCAATTGGTCAAGATATCAAAACCATCCTAAGTCCAATAAAATCAAATTAAGCAGGCCATTAAATATAGCTGAAAGCCTAGAACATCTAACCATAAAATAGGTGTTAGTGGCCTCACAATGTTGGGCAAGAAATATGCCAGGCTACATGTTCAATTAAATTTTGGAATACTGGAAGTCCGAAATGAAAAAATGTTAATACTTGTAAAAAGAGATGACTTTCAAGACAGAAAAAAGGTGAACTATGTTCTTACATCAGCTACACATTGTTTCTCAACACCCAAAGCCTTCTTCAGGTTTTCTTCTCGCTTCTCGGCTTCAGCAATAGCAGCTAAGTGGGCAGCTTTGTCACGCTTAAAATTTCCTTCTGCTTCTTCTTGAGCAATTTTCAGTTGTTCACACCTGGATGTCCATTCTTTGCGCTCTAATAAGAGTAGCCCCATGTTATATTGATATTCATACATCTGCACACACAACACCAAACCAGAAAATATTAATATATACACATAGAATGAAACCAAATATAAGATCAATTAAAACCTTTTGAAAGCACACTAATTCAATTGAATAGGAAAATGACATAAAATACAACGGCTAAATATAAAATCAATTAAAACTTTTTTAAAGCACACTAATTCAACTGAAGAGGAGAATGCCCTAAAAAAGGGGTCTCTGTCCTGAATTTGATCAAAGAATTGACAGAGGAAAAATAGTAGCTAGATAAGTAGGATGAAAATGGAGCTAGAGAAAATTAGCAAGCCAGAAAAGATTCATAGAAATTATGCTTGGATATGGTCCCTATTACCTAATAGCATGAGTAATTTTTTTTTTAAATTAGAGTGGTCCCTTATCGAAGCCACATATATATAAAAGCATGTCAACAAACATTGATTGAGTTGAATAATAATTTCCACTGCAATATTTTTCTACAACAAAAGGATATAAACACATTTATCATTCCTGCTCAAATAAGGAGTATAGTTCAAGAGAACTTAGCAATTTCTTCATTTAACCATTAACCATTCTCCTGAACAAACATCAGAAATTTACACTTCTGCTTATTAAATTTCTCCTTAATCACATAAAACAATTCTTAATGTTATGCTAGCATTCTAAGTTGTGATAGTATAAAAATCAAAAGTTCCCACAAATAATGATATTGTCTTGGCTAAAAATAAGCAAAAGAAAATAACAGAAGAACCTAATATAAGTTGTTTCAGTAATAGTTTAAAAATGTGAAAACATAAGCCAGTGGGATACGATCTAATAGTCAGAATCAAATGTCGTGATGATGACCATGTTCAAGCTGCATTTGGCATGCTCCCCTTATTAGAAGAACTGCAATAATGTAGGCCACTGGATATGACTACAATAATATTCAATATATCAACATATGCAAACGTATTTATAACATTCATAAATTTAAATAAAAAAACAAATATAAAAATGCATGTGAAAATATTTCCAACTTACCCACATAAAAATAGTCATATCAGTTAAGCTGCAAGCTTACCGCAGTTGTAATGTTAGCTTTTGAAGCTTTAAACTTACAAGGAAATGCATCCACAAGTATGGAAATAAGCATGCAATGTTATAACTATGATAATGGCTAACTAATATGCATGAAAATAAGATAGAAAACTTGATACAATGACTCAAGAAATGCCCATATATGAAAACTCACGAAAATTTGAAACTTGTTACAATATGTAGAGTTAACTCTACTAGTGCATGCTATGGAGCATTGCATGTTCTTACCATCTTTCTTCTCTCTAGCTCGATATATATATATATATAGAAGATAGGTTCCTTGAGCTTTACTCAACCTATGACTCTATTCTAAAGACTCATGTACATGTGGACTACATGCACATTTACATTATTGCACATTCTAACACTTGTGCATTTATTGCTTCTTCCCCAAGTAACTACTTAACCTAAGATAAACTCTCAATCTACTAATGTACCCAAGGTGATACAATGATATAACCAAATAATGTAATATATTTTCTAACACCCCCTGTATTACATTATTTGGGTTGACTTCCTCTTGATCTGCATAGATATTCTCTGAAGGCCTGGAATTTGTTTGTACCCAAAGCTTTTGTAAATATATCTGCTAGTTGTTCTTCTGTAGGAACATATTTCAATCTGATATGATGATTCTAAAAATGATCTCGAATAAAATGACATTGTGCTTCAATATGCTTGGTCCGTTCA
This sequence comes from Wollemia nobilis, assembly GCA_028583015.1. Classification (NCBI taxonomy): domain Eukaryota; kingdom Viridiplantae; phylum Streptophyta; class Pinopsida; order Araucariales; family Araucariaceae; genus Wollemia; species Wollemia nobilis. The sequence goes on from JAQPPZ010016925.1 coordinate 9,720,480, forward strand.
TGTACAATTGGATTTTTGATTAGATTGAGTACTCCTTGATTATCACAATGTATTAGAGTTGGTGCTCGTTTGACTCCCATGTCAGATAATATGTACTGTAACCATAATGCTTCACAAGTTGTATCTCTAGCTGCACGGTATTCTGCTTCAGTGGATGATTGTGCTACTGTATGTTGTTTCTTACTGTGCCAAGATATCGGTCCTGATCCAAGATAGAAGATATATCCTGAAGTAGATTTTCTATCATCAATAGAACCGACATAATCAAAATCTGAATAACCCTGTAGACAAAAATCTTTAACATTCTTCATATAGGTTAGTCCATAGTCTGTAGTCTTCTTAACATATTGTAGTATTCTTTTTGTAGCTTTCCAATGACTCTCTCTTGGTTCTTGCATGAATCTTGAAAGATAATTTACAGCAAAGACTAGGTCAGGTCAAGTATTAGTTAAGTATAGAAGACTTCCAATCAATTGCCTATACTATGTAGTTGAAACTAAAGGTGTTCCATCATTTCTAGATAATTGAATCCCTTGTTCCATGGGTGTGTCCTTTGGTTTACACTCCTTCATTTTATACTTCTCCAGTAGAGCATTTGCATATTTTGATTGAGTAATAGTGATATTGTCTTCCTTTTGATGAATTTCTAGACCAAGACAATAGTTCATCAATCCTAAATCTATCATCTCAAAGGCTTTCTCTAGATCCTTTTTAATCTCACTAATTAGTTTTTTTGAGCTTCCAGTAATCACTATATCATCAACATATACTATAAGGATTAGTATATCATTTCCAATTTTCCTTGTATATAGACTAGGATCTGATGTACTTCGTTTGAAATTATGTTGTAATAGATGATTGTTAATCTTTATGTTCCATGCCCTAGGTGCTTGTTTTAGGCCATACAAGGATTTGTTCAATTTGCAAACTTTTAGTTCTTGTCCTTTAACAACAAATCCTTCTGGTTGTGACATGTAGACTTCTTCTTCTAGGTCTCCATTGAGAAATGCACTTTTTATATCAATTTGATGAAGTTTCCAACCTTGATGAGCTACTACTGCACATACTGTTCTGATAGTGGTCATCCTGGCAGTTGGTGCAAATTTTTCTTCATAGTCAATTCCCTCAGTTTGAGTATATCCTTTTGCTACTAATCGAGCTTTGTACTTGTCAAGTGTCCCATATGCTTTGTATTTGATTTTGTAAATCCATTTGCAACCCACAACCTTTTTACCTGGAGGTAACTCTACTAAATTCCATGTTTTGTTCTTTTGTAGAGATGAATATTCAGATTCCATAGCTGCCTTCCAATGGGGTTGACTTAAGGCTTGAGATGTTGATGTTGGTTCTTCTGATGTACTTAGTAGTCCTCTGTTCATTCTAGTTTGACTACGAGTTTGAGGTCTCGTGGTAGTAAGATCAGGCATTTGTTCTAAGTTTGCTCCTCTTAGAGTATCTCTATACCATATGGGATCCTTCCTTTGGGGAATGGTGGATGACTCTACATGTTCACTTTCTTCATTATTGGATTCTGACTCTGTATCTATATTTTCTGACTCTTCCTCTGGAAAGTTTAATATGACTTCTGTAGTCTTATCTTGTTCCTCATTATTGACCTTGAGGTTTTCATCAAAAATCACATCTCTGCTTATATATACCTTCTTTGTACTTGGATCCATTATTCTGTACCCTGTGGATTCATCATCATACCCAAAAAATATCCTAGCCATAGTTTTGTCATCTAATTTTGTCCTTTTTTGTTTTGGGATATGCATATAAGCTTTACATCCAAAAAATTTCAATTTTCCAATGTTTGGTTTTTGTCCTGACCAAGCTTCTTCTGGTGTAACATGTTTGAGTATTCTAGTGGGTAGTCTATTTTGTATATATACTGTTGTTTTGACTGCTTCTGCCCAATATTGATGATCAAGATTTGCTTCTTTTAACATGCATCTTACCATTTCCATTATAGATCTATTCCTTCTTTCTGCAATTCCATTTTGTTGTGGTGAGTATGTTGTAGTGAGTTGTCTTTTGATTCCATTTTCTTCTAGAAAAAGATTGAATTCTTTAGATACAAATTCACCTCCTCTATCTGAACGAAGGTTTTTGATAGTCTTTCCTGATTCTTTTTCTACTTGAAGTTTAAATTGTTTAAAGTGACTAAATGCCTCTGATTTATATTTCATGAAGTATACCCACATTTTCCTGGTGTGATCATCAACAAATAATTGAAAATACTTGTGCCCTCCAATACTAGTAACATTCATTGGGCCACATAGATCTGTATAAATTAATTCTAGTGGTTGTTGAGTTCTTTGTTGACGAAGTTCAAAAGGAATTCTATGTTGTTTTCCTGCTAAGCATTCTGGACAAATAGTAGATTCCAAGGATAGGTTTGGTATTCCATCTACCATTTTATATTTGCACATTTCATTTATAGATGATATACCAGTATGACCCAAGCATTTGTGCCATAGATCTGAAGTTTGAACTGAGAATTTTGAATGTATATTAGTGTCCAAAATAAATAAACCAGTTTTAAATGAACCTGAAGCAATCTTTTTCCCTTGTTTGAGAATATGGCATAGTTTTCTACCATTAATCACTTTGAATTCTACTATCATGTTTTGATCCATGAGTTGAGAAACTGAAAGAAGATTGGTGGTTATTCCAGGGACATATAGTACATCATTAATTATCCCTTTTCCATCCATTAGATTGATCAAAATATTTCCAATTCCTTTTACTTCATAAGTTTTGCTATCTGCAATGACAACTAGTTTTTCAAATTTTTCTTGTAGAGAGTCAAACCAGTGTTTGTTTCCAATCATATGTTTGCTTGCTCCTGAGTCAATATACCAATAATCCATATTCTTCAATTCAAGTGCTAATTGTAAAGATTTGCCTTTCTTTAGGTTTGAAGGGAGATCCAAAATTGAATCTTCTAAATTTAGTTTCTGTTTGTAGAATGTAGACTCTAGATTTTGAGTAGGATGCCTTATATCTCCCTAGTTAAAGATTTGCAAATAGTTGAAGCAATAATAATAAAGATTTTAATGCTTCTATTTTTCTACTTCCTTCTCAAGATAATCAATGTGTTTTTCTAGGGTCTCTTTAACACCTTATTACTCCTAGTATTCACTGTCCCTAGAGTATATAGTTTAGTTGATTTCAACCTTAATAAACTTGCAATATGACTATGAATAATTCTTACCTTTCGAATGCTTGATTCGATTTTGCAAGCTGGCTGAAACTAACTCTATTTGCTGCGTACTGAAGGCGGTTGACTCCTCCTTATCAACTCTTGATATGCTACGTAGAACAATTAGCTTGTTCTTTTTCCCAAACTGCATGCAATTTGTCACTGATTTTGTGTCTCTCTACTCACTACTCTACGCTCTCTTCTCTGGTTGATGAGCGTGCTTCTAACTGCTGACTTGGGCACTTTAAATCTGCTGGTGTATGTGCACTTCAATGTCACTGTCTCTACCTGCGTTCTACTTCAATGTCACTGTCTCTACCTGCGTTCTACTTCTCCAATCAAGCAAATTAGTAGGTCTTTCAATCCTTGGACTGTGTGTGCACTACACTCTTTAATGCTTCCTTCGTTTTTTCCTTCGCTTCGCTTTAAGTTGTCGTTGCTCTCTCTCAACCTTAATACTTTCCTATGCTATTTACTTTGGCCTCCATTCGATGAGTGTGTTCTCCCTTGCTAGTAACACTCCGGTCTGCAAGCTTCTAGCTTCTGCTGTGTGTGCTGGTCTGAGAGCTTCAATTTAGCCGATGAGTTACTCGGTTATTCTTCTTCAATCTCTTAGCCACTTCACTTTTTTAATGTACCTTAAGATCTCTCCTACGTGTTCCTTGGACTCTGTGATTCTTTTCTCCAATGTTCCTTGCACTATATATATATGCCTCTTTATGACTGTCTTCACTGTATTCGAACATTGTATAGGGTGAATAGTGCCAAGTGGCACTTGAGTTCTTCACTTTCCTTGAAACAACCTTGCTGCACCATCTTTCAACGCTTATAACAAGTGGCAATAATAGTCTTAATCTTTTGCTATAATGACTCGATGGTGGGCGCGTAAATGATTCTTCCTTGAAGGCATTATGTAACCGAAATATTATGCTTGTTGTGTGTTTGCGTTGTTCTCAACAACGTGTCCACTACTTGCTATGGTTTGCATGAATCTTCTTCCACGTGTTGTGTTTCCTCTACTATTGTGCCCTAATACCTTAGGCTATTCAAAATGGTTAGCGCTTCACTTGATTGATATTCTTCTAACGCTTCTATTGGAGAGAAATGATGGTGATTCTCTCAACGCCTCTCTAGTAGAGACGATTATCTTTCCAACGCTCTAATGGGTGCCAACCAGATGTATGTAGTGGCTTGTAAGGAGTATTCGGCCGGATGATGACTTCTTATCGATTCCTTATGAAGTTGGTTCAGCGCTGTAGTTTGATATATCTTCTCCTCTCTATGGCAGTGTATGCCCACTATGACTTCCTTTCAGTCTGCAAGGTTTTTCCAACTCTGTTTATGCCGCCCGAATGATGTTGCTTGCCTTCGTGCCAACAACGCTTTTCTCCAACGTCAATGTTGGTATGTGGGCAGAACAACCGCTATGCCCAATGACGCTAACATCTTCTGTGTGTGTTGCTTAAGGTGTACTTCGTTTTACTTCTTTAATTTGTGTTCACCACAGACTTCGAGACGAACCTTCCCTTGCCTTCACCAAAGGCCTCTACCTGTACTTGTCTGAGAAGGATAATATAAACTCCTTTCTACTCCTAATCACGTTGGGTTTAGCTTCAACTTGTGTTGTTTTGATGACGCCTTCTTCCTTGACATGAAGATACCAGATTTGAAGATACTACAGATCACCACTTTTGCACACTTTAAAAACTTTCTTGTATTGGCTAGACCTTTTTTTATGGAATGGTTTGCTGCCATAACTTTGACAATTTTGCAGCTCTCAATTCTGATTACTTTGTTCCTGTAACTGTGGTATTGTAGCTATAAATCTCCAAAAGATATTTGACAATATTCTTGCCAAATCTTTCCTCCTTGGGCTTGTTGTCGAATGGCGACAATTGTCTCAAGTTCTTCACTATTAGGAGCTTCTTCTGAAATTTCCTCCAATAAGGCTTCAGAAGAAATTTCTTCACTATCAGGAAGCCTCCAATCTTCAATGGAGGACTTCTTCATTCCTCTATCTTGTGGGTCTATCAATTTCCTATTGATCTACCGTGTTCTCTGATACCACTGTTTGCTTTTGAAGCTTTAAACTTAAAGGAAATGTAACCACAAGTATGGAAATAAGCATGTAATGTTATAACTATGATAATGGCTAACTAATATGCATGAAAATATGATAGAAAACTTGATACAATGCTCAATAAATGCTCATATATGAAAGCTCACGAAAATTTGAAACTTATTACAATATGTAGAGAACTCTACTAGTGCATGCTATGGAGATTGCATGCTTCCTCTTTTATTTTCTCTATAGCTCAAGATATATATATATATATATATAAAGAGAGAGAGTTCCTTGAGCTTTACTCAACCTATGACTCTATCCTAAGACTCATGTACATGTGGACTACATGCACATTTACATCATTGCACATTCCAACACTTGTGCATTTATTACTTCTTCTCCTAAGAACTACTTATCCTAAGATAAACTCTCAATCCACTAATGTCCCCAAGGTGATAAAATGATATAACCAAATAATGTAATATATTTTCTAACAAGTAAAAGTCCTTGGGTTTTCATTTAGGAGACACAAGTTCAAACCCCACTTGATATGAGAGGACCAGAACCCCTCGTAAAAACCTGTGTAAACTTAAATTTTAATCTAGTCACATTAGCTCAATCGGTTAGATTCCTCAACATTTAAGAAGGAGACCAAGGTTCAAATCTTTCCAAGCAATACATGGATAATATCAGAACTTGCCAAGCAATTCCATTATGTGTTGATGATATAATACGGGTGGGGCCCGTATCAATCCCATATAACCAATTGAAAAAAAAAATAGTCATATCAGTTACTTGATATGTGTTGCCAAGTTTTTCTACTTTCATGTGTTGACAAAATTGTCCCATAAACTAATCCCGACGTTATTCTAAAATTCTTAGTACATTCCCCCTATATTAAATGGCATGGAAGACATGAGGGTTTACCAATTGAATGAACAAAGGGAATAAACCATAAAGAGATGTAGTTGACAACACTCTGAAATCCCCAGAAGTACAAATGGGTACTCCCTGCAGCCCAAAGATCTAACAGGCCTCTTTAAAAACTATATATAAGCAAATTGTGTTGTAAATTTATGTCATATTTATACACTGAACCCTACTCATAAAGTTTACAGACTTTAGAAAGCCCCATAGTGCATGTAGATAGCCAAAATCACACAAGCATGCAGGTCAAGAGTATTCAATAAGAAGGTCTTGACCTCCTTTTTGTGATTCTTCCCAGTTCTTTTACATCACTTTTTTTCTAGAATTTGTTTTCTCACAAAACTTATAGCTGATTCAAAGGCACAAGTGGTGGTATGACAAACTGAGTTAAATAAAGCCACCTCTCTGTTGGACTAACCACCGCACCTCAAGGATTTGACATAGTCGACTAACCGCCACCCTGGGCCCTGGGACTAACCGTCGTATGAGGTGTTCAAATACAAAGATTGTATTGAACACTAACGCCTCGAGTTTTTGGTGTAACGACAACTCTATAGTGGTATCAGAGCCTCACCCCAAGATCAAATCCCCCCGAGTCACATTGGAGAGGGGGTGTTGGACTAACCGTCGCACCTCGAGGATTTGACTTAGTGGACTAACTGCCACCCTGGGCCCTGGGACTAACCGCCCTGTGAGGTGTTCAAATACAGAGATTGTATTGAACACTAACGCCTCGAGGTTTTGGTGTAACAACTACTCTACACTCTCATTTTATAATTCTCTATTTAACAGTTTATGTAATATGTTTAGCTTGTCTTTCTGAAGGAATTGTGCACTAAGTGTTGTCCTTAGTGTCTCATTTTATAATTCTCTATTTAACAAGTGACTTACAACAACTCTACACTGTCTTTTTTATAATTCACAAAACAAGTGACTTACCACTAAGTGTTGTCCTCTAGGTAGATTTTGGGAACTGATACTAAGTCCCCCAAAAACGTTTGACCTCGGGGATTTGACTTAATGGACAAACTACCACCCTGGGCCCTGGGCCCTGGGACTAACTGCCCTATGAGGTGTTCAAGTACAAAGATTGTATCGAACACTAACACCTCAAAGTTTTGGTGTAATGGCAACTCTACACTCTCATTTTATAATTCTCTATTTAACAGTTTATGTAATATGTTTAGCTCATCCTTCTATAGGAATTGTGGACTAGAATTCACAAAACAAGTGACTTACGATTAAGTGTTGTCCTTTAAGTGGATTTTAGGGGCTGATACTAAGTCTCCTAAAAACATTTTGACCATGGGTGCTAGGATTGTTTGCCAGAAGATACTCTTAAACTTGAATGCTTCTGAAGACACAACCAGTCTGTGATACAGATTATGTGTGGCCTGCTTGCTTTATTAGGAGCTCTCTCTTAACATTGGACTTTCTAGTCCATGGCTTTATTGACATCTCTCCCTCAACATGGGACTTTGAGGTCCCCGACTTTGTTGGCAGCTCTCACTTAAAATAGAACTCTCTTTCACAGGATAATTTTATATTATGTAACTTTGTATATACCGACTTGTATAGGGTTTACTAATTTGGGTTACCCCTATTCATAGGTTCTTTTGCTTTCTAGGTCTAATTCTAGCTTTAATCCTGGATTTTCTATTCCATATCCATACAATAATAATTATTTGCATGTAATGAATTTGCAGATGGAAGTACCACTCTCAAAAATATTTCAGTAGCATTCCTCGTAGTAGAAATAGGTACTTTTCCTATAGAGAACCACAGGAAAAATATTAAGCAAATGAATGTAAATAGGTGGCCTAAGGTTATAATAGGAGATGAGTTGACAGAAAAACAACACTACTATTTCAGTAGCATTCCTGCTACCAGAAACCAAAAAGACAGTCGCAAGAAAAAGTTTGAGCAAATGGATTATTATGGATATAAACAGGTGACATAAGGTTATAGTAGGAGACGAGATAAACATAAAAAAGAACACTTCAACAAAACAAAATGTTATTTGGATGAATAAGTGGGGTACTGATTTAATAAAATGTCCAAATAACAACTATATAAAGTCTATGTAAGGTAAAAATTCAGGGCAGCAATGTGGGCAAAAGAGCTAGGAAGAAAGGTGCGCTTCCTTTCTGAGTTGAACCCCACATATGATTATCATCCAAAAGTATATACAGATACAAATATCAAATGGAAAGCAAAGATGCTTATAGCCCACCTGAGCACTAGCTCAACTCTACTAAGATGCGAGACAGGTAGATGGAAGAGACCTAAAAAGAAATGAGAAGAAAGAATATGAATCTATTGTATTTCAAGGACGGTGGATACAGAGAAACACTTTATCCTGGAATGCAAATTTTAAAATGATATTCGAGACAGTTATGCTGATAGATTAACAGTGGATTGTATATCTGAATTTTTTGAAGAAACAAGAATATAGAAGCTAGGAGAATATACAAGCAAGATCAGTAGCAAAAGATTATTTCTTCAGAAAAAGAGAATAGAAAAGTTTGATTTTTCAAATCAACTTGATTCTTTTATTCGAAAAAGAGAATAGAAAAGTTTGATTTTTCAAATCAACTTGATTCTTTTATTCGAAAAAGAGAATAGAAAAGTTTGATTTTTCAAATCAACTTGATTCTTTTTCAAAGGAACAAATAAGATAACATATTGTGTTTGAAAATTTAACTATATTGTGCTATAACTTGTTTTAACTTTTGGCCTTGTAGAGGTTAAAAGTTTTCTATTTTATTTTATTTTATTCTTATCAAAATGTCTTGCTTTCTATCAAGTCTCATCCATTAAAAACTTGACTTAAACACTGAGACCTTATTGGTACCCTAATCTAATCCCAGCTTCATAATTAGGCACATTCCCAAAATGCCAAAAATCAAGCCATATAAGGGGGCGATCAAAGGTCTTGAATTGTGGCACTTTGGCTAAAAACACAAACACATGAACTCGGATTGTCATTCCTATAAATAGGTGAAGCCTAAAATCTTTTAAAAAATAATAATAATGTAATTGATAAAATTATTTATTGGAAAAATATTAATATTTCTATTAAAATATATCTCTAAAATAAATATCCTAAGATCATTTTGGCTTGTTGAGATCATTTGAAAAAAACTAATATTCCTAATAAAATTATCTCTAAAATAAATATATTTTTACAATTGACTTTCCTGACTTGCAGGTGCCTTGAGTGGTCCTAAGATCATTTTGTCTTGTTGACTTGCAGATGCCTTGAGTTGTCCTAAGATCATTTGGGCTTGTTGAGATTATTTTAGTTGTTTTGTTTCAACCTTTAATTTCTATAGATGTAAAATGGAGTCAAGTAGATATGAAAATGAAAGAAAAATTTCAAACAAGTTTTATGTTTGTTATTTTTATATTTAATCGTCGAAGTTCAGACAGTTTTTATAAAATTTGTCAAATCTATTAACACTGGATCAAGCATATAACACACAAAGCTCAGAAAACAAATTTTAAATTGGAGTTAAAGGGTTAAAGGGTATTTATATTTTGATATTAATATCCAAAAAAAATGGAAGTTACTAAGCAACATTCAAAATCCAGATCCATGCACTGTTCGTGCAAGCGGGAGCTGAAGCATTACCTCGGATTCCAATTTGGTAATGTGGGCAATTAGCGACGCCTTGTCCTTCTTCTGCAGTGTCTCCTCATCCAGCCCCACACCCTTGAGACGCCTCCACATTTCCATCTCATTCACGGGGGTTCCTCCATTGGAGGCGGCCTCGGGGGTCCTCGCCTCAGCAGGGGCGCCGTTGTTCTTCTCTTTCCCGTCTGTTGACGGAGAAACGGCGGCGGCGGGCAGCCACCGCTTCTGCTGCGGGCTCATCATCTTCACAAACTCCCTGTCAAAAAACCCTGAACGACTGCGATTTCACCACTACGCACCATGGGGCGCTCGCCCCTTCAGCTCCTCACTCCGCTCACTCCCTGCCGCGAAAAAAAGAAAAGAAATCCAACTGCCGCCGATCCGTATGATGAGAGAATCCGTCAACTGACGCGAAAATCTGGCTTGATGTGCTGCTCTAATTAGTATAGTGTATTATGCTTCAGTGTGCAAGAGAAGAATGCGGCTTTAAAAAAGCAGGAATTTTTACACTCCTGCGTTTTCCCGGGCAAGCGTCCCTGCTGACGTGGACGTCTTTGGTGCCCCCAACGCAGCTGTCGTGTCCACGTCAGATTTTTCCGGCCGGTTAACGTACGGAATCACAATAACAGTGATAGTTCACATGCGCAGAACTAACGGATAAAATCAATATTTTATCTTCGGATTATCCTTAGTGTGGTCTCCAAGTCATTCCATTTATTTCTTTTGTGTTTATATAATTCACACTTTTAAAAAATAAAGGCGGAAAACTCTTTTTGGTCAGCGTCTTCAAAGATGCTGCCGGTAGACGGTAGCCGGCAAACTTAGTGGAGTATTTAGTTGTGAAAAGTTTAAAAGATGCTGCCGGTAGCAAACTTAGTGGAGTATTTAGTTGTGAAAAGTTTAATGGCTTGAGTCATCTCTTTAATAACGAATAGTGAGTAAGAAAGAGAGTATTAAGGGGCATTTATTATTTTATTAATAAAAAATTTAATATATATAGTTATATTTAAATATTGTTTTTAGTGGATTAGTAATTGTTTGTTTAATCAGACATTTATTAAGAAGAGATTTCGGTTCAAATTTTGAAGGCATATCTTTGCAAAGGTAATAATGTGATATTTGCACGTCAAATTGATAACGAGGCTACAAAACCCGAATACCCAATAGTTCTCTCACGATGGTTCATCAACAACGAATTACTATAGATTTTTGGAAACAGTCCCTATAACACATTTTTACACAAGTTAGTTTAAACTTTTCCTTATAAAAAACCTAAAACTTCAATAAAAATACACTTCTAGCAAAGTTTGAGTTTTGCCCTTTTGTAATGGGGAGAATGTCGGACTTTTTCTTATCTCATGATGGTCTTGTCCTGTTGAGCTTGGTAACATTGACTTCTATGGCACTGTTTTCTAGCGTTGAAGGAATTTAAAATATTATCACATTTGTGTTTTCTGACTACTTTGTATTTTCTATTCCTTTTAATGTGGAATCTGTTAGATGGTGGTGGCCGTGGCCGAGGATGGTTTTCTCTCTTTTTTGCTTTTTAATTAGGGACCATCTTGTCTATTGATAGTGGCAGAGCAGGGTTTACTCTCTTTTTTGCTTTTTAATAAGTAGGGACCATTTTGTTTATGGATAGTGGTCGATTGTTTGATATTAAGTTGTTTTAGTATTTCAAACTATTTTTAGGTCGAGTGTTTGTTAATAAGTTGTTTTGAATTGATTTTCTAAAAGATATCGAAGTTTTTAATAATTTCAATTTTACCCAATAAATTAAAATTTATAAAGGTTCTTCTATTTAAAAAAGACCATCCTTTTCCTTTGTACACTTTTTATAATAATTTTTTTAATATTTTTTATTTTTTTAATGTCATGTTTATACTAAAAGGTTTTGAAACTTTAATTTTTTATAATATTTTTTCATTAAATAAATAATTATAACCACTTGCGGTGATGTGATCTGGGTTCAATCTCATGGTGGATGTGTATAAAAAGTATTACTCAAAAAAATAAATAAATAAATAAATAATTATAAATATAGCAAAGGGTTTATTTTATTTTATTTTATTTTATTATTATTATTTTTATCTTTATTTTTATTTTAATGTGATCATACAAGTCTAGTGACATATTCCATGATTGGAATTCCTATACCTATCTATTAAGAAGGTTTAATATTTAGAACCATGGGTGAGTGTGTGAGGGAGTGGGTATGTGGTGGCTTTGTGTTAAATTCTCTATTGATAAGTACAACTCTCGGCTTTACGAGGGGTCATGGTTGGGAGGAGACTGCTCAGCCCTATGCGTCGGTCATAGAAGTTTCTCATAATAACCAAATAAAAATAATAATAATAAAAGAAAGTTGTATTTTTAATTTGTGGATAACATCCCAAAAGGGATGCCACTTTCAGGTAAGACCCAAGGAGGCAGGGGTATCCATTCCGCCAAAAACGCCAAGACTAGGACATGGCCTACCACCTTTGACATATTCAAGGAGCAAACAAACACACAAAACCAATTTAAAAGTAAGTAAATAACAACAAAAATAGTAAAATAAAATAAAAAACATCCTCCTTGAATGTGTCAAAAACAAAAGCACAATCAAACACACAAAATAAGATAAAAGAAACCACAACACGAGCCACATAGAAAAACACAAGAACCACATAACAAAACAAAAACAAGACAAAAGCAACATAACACTACAAAGACATAACCCAAAAAAAACATGAAAAATAAACACAACCAAAACCTAAAATATTAAAAAATAAATAAATAAATAAAAATAAAAAATAACTAACAATAGACAATAAACAAAAACAAAAAATATAGAAAACACTTCACACAAAAAAATACGAATTGACACAAACAAAAAGAAACACGAGAACAAGAACGACAAAAACACAAGAACAATAACAAAAAACATAAAAAAACAGAACAACAAAAAACAACACAAAGAACACAAAAACAAAACAAAACAAAAGAACACACACCTAAAAAAACTAAACAAAAAAATAAAAAAAATCGAACATAACAATGACCTATCTAGACCATAAAACTAATGAGGCAAGAAACAGCAAAGGAAACAAAAGAAAGAAAAGAGTGAGCTAGGGAACTAAAAAAACCTGAATGAACCAAAGAGAAGCAAAAAAAAAAGCAAGAAGAAACTTGGTACCTTCAGAACTGGAGTCATCCAAAGAAATGATAGAAAGAAAAGCTTCCCTAATTTGCGAAGCCCACCATCTAGGAGGGTGGCCATAACAAGTAAGATCACCTTTGTCCAAAGTCCAATTAGCTAAAGCATCAAGACTCTTGTTTTGATCTCTGACCACATGATTGTAATCAACTTTAAAAAATCCCATCTTGATTAATTGAATCTTCTCAATAATTCTTTTTATTCTCCAATCAACCTTATGATTCTTGGAAGGAGTCTTCAAAAGATTAATCATAAGTTGAGAGTCAGACTCAACTAACACCTTTTCCTATCCAACCTTAGTAGCCTCTTGAAGGCCTCTGAGGATACCATACCCCTCAAAGAAGGTTATTGGAAAGAATACCCAAATTCTCAGCAAAAGTAAAAACCAGGGAGCCATTTGAAAATCTACCAATTCCTCCCACGCTGGCTTTTCTAGGGTTCCCTCTAGAGGCTCCATCAGTATTGACTTTTCCAAAATCCTTAGGAGGAGGTTGTCAATTTCTTGTCCTATCCATATTACTAATACTCACATTCCCTTTAAGATGGTTGCCCTTAGAAGATTTAATCTTCAATATTTGCATCACTTGATCCCATCTTTGGTGGGAGTTTTGGGGGTGATTAAGGAGTTGATGGACTGATTCAACTAAGCTGGCTATGGTCTTTTGTCAAATATAGTGAATATCCTTCCTATCTTGATTAAAAATTCGGTTGTTCCTTTCAATCCAAATATTCCAAAGAAGAATGATAGAACCCATCCAAACTAACTACCTAATAAAATGATCAACACCCTCTTGATTAGGCCAATCCCTCCAAAGTTGTTCAAAAGTAAAAAAATTGGACCATTGTAAACCAAGTAAAGTGGCCATTCTCCTCCATAGCTCATAGGCTAAAGTACACTCAATAAAAATATGGTTGAAAGTTTTTACATTCTCTTCACACATCTCACATTTAAAAGGGCCATGAAAACCACGCTTCATAAGATGCTCACCACTAAGCACCCTACGATGCAATAAAAGTTAATTAAAGAACCTCACCTTAGGCCAGAGCTTTTGAGCCCACAATTGAGAAAATATGTCAGAAGAATGGTTGGGATTATTATAGCATAAAGTCAAATAACCTTGAGCAACTGAATACTCACCCTTAGTAGTGTTGTTCCATCCAAAACAATCTTTTTCATGGGACCAAGAGAGAGATCTCATATGAAGGATGCATTGGATATCTTGTCTTTGCCTTTCTGGGATTTGAATAGGCCAGTCCTCAATAGGGATCTAATATATACCTTCCTTTGAATTACCAGTATGGTACCGACGGTAATTAGCCACCATTATCCAGTTAGCTCGGTGAAGCTCCTCCATCCAAGGCCTTCAATTGAGAAACCGAGTTATCAAAGGCTTGTGACCATTCCAAGAATCTGTCCAAAAATTTACTGTTAACCATTATGAATGATCCAAAATAAAATTTTCTTTATCAAATCCTCACCAGTCTTAAAAACTGCTAAAATAGGAAAACCTTTGAAAAAAAAAAATTAATATTTAAGAATATTTTATTATTTTTAAAGGGACTTAAACCTTTCACTTGTTTATAATAAATGCCTTATACGACATTTTTTATAAAACCTTTCACTTGTTTATAATAAATGGCTTATACATTCTTAACAACGATTTTTTTTTTAATATATATAGAGGAATCAGAAACCTTTTATTATTCTTGTTTTTAAAGAATTTTTTTTTTAATAAAATCTTTCACTTGTTTATAATAAATGTCTTATACCTTTTTAACGGGTGATTTTTTTTAATATACATAAAGGAATCGGAAACCTTTTATTATTCTTGTTTTTATCAACTGACTTAGATATAAAGGATATATATCTTAAAACGTTGAGAGTTATCAATCTCGAGGCGCTTATCTTGGAGATCACTTTATACAATATTTTATTAAACAGTTGCAATGGTTGGTTAGTCCATTGTTTTAGTTTAAATATTTTACATTTTTGTAACAATTGGTTAGTCGATTGTTTTAGTTTAAATATTTTAAATGTTTTTGTTAATATCAGTTTTTTTAATAAATAAATAAATAATTGTTTACGGCGTGGCATGTATGACCTTTCTACTTTCTACCTCCCACCCATGTGTTTGCCATTGTAGGAACGCCTCTCGACGTAATAAAAAAAACATATTATGTCATTTTTTTTTTAATTAAAATCCTATTACATCATCTTGAATTTATCTTTTCCTTCGTTTATTATTGAGCAAATCAAAGATCCTTAAACTTTTCACTTGTTTATAATAAAGTTCACTCAAATTAAAGGACTTAAACCTTTGACTTGTTTATAATAATAAGCCTTCTACACCTATATATTTTACAAAAAGGTTACACCTTTCTATAAGTTTAATATTTATTTATTATTTTTTTAAATTTTTAATAACATTTTATATTTCTATAAACATGGAACATTTCACGTTATCTTATACTTGTATTTGTTGGGTTCATTGCATATTAAGAAAACTAAAGGAGCTTAAAACTTTCACTTGTTTATAATAATATGAATTCTACACCACCTTCTTCTCTTATTGAATAAAATAATTGTAAAGTTATATTTTTACAAAAGGTATAGTCTTTTGATAAGTTTAATATTTTTTAGCACCTGGGTACAGTGCAATGGTTCAGGCTTTGACTCTTTTTCAAGAGGTTCAAGGTTCAAACCGCGGCGTGGGCGAGTATGTGAGAGGGTGGATGTGTGGTGGCTTTGTGTTAAATTTTATATTGATAAGTATAGCTTTCGAATTTACGAGGGGTCATGGTTGGCCTCATGGTTGGGAGGAGACTGCTCAGCTCTGTGCATCGGTCACAGAGATTTCTCACAGTAACCAAATAAAAAAAAATTAATATTTTTTTATTATTTTTGTTTTATTAATTTTTTTAGATAACATTTTTTTCTAGGACCATAGTATAGAGCAAATCAACATTAAGTTATAAACATAAATGTCTCTTCTCCTTTTATTGAATAAAATTATTATTAAGTTATAATTTACAAAAGATATATCCTTTTGTTTAATATTTATTTATTATTCTTGTTTTTATAATTGTTTTAGATAACAATTTTTTATTTATATAAACATAAAACATATCACATTGTATGTGCATTTTTTTTTTTAATTTAAGAAAAAGCTAGATTATATTAATTCATTAACTCCAACAAAACAACATGAGGTGGATAAGGATTAAAGCATCCATAACCGAATATACATAAGAATAGAAGCTAATAACCTTAAAAAAAAAAAGACTATAGTTATATCTTTTTTTTTTTATAAGTAGCTATTGTATTTACAACGGGTTTTAACTAGGATCCCAAAACCTGATTACATAAGAGTTGGAAATAACATGCCGAGAATAAGCCATTACAACAAAATTCTGGGCCCAAGGCACCAATTCGCTGAAAATGAAAAACAAACAGAAATCTCGCCCAACGGGAACAGGTAAATTTGAACAATCCCGCCTAGTAGGAAACCACCAATTTTGAAGAAAGGTAAGTTTGAAGATCCCGCCCATCGGGGAGCAGCTGAAAACCACCATCGTGTAAATCCCGCCCAATAGGAAGCAGCAAAAAACCATTATAATATAAATCTTGCCTAGCGAGAAGCAGTCAAAAAACCACCAAAGAGTGAATCCCGCCCAACGGGAAGCAGCTGAAATCCATCCCAATGTAGATCCCGCCCATCGGGAAGCAACAAAAACCTCTACCAAGTGAATCCCGCCTCCCAAGAAAACTAGCAAGAAATGAGAAAAACCCGCCCAGCGGTTCTAGAGAATCTCGCCCCATGGGAAACCATCCCGCCTAGCGGGAAACCATCCTGCCCAGAAAAAAGGGGGAATCCCGCCTAGTAGGAAGCAACTGAAAACCAACAAAGAGGAGATCCCGCCCATCGGGAAGCAGCCAAAAAGCACCACCAAGAGAATCCCGCCCCCAGGACAACCAACAGGAAAAGACAACAGGTTAAGGGACCAGGGATATAGGGACTGGGGATCCCAGGCGGGAAGAGGTAACAACCACAAATATGGGATCCCTGGGAGCCTAGCCTGGGGGATCCAGGGTCTGCATGCATAGATCAGATCCCCAATGATTTGAAAAATGTAGCAGAACCCAGAGAACCTCAACAACAAGGGCTAAGAATCTCATCCTTGCACAGGAGAAACTTCAGGGAACTGGGATTGAGGCTGGGAACAGCCCAGGCAGAGAAAAAGCCCCCCCAAGGCCAAACAAATGCCCAAGGTGTCCACCAAGGAGCAGAACCAGCACGAAGAAGCCTCCAAGCGGGAAATCGAAGAAGGCTCTCCCCACAGGGACGGGACCAACAACAGCCACAGGATCCCAGAGAGGATTCACTAACAAAAGGGGGAAAGAGGCCCCCCCAGACCATCCCCAAAGCATTAAGGACCTCAAATGAAACCCCAGGAAGCCGTCAAAAAACCCAACCAATCACCCCCACCACCCAGAGAACCGCAGGGAACCAGATCCATGCCAAAAACTTGCAAAAAACCCCAAGGGGAAGCCTAAGGGAAAAAAAAGGGAAGGGATCCCAAAAACAACAAGGAACCTTGGGAAGCACCAGGCCAAAAACTCAAACAAGGGAACCCTGACCGACTGGGAGAGGTGCAGAAAGAGGAGAAGGATCTCCCTCAAGGAGATCATCTGCAACAAACAATCCCAGGGAGGGATGACCTGGGATGAGCCAAGGACTAAGCAGGAACTAGGGGAGGGGGAGCAAGGAAGGGATCGGGACCCTCCCCTCTCTCGACTATAGTTATATTTTGATGCAATATACCAAATCATTTTTTTTTCATATATTAAACGAATCAAAAGGGTTTAGACCTTTCACTTGGTTATAATAAACATTTTACACCTCCCTCTTTTATTGAATAAAAAAATGGAAAGTTATATTTTACAAAAGGTTATATTGTTTGACATGTTTGATATTTATTTATATTTTACAAAAGGCTATATTATTTGACATGTTTGATATTTATTTATTATTCTTGTTTTATATATATATATATATATATATATATATATATATATATATATATTTATTTATTTATTTATTTATTTCTATTTTTAGGTCCACCTTATATTGAGCAAACCAAAGGCACTTAAATATTTAACTTGTTTATAATAAAAGTTCTACACCTCCTTGTCCACAAGGGCTAGGTGGATTGGTAATAAGTTAGGCACTTACCAGGAGGAGACCTAAGTTCAAACCTCGCAAAGGCAGTAGTTTAACTTGAGTTTGCTAAGTGTGTGCCAACTTGATGATAATGGTATCAACCTCGAGTCACCAAGGATCTCGCTCACTCCAGGTCGTGTTTACCGAGGCAAAATAGAAGTTATAGTGGTAACATCATGATTTGACACTACGATCGAACGCAATACAACTTGATCCTGTGACCAGTTGTTCAAAAAGGAAAGGTAGTTGCCAATTCCTCTATGTATCAATTACAAAAGGCTACACCTCAAGATTGAAAGCAATTGAGACATTATTTTTTTAAATCTTAATAGACATATTTTAATATTTATTTATTATTTTTATTTTTTATATAAAGATTCAAATCTTTGACCTCTTTACAATTACCTTTAACTTGTTTATAATAAAATTTTTATGCATATTTTCTCTTATTGAATAAAATTATTTCAAATTTATGTTTATAAAAGGTGCACCTTGAGATCGAAAGCAGTTAAAACCTTAATTAAAAAAATAAATAAATAAATAAAGTTCTTAATAAATATATTTTAATATGTCCGATGTCATAGCACAAAAGTTTGGGCTTTGGCTCTTCTTCAAGAGTTTCAAGGCCCAAGTCGTGGCTTGGGGATAAAAGACTACACCTTAAGATTGAAAGCAGTTAATACATTCATTTAAAAAAAATCTTAATAAATATATTTTAATGTATTGAGGACAGTGCAAAGGTTCGGGCTTTGGCTCTTCTTTAAGAGGTTCAAGGTTAAAACCATGGGCAAATGTGTGAGGGTGTGTTTAGCCTCTATTGGTAAGCTTGACTCTTCCCCTTATGAGAGGTCATGGTGGAATGGGGATGCCTAGTCCTGAACATTGGTCATCGATCGTAGAGGTTTCTTACATTAACCAAATAAAAAATATATATTTTAATATTTATTTATTATTTATTATTTTTAATAAAAAACATTCAAAACTTGCATCAAGTGGCATTAACACAACCAATTAGATTCCTCAACATTTAAGGAGGAAACTAAGGTTCAAATCTTGTCAAGTGATACATAGATAATATACAAACTTTGTTGCAATATACCTGATGATGATATACGAATAGGACCGGTTTCAATCCCATATAACCAATTGAAAAAAAAAAAATTTAAGCTTTGGCCTCTTTACAATTAACACTCTCCACCTTCCTCTACTATTGAATGATAGTAGAATGTAAGGCTATGAACATTAAGCATATGCTTTCTTAATATATCGAGAGGACCATTTTCAATCCCATATAACCAATTGAAAAAAACATTCAAAGCTTTGACTTCTTTACAATTAACACCTTCCATATTCCCCTACTATTGAATGCCTACTATTGAATGATACGAATGTAAGGTTATGAACATTAAGCATATGTTTTCTTAAGTCCATTATATATCAAGAGGTATTTATGTTATATTAAACCTTAGATCTCCCAAAGAAAGGCCAAAGTCCTTACCACTACAATAAGCTTGTATCTATTGAAATTAATGAGTTTACGCAGGTTTTTATGAAGAGTCTTTATGAAGGATCTTGGTTCCCTCATATTGAATGGGGTTTGAACCTTGGACCTCCCAAAGAGAGTATGCTTTTGTAGTGCAAGTGGCATTAACACAACCAATTAGATTCCTCAACATTTAAGAAGGAAACTAAGGTTCAAATCTTGCCAATCTATACATAGATAATATCCAAACTTTGTTGCAATATCCCTATATGATGATGATGTAATACGAATAGGACCAGTTTCAATCCCATATAACCAATTGAAAAAAAAAATTCTAAGCTTTGACCTCTTTACAATTAACACCTTCCACATTCCTCTACTATTGAATGATAGTAGAATGTAAGACTATGAACATTAAGCATATGCTTTCTTAATATATCAAGAGGACCAGTTTCAATCCCATATAACCAATTGAAAAAAAACATTCAAAGATTTGACCTCTTTACAATTAACATCCTCCACCTTCCCCTACTATTGAATGATACGAATGTAAGGCTATGAACATTAAGCATATGTTTTCTTAAGTCCATTATATATCGAGAGGTATTTATGTTATATTAAACCTTAGATATCTCAAAGAAAGTTCAAAGTCCTTACCATTATAGTAAGCTTGTAGCTATTGAAATTAATGAGTTTACGCAGGTTTTTATGAAGAGTATTTATGAAGGGTCTTGGTTCCCTCATATTGAATGGGGTTTGAACCTTGGACCTCCCAAAGAGAGTATGCTTTTGTAGTGCAAGTGGAGAAGGTAAGCCTGACCTCATTGAACGGGAGGTTCATGGTTTGACCCTCTGTGATGCGAAGGAGGGCACATAAAATCTCTTGTGGCTTTTCCTAGATAGTGGTATAACCGAATGGAAGATATTGTTGGCCACCTAAGAGCAACTCTCGATGTTTCTTTTTAACCTAAAAGTTTAAGGGTGAGTGAGTAGCCGAGTTAGTGTGAGGCAGCCAACTGAGGTTTGCGATACGTAGTGTGGGTCCATTCAACTCTGGTTCAAATCAAATTGGCTACCATAAGCTCTTTTAGCCCTATGCGGCGATCATAGGGGTTTATCACACTACCCATTTAATTTTACCCCAGGCTAGGTGAATTGAACATTTATCAATAAGACAACTAGATTCAAATCTCAAAGACAGCCTATTTGCAAAGGTAGTAGTCTGATCTGAATCCTTTGAGTACATTCTAGACCAACGATGATGGCTCGAATCTTGAGCAATCAATGATCCCCTTCATGTCTAGTCAACAAGAACGAGGCAAAAATGGTTTTATGGGAGCAACCCCTATGGTTTGAACCCTACTCTTATCAGTTACAAAAATATAGTGTGGTTGTGACCAACTCTATTGTATAACCAAAAAAATTATATTTGCTAATCAACATTATCATTACAATTATATAACATAAATAAATATTATTGTACTTATATTTAATTGTTAATTAATTATTAATTATATTATAAATATAAAAAACCAAAGACAAGATATATTACAATTATTCTACCTTTTGTATGTATCCAAAAAAAAATTAAATTAAATTAAATTTTAATTTAGGTTAAACACCTTAGAACCAAACTTTTCATCCCAACAACCGCTTTATACTTGCTAATCAACATTATAATTACAAAATAAGTATTATGATGCTTATATTTAATTGTTAATTAATTATAATTATAGTTTAAATATAAAATTAGAGATAAGGATATATTACAATTACTCGTCACCTTTTTTGGCTTTTATATTTGGAGACAACCATTTTAAGGTCAAATATTTTTATGAAGATTTATTAATTTATAAATAAATGCTAATAACTTAATAATATTATTATATATATTTTTTAATGAGTTTACATGGTTTTTACGAAGGGTTTTGGTTTCTTTGTATTGACTGGAGTTTGAACTTTGGACCTCCAAAAAAAGGCCAAAGCCCTTGTCACAATAAGCTTGCAACTATATCTTAATAGTATTATTATTATTTTATTACATATATAAAGAATATTTAATGGTATTTCGAGGTGAAAATTTAGGTTAAACTTTTTTTAAATTATACATACTTATTATACCATTATGTATTGATAAATTATAATTTCTTTATTTACTTTGTTGAAATATTGTGATAATTGTTGGAGTTTATTACATTACCTCGCACTTGTAAATAGTGGTAGTGGTAAATAGTTTGTAAATATGAGTCATTTAGATTTAGAGTTATATATATATATATATATATATATATATATATATATATATATATTTATTTATTTATTTATTTATTTATGAGAAATATGAAGAGTCATATCTTTTGAAAGTTTAAAGAGTCTAAGGAGATGAATAATTAAATGAAGTTAAAATACCAAGAGTCATTGTCAGGGTTATATGTAGAGCAAGCATATGTGATGTCTATGTTGTAAAAGTTTTAGTAATTTATTGGTAGTAGACATCAAAGTTTGTAATTTGTGAGAATATAGTAAGTTTTTTTTTTTGTAAATGGTAAAAATTTATTGAATCAAAAAACTTTACAAGAATAAGAGAATCCCATAACAATAACCCAATAACCCTTATAAGGGCCAGAAGAAAGAAACCCCCAATACCACCGAGCACCCACCCAGAAGACATCCAATAAACAACAACCTCAACCAGACATATCTACAACAAGAAAATTAGCAAGATGCTGAGAACAATACAATGGAAGTTGATCCCATTCCCTAACATTCCAGTCTTCTTGGAACTCAGCCCATCAGCCACACCATTCCATTCCCTGGGAATAAAAACAAAAGAAATAAACTCCAGATGTCGACAAATTTGAAAGATCTGTCGAGCTACTACCGCTAGCTGCCAATGAACATTAGAAAGATTATGAGTATTCAATAAATTAATAATAATATGAGAGTCGGACTCACAGATTATCTTTCGCCATCCCAGAGCATAACCTTTTTTCAAAGCAAAACAAATAGCAAGGGCCTCCATAAATATAGTAAGCTTACTTGAATACTTGTGTATATCATTTATTGTGAGAATTTTAATATTGATATTGATATTGTTGTGAGAATATAGCTTTTATGCAAACAATGGTATCATAGCTACATTTAGAGTGTTTGAGAGAAAGAGAAAGGTTGTGAGAGAAGCCATGGAAGTGAGCAAGTTGAAAGAAGTCAAATTAGTGAATGAAAGAAAGTTAATCACCTAGTGAGATAGACATTGCAGACGCTATAAGAGAATTAAAAGTTGAAAGTTCCATTCGCAGAAAGTTTTTGTAGATCGAAAGTCTCAAAAAGTAGGTGCTCGAAGAAAATTGTAGTAGAGAAGACAAGTGTAAGTGTTGTTTAAAGAAGATTTTTGTTGAGTATATGTTCTAACAAAAGTGAAAGTAGACATTAGATGGTTGGAGTATAGTCGATAGTGCTTTGAAAAGTATAATTATGTGAGCATCACAAAGAACTCGTTTGTTTGACATTTGAAAAAAATGAAGACATTGGAATAGCACTAAAGGAGACAAAAACGTCAAATATGGAGCCATTAGAGAAGGTGAACATTGCTAAAAATATTGTATTGAACCAAACAAGTTTGAAACAAATCCCTACAAAGAGAAATGCTCAAATAATTATTGCATTGTTTAAAAAAGCATCCAAGGTATTATTGTATGACTTCACACCTATCGAGATATTTGCAATGATTGCTAAGGTATAAAATTACCATACTTTATATAATTTTTCAGCATCAGTTGAAGATTAAAGAGTAAATTAAAGTGGAGAAGCTATTTTTTAAAAAAGGAAAGGCAAAATTAAAGAAAAAGTTGAAAGAGATTAAATATATTAAAGTATTGGAGAGGATATTTATTAAAGAGAACAAGGTGGAAATTTATTCAAAGAAAGGAAAGTTTGAAATATTTGAAAGAAAATTTTAATTGAGAAAGTTAAAAAGAGAATAGAGAAAGAAAAATATTTGGAAAGAATTAGAAAGTGAAGAATTGAAAAGTGGAAATTGAAAGTTTAAAAGAAAGTAAATTAAGGTTGAGGAAAAATTTAAGCAAACATTGTTTAAAGGGGGAAACAAAGTTTGGTAAAGAAATTTATTTAGAAGAAAATTATTTATTGAAGAAAATAAGGGAGCTAACAGGCTTTCTACTTAATAATTAAAAGAGATGACTTAAAAAGAATTAAGAAAGTTGAGTCGACATTTGCAAGGATTGAAAAATAACTAGCTTAGATATAAAAGATATATATCTAAAAACACCGAGAGTTATCAATCTCCAGGCACCTATCTAATAATATAATATATATAATAATATAACGGTTGGTTAGTTGGTTGTTTTAGTTTAAATATTTTAAATGTTTTTGTTAATGTTAATGTCGGCTTTTTTAATAAATAAAAAAAATTGTTTACGACATGACATGTATGATCTCTTTGCCTCCCACCCCCTTGTCTACCATTATAGGAACGCCTCTCGGCATAAAAAGTATGTCACCATCACAAATTCCTCCTACAAAATCTCATTTGTTTAAAGAACCAAATTTCAATAAGAGAGGAACTCAAAAACATTCAAAATTTTGTCCCAAAGAAGAACATGGTCAAATGGGTCAAAATGCCACATACTTTCAACAAAAAATGGAAAATCAAATTTAGAACATAAGTTTGAAAGGATACACGACATAAAAAGGTTAGAGGATAATTATTGATACATTGATTCATGGGTAAGTAATAACATGACTGGTAACCTACATTGGTTTATCTTTAAGTAAAACAAAGTATGCCTATTAAAATTACAGATGACGAAATCTACCAAGTTCAAGGAATATGAAATGTTTCAGTCAAATGCATACTTAAAAATGTATTGTATGTACCTGTATTGACCAACAATTTGATATCAATATCGCAATTTCTAGTGTATGCCTAGAATGAATTGCAAATTATGATATTTTATTACAAATATTGGATATATTGCTATGATGACCATATATACAATTGCAATCAATTCTCGTAGGAAGAAATTCCTGTATGAGAAGGCAACAAAATATCTAAGAAATAACTCCAAACATTAGATGTAACATCTTGATATCCTCGAAGCAATAAATGTAGACGATATATGTAGTATTAAAATACTAAATAAATATGTTATCATAAAATAATACTATAACATCCCTCCCTTATTACATTATTTAAGAAAATAAATAATAGAATAATTGCCCCCCTAATTCTTAAGGGAAGAGAAAAGGAGAATCAATGTTGAATATGCATGAGACTTGGGTTTCTTTTATAATTTTCATAAAACATTTCTTTGATTTGATGTCATTTCATAAAGTCTATCCATCCATAACTCAATTCGTTTTTTTTGTACTTTCCTTTGGGAGTGTTCCAAAACATATCTCATGAGTATTTAAATTTGGGGTAATATATACACATATTTCTTAATAGGTTCAATAAAATATCCTTCAACCGTTGGTGACTTATTTCAACCTTCTCAGACCTATTTATTTAATAGGTTTTTGGTGTTAGCTGATAGTGTGGGCAGTTCCTCGATTGTTGGTGAATTATTTCAACCTTCTCAGACCTTTGCATTTAATAGTTCTTTGGTGTTGGCTGACAGCAGGAACAACTTTGTGGGATACTGTTCCACGAATATTCCTTGTCCATGAATTTCCTTTTCTGGAATATTTGGAGATTTATACAGTCCTTTAGAAAACAAAGGATGTCAGTTGTGACACTAATGATCTACTTATAGCCAGCTCCGGTGATATTTTCTTGAATAACTTGTAAGTCATTAATGTCATAGTTAAAATCATTTATTTGAACTTGTACATCATTAGTGTCACAACTGACATCCTTTGTTTCCACCTACAAATTATTACTGTCACAACTAAAGTCCTTTGTGTGAATATGAACTGTATTACAAGCAATTTCCTTTTTTATGACAAGATAATTTATATCACACATCACATTTTTTATCATATATATATATATATATATATATTTTTATGAGGAACCTTTTATATACAACATATCCGCAACATGTGAGGGGACAAATTTGAACCTGGGCCTCTCGATAGCTGGAGAGTTTTAACTACCCACTTGCTCTCCAACTCCTCTACATGAGCGGATTATTTTATATTTTTGCAATCATTTCATCTTGTCTTGCATTCTTTTCTTTATATATTTCAAGTATAAGAAATGGCAAATAACTAATCTTGATTAAATCAATAGGAAGTGTTATACAAATTTCTCTGTTGTTAGCCACTTTAATAAGATTTAGACTTATATAGTTCTTAAGTGTAGTGAATGTGTCATTATTAGCTTCTTGAAATATTGATTACAAATATTTTGGACCATGAGTTCTTTTGGCAATAATTTGTATCCATGTTTTAAGGATTGTATATTCATCATCTTCTTCTTGTGAATCTACCAAAATATTTTTACTTTGTTTCTCAGTTGTTTTCTTTGAACTATTTTTTTAAATGGGATTAAAATGAGCCCCACTCAAATCACATCATCACCGCATAGTGGTATTACAAAAATTTGGCTATTTAAGCATGTATCCTTTTGGTAAGAATCGAACCTCAATCTCCTCTGTCAAAAATGAAGAATATAACCACTTGAGTTAATGCCATTGGATAAAATTTTGAGTTAAAAATGTGGGTTTTTATGAGGAGTCGTGGTCCCCTTGTACTGAGGTTTGAACTTGGATCTCTCAAATGAAACCCAAAGACATCACTATGGTATTCTCACAAGACTTGTTTGAACTATTTTTATTCATTATTTTATTTCTTGTTTTTTTGCCATTAGAGCTATATCCCCTTTTTGTGACTTTGAGATAATATATGAAAACGGTGATGTAATGACATCTAAAGCAAACAATCCATTTTTGTAGGATGTTGTTCCTTCTAATTTTCCTTTTCTTGAGATGAAGAATATTTTATGTCCATAAACACTTTAGAATCAACAAAGACTCTTCTATATATCATTTGAGTGATAAAAAGTAAATTTTTGTAAGTATAAGAACATATAATACATTTACAATGGTGCATTCTACTAAAGGTAATGTGAGGGAAATTGTTCCTATTCCTTTTATGTAATAAATTGTGTTATTTTTCATTGTCATTGGCTAGCCTTTTATTTCTTGAAAAGTATCAAGCCATTATATATTACCTATCATATGATTAATAGCTCTTGAATCAACATACCAGTTATTATCCTTGATGTTATCCCTTTTGTGTATATTTATAACTTTATAGGCTATTTTTGGTTCATCTTTATGTTTTGATTCTAACTCTTCCTGATCTACTTCCTATGCTACATGACCTTATTGTGAAGGATTTGGTCTATAGCCTTGATTTATTTTGGGTTGATAATTTCTATATTGAAGAGGTTCTTGTATTGTAGTTTGTGATTTGTTCAAAGTTTTACATCTACAAAAAAATGTATCATGTATTCCTTCTTTTTCATATATGTGATAATATATTTTCTTTCATTTTGGTTGTTTTTGAGAAGAAGAGGATGAACTTAATGTTCGAGTGTTTCGTTAATATCTTCTTCTTGAAACAAGGGCATTGCTTGAAGATTCATATTTTAGTTATAATTCTAATTCATGTTGTTGTAATATATTAATCAATTCTTCAAAAGAAACTTTATGATTAAATACTTGTAGTGAAGTTACCAAAACATCATAGGACTTAGGTAGATCACGAAGCACAATTGAAACAAGTAGGCTATCATCAATTCTTTCTCCTAAAGTATTTAACTTACTCTTTAATTCTACTATCTTTCGAAGAAAGTGTTCCAAATTATCATTTTCTTACATTTGTGATGTGTACAATTGTGATTGCAAATGACGTATCCCATGCTTCTTTTGATATACTATATTCACTAATATGAGCCTAAATTTTATTTGTTATTCTTAAGAGGATTATAATTTGGCTCTATTATATTTTTCGTCAAAGTTTAATTGTGCTATCATTTCTCTAGGGTGTACTTCATCTTTAGACATTATTTCTCAAAGTTTTTCCACAACAAGAATTATCCTCATTTTATTCTTCCAAGGAATGAAATTTGGACCCTTTAGTTGTTGGGATTTTGATAGAAATAATTTAGTAGTAAACTTTGAAATACTCCTTTGTCCTTAAGATTGAATCTTTTCAATTATATTTTTGTATGCTTCTTGTAACTCCTTTGTTGAAGTAATTCTAAGGCTTTTTCTCTCTCAGGTATCCAAAATGCTCAGTAATTTCTTCCAAAATGAATTCCTTTCTTTCTTTTTGATAATTTTAAAATTATTTAATTTATACTTTTAAGACTTATCCTCCAAATTAAAAAAATAATGTGTGCTCAACTATTATAATGAATTTCTCTTCCAACTTTATACTGATCAAAATTGTGCATTCTAACCTTATGCTCCTTTTATCAATGTGCTTTTTCAATGATTAAAAAAAATCATGCACTCTTGACTTTATAACATGTAAAATTCATACCTAGAATTTGCATTGAAGGTTTGAACATTTGGAAGGTAATCTTTGCAAAAATAATTTTCAAGTATCTTGGCTTTCTTCTAGACATATTTGAATATCATGAACTAATTTTTGAGTACCTCTTTCTCCATGAATGTGATTTTTTCTAATTTACATAGTCCAATATTTGATGCCTTCTTCTCCAGTAAGGCAAACATCTAAGTTTGCACAATTCAACTTTTGATATCCTTCTTTAGGATGGAAAATGACTCAAGTTTACACGTATGAACCTTGAGAATAACAATATTGTATTGACTAGACTTTTAGAATGAGCTTTGAGCATATCAATGTGGTACGTATGGGAATTTCAATATCTTCCTTCAATTAGTAGGTTTTTTACTTTTATATTCAATAGCACATTCCTTTGCAGTGCATGGCATGAAAGACTTTGAAGAGCAGTGCCTTTGCTACGCACGACATGTGAGAAATTTGAAGAATGGATCCTTTGCTAAGCACAACATGTAATAATTTGAAGAGCAACATCTTTATTCCAAGGAAATGATGCCAGGTTTTTTTATGTAAATCAACCAAACAACAACACTCTAATTTCAGCCAAGTTGTAGGGTCTTTGGTGAAATCAACTAGAGATTTTCAAACGCTTTATTAGTGGGTGTTTGGTTTAATCAACCAGATGATATCATCCACCCTTCTATTGGTGTAATCAACCTTCTTTTGGTAAAAAAATCAACTAGGCATTTACGAATGTTTCTAGTGCAACATCAACTAGAAACTATGCATTGGGCTATGATACCACATGTAGGCCTAGAATGAATTGAAATGATTATATTCTATAAAAGAAATTTGATACATTGCTATGATCACCAGATGTACATATATACAATCACAATCAATTTCCACAGGAAGAAATTCTCATATGAGAAGGTAACAAGATAACTAACAAATAACTCCAAACATTAGATGTAACATCCTAATATCCTCAAAGCAACAAATGTAGAGGATATATATATATATATATATATATATATATATATATATATATATAATATTAAATTACTAAATAAATACTTTATCATAAAATAATACCCTAATAGTTAGACAATGGTAGAACAATAGAATTCAAGATGGTCAATGGAAATAAAAAATGCTTCATCAAAAGACAAAGAAATTGAAGCCATTGGTTCTATAAAAATGACATATTTTATTTGGATATGACATAATTGTCTTATAAATAATTGAATCAACATCTACCACTAGAATATTATCAATCACCAATACAACATCATAAAAGAAGTCAAAATCATCAAAGGAATTTTTTCATAAAAACTTTTTACACATAAGTTTTATGACTAAAAGTTGCGAGACAACAAATTGGAGATTAAGAACAATTTTTGATAACTTACAAAATGAGTATCAAAAACTAGGTGAAACAATAAAGTACCCCAAATGGCTCTTGGAAACCAACAGAGAATAATGTCTGGAAGATATACCCAAGATAAAAAAATAAAAGGTATGACACCGGTAATATGGAGCCTAGAAAGACTCGTACAAATTACGATTTAAGACTCATGGGAGTAGAAGTATTGTCATACTGAAAGAACAAACAAAACATGTGATACAAAGAATTAAGTATTGTAAACAAAGACTATGCAAAAAGCATACTTGTTGATACAATATGTGTTGGAAAGATGGGGGTCCCCACGTTAAGAAAGGAGTTATTACATAATAGTGTTAGGATGGAGTCAAAACATGCCCTTCCAATTCAAAAATCTTTGTCCTCAAAGCTGAAGATGAGGAAACTATTGTTGAAGTTGTTGAAGGGGATCCCGAGTGACATCTTTAGGTTGTAATCCTTACCATTTAATAAGAACATCAATGGTGATATGGTGGCAAAGGGTGCACGATATCCTATCCAAAATGTGTTTTGGCTCAAGAATGTTGGATCCTTAATTATCCAACTTTGGTAGTGTAGATTGTACCTAGACCTTGTTGACAACTACCTTCTTGAGAGAGGATACATGAAAGACTGGGTGAATTTTGAAAGTGGTCAAAATGGACTATTTGTAGGCTATTGACCCGATCCAGTGTAACACCTAGTAAGGACCATAGTATTTGGTGGTAAGTTTTTGGCATATATGAAGCTGGAGAGATGACTATTTTTAAGGTTGTAGGTGAATAAAAACTATGTCCCCAACTTCAAAGCTACTCTTGAAGCGATGTTAATTAGCTTGTTGACACATTCTGTTGTGAGCCAAGTCAAGATTGACCTTAAGTTGTCAGAGAAGGGAAACATATTATTTGAGGGTGGAATTCACAACTTGAACCCTTAAGCTTCTTGGAATGTTAAAGGAGGAAACTGGTGGAGGATGACCATATACTGCTTCAAATAGGCTCACCTTAGTAGCAATATGATATGATGTGTTATACCACCATTCCATCAAAGGGAGCCACTTGGACCACTATGTAGAATTTTTTGAGGTGAAGCAACAAAGGTATGTTTCCAAGCACTTTTAATAATTTTAGTTTGGCCATCAATTTGAGGATGATAAGCCAAACTCATTTTGAGTTGAGTTCTCTAAAAGTTGAATAGTTCCTGTCAAAAATGGCTAGTAAAAGTAAGGTCCCTATCAAAGACAATTGTTTTAGGTATTCCATGGAGATGAAATATGGAATCTAAGAATACTTGGCCAATGATGGAGGCGGTGTAGGGGTGGTACAAGGAACATAAATGAACATAGTTCGTGAGATGATCCACAACCACTATAATAACAATTTTTCCTCTTGATTTAACCCTTCAATGAAATCCATAGAGATATCTATCTAGACTTGTTTAGGAATTGGTAAGGGTTGAAGGATTCTAGGAGAACACACATTTTCTCCTTTCATGTGTTGTCACTGATCACATTTTGCCATAAAATTTTAAATATCCCTTTTCACTCCTCTCCTAAAAAATATGCTTTGTCCTTTCAAAAGTTTTGAGAAACCCTGAAATCCTAGATGTTGGTGAGGTATGCATTTCCTATAGGATGAGGTACCTCATTGGTGAATTTTAGGGAATGACAAGTTGATCATGATATCATAAATCTTGACCATCCCAAGATAGCCAAGGCATGAGTTAGGTGTTGCTTGGACCTTGTTGATCAACATTTGAAAATATGAGTCCTTGGTCAATTCTTCCCTGAGAAGATGGATTCATTGTAGAAGTGGTTTAGATATAACATGTAGCATTTCCTGCTCTTCATATAGTCAAGATAAGGAATCATCCACTACATTCTCCTTGCATTTCTTATAGGTGTATTCATAGTCACTGCCTAACAATTTATAAACCCATATTTGTTGTTCTAGTGTGGCCACCCTTTGTTCTAAGAAAAATTTGAGACTTTGATGATCGGTCCTAATGGAAAAGTGTCACCCAATGAGATATGGACAGCAATTATTAACATGTAAAATGACAAGAATCTCCTTTTCATAAGTATACTTACCCAAAATTTGGCTAAATAGTGCTCTATTGATGAAGACCAATGGTCTTCCTTATTGCATCAAAACCACCCTAATATCATTTCCAAATGCATCACTTTCAATTACAAAAGTTTTAGAGAAATTAGGCATTGCTAACATGGAGGTGGTGGTCATAGCTTGCTTTAACTCTTCAAAAGCCTTCTCTGTTGGTTTTGACCACATAAATGAATTCTTCCTTAACATGGTTGTTATGGGAGCTGCTATCTTTACAAATTTTTTGATAGTATCTAGTGAGTTCCAAACAACGTGAAGTTCCTTCAGGGTTTGAAGCTTAGGATAGTCTTGATTAGCCTAAATCTTTTTAGGATTCACTTGAACTCCATATTTGGTTATAATGTGACCCAAATATTCAAATTCTTGTGACCTAAAAGAATACTTGGACCTCTTGGCATAAATTTTATTCTTAGATAAAAGTTGTAGTGTTTGATCCATATGTCTAAGATGCTCCTCCCATGAATTACTGTAAATCAATATATCATCAAATTAGATTAGAATAAATTTGTGAAGGAAAGGTCAAAAAATAGAATTCATCAAACTCTAAAAAGTGGAAGGTGCATTGGTTAATCCAAATGGCATAACCAAGAATTCATAGTGCTCTTCATGATAATATGGGTCCCAAACATGATGATATCCTAATCGTAAATCCAATTTTGAAACTTATTGGGCCCAATGCAACTCATCTAGCAATTCATAAATTTCTTTTTGCTTGATAAAAAGGGGTTGTACTCGGGTCCCCCACCCTTAAAAAATTATATATCTCTTTTTTAGAGCTTGAGAGTTTACAAATAGATACACTTCTCATCTCAATTGAGATGCTATAGTTAGAAACCTATATCATTTTACATAAAATGTCTGAATTATTGAATTTCATTTTTTGGATATTTTCAAATCTTTGTATGAATACAATTACTCCATAATTTAGCATCTTTCTTGACATTTTTCTATAGCAGCCTTCACAATGCCAAAATTTTACCTCTACTATCTATGCCTTGCATCTTAGTAGAGTAATATTTCCAAAACATTGCATTAACATAGTCCGCTATACCAAATATGGATTGCTAGTTTCCTTCCTAAAACACAAGTGCAACCACAACAATTATAATAAATAGTCTAAATGAACACACATTATTGTTACAAAAAAATAGATATTACCAATGGAAAAAATTAAATTAAATCTTAATCACTAATTGATTTAGGCAATCAACAATTTTTGTCAGCTTCAACTAAACTTTCTACTTCCTCTAACCATGGAAAGGAGATGTTAACTTCACGACCATCAACCAAAAGCTCTCTATTGGCTAGCTTATCTGCACGTTTGTTTCTTTCCCTTAATATATGTGTAAACTCGATTTCTTCAAACTCTTTAGCAAGATCTTGAATTTCCATAATTATCTCTTGTATGTTCCATGGAGCCTTTGCTTTCCTCAAAATTGCATTTATTACTATGAGAGAATCACCTTCCATCCAAACTCTAATCCATTTCATTTGTTTACATATTTTAAACCCTTCTAAAGCTGCTTAAGCTTCAACTTCATTATTTATCTTAAATCCACAATTGAAAGCATAATGAGACAAAATCTCTCCTCTATTATTTCTAATTATTTCTCGTCCTCCTATTGGTCCTGGTTTTCCTTTAGATGCTCCATAAAAATTCAACTTAACCCACTCCACACATGGTGGTTTTCACTTTATATTCTTTACCTTATTTTTGCTTCTCTTGTACCCAACATCATAATTCGATTTAATGACTTGACTCCTGAAAACACGAGATTCCGAAAACAAAAAGGAAAGACTAAACGAAATCGTATTAAAAGGAAGGAACACAAATGAATGAACACAAGATATAAAAGCAATATGAAATGTAGCCCTTTTTTTATTGATATTCTTTTCAATTCGTGTTACAATACGTCTCCTTCCTTTTTAGGGGATAGGAGCGTTAGATATTGCTCTCTACAACTTGTTATCAGAATTCCTTCTTCCGCGTGCCCACATATAAAATGGGAGAACCAAAACGTTGTCGCTGCTTGCATTGACAAAGGTCGATTCCTCGCCGCTCCTTCAATAGACCCGAAATCTGCGTTCAAAGAAACAAACAAAGAATCAGTAGCACACGTGTATGAAAAATAAAAGATAAATCTAACTATAGCTGAAATGAATCTAAATGCACTAAAAACTTGATAAATGCATAAACATGAAACTAGCTAAAATACTATAAATGAAGTAAAGCGGGGAGGTGCCCGAAGGCAAACCACCCGCGGATAAAACCTTGCTTCGACACCAATCCGCTTGAGATGGGTCCGAAACCCGATGTGATGTGTTGTCGTCAAATTGATAGAATATTGTGGTCAAAAGATTGGGGTTTGGGCGCAAATCGCAAGTAAGTGAATTAACAAGACTTCGTTGCTCGTAATGCTCCTCGCTCGGTATCTCCTTTGGGTGAGGAAACTCACCATTTTATAGACCCAAGGGGTCTCTTTGAATTAACATGCAAAAGTGTTTCTTTGCATGAATGCTTTTGTTTGTGAAGAGAAGACTTCTTCTTGATCAAGGGCTTCTTAACCGCCTCTCGTGCATGTCTTTGTGTGTTTTAGAAAAGCTCACTTGCACTCCCATGCAATGAAGGGATAACTAAGTGGCAAATCCGAGTTGTCTTAAAAAGCTTACTCTCATTCCCATGCAAAGGAAGGGAAAGTCAATTGGCAGATATGAGTTGTCAAAAGAACTCACTCGCACTCCTATGTCATGCAGGAAGAGCTAAGTGGCAGTTCTGAGTTGTTTATATGCCAAGATTTGACTTTTTGCCGGTCAAACTCGACAATCGTCCCACCCCAAAATGAGCGCTTATAATCGTCCCCGGGTGAGACGAGTATCGCCAAGACTCGTCCCCCGGGTAGGACGAGTAAAATTTGCACTCGTCCCCGGGTGGGACGAATAAGCAATAAAGTGTCTAAAAGGTGCCAAATTGGTTTCCGACTTGCAAAATTGCTGTGTGAGTGGTTAGAACCACCGTTTAACCTCTCGAGGGCTGCCCTAGGGGTTGTGTGTGTTGGTGCGATCGCTGCTTGTAATCACATAATCGGATTGGTGCTGTTTTGGTGTCTACAGATGCCCCTTTTTGGGAAGCGTTGTGCAGGGTGCAGCACCGAGCAAAAATAGATAACCAAAGCACTATTGATTAAGGTTTTCAAGAACCTAACCAACTCTTGATGCCCCAAGTATGGAAAGGGCACGCATTCTTGAATCCTTGCTTCTCGACGAGCTAAGGAACTTAAATCAAGCATTAACCTCGGTTCGGTGAGGTATTACTTGAACTTAGGCATTGATCAGTCATGAATAGGCAAAGGGCGCAACCTTTTGTTGTGGGAACCTTGAGTTCATGATTCACAAATGCTAAGTATATGATCAGTTTGTGATGATTGCTTGTTTGCTGCCCCAAGCAGGGGCGCGATTGTCTTTTGCAATGATCCTTTGAATGCGTGTCTTTTCCAAGACTAGGTATAATGTTGTTGATTGGCAACTAAGTGTGACTACCCCCTCAAGCGACGAATCGATGAGGGAATGACCGACATGAGAAAAGCGACGAGTCGCTTGACCCAAGATGACGTGTGCAAGGGTGCCTTTAGATGGTTTACCGCTAAGCATGCTCGAGCAGCTTCTCCGACTGTGTTGACCTATTTTTGGTTTTGTTAGCATTGGTCATTTTTATGTTGTGGTTGTTTTTAATTTTTTTTTTTTTTTTTATTCGTCCCTGGGTGGAACGATTGTCTGACGTTACTCGTCCTGGGGTGGGACGAGCATACCTCGGAGGATACTCGTCCCGAGGTGGGACGAGCGCTTGAAAAGCGCTCGTCCCGGGAAAGGACGATTACCAAGAAACAAAAACTATAAATATGCGAAAATGACGGATTTGGTTCATTTGCACTGTTCATCGATTGCGATTTGGAGCTCTGGGAGGAGGAGGTAGATTTCTGACGTGAAGCGCTGCCGGATTATCTAGCCACCATGAGTACAGCACCGGGTCGTCGAGCGGAGGAGCCGAGGCGAGACCAATAAGTGCACTATCTCCTCGATTGTGAATTTCAAAAAAAAATGCAAATGTGTTTTTATTGTTTTACGTTTATGAAAACACGAAACCCTACTTAATTAAATTAAAGGTAAATGAATGAAACCAAAGGAAACATGGATGCAAACCTATGGAAACTTAGATGAAAAACCGGATGAGAAACCCAAAATGAGACTTAGACGACAAACCGGATGATAAACCCAAAATGAAACTTAGAGTAACAACCTAGGGTAACCATGGTTAAAATGTTTTTCTATGTGAATGGTAAAACTTAGGGCGAAACCGTAGGTAAACCACACTCATATTTTTATGTTATGTTTATGGAATTAAAAATGGAAAATGAATGAATTTTTTTTTTTTTTGGTTGAAATGGTAAACGTAGGTAAAACCGTAAGTAAACCATGTCAAAATTTTTCATTGGTTTGGATGAAATTAAAGATGAATTTTTTTTTTTTGGTTGAAATGGTAAACTTAGGTAAAACCGTAGGGAAACCATGTCAAATTTTTATTGTTTTGGATGAAATTAAAGATGAATTTTTTTTGGTTGAAATGGTAAACTTAGGTAAAACCGTAGGGAAACCATGTCAAATTTTTATTGTTTTGGATGAAATTAAAGATGAATTTTTTTTGGTTGAAATGGTAAACTTAGGTAAAACCGTAGGGAAACCATGTCAAATTTTTATTGTTTTGGATGAAATTAAAGATGCAAAATAAATGATTTTTTTTTTTTTAGTTTTGGATGTACATGTGAATGAAAAAAGTACGGTATAGTTATGCATTTTTGTACATGTGATGGTGATGTGATGCATGTTTTTGATGTTTGTTGTTTTTTTTTTTTTTTTGTGATGTGTAAGTGGTGAAGAGTCGACATCGAGTGCCGACCATTTTTTCTAATGCCCGCGAGGCATTGACCGATGATGATCGGGAGTGGCTTGATGCCTTAGGGCTCAAGCATGTGGCTCGCTTGATGGCAGATCGGTCGTACATTACAAGCATTGATTGGCCTGTGGGATGCTCGGACGAACACCTTCCATCTTTCGACAGGGGAGATGACTGTCACCTTGGAGGACGTGTATCGGATCTTGCGGATTTCGATAGACGGGGTTCCCATTCGGACGACTCCACGGGGCCAGAGGACAGCGGTACTGACACGGTACTTTGGACACGGAGGGGAGGGGGATGGGATGACCTCGTTGGAGAGGGCGGAGCTGGATTGTCAGATTGGGGGGATACTGGTACGGTGGTGGTACGCGAGGAGAGTGTTGGGAGTGAGGCATGCAGGACTCATGAGCCTCATTTCCAACATGCTCCTGCCAGATTCATCAGGAGCGAGGTTCCCATGGAACCTAGTGGAGGTAGTATGGCAGTTGGTGGATTGCCCGATGACAGAGCCGGTTATTATGAGGTGGGGCCAGACGCTACTAGCGCAGTTATATGATGAGTTGTACGAGGTCCGCTGTCGGAGGCGAAAGGGGTTGGGGTGCAGTTTTTTATTGCAGTGCTGGGCCTGGCAAAGACATAGCCATAGAGCGACCACGAGGGTTGCCCTGGACTACCCGAGCGGAGATGGTGGATAGGGACATTGGGTATGGTGCGCTATGGTATCGGTCTGAGGAGCGAGGGCACAGTCGACGGTTCACGGGAGACGTCGACCATTACAGAGATGCCTTTGCACGACTGACTCCCGGGGATGTGGTATGGAGGCCATATCGGGATTGTCCCGCATGGCCAGAGGCGGAGGATTGGCTTCGACGGGTTCGAAGGGGGAGATGGGTGATTGGGCGACATGGGACAGAGCAGGAGTACTTCCATTACCTCCGAGTGACGCGACAGTTTGGGGTACCTCAGGGGTTGCCTGGGGAGCCCGTAGCCTACCGACGCCGGAGTGATGAGAGGACCCTAGCGGCGCCGATCCTCGAGCCACTAGGGGAGGAGTCAGATGCTGTGTTGGACATTCCGGATGTTGATGACGTCGGCGTGACAGCCGAATATCAGGAGTGGTGGACGCTACGGCAAGGGGCGAGGGGAGGGGCCCTTGGGAGGAGAGGAGGCAGCGGGAGGCGGAGAGGGTGCAGAGGCACCAGGAGAGGGTTGGGGAGCACCCGCAGATGTAGAGATGGTGGAGGTGGCAGAGGTGGGAGATGACTTTGGGGAGGAGGAGCAGCCGGAGATGCAGGAGGCGTCAGAGCCGGCTGGCTCGGGGGAGACAGAGGCAGGGTTGCGCGCTGAGGTAGCGCGTTTGACGGGATTGTTGCAGAGGCGGGATGGAGAGCTGGCAGAGATGACGCAGGAGAGGGATCTCCTACGGACACAGTTGGCAGGGTAGGGGATCGCAGTGGCTGCGTCTCACCAGCAGGCGGGAGATACAGATGCTGCACGGGAGAGAGATCTCCTACGGGTGCAGCTAGCACAGCGCGACGACGCCATCGCGTATTACCGTAGGCGGGAGGCGGAGTCGAGGCTACGGGAAGAGGATTGGAGGCGACGAGAGGCCGCGTGGGGGCGGCATCGATCGGAGATGGAGGGTGAGATTATCCGCCTGGGTGGGCGAATACCAGAGCCTCCGACCAGTGGCTCGTCGTACAGGACGAGAGACAGCGGGACGGAGCAGTCGACATCATCCCGTCGTTGGCGGCGAGATGAGGGAGGCGCGAGTGGGCGGGATGCAGGGGCGAGCAGTCGCCCTGAGAGATCTCAGAGGACGGATACCGCAGGGGGTAGCTCTCGTCGCACCGATCCTGCGTGATCATGGTGGCCGACGCCCTAGGCTAGGGATTTTGGGATTTTGGATGATGGGAGGGAGGTCTGAGGACCAGTTTTGTAGCCTACGGGCAATTTTGTTGTGATATATATATAGATGATTCTTTTTGGTGTTTATCATGTTTTGCATGATTTATTTTTATGTACATGTTTTTACATTGATGTATGCATATGCGATTATGAATGTGATGATTCTAATTTGTATGATGTATGCATATAGAATGAATGAAATGAATTGTGGATGATTTGTCGATGCACCATATACTGTACAAAATTGGAGTGATTTGCTATAGTAATAAGATAACTTTGTGGAATGCTTGTGCATATGAAAACTTTGTTTTTGTATGTTGTCTATTTTTTTGATGGTGAGGTATGGAATGAAATGTATCGATTGTTGGAAAATGTAGTTAAGCTTTTCTGAGATGCAGATATTTTTAACTAACTAGCCAAGACTATACATTTATCTCGCAAGACTTTGGAACAAGGTCTAAATCTGACTTGAATTTAACCAAGTTATTTCACATCCCTGTGTGTGCAATTGAGTTCGTTTATGTGTTATTCATCAGGATACCGCCAGTGCCAGATGGGCTTTCAACCGAACCTGTACCGAGGATCACCTAATTAGCTCCACTAACTCCTGTATTGTATTTAGTCAGATTTGTCTACGATGTTATCTAGGATACCATAAGCTAGCTCATCCACATGCAAACATTGATCTCGCACACAAGTTAATGTGACAGATATATCGTCATGCGGGAGGTTTACTCGCAAAGGACTCGATAGGCTATCAACCAAACCGGCATCGAAGCTTGCCTCATGACCTCGTCGAAATGCTGAAAATTCCAGGGATTCAAGGTCGACTCCCTTCTTTTCTTCAAGGGTATGGGGATACTTGCTCATTATAGTGATAAGATCACGGTTTATTTTTGTTTTATTGATTTTTTTTTTTTTTTTGGAGCAAGGGATTGAAATATGGAGTGACGAGAATCACTATTGTTTGTGCCTTTTGATGTGTGCACTGTAGGATGTCAAATTTTAGTGTTTTGACGTTTTGCAAATGTTTGATGTTTTTGCAACTTTTGAGAACTTGGGATTCATGGGGAATTGGGTAGGGAGGAAGCTTGTCCTTTTGCCAACTCTCAACATTTCTAGGGTCAATTGCACAGGGGGATAAGCAAGATAGCCGTTTCGCTTATGGTAGCCGGGATTACGATGCAGGTTTCATCTTTCGTCCACACAACTTAGGAATTATTTTATGTGTGTTAATTTGTGTTGGGATGCTACGTACCAAGGTGGGATCCAAGTAAAACTTTCCCATGTAAAATCTGCTTAACTGTGTACACTTTTGGCTAGAGATTTAAAGACATCTAAATGACGAAAACCCTATATACATTAGGCGACATGGACGATGCTAAAATAAAAGGATGATATGTGAGATGTAAGTGTTTATGAAAATGGATCGGAGGTGGAAATGATGGAGTTGCCAAGTAATGACAACCTATGGTGCTTTTGACTTGTATGACCTAGCGAAGTATGCAATGTATGGATGCAATGCTTAATGGAACCTATATTTTTGTATTTTGATTTTTATGAGAATGTATGGAATTAAAATGCAATTGTTTTTGTAATTTTGATTGATTTTTATGGGGATGCATGGAGTTGAAATGCAATTAGTTTTGTGAGTTTGATTTGTATTGATGAGGATGCATGGAATTGAAATGTAGTTGTTTTTGTGATTTTTGATTTTTATGTTGACCAAGCAGTTGTGGTAACGCTTGGAGCTTTTGGGTTGACCAAGCGATTATGGGAATCCTTGGAGCTTTTGGGTTGACCAAGCGATTGTGGGAATCCTTGGAGCTTTTGGGTTGACCAAGCGATTGTGGGAATCCTTGGAGCTTTTGGGTTGACCAAGCGATTGTGGGAATCCTTGGAGCTTTTGGTTGGACTATGGCTCTCTAGCTGTGAAATGGCCTCAAATGAATGATGTTCAAGGGTTCTACTTCCTTGATTCCTTCAAGAGAGGCAAGCCGGTATGTTTCGGGTCCTATTCTACCGTCAATGATGTAAGGACCCAACCAGCTTTGTCGCAAACTTGTCCCGTAGATGGGACGGCAAATTAGAATTCTCATTGGTTCTCTTTTAAGACCAAGTCACCAACCCGAAATTCCCCGAAATGGACTTTCATGTTGTATGCTTTCTTAAGTCGCTCTTGATAGATACGCAAATGCTCGAGAGCATTGACGCGTCGTTCGTCAAGCAACGTCGCTGATCTAACCGGGCTCTGCCGTGCAGTTGTCATCATCGATGAACTCTTGCATTGAAATGCGTAGGGAAGGAATCTCCAACTCAAAAGGCATGATCGCCTCTGAGCCATACACCAACGAAAATGGAGTTGCCCCAGTGGGCGTCCGAATGTCGGGTGCGATAAGCCCATAGGGCAAGCGGGATCCGAATGTGCCGCCTTTATGATTGTCTGCAACTGTCTTTTTGAGAATGGCGACTAGCGTTTTGTTTGACGCCTCTGCTTGCCCATTTGCCTGCGGATAATAGGGTGTGGAAAAGCTATGCTGAATCTTGTACTTTGTGATCAAAGCACGCACATCTTTATTCTTGAATGGTGTCCCATTATCCGAGACAATTTTGGATGGAATACCAAAACGACATATGATGTTATGCAAAATAAACTCCGCAATGCGGGCTCCAGTCGTAGTGGTCAGCGGAATTGCTTCCACCCATTTGGTAAAGTACTCGTGGCCGTTAAAATGAACGTGTGACGACTCAGACGATGCAGGGGAGATCTTTCCAATTAGATCAAGGCCCCACCGCAAAAAGGCCAAACCGATTGAATCGGCCGTAAGGCCCCGAGAAGGTACGTGTGTCAAATTAGCATGGTGCCGACACTTCACGCACTTCTTCACATATGCGCAACAATCTCGCTCTAAAGATGGCCAATAATAACCCATGCGAAGAATGCGCTTTGCGATGGCCATACCGCTCGAAGTGGCCACCACATGTACCATCATGAGCTTGGGTGATCGCCCAAGCGGACTCTTTCTCGGTCCAAACAACGAAGGAGGATTCCTTCATAATTTCGACGATACAAAATGTCTCCTAACAAGACATGCTTTGCCGCTTTCGTTTGAATGATCTTTTCGCGGCTTGTGTCAATCCAAGTGGGAAAGTACCTAGCTTGAGGTAATCCCGAATGGGTGTATACCAGTCTTGCTGATCATAAACCTCGATAGTATGAACGGCCAATCCCTTTTGAAGTTTATCCCGAACAAAAGCCGAACAGAAAGAACTTGTAAAAACAACGTGGTGTTGCTAGCAAGAGGGGCCGGGGAGAACAAGGACCCCCAGCTTGGCTTTAATCAAACAATCTCGAATTCGAGAGAACTTATCCGGAGATGGTTCAATCTGGATCATGTGGATTTCTGGCGTCGAATCATAGCTTGCACGCTCCATCGCAGATTGCGATAATGTTTTAACTTGAATGGTTGTCATTTCACCATAAGGGTCTTGTGGAATAAGTGACCCCAAGGAGGCCATAGTATCCGCAAAATGATTTGATGATCGAGGGAGTGCCTCGATGTCATACCATTCAAATTGTGCCAAGAATTTATCCACAAGGGCTTTATAAGACTTCAAAACTGGACATTTACATTGGTATATCCCTTTTACTTGGTTGACAATTAACAGCGAATCACCAAAGATGTTCAATCGTTTAATGTTCATGGTGATTGCTGTCTGAAGACCTATGAGCAAGGCTTCGTATTCTGCATTGTTATTGGTTAGCGGGAAGTCTAATTTAAAAGACAAGGGCATTGGAGCGCCTTGCGGAGTGAAGAATACAATTCCCGCACCACCCCCTTGCTCACATTTAGAACCATCGAAGAATAGGGTTATGTCAGCCTCGTGACTCGTGCTCATCGTAATCCGCGACTCGAAACATGGAAGACCCCATCATCGTGTAGTTCAAAAGTCGAGGCCGATCGTCTTCAAGAGGAGCCTCACCTAGTTGATCGGCGATGACTTGACCTTTTATAGATTTCTCGTCCAATGAACTCTATGTCAAACTCCGTCAACAACATGATCCATTTCGCCGTGCGGCTACTATGATAAGTACGACTCATCATGTATCGCAATGGATTCTCCTTAGACACAACATACGTCTTATTACTAAGCATGTAGTGGCGTAGCTTTTTGGTAGCAAACACCACCGCCAAGCAGTAGTTTTTCAACATATGCATAGTTAAGTTCATAATCGACCAGTGGTGCGGCTAAGATAGTATGTAGCCTCGTTCTCGATGAAGTTCATTTTTCTGGGACAAGCATGGCGCCCA
Source organism: Wollemia nobilis (assembly GCA_028583015.1). Taxonomy (NCBI): domain Eukaryota; kingdom Viridiplantae; phylum Streptophyta; class Pinopsida; order Araucariales; family Araucariaceae; genus Wollemia; species Wollemia nobilis. The sequence continues at coordinate 9,763,411 of JAQPPZ010016925.1, forward strand.
TGCCACCTCGTTGGCCGAGATATATAAATAGAACGGCACTCCTGGTCCGGGTGGTGCCAATACTGGCGGCGAAGCCAAGTACTGTTTAATGTCGTCAAAGGCTGACTGGCACTCGTCATCCCAATGAAATGTGACCCCTTTATGCAATAATTTATTCATGGGTCGGCATTTGTCGATAACCGCGCTATGAAGCGCTTGATCGACGCAACCTTTCCCTCGCAGACTCCCGAGCCGCTTGATGGTGGTTGGGGGACGCATTTCAAGGATTGCCTTGACTTTGTTTGGATCAACCTCAATTCCTCGTTTGGAGACTATGAAACCCAAGAGTTTTCCAGAGGTGACGCCAAAGACGCACTTCTTGGGGTTTAATCCGACTTTATGCTCAATGAGGCGATCAAGGACCTTGCTCAAGTCATCGATATGATCTGTGCGCAAAAGAGATTTGGCCAACAAATCATCCATGTAATCTTCCAAAGTTTTGTGCATGTAATCGTGAAAGATGTATGTCATGGCACGTTGGTATGTAGCTCCGGCATTTTTAAGGCCAAAAGGCATGACCTTATAGCAAAATGTCCCCCAAGGCGTTGTGAATGCCGTTTTTAGTTGGTCCTCAGGATTAATACGAATCTGATTGTATCCTGAGAAACCATCCATAAGGGAAAGCATTTCGTGGCCCGCTGTAGCGTCTACCAACGCGTCGATGCTTGGCAAGGGAAAATCATCCTTAGGACTCGCTTTGTTAAGATCTCAAAAATCAGTGCATATGCGAATCCTCCCGTCGGGCTTCTTGACGGGAACCATGTTAGATAACCATGGCGGATAATCCACACAGATGACAAACTGGGCATCCAACAACTTTTGCAACTCATATTTTACCATTAAGGCCACTGTTGGATGCATCTTGCGTAGTTTTTGCTTTACTGGCTTGATTGTCGGATCAAGCGTTAAATTGTGCGTGACTAGCTGTGGGTCTAGTCCCGGCATATCCTTGTATGACCATGCAAAAACTTCCTTCTTTTCCTTAAGAAGGGCAACATAATCGGCTCGCTTTTCAGGGGAAAGACTTACCCCCAGCTTGAGAATCCGTGGATTCATTGGATCTGTGCCGATGTCTACATCAGTCGTTGCTTCAACTGACATATGGGATCCGTCTTCCAACCGGTGTGGAATTGGGATCGATGGATATCGTTTGCTGAATTAAGATCGTCATTAGGAACCTCAAGTTCCTCTTCAAGGATGGAAGACATCCCGAGTTTGTCCCTGGAGTGAAATGAAACATCCCACCGCAAGGCCAATACTCGATGGAGATGGTGGTGTGTCGCCGCGATCCCAATCAATAGCTTCTATGTCTAGATGCAATAATCATGTTGGATTGGCCGGATCATGGATGGGGGCGGTCAAATCAATGGAGACCATGTTAATGAAATGATTGTAATCTCCATTACCGCAAATGTGACAACTCGATATTCTGGATGTTCGTGGTGCCGTGGATCCGGCTCGTAGGCACCGGCACAAAGGGATCAGCCCTATATGCGGTCCTGCAAACAGGGTCCGCCCTAGACACTGATGAGTTGATAGGGTCTCCAGGCAGAAGATGTCCGTTGTATTCCTGGGGTGGCAGATGCAGTAATTGCTATAACTGCGCCAGGTTGAAGTGCCTCCTAGGTCGCGGATCTATGTGTAAGTGTTCCAACCTATCATCTATGTCCAAAGGATCTTGTAATCTATGCTCACTAGGATCGTTCAATGGGAACATCCTCGAGAAGCTTTCCCGATCGTCATTCATTTGATAGTCATGCGAATGATCGTCCTCCGACTCATCTTCGTAAGACCCTTCCCGGTCTTGTCCATCTTCCCCTTGTGGGTGAGTCCATGAGGTTTCTCCTTGTTCACCCGTAGGGAAAGGGTTGTTGAGGTCAACAAGGTTATTTGTTTGCAATGGGAAATAATCCCCTAATGTATAAGTTGTATTTGGATTAGCATATGGATCCGATGCCAACCCATCCTTGTTGCCTATCCCTAGGCCTTGCATGTTTTCGACCAAGATGTCGAGGGGCAAAGGGTGATTAAACCCTACTCCTGACTTATCATAGGGCATTTGGTATCTTGGTTGACACAAAACACGCATTCCTTGTTCATACCGACCTAACCCGTATCCATGCCAATTGCATTGGCTAAGATATCTTAATGCGAAGTCTGGGTTAGCCAGATAGTTGACATCTTCCACAAAGGGATCTTCATCTTCCTCTTCTTGTCGGGAAGGTTCAACGCCATGATCCAGGCCCCCAAAAATGAAGTTTGTCTGATTAGGTGGGTAGCCTAAAGGAACCACGGAGCCTATGGGGAGTCGAGGTCTTCCCATGTCTTGCATAGATTGAAGTGTGGGCGTTGCAACAACATTGCGCACTATATACTCCCCCATGCCTGTGTTAGACATCTCAACAATAATTGTTGGCGATTGAGAGGGGTCAAATGGGAGTTCTCCTTGAGTCCACTCCATGTGGGGTGAACTAGGTGTCTCAGCTTCCATTCTATTAGGCGTCTTTTCTGTAGAGATGTTGGAAACGAGAGGTGGTTCTGCTTCTAGGGGCTTCTTTCCTTTGTCCGTTGGTGTGGCCACCGTAGGTGGCGTCGTTGTGGGAGGACAGGATGAAGAAGATGAACCCGCCCGGGAATGTAATTGAGTTGGCAATGAAGATTCTTGCTTAGTCGAACCCTATTTAGATGGATTTAACTGGAAATCCACGTGCGTTGAAGGAAGGGTTGATCGCGGCATGATTTGCACCGAGTTGCAATACTTAAAAGGTTCCAAATCTGCGGGGACCACGTGCACTTGTCCTTCAAATGTATATTTCAAACATTGATGAGCAATTGAAGGGACACATTTCATATCTCGGATCCAAGGCCGCCCAAGTAAGATATTATAAGCCATCTCACCTTCTAAAATGTGGCACAACGTATGAATGGTCTTTTGTCCCACTTGTATGGGCAAGACAATTGTGCCAACTGTCGAGCATATCGTATCATTAAATGCTCGAAGGGTATAAGTAGAAGGTGCAATGTGAGAGGCTGGTAGTTTCAAATGTTTCAGTGCAACGGTTGTAATAAGGTTACTGGACGAACCAAGTGTCTATCAACACCCGTTTGTATGGAGTCCCGTTGACCCGCGCAATAACGTGTAGGGGTGGATCTCGTTACATCGCCAGCTCACCATTTTTAGCTCATCTTCTCTCGAAGGTAATGACCGGTTCAGTACACTCGTTTGACATGCCCCACAAAATTGTTGAACGAATCCGCTTCATGGGGTTGCAATTCAATCGCCTTTAATATCTCCATAAGAGCTTCCCTATGGGGTGCCGATTGTTGAATAAGCTCATAAATGGAGAGCCTAGCCAATGTGGTCTGTAGACTTTGAGTAAGTCTAGATCGAATCGTGACCACCGGTCTAGGTGGGGGCAACCGTGTAGGATTTGGTTGGTGTTGTGACGTGGATGAGGCTTCCCTAGTGGCCGTCGCGGGGACAACTCCCCGGGTGTCTTTTGTTTCTTGTCACAATACTTATCATTCCAACATACCCTTCCATGGGGTAACTCGTTGCACTTCATTGACATGTAGAGGTTTTGTTTGTGCATCATGTGTGGGTAAAGGATCTTTGAAAACACCCATATGTTGGTTGTTGGGTGCGATGGGATTATCCACTACCAATGTGTGATTGTCAATGAGATCTTGCACTAAACCTTTAAACGCCCAACAAAAATTAAGGTCATGCCCTTTCCTTCTATGGAATCTACAGAAAAGATCCTCTCTGTAGCCCTTAGGCTTTGGCGCATTAGGATCAATTGTTGGAATATCTGGCAGATTAATCAAGTTTGCCGCTGACAAACGGTCAAACAAGGAATCTCTAGACTCAGTGTATGGTGTAAACTGTCGCTTTGGGCGACGCTGCTGATTTTGATCTTGCTTCTTGTTATCTTTCTCATAATTATTGTGAGGCACCGCCTGATAGTTAGCTTTTGAAGGCTGTGTTTCTTGGGAAGGCGTAGGGGCATTAATAGCAACTTGATTGACCGCGGTGGGTTTCTCGTTGCGTATTCCCTATTTTGGTATTCTTGTTCCACTCTTTTTCTTAGGCTTGGCAATTTCGCCATCCCGTATCTTGATTTCTTCGATACGTCTAGCTTGCGCCGTAGCTTCTTCCAAAGTGGTGTATTGCTGCAGCTGCAATAGCACAGAGATCGATCGCAAATACACTCTTTGCGAACATTTGAGTTAAATCGGACATAGGAGGGAGGTAAGACAACTTTGAAAGCACTGTCCTCCACCGATTCCCATATGCGACCATAGACTCCTCCTCATACTGTTTGAGGCTAGCTAGATCACTGAGTGACGTCTTTTTCTTTGTATTGAAAGCAAAACGTTCTAGGAACGTGTCAACTAGTTGATCTAAGTTGTAGATGCCGTGCTTCGGGAGATGGGTAAACCAATCCGAGGCAGATCCTGCGAATGTGGTTATGAATGTTCTCAATAATAATGCATCATTGTCTTGTATACCAAAGCACTGACTCAAAAATCGAGTCACATGTTCTTGAGCATCTTCATCCCCTTTAAAGAGTGCCAACTGGGGCAGCTTGAAATGTTCGGGGTATGGAGGTGCGGGCACTGATGGATGTATCGGATGACTACGAAGTTGGCGTAAGGTAGGCTTTTGAGGCCCACCAGCCTTAAGTTCCATATTCTCTAAGCGTTCTAATAACACTTTGTAGGCATCGGAGGATATAATTTCCTCCTCCTTATTTTGTTCCCGCTGTGGGTTGCGGGGAACTTGAGGCCTTTGAATGACTAAATGGTTAGCATCCCTTCTCGCCTAGATAAGGCGTTTCAGCCCGCTCTTCTTCTTGGTAATAATCCTCATAATCTTCTTGAGGAGTGTTTGGCCTAGGCCTATAAACATGGATGGGTGCCCGCGGAGGATGCCCGTCATGGTCACGAGGAATGGCCTCCCGCTCAATTCTAAGAGGTCTAAGAGGCAATGTTTGCCGACGTCGCGGAGACCCGTCTCGCGCTAAGGGATTATGCCTCACATACATCTCGGATTGCCGTGCACGAGGGACTCGGGGCTTTCTCACCACATAGTTGTAAAACCTTTCAGCAGCCCGACGCCGAATGCGCTCTTGATCAAGGCGACACAAATGTTCTAATTCCCGTTGTTCTTGTTGAAGCCGCATGATTTGTGCTTGGCGGGCGGCTAGTTGTGTAAATGCCAAGTTACTTTGTTCTCGTTGTCTCTTGTTTGATAGGCCTAGATGCTTCTCCTACATATCTATTTTGATCATAATACTCGAGACTCCTATATGTTGCTTCCCTCCGTCGAGGTTGGCCGCATTGACTTGAAACTCGGTCTCAATAAGGGATCTCGGATATAATGCAGTGTGCGGACGTGCATCGTTTTGGCACTGGAAACTGACTTGGAGGAATGTAGTGATCCTCCTCTCTCTCTCTCGTGATATGCATAAAAAGTGCGGGCAGTAATTGTCTTGTCCCGTTGGGAGGACTTGTCGTTCTGGATATGGTCTACCGTTTTCGACATTAATTGGGGGTAAATTAGGAACCACAAAATCATGTGGTCCTTCCTTTTGAACCCTTTGTTGTTCCATAGCATTATACAATGCTTCATCACTAGGCCATCCATAATGAGCTTCAAAAGGAGGCTTCGTGCTTTGACCAGGTGGTATATATAAGTTATTGTCTTGAAAAGATTCTTGTTGCTTAGGAGTTCCCCTTATAGAAGGGGTTCTAAAGTCTCGTCTCGTTGAAGGCCTGATTTGGAGAGCCACTCCTTGAGGCACCTCTAGAACCTTGTTCTATGACCGTATGGGTTGGAGTACCCCTCAATGATGGGGCTCTAGAGCCATGTTCTCGCATGATGTGAACTAACTCGTTGTACCCCGCCGGTGAGGCGGAATGGCTAAGTCTTCAATGCTATATCGGAGACGAGTTGTCTCTCTTGGTGCATGTTCTGCAGCCTTCCGCCCGTGATTGGGCTTGGCTACGAGTATTCACCATGTTAATGCTAACCTAAAAAATGCAAAAGTTCTTTTTGTGATTTTCTTTTTATGATGTTTTTGGTCTAAACAGTAAAATAGCATACACACTCACAAGCAATGATTATCTCTTTTAAAGATTAATAGTGTGCCCTAAATCTGGTTTAGTGTGTTTTTGTTGTTTGTTTTGTTTTTGAAGATTTTTGTGAAACGTTTAAATGCAAGTATGAAGGCTCTTATGACTCCCAATATGGTCGCCCCTTCAATATACCATTGCCGGACCGATATACCAACCTCTCTATATACCCGCCCTTACGTGAGGGAGACTATAGGTACGTGAGAGCAGATGATACGTGGAACATAGGCGGTACGGAAGGGGAATCGCTCTGTTTATGACACCTACCATAGAAGACTTATCCTCGCGTGCCGGGAATCACCCCAAGCTACACTCGGTCAGCTTTCGTCAGATTTACGTCTAGCAACAGTCGCGATCGAGGTAATGGATGCAATATATCAAGCCAAAGTGATAATGGAATCCACCTTTGGTCTTGTTCAAGGGTTGGGGTTTTACGACCAACGCCTTGGTTTAAAATGCCTCGTGATGTGTGGGGTTCGTTTTAATTGTGCAAAATTGAAACAAGCAAACGAAAAGAAATCTTTCCCTAAGCCATACAAACTGAAACCAGAAAACAAAAAACAAAAATTTGACGTAAGCCGTAAAAACCCCTACCTCTTCTCTCGCCTAACAGATGTCTCTCGATTTGCTCGAAAATTGCACAAAATTATAATCGTCCCCGGGTGGAGCGAATAACAGACCGTAATCGTCCCAGGGTGGAACGAATAGTTTATTCGTCCCGAGGTGAGACGAGTACAAATTCTGTAATCGTCACGTGCAAGACGAATAACAAATCCGAGGTTAAAAAAATAGGTACCTGTAAAAACAAGCAATTTTAGATCAGTAAATTAACCTAAAAAAATAGAGGACAGTCGTCCCACCGTGATCGCCATTGAAAACACGAGATTCCGGAAACAAAAAGGAAAGACTAAACGAAATCGTATTAAAAGGAAGGAACACAAATGAATGAACACAAGATATAAGAACAATATGAAATGTAGCCCTTTTTTTATTGATATTCTTTTCAATTCGTGTTACAATACGTCTCCTTCCTTTTTAGGGGATAGGAGCGTTAGATATTGTTCTCTACAACTTGTCTCTAAATTCCTTCTTCCGCGTGCCCACATATAAAATGGGCGAACCAAAACGTTGTCGCCGCTTGCATTGACAAAGGTCGATTCCTCGCTGCTCCTTCAATAGACCTGAAATCTGTGTTCAAAGAAACAAACAAAGAATCGCAGCACTCGTGGTATGAAAAATAAAAGATAAATCTAACTATAGCTGAAATGAATCTAAATGCACTAAAAACTTGATAAATGCATAAACATGAAACTAGCTAAAATACTATAAATGAAGTAAAGCGGGGAGGTGCCCGAAGGCAAACCACCCGCGGATAAAACCTTGCTTCGACACCAATCCGCTTGAGATGGGTCCGAAACCCGATGTGATGTGTTGTCGTCAAATTGATAGAATATTGTGGTCAAAAGATTGGGGTTTGGGCGCAAATCGCAAGTAAGTGAATTAACAAAGACTTCGTTGCTCGTAATGCTCCTCGCTCGGTATCTCCTTTGGGTGAGGAAACTCACCATTTTATAGACCCAAGGGGTCTCTTTGAATTAACATGCAAAAGTGTTTCTTTGCATGAATGCTTTTGTTTGTGAAGAGAAGACTTCTTCTTGATCAAGGGCTTCTTAACCGCCTCTCGTGCATGTCTTTGTGTGTTTTAGAAAAGCTCACTTGCACTCCCATGCAATGAAGGGATAACTAAGTGGCAAATCTGAGTTGTCTTAAAAAGCTTACTCTCATTCCCATGCAGAGAAGGGAAAGTCAATTGGCAGATATGAGTTGTCAAAAGAACTCACTCGCACTCCTATGTCATGCAGAAGAGCTAAGTGGCAGTTCTGAGTTGTTTATATGCCAAGATTTGACTTTTTGCCAGTCAAACTCGATAATCGTCCCACCCCGAAGCGAGCGCTTATAATCGTCCCCGGGTGAGACGAGTATCGCCAAGCACTCGCTCCCGGGTAGGACGAGTAAAATTTGCACTCGTCCCCGGGTGGGACGAATAAGCAATAAAGTGTCTAAAAGGTGCCAAATTGGTTTCTCGACTTGCAAAATTGCCGTGTGAGTGGTTAGAACCACTGTTTAACCTCTCGAGGGCTGCCCTAGGGGCCGTGTGTGTTGGTGCGATCGCTGCTTGTAATCACATAATCGGATTGGTGCTGTTTTGGTGTCTACAGATGCCCCTTTTTGGGAAGCGTTGTGCAAGGCGCAGCATCGAGCAAAAATATAACCAAAGCACTAATGATTAAGGTTTTCAAGAACCTAACCAACTCTTGATGCCCCAAGTATGGAAAGGGCACGCATTCTTGAATCCTTGCTTCCGACGAGCTAAGGAACTTAAATCAAGCATTAACCCGGTTCGGTGAGGTATTACTTGAACTTAGGCATTGATCACCATGAATAGGCAAAGGGCGCAACCTTTTGTTGTGGGAACCTTGAGTTCATGATTCACAAATGCTAAGTATATGATCAGCTTTGTGATGATTGCTTGTTTGCTGCCCCTGCCAGGGCGCGATTGTCTTTTGCAATGATCCTTTGAATGCGTGTCTTTTCCAAGACTAGGTATAATGTTGTTGATTGGCAACTAAGTGTGACTACCCCCTCAAGCGACGAATCGATGAGGGAATGACCGACATGAGAAAAGCGACGAGTCGCTTGACCCAAGATGACGTGTGCAAGGGTGCCTTTAGATGGTTTACCGCTAAGCATGCTCGAGCAGTTCTCCGACCGTGTTGACCTATTTTTGGTTTTGTTAGCATTGGTCATTTTTATGTTGTGGTTGTTTTTTAATTTTTTTTTTTTTTTTATTCGTCCCGGGTTGGGACGATTGTCGTGATGTTACTCGTCCCGGGGTGGGACGAGCATGCCTCGGAGGATACTCGTCTCCGGGTGGGACGAGCGCGCCGAAAAGCGCTCGTCCCGATGAAGGACGATTACCAAGAAACAAAAACTATAAATATGCGAAAATGACGGATTTGGTTCATTTGCACTGTTCATCGATTGCGATTTGGAGCTCTGGGAGGAGGAGGTAGATTTTTGACGCGAAGCGCTGCCGGATTATCTAGCCACCATGAGTACACAGACTGGGTCGTCGAGCGGAGGAGCCGAGGCGAGACCAGTAAGTGCACTATCTCCTCGATTGTGAATTTCAAAAAAATGCAAATGTGTTTTTATTGTTTTACGTTTATGAAAACACGAAACCCTACTTAATTAAATTAAAGGTAAATGAATGAAACCAAAGGAAACATGGATGCAAACCTATGGAAACTTAGATGAAAAACCGGATGAGAAACCCAAAATGAGACTTAGACGACAAACCGGATGATAAACCCAAAATGAAACTTAGAGTAACAACCTAGGGTAACCATGGTTAAAATGTTTTTCTATGTGAATGGTAAAACTTAGGGCGAAACCGTAGGTAAACCACACTCATATTTTTATGTTATGTTTATGGAATTAAAAATGGAAAATGAATGAATTTTTTTTTTTTTTTGGTTGAAATGGTAAACGTAGGTAAAACCGTAAGTAAACCATGTCAAAATTTTTCATTGGTTTGGATGAAATTAAAGATGATTTTTTTTTTTTTTTGGTTGAAATGGTAAACTTAGGTAAAACCGTAGGGAAACCATGTCAAATTTTTTCATTGTTTTGGATGAAATTAAAGATGAATTTTTTTGGTTGAAATGGTAAACTTAGGTAAAACCGTAGGGAAACCATGTCAAATTTTTATTGTTTTGGATGAAATTAAAGATGAATTTTTTTGGTTGAAATGGTAAACTTAGGTAAAACCGTAGGGAAACCATGTCAAATTTTTATTGTTTTGGATGAAATTAAAGATGCAAAATAAATGATTTTTTTTTTTTTTTTTGAAGTTTTGGATGTACATGTGAATGAAAAATAGTACGGTATAGTTATGCATTTTTGTACATGTGATGGTGATGTGATGCATGTTTTTGATGTTTGTTGTTTTTTTTTTTTTTTTTTGTGATGTGCAGGTGGTGAAGAGTCGACATCGAGTGCCGACCATTTTTTCTAATGCCCGCGAGGCGTTGACTGATGATGACTGGGAGTGGCTTGATGCCTTAGGGCTCAAGCATGTGGCTCGGTTGGATGCAGTTGTGGCAGATCGGTCGTACATTACAACATTGATTGGCCTGTGGGATGCTCGGATGAACACCTTCCATCTTCCGACAGGGGAGATGACTGTCACCTTGGAGGACGTGTATCGGATCTTGCGGATTTCGATAGACGGGGTTCCCATTCGGACGACTCCACGGGGCCAGAGGACAGCGGTACTGACATGGTACTTTGGACACGGAGGGGAGGGGGATGGGATGACCTCGTTGGAGAGGGCGAAGCTGGATTGTCAGATTGGGGGGATACTGGTACGGTGGTGGTACGCGAGGAGAGTGTTGGGAGTGAGGCATGCAGTACTCATGAGCCTCATTTCCAACATGCTCCTGCCAGATTCATCAGGAGCGAGGTTCCCATGGAACCTAGTGGAGGTAGTATGGCAGTTGGTGGATTGCCCGATGACAGAGCCGGTTATTATGAGGTGGGGCCAGACGCTACTAGCGCAGTTATATGATGAGTTGTACGAGGTCCGCTGTCGGAGGCGGAAGGGGTTGGGGTGCAGTTTTTTATTGCAAGCGTTGGGCCCGGCAAAGACATAGCCATAGAGCGACCACGAGGGTTGCCCCGGACTACCCGAGCGGAGATGGTGGATAGGGACATTGGGTATGGTGCGCTATGGTATCGGTCCGAGGAGCGAGGGCACGTCGACGGTTCACGGGAGACGTCGACCATTACAGAGATGCCTTTGCACGACTGACTCCCGGGGATGTGGTATGGAGGCCATATCGGGATTGTCCCGCATGGCCAGAGGCGGAGGATTGGCTTCGACGGGTTCGGAGGGGGAGATGGGTGATTGGGCGACATGGGACAGAGCAGGAGTACTTCCATTACCTCCGAGTGACGCGACAGTTTGGGGTACCTCAGGGGGTTTCCTCGGGGAGCCCGTAGCCTACCGACGCCAGAGTGATGAGAGGACCCTAGCGACGCCGATCCTCGAGCCACTAGGGGAGGAGTCAGATGTTGTGTTGGACATTTCGGATGTTGATGACGTCGACGTGATAGCCGAATATCAGGAGTGGTGGACGCTACGGTAGTGGCGAGGGGAGGGGCCCTTGGGAGGAGAGGAGGCAACGGGAGGCGGAGAGGGTGCAGAGGCACCAGGAGAGGGTTGGGGAGCACCTGCAGATGTAGAGATGGTGGAGGTGGCAGAGGTGGGAGATGACTTTGGGGAGGAGGAGCAGCCGAAGATGCAGGAGGCGTCAGAGCCGGCTGGCTCGGGGGAGACAGAGGCAGGGTTGCACGCTGAGGTAGCGCGTTTGACGGGATTGTTGCAGAGGCGGGATGGAGAGCTGGCAGAGATGACGCAGGAGAGGGATCTCCTGCGGACATAGTTGGCAGGGCAGGGGATCGCAGTGGCTGCGTCTCACCAGCAGGTGGGAGATACAGATGCTGCACGGGAGAGAGATCTCCTACGGGTGCAGCTAGCACAGCGCGACGACGCCATCGCGTATTACCGTAGGCGGGAGGCGGAGTCGAGGCTACGGGAAGAGGATTGGAGGCGACGAGAGGCCGCGTGGGGGCGGCATCGGTCGGAGATGGAGGGTGAGATTATCCGCCTGGGTGGGCGAATACCAGAGCCTCCGACCGCTGGCTCGTCGTACAGACGAGAGACAAGCGGACGGCGAGGCCGGCATCATCCCGTCGTCGACGACGAGATGAGGGAGGCGCGAGTGGGCGGGATGCGAGGGCGAGCGACGCCCTGAGAGGTCTCAGAGGATGGATACCGTAGGGGGTAGCTCTCGTCGCACCGATCCCGCGTGATCATGGTGGCCGACGCCCTAGGCTGGGGATTTTGGGATTTTGGATGATGGGAGGGAGGTCTGAGGACCAGTTTTGTAGCCTGTGGGCAATTTTGTTGTGATATATATACAGATGATTCTTTTTGGTGTTTATCTGTTTTGCATGATTTATTTTTATGTACATGTTTTTACATTGATGTATGCATATGCGATTATGAATGTGATGATTCTAATTTGTATGATGTATGCATATAGAATGAATGAAATGAATTGTGGATGATTTGTCGATGCACCATATACTGTACAAAATTGGAGTGATTTGCTATAGTAATAAGATAACTTTGTGGAATGCTTGTGCATATGAAAACTTTGTTTTTGTATTTTGTCTATTTTTTTGATGGTGAGGTATGGAATGAAATGTATCGGTTGTTGGAAAATGTAGTTAAGCTTTTCTGAGATGTAGATATTTTTAACTAACTAGCCAAGACTATACATTTATCTCGCAGGACTTTGGAACAAGGTCTAAATCTGACTTGAATTTAACCAAGTTATTTCACATCCCTGTGTGTGCAATTGAGTTCTTTTATGTGTTATTCATCAGGATACCGCCGATGCCGATGGGCTTTCAACCGAACCCGTACCGAGGATCACCTAATTAGCTCCACTAACTCCCGTATTGTATTTAGTCGTATTTGTCTCGCGATGTTATCTAGGATACCATAAGCTAGCTCATCCACATGCAAACATTGATCTCGCACACAAGTTAATGTGACAGATATATCGTCATGCGGGAGGTTTATCGCCAGTGACTGATAGGCTATCAACCAAACCGGTATCGAAGCTTGCCTCATGACCTGTCGAAATGCTGAAAATTCCAGGGATTCAAGGTCGACTCCCTTCTTTTCTTCAAGGGTATGGGGATACTTGCTCATTATAGTGATAAGATCACTGTTTATTTTTGTTTTATTGATTTTTTTTTTTTTTTTGGAGCAAGGGATTGAAATATGGAGTGACGAGAATCACTATTGTTTGTGCCTTTTGATGTGTGCACTGTAGGATGTCAAATTTTAGTGTTTTGACGTTTTGCAAATGTTTGATGTTTTTGCAACTTTTGAGAACTTGGGATTCATGGGGAATTGGGTAGGGAGGAAGCTTGTCCTTTTGCCAACTCTCAGCATTTCTAGGGTCAATTGCACAGGGGGATAAGCAAGATAGCCGTTTCGCTTATGGTAGCCGGGATTACGTGCAGGTGTTTCATCTTTCGTCCACACAACTTAGGAATTATTTTATGTGTTAATTTGTGTTGGGATGCTACGTACCAAGGTGGGATCCAAGTAAAACTTTCCCATGTAAAATTTGCTTAACTGTGTACAGTTTTTGGCTAGAAATTTAAAGACATCTGAATGACGAAAACCCTATATACATTAGGCGACACGGACGATGCTAAAATAAAAGGATGATATGTGAGATGTAAGTGTTTATGAAAATGGATCGGAGGTGGAAATGATGGAGTTGCCAAATAATGACAGTCTATGGTGCTTTTGACTTGTATGACCTAGCGAAGTATGCAATGTATGGATGCAATGCTTAATGGAACCTATATTTTTGTATTTTGATTTTTATGAGAATGTATGGAATTAAAATGCAATTGTTTTTGTGATTTTGATTTTTATGAGAATGCATGGAATTGGAATGCAATTGTTTTTGTGATTTTGATTTGTATTGATGAGGATGCATGGAATTGAAATGCAATTGTTTTTGTGATTTTTGATTTTTATGTTGACCAAGCAGTTGTGGTAACGCTTGGAGCTTTTGGGTTGACCAAGCGATTATGGGAATCCTTGGAGCTTTTGGGTTGACCAAGCGATTGTGGGAATCCTTGGAGCTTTTGGGTTGACCAAGCGATTGTGGGAATCCTTGGAGCTTTTGGGTTGACCAAGCGATTGTGGGAATCCTTGGAGCTTTTGGTTGGACTATGGCTCTCTAGCCGTTGAAATGGCCTCAAATGAATGATGTTCAAGGGTTCTCGCTTCCTTGATTCCTTCAAGAGAGGCAAGCCGGTATGTTTCGGGTCCTATTTTGCTGTCAATGATGTAAGGACCTAACCAGTTTGTCGTAAACTTGTCCCGTAGATGGGACGGCAAATTAGAATTCTCGCTGGTTCTCTTTTAAGACCAAGTCACCAACCTAAAATTCCCCGAAATGGACTTTCATGTTGTATGCTTTCTTAAGTCGCTCTTGATAGATACGCAAATGCTCGAGAGCATTGACGCGTCATTCGTCAAGCAACGTCAGTTGATCTAACCGGGCTCGCCGTGCAGTGTGTCATCATCGATGAACTCTTGCATTGAAATGCGTAGGGAAGGAATCTCCAACTCAAAAGGCATGACTGCCTCAGAGCCATACACCAACGAAAATGGAGCTGCCCCAGTGGGCGTCCGAATGCTGGTGTGATAAGCCCATAGGGCAAGCGGGATCTGAATGTGCCGCCTTTATGATTGTCTCGCAATCGTTTTTTTGAGAATGGCGACTAGCGTTTTGTTTGACGCCTCGCTTGCCCATTTGCCTGCGGATAATAGGGTGTTGAAAAGCTATGTCGAATCTTGTACTTTGTGGTCAAAGCACGCACATCTTTATTCTTGAATGGCGTCCCATTATCCGAGACAATTTTGGATGGAATACCAAAACGACATATGATGTTATGCAAAATGAACTCCGCAATGCGGGCTCCAGTCGTAGTGGTCAGCGAAATTGCTTCCACCCATTTGGTAAAGTACTCGTGGCCGTTAAAATGAACGTGTGACGACCGTACGATGCAGGGGAGATCTTTCCAATTAGATCAAGGCCCCACCGCAAAAAGGCCAAACCGATTGAATCGGTCGTAAGGCCCGAGAAGGTACGTGTGTCAAATTAGCATGGTGCCGACACTTCACGCACTTCTTCACATATGCGCAACAATCTCGCTCTAAAGATGGCCAATAATAACCCATGCGAAGAATGCGCTTTGCGATGGCCATACCGCTGAAGTGGCCACCACATGTACCATCATGAGCTTGGGTGATCGCCCAAGCGGACTCTTTCTAGTCCAAACAACGAAGGAGGATTCCTTCATAATTTCGACGATACAAAATGTCTCCTAACAAGACATGCTTTGCCGCTTTCTATTTGAATGATCTTTTCGCGGCTTGTGTCAATCCAAGTGGGAGAGTACCTAGCTTGAGGTAATCCCGAATGGGTGTATACCAGTCTTGCTGATCAGAAACCTCGATAGTATGAACGACCAATCCCTTTTGAAGTTTATCCCGAACAAAAGCTGAACGGGAAAGAACTTGTAAAAACAACGTGGTGTTGCTAGCAAGAGGGGCCGGGGAGAACAAGGACCCCCAGTTGGCTTTAATCAAACAATCTCGAATTCGAGAGAACTTATCCGGAGATGGTTCAATCTGGATCATGTGGATTTCTGGCGTCGAATCATAGCTTGCACGCTCCATCGCAGATTGCGATAATGTTTTAACCTGAATGGTTGTCATTTCACCAGAAGGGTCTTGCGGAATAAGTGACCCCAAGGAGGCCATAGTATCCGCAAAACGATTTGATGATCGAGGGAGTGCCTCGATGTCATACCATTCAAATTGTGCCAAGAATTTATCCACAAGGGCTTTATAAGACTTCAAAACTGGACATTTACATTGGTATATCCCTTTTACTTGGTTGACAATTAACAGCGAATCACCAAAGATGTTCAATCGTTTAATGTTCATGGTGATTGCTGTCTAAAGACCTATGAGCAAGGCTTCGTATTCTGCATTGTTATTGGTTAGCGGGAAGTCTAATTTAAAAGACAAGGGCATTGGAGCGCCTTGCGGAGTGAAGAATACAATTCTCGCACCACCCCCTTGCTCACATTTAGAACCATCGAAGAATAGGGTTATGTCAGCCTAGGACTCAGGCTCATCAGAATCTGGTGACTATGAAACATGGAAGACCCCATCATCGTGTAGTTCAAAAGTCGGAGGCTGATCGTCTTCAAGAGGAGCCTCACCTAGTTGATCGGCGATGACTTGACCTTTTATAGATTTCTCGTCCAATGAACTCTATGTCAAACTCCGTCAACAACATGATCCATTTCGTCGTGTGGCTACTATGATAAGTACGACTCATCATGTATCGCAATGGATTCTCCTTAGACACAACATACGTCTTATTACTAAGCATGTAGTGGCGTAGCTTTTTGGTAGCAAACACCACTGCAAGCGAGTTTTTCAACATATGCATAGTTAAGTTCATAATCGACCAGTGGTGCGGCTAAGATAGTATGTAGCCTCGTTCTCGGTGAAGTTCATTTTTCTCGGGACAAAGCATGGCGCCCGTGGCCACCTCGGTGGCTGAGATATATAAATAGAACGACACTCCTGGTCTGGGTGGTGCCAATACTGGCGGTGAAGCCAAGTACTGTTTAATGTCGTCAAAGGCTGAATGGCACTCATCATCCCAATAAAATGTGACCCCTTTATGCAATAATTTATTCATGGGTCGGCATTTGTCAGATAACTGCGCTATGAAGCGCTTGATCGACGCAACCTTTCCCCGTAGACTCCTCGAGCCGCTTGATGGTGGTTGGGGGACGCATTTCAAGGATTGCCTTGACTTTGTTTGGATCAACCTCAATTCCTCGTTTGGAGACTATGAAACCCAAGAGTTTTCCGGAGGTGACGCCAAAGACGCACTTCTTGGGGTTTAATCCGACTTTATGCTCAATGAGGCGATCAAGGACCTTGCTCAAGTCATCGATATGATCTCTGCGCAAAAGAGATTTGGTCAACAAATCATCCATGTAATCTTCCAAAGTTTTGTGCATGTAATCGTGAAAGATGTATGTCATGGCACGTTGGTATGTAGCTCCGGCATTTTTAAGGCCAAAAGGCATGACCTTATAGCAAAATGTCCCCCAAGGCGTTGTGAATGTCGTTTTTAGTTGGTCCTCAGGATTAATACGAATCTGATTGTATCCTGAGAAACCATCCATAAGGGAAAGCATTTCGTGGCCCGTTGTAGCGTCTACCAACGCGTCGATGCTTGGCAAGGGAAAATCATCCTTAGGACTCGCTTTGTTAAGATCTCGAAAATCAATGCATATGCGAATCCTCCCGTCGGGCTTCTTGACGGGAACCATGTTAGATAACCATGGCGGATAATCCACACAGATGACAAACTGGGCATCCAACAACTTTTGCAACTCATATTTTACCATTAAGGCCACTGTTGGATGCATCTTGCGTAGTTTTTGCTTTATTGGCTTGATTGTCGGATCAAGCGTTAAATTGTGCGTGACTAGTCGTGGGTCTAGTCCCGGCATATCCTTGTATGACCATGCAAAAACTTCCTTCTTTTCCTTAAGAAGGGCAACATAATCGGCTCGCTCTTCAGGGGAAAGACTTACCCCCAGCTTGAGAATCCGTGGATTCATTGGATCTGTGCCGATGTCTACATCAGTCGTTGCTTCAACTGACATATGGGATCCATCTTCCAACTGGTGTGGAATTGGGATCAGATGGATATCGTTTGCTGAATTAAGATCGTCATTAGGAACCTCAAGTTCCTCTTCAAGCATGGAAGACATCCCGAGTTTGTCCCGGAGTGAAATGAAACATCCCACCGCAAGGCCAATACTCTGATGGAGATGGTGGTGTGTCAGCGCGATCCCAATCAATAGCTTCTATGTCTAGATGCAATAATCGTGTTGGATTGGTTGGATCATGGATGGGGGCGGTCAAATCAATGGAGACCATGTTAATGAAATGATTGTAATCTCCATTACCGCAAATGTGACAACTCTGATATTCTGGATGTTCGTGGTGCTGTGGATCTGGCTCTATAGGCAGAAGATGTCCATTGTATTCCTGGGGTGGCAGATGCAGTAATTGCTATAACTGCGCCAGGTTGAAGTGCCTCCTAGGTCGCGGATCTATGTGTAAGTGTTCCAACCTGTCATCTATGTCCAAAGGATCTTGTAATCTATGCTCACTAGGATCGTTCAATGGGAACATCCTCAGGAAGCTTTCCTGATCATCATTCATTTGATAGTCATGCGAATGATCGTCCTCCGACTCATCTTCAGAAGACCCTTCCTGGTCTTGTCCATCTTCCCCTTGTGGGTGAGTCCATGAGGTTTCTCCTTGTTCAGCCGTAGGGAAAGGGTTGTTGAGGTCAACAAGGTTATTTGTTTGCAATGGGAAATAATCCCCTAATGTATAAGTTGTATTTGGATTAGCATATGGATCTGATGCCAACCCATCCTTGTTGCCTATCCCTAGGCCTTGCATGTTTTCGACCAAGATGTCGAGGGGAAAAGGGTGATTAAACCCTACTCCTAACTTATCATAGGGCATTTTGTATCTTGGTTGACACAAAACACGCATTCCTTGTTCATACCGACCTAACCCGTATCCATGCCAATTGCATTGGCTAAGATATCTTAATGCGAAGTCCGGGTTAGCCGGATAGTTGACATCTTCCACAAAGGGATCTTCATCTTCCTCTTCTTGTCGGGAAGGTTCAACGCCATGATCCAGGCCCCCAAAAATGAAGTTTGTCTGATTAGGTGGGTAGCCTAAAGGAACCACGGAGCCTATGGGGAGTCGAGGTCTTCCCATGTCTTGCATAGACTGAAGTGTGGGCATTGCAACAACATTGCGCACTATATACTCCCCCATGCCTGTGTTAGACATCTCAACAATAATCGTTGGCGATTGAGAGGGGTAAAATGGGAGTTCTCCTTGAGTCCACTCCATGTGGGGTGAACTAGGTGTCTCAGCTTCCATTCTATTAGGCGTATTTTCTCGTAGAGATGTTGGAAACGAGAGGTGGTTCTCGCTTCTAGGGGCTTCTTTCCTTTGTCCGTTGGTGTGGCCACCGTAGGTGGCGTCGTTGTGGGAGGACAGGATGAAGAAGATGAACCCGCCTGGGAATGTAATTGAGTTGGCAATGAAGATTCTTGCTTAGTCGAACCTCGTTTAGATGGATTTAACTGGAAATCCACGTGCATTGAAGGAAGGGTTGGATCGCGGCATGATTTGCACCGAGTTGCAATACTTAAAAGGTTCCAAATCTGCGGGGACCACGTGCACTTGTCCTTCAAATGTATATTTCAAACATTGATGAGCAATTGAAGGGACACATTTCATATCTCGGATCCAAGGCCGCCCAAGTAAGATATTATAAGCCATCTCACCTTCTAAAATGTGGCACAACGTATGAATGGTCTTTTGTCCCACTTGTATGGGCAAGACAATTGTGCCAACTGTCGAGCATATCGTATCATTAAATGCTCGAAGGGTATAAGTAGAAGGTGCAATGTGAGAGGCTGGTAGTTTCAAATGTTTCAAAGGCAATGGTTGTAATAAGGTTATTGGACGAACCAGATGTCTATCAACACCCGTTTGTATGGAGTCCCGTTGACCCGCGCAATAACGTGCAGGGGTGGATCTGTTACATCGCCAGTCACCATTTTTAGCTCATCTTCTCTGAAGGTAATGACTGGTTCAGTACACTATTTGACATGCCCCACAAAATTGTTGAACGAATCCGCTTCATGGGGTTGCAATTCAATCGCCTTTAATATCTCCATAAGAGCTTCCCGATGGGGCGCCGATTGTTGAATAAGCTCATAAATGGAGAGCCTAGCCGATGTGGTCCTTAGACTTTGAGTAAGTCTAGATCGAATCGTGACCACTGGTCTAGGTGGGGGCAACTGTGTAGGATTTGGTTGGTGTTGTGACGTGGATGAGGCTTCCCTAGTGGCTGTCGTGGGGACAACTCCTGGGTGTCTTTTGTTTCTTGTCACAATACTTATCATTCCAACATACCCTTCCATGGGGTAACTCGTTGCACTTCATTGACATGTAGAGGTTTTGTTTGTGCATCATGTGTGGGTAAAGGATCTTTGAAAACACCCATATGTTGGTTGTTGGGTGCGATGGGATTATCCACTACCAATGTGTGATTGTCAATGAGATCTTGCACTAAACCTTTAAACGCCCAACAAAAATTAAGGTCATGCCCTTTCCTTCTATGGAATCTACAGAAAATATCCTCTCTGTAGCCCTTAGGCTTTGGCGCATTAGGATCAATTGTTGGAATATCTGGCAGATTAATCAAGTTTGCCGCCGACAAACGGTCAAACAAGGAATCTCTAGACTCGATGTATGGTGTAAACTGTCGCTTTGGGCGACGCTGCTGATTTTGATCTTGCTTCTTGTTATCTTTCTCATAATTATTGTGAGGCACCACCTGATAGTTAGCTTTTGAAGGCTGTGTTTCTTGGGAAGGCGTAGGGGCATTAATAGCAACTTGATTGACCGCGGTGGGTTTCTATTGCGTATTCCCTATTTTGGTATTCTTGTTCCACTCTTTTTTCTTAGGCTTGGCAATTTTGCCATCCTGTATCTTGATTTCTTCGATACGTCTAGCTTGCGCCAGAGCTTCTTCCAAAGTGGTGTATTGCTGCAGCTGCAATAGCACAGAGATCGATCGCAAACAGCTCTTTGCGAACATTTGAGTTAAATCGGACATAGGAGGGAGGTAAGACAACTTTGAAAGCACTGTCCTCCATCGATTCCCATATGCGACCATAGACTCCTCCTCATACTGTTTGAGGCTAGCTAGATCACTGAGTGACGTCTTTT
Organism: Wollemia nobilis; assembly: GCA_028583015.1. Classification (NCBI taxonomy): domain Eukaryota; kingdom Viridiplantae; phylum Streptophyta; class Pinopsida; order Araucariales; family Araucariaceae; genus Wollemia; species Wollemia nobilis. The sequence continues at coordinate 9,784,187 of JAQPPZ010016925.1, forward strand.
TCTTTGTATTGAAAGCAAAACGTTCTAGGAACGTGTCAACTAGTTGATCTAAGTTGTAGATGTTGTGCTTCGGGAGATGGGTAAACCAATCCGAGGTAGATCCTGCGAATGTGGTTATGAATGTTCTCAATAATAATGCATCATTGTCTTGTATACCAAAGCACTGACTCAAAAATTGAGTCACATGTTCTTGAGCATCTTCATCCCCTTTAAAGAGTGCCAACTGGGGCAACTTGAAATGTTCGGGGTATGGAGGTGCTGGCACGGATGGATGTATCGGATGACTACGAAGTTGGCGTAAGGTAGGCTTTTGAGGCCCACCAGTCTTAAGTTCCATATTCTCTAAGCGTTCTAATAACACTTTGTAGGCATCGGAGGATATAATTTCCTCCTCCTTATTTTGTTCCCGCTGTGGGTTGCGGGGAACTTGAGGCCTTTGAATGACTAAATGGTTAGCATCCCTTCTGCCTAGATAAGGCGTTTCAGCCCGCTCTTCTTCTTGGTAATAATCCTCATAATCTTCTTGAGGAGTGTTTGGCCTAGGCCTATAAACATGGATGGGTGCCCGCGGAGGATGCCCGTCATGGTCACGAGGAATGGCCTCCCGCTCAGTTCTAGGAGGTCTAAGAGGCAATGTTTGCCGACGTCGCGGAGACCTATCTCGCGCTAAGGGATTATGCCTCACATACATCTCAGATTGCTGTGCGTGAGGGACTGGGGCTTTCTCAGCCACATAGTTGTAAAACCTTTCAGCAGTCTGACGCTGAATGCGCTCTTGATCAAGGCGACACAAATGTTCTAATTCCTGTTGTTCTTGTTGAAGCCGCATGATTTGTGCTTGGCGGGCGGCTAGTTGTGTAAATGCCAAGTTACTTTGTTCTGTTGTCTCTTGTTTGATAGGCCTAGATGCTTCTCCTACATATCTGTTTTGATCATAATACTCTGAGACTCCTATATGTTGCTTCCCTCTGTCGAGGTTGGCCGCATTGACTTGAAACTCTGGTCTCAATAAGGGATCTGGATATAATGCAGGTGCAGACGTGCATCGTTTTGGCACTGGAAACTGACTTGGAGGAATGTAGTGATCCTCCTCTCTCTCTCTGTGATATGCATAAAAAGTGCGGGCATAATTGTCTTGTCCTGTTGGGAGGACTTGTCGTTCTGGATATGGTCTACTGTTTTTGACATTAATTGGGGGTAAATTAGGAACCACAAAATCATGTGGTCCTTCCTTTTGAACCCTTTGTTGTTCCATAGCATTATACAATGCTTCATCACTAGGCCATCCATAATGAGCTTCAAAAGGAGGCTTCGTGCTTTGACCAGGTGGTATATATAAGTTATTGTCTTGAAAAGATTCTTGTTGCTTAGGAGTTCCCCTTATAGAAGGGGTTCTAAAGTCTCGTCTCGTTGAAGGCCTGATTTGGAGAGCCACTCCTTGAGGCACCTCTAGAACCTTGTTCTATGACTGTATGGGTTGGAGTACCCCTCAATGATGGGGCTCTAGAGCCATGTTCTGCATGATGTGAACTAACTATTGTACCCCATCGGTGAGGCGGAATGGCTAAGTCTTCAATGCTATATCGGAGACGAGTTGTCTCTCTTGGTGCATGTTCTGCAGCTTCTGCCCGTGATTGGGCTTGGCTACGAGTATTCACCATGATAATGCTAACCTAAAAAATGCAAAAGTTCTTTTTGTGATTTTCTTTTTATGATGTTTTTGGTCTAAACAAAAAATAGCATACACACTCACAAGCAATGATTATCTCTTTTAAAGATTAATAGTGTGCCCTAAATCTGGTTTAGTGTGTTTTTGTTGTTTGTTTTGTTTTTGAAGATTTTTGTGAAACGTTTAAATGCAAGTATGAAGGCTCTTATGACTCCCAATATGGTCGCCCCTTCAATATACCATTGTCGGACCGATATACCAACCTCTCTATATACCCGCCCTTACGTGAGGGAGACTATAGGTACGTGAGAGCAGATGATACGTGGAACATAGGCGGTACGAAAGGGGAATCACTCTGTTTATGACACCTACCATAGAAGACTTATCCTCGCGTGCTGGGAATCACCCCAAGCTACACTCGGTCAGCTTCGTCAGGATTTACGTCTAGCAACAGTCGCGATCGAGGTAATGGATGCAATATATCAAGCCAAAGTGATAATGGAATCCACCTTTGGTCTTGTTCAAGGGTTGGGGTTTTACGACCAACGCCTTGGTTTAAAATGCCTCGTGATGTGTGGGGTTCATTTTAATTGTGCAAAATTGAAACAAGCAAACGAAAAGAAATCTTTCCCTAAGCCATACAAACTGAAAACCGGAAAATAGAAAAACAAAAATTTGACGTAAGCTGTAAAAACCCCTACCTCTTCTCTGCCTAACAAGATGTCTCTGATTTGCTCTGAAAATTGCACAAAATTATAATCGTCCCTGGGTGGAGCGAATAACAGACCGTAATCGTCCCAGGGTGGAACGAATAGTTTATTCGTCCCGGGGTGAGACGAGTACCAATTCTGTAATCGTCACGTGCAGAGACGAATAATAGTCCGAGGTTAAAAAAATAGGTACCTGTAAAAACAAGCAATTTTAGATCAGTAAATTAACCTAAAAAAAATAGAGGACAGTCGTCCCACCGTGATCGCCATTGAAAACACGAGATTTCGGAAACAAAAAGGAAAGACTAAACGAAATCGTATTAAAAGGAAGGAACACAAATGAATGAACACAAGATATAAGAACAATATGAAATGTAGCCCTTTTTTTATTGATATTCTTTTCAATTCGTGTTACAATACGTCTCCTTCCTTTTTAGGGGATAGGAGCGTTAGATATTGTTCTCTACAACTTGTCTCTCGAATTCCTTCTTCCGCGTGCCCACATATAAAATGGGCGAACCAAAACGTTGTCGCCGCTTGCATTGACAAAGGTCGATTCCTCGTCGCTCCTTCAATAGACCTGAAATCTGTGTTCAAAGAAACAAACAAAGAATCAGTAGCACCCGTGTATGAAAAATAAAAGATAAATCTAACTATAGCTGAAATGAATCTAAATGCACTAAAAACTTGATAAATGCATAAACATGAAACTAGCTAAAATACTATAAATGAAGTAAAGCGGGGAGGTGCCCGAAGGCAAACCACCCGCGGATAAAACCTTGCTTCGACACCAATCCGCTTGAGATGGGTCCGAAACCTGATGTGATGTGTTGTCGTCAAATTGATAGAATATTGTGGTCAAAATATTGGGGTTTGGGCGCAAATCGCAAGTAAGTGAATTAACAAGACTTCGTTGCTCATAATGCTCCTGCTCGGTCCCCTTTTGTGTGAGGAAACTCACCATTTTATAGACCCAAGGGGTCTCTTTGAATTAACATGCAAAAGTGTTTCTTTGCATGAATGCTTTTGTTTGTGAAGAGAAGACTTCTTCTTGATCAAGGGCTTCTTAACCGCCTCTCGTGCATGTCTTTGTGTGTTTTAGAAAAGCTCACTTGCACTCCCATGCAATGAAGGGATAACTAAGTGGCAAATCCGAGTTGTCTTAAAAAGCTTACTCTCATTCCCATGCAAGGAAGGGAAAGTCAATTGGCAGATATGAGTTGTCAAAAGAACTCACTCGCACTCCTATGTCATGCGAGAAGAGCTAAGTGGCGCTTCCGAGTTGTTTATATGCCAAGATTTGACTTTTTGCCGGTCAAACTCGACAATCGTCCCACCCCGAAGCGAGCGCTTATAATCGTCCCCGGGTGAGACGAGTATCGCCAAGACTCGTTCCTGGGTAGGACGAGTAAAATTTTCACTCGTCCCTGGGTGGGACGAATAAGCAATAAAGTGTCTAAAAGGTGCCAAATTGGTTTTTGACTTGCAAAATTGCTGTGTGAGTGGTTAGAACCACTGTTTAACCTCTGAGGGCTGCCCTAGGGGCTGTGTGTGTTGGTGTGATCAGTGCTTGTAATCACATAATCGGATTGGTGCTGTTTTGGTGTCTACACATACTCTATTCCATTTCATTTGTTTACATATTTTTAACCCTTCTAAAGTTTCCCAAGCTTCAACTTCATTATTTGTTTTAAAACCACAATTAAAAGAAAAAAAAAAAAAAAATCTCCCCTTTTTTTTTTTTATTTTTCCCCCCCCTCCTATTTTCCCTTCTCTTCCTTTCACACACCACAAAAAATTAAAATCACCCCCCCCCCTCTGTGGTTTTCTCCTTTTTTTTTTTTTTTTCTTTTTTTCTTCTCCTCCTCCCCACAACATTATATCGACTCCATCTATCAAGAATATTTGCTTCCAAATTAGGGATTGGGTGAGTTGATAGGGTTGGTTTAGACTCATCTATGGCTAAACATATCTTCTTTTTTATTACCTCTAAATTGTTTTCCTTTTCTTTAAATATTCTTCTATTCCTTTCTAGCCATATAGTCCAAAGTATTGTATATTTTGATATATCCCATATTGTCTATAAAGCCTCACTTTTATAAGTGCTCTACCATTACTTTTAACTAATCTTCAATTCTACTATTCATCACCATGCATTTACCAAATATATTAAGAATCCATTGCCATAGATTCCATACAATTGAGCAATGTCCCAAGAGATGGTCAATACTATCCTCCTTATTACAAAAAACACATTTAGAGGGGCCATGAAAACCCCTTTTCATAAGGTTATCCCAAGATAAAATTCTTCTATGACCTACTAGTCAAACAAACATTTTGACTTTAGGAATGCTTGGGCTATCCCAAATATCTCTCCATATTCTAGTGATATTATTATTATGTTGGTGTTGAACATTATATCCACTTCTTATTGTGTATTCTCCTGAGCTATTCAAATCCAAAATCAATTTATCCTTGGCACCCCTTAGAATAATCATAGTTGTTATCTTTCTACTCAATTGCCTCCTAGCATCAATATCTTGTATACTTGTAAAAAAATATTCTTTCCATTTGTATCTTCCTTCTTGATCCTTGTACAAAATGTTTGAAACCCTATCACCATATTTATCTTGAAGCAATCCCATCCAAGGTTTCAAAACAGGATCTAAATTGAGTGGTTTTTTATCACACCAAGTATCCATCCAAATAAAAATTTTCTCTCGAGTTCCTACCACCCATCTTAAACCTTTAATAATAAGATCAATAGATTTTTTTAAACTATTCCAAAGAGCATAACCATTTGAAAGAGAGAATGCAATAACTTGGGTCATTGGGATCAACCTACTTAGAATAATTCTTGCCCATTGTCTTTTACTCTCTTTATACAATCTCCAGATAAATTTTCCCCTAAGATCTAAGTTTGCATATGTAAGAGCTCTTAAACCAAGACCTCCCCTAGTTTTATCATCACACAACTTGCTCCATTTCACCAAAGAAAATTTCCTTTTATCATGTAAACCTAATCATAAAAAAGGACCGCATAATAAAGATTAAATTTTTTTCAACTGATCTTGGCATAGAATACAAAGACATATAATATATTGGAATGGCTTGTAAGACTGACTTAATTAATTGCACTCTTCCTCCTAATGATAACCATCTACCTTTCCAAGCTAGAAGTTTAGTCTATCTTTGAACTAATAACTCGGATTCCATAAATCTATCCTCATTCTCCCCTCAAATAAAGGTATCCCTAGATAAGTTGTTGGAAAATTTGCCTCCTCCATTTGAAGCAACCTACAAATTCTTACTTTGATATTAGCAAGAGTGTTAAGAAAGTAAATTTTTGATTTAGTCCTATTAATTTTTTGCCCTGAAGCTCTTTCATACTCTTTTAAAAAGTTATTCAAAGTTCTGGCCTCATTTATCCTTGCCCTTCCAAAAAGGGTTGTATCATCTACAAAATGTTGATGGGTGATGTTATCGATGTTATTACTAACCTTAAGTCCACTTATAAACCCATCTTTGTAAGCTTTATTTAAGTTCCTACTCAAAACATTTGCCATAATAATGAACAAATAAGGAGATAGAGGATCTCCTTATCTAAGGCCTCTCTTGGCTTTAAAATATTTTATCACTAACCCATTGACCAACATTGAATAAGAAACTGTAGAGACACAAGATTTAATCCATCTAACCCATTTCTTTCCAAAACCAAATTTATCTAAACACTGCAAAAATAAAATCCCATTTAACCCTATCATAGGCTTTACTCATATCAAGTTTTAAGATCATTGCTTTCTCTTTTCTTGAAGTTGATGAATGTATAACTTCATGAGCTACTATGATCCCATCCAAAATTTATCTTCCTTTTCACAAAACATCCTTGCTCTTCTGAAATGATTTTGTCTAACAATGGCCTTAATAAATTCACCATCACTTTGGATATAATCTTATATACCATATTGCATAGGCTTATTGGTCTAAAAGAATCAATCAATTCAACATCCTTCTTTTTTGGAATTAGGGTAAGATATGTTGCATTTATTTTATAAGGAATGTATTGTTTTACCCTAGACTGTTCCACTACCACCAATAAATAATCCTTCACTATATCCCAATTATATTGGTAAAAAGTTGTAGAGAGCCCATCTAGACCTAGGGAATTTATCCTTATTAAAAGAGAAAAGAGCTAAATGAACTTCTTCTAGAGTGATAGACTCCATCAGTTTTCTATTATCTTTATTCGTTATAACTAAAGGAACATATTGAAGAAGTTTATCATTAAGAACTTTGGTCTCCTCTGAACCTAGAATATTCTAATAAAATGACTTAGCCTCTTTTCTATTTTCACTATGATCTTCAATCCAAACCCCTTCTATTTATTTAATTCTACTAATCCTAGAAGAATATCTCTATACTATAGCCATCCTATGAAAAATCTTTGTATTTTTATCTCCTTCTTTTAACTAAGTTTGTCTTGATTTTAATCTCCATAATTTCTCTTCCTTACTCAAAATATTATGATATTCACTAAGAAACTCACTTTCCTCTGAGCTTGCATTATTTTCATCACCTTTTTGGAAATTTGAAAGTTTATCTTTTAGTTCTTCTTTCTTCTCAAAAATATTTCCAAAGGTGTTCTTGTTCCATTCTTTTAATCTAGATGTCATAGATTTAATTTGGTTTGAAAGAGCATACAACCCACCATTACCTAAAGAATTCCATTTTTGAGTTATCATATCAACAAATTGAGGATGGTATTCCCACATCTGCTCGTATTTAAAAAAATGATCTTTTTTTTGAATTCACTTACCACCATTTTAACTCTTATTGGCCAATGATCTGAACCAATCCTTGTTAAGGTATTAATTTTAGCACAAGTTCCTTCATCTAGCCAATCATCATGCATCTCATTACTTCTTAAACTCCCCCCAAGATTATGTTGAAAAAAGTTGAGAGCTTTCATACTTTAGGTCAATTCCAATCCCCCAAATATTTCATCCAACTTGGTTATGGAATTAAATCTCCAATGATCATTCTTACTTCTCATAAAGGTCTCAATCCCACTCCAAAATTCTAATCTACGTGACTGAGTTGTAGGACCATACAAATTGATAAGGATGAAGCAAATATCAACAAAGTAGCAAGTGACTAAAGAGGCTATCCAATGCCTAGTTTTATGAATGGTTACACAAGAAGTTCTAGAAGGATTCCAAAAAGTTAGAATTCCCCATGCCTCTCCTTTAGAATCCATAGCATCCCATTCACATCTTGCCCAAACTACTTTCATAGTTTTTGAAACTTCTTTTTTGTCATTTTTATTTCCTAGATACAGAGAATATCAAGCTTATTACTTAAACAAAGGTCCCTAATACACCTATGCTTTAAGGGGGCATTAGCACCCCTTATACTCCATGAGATGATAATCATATCTCATTAGGGGCTTTTGGCCCCTCCTACGTATTACCAATATCAATTTGTTGTTTGGTAAAGAGAAGTTCAACAAACTTAGTTTGTGTTCCTTTCTCTATGTTTGATCTTGCTTCCCTGGATCTTACTTGATAATTTGAGGGTTTCTCTCTTTTTTCCTTATCTGTATCAAGAGTAGGTCTTATTATTCTATTACTCAATATTCTTTCACCATTTTTTTTAACATATTTATCCTCTCGTGGCTCTATTGTAGAAGCTTTTGACTTATCCTGCTCATTTTCTGGTATTTCCTTATTAATGGCATAGGTATTACCTTCTATAACTAAATTTTATTTACCAATTATTTCCTCCTGAATGGTGCATGGTACTTCAAGAGAGTATTCAAAATATGATGAAACACATTCCTTGGGTTCATCGAGAATGTTTTTCATTAAATTATGATCATATTGAATAGACGATTCTTTGCTAATATGTTGAAATTGTTGTCCCGTGTCCTCTAAGTTTTGATCTACTATTTATTCAGAGGCTAAAGCCTCAAAAGAATTGGAATTTCATCCAGTATCCTTTCCTATTGGTCTCCATTGTTCATTTTCTTTTATTTTTCTAGATCTATTTTTTGGAAGTTGAAAACCATCTTTGTAGACACCAAAATCCAGCCACTTTAAGTCATCTATACCTTCCTGCCAGCCACGTGTCAGTCATCCATCCTTCCCGCCATTATTTGGCCCAAATCCACACTTTCCCACCATTATTTGGCCCAATTTCACCTTTCCCGCCATTTTTCATCCCCAAATTTATTTAAATTAATATTTATATATATATTTTAATATTTTAATATATTTTAATATATATATAAATAAAGTTTAAGTGATTTAATCTCGAGCCGTCCATCCTTCATTTAATCTCATCCGTCCATCCATCTTAATCCGTTTCACAACCTAGATTTATTCTCTACCCTTGGATCCACTTTAATCTTAGCCACACGTTCAAAGTGTCGTTAAAACCCTAAAGTGTGCCCTAAGAGTAGATTATAAATTGAGTCACCTTGATGGCTCAAACCCTATCTATCTCTTCGGCTAAACCTACCTATCTTCCCTATCTAAGTCTGGAGTTGGCTATTGCTGTTAATCCTGAGTCTTCTGAGTCTTCTACGGCCCTAAGTCTGAACTAAACCCTTTCGCCGCATCCATCGCCGCCGCTTGGTCTCGCTGCGTTAACGAGGAAAAGGTATAGATTCGTCTAAAGCAAGTAATCTTTCTTTATGTATTAATCATTGTTGAATTCTCGCATTCTGTTTATTTTTATTTCATAAATCTAGGGTTTTAGATCGTTTTCGAGGGCTCACACAATGGAGCCCTCTTATTAGTTTCTAACTCTTTGATAATTTTAATGTGTGCAGGATTCTAGTGGTAGATCTCGATTTGTTGATAGCAGTTGCTTAAGTCGGAGTGGTCCGAGCCAAAGGATACAACGAAGCCCACTCATTCTCGTTGAGGTTAAGGATACATTCTTCGGAGATGCCACCACATTGTGCCAGCTAGGGTTTCGGAGAACCCTAGCACAAATTGTAACTTTGTATCACAAAAAGGGTTACAGGCCCTGTTGTACTTAAAAGGAGTTTCTAAACTCCATTGATTAATAAAAATCATTCATTTTGTACAACTCGTTTTGCATTCCTTTATTGTGATTTCTTTATTTTTGTTTGGCGTTGTATCTTTAATCTACAAATGGCGATCACGGTGGGACCCCCTAGGGTTTCATGTTTTTAATACTTGCTTTATCGATCTATTCCTTTCGTATTCTGTTTCTTTTTCGGATCATTGCTTTAAAATGAACAAAAACTAAGTAATCTGAAAAGAACAGTTAAGCTGTATATACATTTTTTTTGTTACATTTTTAGTTACATTTTTTTGCATTGCATTATTGGTTGTTGCTTGCATAAAAAAAAAAAATTGCATACCTAGCTGCATATTAGAATAGCTACGAATTATCTGTTTTAGTTATCTAAGTAGGACTATTGATTGGATGTCAATAGTACTCCTGCCATTGGGTGATTCCAGGCAGAGAAGTGGACGAACCTTTCGGTTGCTCCTTTGATATCTGATATCATTGGTAGGCAGGGGGTTTTAAACGGTGTACTCCACTTCTTCAGAGGAAATGGCATATTTTTAGTGGCCTCTTGCTTAGATCATTAGAACTTTTGATTTATAGCTTTGTATGTATACATTAGACAACTAAAACACTTAAAATAAAATTCACTGCATTTCATATTGCATTTAAAACAATTAATATCCGGATTTCATCACCGGGTATTGCTTGAAGTTTAGTGACGATGGAATTCATCTCCATCCATTAAACTTTCGCCTCGTACACCATAGGTCACCCCCGAGCAAACTTGCTGGATTTCATCACCAGTAAGAATCTCGTTGTCCTTTCCTAGCCATAGTTTTTACCTTTTTTGTGAATAATTCAAGATTAGATCACATGCAAAACTCATAAACCGGACACTTAAAATTTACTACAGATTAAGATCAGAAAATAAGTAATTAACCGCAGGTAAGACACATTGGTTGAAACCTAGGTTGTGACTCGCTTTTTGATAATTTCTTTAGTGTAAATTTATCATTCAAGTTTTGCATTCTTCTTTTCTGAATTTGTTTAGATTTATTGCGTTATGGTCTTAACAAGGAATCAATCTAAAGTGTTAAATCTAAATAATCAAATGAATAATTCACAGAACATCCCCACCACCAACATGACCACTTATCCTAGTGAATTTCAGGCAGATTCGCCTGCAGGTCTTTCACGTCCTTCTACCATCTATCGCATGGCCATGCCCATGGAGGAAGACAATTCCTGTCATATTACCCACATTGATATGGCCCAAGTGCAAACTCACTTAAGAGATGGCACTGGTTATGTCCTTGAGCCAATCCAAGATTCCCCTATGCAAGATTCTATTTTTCCGAGGATATTGCATCAACCATACCCGTTGGTTTCACTCAGGTCTACACTAACCCTTTTTTTGAGGCTAATGTTGTATCTGCTCAGCCGACTTCATCTCCAACATCTTCCCAGATGCTCAATTGTCCTCCTTTGGAGACAAATGTAGTGTCTTCCCGACCACTTTCTCCTCCATTTACCCGGGTGTACACCAATTCTCTCTATGAGGCTGGTGGAACCTCCTCTAGCCATGACCAATTTCAACCCTCTTCTTCCCAAACCATTTATGGTTTCACCCTACCTGGGGCACAGTCTACTGTTTCTTCCCAGGTACCGCCTACTTCAGCCACCTTCATTGCCCCTGCTATGCAGTCTCCTGTGACTACCATGGCAGCCTACCCTCCACCTTCATCCAATCATCCCACCTCCCTTGGGTTAGAGATTAATAAGGTTAGGGAGTACCTCGACAAGTTGCTTCAACAACAACAACAACAAAATGCCCAACCACCCGTCGTAGTAAATCCTACACCCCAACCAATTTCTACCCATCCAACTTTTCTTAGCTCGAGCCCCACCTGGTACCCCAATCTTCGGTGGTGTCCATTCCTACCCCACCTTTCTCCCAACCCAGTCCAGCTTCATCATTCACCCCAATCACCTTCTTTTCGGTATCATCCATACCAACAACCCGTCCATTCCACACCGCCTAATCCAGGCAATTTCATCCCATCTCATCATTTTTCCACTCCTCCATTGCATCATCATAATCATCAAACGAATCAAAATTTTCATGAAGATTCTCGACTCCATGCTATGCAACAACAGATTGACAACCTTATGCTCAACATGCCCGGCTCATCTAGTCGAAACCTACGCTAAGGTCGTTGATCAATCAACCAATTCATCCTTCGGTACCTTCACCGCCATATCCGATCGATTTCACATTACCGAAGTTTGACAAATTTCGAGGAACCGAGGATCCTCATGAACATGTGAGCTCATTCATGCATGCCTCGCTTTAGAATCCAAAATAATGACGCTCTTATGCTCAGAACTTTTCCTCAGACATTAGGAGGAGATGTTGTACAATGGTACAATCATTTACCTCACCATAGCATTTATGCTTACGAGCAATTGATTAATCTATTTTTAGAACGATTCTCCCTAAATGTACAAAGGAAAGTCTCATTGTCCGACTTATACAAGCTCAAGCAACATGACGATGAGACTCTTTATGACTTTGGAAACCGTTGGAGGGCTATCATTAATAAATTGCCATTCTCCCTACCAATGGAGGAGTTAACCAAAATGTTCACCCGGAGTTGTCTAAAACCTATCTCTTGGTTACTCCAATTACAACAATACAGGACTTTTGAAGAGGCTTTGGCCCAAGCAAGTATCATAGAAGACATTAAAGTCCAAGAGGGTGTTTTAAAACCCCGTAGAAAAGAATGGCAACAAAAGGGCCAACAACGAAATAATAATTATGGCCAAAACAAACAAGCACAAGCTAGTACAGCCTCAAATGTTAACCAAGTTAATCAAGTGGTGGCGAGCCAGCCCGTAATGGCTCAACAACAACAAGTAATGCAAAGTCAACCGCAACCAATTGCTTATCATGCGGTACCCGCCCCTCCTCAACCAACTCACAATATTTTTCCAACCATGGAAACTCGACCTTGGCAAACAAATCGTCCCAAGCGACAGTTCACACCTTTAGATGAACCATATGCGGTCATATTCAACAAGTTATATAGCACAAATCGGTTAACTTTACCTGAGTTTAAACCTTTAGAACCATCTAGAAGGGGGAAGTATTACAAGGAGTACCTATTTTGTCCTTATCATAGGCAAAATGGGCACGATATCAATAATTGTACAACTTTCAAACATGTGATCCAAGATCTTATTGAGATTGGAGCCATTAAATTGGATAGCCCCTTAGCCCAACAAAATCAAAATCTTGGTGTATTTCAAACACCCCTTCCACATCGGGAGGAAGCTCCAACAACTTCAGGGGGAGTAACTCAGGTAACTCCTCCTAATCAAGTCAACCATGTACAACAATACCAAGGTTTTGTGGGTACTATTAACGTAGTAACCCGGGGTCAAAGGGCGAACCAACCAAATCAGGCTGAACCACAGCCACCTGTACAAACCCCCAGTCCACCTCAGGTAACAGTGACCCAACGACGTGCTAGTACTTCTCAACAACCGCTAAATCATTCTACTCAACGCCAACGACCCATCATGTCATTGAGTAGCCGATTAACTACCAATTTAAAAATGGCTTCTGCCAAGTTATCGATCTATGACCTCATTCAACAATCTCCCCCGCATAGAGAGGCATTAATGGAAATATTAAAGTCAATCGAGCTTCAAACTCAAGATACTAATGCCTTCAACAACTTTGTGGGGAGTATTCAAACATGCATGGAGCCCTCCATCACTTTCTATGATTTTGAAATCAAACCTTTGTCAACAGAAAGTATAGATCCTCCACAGCATATCATGGCCAAGATCGATCACAAGCCATTCAAGAGAGTCTTAATTGACACCGGTTCCTCAATCAATATCATTACAACATCGGCGTTGAGTAATCTAGAGTTGTCGCCATCCCTTATCACCAAGTCGACTTTTACTCTTAAAGCATTCAATGATGCTTTATCTTCCACGGTTGGCACGGTTATCTTGCCCATTGAGGTAGGGGCCCGAACTTTGCATACCTTGTTTCACATCTTGGAAGGGTCCATGGCATACAATGTATTGCTTGGACGGCCTTGGCTTAGGGAGATGAGATGTGTCCCTTCTATACCGCATCAATGTCTCAAGTATGTATATGAGGGACAAGTTCATTGTGTACCCGCTCGACATTGAACCCTTCAAACATTGCAACTATGTCTCAAATCCTTATGAGATTGTGTTGCCATCCACTCATCTTTTCTTGACCCCATCTACTTCTTCTATACCATCTTCTTCTAAAGCTCCCATTCCCGAGGAGCTACCCATCATATCGCAACCATCTTCCTCTTCCGCTATTCCATCTCATTCACCACTTTCTTCATCTCCTAATCTTCCTTCTTCTTCATCGGTGACCACATGCACATGTGGCCATGACCAATCATCTCTTTCCACGTCATTACCCCCTTCTTCTACACCTTCTTCAACATCACCTATTATTCCTCCATCTTCCCAACCATCACCAGCTGATGTTTCACAAGTCAGTGAAGCATCAACCCAACCAAATCCTTCCAATTCTTCTATCCCACATTCTTCTATTCCATCATCTAGTCCATCTCCCTCCCAAGTCAAGGTCCATCTAACTGATGCAGGTATTGGTGAGTATGCCATCCAAGATGTCCACATCACACCGTTCAATGTGCAAACAGTTAAAGATTTTGGTCGTCCACATGACCAACATTTATCCATTGGATCGGTTTATAACATGGGTTCTATGCCAAATTCCATTAATTTTGTATATGGGGGAATAGAGTCATCTTCTAGTCCTACCACCATACTAGAACCCAAGCATCCAGTCCCTGCCAATATCGAAAGGATGGAGGGTTTTCCCTCTCGCTATTTCCACAGACATAATTGGCAACAATTTGGCCTAGGTCGATACGAGCAAGGGGTAACTGAACGCATCGATATGCCATACCAGAGACCCACTGAGCGTTTTGGTCCGGGCTACCAACCACTTCCATCCCTTTCTTCTTTTGAACAAGCTTTTCAAAGCATTAATCTTAATTCGAAAGAAGAAATCCTCCACCCCGACGAATCCGAAGATGAAGCCTATGAAGAATTTGACGTCATGTCAAATGGTGATGAATCTGAAGAAGAGTCGGCGCCCATTGTTCCCCTCACTGAACAAGACGAGTTTTATCTCCAATTGTTCCCTCTCCAAGAGGCCATCTTTCGCTTGCTTCTTCCACAAGAACGAGGTGAACCACCCCCTCCGCCACATCCATAAGCCATAATCCAAACCTGTATTATATGTATATACTAAAATAGTGGTTTTCACCACTACCAAAAAAAAAAAAAAAAAATCAGAAAATTCCCAAAAAAAAAAAAAAAAAAAATCAAAATATATAAAAATACTTTATTGCTTTATGTATGTGTGTAATAGTGGTTTTCACCACTACAAAAAAAAAAAAAAAAAAAAAAAACTCAAACTACAAAAAAAAAAAAAAAAAAACTGAAAAACTATGTTGTTTTGCATTTCAGGTCTTCCGAGGTCTTCACCGGTTTTCCCTTCCATTCCGCCCATCCTTTCTTCCATAAGTCGACAATGAATTTTGAAGACTTATTCACCCCGCTCCATAATCCATATGATCCGGATAAGCCAATCCCGATCAACCCAAACCGATTGACATGGATCGGATTTCATCTCCCTCCATCTATTTCGAGTTCATCCTTTCCGAGGAATTGTTAAGGGCTTCCGCCAACTACATTCCTCCTTCACCTCCACATTCACCTTCATCTTCTAAGCCGGAGGTCTTCCGGGGACATAGACGAGAGCAAGGCGCAGGGCTTCATGACATTTTAGATGACATAAATTTGATCCCTACTCCCCATCCTTGAGGAAGGTTCCCACATGTCTATTGAAGAATCTATCGATGTAGACCTTAGCACAAAGTGGCACGCCTTGATCAACTCACACTCATAGAGGAACAAAATCGATGCTTTAGAGCATTTGCGAGTTTATCAAGACCGATTGAAACGTGCTTACAATGCCAAAGTTCATCTAAGAGAATTTCAAGTAGGGGATCTTGTCCTTAAAGAGAATCAACAAAACACCAATGCATTGCCGCATCTTCGAGATAAATTCGCGCTAATTGGTTAGGTCCATATATGGTCACCGAAAGAGTGGGTAATGGAACTTATAGACTTGCCAGTTTAGAGGGAGAGGAAGAACCCGAACCACTTAATGTTATACACTTGAGGGCATTCTACGCATAGTTTGAATTTTATATGTACATATATACATGGCTTGTACAACAAAAAAAAAAAAAAACAAATAAAATAAAAAGAATTTGCATTTCATTGTTAGTTGCATACATCTCATTCAAAAACATTGCATTTCATGTGCATACATCTCATTCAAAACCATAACATTTCATTTTCAGCCATAGTTGCATATCATGTTAGAGACCATTCTATCTTTTGGATATAAAATTTGGTCAAGCAAAAGTCATGTTGCCTTAATCAGGGGCACCTTCATAAAATCCATCAAACCGAATTGTCATTCGTACACCCATTTTCCATTTGCACATATTTACATTGCCAAAATGTTTTCAGCCACTCAGCCATTCCTAGTGTTTTAAGCAAACTTCGAAATGCATGTCAAAGTTCTCTAGGGCCATATCACAAATTACACTAAATAAAATCTTGAGTATTGGGAAATGATTTCAAAAGCGGTCTTGAACCTATCACATTTTCACATCTTAAAAACATCTTGTGTCAAAGAGAGATAACACCATCCTTGGGTTGTGCCTTGAAGTGAAAAGGGTAATCCTCGTTTGTCCTATCATGCAAACATAGTCCATAAAACAGTGGTTCTTACCACTATCACAAGCAATCACAAAATA
The DNA here is from genome assembly GCA_028583015.1 of Wollemia nobilis. NCBI lineage: Eukaryota > Viridiplantae > Streptophyta > Pinopsida > Araucariales > Araucariaceae > Wollemia > Wollemia nobilis. Next base: position 9,800,530 of record JAQPPZ010016925.1, read on the forward strand.
TAAATATAAACAGAGTAGTAAGGATAGGGTAAAATTCTCATCATACTTCGGTTGAGAATCCGATTCCCCAAAGCTCTAAGGAAATGAACATTTTTCACACACCACCGATCCCAAATAAGTTGTAAGGATCGTACTACTTGTCCAATCAGACGGATAGGTAGTCATCCCCAAGGCTTACAAAGGTCAAAAACAACATGGACTATGGAGTTAACCTTCACCGGGGCTATAGACGCTTGACTCGGGCAATGGAGTATACTCATTGCGTGGCGACATGTCTCTCCTCAAAAAGAGACCTCCGAATGCTCATACGGACAAACTAGCTTCGGGGTCTTCTCCATAACAGAGTTACCTAATTTATGCAAGATGAGGTTAATGAACACACTTGCACACACACAGGTTTTTGATTGCCTAGAGTCACTACCATGCTTCCGATTTGGTTAATGAACTCGCATGCACACACATTTGGTCCTAGTTGAATTAGGCAGTGTTAGTAAGTTTGTTTGATACCACTAGCATGTTTGAGTCTTTGTAAAACAGCTTCCTCCATATCATCCTCCATATCACCCTCCATATCTTCTTCCATATTCATGTCATTCCATACGTCATCCATTCACAAGCCACCAAGTTCGGTGCCCCTGATTAAACAATTATGATAACAGTTGGCTAAATCTAACTATCTAAAAGTATGAGTGCTTCTTAGTGCATATTTCATTTCTTAGTCTTGCATTAATCATCCATATATTTACATATCATTTACTTAGTCTTTTATCATTTTATATACTTAGTCTCGCATTAATCATCTATAAGTTTGCATTCCATTCCATCACATATGCATCAAAAACATTAAAACATATAAAAACATGCATCACAAAAACATAGGCATTCACACAAAAGAGAGTAAAACACCAAATAAATAAAAGCCATGTATATATATATGTATAAAGGTCAAACTCTACAATGAATGCCAAAAGGCTACAATATACAATAGAGCACCAAGGCTCATAAAGAGTGCATCTAAGCACTAAGCTAACCATCAAAAGAGGACCCCTGAGACCTAGTAGGAGCCCTAGACCTAGTGGTGTGCCTAGACTCACTACGCCTAGAGACAGAGGAGGATGGAGGATCAGGCAACACAATGTGATGCCTAAACAATGTGTCCTCCAGAGCCTCAATGTAACGAGTCCTAGACCTAAGCCTAGCTATGTCTATCCCGTGCCGTCGCTCCCGCTCCGCTAGCTCGCCTGGAGTCTCGTCACCCCGTCATCCTGGGGCACCCTGGTCGCTCCATCCAAGTCCGCCCGTAGCTGGGCCATCCTCTCCTCCTGAGCAACTAACAGGGCATCCCGCTCTGCCGCCTGCTGCTCCAGCCGAGCTATCCTCTCATCCCGGGCAGCTAGCATAGCATCGCGCTCCGCTATCTGCTACTGTAGCTGCGCCAGCTTGTTCTCGTGCCCGCTAGGGGGTACCTCCCTAGCCTCTCCTGCGGCCTCTCCTAGGCCCTCTCCGCCATCCTCCCCATCATCTCCGCTCCCCGGAGCCTACCGTGCCATCTTCCCCTTTCGCCTTCGACTGTCAGATCGAAGGCGGGGACCCTCCCTGCGCTTGGGAACCTCCGCGGTTCCCTCGCCCTCTCCAGCCCCAGCCTCGGGCTCTCCGGCTCTACCAGCCACCAATGGTGGCTCCCACCTCGGCTCTGCGGCCATCCATGCTGCATACTCACTGTCACCCCGACGTCGTCCACGTCGGGGATCTCCATGTCCTCATCGTCCTCTGCCGCCTCCCTCCATGGCTCGACACACGACAAATCCCCTCTCGATCCGTGCCTCCGATAGCGCACTGGCTCACCGGGGACATCCCGCCTCAATCCGACCTGGCGGAGTACTCGAGACATCTGTATGTACTCCGCCTCGCCGTGGCTCCGCCCTACTACCCATCTGGCCTGTCGCACCCGTCTCAGGTGCTCTCCATCCCCGATCCACCTCGCCTCCCGCCAGGGCCTCCAAATGACTTGGGCATCTGTCAAGTCTGCCCATAGTCTCCTATACCATTGCCCCGATCTCACGGGGCGGCTCGACTGTCTCTCCTCCGCCACTGGCCATCTCCTACCATAAGCCCGGCTCACATCCCAGTGAGCCCATGGCAACCCCTCCGGTCGGGCCACTCAAGTGCTCCCAGCCCCAAGACCGGAGCACCACACCGCAACCCGAGCCCTTTCGGCCCCGTCTCCGAACCTCATACAACTCCCGGTACACCCGCGCCAATAAAGCGGGCGCCCGAGCATACACTACCCTATTAGTGAGCATCTCGCTCACTACACCCATCGGGTTCCATGGGAACCTGCACCCGATGCCGTTCGGGGCCACAATGTTGGCCAACACGAACATCGTCAGAGCCTCCACCGCTCCCAACTCCTTGGCCGTATACATGGCCAAGTATGGGATCCCCCCGCTCTCCGTCCGGATCTCCCTCCAGTCATCCCCAAACACCTTGGCCATCTCCGTGGCCCTATCTCGTCCAACCTCCACCCGCGCCCTCTCCACGGGCACCTTGAGGATGCGGTATACATCCTCAAGCGTCACCGTCATCTCTCCAGTCGGGAGCTGGAACGTCCCCCGATCCGGATCCCACCTCTCGGCCAAAGCCGAGAGGTACCCCTCATCCGCCCGAACTACCTCCAACCGGGCTGCCTCCGCTAGCCCCACCGCATCCAATATCTCCCGGTCCGCTCGGGACAACGACCTCCTCATCCCCGAATTGATAGGGGAGAATCGGTGTCGTGCCTCTAACACCCTAAGCTGCAAAACAACAAAACAAAAATTTGTTACAAATTTTTCCGAAAAAAAAAAAACACATAATAAGTACTTGCTTAAATGAACAAATACCTCACTGGCTGCACTGGCGCGTCCGCTCCCATCTCCGCCATAGCTCCCGCGTGCTTCACTCTCCCACACAACCTTTCACTCCACTTCACTCCACTCCCTCAAACGCACTTCTCTTAAGCTCGAACGCACAAATGAGCGAAATTCTCGCCGAAACTGTTTAAATAGCTGATTTTGGCGCCCTGAAACGTAGTAGGGCATTTCATGGCGGATTCAGACGCAGCTCCATGTCCGCAGAGCGCCTAAACACCGACGGGCGTCTCCGCCAACCACAAACGCAGACCGGATTTTGGTGTCAGTATTGAATAAAGGAACAAAACTTACAAAATTGAAGCTTACCTCCTCCAAATTTCATCAAATTGCATTCATCCATTCTTCTTATCATAATAAAACATTTTGTGAAGGTTACAACAGTTTTGGACACAAATTTTGTCATTTCTCTCAAAAAGCGCATCATTCATCATTGTTTTACAAATTGGGTTAAAAATATTCAAAACCTTCACAAAATTAACCACATTCATCAATTCTTCCGATCTATCGTCAATTTCATTCATTCTTCTTTCATCATGCATATTTTTGCCAAATCAAATTAAAGTAAACCTCGTATCTAGTGGTATATTCTATCACCTTGGCGATTGCAACGATTTGCATCCATGCAATTCGGTAAGAGGATTAAACCACCATAAGGACACTTACCATTTATCATCATCAATTATTTCACTGTTTGAAAATTGGAAATCAATTTTGGGTATTCTACTTTTCAAGTGACCTCATACCAAGATTAATTTGCTCAACAGCTTGTCATTGATGGCCTAGTTCATGGGGCCTTAAACATGGACAATCTTTCATATCGTCATTATTTTAAGTCTTGCTAGAGATTGTGGCTACCTAGGTTGATTGGTTCCGACCCGAGGAATTATCCATACAATCACTAGGAGCATCTCTGAGTTCTGGACTCTTTCATGCATCTTTCATCTCTGCATATCAATGGCGCCAACAAGGCAATTTCATCAATAGTATGGATTCACACACAGGAGTTGGGGCATCCGTTATCAATTTCTAATTTTCCTATAGTGGAATTCATCTTACATGATCATGGAATTTACAGCTTGGCAAAAATCCCTTTATAACCGTTGGGGCAGAAAACGGTCCATCTTTCACATCACTCATATCGTCTTCAATCATATTCTTTTCTCGGTTTGTACACCAACCCCTTTTCTGTTGGGACATAAACAGATGGTTCATACACCAACCCCTTTTTTTCACCGTTGGGGCAAAAACGGTTCATTATCTTCCGAATTTCTTCCAATTGGCTTGTGAGAACCATTCTCGCTCGCCAATTGAGGGGGTAAGCTGAAAAATTTTAAATATTCTTTTATTCTTTGGTCTTCAAAGTTGTGCTTTAGTCTTGAGAGAGAGTTGCGTCTGATCCAACTTTTCGAGTGTCTTAAGTTTTTGTGCTACATTGTGTCTTCACACAAAGCAGCTCAAAAAGGGGCATCTCGTAGACACCAAAATCCAGCCACTTGTAAGTCATCTATACCTTCCTCGCAGCCACGTGTCATTCATCCATCCTTCCCGCCATTATTTGGCCCAAATCCACACTTTCCCACCATTATTTGGCCCAATTTCACCTTTCCCGCCATTTTTCATCCCCAAATTTATTTAAATTAATATTTATATATATATTTTAATATTTTAATATATTTTAATATATATATAAATAAAGTTTAAGTGATTTAATCCGAGCCGTCCATCCTTCATTTAATCTCATCCGTCCATCCATCTTAATCCGTTTCACAACCTAGATTTATTCTCTACCCTTGGATCCACTTTAATCTTAGCCACACGTTCAAAGTGTCGTTAAAACCCTAAAGTGTGCCCTAAGAGTAGATTATAAATTGAGTCACCTTGATGGCTCAAACCCTATCTATCTCTTCGGCTAAACCTACTTATCTTCCCTATCTAAGTCTGGAGTTGGCTATTGCTGTTAATCCTGAGTCTTCTGAGTCTTCTACGGCCCTAAGTCTGAACTAAACCCTTTCGCCGCATCCATCGCCGTCGCCTGGTCTCGCCGCGTTAACAGGAAAAGGTATAGATTCGTCTAAAGCAAGTAATCTTTCTTTATGTATTAATCGTTGTTGAATTCTGCATTCTGTTTATTTTTATTTCATAAATCTAGGGTTTTAGACTATTTCTGAGGGCTCACACAATGGAGCCCTCTTATTAGTTTCTAACTCTTTGATAATTTTAATGTGTGCAGGATTCTAGTGGTAGATCTCGATTTGTTGATAGCAATTGCTAAGCCGGAGTGGTCCGAGCCAAAGGATACAACGAAGCCCACTCATTCTCGTTGAGGTTAAGGATACATTCTTCGGAGACGCCACCACATTGTGCCGGCTAGGGTTTCGGAGAACCCTAGCACAAATTGTAACTTTGTATCACGAAAAGGGTTACAGTGCCCCGTTGTACTTAAAAGGAGCTAAACTCCATTGATTAATAAAAATCATTCATTTTGTACAACTGTTCTGCATTCCTTTATTGTGATTTCTTTATTTCTGTTTGGCGTTGTATCTTTAATCTACAATCTTTATCCATAACCATTTGTAAATTTCTCTTACAATTTTCTACAAATGATTCTGCTGGGCTCTTCTTAGGGCATTATCTCTCAATATGACCTACCTCATAACATCTTCTACATATAAAAGATATGTTTTCATAATATATACTTTGGGTCCACATATTGTCCCCATACTTAAGAATGATTGATTCTGGTAAAGCTTTACTTATATCAATCATGACCAATATTCGAGCATAAATAGCCAAAAAAACATCTTTTGTTGTATTTGAAATCTCAAGGAATTATCCTAGAGTGTTGCCTATTACCTTGAAGGTATCTATTTCTCAAAATTCAATGGGCAATCCAAACATTCTAACTAGACTGGTACTAGGGATAGGTTTACATTTTCAGGTGAAAAGCCTTCATACCAACGGGTAAGGAAGAGCCCTACTCTTCCCATAAACCAAGGACCCCCTTTTAGGATTCTTTCTCTTTCTTCCATAGAAAAAAAAATGGCTAGGAAGAAACCTTTGGGAAGAAATGATAGAATTAATCCTGGAGACTTCCAACTCCTATCAATCCATTTTCTCAAGGTCGAAGCCCTTGGCGAATACCCATTAAATTTACCAAAAACTACCCTATATTGGAGCAATGAGGAACTCTTTGAGGTGCGTTCACTAACCTCTACCACTAGGGATGATTCTAAGGATTTAACTATAAATATATCCATGGAAAGGAAACTAAAACTCAAAATTTAGTGAAATTTATCTAAAAGCTCTATAACAAATATAACATTTGATAAAAACTTTATAAAATTTTCATGGACAATTTCTAACATAAAGAAAGGGAAAAAAGAACTTAGTTGAAAAATTCTTTGTCCAAATAGAATGTCTTGCCTCGCTGAAGTCCTAGCCCTTCATTACTCTTCCTATCGTTCGAACCCTAGTTGGCAAATAATTGCAATTTCATTTTTTGTGACTTGAAAAATCGTCATTGCCCTTGTTTTGAATGGTTGACTTCACAAGATTGTATCTACCTCAATATTGCTTGGATTTTTGCATATGACCACTCATTTTAAAGCTATTCAAATTCTGCACAAGTTGGTCCAAGAATCAGCTGAATCGGATAACTCTTCATGAAGATATGGCTCCTAAAAGATGAGATATTTTTTAGGAAAAAACCCTAATCCTTCGCACTTTGCAATTTTATTTTTCGCGATTTGAAAAATTGTCACTGCCCTTGTTCTGAATGGTTGACTTCACAGGGTCGTATATCCCTCAATATTGCTTGGATTTTTACATATACCCACTCATTTTAAAGCTATACAAATTCTGCACAAGTTGGTCTAAGAATCAGCTGAATTAGATGACTATTATTTATATTTTATTATTCTAGCAATTCATCAATTACTAGAATAGTAGACTTATCTTTAATAGTGATTTTATTAAGGTTCGTGTAATCCACATACAAGTGCTAAGACCCATCCTTTTTTTGTACCAACAACACTAGAGAAGAATAAGGACTAATGCTGGGACAAACAACCCCTGCAACACAAATTTTTTTTCTTAGTTTTTGATTCATGAGCATATAGATACCAATAAGGGCAAATATTTTGAGAAAGACTATTAGGACGAAGTTGAATCGCATGGTCGTCAGAATGATGAGTAGGTAGTCCTTTGGGTTCCTTATAAAATTGAACATATCATTGCACTAAAATCCACAATACCTCTAGATGGTCCTCATCCCTTTCCTTAGAAGCTTCTATAACAAATAATTGAGCCACAACCCCATGGGATGATTTTTAAACAAATTTTTCATCTTATGGGTTGAAATAAATTGAACAGCCCCAACCATCATGCCTCATAAAATGTATTATGTTCCTTGTTGGCTAATTTTATTTTTTGCTTGATAGGAGAGTTGGTTACAACCACACTATCCTTGTTGGCTAAATTTCATCCATAACTCAAAAAAATCCCATAAAATTAGACCTAACATCCACAACATTGTACCCCTAAAATGATATCACACCCACCAAGTGGTAAGGAAAACATATTCACCTTAAAATTATATTCTCTTATTTGTATTTTGATATTATGACACTTCCATTTACATGGCAAGGTGCCTCCATTGACAATCATGAATTCAAATAAATTTCAAGTAGTAATGTAACAATTTCCTGTTTGGCCATAGGTGGATCAATAAAGTTATGTGTACTTCTTGAGTCAATAAGAATTATGATCCATTGTCCTTTGAAGTATCCTATAACTTTCATTTTTTTGAGGAGTTGATATTCCTACTAAGGCATGCATCAAGATTTTTGGTTGGGATTCATTTGGAAATTTTGACTATTCTATGTGTTCCTCTTGATATTCCTCATTTATCTCCAAAGATTCTATGGTGATTGCCTCATCCACATCAAACAAATACAATTTTTGGTGTACAAACTTATGCCCTGGGGAATACTTCTCATCATATTTATAGCATAGCCCTTGGACCCTTCTGGTTTTCATCTCTTCTCTATCAATGTTATGATGATAGGAGATTTGTTGGTAGGAGTTGATGTTGGTTTGGACGAAAAAGATGGTCAAGATTGAGAAAAGTTGAGGGTGCGTCCTTGAGCCTTAAAATTTTCTTCTGACAATCTAGCTAAGGTGATTGCCTATTATAATGATTGTGGCCTCAATATTTTAACTTTAGCTTTAATATAATCCTTCAAACCACTCATAAAACAACTTTGGAAGAATTTGAGACTCAAACTAGTGGTATGATTGGCCAATTTTTCAAATTGAGTTTGATAATATCAAATAGTTGAAGTTTGTTTGAGTTTAGAAAGGTCTTTTGTAAAATCTTCAAACTCACTACGACTAAATCGAGTGAGGAGGTGTTGCTCGAATTTATGCCAAGTAATATCGAGGTTTTCTTTTTGAAGCCATTGAAACCAATGCAGTGCATCTAATTCAAAATTAAAAGAGGCTATTGTAAAACACATTTAATGGGGAACATTATGAAGACTGAAATATTATTCAACCCATCACATCCAACCTTCTTGATAATTTCCATCAAACTTTGAAAAGTCTAATTTGGGTAGTTTATATCCCTAATTATTGGGAACTTCCTGTTGTTGATTGTTGGTGGCCAAATTGATCCAAATTGACCATGTGTGTGGGTATTATTAGTTATATGATATTTTGAGTCTTCAAAATTTCCATTTAATTCCTCCTTCATTTCCTTATATTCCCTCACAACATGGAGCAAGTTGTCATATATAGATTTGATATCCACCCTTAATTGATTTAAATTTTCATTTAATTGCTTCCCAACATGTTTTTCCCAAGACTTCATATGATAGGAAATTTTTTGATCTAATTCTTGTACCTTTTGTTGTTCCCTAGTACCTATAGCCATGCTCTAGGATTTTTGATTGTCTAATGATATTAAAAATAGAAGTGTGGTTTCAAGAGTTACTATTTTTAGTAATGAGTCAGAAAAAAATGTTTAGGTGCTATATATCAAAATGATTAACTCAAGAAGACAAACATAATGGGCTAGGTTCCATAATGACATTTTTTGGCACCATAGAAAAAGTGCATGGAGGCTATATGCCAAAATGATCATTTCGTCGAGACGATTGCAATGGGTTATATCCAACAACATTGTTTTTGGCACCCCAATTTTTTCTAGGGGAGTGTTGTTAGTTTTTCTCTTAGAGTCTTGGTCCACTCAAAATTTGACTTTTGTTAGACAATCCCTTATTAGACTCTGCACTCTATTTTTTACACTATTTTGTCCCTAAAACTATATCTCATTGTCTGTGATGATTGTCTGGTTGACTCTGTTATTGATAAACTCCATATTTATTATGATGCCCAAATGTCATAGACAACTATTATTGATGCTGGAACACTTTGTCATGACTATTACTAACTCTGATTAAATTCATACCTTACTATTACTAACTACTCAGAACCTATCTTGACTGTTATGTTCATCACCAATTCTTTCATTTGTTTCATACAGTAATTTTGGGATAGTGTAGTCTCCTCAGTACAATCAATTTCCATGGTAATATTTTTGGTTTCAAGTTTAACATTTAATAAGAATAGGGTACTCTAAGCTAGGGTGTGTGTACAATCCACATACCCTTTGTTATACTATAGTGATGAACAATAGTGCTTAGACAAATACTTTAGGCCACTACTCAAAGAGGATTCCATGCATATCCTTGAGCACACTACCCATATCTCTTTGGCAGTATGAGAGGGTGATCTTTCCAGATGTTGTGTCTAGTGTACTATGGTGAATACATGGTCAAAAATATTTTTAGGGCTAAAGATCTCTCATAATCCTAGGGGGTATCTTAATATACCTAAAGATACGTGGAAGCTCAATTCCATATATGGGTGTGGTCTGAGGCCTGGGTATTGAAACTTGATTACCCCTCACTTCACTAGACGCTTTATAGGTAATCTAGCTTAGCCAATAATAATAGCTCCTCCATGATATTTTAAACCCTTGAAATAGAGTTTCTAACCTAATAAACTAATATGAAAGCTGGTAAAAAATGAAAACATAAAAAAAAATATACCTAATAGTCGAAATGGTAGGGCAGGAACTATCGTAGTCGTAGTGAAACATGGCCTTGAAAAGTGCTCCAATACCACTTGTTACGAACCTTATAATAAAAATAAGCACATTCACATAAATATTGCAAATAAAGAAAATTTGATAAAAGAACAAAGGATTGCAATATGAAATGTAAATGCATAAATATATAAATCTCACAACTCACAACATAGAGTCGTAGGCCTCTTTGAGGGGGCAACCTCCTTCAATACTTTCATTCAATGTGCAAAAATATGCATTCATTCCTACCCTTCACATTTTTAAAGACTTCATCACCCTACCTAATGCTCAAGGTTGGTTTACATGCAAAATACCAGCTGAGCTAGAATCTTCTACCAAACAAAATAATTACATTCTTGATAACATTTACATAAAATGATGTCATTTGTCTAGGCTCTTCTAGTGCCACAAACTATTACAAAATATTACATAATATCATTACAAAACATTATAATGGGGGTCCCCACGTTAAGAAAGGGGTTATTACAAACTAGTGTTAGGATGAAGTCCTGACAATTAGCTCCATTTTAAAGCCAATTCTATGCAATTACATGCATTTTCTACAAAATATTTTGAATTGTGTGGGTTGTTAAACTATGACCTTCTTGCTTTATGATTCCTTGCATTCCTTCTTGGAATGTTTATGTGTTTTTTCCTCTAGAAGAAGTAGTAATAAAATATATTTTTTTTTTGTCGAAGAGTCAATGCTCTTATCCAAATAACTTGCTTTCGAATAATCCAAAAAGGATAATGCAATCAATCAACTCATGCTTTTCTTTGCTTGTAGTCCAAAGTTGCTCTTTTGAAGCTAGTAATTTTCTAGCAATTTTTAAGGAGCTCTTATGGCTTCCTTATCTTCTTGTAATTTTTAAGGAGCTTCTATGGCTTCCTTAATGCCTTTTGAAATGACAATTGATTCTTTAGGGGAAACTTATGACCCCTTTTTCTTTTTGTTGAAATTGACCTTGTTGTTACTTGTAGGCTTATGATCTTATTATATTTATAAGGGATTGAAACCCTTTTTAATTCTTTTAAAGCTTTTGCCTTTCTAGTCTTTGAAAATGGTTCTTCACCCTGAGACCTTTGAGTCTATTGTGAAATTTTTCTTCAAGGAGGTGATTACCTCTCTTTTGAGGTTTTCTCTAATCAATCTTCAATAAGGTTTTATCTTTTAAGCCATGTTTAGGGATAAAAAATATGAAGGTTACGTGGAGTAGATACAACCAATATCCAGTTGAATGAAGATCGAATGATCTCACAGACATTCTGCGGCTATCAACAACAAAGAGCCATCCTTTGCATTCACTTGCTCTGATCAGCAACACAGGTACAAACTATTTCAACAAGAAGAATACATGGCAAAAAAAACAAACTCCGATCATTTCTACTGAAACATAAAGAAAACCAAAAGCCTCTCCAAATATTTTAGCATTAATACTAACTAGAGAAAAATTGAGACAAAATAAAAATGTGAGGAGGGAAAAAAATGAGGAAGGAAAAAAATAAGGGGAGATTTCTATGAGAAAATCCCCCCTCAAGCTCACAGGGCAGGGAAAACCTAGAGCTCTGATACCAAATGTTGGAATTGAAAATAGATGAGATATATTATACAAGAAAAATGTTACAATATATAGGCATAAGCTTATAAGCAAGACATGACAAGTGTCAATATAGAAGGCATAGTGCACATTAATTCTAACAAATACTTTACTAAGTAAATTGAGAACATGGCTTTAATCAATCAAAATATCAAATCCATTTTCTAAATTTATTTTCAATAACATTATATATCATTTTAACACTCCATCAACTATCATATTTGATAATGATGAATCTTTAAAAGTAAAAAAAAATAAAGAAAATTATTTATGAACTAAAAACCCAACATTACTTTTTTATTGTGCACTATCCACATAAGAATAATCAAGATAAAGAAATTAAGGAAATTTTTATAAACATTGCAAATAAAATAACTAAAATAACATAAAAATTGACACTTAAATTTATTTATGTTATAATAAGCGTATTCCATTAACATTTATACATTTATAAGAATCACATTCTTTGCTTTAATATAATATTAAAATTATTTTACCACTTAAAATTAAAATCCCTTCACTTAATATCTTATTAAAAAATTTGTGAGATCATAATGAATATCATGAAAAGTACCAAAAACTCACTTTAATGATAAATGTTTTTATTCTTTCCATCATAACCAAATCTATAAAAATCATATTGCCAAACAATATGACATGACAATTCAGATGCGCAGAATTAACGGATAAAATCAATATTTTATCATCGGATTACCCTTGGTGTGGTCTCGAAATCATTCCACTCATTTTTTTCGTGTATATATAATTCACACTTTTAAAAAGTAAAGGCGGAAAACCAAACTTTTTGGTCTGCGTTTTCAAAGATGTTGCCGGTAGATAGACGGCAAAGTACAGAGCCGTTAGTTGTGAAGAGTTTAATGGTTAGGAATAGTGAGTAGGAAGGAGAGTGTTAAGCGGAGGCAGTTACTTATGAAGAGTTTAACCTGCGCCTTTAACCAAAAATGGTGAATGGAAGGGTGGTGAATTGAGGTCAAGTATAATTAGTAATATAATTGAAATTAATAATAAAAGTTTTTTTTATTCAAACTAGTATAGACATGAAAATATAATAACAAAGTTTTTTCATCGTAATTCAAACTAATATAAACTGAAAACATTGTTAAACAATCAAAAGTACACCATCATAAGCGAAAAGTTTGGGTTTGTCCTTTGTAATGGTGGGAATGTTGGCCTTTTTCTTATCACATGGTGGTCTTGTCCTCTTTGTCCTTTGTAATGGTGAGACTCTTGGCCTTTTTCTTATGTCATGGTGGTCTTGTCCCTCTTGAGCTTTGTAAAATTGGCTTCTATGGCACTGTTTTCAGTTTGAAGGAAGGAATTTAATAAGGTTGATGGATACTCGTAGAGGATATTATCACATTTGTGTTTTCTAGCTACTTTATTTTCTATTCCTTTAATGTGGAATTTGTCAGATGGGGGTGATTGAGCATGGTCTTGTTTTTTTAAAAGATTTTTTTCATATATATATTTTTTATATTTTGGAAGAGATATTGCACTGATAAGTTTTAGTTTTCATTTAATATATTTGATTTCAAACTTCGGTTTGAACTTTAGATCTCCCACGGAAGAGCCAAAGCTCAAGCTATTACATTGTCCTCTAGATTTCCTAAAGAAGAACCGAAGCCCAAACTATTACATTGTGCCCCCGAACATTGTAAAGTTATATTTTACAAAAGGCTACACCTTTTAACAGATATATATATAAAATAAGATTTGGCTAGTGTGAGAAACCCCTACATGCTTAGGGCTAGACATTTTCATCTCACCATGATCTCTTATAAGGGGAAGAGTTGAGCTTATCAATAGGGAATTTAACACACAAGCACACACATGTCACGGTTTGAACCTTGGACCTTCCAAAGAAGAGCTAAATTCCAAACCGTTGTTGCCTCCGACAATTTAATATTAACTTATTATTCATGTTTTTATAAAAAAATATTCAATAAGTTTACACATGTTTTTATGAAGGATCACGATCCCTTATGTTGATGGGGGTTTGAACCTTAGACCTCTCAAAAAGAGGCCAAAACGCTTACCACTGAAGTAAGCTTGCGATTTCTTGTTTTTGTAAATTTTTAAATAGTATGTTTTTTATAGTTATAAACATAGAACATATCACATCATCTTGTATTTGTATTTTCTGGATTTAATGTATATTAAGGAAATTAAAATAACTTAAAACTTTCACTTGTTTGTAATAATATGCATTTTTAATGGGTTATATAGGATTGAGACGGACCCCACCCGTATTACATCATCACACACAATAGTATTACACCAAAGCTTGGATATTATCCATGTATCTTTTGGCAAGATTCAAACCTAAGTCTCCTCTTTGAAATTTCGAGGAATATAACTAGTTGAGTTAATACCACTTGATTAAACCCCACCCATATTACATCATCACCACATAGTAAAATTACACCAAAGCTTGGATATTATCCATGTATCTTTTGGCAAGATTCAAATCTAAGTCTTCTCTTTGAAATATTGAGGAATCTAACTAGTTGAGCTAATGCCACTTGATTAAAATTTAAGTTTACATGGGTTTTTATGAGGGGTTCTAGTTCCCTCATACTGAGTGGGGTTTGAACCTTGAACCTCTCCAAAAAGAGGTCAAAGCCCTTACCATTGCAGATAATAATATGCATTACACCCCCTCCTCTTATTGAATAAAATGATTATAAATTTATATTTTACAGAATGTTATATCTTTTGACAAGTTTAATATTTATTATTATTCATATATATATATATATATATATATATATTTCTTTTTTTGCTTGATAAAAATGGGGTTGTACTCGGTACCTCACCCTTAACAAATTACATCTCTCTTCTTTAGAGCTTGAGAGTTTACAAATAGATACACTTCTCATCTTGAAATGCTATAGTTAGAAACCTACATCATTTTACATAAAATGTTTGAATTCTTGATTTTCATTTTTTGGGATCTTTTCAAATCTATGTATGAATAAAATTACTCCTGAATTTAGCATCTTTCTTGACATTTTTCTATAGCAACCTTCACAATGCCAAAACTTCACCTCTACTATCTATGCCTTGCATCTTAGTAGAGTAATATTTCTAAAACATTGCACTAACATAGTCCGCTTTACCAAATATGAATTGCTAGTTTCCTTCCTGAAACACAAGTGCAACCACAAAATTATAATAAATAGTCTAAATGAACACACATTATTGTTACAAAATAAAACATATATTACCAATGAAAAACATTAAAGTAAATCTTAATCATTAATTGATTTAGGCAATCAACAATTTTTGTCAACTTCAACTAAACTTTCTACTTCCTCTAACCATGAAAAGGAGATGTTAACTTCACGATCCTCAATCAAAACCCCTCTATCGGCTATCTTATCTGTACATTTGTTTCCTTCCCTAAATATATGTGTAAACCTAATTTATTCAAACTCTTTAGCAAGATCTTTAATTTCCACAATTATCTCTTATATGTTCTATGGAGCCTTTGCTTTCCTCAAAATTGCATTTATTACTATGAGAGAATCACCTTCCATCCAAACTCTATTCCATTTCATTTGTTTACATATTTTAACCCTTTTAAAGTTGCCCAAGCTTTAGCTTCATTATTTATCTTAAATCCACAATTGAAAGAATAATGAGACAAAATCTCTACTCTATTATTTCTAATTATTCCTCCTCCTCAGGGTTATGCATAAGAGGTCGGACCCGAAATGTCCTTGTAAAAAAATTACGAATTCGTTGTGAATCCCTGGTGAATACAGGTCAATCTCATGTCGGAGGACATGGCGAATTATCTTAATTTTTGAATTTTTTTTGGAAAAAATTGGCGAACAGAGGAAAAAATAGACCGGGTATGGACCGGGTGAAAACACAGCCCGATTTTGTACCGAGTAATATACAAAGCCAAGAAACGTACCGGGTGCAATACATAGACCGGTGATCGATCGGGTGGAAAGCAATAAACGATGATATAGGCTAGGTGAAAATCAAAGTACGACCAACGGCCCGGGTGGAAATCGAGGATGGGTAACGGCCCGAATGGAAATCCTTGACCGAGCAATGACCCAGGTGGAATACGAGAATCGGCTAATAAGCCAGGTAAAAATAGAGGTCTGGATAATGAACCAGATGTAAATCATAGACCGACAATGAGCCGGATGGAAACCATTATCCGGTTGACGGACCGAGTGATTTTCAAGGTCCAGCAAATGGACCAGATGAAAAAAAAGTTTGACATACCGACCAGGTGGAAAAGATCCATTACTAGACCAACGTTTACTCTGCCACATGTCAGTCTATCTGTTAGCCTCAATGCATGTCGAATGATATTCTACCACGTGTTCAAATCCTATCATTTGTATCTATAAATAGACATCGAGAAGTTATTTTTTTGGTTACATTTTTACGATTTCTCTCGAAATCCTTCTGATACACCATCACCCCACAGTCTTTGCAATCCACTTTCTCCTTTTACATTATCGAACAATGACTAATCCTACCACCTCTACTCAAACTGCCATTGGAAATTTGGTGTTCAAGAATACTACTTGGACTGCCATGATAGATTTGTCAACCATCCCTGGTTATGATAATACGTGGCTCTCTACATCAGGTTTGCAACACTTGATAACAATGTCGTAGCTCAAGACCGACAAACACCTTTTTTAGAGTATCATTGATGTTTACGACCATGACCATACAACAATGAATGTCATATTTCAAAATAAATAAGTATCATTCACCGTCACACCTTTGGACATACAGAGGTTAACAAAATTTCCACATAAGAGTTTCTCTGTCGTGTCTCTAAGGTTCTCTATGGGTAAGCGTGACAAAAAATACTTGGACGATGAATACGATCTTTCTTGGAAAGTGGTTGAAGGTATAATTCCCATCAATTATTTCTATTATTGTTCAAAATTTAACATTTTATTTTTTCATCTAATTTTTGTTTGATGTAGATTTCGTGGTATGTCTAAGAGGCTTAATTTCAACTACGTTGAAAATAAAAATCTGAAAGCCATTATTGAGTTCTTCCAAGCAAGACTATTTCTGCTTGGAAGAACAAAACTTCCATTATGGACATTGACCTATATCGTTCACACCGTTCAAGATGCACAGTTTTACTGGTGCACTTACATTTTAGAACGCATCAAAATATAGTTGCACGACGTTGGGACGGAAGAAGTCAAAATGGTGGCAACCATTAACTTTATTTGAGTTATTTTTTATGAAAGTTTTTATGATTTAAAAAATACTAAAGTACCAACAACATTGCATCCCACACTGCTGAACTTGGGTATGAGTTCAGAGGAATTGAGGATAAGTCAAAGTTTCAAATCCATTTTTTAATATATTTTAGCTTTGTTTTCAGTTTTTTTTTTTTTTGCACATGATTACATAGAAAGTCAGTGACCAAAACTAAAAAATAGGGTGTTGGTGTAAGGGGTCACATGCATGAGGTATGTGGTGATTTTGAAGATAATGAATTAGAATCATCACCATTTTCGAGGTCAACAAAACGTACATGATAGGTTACTCCTCCTTCTCATCGACCTCAACCTAAATCTAGTCAGATCAACCGTCCTACACATAAGTTTCACTTTCAATATTTTATCAGTATATTACTTAGTGTGTTACATAAAATTATAATAAGTTTTATTAAAATTTTCATGTTTTTAGAATTGCGCACAACCCCCAACCGCAACATTGTACATGAGATCCAATAATCGTCCGGTAAATCATTCTCTTTTCTTGAAAATAGTTTATTTATGAAAATAGTTTTGGCAATTTCGTATTTGAATGTCAGGTAGCTCTCAAGATCAAATCGTGAGAAGCCAAGAGCAACAAGTCATGAGGCCACCACCAACACCACAACAACCATAGGTGCAGTAAATGAGAGGGCAAATCCATATGGCCCATGGAAGGGGTAAAATACTTATGCAACCAAGATCCCAGGGTGTTTTCCCCACTTTTTAATTTAACACAAGTCAAGTACCAGAGTTGTCAACTGCAAATGTTGGATTAGATAATATTCCACTTGATGATGATTTTTTTTGTAAGAAAAAATTGAGGGCTTTCAGACGATAGATGTGCTTGAAGATCCACATGCAGAGGCAGAAGAACAAGCACCCACAACATCTGAGCAAATAGTATCCGCTCTTGCAATAGAAGCCCACCGTCATCCTCAATCTGAGGATGAAAAAGTTAAATTTTATATTCAATCTTCTATGAGTGATGGTATTGAAGCAACCCTCCAAGAGAGGGTGCTTAAATATTTACAATTTATGAAATAGTGGGAAATTTGGGCTAAAGTGCTTATTAACCAAATATATGTCTGTTATAAAAATTTTAATAGAAGGGAGACTCATTTTTCTCATTATGAGAATGAACCAAAGAAGCTTAGTGGTCTGCTACAACAGGCCAATTCAGGATTAGTGACGTGTAGGACTTCATCCGATGATAAAGTTTTAAAAATCATGTTGAATAGAATTGAGAACGTCAATGTTGAAGCCCAAGCGTACTATAACCAATGGGCTTTCAACAAGAAAATTGTTGAAATTGCGTTAGCTGCAAGAGATGTGGTCGAGGTGAGAATTTAGATGCATATTTTCTTTTGCTAAATCTACTAACTTATGTCATAAACCTGTTGAAGTTGCTTAAATTATGTCATATAACTCTACTAACTTATGTTTTTTTCTTTTGTAGTCAAATCTTGAAAATTTGAAATTACAGGTTCAGAGCATGCAAGTCAACATAGAGGCTACAAAGAAAATTTTGAAAACTGCCATTATTAAGAAGAGAACAACCCATCAGAAAGTAAGAGATAATAACATTCTTAGAAAATATTTGCGGGAGTGATGCACCTTGCCGGAGCCATAACTTGTGAACCGTACGCCCGTTTGTCTTGAAATTTAACAGGTGGTTTCGTGTGCGTGTTATGCATCAGGCTCATCCTAGATGTGCCTGATCCTCCAAAAATCATGTTTTCGAGACCTAACTCCGACATCTAGTGCCCCAAAATTAGCTTTTAGAATAGGTTCGCAGGTTTTTTGGGTTTTTTTGGCTGTTAGAAGTTTATTATCTTTTGTTATACCATAAGTTGAGACCTAATATTTTAAATTAAGGTTCATTATTGTAAGAGGGATGTGTGCACCAAATTTGGATGCAATCCGACTCATTTCTATTTTTAGTAGTTTTTAGGAAAAAGATCTATTTTTAGCAGTTTTTAGAAAAAAGATATTTTTAGGGTTTCTTTGGTTTTCGGTTGCTATATGATGGATTGTAATCTTTTGTAGAAGGGATGTGAATTTAGGAATGAGAAGAATATCAATTGGCAGTTTTCTTCCATTATTGCATTTGTGTTATGTGATTGGAGTCCATTTTGTTGGTGTCTTGTAGCTGAGTTTACACCAGGGAGAAACTTAAAGTGGATCCAGATCTCCTGATAAGGGAAGGACTGAAGAAAAATCCTAGTTTGAAAGTGCTTCAAGATCCTGCCAAAGAAGAAGTTAGGCTATTGGAAAATTTTAATAAAGGACAAAAAAGTTTAGTCAGATCTAGAGCATTGTCAATGCCTGGTGTAGAAGATGTAGAAAAAGTAATAGAACAGACAGGTACAGGAGAAACATCAGGTCTAGGAAAAACATTGGTAGAGAATCCAGAATATCAAAAGTAGTTTGAAAAATTTGCATGTTGCATGAAAATTGTAGTTTTTCAAAACAGTTAAAGACATTATAATATATTTTAAATCTATGAAAATGACAATTTACAAATTTTGTATCCTCTTTAATTTTGTTGTTCTTCCTATTTATAATATTTTTATGCATTTTTCGTCTATGGCAATATGAATATGAATATGAATATTGTTGTTTTTGAAATGATTTTAACTATTTATAATCTCAATATGAATGTGAATGCAGTTAAAATCAATATGAATGTAGTTAAAATCAATATGAATGCTCTTCTTTTCCAAACTGATAAGTATGAATGCTCTTCTTGTGTCAATATGAATGCTCTTCTTGTTTTTGAAATAATTTTAACTATTTATAATCTCAATATCAATACGAATGCAATTGAAATCAATATGAATGCAATTAAAATCAATATGAATGCTCTTCTTGTTTTTGAAATGATTTTAACTATTTATAATCTCAATATTAATATGAATGCAGTTAAAATTTATATGAATGCTCTTCTTGTCCAAAATGATAAATATGAATGCTCTTCTTGTGTCAATATGAATGCTCTACTTGTGTCAGATAAAATCAATATGAATGCTCTTCTTGTGTCAATATGAATGCTCTTCTTATTTTTGAAATGATTTTAATTGTTTATAATCTCAATATCAATATGAATGCAGTTAAAATAAATATGAATGTAGTTGAAATAATTTCAAAAACAACAATACTCATACATTTATAATCAAATATGAAAGACAATGCTATGTTATAAATCATAAAACATATAATTTGAATGACAATGTTGTGTTATAAATCATAGTTACAATTAAGATAGATGAAACAATCTTGTGATAACAAATAAACACAAATTCATATTGAAATGAAAATGATTACTAAAAAATTCATATTGATCAATGTTGTAAATACTTGTAAAAAATTTATAGATGAAAATGATAACTAACAAATTCATATTAATCAATATTGTAAATACTTGTAAAAAATTACAATTCAGGTCATGGAAACAAACAAATACTATGATATAAATGCAATGAAACCTATTTCAAAAACAACAAAGAGCAGAACATGAAAACTTCTTAATAATTAAATTTTGTGAAATCTGATATCAAATCAATTCCAATATATTATGAAATACTTGAAAATCACAATACTGGATAAATCTTAAATTAAGTAGCTGAAACAAACAATGCTCATCTTGTCCAAAATATCTATTGTGAAATCTAATGTCAAATGAATTCAAATTGTGAAATACTTGAAAAAATGTAATACTGAAAAAATCACAAATGAGGTAGCTTGAACAAATAGTTTTTTGCTTGTTCTACATCACTCTAAAGCATAGTGGATATCTGTGTCTCCACATTCTGATCACTAAAAGCATCATCATATTCCATATCGATCATATTCAACACACTCCTACTTGCAAGGGAATTCCACAATGCAATTGATCTATCAAAGGGAAAATTTTCCAACTGATAGGATGATATATATATTCTAAAACAATTTTCTAAATTTTTGTCCAGCTTGTTGTGAAACTTAGATTTCACAAAAGATAGTGCACTAAAAACCCTCTCGTCTTCCACTAATTCCAAAATCATTGTTTGACATAATTCATATAAACAAAAGTATTCACTTATAGTATCTTGTAGGATAGTATTTGGATACAATTTTTACCACAAACATGTAATGGAACCAGTTTCATTAATGTTACTCAAAAGTGATGTTTGTCCAAACATTGTTCTTCCAAAATGTGCTGACTATTCTTTCAAATGTTTTTTGTTGAGTATACCATTGATTGTAACACCATTCACTTCCACAATTTTACTGAAATGCTTAATAAGTTTCATCATATATTTAACAAACAACTCATTTGTCAAATTGAAGTCACTATTAGAACCCCAAAACATGGGGTTAACCACACCCATGACCTCAAGCAACTCATCTCTCTGAAACCGATCTCTTATCTCACTTATCAAATATTTTGCTATATTGGATAAATTTGTTCTAGTTTTCTGTAATACAACATGAAATCTATTGTGTGTTACAGAAACTTGTTCAACACCGTCCACACCTATACTTGATTTCCTTTCAAAATAATAAAGAGGTATCAAATTTCCATGATTGTTAATACAAAGATAATCATTGATGTCAAACTTCAAATAGCTTTATGGATCGTTCATGTTTGTTAATGTATTCCAACTATAAAACAAGGGATCTTTAAAATCTGCTTTGAACACATAAATTTTCAATAACAACACATTTTTTTCTCATCCTTATGAAATCACTATATAGATGGATCTCTCTTGTGCAAATTTTATCAATCTACTCATTTCTTGTAACATTGAAAGAATATCACATAACGTCAACATGATTTCAAATTCAGTCAAACAAAACAACAAATATTTTGCCTTATCAACTCCTTGACTACTTGCATACATAAACCTTGTTAATGATTGATATTCTATAAAAACTCTATGTGCAAGTTGATACAATGAAATCCACCTTGTATCTACATCTTTTAACATTTTTTTTCCTTCTGTAACTCCTAGTGCAAACTGTTGAAACTTTGAAAACCTTTTTGGACTGCAAGAAAAATAAGAATGTATTTCATAAATGAGGTCTTCCACTATCGTAACATTTTCAAAAGTGCTCACGATTTTATATGCAAGATTCACTCTATGAGCCATGCAATGAATATCATATATGGTGCAATTGTGGTTTGCAGTCGAACATAGAGACCACTCCTATGCCCTTGAATTATAGTAGCTCCATCAGCTCCAACACATATTAACTTTGAGATTATGTCTATGTCATTCATTCCCGTAATATCTTTTAAACTAGTCACAACAACATTATAAATATTTTTTGCATTTGAATTTTCAACCATCTTATGTAATCTTAGCAAACTAGGCTGCTTGACACATACATACAAATCCAGGATGTGTTGTCCACAACCATCATCTCATCAATAGATAGTGAAATGAATTTGGAAAGTTTTAATCTCTCCCTCAGGTCTTCCTTATCTACTACTGATAGACATTTTACCATTTCCCAACCACTTCGATCAGACCAATGGCAACTCACAATTGTTTGCAAACCAGCCAACTAAAACAGGTGCTTATAATCAATAAAATAGGACATGGGTTTACCCTTAATACTAAGTACAATAGAAAACTGTAAACCTTTTATCCCTATGGTGATATTTTTTATTTTTTGAAAATGGGTTTCAATTATTGCACCTTTCTCAACAAGAGATTGTTGTTTCTTTAAGTGATTGTCATATTCTATTGCATATCTGACATGCATACATTATGATGCATCCTTCCACCTATCTATTTTAATAATTTCAGCATCACTTCCTTTAAATTTTACATAAACTTTGCCAACATGTTTTTCTATTGTATCTTTCTTATTTTGCAACCTATGCTCCTTGACCAGTTTCCAACTACAAATTTTGCATCTACATACTTTATCATCGACTTGGTTGTCATTAGTTAGGATAGGCTCTATCCATGGAAATTTTTTGCCCATTCATTCTTAAATGCCCTTCCAATAGCCTAGTTAGATGCCTTTCACTTTTTATTTTTCTCGCTTGTAGATTCAAAAGAAGTTTGTAATGAATTTGATTTATCGCTTTCATTTTCAACTATGTTATTTTGAGGATTATCTTCAAGTGCTTTTTGGATGTCATTGTTAAGAGAATTTTCATCAAAAGTCATCTCTTAGTGATGAATATCTTCAAGCGGATGCATATCAAGGTCCACATGGTATTCTATATAGTAGCATACAATACTATTCTTAATTATTTTTTAATTTAACAAAATAAACTAACAAAAAATATGGTTTATATTATCATACAATATGGCTAGAGGCACCCTAACCATTTGGGGAAGAAAGTATTATTTAAACTAACAAATACACCTAACTGTTAAGTAGTCAAAAATCATTTATACCTTGAATTTGCACATATGTTAATGGCTCGCTCTATTTCAACGTATAGCTAAACTAATTTAGGATACTCTTTTTATATTTGGCCCCCTTATTTGCATCGCCACTAGGTGACATTTTACTTGTAAAGAAAATATTTTTCAATTTAGAAAAGTAATAAAATGTTGAAGACATCTTACTTTTGTGAAACCTTAAGATAATATTGTAATTAGAATAAATGTATAGATGGTTGGAAGAAAATAAATACCTATTTTCAGTCATTCTTTATTGTGATTTTTTTAGGGTATTCAAATACTCTATTTTTTGGAGATAGTACCTATAACTAATAAGAGCAAAAAACCAATCAATATAAATTTGAAATACAATTTAATCAGAGATACAATCAAAAATACAAAATATTGAAAACATAAAATGCTAGTACAAAGTGGACAAGAAGCAGAGCATCACTTTGTCCATAGATATCTACAATATTTACCTATTTAAAAATCTTGTAACAGAAAAGGGGATCTTAATTGAAATAGAGAATCAAAGAGTTTTAATATAGATATAAAATAGGAGGAAAACTGGAGAACGTAGCATTGATTTATTTTTAGTAAATGATAAAAACACACAGCTAAAGAAAAACCAGAAATTAGATGATAAAAAATAGATCTTATTATTACAAGTGCTACAACTATTATTCTCTGTAAAACTAAAAAACACAATATCACAAATTCAAATGTCTAAAGAGTAGAATACATGTTGTAGGAAAAGTTCTGTCTAGAAAGAGATCCCCCGGGCGGTTCGTGTAGGAAACGGGCGATTGGTTCGGGCGAACGGTCGATCCGACTTACGATTCGGGTGGAACTAGAAGACCAGTATTTGATCAAGGTGAAATTATATATCGGCCATTGAATTGTGATTAACAAGAAGTTTGAAAACCGGTCAAGGCGAAAGAATCTCATCGGCTAACGGTTCGGGTGGAATATGCAGTCTGGTAGACGACCCGGTTGGAACTAGTTGTCCGAGTAGAACAAGTAGACCGACTACCGATCTGGGTGGATATAATGCTCGGTCATTGTGTCAGGTGGAGAACTATATCGTGTATATCCATGTACAGAACTCTAAAGTCTGAGTATAGTTTTGATTTGAATTGATTGGTTTCTGCACAACACTGAAGTTCGGTGGAATCTGCACTAGATCAAATGTTTTAATTTGTCTTTTTGCTTTAGAGTTTTACTTTTAGAATATTATAAATGAAAACTATCTCTAGCTTGTTACTTATATATAGTGGTATAATTAGTGAATTTGACGGGATAATTTAAAAATTAATTTTTTTTTGGTGAAATTGCTCCACGACTTAGGTGGGAGTGTCGGTGAATTAAAAAAAAAACCTAATACTATTATCAACGCACGATGAATCGACACTTCAAAATTTTTTTGACCCAAAAATTTTGGGCAAAATGGTCGACGTCCAGGGTCCCTCAAAATCGTAAATTGGCATTTTTTAAAATGCTAATATTCACCCAATTTATGAATATTTATCGCTAAGCAAAACACTGCTCCTCCTCCAGTTGGTCCTAGGTTTCCTTTATATGCTCCATCAAAATTAAATTTAACCCACTCCACATCTGGTGGTTTCCACTTTTTATTCTTTACCTTATTTTTGCTTCTCTTGTACCCAACATCATAATTCCATTTAATGACTTGACTCCATCTATCAAGACTCTTTGCTTCCAAATTAGGTATTGGGTGAGTTGATAGGGTCGGTTTAGACTCTTTATGGTTAAACATATCTTCTTTTTCATTACCTTTAAACTACTTTACTTTCCTTTAAATATTATTCTATTCCTTTCTAGCCATATAGTCCAAAGTATTGTATCTTTTGACATATCCCATATTTTCTGTAAAGCCTCACTTTTAAAAGTGCTTTCCCATTGCTTTAACCAATATTCAATTCTGTTATTCATCACCATGCATTTACCAAACATATTAAGAACCCATTGCCATAGATTCCAGGCTATTGAGAAATATCCTAAGAAAACACATTACTCTCCTCCTCCTTATTACAAAAAACACATTTAGAGGGGCCATGAAAACCCCTTTTCATAAGGTTATCCCAGGATAAAATTCTTCTTGGAATGTTTACGTAATTTTTCCTCTAGAGGAAGTAGTAATAAAATATATTTTTGTTTTGTTGAAGATTCAATGCTCTTATCCAAATAACTTGCTTTCAAATAATCCAAAAAGGGTAATGCAATCAATCAACTCATGCTTTTCTTTGATTGAAGTCCAAAGTTGCTCTTTTGAAGCTAGTAATTTTCTAGCAAATTTTAAGGAACTCTTATGGATTCCTTATCTTCTTGTAATTATTAAGGAGCTTCTATGAATTCCTTAATACTTTTTGAAATGACAATTGATTCTTTAGGGGAAACTTATGACTCCATATTCTTGTTGTTGAAATTGACCTTGTTGTTACTTGTAGGCTTATGATCTTATTATTATTATTATAAGGGATTGAAACCATTTTTAATGCTTTGAAGGCTTTTAACTTTCTAGTATTTGGCAATGGTTCTTCATCCCGAGACCTTTGAATCTATTATGGAATTTTTCTTCAAGAAGGTGAGTACCTCTCTTTTGAGATTTTCTCTAATCAATATTCAATAAGGTTGTTCTACCCTTAAAACATCTTTTCTCTAACAGAGTGCTCTTTAAGTATTATTTGTGTCAAAGCTAGAGGAGGATCAAAAGGAGAATTTTTTACCTTCTACCTACTCTAATACCACATGTTAGAACTCAATGCTTTAATAATTGTATTATGAAAGTGAGAGGTATTTAAATAAATAGAATGTCTATTTCAAGCATAACTACCTCTTAACCATACTTGCAACTATCTCTATCATATACTAGATGCATAGACCTCGTGATGGATGGTTACACCACTTGCCATTTCACATGAGCTATAGTATAATAATTTCTAACATGATGTAGAAATCTACTCTCTCTATTCTTACTAAGAAGGAAAGAGCTATCCTTAAACCTCATGAAGCATAAGAACCCAAAGAGGACCTACACCTTGGTACTTGAATATTTCAATTTTATGGATCTAAGAATGAGTATGGGGCTTGGAAAAGAGTGTTTCTCAAGGTAACTTTTGGTCAAAGCTAAGCACTTGATCCATTACCATCAAGTGAATCAAAATTTTATAGATTCCTAAGTCCTTTAGCATCCACTAGTCACTCTCCTTAAGGGCAAAATGAAGAGACCAATTATTTAAATTTGTTAGCTACCAAGTTTATGTCGCATAATGATATCAATAAAATCAAGTTCGTTGTCAAAATCAATGAAAACTCTATCATTTATATCATATAAAATACAATTATTGTTGATTACTTTGATGTTAGTATCATCGATTATCAAATCCCCTTTGATTACAAATTTTATAATGATAAGATCCATGTCCCTATATAGGTTCTCCATCCTATTGAGTTTCCTTGGCCATTGTCTACCTAGGGCCTTGACCTAATTGTCACAAGTATATCATTAGTGATACTAAATACTTCACCAAGTAGGTTGAGAATATGCCTTTGATCAATCAAAATATCAAAATCATTTCTAAATATATCTTCAATAATATTGTATATCATTTTAGCATTCCATAAACTATCGTAATTGATAATGATGGACCTTTAGAAGTAAAAAAACAAAGAAACTTATTGATGAACTAAAAACCCAACGTTACTTTTTTATTGTGTACTATCCACATAAGAATAATCAAGATAAAGAAATGAATAAAACTTTAATAAACATTGCAAATAAAATAACTAGAATAACATAAAAAATGACACTTAAATTTAATTATGCTATAATAAATGTATTCCATTAACATTTATACATTTATAAAAACCACATTTTTTAAAATTGTTTTACCACTTAAAATTAAAATCCCTTCACTTAATGTCTCATTTAAAAATTCGTTAGGTGATAATAAATATCATAAAAAGTACCATAAAACACACTTAAATGAAAAATGTCTTTATTCTTTCCATCATAACCAAATCTATAAAAATCATATTGCCAAACAATATGACATGAATGTAAAACACATTAATTTCAAAGTTAGGACCTTTTCTTCAAACTTAACAACATCCACAAGAAATGCAAAAGTTTGCCTATAAGTGGTTTTGGTGCTTTGAAATTGAAAACAATGGATAACATCAAGTTAGATGAGCGAACCAACGCCATAAATGTTAACTATAGTATCATTTTTGTCTTAGTCTTTTTGTCTTTAATGTTAATGTTATTTTTATTCTTATACTGTTATTGTTTTCACCACATTGCATGTTTTAGTAGCATTGGAATGTTTTAAACCTAATTTAATTAATTTTTTTTGAAAGTTGAAGAATCAATAACATATTTATTTGCTACTTGCCAATTTGGACCTTAGCTTTTGCATGCTAAGAAACCATATTCATGAGGTTTTCAAGCTTTCTACTCTTTGCCTTTTTCTCTTTCCTTTTTGTATCACTACCGTTTTCTTCGAGTTCCATAAAACAAAAAATCATATGTCCAAACTCATACTATCTATTATTTATCTATCCTGGTTCTTCTCTTTCCCGTCTGTTGACGGAGAAATGGCGGGCAGCCACTGCTTCTGCTGCGGGCTTATCATCTTCACAAAATCCTTGTCACAAAACCCTCAACGACTGCGATTTCGTCACAACGCACCATGGGGCGCTCGCCCCCTCAGCTCCCCACTCCCCTCACCGCTATTAAAATAAGAAATCCAACTGCAGCCGATCCGGATGACGAGAAAATCCGTCAACAGACGCGAAAATCAGGCCAGACGTGCTGCTTTGATAAGTTTAGTGTGCATGCTCCAGTGTGCAAGAGAACAATGCGGCTTTAATAAAGTAGGTAATTTTCACTCCTGTGTTTTCCCGGGCAACCGTACCCGCTGACGTGGACGTCTGTGGTGCCCTAACGCAGGTGTCGTGTGCACGTCAGACTTTTCCGGCCAGTCAACGTATGACAGTGACAGTTCAGAAGCGCAGAAATAACGGATAAAATATAATCAATATTTTGTCCTCGGATTAGCCTTGGTGTGGTCTCGAAATCATTCGATTCATTTCTTTCGTGTATATATAATTCAAACTTTTAAAATGTAAAGGCGGAAAACTCAACTTTTTGGTTTGCGTGTTCAGAGATGTTGCCGGTAAATAGACGGCAAAGTTTTAGTGCAGTGGTGAACAGTAGATAGACGGCAAAGTTTTAGTGCAGTGGTGAACAGAGCCGTTAGTTGTGAAGATTTGAATGGCTTGAGTCATGCTTTTAATAGGAAGGAGAGTGTTAAGCGGAGGTAGCTACTTATTAAGAGTTTAACTCGCGCCCTTAACCAAAAATGGTCAATGGAAGGAATGGAAGAAGTGGTGAAGATTAAGTATAACGAGGAATATAATTGAAGTTATATTTTTGAGAATATAATAATAAAGGATTTTTATTCAAACTAAAATAAACTTAAAACACTGTTAAACAATCAAAACACCATCATAAGCGAAAAGTTTGGGTTTGTCCTTCGTAATGGTGGGAATGTTGGCCTTTTTCTTATCTGGTCTTGTCCTCTTTGTCCTTTGTAATGGTGAGACTGTTGGCCTTTTTCTTATCTCATGGTGGTCTTGTCCCTCTTGAGCTTTGTAAAATGGGCTTCTGTGGTTCTGTTTTCTAGTTTGAAAGAATTTAATAAGATTGATGGATACTTGTAGAGGATATTATCACATTTGTGTTTTCTAGTTAATTTTTATTTTCTATTCCTAATTTGTCAGATGGGGTGATAGAGTATGGTCTTGTTTTTTTAAAAGTTTTAAAAATATTTTTTTATAATTTTTTCTGTGTTTTGGAAAGGATATTGTAGTAAGGATATTGTAGTGATAAGTTTTTAGTTTTTATGATTTGAATTTAAAATTCGGTTTAAATTTTAGATTCTCCAGGGAAGAGTTGTTGGCTTTCATGCTACATTTTGTAAAATTTTAAGTTGTATGTAGTTTTGGGAGTTAATCATTGTAAAACTTCTCTTTTTCCATCGAAAATGGTTAAGATGTTGTTATGTTTGTTGTGTTTTCACCAACTTTCTCCTTTCACTTTCTTTTTCAAAAAGTTGTTTTCTTTCAAGTTCTATGGTTTCTCTGGCTTTTCTGCATTCTTGTCGTTTTGCATGCAAATTTGTAAATGTTTTAGCATGGGGCGATGTTGTAGATGTGTTTTCTGCTTAAAGATCTGATTTTTGCAGGTTCGTTTCACTCGGCGCATATGGTGTTTCGGGCGACTTAGATAATTTTCAGAGCATGCTTTCCTTTCGAGCAGGTTCGTTTCATCTCCTAGAGTAAGAAATAGTGTACGTGGTACACCCAGATGTTAGGAGTTTCATTATTTAGGGAGAGTTCAGTAATAGGAGGGTTGGATGGGTCTCCAAGATCTAAGAATTTGATATTTAAGTACACCCTACCAAGTTGGTCCGAGGCCGAGCACTCTGTCAGGAACTAGCCAGAAGTGTTGCAGTCGAAGTGGCAAACCCCAAATTAGAGCACTCTACACCTAAAAGCAACCTTGCCAACCTATCGGTTAGTAGTCCAAATTGGACGGATGACCTTGTTGAGTATTTCAACACGAGAAAATGTCTTTCTTGCTTTAATGCTTTGCAAAGAAGAAGATTTCACTTATAGGTTGACCGGTACGTTCTAACACCCAACTAAATGTTCTATCAAAATATCGACGGAGTCCTCTTGAGATGCATCAGAGAGTCAGAGAAATCAAGGATCCTTGAAGAGTTTCACTCTGGGATTTCGGGAGGTCATTTCGTGGGTAGGCCAATAGTCCTGAAGATCATCAAGGTAGGTTACTACTGGCCCACCCTCTTTGTTGATGTTTTCAAAGTCAGTTAGTGTTGTGACAAATGCCAGCGCTACACAGGCAGAAATCGAAATACCTCATTTCCTCTCCACCCCATTCAAGCAGAATCTCTGTTCCAATAGTGGGGCTTAAACTTCATCGGGATCATTAACCCTGACTCCTCCATCCACAAATACATTTTGATCACTACAGACTATTTCACTCGGTGGTCAGAAGCAATGCCAACTAAGCAGACCAACCAAGGCATGGTTATCTCTTTTCGTCAAGGGTTGATCACTCGTTTTGGTGTGCTTGAGGCAATCGTATCTCATAATGGCACTCCTTTCATCGGTGCAAGTATCTGTGAGTTCGAAGTCAAGAACAAGATTTATTTGAAGACCTCGTCTAACTATTATCCATAGGGCAATGATTGGCGAAGTCTACGAACAAGAACCTACTACGAATTCTAAAAAGATCCCTAGAGGAGAATAAGTGAAGCTGACATCTGCTTTTAGACCAATCGCTTTGGATCGATCGCATTTCGATCAAGCACTCAATCAAAACATCTCCCTATTTGCTGGTGTATGGGAAAGAGGTAGTCTTGCCCTCACACATAAAGCTACCTGCATTACAATTGCTTAAGTCACTTGATGAGGAAGAGGGCAAATTCGACTTGATGGATGCAAGGTTAGCCTAGCTACTGCAGTTGGAAGAAGACAAAGAAAAATCTTATGAAGCCTTTGCAAAGCATGTCGAATCCACCAAAGGTTGGTTCGGTAAAAGAACTTCTCGCAGAGCCTTTAGTGTCGAAGACTTGGTCTTAAAATGGAACGAAAAAAAGTCTAAATTAGGGAACCACGACAAGTTTGACGCCTTTTGGGAAGGCCCATTTTGAGTCTTTGACGTCAATCAAGTCACTTCCTTCATATTGTAGAACATGGAGACTTTTAATCTCCCAATTTGGTGAATGACTTTCTTTTGAAGGCTTACCACTAGCAGGATTCCGAGAAAGTATGATAGTGCCAGGTGAGATCTTGTGTGTATATAGTTTCGTGTGTAATTTTTGGGAGAAGGGATCTCGAGCAGAGCTTTTTTCACTCCACTTTTGGAGCAAAATGACTTTCCCTCCACTAGTGGAGCGAACCTCTTTGTCGCTCCACTTAGGGAGCGAATGCTTCCTCACTCCTCGATTGAATATTAAAAAAAAAAGTGTTTTCACTCCACTTTTGGAGCAAAAGCGCTTTCGCTCCATTTGTGGATCAAAGCTTGAGGAGCACACAAAAAAGAAGTCATGAACCAACACTCCAAGGCCCCCCAGAATGAGTTCTTCTATGGCACCTAAGACCCCTCCATCGAGTGCTCCTGAAGTACCTGTCATAGAGCATTTGGAAAAGCAGAACGGAGAGGTGGAGGTGATTGATGTAGAGGTTATTGACAAAAGGAGAAAGGGGACCCACACACACAACTTTCCACTTCCTCAGCCCCTTTGATCACGAAGCTCGAAGGTACGCTTTCACTCTTTTATCTTTACTCTTCCACCTTTCTAGTAGTCGTTTCCTCAATGACTGAAACCCTAGTCGTTGCTCCTATTTCTCTTTTGTTGCTCCACTCCACAGTTTTTAAAATTTTGGTTTTCCCAGCCTTTTTTTACCCTCAACAACATTCATATATTTTGTAACTTGCCTTCACGCTTTCGTAGTCTCTGCACTTGTTAGCCTCCCTTTCTCTATTTTAAAATACCCCATCGTTGAATTTTTTGCTATCATGGAGATAAACCTATTTTCTCTTTCATCACCCTCCACTCTCATGGCATTGGTTGTGTCTGATGTTTCAATGCCTAAGCCCACCATATTCGCAGTCGTTATCTAGACCCAAGCATCCTTGAGGGTTAGCGCAGTCGCTTCCCCTCTTATTTCCAATGTTGTCCGAACTTTAGCCACAACGTCCTCTCTTTCTATACACATCCATCCTCAGAGTTCAGGAGCCACTCGAGATTGAGTTGGAGATGATACAATACCTTGCAGTCGTTGAAAGCATTCGCAAGGCACATCATAGCTCATTGCGTTGGCATAGGGACCGTATGAGGAAGGAGGCACAGACTCTGGCGCTAGTTGAGAGGGCATCCATTATTGATCCAAAAAAGATAGAGCTACACACAATTGAGAAGGTGCCCATTATTTAGAAGCCTCTAGGGGAGATGACCCCAGCTGATTACACTTACCGCCATACCGTGGAGGACGTGACGAAGATTAATACGACATAGAAGATGGGCAACATTAAAGTCTAGATGGACTCCATCTATTTTCATGGTGAGCACTACAAGGAGCATTTATTTGAAGCATAGGCTAATAACTTCAAGCTTGAGAAGACCTTGGTGAAGGCCAGGGGCAGTTGGAAATACTTGAATTCGAAGCCGCGCAGTTGAGGCAGTGCATGGTTTCGCTAGAGGTAAAGGTCGGTGAACATTCCAAGGTGCGTGCCCAAGAAAATCAACAAGTACAAACACTGGGCATTCAGGTCCAATAGTTGCAGGCCTAGTTAGTAGAGAAGACATCACAACCAATTATGTTATTTGAGGAGTGCATCAAGGATATGCGCCTGCAGTTCCTGATGGACTTCCCGATAAGAGCTAAGTGGGGAGTCACCATTTTAACCTTTTTAGGGAGGCATAAGAGGTAGTTGTCGCTGGCAATTCCATTTTAGAAGCTAATCAGATAGATGTTGATCTTTGGCTAGACTTAGCCATGCAACTCCAAAAAATTAAAAATGTCAAGACTTAGCTTTCTCCTTTCACTTTCTTCTTCAAAAAGCTATTTTCTTTCAAGTCCTATGGTTTATTTGGTTTTTTGCAATCCTATCATTTTTCATGCAAAATTGTAAATGTTTTAGCATGGGGCGATGTTGTAGATGCGTTTTCTGCTTAAAGATTTGATTTTCGTAGGTTCGTTTCACTCTACGTATATGGTGACAGTTTCGAGCGACTTAGATAATTTTTAGAGCATGCTTTCCTTTTGAGCCCAAGGAAGGGGCACTTTCGCTCCACTAGTGGAGCAAAAGTGTTTTCGCTCCCAGTTGTGGAGCAAAGTTTCCTATTAAGAGGAGGGGGGTGCAATATTTTTGAAGCTAAGTCCAGGCTAAGGCACAAGGTAGTTTTAGTCCACTAGTGAAGTGAAACTCTCTGTCACTCCACTTATGGAGTGAAAATCCCTTCCTAAAAATCGTAAAGTCAAAGCTGTGGTCAAAGATATTGTCACTCCAGTTGTGGAGTGAAACTCCCTATCGCTCCACTAGTGGAGCGAAAATCAAGTAAAAGCACATGGTCTTGAGGGTTAAGGCCAAGGGTGCTTTCGCTCCACAAGTGGAGCGAAAGCTGGCCAAAAATTAAGTTGAAGACTCTAAGCAAGGCAAAGGGATGCTTTTGCTCCACCTTTGGAGCAAAAGTACTTTCACTCCAATTGTGGAGTGAAAATTCAAGTGGGCCCCAAGCACAACGAAAGCTACCTAGAACCATCATTAACTGCTCAACCGACCCCAACGTTGCGCTTTGAGCTGTCCGATCATGGTAGATCAAGGGAACCTTCTACATTCAATGCTAATATATCTACAAAATTGAATTTATGCTATTAAGTCGGTTTCAAATCAAATCTATCTGAGGTTAAGTTGCTCGAATTTATGCCAAGTAAGATTGGGGTTTGCTTTTTGAAACCATTGAAACCAATGCAGTGCATCTAATTCAAAATTGAAAAAGGCTATTATCAGATGCATTTAATGGGGAACATTATGAAGACTAAAATATTGTTCAACTCATCACATTCAACCTTATTGAACCTTTCCATCAAACTTTGAAAAGTCTAATTTGGGTAGTTTATATCCCTAATTATTGGGAACTTACTATTATTGATTTTTGGTGGTCAAATTGACCCAAATTGACCATGTGTGTGGGTATTATTAGTTATATAACCGTATGAGTCTTCATTTTTCCATTTAATTCCTCATTCGTTTCCTTATGTTCCCTCGCTACATGGAGCAAGTTGTCATATAAAGATTTGATATCCACCCTTAATCGATTTAAATTTTTATTTAATTGCTCCCCAACATGTTTTACCCAAGAATCTATATGATAGGATTTTTTTTGATCTAATTCTTGTGCCTTTTTTTGTTCCCTAGTATTTATAGCCATGCTCTAGGATTTTTTATTATCTGATGATACTAAAAATAGAAATGTGGTTCCAAGAGTTACTATTATTAGTAATGAGCCAAAGAAAGTGTTTGGGTGCTATATATCAAAATTATTAGCTCAAGAAGACAAACGTAATGGGTTAGGTCCCATAATGACATTTTTTGGCACCTTAGAAAAAGTGCATGGAGGCTATGTACCAAAATGATCATTTCATCGAGACGATCACAATGGGATATATCTAACAACATTATTTTTTTGCACCCCAATTTTTTTTCTAGGGGAGTGTTGTCGGATTTTCTCTTGGAGTCTTGGTCCACTCAAAATTTTAACTTTTCTCGGACAATCCATTACTAGACTTTGCACTTTATTTTTTACACTATTCTATCACTGACACTATAGCTCACTGTTTGTGATTATTTTCCTGACTTTGTTACTGATAAACTCCATGTTTGTTATGATTCCCAAATGTCATAGATAACTATTGCTGATGTTGGCATACTCTGTCTTGACTATTACTAACTCTGATTAAATTCATACCTGATTGTTACTAACTACTCATAACCTATCTTGACTGTTATGTTCATCACCATTTCTTTCATATGTTTCATACAATATTTTTGGTATAGTGTAGTCTCCTTAGTATGCTCAATTTCCATGGTAGGATTTTTGGTTTCAAGTTTAACATTCAATAAAAATAGGGTACTCTAATCCAGGATGTGTGTACTGCCCATAAGTTCTCTGTTATACTATAGTGATGAACAATAGTGCTTAGATAAATATTTTAGATCACTATTCAAGGAGGATTTCATGCATACCCTTGAACACACTACCTGTCTCTCTTGCAGTACGAGAGGGTGATCTTTCTAGATGTTGTGTCTAATGTACTATGGTGAATACATGGTTGAATATATTTCTAGGGCTAAAGGTCTCTCATAATCCTAGGATATCACGTAATATACCTAAAGGCACGTGGGAGCTCAATTCCATATATGGGTGTTGTTTGAGGCCTAGGTATTGGAGCTTGATTACCCTTCACTTCACTAGATGCTTTATAGGTAATCTAGCTTAGCCAATAATGATAGCTCCTCCATGATATTTTAAAACCCCCAACATAGGGTTTATAACCTAATAAACTAATATAGAAAAAATTCCAGAATATATATATATATATATATAATGAAATTGGCAAAAAATAAAAACACAAAAAAATTATACCTAATAGTCGAAATGGCGAGGCAAGAACTATCGTAATCACAGTGAAACATGGCCTTGAAGAGTGCTCTAATACCACTTGTTAGGAACATTCTAATAAAAATAAGCACATTCACATAAATATTGCAAATAAAGCAAAAATTGATGAAAGAACAAAATATTGCAATATAAAATGTAAATGCATAAATATATAAATCTCACAAATCACAATATAGAATCGTAGGCCTCTTTGAGGGGGCAACCTCCTTCAATACTTTCATTCAATGTGCAAAAATATACATTCATTCTTGCCCTTCACATTTTTAAAGACTTCATCACCCTACCTAATGCTCAAGGTTGGCTTACATGTAAAATACCACAAGAGTTAGAATCTTCTACCAAACAAAACAATTACATTCTTGATAACAATTACATAAAATGATGTCATTTTTCTAGCCGCTTCTAGTGCCACAAACTATTACAAAATATTACATAATATGAATATAAAACATTATAATGGGGTCCCCATGTTAAGAAATGGGTTATTACAAACTAGTGTTAGGATGAAGTCCTAACAATTAGCTCCACTTTGAAGCCAAATCTATGCAATTACATGCATTTTCTACAAAATATTTTGAATTGTGTGGGTTGTTAAATTATGACCTCCTTGCTTTATGATTCCTTGCATTCCTTCTTGGAATGTTTATGCAATTTTTCCTCTAGAGGAAGCAGTAATAAAATATATTTTTGTTTTGTTGAATATTCAATGCTCCTATCCAAATAACTTGCTTTCAAATAATCCAAAAGGGGTAATGCAATCAATCAACTCCTACTTTTCTTTGCTTGTAGTCTAAAGTTACTCTTTTAAATCTAGTAATTTTCTAGCAATTTTTAAGTAGCTCCTATGACTTCCTCATCTCCTTGTAATTCTTAAAGAGCTTCTATAACTTCCTTAATGCCTTTTGAAATGATAATTGATTCTTTAGGGGGAACTTATGACCCCTTCTTATTCTTGTTGAAATTGACCTTGTTATTACTTGTAGACTTATGATCTTATTGTTAGAAGGGATTGAAACCCTTTTTAATGCTTTGAAGACTTTTTCCTTTCTAGTCTTTGACAATGGTTCTTCACCCTGAGACCTTTGAATCTATCGTGGATTTTTTTTCATGGAGGTGATTACCTCTTTTTTGAGGTTTTTTCTAATCAATATTCAATAGGGTTGTTCTACCCTTAAAACTTCTTTTCTCTAATATAGTGCTCTTTAAGGATTCTTTGTGTCAAAGCTAGAGGATGATCAAAAGGAGATTTTTTTCCTTCTACCTACTCTAATACCACATGTTAGAACTCAATGCTTTAATGATTATATTATGAAAGTGAGAGGTATTTAAACAAATAGAATGCCTATTTCAAGCATAACTACCTCTTAACCATACTTACAACTATCTCTATCATATACTAGATGCATAGACCTTGTGATGGATGGTTACACCACTTGCCATTTCACATGGGCTATGATATAATAATTCCTAACATTATGTAGAAATCTACTCCCTCTATTCTTACTAAGAAGGAAAGAGCTATCCTTAAATCTCATGAAGCTCTCCACACTCAATATAAATCCCAAACCAAAGGAAAAAAACTCTTCCTATAGAAGCATTAGAACCCAAAGAGGACCTACACCTTGGTACTTGAATCTTTCACTTTTATGGATCTAAGAATGAATATGGGGCTTGGGAAAGAGTGTTTCTCAAGGTAAATTTTGGTCAAGGCTAAAAACTTGATCCATTACCATCAAGTGACTCAAAATCTTATAGATTCCTAAGTCCTTGAGCATCCACTAGTCACTCTCCTTAAGGGCAAAAAGCAGAGGCCAATTATTTAAATTTGTTAGCTACCAAGTTTATGTCGCATAATAACATCAATAAAATCAAGTTTGTTGTCAAAATCAATGGCAACTCTATCATTTATATCATATAAAATATAATTATTGTTAATTACCTTGATGTTAGTATCATCGATTATCAAATCCCCTTTGATTACAAATTTCATAATGATAAGATCCATGTCCCTATATAGGTTCTCCATCCTATTGTGTCTCCTTGGCCATTGTCTACCTAGGGCCTTGACCTAATTGTCAGAAGTATATCATTAGTGATACTAAATACTTCACCAAGTAGGTTGAAAACATGCCTTTGATCAATCAAAATATCAAAATCATTTCTAAATATATCTTCAATAATATTGTATATCATTTTAGCATTCCATCAACTATCGTAATTGATAATGATGGACCTTTAGAAGTAAAAAAACAAAGAAACTTATTGATAAACTAAAAACCCAATATTACTTTTTTATTATGTACTATCCACATAAAAATAATCAAGATAAAGAAATTAATAAAACTTTAATAAACATTGCAAATAAAATAGCTAGAATAACATAAAAATTGACACTTAAATTTAATTATGCTATAATAAATGTATTTCATTAACATTCATACATTTATAAAAACCACATTTTTAAAAATTATTTTACCACTTAAAATTAAAATCCCTTCACTCAATATCTCATTTAAAAATTTATTAGGTGATAATAAATATCATAAAAAGTACCATAAAACTCACTTAGAATGAAAAATGTCTTTATTCTTTCCATCATAACCAAATCTATAAAAATCATATTGCCAAACAATATGACATGAATGTAAAACACATTAATTTCAAAGTTAGGACCTTTTCCTCAAACTTAACAACATCCACAAGAAATGCAAAAGTTCACCTATAAGTGGTTTTGGTGCTTTGAAATTGAAAACAATGGATAACATCAAGTTAGATGAGCCAACCAACTCCATAAATGTTAACTATAGTATCATTTTTGTCTTAGTCTTTTTGTCTCTAATGTTATTTTTATTCTGTTATTGTTTTCACCACATTGCATGTTTTAGTCGCGTTGGAATGTTTTAAACATAACTTAATTAATATTTTAATTTTTTTTGAAAGTAGAAGAATCTCAATAACACATTTATCTGGTACTTGCGAATTTGGACCTTAGCTTTTGCATGCTAAGAACCATATTCATGAGGTTTTCAAGCTTTCTACTCTTTGTCTTTTTCTCTTTCCTTTTTGTATCACTACCATTTTCTTCAAGTTCCATAAAACAAAAAAACATATGTCCAAACTCATACTATCTATTATTTATCTATTCTGGTTCATCTCTTTCCCGTCTGTTGACGTAGAAATGGCGGGCAGCCACTGCTTCTGCTGCGGGCTTATCATCTTCACAAAATCCCTGTCACAAAACCCTCAACGACTGCGATTTCGTCACAACGCACATTGGGGCGCTCGCCCCCTCAGCTCCCCACTCCCCTCACCGCTATTAAAATAAGAAATCCAACTGCAGCCGATCCGGATGACGAGAAAATCCGTCAACAGACGCGCAAATCAGGGCAGACGTGCTGCTCTGATAAGTATAGTGTGCATGCTCCAGTGTGCAAGAGAAGAATGCGGCTTTAAAAAAGTAAGTATTATTATTCTTGTTTCTATAAATTTTTAGATAACATTTTTTGTATTTTTCTAGAACCATAGTATATTGAGCAAATCAAAGAGACTTAAACTTTCAACTTGTTTATAGTAAACCTTTTATACCTCCTTCTCTTATCGAATAAAATAATCTTAAAGTTATATTTTATAAAAGGATATATCCGTTTTGACAGGTTTAAATTTATTTATTATTCTTGTTTTTATAATATTTTTAGATAACATTTTTTATTTCTATAAACATAGAACATATCACATCATTTTGTATTTGCATTTTTCTAGTTTCCATACACGTTTATAATAAGCATTCTACACCTCCCTCTTTTATTGAATAAAAAAATTATAAAGTTATATTTTACGAAAGGTTCTAGACATGTTTAATATTTATTATTTTTATAAAATTTTTAAATAATTTTTTAATTTTTTCATTTTTATAAACATAAAACATATCATCTTATGTTATATTTGTATTTTTTTTTTAATTTTTAGGAATCAAAGGGCCTTGAACCTTTTAACTTGTTTATATTTACACTTTCTTCTTGTTTATAGTATATTCTTATGTTGAAATTTCATCCCACTTTAATACCTCTTTTTATTGAATAAAATAATTGTAAAATTATATTTAATAAAAGGTTACACCTTAAGATTGAAAACAGTTGAAAGCTTAATTTTTCAAAAGAATTTTTTTTTTTTTAATAAATATATTTTAATATTTATTTTTTATTTTTGTTTCTAATAAAAAAGATTCAAAGCTTTGGCCTCTTTACAATTAGCACCCTCCACCTTTTCTTACTATTGACTAATATGGATGTAAGATACAAGCACTCAAGACCTTAAGGTTGGATGAGTTTCTTTCTTTTTCTTAACAAGTATATTTTCCAGCCCTAAGCCTCAAGGTATGGGTTTCTCACACAAACCAAATAAAAAAAAACAAGTATATTTTAGTTTATCCATTATTTTTATTTTTATATATTTTTGACAATTTATATTTATATTTATATGAATATTAAACATATATTTTCTTAAGTCTATTATGCATGGAGAGGCACTTATGTTGTATGTTTATCTATGGGACATGTATAACTTATTATCTTCTAGATTTGAACTTTAGACAATTTTTTTTCTTGATAATAAAGGGTTGTACTCGAGTCCCCCACCCTTGACAAATTACATCTCTCTTCTTTAGAGCTCGAGAGTTTACAAATAGATATACTTCTTATGTCAATTGAGATGCTGTAGCTAGAAATCTACATCATTTTACATAAAATGTTTGAATTATTGATTTTCATTTTTTGGATCTTTTCAAATTTCTATATGAATACAATTACTCCAAAATTTAGCATCTTTCTTGACATTTTCCTATAGCAACCTTCACAATGCCAAAACTTCACCTCTACTATCTATGCCTTGCATCTTAGTAGAGTAATATTTTCAAAACATCGCACTATCATAGTTCGCTTTACCAAATCTAAATTGCTAGTTTCCTTCCTTGCTGAAGTCATAACCCTTCATTGCTCTTCCCATCGTTCAAACCCTAGTTGGCAAATATTTGCAATTTCATTTTTCACAACTTGAAAAATTGTCACTGCCCTTGTTTCGAATGGTTGACTTCACAGGGTCGTATCTCCCTCAATATTGCTTAGATTTTTGCATATGACCACTCATTTTAAAGCTATTCAAATTCTTCATAAGTTGGTCCAAGAATTAGCTAAATTGAATAACTCTTCATGAAGATATATCTCCTAAAATATGAGATGTTTTTCAGGAAAAAATCCTAATCCTTCACACGTTGCAATTTCATTTTTCTTATTTTAAGTAACTTTCCATGCTCCTTCAGCCTTCCCAACCTTCCACTTAGAATCCTAGCCTTCCGTTGTAGCTCCTTCAATCGACCTAGCCTTCCACGCTCCTTCAACCTTATCGGCCTTCCATGTTCCTTCAGCCATCCCAACCTTCCACCCAACATCCCAGCATTTTGTTGTAGCTCCTTCAGTCAGTCCAACCTTCCAAAGTCCTTTAGCCAACCTAATCTTCCACGCTCCTTTAGCCTTCACACTCCAAATATCAACTCATCATTCAACCTTCCACGCTCCTTCAACCTCCAGCCTTCCACGCTCCTTTAGCCTCTAGCCTTCCATGCTCCTTCAGCCTCTAGCCTTCCATGCTCCTTCAGCCTCTAGCCTTCGATGCTCCTTTAGACTCTAGCCTTCCACGCTCCTTCAAATTTTAGATTTGTCGATTATTAAAGCACGAGACCATTTGTCAGGCCCCTTAGGGGGAAACCTCCTATATGTAGCTCAATCCCAACTTTAGACATATTATTTACAACATACTTGTTTATTTTATATCAAAAACACTCTCAACCTAAAGAGTTTTTTAAATGATTTAAAAATTCATTTTTTTCTCAATGATTTTGATAATATAATTTAAAATATGTAAAAACCTTATTTTTAATTATTTGATTTTTTAAAATAAATTTTAATTTATGTTAAACACCTTATAAATACATATAGTGGAGTTTGAACCAAATTCTTCATCCTAACAATTGATTTATAATTGTAATATATATCATAATTATAATTTTATCACATAAATAAATATTATTATACTTATATTTAATTTTTAATTAATTATTAGGTGCAAGATTATTGCAACGGTAAGGGCTTTGGCCTCTCTTTGAGAGGTTCAAATTTCAAACCCCACTCAGTATGAGGGGATTAGAACCCCTCATAAAACTTGTGTAAACTCATTGAAAAAAAATGTTAATTAATTATTAATTATATTTTAAATAAAAAACTAGAGATAAGGATATATTACAAATTTTTATTAGGGTAAAAAGGGGTTTTAGGGTCCCCAAACTTGTACATCAAGTTGTGTAAGATAGTATAATATGTTGCAACAACCTTACAAAATACTATCATCCACTTACTACTATGGTTGAACCTTAGAATACCATATATCGACAAAACAACTTCCAAAACATGATAGATTAGTAGACCACTTCCAAACAAAAACTTAGAAAAAATTGTAGCTACCACCCAATCATAACAAAAACAACAGTCCATAACCATTGGGATTGTTATGGAGTTTGTAGCCGATGAGTATTTTGATTATTTTTCTTGTATAACATAGGTTTTTCCTCCTTTAGAGTGATGAGATATGAGAATGCATTTTTGCACTTCAAGCTCCTAAGGTAATATCTAATTATAACACATTTTGTATGATCTTTATTTTAAGAAAACTGGCTGTCATTGATTATTTCATAATTAGCTTCAAGAATACTATTTGAGGTGCTAATATTTTCCATGGAATTGACTAGATGGTCTTTAGTAACCATTTGGCTTTTATCAATGATTTTATTTGAATTCTCCTTTCGAGGATTGAGTCTTTTGTTGCTCGTTTGATTCTTGCTAGACAATTGGCACAACTAGAGGATGACCCTTTTCCTTGTGAACTGGGATGTTTGAAGGTTTAGGATCATTCACGTGCAATACCTTCTTCTCCACTAAGGATGAATCAAAGCATGATCGGATGACTGAACATTTCTTCTTTAGGTGGCTATATTACTGACAACCATAACATATTAGGGATAAGTTTTCATATTCAATATTTTTGGATCCATTCCTCTTTTATTGAGGATATAGTAACAGATTGAGGTCAAGGAACTGAAACATCCATCCAAACAACTAATCTTGCTTTACTCATATTAATTTTAGTGGATAAATTTTCCTCTATTGGGCATCCATATATTGGAATGCACTAATGACGTTATCAATTTTAGTGAATATCTTCTCCCAAAAACTCCATTGGGAGAGCATATAGATTCACCTAGACAGGGAAGCCATCAAATTCTTCTACAAGGGAGTTGAAACTAGGAGTTAAAGATCTTATATAGATACCCCTTTGTATGAAAAACCAATTGTATCTATAATAGATTACCCTATCTCTATTTGCTAAATTAGAAAAGGAAACAAAAAAGAAATTTTTGGGTAGCAGAGTTACTTGGAATTTATTGGACCACCAAAGTTTAATGTATCCTTTGAGCTCCTCTAGGCTTGGTATTTTACCCCTGAGTTTGCAGATAACTATTCGAGCTTCATGATCAATCAGATCCAACCCAAATTTATCCTCCAAAATCTTGATAGAGGACACAATTTCATTAGAAAGCTCCACTAGCAAAACCAAAGATCCTTGAGAGACATTTCTTTTTACTAAAGAGGCTTTTTCACAGACTGAAGAGCAACTAATATCCTCATAGGTACATCAAGCAGGTTGCAAACAACCCTCTTTTTGCAATGCTTGATTACACCTAGGATTTGCACCCCTTTCACTTCGTTCCATCCTCATGTCATCTTGAGTACATCAAGTGGGTTGTAAGAAACCCTCTTTTTGCAACGTTTGACTGCACCTAGGGTTTGCACCCCGTTCACTCCATTCAATGACAAGAATATATTATTATTTTTTCAATGGGTTATAGGGATTAAACGAGTTCCACCTATATTACATCATCACCACATAGTGGTATTACAACAAATCTTGCATTCCACTTGTATTACATCATCACCACATAGTGGTATTACAACAAAGCTTGGATATTATCCATATATCATTTTGGCAAGATTCGAACTTGGATCTCCTCCTTGAAATGTTGAGGAATATAACCAATTGAACTAATACCACTTAATTATTTTTTTCAATGAGTGTACACAGGTTTTTATGAGGGGTATTGGTTCCCTCATACTGAGTGGGATTTGAACCTTGGGCCTTTCAAAGGGAGGCCAAAGCCCTTACCACTACCATAAGCTTGTAGCTAGGGATATATTAAAACCGCTCCTTACCATTTTTGCCTTTTGTATTTGAAGACAAAGACTTTAAGGTCAAATAAATAAAAAATTATGTTAATTATTTAATTTGTTAAATAAAGTTTAATTTATATTAAACACCTTATACATGTGTATAGTGGAGTTTGAACCGAATTCTTCTTCCCAACAATTGCTTTATACTTGCTAATCGACATTATAATTACAATTTTATCACATAACTAAGTATTATCATACTTATATTTAATTATTAATTATTTATTAATTATATTTTAAATTAAAAACTCCAGACAACTACATATTATAATTACTCACCCTATTTACCTTTTGTATTTGGAGACAAAGATTTTAACAACAAATATTTTCATGAAGATTTATTAATTTATAAAAAAATGTTAAAACTTAATAGTATTATTATTTTATTACATAAATTAAAAATATTTAATGGTATTTCAAGGTGAAAAGTTAGGTTTAAATTTTGTGAAACTATACATACTTATTATACCATTTTTTTATAAGCTATGTGTGGCTTCTATTGGGGGCCACTCCCATTACAAAAATAAAACATTACATTGCTCTCATTACATTTCTAACAAGTTAATTAAAGCATATCCAACTTTACCTTTTGATCAAAGATATTCTTCA
Source organism: Wollemia nobilis (assembly GCA_028583015.1). Classification (NCBI taxonomy): domain Eukaryota; kingdom Viridiplantae; phylum Streptophyta; class Pinopsida; order Araucariales; family Araucariaceae; genus Wollemia; species Wollemia nobilis. Next base: position 9,845,099 of record JAQPPZ010016925.1, read on the forward strand.
TTTGCCTTTCTATCAATCTCCATCTTCCTCAAACTACTAATTTTCCATAATTAACTCCTTTTATATCAAATGACTTCTCAAACTTAAATTTTGCCAAGATGAAATTCAACACCACCAATGGCTAAAATATTTTCTGCCCAACTTCTATATCTATAAATATCTTGTCTATAACAACCTCATAATTTCTTAATACCTCATACTTATTATACCATATAATTTCTTTACTTAATTTGTTGAAATATTACGATAATTTTTGGAGTTTATTACATTATTTGGTATTTGTAAATAGTTTGTAAACATGAGTCATTTAGAGTTTCATGTAGTACTCATTAGAGATTTGTTATTATTAAGAGTTAATAAAATATATTTCTCTTATGAGAAATATGAAGAGTCATATCCCACAAAAGTTTAACGAGTCTAAGGAAATGAATAGTTAAATGAAGTTAAAATATGAGTCATTAGAAAGGTTATATGTAGAGTAAGCATATGTGATGTATGTGTTGTAGAAGTTTTAGTACTTCATTGTTACTAGACATCAAAGTTTGAAATTTGTGAGAATATAGTAAGCTTACTTGAATACTTGTGTTTATCATTTATTATGAGAATTTTAATATTGATATTGATATGATATTGTTGTGAGAATTTAGTTTTTATGTTAACCGTGGTATGAAATCCATATTTGGAGTGCTTGGGAGAAAGAGAAAGGTTGTGAGAGAAGCCATGGAAGTGAGCAAGTTGAAAGAAGCTAGATTGGTGAAAGAAAGAAAATTAATCGCCTAGTGAGATAGACGTTGCAAATGCTGCAAGAGAAGCAAAAGTTGAAAGAAATTTTTTGTAGGTCAAAAGTCTCAGAGTAGCAGGTGCTCGAGGAAAATTGTAGTAGAGAAGACAAGTGTAAGTGTTGTTTAAAGAAGAGTGTTGTTGAGTATACGTTTGAACCAAAGTGGAAGTAGACACTAGATGGTTGGAGTATAGTTGATAGTGCTTTAAGAATTATAACTGCATGAGAAGCACAAAGAACTCATGTGTTTGACATCTAAAAAATTAAAGACATTGGAAGAGCACTAAAGGAGAAAAAATTCCAAATATGGAGTCATTGGAGAAGGTGAACGTTGCTAGAAATAATGCATTGAAGCAAAGCATGTTTGAAACAAATCCTTGCAAAGAGAAATGCTCAAATAATTATTGCAATGCTTGAAAAGACATCGTCCAAGGTATTATTGTATGATTTCATGCCTATCAAGAGATTTGCAACGATTGCTAAGGTATAAAATTACCATACTCTATATTAATTTTTTAGCATCAGGTGAAGATTAAAGAGTGAGTAAATTAAAGTGGAGAAGTTAATTTAAAAAGAAATAAAGGAATATTTAAAGAAGAATTTGAAAGATATTAAATATATTAAAGTATCGGGAGGATATTTATTAAAGAGAACAAGGTAGAAATTTATTCAAAGAAAGACAAAATTTGAAATATTTGAAAGACAAAATTAATTGAGAAAAATAAAAAGAGAATAGAGAAAGAGGAATATTTAAAAATAATTTGAAATTGAAGAATTGAAAAGTGGAAATTGAAAGTTTAAAAGAAAGTAAATTAAGGTTGAGGAAAAATTTAAGCAAACGTTGTTTAAAGGGAGAAACAAAGTATGGTAAAGAAATTTATTTAGAAAAAAATATTTATTGAAGAAAATAAGGGAGCTAAAAGGATTTCTACTTGATAATTAAAAGACTTGACTTAAAAGGAATTAAGAAAGTTGAGTCCACATTCATCAAAAAATCATCCTACAAAGTCTCACTTGTTTGAAGAACCAAATTTCATTAAGAGAGGAACTCAAAAACATAGAAAATTTCGTCCCAAAGAAGAAAATGGTCAAATGGGTCAAACCACCACATAGTTTCAACAAAAATCTAGGAAATCAAATTCATAATATAAGTTTGAAAGGATAAATGACATAAAAAGGTCACAGGAAAATTATTGGTACATTGATTCAGGGGCAAGTAATCACATGATTGGTAATCTACATTATTTTGTATTTAAGTAAAATAAGACATGCCTATTAAAATTATAGATGATAAAATCTACCAGGTTCAAGGAATAGGAAACGTTTCACTCAAAATTCCATTTTTTAAATGCATACTTGAAAATGTATTTTATGTACATATATTGACCAACAATTTGATATCAGTATCATAATTGTTAGTGTAGGCCTAGAATGAATTGCAAATGATGATATTTATTACAAATATTGGATACATTGCTATGATCACCATATGTACATATATACACTCGTAATCAATTCTCATAGGTCAAAGGATAATTATTGGTACATTGATTCAGGGGCAAGTAATCACATGATTGGTAATCTACATTATTTTGTATTTAAGTAAAATAAGGTATGCCTATTAAAAGTATAGATGATAAAATCTACCAGGTTCAAGGAATAGGAAATGTTTCACTCAAAATTCCATTTTTTAAATGCATACTTGAAAATGTATTTTATGTACCTATATTGACCAAAAATTTGATATCAGTATCATAATTGTTAGTGTAGGCCTAGAATGAATTGCAAATGATGATATTTATTACAAATATTGGATAGATTGCTATGATCACCATATGTACATATATACACTCGTAATCAATTCTCATAGGAAGAAATTCATGTATGAGAAGGTAATAGGATAACTAACAAATAACTCAAAAAATTAGATGTAACATCATGATATCCTCAAAGCAACAAATGTAATATATATATATAATATTAAAGTACTAAATAAATAAATTATCATAAAATAATACCCTAATAGTTAGACAAGGGTAGAATAATCGAATTCAGGATGGTCAATGAAAATAAAATTGTTTCATCAAAAGACAAATAAATTGAAGCCATTGGTTCTATAAAAATGACATATTTTATTTAGATATGACATAATTTTCTTATAAACAATTGAATCAACATCTACCACCAAAAAATTATCAATCACCAGTACAACCTCATAAAAGAAGTCAAAATCATCAAAGGAATTTTTTCATAAATTTTTTTACACAAAGGTTGTACGACTAAAAGTCATGAGAAAAAAAAATGGAGATTAAGAGCAATTTTTGATAGCTTATAAAATCAGTATAAAAACCAGGTGAACAATAAAGTGCCCCAAATGGCTCTTGGGAACCAACAGAGAACAATGTCTGGAAGATATACCCAAGATAAAAAAATGAATGACATGACACTAGTAAAATGGAACCTATGAAGGCTCATATAAATTATGATTTAAGACTCATGACAATAGAAGTATTGTCATATTCAAAGAACAAAAAAAACATGTGATACAAAAAATTGAGTATTGTAAACAAAGACTATGCAAAAAACATACATGTTGATACAATATGTGTTGGTAAGAATAGGTGTCCCCACGTTAAGAAAGGGGTTATTACATAATAGTGTTAGGATGGAGTCCTAACATTCCCTTCCCCTTCAAAATTTGTCCTCAAAGCTGAAGATGAGGAAACTACGTTGAAGTTGCTGAAGGGGCTCCCAAGTGGCATCTTCAGGTTGTAATCCTTGCCATTGAACAAGAACATCAATGATGACACGATGGTGAAGGGTGCATGATCTCCTATCCAAAATGCATTTAGGCTCAAGAATGATGGATCCTTCATCATCCAACTCTGGTAGTGTGGATTGTACCTGGACCTTGTTGCCAACAACCTTCTTGAGAGAGGAGACATGAAAGACTGGGTGAATTCTAGAAGTGGTCGGAAGGACCAGTTTGTAGGTTGTTGACTTTATCCGTTGTAACACCTGATAAGGACCATAGTATTTGGTGGTAAGTTTCTAAAATCCATGAAGCTAGAGAGATGATTTTTTGTAGGGTTGTAAGCAAATAAAAACTCAGAGTAGTGTTGACCAACTTGTTGATGCATTCTATTCTGAGCCAAGTCAAGATTGACCTTAAGTTGTCGGAGAAGGGAAGCACGTTGTCTGAGGGTGGAATCCACAACTTGAACCCTAGAGCTTCCTAGAATGTAAGAGGAGGGTGTTGGTGGAGGATGACCATATACTACTTCAAATGGGCTAACCTTAGTAGCAGTATGATATGACATGTTATACCACCATTTTACCAAAGGAAGCCACTTGGCCCATTGTGTAGGATGTTCTGAGGTGAAGCAACAGAGGTATATTTCCAAGCACTTATTGACAATTTTAGTTTAGCCATCAGTTTGAGGATGATAAGCCAAACTCATTTTGAGTTGAGTTCCCTACAACTTGAACAATTCCTACCAAAAATGATTAGTAAAAGTAGGGTCCCTATCAGAGACAATTGATTTAGGTATTCCATGGAGATGAAATATGGAGTCTAAAAATACTTGGGCAATGATGGAGGTGGTGTAGGGGTGGGACAAGGAACAAAAATGAGCATACTTCATGAGACAATCCACTACCACTAGAATAACAAATTTTTCTCCTGATTTAGGTAACCCTTCAATGAAATCCATAGAGATATTTATCCATACTTGTTTAGGAATTGGTAAGGGTTGAAGGGTTCTAGGGGAACACACAATTTCTCCTTTCATGCATTGGCATTGATCACATTCTACCATAAAAGTTTGAATATCCCTTTTCATTCCCCTCCAAAAAAGTATGCTTGGTCCTTTCATAAGTTTTGAGAAACCCTGAATGCCTAGCTGTTGGTGATGCATGCATTTCCTACAAGATGAGGTCCCTCATTTGTGAATTTTAGGGAATGACAAGTTGGTCATGATATCATAAATCTTGACCATCCCAAGTATAGCTAGGGCATGAGTTAGGTGTTTCTTGGACTTTGTTGACCAACGTTTGCAAATAGGAGTCCTTGGTCAGTTCTTCCTTGAGATGATGGATCCATTGCAAAAGTGGTGTAGATATAGCATGTAGCATTTCCTACTCTTCATATAGTCGAGATAAGGCATCAACCACCACATTATCCTTACCTTTCTTATAGGTGATTTCATAGTCATAACCTAACAATTTAGAAACCCATCTTTGTTGTTCTGGTGTGGCCACCCTTTGTTCTAAGAAATATTTGAGACTTTGATGATCAATCTTGATGGAAAAGTGTCACCCAATGAGATACGGATGCCAATGATTAATAACATGTAAAATGGTAAGCATATCCTTTTCATAAGTAGACTTACCCAAATTTTGGCTAGAGAGTGCTCTACTGGTGAAGGCCAATGGTCTTCCTTCTTGCATAAAAACCACCCCAATGCCATTGCCAAACGCATCACTTTCAATTATAAAAGGTTTAGAGAAATTAGGCATTGCTAACATGGGGGTGGTGGTCATAGCTTGCTTCAACTCTTCGAAAGCCTTCTCTACTAGTTTTGACCACATAAAAGAATTCTTCCTCAACATGGTTGTCAAGGGAGTTGTTATCTTCCCATAATTCTTCACAAATTTTTGATAATATCTAGTGAGTCCCAAAAATCCATGAAGTCCCTTTAAGGTTCGAGGCTTAGGCTAGTCTTGAACAACCTGAATATTTTTAGGGTCCACTTGAACTCCATATTTGGTTACAATGTGACCCAAATATTCAACTTCTTGCAACCCAAAAGAACACTTGGACCTCTTGGCATAAAGTTGATTCTCAGAAAAAAGTTGTAGTGTTTGATCTAGATGTTGGAGATGCTCCTCCCATGAATGACTGTAAATCAATATATCATCAAAGAAGACTAGAATGAATTTGTGAAGGAAAGGTCAAAAAATGGAATTCATCAAACTTTGAAAAGTGGAAGGTGCATTGGTCAATCCAAATGGCATAACCAAGAATTCATAGTGCCCTTCATGAGTTCTAAAAGCCATTTTAGGAATGTCCTCATCCTTGATTTGAATATGATGATATCTTGACTGTAAATCCAATTTTGAAAAATATTGGGCCCCATGCAACTCATCTAGCAATTCATCAATTATTGGAATAGGAAATTTATCTTTAATAGTGATTTTATTAAGGTCCTTGTAATCCACACACAAGTACCAAGACCCATCCTTTTTTGTACCAACAACACTAGAGAAGAATAAGGACTAACATTGGGATGAATAACCCCTACAACACAAAGTTCCTATACCATTTTCTCAATTTTTGATTTTTGAGCATATGGATACCAATAGGGGTGAACATTTGGGGGAAGACTACTAGGAAGAAGCTAAATCACATGGTCATGAGAATGACAAGGAGGTAGTCCTTTGGGTTCCTCAAAAACTTGAGCATGTCTTTGCAATAAAACCTGCAATGCCTCTAGATGGTCCTTATCCCTTTCCTCAGAAGCTTCTATAGCAAATAATTGAGCCACAACCCCATGGGAGGAATTTTTTAACAAATTTTCCATATTATGGGTTGAAATAAATTGAGCAACCCTAACCTTCATGCCTCGTAAGGTGTATTATGTTCCTTGTTGGCTAAATTTCATCCACAACTCAAAAAAATCCCACAAAACTAGACCTAACATCCACAACCATTGTGCCCCAAAATAATATCACACCCACCAAGTGGTAAGGAAAACATATCCACCTTAAGATTATATTCCCCTATTTGTATTTTGATATTATGACACTTTCCTTTACATGGTAGGGTGCCTCCATTAGCAATCATGACTTCAAAGGAATTACAAGTAGTAATGTAACAATTTCCTTGTTTGGCCACACATGGATCAATAAAGTTATGTGCTTCTTGAGTCAATAAGAATTATGACCCATTGTCCTTTGAAGTGTCCTATCACTTTCATCATTTGAGGAGTTGATATTCCTGCTAAGGCATGCACCGAGATTTCTAGTTGGGATTCATCTAGAACTTCTAACTATTATGTGTGTTCCTCTTGATGATCCTCCTCTATCTCCAAATATTCTATGATTATTGCCTCATCCACATCAAGAAAATATAATTTTTGGTGTACACACTTATGCCTTGGGGAATACTTCTCATCACAATTATAGCATAGCCCTTGGGCCCTTCTAGTTTCCATCTCTTCTCGTGTCAACTTTTTGATGGTAGGAGATTTGTTGGTAGGAGTTGGTGTAGGCTTGGATGAAAAAGGTGGTCAAGATTGAGAAAATTTGGGGGTGCATCCTTGAGCCTTAAATTTTTCTTCTACCAATCTAGCCAAAGCTATTGCCTATTGTAATGATTGTGGCCTCAACATTTTAACTTCAACTTTAATATCATCCTTCAAACCACTCACAAAACAACTTTGGAAGAATTTAGGACTCAAACTAATGGTATGATTGGCCAATTTTTCAAACTGAGTTTGATAATATCAAATGGTTGAAGTTTGTTTGAGTTTAGAAAGGGCTCCTATAAAATATTCAAACTCACTAGGACCAAATCGAGTGAGGAGGTGTTGCTCAAATTCATGCCAAGTAAGATTAGGGTGTGCTTTCCTAAGCCATTGAAACCAATGTAGTGCATCTGATTCAAAATTGAAAGAGGTTATTATCAGACACATATAATGGGGAACATTATGAAGATTGAAATATTGTTTGGCCCAACACATCCATCCTTCTAGATCCTTTCCATCAAACTTTGGAAAGTCTAATTTGGGTAGTTTATATCCCTAGTTATTGGGAACTTCTCATTGTTGATTGCTAGTTCCCTCATCCTTACAATCATGAGAACCAAATCGACCATGTGTGTGGGTATTATTAGTTATACGACCTTCCAAGTCTTCAATTTTTCCATTTAATTCCTCCTTCAATTCCTTCTGTTCCCTTGCTACATGGAGCAAGTTGTCATGTAGAGATTTGATATCCACCCTTAATAGATTTAAATTTTCATTTAATTGCTCCCCCACATGTTTTCCCCAAGACTCTACATGATAGGAATTTTTTTGATCTAATTCTTGTACCTTTTGTTGTTCCCTAGTACCTATAGCCATGCTCTAGGATTTTTGACCGTCTGATGATACTTACTAAAAATAGAAGTGTGGTTCCAAGAGTTACTATTTTTAGTAATGAGCCAAAAAAAGTGTTTGGGTGCTATATATCAAAATGATCAGCTCGAGAAGATGAATGTAATGGGCTAGGTCCCATAATGACATTTTTTGGCACCCTAGAAAAAGTGCATGGAGGCTATATACCAAAATGATCAGCTCAACGAGACGATCACAATGGGCTATATCCCACAACACTATTTTTTGGCACCCCAAAACTTTTTCTAGGGGAGTGTTGTCTTCAAGTGTTGTTGGTTTTTCTCCTGGAGTCTTGGTTCACTCAAAAATTTGACTTTTTTTGGACAACCCCTTACTAGACTCTGCACACTATTTTGAACACTATTCTATCATTGACACTATAGCTCATTATCTCTGATGACTGTCTAGGATGACTCTATTACTAACAAATTCCTTGTCTGTTATGATTCTTGAATGTCAGATAACTGTTACTAATGTTGGTAGACTCTATCTTGATTATTATTGACTCCAATTGAATTCATACCTGACTATTATTGACTACTCCTTAGAACCTATCTTGATTGTTATGTTCATCACCAATTCTTTCATCTGTTTCATGCAATAATTCTGGGATAGTGCAGTCTCCTCAATATGCTCAATTTCTGTGGTAGGATTTTTGGTTTTAGGTTTAACATTCAATAAAAATAAGGGTACTTTAAGCCAAGGTGTGTGTACTACCCATAGGTCCTCTATTATACCGTAGTGACAAACGATAGTGCTCAGACCAATATTTTAGGCCACTACTCAAGGAGGATTCCATGCATACCCTTGAGCACACTACCCACCTCTCTAGAAGTATAGGAGGGTGATATTTTTAGATGTTGTGTCCAATGTACTATGGAGAATACATGGTCAAAAATATTCCTAGGGCTAAAGGTTTCTCCTAATCCTAGGGGGTCTCCCGATATACCCAAAGATACGTGGGAGCTCAATTCCATATATGGGTGTTGTTTGAGGCCTGGGTATTGGAGCTTGATTGCCCCTCACTTCACTAGACGCTTTATGGGTAATCTAGCTTAGCCAATAATGATATCTCCTTTATTGGAAAACCCTTGGTTTCTACCCTAATACCTAATACAGAAAAAAAAATTGATTTTTATTTTAATAAGGAAATTGGCAAAAAAATAAAAACACAAAAAATTTATACCTAATAGTCGAAATGGCAGGGTAGGAACTATCGTAGTCGCAACAAAACATGGTCCTAAAAAGTGCTCTGATACCACTTGTTAGGAACCTTCTAATAAAAATAAGCACATTCACATAGATATTGCAAATAAAGCAGAAATTCATGAAAGAACAGAATATTGCAATATGAAATGTAAATGCAGAAATATATAAATCTCACAAATCACAACATAGAATCATAGGCCTCTTCGAGGGGAACCTCCTTCAATACTTTCATTCAATGTGCAAAAATATACATTCATTCCTGCCCTTCATATTTTTAAAGACTTCATCACACTACCTAATGCTCAAGGTTGGCTTACATGCAAAATGCCACCCAAGCTAGAATCTTCTACCAAACAAAATAATTACATTCTTGATAATAATTACATAAAATGGTGCCACTTGTCTAGGTGCTTCTAGTGCCACAAACTATTACAAAATATTACATAATATCATTACAAAATATTATAATGGGGGTCCCCACATTAAGAAAGGGGTTATTACATAATAGTGTTAGGATGGAGTCCTAACAATTAGCTCCACTTTAAAGGCAAGTCTATGTAATTACATGTATTTCTACAAAAGATTTTCAATTGTGTGGGTTGTTAAACTATGACCTTCTTGCTTTATGATTTCTTGTGTTCCTTCTTGGAATGTTTATGCAAATTTTCCTCTAGAAGGAAGTAGTAATAAAATATATTTTTGTTTCGTCGAAGAGTCAATGCTCTTGTTCAAATAACTTGCCTTAAAATAATCCAAAAGGGGTAATCCAATCAATCAAGTCCTGCTTTTCTTTGCTTGTAGTCCAAAGTTCCTCTTTTGAAGCTAGTAATTTTATAAATTTTTTTAAAGAGCTCTTGTGGCTTCCTTATCTTCTTGTAATTTTTAAGGAGCTTCTATGACTTAATGCCTTTTGAAATGACAATTGATTCTTTAGGGGAAACTTATGACCTCTTCTTCTTGTTGAAATTGGCCTTGTTGTTACTTGCAGGCTTATAAACTTATTAGTATTAGAAGGAATTGAAACCCTTTTTAATGCTTTGAAGGCTTTTGTCTTTCTAGTCTTTGGCAATTGTTCTTCACCCTGATACCTTTGAATCTATCATGGATTTTTTTTCATGGAGGCGATTACCTCTTTTTTGAGGTTTTTTCTAATCAATATTCAATAGGGTTGTTCTACCCTTAAAACTTCTTTTCTCAAATATAGTGCTCTTTAAGGATTCTTTGTGTCAAAGCTAGAGGAGGATCAAAAGGAGAAATATTTCCTTCTACCTACTCTAATACCACATGTTAGAACTCAAGGTTTCAATGATTGTATTACGAAAGTGAGAGACATTTAAATAAATAGAATACCCATTTCAAGCATAACTACAACTTAACCATACTTGCAACTATCTCTTTCATATATTAGATGCATAGACCTTGTGATGGGTTGTTACACCACTTGCCATTTCACATGGGCTATGATATAATAATTCCTAACATTATGTAGGAATGTACTCCATATATTCTTACTAAGAAGGAAAAAGCTATCCTTAAATCTCATGAAGCTCTTCACACTCAATATAAATCCCAAGGCAAAGGAAAAAAACTCTTCCTATAGAAGCATTAGAACCCAAAGAGGACCTACACCTTGATACTTGAATCTTTCACTTTTATGGATTTTATAATAAGTATGGGGCTTAGGAAAGAGTGTTTCTCAAGGTAACTTTTGGTCAAGGCTAAGTATGCTTGAAATAGAATACCTATTTCAAGCATAACTACAACTTAACCATACTTGCAACTATCTCTTTCATATATTAGATGCATAGACCTTGTGATGGGTTGTTACACCACTTGCCATTTCACATGGGCTATGATATAATAATTCCTAACATTATGTAGGAATGTACTCCCTATATTCTTACTAAGAAGGAAAGAGCTATCCTTAAATCTCGTGAAGCTCTTCACACTCAATATAAATCCCAAGGCAAAGGAAAAAAACTCTTCCTATAGAAGCATTAGAACCCAAAGAGGACCTACACCTTGATACTTGAATCTTTCACTTTTATGGATTTTATAATAAGTATGGGGCTTAGGAAAGAGTGTTTCTCAAGGTAACTTTTGGTCAAGGCTAAGCACTTGATCCATTACCATCAAGTGACTCAAAATCTCTTAGATTTCTAAGTCCTTTAGCATCCACTAGTCACTCTCCTTAAGGGAAAAAGGAAGAGGTAAATTCTTTAAATTTGTTAGCTACCAAGTTTATGCCGCATAATAACATAAAAAAATCAAGTCTGTTGTCAAAATCAATGGCAACTTTATCATTTATATCAATAAAATACAATTATTGTTAATTGTCTTGATGTTAGTATCATCGATTATCAAATATCTTTTGATAACCCTTGGTATAGACATGTTTTCTAATTAACAAACAACCCCACTTATCCACCTAATGCTAATGCTAGACATAGATCCAAAATCCATATAAGAGCCATCAATTATGTCTTTGTAGAAGGAATATTGTACTTAAAAATCATGAAATTGTCTTATGGTGTCTCATAGAGTTTGAGATGCCACAAGCCTTACATGAAGTCCATTTGGAGTTGTGTAGGACCACTTTTGTGGTTGCTCCATAGCCTACAAGATCTAAAGGATGAATTGCTTTTACCCTACCATGAAAATTGATATTAACAAATTTATCTCCAAGTGTGACAAATATAAATTTTATAATGATAAGATCCATGCCCCTATATAGATTCTCCATCCTATTGAGTCTCCTTGGCCTTTATCTACCTAGGGCCTTGACCTAATTATCACAAGTATATCATTAATGATACTAAATACTTCACCAAGTGGGTTGAGAACATGCCTTTGATCAATAAAAATATCAAAACCATTTCTAAATTTATCTTCAATAATATTATATAGCATTTTAGCATTCTATCAACTATCATATTTGATAATGATACTTTTAGAAGTAAAAAAATAAAAAAACTTATTGATAAACTGAAAATCCAATATTACTTTTTAATTGTGTACTATCCACATAAAAATAATCAAACCAATAAAATTAATAAAATGTTGATAAATATCCTAAATAAAATAACTAAAATGACATAAGAAATAACACTTAAATTTATTTATAATATAATAAGTGTATTCCATACATCTATAGGAGCCACATTTTTTACTTAATATATAATACTAAAATTGTTTCACTTAATATCTTATTTAAAAGTTTGTTAGATCATAATAAATATCATCAAAAGTACATGAAACTCACTTTGATAAAAAAATGACTTTATTCTTTCCACCGTAACCAAATCTCTTGCGAACAATTTTTTTTTTTAATTTTTTTTGATGAGGAACCTTTTATATACAACATATCTGCAACATGCGAGAGGAGAAATTTGAACTTGGACCTCTCGATAACTGGAGAGTTTTAACTACCCACTTGCTCTCCAACTTCTCTACATGACCAAATCTCTTGCCAACAATTTTTTTTTTAAATTTTACAAACCAAATTTTTTGCCAACAATTTTTTTTTTTTAAATTTTACAAACCAAATTTCTTGCCAATAATTTTTTTTTTTAAAATTTTACAAAACAAATTTTTTGCCCATAATTTTTTTTTTTAAATTTTACATGGTGGAATCAGTAGCCGCCACGAATTTGGATAGATTGTCCAGTTTTTTATGGTCACCACAATATTTTGTGCTATACGTCTCAGAAACTGTTACACAAATCTTTGCACAGTCCGCTCCTATAACCACCATACCACGATCATCTAAAACCTTTCACACCACTGAAAACATCATAAAAGAAACAAGCCTTAGTTCAACGAGACCTGAAAATGCAAAACACAACAATTTCAAAGTTAGGACCTTTTCCTCAATCTTAACAACATCCACAAGAAATGCGAAAGTTTACCTATAAGTGGTTGGGCCCCTATTTAATCAATGAAATCTAACGCAGCTGTCGTGTCCATGTCAGATTTTCGGCACGTTAACGTACGGAATAACAATGACAAAGACAGTTCAGATTCACAGAATTAACGGATAAAATCAAAATTTTATCATTGGATTATCCTTGGTGTGGTCTCGATATCATTCCATTCATTTCTTTTGTGTATATATAATTAACACGCGAAAACTGGACTTTTTGTTCGGCGTGTTCAAAGATGTTGCCGGTAGATAGACGACAAAGTTTTAGTGCAGTGGTGAACAGAGCCGTTAGTTGTGAAGATTTGCATGGCTCGAGTCATGCTGCGCCCTTAACCAGAAATAGTGAATGGAGGTTAAGGTGAATGGAAGGCTGGGTGAACATCGAGGTTAATTACAACAATTAATATAATTAGAGTCCATAATAATAATAGAGGTTTTTATTCAAACTAATATATAATATAATACCAAAACTTTTTTCACCATAATTTAAACTAATATAAACATAAAACACCATAATGTTAATTATTTTTATAAAAACCAAAAATGTAATTATTAAACAATCAAAAGTACACCATCATAAGCGAAAAGTTTGGGTTTGTCCTTTGTAATGGTGAGACTATTTATCTTTTTATGATCTTATGGTGTTCTTGTCCCTCTTGAGCTTTGTAAAATTGGCTTCTATGGCCGTGTTTTCTAGTTTGAAGGAATTCAATAAGCAAGGTTGTTGGATGGTTGTACAAGATATTATCACATTTAATGTTGAATTTGTTAAATAGAATGGTAGAGTATGGTTGGATAGAATGGTAGAGTATGGTTAGGTGTTTTTTTAGGTGTTTTAAAATTGGTTATATAAAATTGAAACGGGTTTTAGTTGTATTATATTATTATTTATTTATTTATTTTTTGATTTGATTAGATAAACCCCTATGACTAATGCATAAGTTTAAGCAGTCTTTTATCAACTAGATCCCTAGTAAAGCCTAGAGCTATGCTTATAATAGGGAATTTAACACATACCCACCCCCTCACACACTTGTCCACACCGTGGTTTGAATCTTGGACCTCATGAAGAAGAGCCAAAGCCCGAACCGTTCCGCTGTTCCTTCAGACACTTTATTACATCATTATTACATATTGGTATTATAAAAAAGCTTGAATATTATTCATATATCACTTTGTAAGATTTGAACCTTGGTCTTTTTTTTTTTTTCTTTTAAGCGAAAAACCCCTTGCGGGGCCGCCTTGGTCTAAGAGACCACGAACAGGAGGTTCTAAACCGTCAAAGTCACCCGGGGGTCGTACCCAGCCCTGCTCGCACCAACATTATCAATAGGATTTTTGGTACCCAATTTAGCTTTTTGGTAGGGTGGAGATTCGAACCTGGGACCTCCCTTGGAGGATTGCCCTCTCCTCTCCAATTCACCTACAACACCTGGGTACCTTGGTCTTTTCTTGAATGTTGAGAAATCTAACCGATAAAACTAATGCCACTTGATTTTTTTTAAAGATTATTTTAAATAAGATTTTAAAAGGATTTTTTTAAAAATAATTATGTCGATGTCTTGGAAGGAAGATAAGTCCTCGGTTTTCATTTAAGAGATTTATTTTTTTGGTTAGTGTGAGAAACCCCTACGATTAATGCATAGGGTTGAGTAGTCTCCTCCCAACCATGGCCCCTCGTAAAGCCGAGAGCTATGCTTATCAATAGGGAATTTAACACACACCCATCCCCTCACACACTTGCCTATGCCGCGGATCTCCTGAAAAAGAGCCAAAGCCTGAACATTTGCGTTGTCCCCATGGAACTCATCTAAGAGATTTAACTTCAAAGTGCGTACTGCATAAATAATGCTCTATTTTAAAATGAGCGCTCACCCCTCCCCCTCGGATTTTAAATGCAAGGGATTGAAGCCCCTCATTAAAAACTTGTGTTTTACCCTAACATTTATAAAACTCATGAGGGATATTGTAGTGATAAGTCTTTTGATTTTTATTTAGGAGATCCTCAAATTCCAATACGAGAGGGTCGGGTTCGCTTATAAAAACACGTGTAAACTCAAATTTCTTAATCTAATAAAGACAATGCAATGGTTAGGGTTTTGTTTTTTCTTTGAAGAGAAGCAAGGTTCAAATCACGATGTATCTAAAAGGGAACTTTAGGGAGGTTTAAGGTTCAAACCTCGACACATCCAAAAGAGACTTTTGAGAAACCCAAGGTTTAAATGACAGTGCACCTAGAAGGGGATATGTTGGATGGTAGTCGCCCTTATATGTATTAAAAAAAAAAAAACTTAGTCACATCAAGTTATATTATTTATTTGGTCGAGATATAAATCTTGGTATGACTTAAGTCACTCATATATCTTAACTATTGAACCATAACATCATTGCATATTTTTCATAATAAATTTTATTTAATTTTTTTATTAAATAAAATAATTGTAACCTGAAAGGAATGGACCGGTTGGCAGTGGCCCCTGTTTGATTCTTTACTGAATTAGCTAGGATTTATAGAAAATTTCCACACAACAATATGAAATAAATTGTAAACTTAGTCACATCAAGTTATATTGTTTATTTTGTAAGGTCAGGATTTAAATATTGGTGTAACCTAAGTCACCCATATGTCTTAACCATTGAACCATAACATCATTGATATTTTTCATAATGAATTTTATTGAATTTTTTATTAGATAAAATAATTGTTTTTTTTATATTTGGCTAGTGTGAGACAGATGCTCAGGGCTGGGCATCCTCATCCCACCATGACCTCTCATAAGGATGAGAGCTGAGGTTATCAATAAGGTAAGGGTGAGAGCTGAGCTTATCAACAGGGGCCAAACACACAACCATACACACCCACCCTCTCACACTCACCCACGTCATGGTTGAACCTTGGACCTCCTAAAGAAGAGTCAAAGCTCCAACTATTGTGGTGTCCCCTAGACTAAATAAAATAATTGTAACGAGGGGATAGATTTGTGGGTAGTGGCGTTGGTTTGATTCCCTACATAGGCAAGGAGGGTCCTGTTGAATTTGCCCTTATCTTACCCTTATCTTAAAAGCTAGGGTTTATAGAGATTCCCTTAATTTTTTTTCTAAAGTTACATTTTTATAAAAAGTTTTTATAAAAAACTTTATTTTATCTTTATTTAATATGTTTAATTTTTATTTTATTTTTTTAAATAACATTTTTTTATTTATATAAACGTGAAACATATCACATTATCTTATATTTGTATTTTTTTGAGTTTATCTGTGTTGAGAAAATCAAAGGGAATTAAACCTTTGACTTATTTATAATAAGCACATTACACCTCTTTTTATTGAATAAAATAATTGTAAAGTCATATTTTACTAAAGGAGAGTTAGTTGCAACCACACTATTTTTAATAACTGTCAAGCACAAGGTTCAAACCATATGGTCATCTTTCACCAAACATATTCTACCTTGTTGTTGTTGATCCATCGTGAGAGGGACCATCGGTCGCTCGAGATTCATACCATTATCTCGATCTAACACACACTCAGAGGATTTAAATTAGACTACTACCTTTACGAACATGCTACCCACGCACTCAGAGGATTCAGATTAAACTACCACCTTTACAAACAGGCTGCCCACACACTTAGATGATTCAGATTAGACTACTACCCTTATAAATAGGCTACCCTGTTAACAAGTTTAATATATATATTTTAAAAGATTTGGTTAGTGTGAGAAACCCTTACAACCTACACTAAGGGTTGGACATCCTATCACACCATGATAACTTGTAAGAGGAGAGTTGAACTTATCAGTAGGGAATTTAAAACTCAACCACACGTCATTTTCTGAAATTTGAACCTCTTTGAACCTCCTAAAGAAGAGCCAAAAGCCTAAACGGTTGCATTGTCCTTTTGGGACACTTTAATATTAATTTATTATTCTTATTTTTATAAAAAATATATTCCATAAATTTATAGAGGATTTTATAAGGGGTCTTGGTCCCCTTATATTGAATGGGGTTTTAACTTGGGACCTCTCAAAGAGAGGTCAAAACCCCTACTGCACTAAGTTTACAACTTTTTATTTTTTCCTAATTTTTTAAATAACATGTTTTTTTTTTTTATAGTCATAAGCATAGAACATACCACGTCATTTTGTATTTGTATTTTTTTGGGTTTATTATATAATGAGAAAATTAAAGGAACTTAAACCTTTTAGTTGTTTATAATAATATGCATTTTACACTGGGTCAATAACAACGGGGTGACATAAGGGTTATAGAGGGCAGCCCCAAGATTTGAACCCTGCTTGATAGTAGAAAAGAGAGGCCAAAGCCCCTACCGCACTAAGTTTACAACTTCTTGTTTTTTCCTAATTTTTTTAATAACATGTTTTTTTTATAGTTATAAGCATAGAATATATCACGTCATTTTGTATTTGTATTTTTTTGGGTTTATTATATAATGAAAAAATTAAAGGAACTTAAACCTTTTAGTTGTTTATAATAATATGCATTTTACACCGAGTCAATAACAACGAGGTGGCATAAGGGTTATAGAGGGAAGCCCCAAGATTTGAACCCTGCTTGATAGTAGAAAAGAGAGGCCAAAGCCCCTACTACACTAAGTTTACAACTTCTTTTTTTTTCCTAATTTTTTAAATAACATGTTTTTTTTTTTATAGTTATAAGCATAGAACATATCACATCATTTTGTATTTGTATTTTTTTTTGGGTTTATTATATAATAAGAAAATTAAAGGAACTTAAACCTTTTAGTTGTTTATAATAATATGCATTTTACACCGGATCAATAACAACGAGGTGGCATAAGGGTTATAGAGGGCAGCCCCAAGATTTGAACCCTGTTTGATAGTAGAAAATGATTGTAGATGTAATCAATTCGTCTATATATATATATATATATATATATATAAATATATGCATTCTCCACCACCTACTCTTATTGAATAAAATAATTGTAAATTTAAATTTTACAACCATACCTTTTGACAAGTTTAATATTTGTTTATTATTCTTGTTTTTATAAATTTTTAGATAACATTTTATTTTTATTTTTCGAAGACCATAATATATTGAGCAAATCAAAGAGACTTAAACATTTAACTTGTTTATAATAAACCTTTTATACCTCCTTTTAAAAGTACCCTTTTGACAAGTTTAATGTTTATTTATTATTCTCGTTTTTATAATTATTTTAGATAGCATTTTTTTATTTCTATAAATAAAAGAACATATCACATCATTTTGCATTTGCAGTTTTTAGTTTCTATACTTGTTTATAATAAGCATTTTACATCTCTTTTATTGAATAAAAAATTGTAAAGTTATATTAAAAAAAACTCCTCTTTTATTGAATACAAAAATTGTAAAGTTATATTAAAAAAAACTATATTGTTTGATATGCTTAATATTTATTTATTTTTATTTCTATAAACATAAAACATGTCCCTCATGTTATATTTGTATTTTTTTAGTTTGAGGTCCATCATATATTGAGCAAATCAAAGGGATCAAAGGGACTTGAACCTTTAACTTGTTTACAGTAAAATATTTACACCTTCTTCTCTTCTTTTCTTATTAAATATAATAATTATAAAATTATATTTAATAAAAGACTGCATCTTAAGATTGAGAGTAATTGAAACCTTAATTTTATTAGAACCAACAATTATATTCAATAAAAATAAAAGAGGTTACAATAAAAAGGAGCTAAAAAGATCATAGCTCGGAGTGCTAGGTCGCCCATACTATCAAAACTAGAACCAACCCCTAAAAGGACAAACACGCAACATAACTAAGAATAAAGAAATAAACTAGAGTAAAAAAGATCTAAACTTTAGAATTTTTTTTTTTTTTGGTAAGTTGGAATTATATTACTAAGCGAGTTTCGAAAGGATCCCAAAAACCTTTTTACAATAGGTCAAAAGACCAAACCGAGGGTTAAAACCCAAATGACACATCCCACCTAGTGGGAGACTCAATATAAGGATGAAGATAAAATCCTGTCTAGCGGGAAACATCCGAAGACCACCACAAAGGAAATCCCGCCCAACGGGAAAAACCGACAGTCAAAAAGGGAAAATCCCGCCCAGCGGGGACCCTAGCAAATTTAAAAACCTTCCCAGCAGGGAAAACAACAGAAAAAATTACAATCCCGCCTCATGGGGAAAAAACCGCACAATCTGGAAATCCTGCCACGTGGAGAAAACAAGCATGTTTAGGAATCCCGCCAAGCAAGAAAGGCACACAAACCCTAAACCAACATGTTTGAGAAATCCCGCCTAGCGGGAAAACCAAAAAAATTGAAAGATCCCGCCTGTGGGAAAACCACCAAACCAACCCTAAATCGGGTGTGAAGGGTCCCGCCCAGCGAGGACAAAAAACCAGCAGCAAGGGAAGGTCCCGCCCGTGGGAAACCCAACAGCAACAGGAAATCCCGCCTTGTAGGAAAAAATAGTAGCATGCCCAGAATCCCGCCTTCAGAGAAACCAGCAAGAGAAGGCGAAACCGCCCAACGGGAAAAACCAGCAGTACGCCCAAGACCTACAGACAAACCCACGACCCCCCATCGGGGAAAACCAGCACGCCCTGAACCTGCAAAAAATCCTTCGAACTCGTGGATCCCGCCCAGCGGGGAAACCAACAGCATGCCCAGAAGAACACAACCCCTGCCAAACAGGAACCCCGATCTGGGATGCAAGCTGCAGAGGAGAGACATGGAAGCTGTCCCGTGAGCATCCATGACTGAGAAGGAATTTGACGGGTAGAAAAAATAGCGGAAGCCATTGCATTGTAAGAACTTGAGCCCCCATCCCAAGATCAAACCCTGCAAGGAAACAAGCCATTAAAACCACCATCAAGAAAACTTCTAGCCCCACCATTGTCTGTCAGGGAATGGATCCAAGGAGAGATGTAGCTGCATGCATGGGCACCCCCCCAGGACCCAAACAACAAACTATAGAAATATCCCTGAGATCCATCCACAAGAACAAACAAACCCCCGGATCTACAAGGAGATCCTAAAGACAAGGGTTTCATGGGGCAACTGGGAAAACCATCTACGGGAAAAGGCGCCCCCCGAAGCCAAAAGAACGTAGATGAAGATCCCGAGCAACAACCAAAAAACCAGAGCCAACCCTCTTCCAACAGCCCCGAAAGCACACTGGAAACCCGTCGAACTAGGAAACTCAGGGCAAGAAACCACCAAACCCTCCAAGCAGACCAGCAACCCCATCAAGAGAGAAACCTGAGAAAACAGGGGAACCTAGAAACTAGGCCTGAGAGCCGACCTGGGAGGGGGGCAGGGAAAAGGAGAAGTGGGACTGGTCAGTCCAAGGGAACCTGGAGCTGGAGCCATCCCTCCCTTACCCCCTAAACTTTAGAATTTTAACTCTAAGCACCAAGTAGACTTAATTTTCAAAATAATAATAATAATATTCATAAGATATATATTTTAATATATATTTATTATTTTTATTTTTAATAAACAAATTCAAAGGTTTAGCCTCTTTACAATTAGTACCATCCACCTTCTCCTACTATTAAATGATATGAATGTCAAACATAAGGTTGGATGGATTTCTTTTGATATGAATGTAAGACACAAGGCAATCAAGAACTTAAGGTTGGATGCATTTCTTTTATTTTTCTTTAATAGGTATATTTTTGAGTCGAGGTTTCTCACACTAATCAAATATTATATATAATTTTAACTATTATTTTTATTTTTATATATTTTTTAACAATACTTTTATTTATTATATGAATATTAAGCATATATTTTCTTAAGTTTGGAGAGGCACTTATATTGTATTTTTTTGGTAGGTAAAAGGTAAGGTTTTGAAAGGATCCGATAACCTTGTACATAGATCTCCAAAAGGAGTCAGTCAATCGTCAAAACTTACAATCTTCAGTCTAGCACAAAGGCAAGCTCAACATAAAAGTTACCAAAAAAAATATAATCAAACTTACATTCCCGTTCAATGGCAACACAACAATTTGAACACAAAATTAAAATCAAAATTATCCTCATCTCGCCTAGTGGGGGGTCAACCAACCGACCAATAGTGCCATCAAACCCTGACAACCAAGACTCAAGGTATCAATGATTCATATTTGAGGCATAAAAAACTTAGGGTCCCTGCGCTTCTATAGAAATGAAAAATGTTCTTCCCTGAGAACACCACTGGGACCTGAGGCCAGATAAAGAATTTGAACTTTGGATCACCCGCTCAACCAAATCAATATAAACCAACCATCAAAAATGGAGATCTACAACATATTTGCCCAATGACAATAAAAACCCTCCATCTCAAAAATCCGTGAAGACTAAAATCCCATAATCCTATTGTATTTCAACCATCCTCCAAATTCTAGAGAACAACTCATACCAAACCTCCATATCAGAACAAAATTAGAACAAAAATGGGAGCCATGGAGTAAGGTTTTAGAAATGACATATAACTTTGGGATATGTGGGTTCAAACCCCATAGACAACCAATGAGAAAAAACCCCCATCCTTATGGGTTTTAATCCTATTGGTATGCAGAAGAATAGAAGACCTCCCAATGAAGGAACCCAACAACAAAAAAGTAGTCAAACACTACCCTGGACCAAAAAATCTCCTGTCCACTACCTAACAAAAATAATAATAGCATTTTAGAAAAGCTAGACCAGGGGACTCTGGTACTAACATCAGATCATCGTGAGGCACAAAAAATGTTTCACCACCGCCTAGCCAGTTGCATAATAGTGGATTGGAAAAAACTAGAATAGGGCACTCTGACACCACCATAGAGTCCCTGCTAGGCACAAGAAAAGCTTCGCCACCAGCAATGATCAAATCAATGGACACAGATCTCTCTTGCAAAAACTCCAAGAGATCTAAACATGGTCCTGCCCCTATGAGCTCATGTTGGTCAAATATCTACCTAATTATACAAACATGCGTTTGTACACCCTAGACATGGCCAAAATTGAAATATCAAAGAAAAGATATGTCCTCCGTGCCAATCTCCAGAGAGGGCTATATCCCTTACTAAATCCTACACTGGTTAAGGCTAAATTTATAGAAAAGAAATTGGAAATGACGGAAAGAGATGGGAAATACGGCCACAAGCTTAAGGTGTAGGATTGAGGACAAACTAGTAGCAGGAATTCCACTCAAGCATTAAGGCAACATGTAATAAAATAAGGCAATAGAATTTACTTACAACCTTGCAGAGAGAACCTCTAGTATGGCATTCTAGAACTCACTCCCTCACCAATAATATTCGAATTTAAATGCAAAATTTAAACTTAAAAATAAATAATGAATATGAGCATAGAATATAAATGCATAAAATAGAAGGAAATCACACACAAGATCACTTGCAAATTTAGATGCCCAATATCTTCTATTGATGCAAAGAAATTGTATAGTTTTTTTGCAGAATGTCTAACCCCTTTTACAATGAAAATTGAGTCGTATTTATAGAGGATTTCACCTCTTTCATTAAATGCATATGGAGACAAATTTTTCATAGATCAGAACCATAGTGAGAAAATTCCTTCTTGGAAATATTAAAAACTCATCCTTTCAACACAATAATCTAGCTTTTAAGGAAAATCCTCTAGGAAATCAACATTTATGGGTGTTTGTGCATGGAAAACTACAAGGCTTGGTCATTGACTGGATACATTCACTATCTCGAAAATACACTTCTACTTGGAAATCATGAAAGTCACCTGACACTTTTAATATGATTGCTCCCTTTGCTCGAGATGCACAATTTGAATTGCTCCTCGCCTCAATCATTTAATGCTTTTCATTCGCCTGCCTTGGACGTTTCTTAAACCTACAACGTTACTGGCTACACAATTCACCCTAACTGGACAATAAAAAATGTACATTTACTCTTTTCATTGCGTTCCTTGGTGGAAAGGGCACCCTTATGAATCTAATGGATTTTATTCCTTTCTTGGTCATAGCAGCAATCATCCTTTTCTTCCTTGATGAAAGTACCTTCAATAGCTATTTTGTTCCCTTTGAAATCTATGTTCACCCCCAAAAGAGGTGAAAGGAGCCATCACCTTACTTTTGGAGCGAACGCGAAGTTGACTATTCAACACCGCTTCGATCTTGATAACTTTTGCTCGAACTCG
Source organism: Wollemia nobilis (assembly GCA_028583015.1). Lineage (NCBI taxonomy): Eukaryota > Viridiplantae > Streptophyta > Pinopsida > Araucariales > Araucariaceae > Wollemia > Wollemia nobilis. The sequence goes on from JAQPPZ010016925.1 coordinate 9,868,323, forward strand.
GCTATCCATAGTGCATTCACCCCTGGGAGAGGCGAATAGAGGTTTCGCCTCTCAACCGGGGTGAAAACACCGTTGAATTTTCAACACTTCATATTTTAATGATGCTCGCCCCAAATTGGGGCCAATGAAACTTTTGCCCCATCCTTGAGGTGAATGCACCCATGTTTAAAGCTTACCAATTTATTTGCTAAGTTTATCACAACTCAAGACTTTTGTTGAATATACTTCCAACCAATCAACGCGACGAGTGGGTGTGCTTATTTAAGTTTTGAGGATGTTCACCCTAAACTGGGGAAAACGAAGCTTTCACCCCATATTTGGGGCAAACACGATTCTTTTTGCATCTTGACTTTGGATGACTTTGACACTTAGCCATTTTTTTGAAATTAATTCTTTCTTAATTTATTTTCTTCCTTCACCTCAACGAAGGGTGTATAGAGCTTTCACCCCTCAATTGGGGTGAATTGAACTCACCAAAGTTGGTCATGTCTACTTCCTTTTACGTTCATCTCTGAGTAAGGTGAACGAGCCTTTCGCCCATTGCTTGAGGCGAATGCGATTTTCATCTTCAAAAAAACTCTCATTTTATGCACTTAGTCTTTTATGCACCATTTTACAACTGTTTTACAGGTGATTCAAACCAAAGTCTCCAATCCATTCCCCCAACCATTTTCCTTAAAACACCCATTATTTTCAAGCCAAAAGGATGTAGGAAAATAAAGAAGAAAAATAAAATATAACTGCAACATATTATATCGATCAAAGTACTGTATGTTAATATTAATATATTTTATGGTATTACAATACAAAATTCATCAAAGATATTAATGTGGTATATTGCAAAACTTCCAACACTCCTATGGATTGGTGTCCATGAACTTGAGAGGGGATTGGTGTCTCTTGTGGATTGATGTCCATGAACTTGAGAGGGAATTGATGTCTCTTGTGGATTGGTATCCATGAAATTGAGAGGGTATTGGTGTCTCCTATGGATTGGTGTCCACAAACATTGTAATAGGGGATTGGTGTCTCCTGTGGGTTGGTGCCCACAAAATTTATTGAAGAAATATATAAGAAATATTTTATCATGGTTTTTTCCTGAAAGGGTGGTTTTATTATTATTGTTATCATTTGGATTGAAAAGTGAATTTTTTTATCTTATACTGTTCACCCCCCTCTCAGTATAAGCTTATTGATGTTCACACAATGACACTGAGAGGGGAGGGGGTGAATCAGTGTAGTTATTTAACTTCAATACAACAACATTCAAAGACTGAAGCACAAAAAACTTATAAAACCAGAAGAACAAAATGAGAGCACACCACAACACACAATATAACGAGGTTCACCAATTTGGCTACTCCTCAAAAATTAACCGCTTGGACTTCAATCCAAATCCAGCTCTTTGCAAAATTTCAATTTTACAACTTCTTTACCAAAGATCCACCGGAAGGAGCACCAACCCCCGTAATTTTCTCGTCGCAATGGATGGAGCACCAACCCCTAGTACCAAGCACCAACTTGGACTACAATTCTGATCAATTAGAATGACATAAAAGTGTCTTCACTTCATGCACAACCCCGACCGGTCCGCAATTAATCCAACTCGCACACTCTCACGGCTCGCTAATTTTCTTATTCAAACCCTCTTTTCACAAAGCAATATTTCTCTTTCGCAACAACTTCTCTCTCACAAGCAGCAACATTATTCTCGTGCTCGACTGTCCTTTTATACCCTATTTTTCTCATCGGGACTCTTTGTCTTCTATCGCGTTTCAATTCTTCATGCAGTCGGATGACATTCTCGAGCCGCTCGAATTCTTTTCTTCTTTCCAATGCGGCTGTTCGAATCCTTCCAAATACGACCGCTCGAATGTTGCACATCCTTCTTCTCGAAAGCTTTTCGATCCTTCCTATTTTATGTTTCGAATGCTGTAAATGCGTCTATTTTAATCGACTGTTCTAATGCATTCTTCAATCGGCTGTTCGTTTGCACTTTCAATCGACTGTTCGAATGCTGCACTTCGGCCGTTCGAATGCTTTTTCGATACAGCCTATACGACACTTAGAAAGCGTTTCAAGCATGCATCTACATCTGTTTCCATGCATGTTCGACACCTGTCCATGTGTAACTGTCTGTTTGACATCAGTTATCGTTTACGTAACAGGCTGCATGATTATGCTTTTTCGACACGTGTCATTTTGCATGCTCCTGCGGCTTTTACCCGCCAAACAGTTGCCTGTCGCGATATCGCGACACTTTTAATTTTTGCTGACGTCATCCTTCATAATGTCGCGAAATCGCGACGCTTCCAGATTCCAGCACCTTTCCTAGCATCCTGTCACGAAATCGCGACACTTTCTGACTTTGCTGACGTCATCATCATTCTTGTCACGAAATCGCGACGCTTCTGGCTTCTGCTGACGTCATCATCCTTCTTGTCATGAAATCATGACGTTTTCGACTCTTGCTGACGTCATCATCCTGCTTGTCACGAAATCGTGACACTTTCGCTTCCGTACACTCTTCTTTGCCAGCAAGAATAAAAGGAACATGTCACGAAATCGCGACACTTTGCTCTTCCGTACAACTCTCCTTGCCAACCCAAATAAAATGGAACATGTCACTAAATCGCGACACTATGCTTCATGCAATGGCGAAATTTTTACATCTTTGTGCCTTGTGTTTTCACCTTGCCTCTTTTCATGAAATTTTGACTTGTAATATCATTGCTGCATCTTTCAATTCTACACTTTTGACTAGTAGCGAAATCGCTACACCTTAGTTTCCCTTTGTTTCAACATGTAGCGCCATCGCTACACCTTAGTTTCTCTTTGTTTCAACATGTAGCGCCATCGCTACACCTTAGTTTCTCTTTGTTTCAACATGTAGCGAAATCGCTACACCTTCTTCTTGTGAATTTTTACTTGTGTCGAAATCGTTGCAACTCAGTTTTCTTAACTTTCGATTTGTAGCGAAATCGCTACACCTTTGTTTCCATACATTTCCAGCCGTGCTTTGAAATGCGAAACTTCAACATGCATGGAAATCGCTACTCTCTTCATTGCAAGCTCCTTTCCTCCATTTATGTCACGAAATCGCGACACATTTTCTCTCTCCTACTTTTTGTCACGACATCGCGACATTTTGGCGTGCATTTTCTCTCTCCTACTTTTTGTCACGAAATCGCGACACATTTTCTCTCTCCTCAGCGAAAACTCGACATGTCGCGACATCGCGACATTTTGGCGTGCATTTTCTCTCTCCTACTTTTTGTCGCGAAATCGCGACACATTTTCTCTCTCCTCAGTGAAAACTCGACATGTCGCGACATCGCGACATTTTGGCGTGCATTTTCTCTCTCCTACTTTTTGTCGCGAAATCGCGACATAAAACATGTCGCGATATCGCGACAGCTTTCTTCCTTGTCTCTTTCTGCCAATTTCTGAATCTGGGTCACCTCTCGTTTTGCTTGAAACTTTCGCACTTGATCCGACCGACCTCCGAACCGCATCAATCGCATCAACTGTCTCGTGTTGACAACAATGACAATACTTTCTCAATGCTTTTGCTGCACCTTGCTCAACAATCTCCCCTTTGGAATTGTTGGCAACACACAACAACCTTGCTCAACTTCTTCTCCCCTTTGCCAATAATACCAAAGGGTCGCTACAGACTCCCCTGAGTCTCTGTACACCATTCTCAAGAAAATATTGTTATAGTTAGCAAAAATCATAAATATAAGCAAAACTATAAGTATAGGCATGCATGCACCCATTGAGAATGTGATCCCTAATGATAGTCAGTTCTTGGGAATTGTGACCACTCCCAACTTATTCCTAAGGTACTCAAAAACATCCTTGGGCAATGGTTTTGTGAATATATCAACTACTTGCTCGTAGTTGGAACAAAATCCAACTTGACTTCTCCTTCTCGCAACTTTATCCTTCAAAAAATGATATCGGATTGCAATGTGTTTGGTTCTTGAATGCATAATTGGATTCTTGGATATGTTGATAGCACTAGTGTTATCACATTTTATTGATATTGGCTCTTTGAAGTGGATACCAAGATCTTTCAAAGTTTGTCTCATCCATAATATCTCTGTACAGCAAGTTGTGGCTGCAATGTATTCTCGCCTCTGCAAGTGGATAGAGAGACCGATTCTTGTTTCTTGCTCGTGCCATGCTACCAACTGTCTCCAAGATAAAATGCTCCTCCACTTGTACTCTTCCGGTCATCAATGCACCCTCGCCCAATCTGCATCGAATATGCAATCAAAGTGAAGTCTTTGCCTTTTGGGTACCACAACCCATAATCCATGGTACCTTTGAGGTACCTGAAGATCCTTTTTACAACTGTGACATGAGTTTCTTTGGGACTTGCCTGAAATCTAGCAACCATGCATACTGCCTGTAGTATATCTGGTCTAGTAGTTGTTAAATACAGCAGGCTTCCAATCATAGACCTGTACATTGTTTGATCCACATCTGGAGATTTATCATCCTTGCTCAACTTGCAGCCTGTTGTCATGGGAGTGCTGACCGGTTTATTGTCTTCCATTGTGAACTTTTTCAGCATTTCTTTTACATATTTAACTTGAGAAATAAAAATGCCTTTTTCATTTTGATTGACCTCAGATCCTAAGAAATAAGAAAGTTCACCAATCATTGACATCTCAAATTCTTTTTTCATTTTAATTGATATGTCTTTGCAGGATTCATCCATGTCACCGCCAAATATTATGTCATCTACATAAACAACAAGAACAATAAGATGACCCTTCTCTGTTTTGACATATAAGTTGCTATCCACCAAACCTTTCTTAAACCCTTGTTTAATTAGATAATTATCCAAACCTTGCATACCATGCTCGGGTGCCTGTTTTAATCCATATAAAGCTTTCTTTAACCCGCAAACAAAATCTGGATTGTCACCAAGTTGGAAGCCATCTCGGTTGTTCAATGTAAACCTCTTCTTCCAGCTTTTCCATTCAAAAATGCTGATTTTACATCCATTTGATATACTTTGAAGTTTTTATGAACCGCTAATGCCGGAAACATTCCGATTGCCTCTAGTCCTGCTACCGGTGCAAAAGTTTCTTCAAAATCAATGCCTTCAACCTCGAGCATAGCCTTTACATACCAATCTTGCCTTATTTCCGACAACCTCGCCCATCTTCATTCAATTTATTTCTAAAAACCCATTTAGTGCCAATTATGTTTTTATTTGTTGGTCTAGGTACTAATTCCCGGGTATTGTTTTTCTCTATCTGATCTAGTTCTTCATTGATTGCCTTCATCCAACTTTCATCGATGCTTGCTTCAAGCAACATCTTTAGGTTCAATACTAGATAACAGAGAATAGTTCCTCACCGCTGTTCTTCTTGTCTCGAATACCATCTCGTGGGATCCCCAATAACTGCTCACTTGGATGATTTTTCTGCCGCTTGCTCTGTTTTAAATTTCCCTGTTTTCTTCTTCTTCGATTCGGCTTTTACACCATCCGGATCAATTTTCTCGATTCTTCTCTCGTTTCTTTTTCATCATCACCTTCAATGACTTCTTCATACATAGGGTAGTTTTCTTGATAAGTAGTTTCTTGTTCTCTACCTTCATCAACTTTCACATCAAGCACTTTCAACAATTTTCTTCAACCTCTTGTTGTAACATGTGTATGCCTTGCTTTTTGTTGAGTAACCAAGAAAGATACCTTCATCAGCTCTATCTTCAAATTTACCGAGGTTATCTTCATTCCGTTTTATGTAGCACTTGCTCGCCAAATACTTTGAAATGTCTTGTTGTTGCCTTTCTCGCCAAACCACAACTCATAAGGTGTTTTGCTTTCATGTGGTCTCAAGATGCACCTGTTTTGAATGTAAACCGCAAGTATGAACCGCCTCTTTCCAAAATCTGTCACCTATTTTGTTTTCTCGCCAGCATTGTCCTTGCCATTTCCTGCACTCTTCTATTCTTCCTTTCTACAACACCATTCTCGCCGAGGTGTCCTAGCCGCTGAAAACTGTCTTCTTATCCCATGTTTTTGACAAGATTCTCGCAAATTCTTCGGAGATAAACTCTCCTCCCCCGTCTGATCTTAGGCATTTAATTCTTTTTCCCGATTGATTCTCAACAAGATTTTTGAAGGTTTTAAACATCTCAAAGGCTTCGACTTGAGTTTCAAAAATAGTACCCATGTCATTCTTGAGTAGTCATCTATACACAAGATAAAATATTTGTGTCCATTTATGCTTTCAGTTCTCATGGGTCCACATAGATCAGTGTGAATTAGTTCTAATGGCTTGCTAGTGAAGTATTCTTTTGCTTTGAAAGTGGCTCGGGTTTGTTTTCCCTTTTGGCATGACTCACAGATGCTATTTACAGGTTTGCCAATGTTTGGTATATCTCTAATCGCTCTTTTTGAACCGATTTTTGCCGATTGTCAAAACTAATATGCCCAAGCCTCTTGTGCCATAGCCGCTTTTCATCTTCCCGTCCAATCAAGCATGTTCCTTCTGCAGCTTCTGAAAGTGTATACAGATTTCCGTAAGTTCTCATCCAATGGCTATTAACTTTCCATTTTTTGTCTTTCTTACTTCACAACCCTCCTTCTTGAAGATTACATCATGACCTCTCGTCACATATTTGACTTACACTTAGCAAGTTATGCTTCGGGCCAATTACAAACAAGACTTCTTTTGATTTTATATTGCCATCACTGATCTTGACTGATCCCTTTCCAACAATCTTTGCTCCATCATTATTTCCAAATTTCACATAACCACCTTCATAATTCTGTAAATTCTCAAACTTTTGCTTGTCACCTGTCATGTGACTGGAACAACCACTGTCAAGTATCCAAGGTGCTGATTTGTTCTGAGCTTTAAAAGCGGTCTGGACAATCAAAGATTCCTTTTCTTTCTATTCTGGTTTGATAGCAGATTTTGCTACTTGTTTTGCCTTTGTCCTTTCATTAGCATGTGCCTGTTTTTCAAGAAATTTCTGGTTTTGTTTCAACCCACTTGGCCGAGATTTTCTACCCTGATAATTATTTGATGCAAAAGTGCTTCTGCAGTTTCTAGCAATATGTCCAAAATTATGACAATTATAACATTCAACCGCATAATTCATTAAAGGAGAAAAAACATTTCTCCTGGTAAAATTCCTTTGAGATACATTATGCCTCGCAATCTGAAATCTTATGGCCATAAGCATTGCATTTAAAACAATAACCAGAAAATGCATGATTAAACCTCGGGTGCCGGTCTTTGCCAGCTTGAAGTAGGAGCCATGACTCTTCTCCTCCTTGGATGTGTGACTTTTGTGAATCCATCTTTGTCAGGACTCTTCTTGAATCCGGCATTATTGTTTTCTTTTGCAAGATTTGGTTTTTCTCGGGTTCAACCCCGATCTTTTCTTCTTTCTTTATGGGTTCTATATTCAAGTTCTTTGAATCCTTTGAAGATTCTCCTTCATCAAAGCCTAAACCAAATTTTATGCCGAAAGGCCTTTGGTTATTTAACATTTTATCCAAACTTTACAAGGACTTTCTTCAAACTTATGAAAACAGCTTAATTTTCTATTCATCTCCTCTAACTCCATCCTTAACTTAACAATGTCTTCCTCTAGCTTGTTGCATTCAACCTGTCTTTACAGCTTAATTGTTCATCAAGAACTTCGTACATTTTCTTGAATTCCTCTGTCTCGTATTTTCATATTGTTTATTATGTCTGTGGCATTCTCTAATTTCTTTGAAAATTTCTTATTCTTCTTCCTTTCTGCACTCAACTCTTCAAGTGCAGGAACCAATTCTCCTTCCAAATACACTTCAGCTTCATCCTTGGAATTTTCATCACCTTCCCGATTTTTCTCTCGTTCTTTCTTCTTCAAGTGCCATGAACAGAGCTTCACCTCCTTCTTCTTCAGACTCCTCATCTGTGCTTTCTTCAGAACTGCCGACATTCTTGGTTATGAAGCTTTTCTTCTTGAAGTTGTTCTTTCTGAAATTTTGTTTCTTCTTCCAATCACCTTTTTCTTGGTGTGAACCTTCACCATTTTTGGTTCTCTCCCGCATTGGACATTTGGCTGCAAAATGACCGACTCCTCCACAATTGAAGCATTTAAAAGGTAGCTTCCCTCTATATTTTCCTTTTCCTTTTGTGAGTTTCCGAACAAAATTGGCTTCTGTTTCATCCAGATGTTCCTTCATCCTCAGATTCATGTTCAGCTTTTACATTCTTGTGTGCTTTAAAAGCTGCTTCTCTGTCTGTAGACTTGGTTTGTCCTATTCTCATTTCATATGCTGTCAGGGAACCATGCAACTCATCCATGCTGAAGTTGTTTAGATCTTTTGCCTCTTCTATTGCAGAGACTTTGGAGTTAAATCTTTTGTGAAGTGTTCTGAGAACCTTTTTCACAACAACTGCATCATCAATTTCTTCACCGAGTCCTCTCGATTGCATTAATAATTCCGTTGACTCTCAAAATATAAGTCTCTATGTTTTCATCTTCATTCATTTGTAGTGCTTCGAACCGTGCTCGATGAGTTTGCGCTTTGCTTCCTTAATCTTACTTTCTCCTTCATGGATGCTCTTCGCTTTATCCCACATGTCTTTTGCTGATTTACAACTCATGACTCTTATCAGTTCACTGTCAACAAGCCCACACATTATGGCATTCTTAGCTTTGGAGTTGTTCTCAAATTTCTTTTTCTCAGCAGTATCTGTTGGAGGAGTAGTGGGTGCTGTGTATCCACTATCTACGTAATCCCAAATATCATATCCCAATGCACTCAGATATGTTTGCATTCTGAGTTTCCGTAAGGTGTAATTTGTTCCATCAAATAAGGGAGCTTTGTTGGATGAAAATCCTTCACCGCCTGCCATTGTTTCTTCCAAGATCTCCTTAGCTGATTAAGCTTGTACAAGGAAACTTGGCTCTGATACCAATTGATGTTCACACAATGACACTGAGAGGGGGGTGAATCAGTGTAGTTATTTAACTTCAAAACAACAACATTCAAAGACTGAAGCACATAAAACTTATAAAACCAGAAGAACAAAATGAGAGCACACCACAACACACAATATAACGAGGTTCACCAATTTGGCTACTCCTCAAAAATTAACCGCTTGGACTTCAATCCAAATCCAGCCTTTGCAAAATTTCAATTTTACAACTTCTTTACCAAAGATCCACCGGAAGGAGCACCAACCCCCGTAATTTTTTGTCGCAATGGATGGAGCACCAACCCCTAGTACCAAGCACCAACTTGGACTACAATTCGATCAATTAGAATGACATAAAAGTGTCTTCACTTCATGCACAACCTCGACTGGTCCGCAATTAATCCAACTCGCACACTCTCACGGCTCGCTAATTTTCTTATTCAAACCCTCTTTTCACAAAGAATATTTCTCTTTCGCAACAACTTCTCTCTCACAAGAAGCAACATTATTCTCGTGCTCGACCGTCCTCTTATACCCTATTTTTCTCATCGGACTCTTTGTCTTCTATCGCGTTTCAATTCTTCATGCAATCGGATGACATTCTCGAGCCGGTCGAATTCTTTTCTTCTTTCCAATGCGGTCGTTCGAATCCTTCCAAATACGACCGTTTGAATGCTGCACATCCTTCTTCTCGAAAGCTTTTCGATCCTTCCTATTTTATGTTTCGAATGTCTGTAAATGCGTCTATTTTAATCGGTTGTTCTAATGCATTCTTCAATCGGTCGTTCGCTTGCACTTTCAATCGATCGTTCGAATGCCGCACTTCGACCGCTCGAATGCTTTTTTGATACAGACCTATACGACACTTAGAAAGCGTTTCAAGCATGCATCTACATCTGTTTCCATGCATGTTCGACACTCGTCAATGTGTAACCGTCTGTCCGACATCGCCATCGTTTACGTAACTGGTCGCATGATTATGCTTTTTTGACACGTGTCACTTTGCATGTTCCTCGCGCTTTTACCCGCCAAATAGCTTGCTCGTCGCGATATCGCGACACTTTTAATTTTTGCTGACGTCATCCTTCATAATGTCGCGAAATCGCGACGCTTCCAGATTCCAGCACCTTTCCTAGCATCCTGTCGCGAAATCGTGACACTTTCTGACTTTGCTGACGTCATCATCATTCTTGTCGCGAAATCGCGACGCTTCTGGCTTCTGCTGACGTCATCATCCTTCTTGTCACGAAATCATGACGTTTCTGACTCTTGCTGACGTCATCATCCTGCTTGTCACGAAATCGTGACACTTTCGGCTTCCGTACACTCTTCTTTGCCAGCGAAAAAGGAACATGTCGTGAAATCGTGACACTTTGCTCTTCCGTACAACTCTCCTTGCCAACTCCAAAAAATGGAACATGTCACGAAATCGCGACACTATGCTTCATGCAATGGCAAAATTTTTACATCTTTGTGCCTTGTGTTTTCACCTTGCCTCTTTTCATGAAATTTTGACTTGTAATATCATTGTCGCATCTTTCGCTTCTACACTTTTGACTAGTAGCGAAATCGCTACACCTTAGTTTCCCTTTGTTTCAACATGTAGCGCCATCGCTACACCTTAGTTTCTCTTTGTTTCAACATGTAGCGCCATCGCTACACCTTAGTTTCTCTTTGTTTCAACATGTAGCGAAATCGCTACACCTTCTTCTTGTGAATTTTTACTTGTGTCGAAATCGCTGCAACTCAGTTTTCTTGACTTCCGATTTGTAGCGAAATCGCTACACCTTTGTTTCCATACATTTCCAGCTGTGCTTTGAAATGCGAAACTTCAACATGCATGGAAATCGCTACTCTCTTCATTGCAAGCTCCTTTCCTCCATTTATGTCACGAAATCGCGACACATTTTCTCTCTCCTCAACGAAAACTCGACATGTCGCGACATCGCGACATTTTGGCGTGCATTTTCTCTCTCCTACTTTTTGTCGCGAAATCGCGACACATTTTCTCTCTCCTCAGCGAAAACTCGACATGTCGCGACATCGCGACATTTTGGCATGCATTTTCTCTCTCCTGCTTTTTGTCGCGAAATCGCGACACATTTTCTCTCTCCTCACGCGCGATCGCGCATGGCGCATTTTCTCTCCTCCTTTTTGTCGCGAAATCGCGACACATTTCTCTCTCCTCCGAACTCGACATGTCGCGACATCGCGACATTTTGGCGTGCATTTTCTCTCTCCTACTTTTTGTCGCGAAATCTCGACACATTTTCTCTCTCCTCAGCGAAAACTCGACATGTCGCGACATCGCGACATTTTGGCGTGCATTTTCTCTCTCCTACTTTTTGTCGCGAAATCGCGATAGAAAACATGTCGCGATATCGCGACAGTTTTCTTCCTTGTCTCTTTCTCGCCAATTTCTCGAATCTGGGTCACTTCTGTTTTGCTTGAAACTTTCTCGCACTTGATCCGATCGACCTCCGAATCGCATCAATCGCATCAATCTGTCTGTGTTGACAACAATGACAATACTTTCTCAATGCTTTTGCTGCACCTTGCTCAACACTTATGTTATTCAATTGGTATCAGAGCAGGTTCCTTCGTGAAAGTCTAAACAACTTGAAGGAAGGTCTTACAAGAACACATAAGGCATAGAAGAGAAAGAATATGTTCCTGTTGTAAAAGATCAAGAAGAGAAAGCTTTAGAAAGTGAAGAAGCCATGGTTGAAATTGAAGAGGAACTTGTTGTTGCTCTTGAAGAGTTGAAGAAAGTTATAAATAAGAACTCAAGATTGAAGGCTCAATTACAAGAGGATGAGAAAAAAAAATCAAAGCTTCTACAAGATCTCACTGACTTAAAAGTAAAGGTTGAAGAGGTAAGAGAAATTGAAGAAGGTACGACTGAACAATTAAAGACAAAAGAACTAGAATGTGAAATATTAGAACATGCTATCATTCTAAGGAAGGGACTTAAAAAATTTAATGATAAGATATATTAGTTTAGGAAAAGCTCAAAAAACTTGGATGATATTATCAAAGCATAGAGATCTCCATTTATCAATACTAGACTTGGTTTTGAAGAAGGTCAAGAGAAACAAAAGGGTGAGTCAAGTTCAAAAGAGATAAGCATCAAAGAAAGTAATTGAAGAAGAATATTCCAAGACCTATGATGATATTTTGAAAAGTGGAAGCATCAATAAGGAAGAAAACAAAGCACCAGCAAGGAACAGGGAACATCATAGGAAAAGCAAAGAAAGAACCATGCGATCATATCCTCCAAGGTAAGATGAATATTTCTTCCAAGTTTATTATTTCTCATGTAATCATTTTGGTCATAAAGTTGTACATTGTAGGGTTCATGGTAAGAATGATTATGGCTTCACCAAAATAAATTTCAAGTCATTTGCACTTTTAAGGACTACAACATCATGTGTTACAATTGCAATAATTTTGGGCATACATATAAATGGTGTAGAATAGTGTTCCCGAAACTTCCAAAGACAGGCAAGAAAAATATGCTCAAAATGTTCAAAGAGGTATGACTACATAAGTTTAGAAAAAGAAAATTAAAAAAGAAGAAGAGCATTGTAAGTTGGGAGTAAATTTACTCCCATCTCAAAATTGATCACCTCAAGATAAGGAGGTGGTGAGGGGGCTGTATTTAGTATCTTATATTTAAGTCCCAAGTAGCCCTTTGCCATTGATGTCAAAGGGGAGCAGCTTGTCAGGGGGAGCAGATTGTGAATCTAGTTGCAGAAAAATAAATTTTTTTGTAGGGTTGCCATCAATGACAAAGGGGGAGATTGTTGGAAATATTGAGTTGTCATTGATGTCAAAGGTGCATGGTTAAGGTAGAAATATTATTCAGGGGTGAGAAATTTATAAGGTTGGACAATATATCAATAGTGTCAAAAATGGACTTTGTGAATAGCAAACAATGGGCAATTATTCAAGGCAAGGTATATTTCAAAGCAAGGTAAATTTTTAAGTAAAGGATTATAATATTTAAATATTACAAGAGAAGGACAAAGGTTTAAAAGTTTCTAGGAATAAAAATATTTAAATATTGCAAGAGAAGGACAAAGGTTTAAAGGCTTGGGATAAAAAGATTTAAATATTACAAGAGAGGGACAAAGGTTTAAAAGTTAATATTATAATATTTAAATCATAAGATTTAAAATATTATAATATAAAGTTGTTTAAATTTAAAAGCACCAACGTCCTTGGGTAATAAAGGTTATATATATATATATATATATATATATATATATATATATATATATATATATATATATATATATATATATGAAGCACAAATTCATTTTTAAAGTGGGTTTTTTGAAGTTCAATTTGTATACCCCTTCGTGCGAAAATCGAAGCAAAGAATAAGAGGAGGAAAAGAACATATTTTGTGGTAATGAGAGAAAAGAGAATAAATATATCATGCTGCCATTTTGGTCTTGTCTGGGTGGCTAGCCCAGCCGATCGCCTAGCTAGCACTAAGACACCATGGAGTAGGAGGTTGCAGGGTTGAAACCGTGGAGGCACTATTTTGGTTGGTAGAGAGATAGAACATTTTGGTTGAAGAAGATAGAACGAATAAGGAATTATTTAGTTTGTGTTGTGTGTTTGTTTCTACCCGCTGGGATAGCCCAGCTGGTTGCCTAGTTTGTGCTAGGGTACTGTGTTGGTAGAGATCAAGAGATTGAATCTCCTCTGCGTTCGTTGGGCTTGTTATGTGAGGTAAGGGTAATTTTTTTTTGTTTAATTTAATTTTAGTGGGAGATATAAGGTGTAACATGATTATTTGAAAATTGTATTTTTGCATGTTAGAAAAGGAGATATAAGGTGTATTTTCGTTAATTTCAAAATTCTATTTTTGGCATATTAGAAAAAGGAGATATAAGGTGTATTGTGATTATTTGAAAATTATATTTTTGCATGTTAGAAAAGGAGATATAAGGTGTATTGTGGTTAATTTGAAAATTGTATTTTTGGCATATTAGAAAAAGGAGATATATTTTAAATTGTATTTTTGCATGTTAGAAAAAGGAGATTTAAGGATTTAATTGTTAATAAAGCTTTATATTGAGAATTTCAAAAGGGAGATATAATAAGTTATTTTAAAGATGTATTGTGCATATTTTTAAGGGTTTTAAAAGTGATTGATTTGATATCTAATCAAGAAAATAAAAAGAGAATTACTAACCAGTTTTTGAAGGGGCAAACAAAAGGAAAATTATTTTTGTCAAAACAGGTTTGTAAATTACTAGCATAATTTACTTCATGTTTCTTGAGTTTCCTTGACTGATACATTACTACTAAAACCCCTTGGGATAAGACCTCTCCTAAACCTTCCAAAGATGCATCTGTGCATACTAAGAGATTTTCCTATGGATCAAGGATTTTTAGAATACATGTGGTAGTAAGTTTGTGTTTCAACAACTCAAAAGATACTTCACACTTATCTATCCATTTAATTTCTTTTCCTTCCTCTAAATATTGGTAATAGGATACACAATCTTAGAGTAATCTTTCACAAAGCATCTAAAGTAGCTTGTGATACCTATAAAAATTTATACTTTAGTCATATTGGTGGGTTGTGGCCAACTCACATTGGCCTCAATATTATTTGGATCTACTACTATTCTATTATCGAAAATAAATGGTCCATGATATTGTACCTTAGGGACATAAAAATTAGTTTTTGAGAGGTTACCATAAAGTTGGTTTTCTCTTAATAATTCAAGCACTATCCTTACATGTTTATCATGCTCTTCCTAGTTTTTAGAATATATCAGAATGTCATCTAAGAAGATTGAGAGACAAATGGATCTAACTGTATTTGAACATATTTCTAATTATATTCATGAATGTGGCTAGTGCATTAGACAACCCAAATGGTACCACTTGAATTTATAGTGCCCACAATGGATTTTGAAGGCAGTTTTATGAATATTCTCCTCACAAATTCTCAATTGGTGGTATCCTGATTTCAAGTAAATTTTAGAGAATATGGTCGTCCCTTTCAATTTGTCAAACAAATCCTCTATTCTGGGCAAGATATATCTTTTCTTGATGGTCAATTTGTTTAACATTCTATAGTTGATACACAATCTCAGCAATCCATCCTTATTCTTTACAAAGAGAACAGGTGTACCCCATGGTGACACACTGGGTTTTATCAACTCTTTTTATAACCCCTGGAGTTATACCTTTAACTCTTGCATCTCTATCGGATTTATCCTATATAGATTTCTATGTATAGGCTTAGTTTCAAGCATCAGTTCTATAGCTAAATCAAATTCTCTTTTCAATGGTAATCCAAACAAATATTTAGAAAATACATCCTTATATTCCTACAAGATTGGGTGTTTATCAAACATCTCTTCTTTTTAATTTTTTACTTTGCTAAACCTAACCACGAAAATCCATCCACCCTTTTCATAGTCTTTTTTAATTGCATTATCGATAATAATTGAGGTAAAAAAGAACCTTGTTCACTAGAAATTTACCTTCTTTGCTTATCACTATCAGTGTAATCAATCCATATTTTGTGGAAATTGATTACAACCTCATGGGACTTCAACCAATCCATCCCTAAAATAACATCAAAGGCATGAAGAGGAGCCACATATAGGTGCCATTTTGTGGAACCATTGGGTAATATGACTTACAAGTTGGAATAACATTGATCCACGAAGTAGGTTTATCCAGAACATACTCTACTTTCCACCCTTCTACCAAGAATATTGGTCTCTCTGGTATATCCCTAACTAAACTATAAGAAATACAGTTATTTTTTGCTCCACTATCTATTCGAATTTTAACATAAAATCATACCTTTCAGATGCAATGGTGTAACTTGTCCATTGACATCCGCATCAATTTTGTGGTTTGGATCTTTAGGTATCTTACTAGTTCCTGCTTTTTATGGATATTTATTAGCATAGTGGGGACCTCCATAGACGAAGCACCCTATCTTGTGTCTAGAGTGTTTTTTCCAGTTTAGTTTCTTAGGCATATCTATGGGTCATATATTAGACTATCTCTAAGGTCAATTTTTATTGTTGGTGTTATCATTAATGTTAATTTCTTCTTATTATATTCCCCTACTTTCTTGCCATTATTATTTGTAGAGCAGAGGTATTTCTTGCCCTTCTTATTTTTGTTATTTTTCCATTGCATGAGACCTGCATTATTTCTCTTCCTTAAAGCCTATCGATCTTCTTTTGCTAGATTAGCATAAATGAAATAAGATTTATTTGGCAGTTTTATTTCCACACATTGAGCCATCTCACACACCTTTTCCTGCTTCACTTTATTCACTTGATTGTATTGGATTGATGCAAATCATTTCTACATTTGAAGAGTGATCTTAACCTTTCATGGTTTTGGTCTTTCATTAATCCCAATGCTGGTTTCTTTTAGATTTAGATCTTCACTTTTTATTATAGTTTTTGGTAATTCTACTTCTTGTAGAGCTCTAGTTGAAGAACTAGGGCTCACTAGAGTGTTCAACGCTTATTGTTGTTGTTATAATTGTTCTTGCATGAGAAAAACCATAAAAGCAAGGTCCTCTACCACTCTGCTTAAGTCCCCTGATATTTCCCCTCAAGATCTTCTTTTAGACCTTCATTTACTAAGTGGACTTGGAGTTTGGATGTATTCTATTTTTTCTTATCCTACTCTTGGTGCTATTTTTCTTGGTTATTCAAGTACCTCATATTAGGTATTGGTCCATATACCTCCATTAGTTTATTTTATCTTTCAAACAAAACTAAGAACTATCATTATCAGTTAGTAAAGAGTATCACCTATCACACTTACTTTCTATAAGGTGTCCTACTAAGAGTAAGATTAGTCTTTTGATCAATGGTCTGGTTTACTTTCTATAAACCACCATTCCCATGGGAAGATTCCATTCTTCCTAAGGTGCACATAAAAACCAATCATGGTTAGGTTCTTTCCAAGGTAGACTTCTATCCCTACATTAGAGTTTAGCTTTAGGAAAAATTAAGAGACCTACAACCATGCTTTGATACCAACCACAATGACCCTAATTTAAACGATATTTTTTTCTTTTTGGTTCGAGTTTAGCCAAGATAATCCAGATAAATTAAATAAAATATTTTACCACATTAAGAGTTTTAGATGCTGCAACATCCCTCAGGTGGACAGGAGTGGCCAATTCTCCCATAATTTATTTTGGGGTTTACCTTGTACACTGCCCATACAACTTAAAGGACACCTTTATGTGGTCACCCCATTTCCTTTCTCTCTTTTGAAGGATATTATAACCATAATATGTGGATTAATCCTATCCTGTTTGCTTGAGAAAATGGTAAACCAAATCCCATACTAGTGTCTAGCATTCCTTACTAGTGTTTACGCATAAGTTTCTTATAGCTTATACATATCATTTAGCATAAACTATTGTGTACCATTAATCTACCCTTTAGATATATTAATGGAGGTGATTATAGTATGTGTGGCACCTCCATTTAGTTGCCCATCATTCATTTGGTATTACCAAAAACTAGCACACCAAATGACATCCCCATAAAAACTATCCTTCATTATTTCGGGTCCCTATGACTATCATTTGTATGATATCTCTCTCACATGGGTATCTCACTTTCTAATAGAGAATCCCATCACATGAATTTAGATACAATGGAATTCTAAGCTCATCATATCTTGGAGCACACCTTAGAGATCTATTTCTGAAGTACCCATTATATCCCTATCCGATTGTCCCATCACTTATCCCTTAGTTCTAGTCCTAACCTTAGGGATCTAACTAGGTTAACATTCTCAAAACCTCTCAAGGAAGAATCCTAGTAAACCAAAGGTAAAACTAAGATAAAGATTTATCCTTTAGATTTAAGAAATCACAATTGCTTAATCCATATTCTATTGTAGAAAATAAACAAGATCTATAAGATTAATCTTTTCTTACCACATTTACTTCATTACACAAATCCATGATATATTCCACTATTATGGTTTATATTATAATCTAAGAATTATCAAATTCATAATAGGTTATTCATTGCTATAAATTCATTTTTAATTTACATATATTTATTTCAAATGTTATTTCTCTAAAACCTTAGTTCCAATTCCAAGGATAAGTTTCCCTTCATTCTCCCTGAAAGGATGTAACTATGATATATAAGTTAATTCTTCCTAACAAACAAACATTGGATAATAAACAAACATTTCTCCTTTGCACATTTTTGTAAAAATACTTCTCATTATAGGCTATTCTCTATCCTTTATTAAATAAAAGTTTTTTCGTTTCCCAAGATGGTCACAGATGATTGAATAACACATTCTAACACACATCCAACTAACTACAAGCCCACGCCACCTACCACTTGGCTAGGGTAGAGCTTAGTTAGCACTCTCATGAAGGCCTATGACTGCCATCATAGGTAGTTAATTTAACACAAAGTGTATGGTTTAATTTAGGCACTTGGATGCCATCCTACCTTAGGTGTGGGATTATAAATTTCAAAAACCTATAACCACCTATGCTTAATCAAAACCTACGTTCAAAGAGCACTACTATGATGGTCCGACAGGGTTCTAAATTTGCACCACTTTGCAGCTTCCTAAATCTTACAATAAAAACAAAAATCATTCTTCAATACATAAAGGTTTGACTTAGATTAATTTCCTTTATCATCGTGCAAAGAGATTTTTCTCCATACAGTGAAAGTTATACTAAGCACTCACAAGAGATGGAAAAATAAACTTCCAAAGGTGGGGTTCTTTGAAGGTCTAAGCCTTTCAATAAACTAAACCATGGTTCTTCTTTCCTACAAAGAGCAACTATGTATAAACTTAGTGTTAATCAAACATCACACTACACTACAGATGGATTACCATAGGCATCTATGTAGAGTCTATGATTTACATATATATGTAGATAACAATGACTAATGGTAACTATAAAAAGACTCATATAGCCTGGTATGGTAACGAGCAAAACTAGATATCTAGCCAACCTCAAGCCCTACATTATCTTGGGCGTACATAACAACAATGTCTAAGTCTTCTGTAATGATGATGTTGCTCTAAAACTGGATATATCTCTTGTATTTCACAAGCAAGAAGTTATAAATATATATATATATATATATATATCGCTCCAAATTTTTCGCATCCCTACCTTCAGGCTATAGGATCCATGCCCGGAAGGAGGATGGGAAAAGGATGGCACAGTACCTCGGACTGAGAGGCCTTGCGAAGGTCCCGCCTCTCGAGGGAGGTGTATTATGGTGATTTTTCGATGGATGGTGGGTTCACCAGGAAACGTTTGAATGGCAGTTTCCACGCCTAGGTTGGGAATGTGTTTGATGTGTTCGGTTTTATCTTTAATCATCCAAGTCCTAGGTTTGGCCAAAATGCGTCTAAGCTATTCTATATGAAATGCAGATTTAAATGAAGACAAAAATAGATTTGGACAGAAAAATAGAAAGAACAAGATGGATTAAAGACCCATACCTGATCCGGATGTCTGATGAAGGTTCTAATTTTTGAAGTAGTCAGGATCGTCTGGAATTCGACAGGATCGTCTCCTATCTGACAAGATCGTCTGAGATCTGACGAATTCGTCAGACGAATTTGTTAGAGACCTGCAAACAAAAAAATAGATGCAAAATATAGAGAATGCAACTATGATAACAGAGGGTAATGATATAAAATGACAGTAAGAACATTAAAATGATGATAATAAGCAAAAACACGAATGCATTATAACGATCTAATGACAATTTATGCTTTTATTATGCATTAAAGCTACATAGGTGAACTCCAAGATGCAGAATAATAAAGAATAACCATAGAATTAACTAAATGTAGAATAATACAGCAGAAAAAGGATGAAGAAATGCAAACTCTGGGCACTGATTGCCCCCAATGTGGACTGCAGTCGAAATCGCCTCAGATTGGGTCGAGATCGTCCGAGATTGTACGAAATCATCTGAGATGAACTGAGCTTGTTTCGGCTGAAAAACAATGAAGTTCCTGCAAACAAACTTGGAAAAATACAAATGCAAACATTGATTTAAGATGGTCTAGTGCGTGTAGAATTCGAGTTACAAGGAATTTCAGCCAGGGGGATGCTAAGGGGAGGGCCTAGGATTAAATAGGCTTAGGATAGAGGTTGGGAGGTTGGAGATCATCCCAATTTGGGAGATCTCCAACGGGGGAGGTCTCTAACGACGCAGACACGCTTCTACCCGGATTAGAGACGTCGTTGGAACAGAGTCCAACTATGCACAAATCAGTTTGGGACGAGATCGTCTGGACGTCCTTCGCCAGACGAAATCGTCCGATCTGAGGCAATATCGTCTTATCGGAGACGATATCGTCTTATCGGAGACGATATCGTCTTATGGACAAAACAAATTCTAAAAATGGCGTGAGAAAGGAGGAAATGGGTTAAACGGCGATTTTGGGAGCGATTTTGGAGGTTGAAATTTGAATTTGAATATTTACTAGAGTAATTGTAATTATTAAGGTTTTACTGCGCCAATTTTAGGGTGCTACATTTTGCCCCCTCTTTAGCGAATTTTCCGAAGAAAATGCGTTAAAGATGAGTTCTTCTCGATCTACGAGAAAGCAAAAATTATTCCCATTTTTAGGCGACGATTCTTGGTCGAATCGTACGACAACTTACTATGGTGCCCCCTCCGTGTTTTTACCCAAATCGAACGTTTGAGGTAAAAACACGAAAAAGCAAAATTTTAAAATGTTTTTAATTGTGTTTTGAATAAAATTAAGAAAAATAGGGTAAAACCCTAATTCATTGTTACTGTTCATTTTTCTGGTTTTTAGAGCTCTACAAGAAAAATGGTCGAGACAGCGCACAGATCGACAGAGGTCCGATGCGGGCTACGGGTAAGAGTCTAAACTTAGTTTAGAATGCTTTAAGTTGAATTTACATGCTTTTTAGGTGAATTTTGAGCAATTTTTGAGCATCGTGGCCGTTTTTGGGCCGTCGACGTCGTCGGGATGAAATCGTCCCGATTTCGATGAAATCATCTCAAGTTCGTCGATTTTGTCTAAGGGCGAAATCGACGAAAGGGGGACAATTTTGTCAAATTAGGGACGATTTCGGCTTGCAAAATCGGAGACGATTTTGCTCAAATTTGGGACGATATCGTCCAATAGTGGACGATATCATCATTTATATAAAATTGAACTAATTTTACTTGCATTATTAATTACTGAGTTTTTTATTAATGATTTTTATTGTGTTGTTTTTATGTTGCAGAGAGGATTACTAAAGAGCAGAGAATGGAAATATGG
Organism: Wollemia nobilis; assembly: GCA_028583015.1. Classification (NCBI taxonomy): domain Eukaryota; kingdom Viridiplantae; phylum Streptophyta; class Pinopsida; order Araucariales; family Araucariaceae; genus Wollemia; species Wollemia nobilis. The sequence goes on from JAQPPZ010016925.1 coordinate 9,889,595, forward strand.
CGGGTTGAGGGATGACTTGGCTGCTCTGTCTCAGGCAGAGCGAGATCAGCTGGCACAGGTCGGCTTGCAGCATGTGGCGGAGATGCCACAAGTTTCTATAGATATGGGGCTATTGACAACCCTAGCAGAGAGGTGGTATCCGGGTTCTTCCTATTTTTGGTTACCGATAGGGGAGATGACTCCCACACTAGAGGATGTATGGAGGATTTTGAGGATCCCCATACAAGGACGACTGATCACTCCCATGGCCAATCAGGGCCACGCGATGATGCGACTATGTGGCGATCCGAGCTTCGCCCTGGAGAAGGGCGGAGTGAACATCGAGTCGTTGCATCAGATGCCTGGGGCATCGAGACTCACATGGGTTTTGGCTGGGGTGGTAGGTGGACTTCTGTTGTGCCACCAGAGCGGATGCAGGGTACCATGGGTACTGGCAGATGTGGTCTGTGACATGAGAGACCACGGCTATAGGTTTGCTTGGGGCAGCTTTGTTCTATGTCAATTGTATAGGATCCTGCATGGGGTCGTGTACAAGGGCGATCGATGTCTGGTTATGACATCACTACTATAGGTTTGGTGTTGGGAGCACATTGCGGTGCGGAGGCCGGTAGGGCTCCCACTGACAGGGATTGACGGGGAGAGGCCTCGAGCTTTCTACTGGTGGCTCTGGAGAGGGTCACAACGACGGATAGATCTACCGATGTCCCGAAGACTACTTGATGACCTTGTCTCCGACCAGATCACCTGGAGGCCTTGGAGGGACCATCCAGGGTGGGCCGAGGATGGACAGGAGTTGGCTCGCATCAGGCGAGTCTGCTGGCTAAGGATGGAGAGGGGAGAGGTGGAGCTCCACCGCTACGACCAAGTTTTGCGATAGTTCGGTCTACAACAAGGGATCCCATCTCTCAGGGATTACGAGTTTTCCCGGACCATCCGGGATAACACTACAGTTAGCGGGGCTCTAGATATGCAGCGATTCTGGAGTCAGGATGTAGATGATGCCCCCATTCAGCCAGTGGATGGGGACGACACTGGAGTAGTCGACGGCTATGATGCCTGGTACGCAGGCATCCACCCTCCTCGGATGACGAGGGCTCAGGGTCCGATTCATGTAGTTGTGCGTCGAATGGGGAGGCGGTGCCAGGCGGCCATTGAGGCGGCCCAGGGTCACGGTGGGAGAGAGCAAAGGAGACCACAGGCACAATAGAGGCCACGAAAGCGGGAGAGGAGGGAGGAGAGACCCCCTTCTCCATAGAGAGAGAGGCCACCATCGCCCGATAAGGGCAAGGGTGTTGACACTAGGGAGAGCAACGAGACAATGACTCTCCGAGCGAAGACAGTCCGTCTCCAGGCATAGGTGCAGACCCTGTAGGAGGAGGCTGCACGCCACCGAGCTGAGGTGACACAGCTCAGAGATGAGATTGCACGCCTCAGAGCACGGGGTGGAGGGGCGAGCACTCGGGAGCTAGCACGGGCTATTGCCCAGATCACATTTTATCAGACACTATACCACCATATGGTGCCAGAGGAGGAGAGATTACCACTGTCGGCTACCATTGTGGATCCGATCAAGATTGGGTCGTCAAGGACTTCATCTCGATCCACGACTAGGACTCGCAGTACCACACATACTACGATGGGGCCACCTCGTCCACCTCAAGGCAGGGGAGGAGATGAGGCTGAGAGCTCGAGGGGTTCTCGAGGCTAGCTACTACAGATTGCACTGCATAGATTGATATATAGTATTTACTATTTTTGATAGAGGATTGAGTATGCCGAGGTACAGATTGTGGCATACCGATTTGGTTTTGATATGATGTATATTATGGTTGATACATATATAGATGAGATATTTTTGATCATATGACTTGTGTCTTATGTATTTTTATGATGCTTTTAATGTTTTGATTGATTGATTTGATGATTCATGTAATTACGTCGTTGGAAATATTATGGTTGAAATGTCATGCTTAAAAAATTTAAATGAAATAATCTGATAGAACAAATTGGTTGTTTGTGATGTGATGATTTGATAAAAAATAAATAAAAGGGACTTTTAACAATAATTTCAAAGGACATTGTCGCTATTATAGACCATTTCATGGAGTCGCCGCTCACTCGGTCGTCAAGCTAATCCCAATATAGAAATATTGTTAAAAAGTAAAAGAGTGCTTAAGAGACTGTCTTAAGACTTTGGTGCAATGGTGCAAATGATGATGATGATGGTTTGTTTTCAGAGTTTCATAAAAATAGTATGCATGAAATAATGTTAAAATGATTTTTTGCTAGGCATAAATTCCTAAGTGTGATAAATTTTTTGGATAATTCCCTAGGAATTATACCATCATTGCAAAATTGAAGGTTGACATAATGACATGAAATAGTGATAATGTGCATGCTTTTTGAAAGCATAATTGTGTAACATAATGATTTAAGTCATATGTTTTTTATGATTTGATTTGAAATAAATGGAGAATAAAAATTGGTACAATGGTTTGCGCTAGGCATAGAATATGTAGGTATAGACTTATACCATCATCGCGAAAATCAAAGAAGAAAATAGATTGTTTTATTGCATGGTTGATTTTTAATTTTTGAAAATATGAAGATGAGGACTTGCGCTAGGCATAAAATTCCAATTTTGGTTTTGGAACTATACCATCATCGCAAAAGTCGACAATATATATATATGTGTGTTTTGATTGTATGGTTTTGAAAGAAATTTTTATTTTTTCTATTATGTATGTAGTTGTCTTTATACTAAACAACTGTACTTTAAAGAAGAAAATGAATTATTCCAGACAATTTGCAAAAAAATATTTCAAAGTATCTTAAAGACAAAAGTTAGATTTATAAGGAATCCCATGTGCATATGTGAATTCATTTCCAATCTTGATTTATCATAATGATACACAAAATCTCTCAAATACAAATGTGTGTGCAATTGTTATGTTCGTTTACCAGTTTTGAGCAAGATAATATGATACAAGTGATTTGAATGAACCAAATAAGTGTTCATTAACCATGATTTAGATGCATATAACCATACCAGACTACTATGTAAGTCGGATTATCAAGAGCTAGCTAATCCATAAGCAGACATAGGTCTGTACAAAAGAAGGTTGCTAATGTGACAGACATATCGCCACGCTAGGAGTTACCCAAGGCCAAGCAAGTTGGGCACAAACCACCTGTTATGGGGCTTACCTCATAGTTTTTGAATAATTGAGAATTCTAGGGATTCAAGCTCATCAACCCTTCTTTTCTTTTCAAAGGGTAGGGAAAGGGATTTTATTGCTTTTGCTTTTGCTTTCATTTCTTTTCTTTTTGTATTTTTGCTTGATAATGCTTGGAACATTGTTGTAATGATATAAAATAACATTTTTCTTTTTCTCTTTTTCTTGAACTTTGCTTTTTCTTTTTTTCTATGCTAGGGATACTTGCTCGGATTAGCTATAGAGCAAGGGATTTTTATTCTGGGTAGGGGTGAGCTTGTCCTTTTGCCAATTCTCAAAGATTCTAGACCATGTGCATGATAGGATAGCAGGGGAAACTTTTCACTCAAGAAACCACTTCTACTATGTAGCATAGCATGGACATTACAAATATAATCATTTTATTGTGAAAGGATGTGCTTGGTTTTGCTTGGTTTAAGTAAATAACAAGATCAATTCTCTATGCTCAAACTTTATTTAATTGAATTTTGTGGACTTTGATATAAGAGAGATTAGTAATCATGTCAGATAAAAAATCAAGATATTTATTTTGTGTTTGTGAAAGTGAGGGATTCCAAATAAATGCTAATTTATCCAAAATAATTTGAAAATATAACTGCAACATTTGTAAAAAATATATAAAACTTTTAAGTTTTAGAATGTTGACCCCTTCTTCTTTATGTTTTTTGTTTAAAGTCAAGAATATTCTTTTTTTATTTTTATTTTTTTTTTGTTTTTGAAAGAATTAACAAGTGCCATAAATAAATACAACAAATATTTTTGAATATTTTGATGATTTGGATGTTTTTTGGTGTTTTTATATTTTAAGTTTATGAATTGAAAGAAATACAATGTGATTGTTTTTTTTTTTGAAACTTTTATATTTTATATGAATTTTTAGATGATGGAATTGGTGGTATATACAAGATGATCTATATACACTATACAAGGTTATTTGAGTATAGCATGTCTAAGGTTGCTTCAAAATCAAAGGAGGTTTTGAAGGATAATTTGGTTGTGGTGAAGGTAAGAACAAAAGGTGATGAATAAAAGGTAGTGATAACAAAAGCTTTGTTATAATGTAAAATAATGTAGCAAAAGATTTGACTTTTATATGTATGAAATTGATCATATTACAAAATAAAATATCAGAAGGATAAGAAAGTTCTTCATTCTTATCACTATCTTCCAAGTCTTGATAAGATGGAGGAAGCATATATGAAATATATGCATGGGTGTTATTTGGTAAACAAGGATGATCATATATGGATGAAGAAAAGTGATGGATAGAAAGTAATTGTGATAATAGAGAATGTATAGAACTTGATGTTTCAACCGTTAAATATTCTTCAAATGGTGTTGGGTCACCATGTATGGTGACAATTTTATTTGCAAGTTCAAACTTCAAACATTGGTGAAGAGTGGAAGGGACAACCCTCATCGTATGAATCCAAGGACTCTGGAGAAGTAGGTTGTAAGGTGAAGGGCAATATGCTACATAAAACAAAGTATCCAGGATCTTGGATCCAATATTGAGGGGAAAAATTATAGTACCTTGAGCTTCTTGAATTTCATTTTTAAAAGATTTTATAATAACATTTGATTCATTAAGATCTTCTTCCTTTGATTTGAGTTTTTGGAATAATTGATAAGTGCATAAATTAAGAGAGGAGCCATTATCTACCATGATAGTTTTAACAGGTGTTTCTTTACTAGATCCTGTAATGTAAAGATAGTAGTCTTCTTGTGGAGTAGAGGAAGGAATCTCCTCATCATAGAATGAAATATGGTTAACCTCAAGAGGGTTTACACCATTAATTATGTTCTTAGAGAAAATATGATGAGGAACAAATTGTTGGCTAGGTATTTTGAACAAAATTTCCTTATGAGAAATTTGTAATACTTCTAAAAGGGATATCTTTGCTTGAGGATTAATCACTTGTTGTTGGCTATCAAAGGGGATTTCAGATTGATATTTTGATTCTAAAGATGAGCTTTCTATGCTTACATTCCATTTTGGATCATTCTCTAGAGCCAAAGATAGTTTTGAAGGTTGGTCAAATGAGGAATCCATCTCTTGAATATCAGATTGAGTTGATTGAACTTGAGGTTGCTCATTTGTCATTTTTGTTACAATATTAGTAATATCATCATGATGGGACACATTAACATGCAATATTTGATTGGTTTCCTATTGTTGATATTTGAATAGGGGTTCTTGGGAGATCCCCATGTCTTGATTGATTATTGGTATTTGTTGTGTAGGAGTTTGATAGTTTACTGGAGATTTATAATCAGTTGTAGATTGTAATTCCTTTATATTAAAAAGACCCTCATCAATCAAATCTTGAATTGCACATCTTAAATCTTTACAATTTTGTGTCATATGTCCATCTACTCTATGATATTCACAATGTAGCTCAGGTTTAAACCAATCTGTTGTGGTATCAGGTTGTCTTATGGAAGGGAGTTCAATCATATTTGTGTCAAGTAAATACTTGAGAATTATATCCATTGGTTGATTGAGCTTAGTAAATTTACGTGATGAAGGTTTTCAAGAGGTTTTTGATACGTGCCTTAGGAATTCAGTCATAAAAGGGCCTAATGGTTTCTCACCTCTACTTTCTTTATTATGGGTAGAATGATGACAGGAAGATTGCGAAGTAGGAGGTGAGTGCATGGTAGAATTGGAAGAATAAGTATTTTCTTGTTGAAATGGATGTGTTGTATTGAAAGAAGAATATTGAAATGGTGGAGGAGGATTGTATGTGGATCGATAGACATAATATGGATATATGGGAGAATAGATAATATCGTTATGAAGAGGATTGGCAAAGGGATTGTCCTATTGGGGTAAGGATGAAAAATGAGAAAAGTGTGATGGAGGTGGTGTTGAATAGGGATGAGGTTGGTCATAATCAACAAATGTATTTGGTTGAATTCTTCCAACATTACTGATGGGCTCATATTGATTTGAGTAAAAACTCATGGTTTCTTTAGTACTTCTAAAAGTAATATTTAGCATCTACTATTTAGAATTGAATCTAAAACATACAAACTTGAAATGATGATTTTGTTATTTTTTTTTTCTTGTATACATATATATTTATATATATATATATATATATTTTATTTTCAAAAGGTTTGAAATGCATTCACGTCGGGTTCACCAAAATGTATCGCTCCAAATTTTTTGCATCCCTACCTTCAGGCTATAGGATCCGTGCCCGGAAGGAGGATGGGAAAAGGATGGCGCGGTACCTCGGACTGAGAGGCCTTGCGAAGGTCCCGCCTCTCGGGGGAGGTGTATTATGGTGATTTTTCGACGGATGGTGGGTTCACCAAGAAACGTTTGAATGGCGTTTCCACGCCTAGGTTGGGAATGTGTTTGATGTGTTCAGTTTTATCTTTAATCATCCAAGTCCTAGGTTTGGCCAAAATGCATCTAAGCTATTCTATATGAAATGCAGATTTAAATGAAGACAGAAATAGATTTGGACAGAAAAACAAAAAGAACAAGATGGATTAAAGACCCATACCTGATCCGGATGTCTGATGAAGGTTCTAATTTTTGAAGTAGTCAGGATCGTCTAGAATTCGATAGGATCGTCTCCTATCCGACAAGATCATCTGAGATCCGACGAATTCAGTCGAGACACTGCAAATAGAAAAATAGATGCAAAATACTAGAGAATGCAACTATGATAACAGAGGGTAATGATGTAAAATGACAGTAAGAACATTAAAATGATGATAATAAGCAAAGAAACGAATGCATTATACCGATCTAATGATAATTTATGCTTTTATTATGCATTAAAGCTACATGGGTGAACTCCAAGATGCAGAATAATAAAGAATAACCATAGAATTAACTAAATGCAGAATAATACAGCAGAAAAAGGATGAAGAAATGCAAACTCGGGCACTCGATTGCCCCCAATGTGAACTACAATCGAAATCGCCTCGAATTGGGTCGAGATCGTCCGAGATTGTACGAGATCATCCGAGACGAACCGAGCTTGTTTCGCTGAAAAACAATGAAGTTCCGCAAACAAACTTGAAAAACAAACAAACAAAATGCAAAAGGCAAGGAACAAACACCTTAGATTGGGAGACGCCGAGAACGAAACGCGAGATGAACAAGCTGTCGCTGAAAAATAATGAAGTTCTGCAAACAAACTTGGAAAAATACAAATGCAAACATTGATTTAAGATGGTCTAGTGCATGTAGAATTCGAGTTACAAGGAATTTCAGCTAGGGGGATGCTAAGGGGAGGGCCTAGGATTAAATAGGCTTAGGATAGAGGTTGGGAGGTTGGAGATCATCCCAATTTGGGAGATCTCCAACAGGGGAGGTCTCTAATGACGCAGACATGCTTCTGCCCGGATTAGAGATGCCGTTGGAATAGAGTCCAACTATGCACAAATCAGTTTGGGACGAGATCATCTGGACGTCCTTCGCTAGACGAAATTGTCCGATCTGAGGCGATATCGTCTTATTGGATATGATATCGTCAAACGGACAAAACAAACTCTAAAAATGGCGCGGGAAAGGAGGAAATGGGTTAAACGGTGATTTTGGGAGCGGTTTTGGAGGTTGAAATTTGAATTTGAATATTTACTAGAGTAATTGTAATTATTAAGGTTTTATTGCACCAATTTTAGGGTGCTACAAATATATATATATATATATATATATATATATATATATATATATATATATATATATATATATATATATATATATATATATATATATATATATATATATATATATATATAAGAAACACAAGTCTAATCTATCTCATAGTTTTGAAGCACCTTCTTCAACTGTCACATCCCACCTTGGAGGACTATTTTTAAGATGCTATTTGTATAGTGATAGCTAGTTTTAATGTCTAATATATTTACAGTGTATTTATCAAAAGAAAATGATGCTGCGTTGCTTGATGATAGGAAAATTTATTCTTATAGATGGAAGACTGACCACCAAGAGATGATAAGGGAAATGATGACTATGACAACTCAATAGGTAAAGCTCTTATTTCTATCATCATTGGTTACCTCCCTGATGGTGGTGTTATTTAAAAAAAAAAATCTCGCCCAATCAAAGGAAAAATGGTGATGGGGGATACTGAGCGCATACATCGAATGCTTGAGTTAATTTAATACTGAGCCAAATCAAAGGAAAAATGGTTAATTGAATTTTTCTTGAAAATGCACATTAAATAATATTTTACATTTTTCAAATTACCTTAGAAAGATATTATATATATATATATATATTTATCATGCAATTTATTATGATTTAGTGAAATCTTAAAGTAAAAGATTTATTTTGAATATGCTTATTTGATCTAGTTGATCCTATTTTAGAAGGAAATTAGGTAGTTTGTGTTTTTATGAACTTGCTCAATTTTGAATGGATTATAAAATAAGAAAAAAACTACCTTGAAGAATTAAAAAATCAATCTTTCCTAACACAAGGCTACTTTGGGAAGGTTGAAATAGTGGATAATATTCTTCTCTTATCTCTATGGATTTCCTTTCCATTAATATATATATATATATATATATATATATCAGGAAGCTTTAACTTGGGATAAGAAAAAGAAGATAAAATAAATAAAATCTATATATAATTAGAAGCATGTTTTTTGAAAGAAAGAAAGCAAAAAAATAATATTAAATAAAATATATATTTAGAAATATCTTTCTTGTTTGAAATAAAGAAAGCTATAAATTATCATTAAGATTGAGAAAAAGAGGAGGCTATGCTGTGTTATGTGGGAGGCTATGGTATGTAAGGCTGAAAAAAAAAGGAGCTTAGAGAAGCACAAGGAGAGCATTCAACGGTTGGAGAATTCGAGTTTGGGTCTATCGACTATAATCTATATTACTTTTTATCTAGTATAAAATAAAATGAAAATCCTAAGTGTTTGTACAGTTTACTTTAACTGTATGACTCTCTTTTTCAATGTATGTTCTAGACAAATTATGTTGAATATTGTTTAGTTATGTTCTTGTAAATAGAATACAAAAATGACAATAGATGGTTTTGCAACTTAGGGACATTTGTGTGCTTGTGCATGGCATAGGCTACGGTTCCATTCATTCATTGGTAAATCCATTTTGTTTCTAGGACTGCGATTTCTAGACTTCTATGCATTGAGATATCGATGCCATTGTACCACCTTAAGAAGGCACCCTGGTTAATGAATTTATTCAGCCATTCCTTTTGCAATTAGGGGTTGGAGAACTACTTATATTAAACTAATTAAAACGTAGGATACCAAACCCTATGGGTTACCCAAGAACTGAACTGACAACGTCAACCTATTCTAGCACTACATATCTGGATATACAAAATCCCAATACTCTCTCATAGTTATTCTCAAATTCCTTGAGTAGATATGAGATGTAGGAAATATTGGGTTATCTGATCACTCATCGCATAAAGAAATAAGACTATGTTGTTACAACAAAATCTATTCTTCATACTCAAAAAATGTGTTAGACTGGAAGGTCTACATCCGAGTCTTATTTGTATAGACAACTTCTATTTGTCACTGTTCTTGAAATTCATCTACAGACTGTACCAACAATCTCCTAATCGACATTCTGAATTTTGGGTATTTGTATAGTAAACACCATATTTATCTTTATCGTGGTCTAGGGTGTTTACCAGATGATTAGGTGCTTAATATAATATTATCTATTCAGGATCACTTACGACTGGCTTCATCTACCATCGGAGAACACCATTGACGAGAAATATGTGAATCATAATCACCTTTATCAACTAGTCGGTAGGCAGTGATGTTGTCAAAAGATACTAGCAGCATACCTGTGTATGAACTATTAATGATTCATAGGTATGGCACAATAGCTTCTTATGTGAAACATAACAAACATCACTATTTTATAGACTTCCACCTGCGTATAATGCTATTCCATTTCATAGTCAAACTCAACTCTGATGATTGTCACAAGGTATTGTGTTATTAAGATAGATATTTTGGCCTCATATCGCCCTTAGCATGGTTGTATTGCCATCATTTCAATATTATAGCCTACTTCAAGTTCATCTATCAGTGAAGGAGTGTGATTCTTATTAGAACCCAAGCTTTTCAACCAAACATTATTTGTCTATTAGTGAAACTCTAACCGGTTTGACATATGGTGTTCACTATGTCACACTTCACCAAGGACCATGTCATACTGGTTTGATACTGCAAAGTTTAATGTAATTAATTCATAACAGATATGGTAAGGTACTAATATGTGATGGGTCTACAAATATTCCTTTGTTTGCATAGTATGTAAATAAAACCTTGGTTAGATTGGTAGGATTATACTACCTTATGTTAGGAAGACCTCATAAAGATATTGTAAATAAGTCATTGGTATATGTGATAGTTTAGATATATGGGAATATTTAAGTCCCTTCGTTTATCTTAAACAAAGTATATTATTAAGCTTAAAAAATATTTGAAACAAGCCTTTTTATACGGAACTATTGTATGTTTTTTTCATAAGGAGTTATGATGAAATTAAAAACATATGGAGAATGTAGTGAAATTTGAATGGCTTTAAAATTAAAACAGTTTCCTTTATCATTGGAATGATTGAAAAATCAAACTGAAATCATTTAGATTTGTAAATATGGATTTTGTTTTAATTCATATAGATACTTATTTAGATAAGAAGGATGAATTTTAGACATAAAGTGATTCATCTAATTCTTCCTTTATAATTGGTCTTTGTAAACGTCAGTTTTAAATGACTTTATGTAGAAATCAAATGATATTGGATTTTCTTATTAAATTTAGAAATCAAATGATATTAAATGAAATTATATATATATACAAATATATATATATATATATATATATATATATATATATATATATATATATATATATATATATATATATATATATAGTATTTCTATTTCAATATATGTATTATAATGAAAATTGTAACTGAAATTTATCAACTAGAAGAGTGGAAGAGTACCTTCTAGTTTTGGGAAAGGACGAATTGGTGTCCTTTCCTTGGGAAGAGGTATGGGACTCTTCCCTATGTTTGGTGATGATTTTAAATGTGAGAATTAAATGGAAGTAATGATTTTAGTGGAATTATAGATTTTGTATGAAAAACACATACTCTGAGTTTTATGAAATTTTTAATGAATAGAATCCACTAGAAGAATGGATGATCTTGGTGTCCATCCAGGAAGAGGTATGGGACTCTTCCAAATGTCCCTAAAAATCAAAGGAATGACATTCATATTGATTAGGATTAGAAAAGTAAATTATTTAGAGATAGACCTTGATTCTAGATGATTTATGGTAATTTATGGGGTTTCCCTCTTTTGAGAGATTAATTGAATAGTATTGAAGCAAATATTAGAGGTAAATTTGGTATCATTTGGAGATAAGAGAAATAATATTTGGATTGAATTTTGATAACCAAATTAGCAAGATAATTAGAGATTAGGTTGGATCAAATTTTGGAAAAAAAATATCTGATAACATTTTACAAATTCATTCGTGTAAACTTTATAATAGAGGATGAAATAATTGATTGCATATTGGGATCCAATTATGGAAATGAATTGATTTGAGAGCTAACCTTGGATTGAAATATAAAAATTGTGTAGGATATTTGATGCATATTTAGCTCACATTTGGGAAGAGAATTGCTAAGATTTGGAAAGTAATGAAAAGAATCTTGGATCAAATTTAGAAAGCAAATTTGATAGTAATTGAGAATCAATTTAATTGATTAATATGTTGTATTCAATGGGGAATTATACCCCTATTTGTTTGTATATAATCATAGAAAATAGCTTTAGTATAATGAGTTTTATATTACCTATGCTAAAACTCTAAGGGTTTAATTTTATTAACCTAATATTAAGGAGAAAGGTGGCTGACATGGGTTGTTATAACAGGATGTAATTATGAAATGATATATAGGTTAAATTATTAGCTTAAATTATTAATTTAGGAAGAATGGTTTGTTAATGAATTAAAGGTATGGGACTTTAATTCATTGATTGACTTTGTGTCAATTATGTAGAATGATTTTGGAATTCATTCTTGAGGGAACTTATATGGTTCTCTCTAACATCGATACGACTTCTCCAAAATAAGATTCTGATGATTATCATAGACATATGAAAATTCTTACAATGGATTAGAGGAAGGAATCAATATATTCCTTAATTGCAACATGAATTTAAAAGGGACAAATGGATTCCTTATTGTTATGGGAAATACCTTAATGATACAATGATGACTTAGAGAAGGGAATTAGAAAAAATTCCTAATTGCATCATGAACTTGATAAGGAACAGTTGTATTCCTTGCCATGTATAATGAATTGAAAGGGACCCATAGTGGCCCTTCTATATCTGTACCTATAGTGGCCCTTCTATATCTGTATTATTTGATAATTTAAGTTTATGAATATGAGGAAAGAACATATTTTGGAGGCTAAGTTTATTCCCCATGAGGGTTCCCAAGATAAACAATGTATCACTCTATTTGTGGTTTGATGTGTTAATTCTTGTGCATGTGTTTTTACTTCAAAATGAGAACGATTTAAATGGATAAGATGGTTAACTGCTTGATGAAACAATTATGCAATTCTTAGATTATGTTAATGAGTAATATGATGCAAGGAATGTATGCTTAACTTTAATAGGTTGATTATTTAATGATATACGATTATGTCAATTATTATTTGGAATGTATTGGGAAATTTTGAAAGATGTAGTTAACTAGCTTTACCTTTCAATAAATAGCACTTGATGTAACCAATAGTTGTATGGATGCAAAAAGTAGAATGTAATGAAAAGTAAATCTTACTTAAATAGATATCTCATGTGTGCTACATTCTTAAGAATCATAAAGTAATGGATTCTACTCCTTAAGAATTAATTGGGTTATGATCACTTCATAAACATTCCTGGTTGGTATAACCTAAAACATTATGATAACCTGAAATAAGCCTTAAGAGGTATAAGGTAATATAATCATGCTTAAGATGGCATTCCAAGGATTATGTAATTTTAATCATGTATAGTGATTTTGTTATCCCATCAAGAAGATGTGGGTTGGATCTAAGATCTATGAATAACCATTGTTGAGGTTATTTCATCTATGATGGTTTTCCATATTCAAGGTATTCACCTATATACTAGTCTTAGTGGACAGTATGGTTAGGGATGATTTCCCTTTTTAGAGGGATGAAATCTAACGCTTGGTCAACGTTCTCGTATCCGAGTGATATGAGGGTATCGTAGAAGTTGATCACTTCTACTCAAGAATATTGATGCTATTTGCCTTGATAGCTTACAATCCAAATGGAATGATTCTATCGTAGCTCATGATGATGATCCTTACCTCATGAAATATGAACATGTATATATATATATATATATATATATATATATATATATATATATATATATATATATATATATAAATTTGTGGTAACAAATGGGGTTGTTACATCAATATTTTCATATAAAGGAATACCTTATGGTATTAGAAGATGCTGTTCTGGAGAAGATGCAAATGCTCACCAAAGGTTAGAATCCTTGTTGCTCCTTTTCTCCAAAAATATCCAAAATCTCTCACTATCCTACACGTTCTATGTTCAGATTCCAAAATACCAAAACATATTTTTCTTTCTTTCTCCAAGAGGGTTTAAAGATACTCTAGAATTCATTCAAGATAACAAACTCATAACCATCCACCTTGGCACATCCTTAATTTGGATTTATTTTTTAATTCAAAGCTAAAGAAATGTTTTTTGGTGATTCATTTATTCTAAAAAAAATTGAGCATTTAATTTTTATTCTTCATTTTTCATTTAATGAAGTATCATTAAATATTCTTATCATAGTTCCTTTATCAAGCATGATAAAAATGATAATTTGACATCAATTAGCATATAAGTGTAAAAATATGATATATCAAATTAAGGTTATGCACAATGGTGAATATTCACAAATTGGGCGAATATTAGGATTTCCAAAATTGGAAATTGGTGAATATGAGGACCCTCGATGTCAGCCCATTCACCTAAAATTTTTGGGATCAATTGTTTCTTAGGGTCAATTCACCACAATATATATCCAAACATAGGTATATTTGTACTCATTGGAAAGCTCTTTTTTATCCTGATCTAATGGTGGTGTTTTTATGAAGTTATAAGGTGATTTAATAGGTCAAAATTTTCTCCATAGATAACCTTACTTTTTAGGTATTCAAATTCCCTAAATTTTGGTGTGAAGATGATTGATTTGATTTGCTTAGGATTCGCCTTGATTTCGATTAGGATTCACCATTTTTTTACAAGTATATTTCAAGTCCAACCCCTTATGCATAACCCTGTATCAAATAGCAAGAGCATAAACTAGATCTAAAAAGATATCACAAGTCAGTTCATTATGACTACATAAACCATCAAATTTTTGGCCACTTTCAAAGGTGTTTATTCTTGCAAAAAGATAAATCTATTTGTGGCAAAATTAAAATAGGACATAAAGTCGAAGAAGCTAAAGGTCATATGACATCTTATTTATCCACTATAGAGATGGTTTTGAGCAAGTATGAGGAAGCACATATTATGGTATCTAAGGAATAACTATTAAAGAAACAAAAAATATTGGGGCAATGTTATCTATAATTTTAAGAATTACATAAAATATGAAATTGAGAAATTTATCATCATCCATGATTATCTATATCATATAGAAGAAAATGTGAAATAAGCTAATGAAATACTAGGCACAACAAGAATATAATTCCAACTTATCCAACTAGAAATCGTAAGGTACAAGGGCTTAATCTCAAGTTAAAGATAAAAAATAGCACATTGGAGCTATATATAAGGAAGAAGAATGCTTATGTTTAAAAGTAAGAAGATCTACAAAAGGAGAGAGAAAAAATATTCCATTCCTCTGGGAAATCTTAAAAGATATTTGATCTTCTTTATATCCATTTGTTTGTTAAAATTTATATTATTAATACCTATTATAAAGGGAGATGTT
Organism: Wollemia nobilis; assembly: GCA_028583015.1. NCBI lineage: Eukaryota > Viridiplantae > Streptophyta > Pinopsida > Araucariales > Araucariaceae > Wollemia > Wollemia nobilis. The sequence goes on from JAQPPZ010016925.1 coordinate 9,904,883, forward strand.
ATTACCATTGCACAATCCACCCAAATTGGGGATCCACTTGAAATTTTAATTCTGATAAAATTTTAATTTTAATCTAAGTTTGCTTGCATCCATCTTTTACTCTTGCTTTGCATTGAATGTTTTATAAAGGATTGAATTTTTAATTGCATTGATTTTATCTTAATATTTTCAATAAGAAAAGTTACACTCTCCATTGGATGATGTCTAAAATGAGCTTTACGAAGAGTATATTTTGCTTTGACTCTAGGGAGAATTAATGTCCCAATTGATATTGCTACCAAGGTCATTAGGGATTTTCTTTTAAAAAATGCTTATGTGCCCATGATTTAAGTGTAAAATTTTCCTAATCATATAAATGGCCATGTAAAAAAAAGGAATTAAAAAGCATGCTAGCAACTCAATAATATTACGCACTTTCTAAAACCCTAGCCCTCAAATGAAGTAGAATTTTTATGTTTGGACAATTAAAAGAATCATTTTTGGGTAATAATAATAATTTTTGGACATATGATAATCATTTCCGATCATATGAAAATCAATTTCACATGGTTTAATTCCAAGAAGTTAAAAAATCATTTCTAGGCAATAGGTTGCATTTACGCACTTTGAGAATTTATTTTTGGATAATAAAAAATTAATGTTTGGCTCTTGGAAATTAATTTTAACCATTTAAATTTTATCTTGAACTATTAAAATATTAATTTTAAGCACATGGAATTCATTTTCTGCCAATACAATTTTATTTCTATGCAATTAAAATTTATCCTTAGAAATTAGAAATTAATTTCCGAGCCTTTGGAAATGTCTAGATTTTTTTTTTGTTTACGAAAATAAAATGTGAGAAAAAAATAAATGACATAGCCTAAGACCATGTGAAAAAAATATTCAACTGTTGTTTGAATGATAATAGCCTAGGACTAGGATTGGAGGAACGAAAACTATTAAAATAATTTTTAGACCATGCAAAGAAGATAGCCTAGGAATATTTTGGCAATGGTGTAAGCATAAGAAAACATAGCCCAAAGCTAGGACAAGAAGAGCACTTAAGAAAGTAAAAGTTAAAGTATACCCAAAATAGTGTTAAAATTGATATACATGCTAATAAGCTAAGAGCACACAAATTAAAAAAGTGAACCATGACCATGAGCTTGCTCAAAATCACGGTAAAAATGGTCAAAGCACAAATAAAAAATATAGTATGGTTGTGAGCTTGTTCAAAACCATAGTCAACATGGTCAAAGAAAGCATAAATTGAAAAGGCACCACAACCACAAGTTTGCTCAAAACCACAATCAAGCCATTTAAAGAACCCGATCTTCTCAAGTGAACCACAGTTGCTAGTCAATCTTTCCACGTAAGTGGATGAAAGTAGATAACTCAAATCTATGGTCAAACTAGTCAAATAAGCCCAAACTCAAAAGGTAACCATGGTTTTGAGGTAATACAAAGAAAAGGAAGAATCCCATGATCTTGATAAAAATGATCAAAAGCAAAAGCAAAAATGCAAACATGATTTTCAAATAAGTTAATAAGGATTTAACCAACTAGATCATGAGGTTGTATTTCATTTGCTCATCACTGGCAATAATTCTTACCATTCATTTTCAAAATAAAAGAAGCCTTTCACCCGAATTCTTCTAAAGCATTTTGTACCACTCATTTCTTGGAAGAAAATATCAGTCAAGAATTTTGATTAATTAAAATAATTAGATCTTAAGCCTTAGCCTTGGATTTAATATTTTAGGGAACTTTAATTAATGAGAATATTACCAAGAGAACATTAATGTTTGATTTATATTTAGGCCATGAAATCAAAACAAAGAAAATTAATTTTTGTGCCACAAATACCTAACCCTAATACCTATGGTCACTAAAATAAAATCCTTTTGACCTTAGTACTAGAATTTAATATTTTGGAGACAAAATTAAAGGAAAAAAACAATGAGCCTAACCAATATTATTAGGGTTTACACTTTGGCCATGAAAATCTTAGTATTAATTTTAATACTTTCGAATTATAATTAAAGCAGGGTGATCTTAACATTGTACACCTTAATAAATAACAAAAACCTTAGTATTATTATTATTTTTATTTGGTTAGTGTGAGAAACCCCTACGACCAATGCACAGGTTGAGCAGTCTCCTCCCAACCATGACCCCTCATAAATCCGAGAGCTATGCTTATCAATAGGGAATTTAACACACAACCACCACACACCCACCCCCTCACACACTTGCCCACATCACGGTTTGAATCTTGGACCTCTTGAAGAAGAGCCAAAGCCTTTTATTTGGCTACTATGAGAAAATCCTATGACTAATGCACAAGTCTGAGCAGTCTCCTCCCAACCATGATTCCTCGTAAAGCTAAGAGCTATGCTTATCAATAGGGAATTTAACACATAAACACCACACACCCACCCCCTCACACACTTGCCCACATCACAGTTTGAATCTTGGACCTCTTGAATAAGAGCCAAAGCCTTTTATTTGGCTACTATGAGAAAATCCTATGACTAATGCACAAGTCTGAGCAGTCTCCTCCCAACCATGATTCCTCGTAAAGCTAAGAGCTATGCTTATCAATAGGGAATTTAACACATAAACACCACACACCCACCCCCTCACACACTTACCCACATTGCAGTTTGAATCTTGGACCTCTTGAAGAAGAGCCAAAGCCCAAGCCATTGCGCTATCTCCCCTAAGACTAAACCTTATGTTAATGAAAATTGTTTCCCGTATACCCCTCAGGCTAGCCGAGGGGAGTTGTGTATCCGGTCTAGGCTTCAACCTTAGTATTAATTTTAATACTTTGGCATTAGAAATTAAAATGAAACTTTAAGGTTAAATTTAAGAACATACTTAACATGGAATTAAAAAAAAGGTCTTGGACCTTAGTGAATGATCTTAGTATTAATTTTAATACTTTGGCATTAAAATTAAAAGGGATGTTAATGTTAAACCTAATAATTTGAACCTAAAATTAAAAGAGATTAAACCTTAGAAAATCAATTAATAAAATTTAATAATCACCAACCTTAGTAGCAATAATAATAATAAGAAAATAAATAAATAAATGAAAATAACAATAGTATAACAATGAGAATGGTCATTATTTTTTAATATTTTTAGAGTACTATTTCACCATGTTTTTTTTTAATTAAGAAGAAAAAGAATATAAAGCGGAAACCTTGAGATGTGAAGTGGGTTCAGTTGAATTTTGATGGAGCATCTAAGGTAAATATGAGGAGGAATAATTAGAAATAAGAGAGGAGATATTTTGTCTTAGTAAACTTTCAATAGTGGATTTAAGACAAATAATGAAGTTGAAGCTTAAACGGTAAAAAATATGTAAACAATGAAATATAATAGACTATATATGGAAGGTGATTCTCTCATAGTAATAAATGTAATTTTGAGAAAATCAAAGGCTCCATGGAACATACAAGAGATAATTGTGGAAATTTAACATCTTGCCAAAGAGTTTAAAGAAATCATGTTGATACATACATTAAGGGAAGGAAACAAACATGGATATAGGCTAGCTAATAGAATGATTTTGATTTAGAATCATGAAATTAAATTATCCTTTTCATAGTTAGAGGAAGTAGTAAGTTTAGTTCAAGTTGAAAAGAAAATGTTGATTGCCTGAATCAATTATTAATTAAGATTTACTTTAACATTTTTCATTGGAAATATTTGTTTTCTTTTGTAACAAGAATTTGTTTTCATATAAACTATTTATTATTATTGTGGTTGCACTTGTGTTTCAAAAAAGAAACTAGCAACAAGGTTATGCATAGTGGCTATTTATCGTCAAATTGACTAAAATTAGGATTTTCAAAATTTAGAATTGGTTAATATTTGGGACCCTGTACCAAGGCCCATTAGCCAAAAAAATTTAGGTGTAAATTTTTTTTTGGGCTAATTTTATAATAATTTGACCATTTTATGTTTAAATTTCTAACATTACCCCTAATAATAGTGAACCTTCTACATGTGTTTGGACACTATTACATGGATTTTGAAATTGATTCTCCAAATTTTTATAAATACATTTTGGGGCTGACCCCCTACCCATAACCCTGACTAGCAATCTGGATTTGGTAAAGTGAACTATGATAGTGCAATATTTTGGAAATATTACTGTACCAAGTTGTGGATTATGATAGTAGAGGTGAAGTTTTGGTATTGTGAAGGCTGCTATAGGAAACTTTTAATAAGGATGTTAAACTTTTATGTAAATTGATGTAGATTTCTAGCTATAACATCTCAATTAAGAGGAGAGGTGTATCTATTTGTAAATTTTCAATCTATAAAGAAGAGAGTTATAATTTGTAAAGGGTGGAAGACCCAAGTACAATCCCTTATTATCTAGCCAAAAAATTCTAAACTATGTTTTAATTTTCCCTTTGTGATTATAGGCTACATTGAACGTGGACCTAATTTAGAACCTAGTGCATGACAACTCAGATCACCTAGAACATGATGATTTAGCTACCTGATTTTCACAAAGATTCTACTAAAGTGGTTGGAAGAGCTATGGCTAAAATTGAATATCCAGATCAAGAAAAACCTCAAAATGCCACATCATCCAAGCAATGAAAGACAACTCATCATTCATTCAATTGTGAACCACTAAAATTTAAAATTGTAATGTTATAAATAGTGATCAAGACCCTATTCTAAAAGGTCAGATTCCACTTTTAGCAATAGGTATTTTAGTGCTTTTTCTTTGTATATGGTGGGCATCTGCACCCTTGGCATTATACTTGAATAATTATATTTGTAATCACCTATAGCAAGCAATTATAGGAATGTACTCCTTGAATATCTTTATGCAATACAAAGTGCTGTAATTCTTAGTGTAATCTACAAATGATGGTGGTGGTTTCATTTAAGTTAAGTCTAGTATTTTGTACCCTTTACCTTTGAAGATGACATCATATTAGTTTAGATTATGTGATAGTTGATCATACTAAGAATGGTTTATTCAAATTTGGCTACTTTTTTGCAAGGCATCAAGATCACAATGGATTGTTTTCTTTCTTTTTTCAACCTTTTATTTTAATTTTAATTTTTTTATAATTTTATTAGAGTAGAGTAGTTTAACTTGATATTCTAAAGCTTCTCTTTCTTGAATATGCACTTTAGTAATTTAAATTTTAAAATATCTCTTTAAGGATATTTTAAGATCATAATCAAAAGGTAGCAAGTCCAAAATTTTGCTCTTATACACAATTCAATGTGAAGTCTGCAAAGAGTAGGACAATTGACCTTAATAATTGCAATAGATTGAGCTTAAGTCAAACTTAAAAATCAAAATTAATCACTCACCCTTGTAACAATTACTTGTGGCCCTGAACATTCCAACATATTTTCTTTAATTTCCTCTTTATACTTTGAATAATAATGCCTGAACCTTAGGGGAATCAAGAATACCTTTCACGAAAGTACAACTTATCATAAGCATTGGTGTATGTTGACAATTAGGCTGATATATCACTCAACAGGAGAATTGATGACACATTTTTGTAATAAATTATAAGTAACCATCATGTTAATCAAAAGGTGATGAAATAAAATAGTTGTGATAGATTAAATATCATATAAACATATGTAATTGCCATTATTTTATTTTGTATAAATTAAAAGTAATTATTGAAACATGATCACCCATTTTTATATTGTAAGGAATTATGTTATTAGAGTAACATTGTAGAATGAAATGTATGTTTTCAATATTACCAATATAAAACAATAGATAAGCCTCAAACTCATGAATTGTATTTTATTATGTTTTTTTAGTTTATCTTTCACTTTAAATCTTAAAGGTATTTGGTATAAAAATATGGAAGAGTTTTATTAATAGAATCTTTGTGGAGTGTATTTTTCCAGTATACAAATTTATATTTAAGTTATAAAGATGCTTTTATGAGGATCTTTATAATTTATAATTGTGTTATAAGTTGGTAAATATCTATTCTTTTACTTTTCAATTGGCACCCTTTTGTTGAAATTAAAATATGTGCCATCACGTTTTGTGTTGTTATTCAACTTTAACTAGTGGCACTTCCCATTTGCACATGGGACAGGTGTTGGCAATTTTTAACCACTTACGAAGACACTCTTCATGGTAATCATGCCCATTCACACAGAGGCGTAACAGCTTCTCCTCCTTGTCTTCATGGCAAATGCTGCACCACGCCTGCAAATAACCTCCACTCCCATCCTCGTTCATTACACGCAGTCTCGCTAAATGCTTCTCTACTAGTTCTACAACATGAGAATCATCATGTTCATTATCATCTTCATCATCTTCATCCTCACCGTGATACAGTCCTTCTTCGCTTCCTTCAAAACCATAAAAATGCCACGCCAATTCTGCGGCACCCGACTCCACGTCATCCACCAAGCGTTGCCACCTCCATTCTTTCCAGTCGCCCCAAATCACCAGCTTAGACTGTGATATATCGTCTGAGGTGTGCAAGCGGAGGGGAAGAGAATAACGCCCATCTCCCTCCAGTCTTCCAAAGGTTCTTTCATACCATGACATATTGCTCCACTGGGGTAAAATATTATTGTAAGGAAGAGTATTAGGCGGCATAGATCTCGAGCCGTGCCATTGCCAATGGTCAATAATTATTTCGATGAATTTGCGCCTTCTGTAACGAACACTCTGAATCACGGCCTCTACGTCCCCTTGGTAATCTAAATAAGTACAACCGCATTGGTTGAAACTTATTTTATAGTTTGGAACGGTTTTATGTTCTAAATCGTCGTCGTCAAGGTGGAGGGTAATTTGTGATGGGTCGGGAAGCCCTAGTTGTATGCAGAGTTTTAGGAGGTTGGACAAGAGATGGTTATACCGTTCCCTGTCTTGTTTGCTAGAAATGAATTCCTGCTGATCACAAAGGCAGGCGCCAGAAGATTCAATGTCCTCTGAACATTCGAGGCACCATGGGATTGCTTCTGCTTCTGTTTCTGCTGCTGGTGGTGATTGAAACTGTGCATCTTCTGCTTGATCCATATTTTTTTTTTATGAATGAGATGAAGGTAGTCTACAAGAAGAAAGGGATTTAATGTAGCAGTCTACAAGAAAAGAGGGATTTGATGTTCAGACCTCTGTAAAATCAGTCTGTCAATTTTTAAGTTGTGGATAAATAGGTCGTGAAGGGATGTAGACTAGAAACAGGCGTCCATACAACCCACATGGTTCCATATTATCGTCATTCTCAATTGGTTATATGGTTATATTTAATATGGTAATATTGAATTAGATGGTTCAATTTCATATTTATTCTCAATTAGTTATACTTTTTTTTTTTTTGGTATATAGAAGCAATGGTTACAATCACGATTTTTAGTAACTACCAGCACAGCTGGTAGGGTTCAAACTATCTACGAAGGCTCCCAGGACTTCCACCGTCTCGGTACATGGTAACCCGGCGTGAGATGGGGACCGCCGGACGCACAAGGGTTGCACCGTCGTCATCAATCTGGCGCACCACTCAGAGGAATCAGATCTGGGCTACTGTCTATGCATGGGCAAGCCCGTGGGATTGGAACCTAGGTCTCCTCTCGGTAAGCGCCCCAACTTACCAATCCACCTAGACCCACGGACTACAATTAGTTATACTTAACATGCTAATATTGAATTACATCGCTCAGTTTCATCTTCATTCTCAATTTTATTTAACATGCTAATACCACATCAACTACTTATATTTAACATGCTAATATTATGATTGATTTATAACATACATTATGGAAAATTAAATATTGTTCTTGATCCCTCTAGTTAATCAAAAGATAAGAATTTATAATATTATGATTGATTTATAACATACATTATGGAAAATTAAATATTGTTCTTGATCCCTCTAGTTAATCAACATATATTTTGATAGGAATTTATAATATTATGATTGATTTATAACATACATTATGGAGAATTAAATATTGTTCTTGATCCCTCCAGCTAATCAACATATATTTTGATAGGAATTTATAAAATAACTTATTCCTAAACATGTCATATAGTAATTTATTCTTTACATTAATTTTTTATTTCAAAAAACTATTAAACAAAAAATCATGCGAAACATAAATTATATAACAATTGTCAATATAAATATAATTTAAAATATTTTAATTCATAGGAACTCCTATATCACTCAATTTTACTTACAACTTAAGTGATGGACTAAGAATTTATTGTATTATAATTTTATAATATTTTGGAATAATTCTTCATGGAATACATCTCTATGGGAGAAAGAAAGCAAGAATAGGTCCATGTGGGTTATCAATTAAGTCTAAATAATTAAGTTGGATCAATTTATTTGTAACAAATATCTTTGTATCTAAAAGTAGATGATTATGGATACCCCTATACTTATGGGAGTTCTAAGTAAGTATCACATCCCAAAATTTATAGGACTAAATTCCTCATGAAGTATGTATTTTTTCACTTGAGTAGGAAAGGATGTAATATTATCTTATAATTATATGTATGAGGTGGATATATATGCATGAGAATACTTTTAAAAAGAAGACTTATAAGAGGGATTAAAATGTTATTTAACTTTAACTAATAAAATTTTAATGGTATCATAAACAACTTCCTCAATTTTGATTCATCATCACTAGGACCCTCTATTTCTTAGCCTATTTTTATTTTTTATATATTTGGATTAGAATGGCTTTATTGACTAATTTTTTAAGTGGTTATATGAGATTGATATGGGCCCCACATATGTTACATGGTGTTATAATAATTGTTTTTGAAATTTTGACTATAGTATGAAGCAATAATTAAAAAATAAATTAGAGGGATCTATTGATTTTATATAAACCCTACAAATTATTTTTAATTATTGCTTAACATACTAGAAATCTAGCAAGTATCATTAATTAAAAATAATTTATAAGTTTCTATAAAATATAAACCTTCAATTTTTTTTTCTCTTCTAATTCTACATGTCCTACATATTTTAGGGAATATTACCATAGACTATTTTAAATTCCTAGTTGATGCTTAATTATGATGTGATCAATAGGTATCTCAAAGTACTATAATATGGAATGAATATAAAAATAATGATGATATATTAGGTTGATATCATATTATTTTATGCCTCTATGGACACGTTGAATGAGATTGGGTTTGGTACTATATTTGAACCATGGAAAAATTACATGGTGTTGGTTTTGGTACTCTATTTAAACTTACATGTTTTCTTTATTTATGTTTAAAAATAGAGAAATTAATTAGTAGTAGTACTTTCGGCCCTCTTGGTTCGAAATCTACCTAAGTGGATGAGATGCGTCCTCAAAACCTTGGCCAAGATTGGATGTATCAAAAATAGGGATCTCTAAGTCGTCCTTCAGAGTAGGTCAACTACTATGGTTCTAGCTAATCTACCTAAAATGGGGTTGTAGAGTAAATGAATGAAAAATATTAGAAACTAAGCTGAAAGTGTTGTGGATTTAGCAATATCAAGAGACATAGTATATGAGAGTCTAGCAATCTAAATTAAACTAAACTACCTAATTGACCAACTTAATTTTATTATGATAAAATATTTTATCATCACAAACTCTAAGCATTATTAAGCATTCTAGAACTAATGAACAGTAAATCCAGGGAGAAATATAGAAATAAAAATAATTATAATAGAATTATCCATTCATAGATTTAACAAAAATGCTTAATGACTCAGTTGGCATACATACATGTTTTACAAATAATTGAGCAAGAGGCTAGACAACAATCTAATCTACATTCAAAAGGTGTATAGCCTTAATCATATAACTATTCAATTATAAATGCTAAAGGGTAAACCATTGGAATAGCTTACATTCTAGTATATATAGATTTACAATGTTATTCAGTTATCTAATCATGATTACCTATAGATCATATTGTAGGCCTATCCTATTGAAGTCAGTTATGCTTGACTACTCCAAGTATGTTTTATAACATGTGTAGTGTAGATTATATTGTGAGACTAGATTGTGCACTACATCATTGGATTCCAACCATTTGATGATATTTCATTCCTTTATTTTATGCTTATATAGCTAAGAAAGTGCATGTGTGTGATGGAGAAGGATTTAGCCATTAAGAACTTCTAATAGCAATGATGCCTAAAAACTAATTGATATGCATGACCTTGTTAACTAGGATAGGTGTGAAGTCTCTATGCAAAGACTAGCAGAATAGAAGCATATTGCTTACAATTGGATGGCTTATCCTGATTGAGTATTTATTTCTTTATATTCTTTCATCATATCAAGCTTTGCACTTTTAATTATCAGGTGCTAGATATATTCTTATGTTTTGATCATGTCATTGCCTAAATATTCTGATAACTATATTTACCTATGCATGATGTCAGACATTAAATTTATTTATTTAATTTTTAATGCTTTATTTCTAAGTTTCTTACTTTAGATTTATTCTTCAACCAACATTCATTTTAATTTATGAAGCATTTAATATCTTCATGATGATATCATTACCTCATAAAGTTTGATGCCTTTGAAAGCATTGCAAAGTATGTGATTGAATACCAAAATTTGGATCCAATACTTTAGAATAATTCTTGCTTGGGTTTACTTCCTATTGCATCAAACATTTTACGCTTCCTTGTTGATATCTTCATTATTTTTCATCTAGATTATTTCATTATTTTGCTATTTATCCCAATATTAGATGTTAGGCTTTGAAATGTTTTATTAGCCTTTTATTTTTTAAGAATGCTAGGTGTCAGATTCTTTTTATATCTTTGTTGACATCAACATCATAACATATCCATCCAACTTTTCCACTTAGCCAATTTTTTATATTTTTTATTATGTGTTGCTAGATATAATGCCTTAGTATTTTCTTACTATCCAATAAGCTTTTTCTTTCTACTTTAGTACTTAGTTCTCCTAATCTTGTTTTTTTCCATACATTTATGCTCCTAATGCTACTATGCTATCTTTCAGCTAGCATTGTACCATCCTTTCTTTTGCATCTATCATAGGGGTTGCATTTGGTATTATAACTACTATCTCTTAAGATATTGCATACCACTTGGTGTTTCATTCCTTTTGATGTAGAATCAAATGTGAAGCTATTTTATTTCATCAAATGCACATAATATATAGGCTTATAATGGGATGTTACGTGGTTAAATGGTTATAACAATATGGCCAACCACTTAACTACTAGTTAACAAAATACTAACTAGGGATGTCCTTTAACTGCTAAAGGATAAAGGAGATATCTAAAAATTAACAACCATCTAACACATGCTAACAACTATGTCTTATGTGGGCATACTATGCCTCACATGCATACAAAGTACAAAATAAATAAGACATAATAATAATAATGAATATAACTTAGGCTTAAATAAATAAGCCTAAGTATCCTCAACACTCCTCCCAACCATATAAGCATTGGACCCCAATGCTCTCAACAAATGTAGAAAGTCATGGGTCATCTCATGGTGAGGAATCCAACGAGCCATGTGTGGAAAGTGACCGCAATGAACGACCAGGTATGTAGTGGAAGAACCCTGTCTAGTGTGATGAGTCTTCATCTCAAAAACTCTATATGAAATGAGCGAAAGCTGATGATAAGGTGCCACTGCTACTGCAGGGCTAAAAACAGGATCAAGTACCAAAAGAGGATCTTAAAATGGTATCTATGGAAAGTGGTGCTCATCCAAAGGAACCTAAAATTTACCTCCAACATGTGGTGAGTGAGGATTGTGATGCTTTTGTACCACTCCCTATGGATTCTCCTACAAGTCATGTGGTATCTTGCCTAGAAGGCTCTGTCGGTGCTCAGTGAAGGAAGTAACCTTAGCTTGCTCCTCCATGTGTGCAATTATGGGAGTGGACAAAGCCAAAGGTAACTTATATGGAACAAGTGGTTCTATAGCTATAGGTGTACCCAAAATTATGCCAATGGAGTGAATGACATCTTTCTCATGAGTGAGAATGGTGGGTTCCTTAACCACTTGCTCTTGTGATTGTTCATTATGTGGGAGTGAAACTTCTTCCTTTGCATGTTCCTTAGGTGGTACATTTTCTTCATGTGTGGGACAAATGCTAGTAGGAGCCAAAATGAGTTCTTAACTCAATGGATTCCTTACTTGCCTACAATTCAACATCAAATTAGAATTAGGTGTAGTGCTTTGTATCAAGTAGTTTTTATAATGCAAATCCAATGTTTAGGTGTTTTTTTGACATGATAAATAGCATTCCTATAAAATTGATAGGGTTTACCTAGCAAGAGTCCACAACAATCCATATCTGTGACATCACACCTAACTTTATCCATAAAATTGTCACCAAAAACCAAATTTAAGGTGCAAGTATGGGTGATATTGGATGTGGAGTCTACATATTTCCACCCAAGTGCATAAGGTTGGTGATGTGGTTTGATGGGAAGTTTCAACTTCTCCACAACGGACTTTGCAATGAGGTTCTTTTGCGATCCATTATCAATGATACAATCAACATAGAAATCATGCGTCAAGTGGGCTCTAGTGACAGAAAAATGATCATGCCCCCCTTGAGAAAATACATTGGACATTAGGGTAACTTTTTTTAGTTCACCTTTTAAAGCTGGTTATTCTTTTTCTATTTTTGTAGCCAAAATGGGACCATATTATGGTTCCTCATGTGTAGGCTATACAATTAGGTATTTATTCTTCTTAAACTTCTCAAAATTATAACATTTGGACTTTACATGACCATGCTTTTTATAAAATTCACAATATAATGAAGAAGAAGAATCTTTAGCATGAAAGGAAGAAGAATATGCTTTAGGAGAAGTGAGAGGAGAAGAAGAATGAGGGTAAGAATGAGAATTGTTCTTCACCTTCTGTTGATGCTGATTCCTGCCTTTGGAAGAGCCCTCCTATGATGAACGAGACTTTTGATATGTACCAACTTTCTTTTCTATAAGAATGGCATGATTGAATGCCACATCCAAGGTGAGGAAGACATTGAATTTGATCTCCCTAAAAATTTGATCTTGCAAGCCACGAGTGAATTTATTAATCAAATCCTCTTCTAAATATTTCACACCAAGCAATACCCTTAACCTATTGAATTGGAAGATGAAGTAAAAAACAAACATCCCATAGGTTTACCTTAATCTATACCACTTGGTAGTGAGGTCACTTTGGTAGTTTGGTGGAAAGAAGGTGTTTTTCAGGATTTGAGTTAACGCTTTTCAAGTCATGGTGGCATTATGGCTCTATCTTTCTACAACGAGAACTTTTGCTAAACCTGTGAGTTTGAGTGTAGCAAATGTAGCTTGTTCATCCTCCAGAATTTCAACATAAGCAAACCAAGTTTGCATATCCAAAATCCATGCAGATAAGACATCGAGATCCCTAGATCCATCATACATATTAACCTCACATTTGGCTTTGTTTGCATGATTATGGTGGATTTTGAGTTCACCAAGATTAAATTGCACAACAATATCTCTTACTTTTTCAGCTAAAATGTCTACTGCTTTTGTGAGGTTTTCCATGTTTGTTCTGAGGTCATGAGCCATTTGATTTCGGTTGTATGCCAGAATAGGAGGATTACTAAATGGATGCAAGAACTTATCTAGGATTTAGTAATTTGAAAATGTTCCTAATGCAGCAATGCCTAGATTTTAATTTTTTTTTTGCTCTAAAAAATAGGGCTATTTTAGAGCTTTTTACAAAATAGAATTTAATTTTGCAATTACAAAGTGCAATAAAATGCTGAAAAATTAGCCTTTTTACAATGCCAAAATTTGGTTAGGAGCAAAAATTATAAATTCACGGGAAATTTGCAACATAATACAAAAATTTGGTCAAAAACGGACAAATAACGGAAAAGATATCACCTCTTGAAGTTTACTCTCCTTTTTGCTGATTTGATGCCAAAAAGGTAATTTGAAAATGTTCCTAATACAACAATGCCTAGATTTAATTTTTTTTTTTTGCTCTAAAAAATAGGGCTATTTTAGAGCTTTTTACAAAATAGACTTTAATTTTGCAATTACAAAGTGTAATAAAATGCTGAAAAAATTAGCCTTTTTACAATGCCAAAATTTTGTTAGGAGCAAAAATTATAAATCTACGAGAAATTTCCAACACAATGCAAAAAATTTGGTCAAAAGCGAACAAATAACGGAAAAGATATCACCTCTTGAAGTTTGCTCTCCTTTTGCTGATTTGATGCCAAAAAGGTCAAAAATTTGAATTTGAAATTTCAACTCTCGCGCCAATAAATCTTTTCTTCCAGGTTAAAACTGGGCAAAGGGCCTGTTTAACAGCCCGAGTACAACTGTCGGTGGCATATCCGCCACAAAATGCGGTTGCCTATAGATGGCCTAGGGTGACCACCATATGGTGGTCACGAGCACTATATGTTCTCAAGTGGTTTTAAGCACCTTCTTACCCAAAGCATGGGCAATGTGGGATAATAAAGTCCCAAGAATTTTAAAACTTTCTCCGCTGCTGACTGTCGAAAAATGACCACCTACCGAGAACTCACCGAAAAAAGGCGCACGACCGCCTGAAAACTATGCCACCCCCTGCTGCTTGACGACGTCCATCACCGTCAAACAATTTCGGTTGCCGAAAATTGTTTAAAACCCTTGAAATTTTTTTAATTTTTCCTATCAAAAAATAGGCCTCGCGCCAGGAAAACCAGAAGTCACCAGAACGTCTTTGCGCTCACCGGAACTCTTTGCACCTCCTAGAATCTGCTGTGTTTTTTTTTTCTACAATGCGGGAGAAAAGAAAATGTCGCCTGTCACTGCAACTCGTCGGAGACTGCACAGATCTACGATTACCGACAACTATTTTCTCCGCCTCTGCCGGTGGTGGCCTGGTTCGCTGGACTGTGGTCTACAGCTGCTTGGCAATGGCGGCTAAGCCTACATCGAATTACAGGTAACAGGCCGCTCCTGGTCTATGTGGGAATCGGGGCGGGGGATAGCCGCCTCCTTTACTGGATGTACGACTGTCTCCTACCGACTGGTGGTCGGCACCGGTTGCGTCGGCCAAGTGGTGTTCAATGTCGACAAGGTTGCTGAGCTCCGGTGGTCGCAGGTCGGCATTGGGCGGGCTCCGGTGGTCGGGGGTCGGCGCTGGCAGCCTTCGGCTCCGGACGTCGGCCGAATCTTGCCCTCGGTGGTCGATGTCGGGGTTGGTAGTCGTCGCTGCCGGCCTTTGGGTGCTAGGTGTCGACTGACTGATTGGCTGTCGAACGTCGGTGGCTGCCTGGCTGGTGGTGGCCGTTGACTGCCAATCGGCAACTGCAGTCTACACTCAATGCTGCAGTCATCAACTGCGTCCATTTTTTTTAATAAAATATTCAAAATTTATGAATATTTTATAAAAACAATATCTGCATGTATAGAAGAGAACAATTTTTTTTAAAAATAAAATATTAATATTTTATAACAAATATTTTTCATGCAAATATGAACTTCTGTCAAGTTGTGATTAACTCAACCTCTTTTATTAATTCAATTTGAAGCTCAAATTTGAACTTCACTTGAATTGTTGAGATTAACTCAACTTCTCCTTCAAGGAAGATAAGTGGTGCAGGGATAATTGCTACCCTCTGCTACCTCAGCTTCACCTAGTGTCAACTCTCAGTCAACACCTTCCTAGGATCTGATGCACAAGCACTCTCACTAGGCACCTAGCAGTGAAGTGGCAGTTTGCCTTCCCTCCTGCAAAAAAAATATCCTCGGCTCTGATTACCAATGATGTAGAATCAAACATGAAGCTATTTTATTTCATCAAATGCACATAATATATAGGCTTACAATGGGATGTTACATGGTGAAGTGGTTGTAACAATCTGGCCAACCACTTAACTACTAGTTAACCAAATGCTAACTAGGGATGTCCATTAACTCCTAGAGGACAAAGGAGATCTCTAACAGTTAAACACCATCTAACAAATGCTAACAACTATGTCTTATGTGGGCATACTATGCCTTACGTGCATACAAACTGCAAAATAAATAAGACATAATAATAATAATGAATATAACTTAGGCTTAAATAAATAAGCCTAAGTATCCTCAACACCTTTGGTAAAATAACTATACAACTTGGACTAACCATATTATGGATGTAGGTGATAAAATTTACCTATATTCTTGGTGACATTCAAGGAATTTTCCTTGTAAGCCTTATGTATGGGATAGTAGATATTTGAGAGGAAATGGAGCTGGAAGATAAATTGATCGTGAGTGAGGGTTATGGGAATGGGTAAGGCTTATTGTCATTAAAAATAAAATAATTTCAGAGCAAGGAAGGGAATTGATGTAGAGAAAAGGAGTGTGATGGAAGATGATTGGAAGGGGTGAAGGCTACTTTAAATAAGGAGAGAGCTATAAGAGGTAAGATAGGAAAGGGTGGTAAATCATATGAATGCTATATTTTGGTGGCTAGATACTCAAACAAATAGGGTAAGAATATGACTATGAAGATGAGTGACACAAAGATATGGAAGACAACAAAAAAAGAAGAGGAAAATATAGGTGAGAAAAGAAAGAAGAAATAAATCATAGATGCCTATGTGTAGGCATCTCCTACAAAACTAAAAATTTGATGAGCATATTATACTACATGTAAACATTGTTTTAGGTCTAGATTTGTAGCTTTAGATGAATGTTCACTTGCATGAACTGCCTTACATAAATATTGTAGATCTTCAGGAATTCTCTTCCTATCATATTCTTATTTCTCAAGAAGCCACATAGATAATATTCTTCACAGTTGTGGATTATTGCAGAATTAGGTGCTGCTTCAAATCTCTACATGGATACCCATAAACAATCATGCATTAGATAACCCTATACTTATTATTTTATAACCTAGTTTTGACATGGATGATAATTAGATCATGGATTTTGTTAGAGTTGTGCTATGTTTGTGGATTCTATTACTTGTGTAGAGATCCAACTTCTCTACTCCTTTTGTGTAGCCTATCACAACCTATTATCATAATATTCTCATCAATGCAACTCATACTTATTTTTATTATCTTGCTACCATAGCATATGGACATCTATTTTGACATAATATTTGTCTTTTCAAAATTTATTATTGAATGCCACGTGTTTAAATTACACATGGAAATGCATTTTGTGATATCACTTTTTACCATATATTTATAATTTTAGTATGAACTTTAACATTAGTAGTGATAGATTTATTTCCACACACATCTATAATATCTTGAAATGACTATTGTTATTCATGAATGAAAGGTTGGACCAACTTTTTCATTGGGCTATAGAGTGAAGAAAATGGTAGAAGAGGAGAAATAAGGGCTTGGGAATCGAAAAAGAAATATGAAGAAAATATTAGAGAAGGTGAGACAAACGAGATATTAGATGAATGTATGGTTTATTATATTCCTCTAAAAAAATACTTTCAGCTATCATACCCACAGTAATGAAACAATTTTACAAAAAAAGTATATTTTATTTTTTTGAAAAAACATTGTTTAATACCTTTCAAGCTACCACTAAGCTGAGCAAACCTACCCTAGCTAATGACCATCTTCTACTGATCAGCCTCAAAGTCTCTTCAGATCACCCCTATCTTTTCCCTTCTTCTTTAACCTCTTGACTTTGCTTTCATTATAGCTTGTTATACTTCAGGTAATAAGAAGAAGGAAAAGGAAAGGGGATGATCATAAGGGATATTCTATCAATACCATCCTTCTTTATCTACTATAAAACTTGTTTTATGTTGAAGGTAGTGGAACAATATAAGAGAAGAGTGCTTCTTATAGGCTTTATGAGGATAGAGTTATCTTTTCATTAGTTGTTGAATTCTTTGAAATCTCACACTTGTAATTTTACTTAGTTATCTTTTCAAAATTTCCATTTGTGTGGTAAGCTACCTTGATTTAGTTTTTATTGTTTATTATAGGTTTTATTTATGTGTCATCTATTTACAAAAACAATATGGTATGCTATCTCATATCATTGGAGCAATATTTGATTATTCACTAGAATCTACAATGACCTGATCATATTATGCCATATTTGAGATTTCTTCTTTGGTACATACTCTTAGGCATAAATTTGGTATCAGGTTGCTTATGATGTTGATATGATCTTGAGATAATTATATTTTAGATCAATACTTGACACAACATACCAAGAGTTAGTGTAGCCAACTGTAATTTTGTAGAAGGTTTTATTTTATGAATTGTGTTAGCAATATATATCTGGAGGATTACCAAAAAGGCCCTTGTTGTCCACTTTGGGTCTAGCATATCACATTTTTCTTCCATATTTAGATCTTCTAGTGATGATCATTGACCTTCCTACCATAATTTTTGCTTTTGATGACTTTGCAAACCCTAAGTTCGGGTATGGCTAGCTTTTAATTTTTATCGGTCTATCCAATTTGACCATACCTATATCTTGGGATAATCACTACTCAAGATATTAGTAATTTTACCTTTTAGCTTTAAGGAAGTGAATATGTCCACTTGTATATCCTTGGAAATTTCTTTTGCTAGACATGCTTGTTGCTCTTCATATGTTTTGAGTTTTTTGGCTAAGAATATTAACCATTCCTTTGACCCATGGTATTGCAATGTAACTATGATCTAAATCGAAGTACCCCTCTAACTTCTCCAAAAATTATTTAGACAAACATATCCCAAATTAGGGTGGCAAATCAACAACCATTATATCTTGTGTTACTAAAAACTCTTAGTATTTATGAAATAGGATTGAAACCTTTTCTATCATGCCAATTTTCTATATCTAAATACCATTGTAGAGTAGTGTTCCAAAGTCTAGTTGAGAATGATTCAAGACCATAGCTTTATAGACTGCTCGTGGTATAATTATAATAGTGCTCACTACCTACTATATAATTATGTAAAAGACAACCTTATAGGCATAAGGACAAATAGAACAATGAGGACTGAATTTCATATCACCCAAGAAATAATTGCTTAGATTCAATTGATTATCTGGGTAGTCAGTATTTTTATTTTATTATCATTTGAGAGCAATATCAACCAAGTCCACTTTTTCCATGACCAACAAATCTTTTCTTAACCCTTTGATGTTCTAAAAAATACTATCATCTATATTTTGTGACAAAATTTTTAATATTTTTCTATATTATTGAGCTATTTCTATCCTTTGTTATTTAGTGATTATTGGATAATACAACTTCTAATCAACTTCTTTCCTCTATTGGTTCTTATCTCATGGCTCTACATTCATCTTGTGTTACCCTAGAATTTTATTTGGTTGTTTTTATCCTAGCGTATCTTGCACCATCTCCTATTCATCATCTCTTTTGTAACAACCCATTTCTAACCATCCCTAGAGAGAGTACTTTAAAAAAAATAGATTCGCAAGTAAGGTTCACAAATATATTTACATATTTTTTATTTTGCATTAGTAAGGCATAGTCACATTTTGAGTTTTTATCACTAAAAATGACACTCAAGTGGATAGGATAGGCCAACATCTCATAGATTTTTCAACGTTAATTTTTATAAACCTCCATGGCTAAAAATAAATGTCTTTAGAATTTTGCCCACATTCTTTATACTCTCCTTGAGTATAAGGTAATTTAACCACTACATAGGGAATCCCTTTTAGCCTATCAAAATGGGATACCATTTCCATCACCATACATAAGTTAGTATATGTATGTGTTATCTGGTGTAATGCCTTAAAGTCTAACTATCACATATTTACAATGAGATAAACTAGTACTTAGTGCTTAATTATCACACCTATATGGTGGGATACTTAAGTCCATTATCATGTTGCATGATAATTAGCATGGCCATCTACTCCTTCCCATTCAAAGTGCCATCACTTGCTTATATTGTAAATTATTTCCTAATCCCCTTGGTAGGAATTATGATTCAAGCTCCACACTTAAGAACTTTCCTTAAAAGCTTCCCACTTTTGAGAATACATCTGAGACTCACCACTATAGAAGTAATAATTTTATCTGACCTAACTATTGCCTCCCCACAACTAGATAAGCCCTTGGGAAAACTCTTGACTCTAGGGTTCTATAATTGCTTTTAGTTTTTCCAATTTTATCATATGTCTCCTAAGAGCAAACAAGAATGGAAAATGATAAGAAAACAAGGATGGGAAATAATTTGCAACTCTAGATCTCAATGGGTGGACATCATAAAAAGTAAATATCTTTGGAGAAGCTCTCTACTTGATGACAACCCAATTCCTCAAGGTTCTCCTTTCTGGAATACGATTAACTAGGTTAAACACATTTTATAGAAAGGCATTAGATGGTGGCTTAGCGATGGCTCTCAAATTATATTATGGGAAGACCCTTGGTTAAATGAGCAACCACTGATCTATGATACATCTTTAAGGGTCTTGAAATCTATTTTTTACCACTTATTTAGAAGTAGGGTAAGCAAATTCATTTCCTTTGAGTCGACCATTCCAAAGTGGAAACCCCTACCCCAGAGTGAAGGTAATCCTAAGCAAAGAGTTTCTGGTCAAACCATTACTAATTTCCTTTGTTTCCAAGTCATCCCAAGTTTCCCTACCCAAGATACCCGCTTTTGGTAGTATTATGAGTTGAGGATGTTTTGTTTAAAGTTCGCTTACTTTATTTTGGAAGAGCCCACCCTTGGATGGTTCCCTATCAACCAAATTTGGTTGAAGTACCTTATCCCTAAAATTGCTCACTTTTTTTGGTTGGCTATCCAAAATAGGGTCCTCACTATAGATAACCTCTTGACCTAGGGTATGGTCCTACCAAATTGGTGTCATCTCTACCGAGGTGCTTGGGAATCAGTTATCCATATTTTCATTGAATATCCCTTCTTTGCTAGGGTCCTTTCTTCCTTGTTTTTGTTGGTTGACATCGCCTAGGCCACCCCCAACTCTGTTGCTGACCTTTCTCTTTAGTGGCCAAACCCTTTCAAATTTATCCATGTCAAATCATGGTGGTCCTTTAACCTTCCCCACTTTCTTTAGCAGGTGTGGCTTGAGAGGAACAATAGACCCTTTCAAAAGATTAGCAAGGACTCTAAATTATTTTTCTATGGGATCACCTCTAGGGCTGTTGAAAATACCAATATGATCCCTTCCAATGATGGTTTGAGATCTTAGGCTGAGCTAAAGTTGGTTAACTATCTCAATATATATCTTGACCCCACTAGCCAACCTTGTCATGGGGTGGATAAGTCCTTGGTGGTATGGACCCCTCCCCCCAAGATGGCTTAAGTTTATTTTCGATGGGGTAACCAAATATAATCCTATAAGGGTCAGTTGTGGGGAAATCATAAGGGACAAAAATACTAGGATTGTCCTAGCATTTACTAAGAATTTGGGTATGCATTCTAATAACTTCATGGAGGGAAGAGTTGTCTTTCAAGGGATCCAAGCTGCTAAGGAGATTAAATTCAATAATATTATCATTGATGGTGATTCCATTAATACCATAAACTATATCAAAGGAAACTCAAACCCTCCATTGAATATCGCTTCCTTTATTGAAGAATCTAAACTATATCTTCACAAATTTAGAAACATATTAATTCAACACATGTATCGTGAAGGCAACAAAGCAACTGACATCATGGCTAATCATGGTCTAGTGTAGGATTCATTAAGGATTTGGACTAGATATTTCCATTAGTGTTTGATGGACATGTGCTCATCCAATGACTTTTCATCCTTTGTTTAATCCTTTTAAGCCCCATGATAGCACTTGCAGTCACCACTTATCCCATTCATATTTTGGGTTGACACTTTTCCATTTGTGCCCTAGAAATATGTGTGGGTATCTTAGGATTACTGAGCATAGATATTAAATCAAGTATTGTTGGGATTGTGTTTTCCATATTAGTTATTGTGGGTATCTTGGGAAACTTGAGCATATATATCTGCCCAAGGTTTGATGGAATTGTATTTTTCATATTAGTTTATGTGGGTGTCTTGGGAAACTTGAGCATATGTATCCATCCAAGATATGGAGGGTGTGTGTTTCCCATATAAACCACCTCATTATTGGTTTCACCAATAAGCCCTTTCAATGGATTTTAAAATGAACCATTCTCAATATTTTATGTCACTTGAGTAAGTCCAACTTCATTGTCATCCATGGCTTTCGTTATCAGCTCTCTATGAATGGTTGGTTATGATATTTTCAAATATATGGTCAGAAAGGTATTTTTATCTAGAGGATTTTTCATCCTAAGGTTCACCACTATTGTTCCACACTCCCAAGTCTACCTTGAAAATCAGTAACTTCCAAATAAAGCTATCCTTTAAGTCCAAAAACTTCTCTTTGCCAACTTTTAAACTTTACTACCGTACCTTGTTGTTCATCCAAAACTTGGCTCATCAACTCAATAATTCTTGGGTATGGTAAATCTTGTGTGGTAAGGTGTTAAAAGATCAAGAATTCAAATCAATGATTCATATTGATCGATACTCCCAAATGTAATGGTAGGTATATTATTGGCTCCATGATGATCATTCTTTTAAATTGTAGATATTCCAATTTCACTATGGTGTTGTACGTAACTAATCAGAGGGGTTTGTATGTGTGGTTTCAATTGAAGGTTTGGGTGAGTTTGTTCCTAGAACTATCCATAAGAGGAGGGTGATAATGGCGCTTGTCAAGCCTCACTCCTTGTAGCTTGACCTGGTTGTGGAGGAAATTTTGGGGTCACATGGGCTCTTAACCTTTCTAAATAAATTTCAAGGAGATGATATTGAATTATCAAGAGAGTTTGTCCAGACTTAGGATAGTGGCACTGTATTCCTTAGGGGCCTTACATTTGCTATTACGATTGATATTTTGGTTATAATTATAGGGCTTCCCAATTATGGTGATATTATCTGCCATGACAAATAATCCATGGAGGGTAAACTGATATTATTCAGAGACAAGGGTAAGTTTCTCACTAAAAAAGATATTAGTTTTATCTGGGAGGATCTCCCACCTTTGTGAAATAGAGTTATGGTTCCTATGTTGCAGTATCCAATGATTGATGAATCATCATCACCGCTACAAATTTTCTAAATGGCATTTCTCAACTACTTGAAGAAGACCAAGCTAATCAATATATTGAAATACCTTCTCCGTTCAATGGATATTTCTATTGATAGTGTTCATAAATGGAAGTCAACCTATTCGAAGCACCAGGGTTTGTACCTTCTCATCTTCAATTATCAACTAGAATCCTAATCAAAGGATTGTTTAAGTTAGGGATCTCAAGGTAAATTAGAATTCTTGGACTATATTGAGCTCACCTAGGGTTGTTTTTGATGGTGTACTTAATGGCCAACCTTTTGACATTGAGGATGGTTCCTTCAGTAAGTTAAGAAAGAAATTATTGCTGGGCTCTTTCTCTGGAATCTCTACTCCTAGCAGGTGCTCAACTCGTGTGAAGTCTTCA
Source organism: Wollemia nobilis (assembly GCA_028583015.1). Classification (NCBI taxonomy): domain Eukaryota; kingdom Viridiplantae; phylum Streptophyta; class Pinopsida; order Araucariales; family Araucariaceae; genus Wollemia; species Wollemia nobilis. The sequence goes on from JAQPPZ010016925.1 coordinate 9,928,343, forward strand.
GCCAAGAAAGGTAAAAACATATTGGTTTCTCCTTCTATAAATTCAACTCTATTAAATTTTTCCTCACTAACTTGTAAAATATAAACGATAACCATTGCTCCCTCCCTCGGTGCATTTCCTACTCATTTCATTGATGATATCCACCTGGTGACTGATTTGGATGATATCATATCCCTAGCCACGTCGATGCTGGTGAGGGCAGGTAAACTCATCAACTAGATTAAGAATCAGAAGATGACCACCCTTGGGGAGGAGGCCTCCAAGGAGGATGATGATAAACGAGATTATATCCTAATTTAAAAATAGTTAGGGTTTTCTATGGATGATCTCTCGTGGCTTGGGGATGTTCCCTTTGGTTTGTGTTGTGCATATGACCTCCTCCAGTAGTAGTTTTATGGGTTTTGTTCCCTTTCTCTTTGTGGTTTTTTTTATTATGAGGTTACCGTAATGGTTCCTCCATTTTAGTTTGTAGTGTTTTGGGATTTCTAGTTTCATTTGGGATATCCCATGTCTAGCTTGTAACAAGGTTTTAGGATCCTTTCAAAACCCATTATCAATAAAAAAAATATAGCTTTAAGTTTTTCCTCCATGAAAATCCTTTAAAGAAAATCCTAAGAAATTTTTATTAGTAAACCTTGATCTCTCTCTTAAAAAAGATAAATCATGCTTAGCATGCTTATTTTACAAATAGAAATGAATAGATCACCTCTAGTTCTTCTATCAAAAGCATTAAACATTTCAAAAAATAACACTTTATATATAAGCATGAATAATATCATATACAAATATAAGTGTTGCATTAAATATCAAATTTCAATTCGTATTGATAAAGCATAAACTGTCATGGTCCTTCCCTGACATACTTTTTATTTTATTTGGTTTATGTTTGTTATGTTGCATTATTGTTGAAATCAATGGCTATTTTAGATATGTTATGAAAAACACATATGTATTATAAAAACTGTAATATGTGGATGTTATTGATTTATGTTGGTTAATTCCATGCTTAGTTTGGTGAAATATGCATTTTGTAAGAGAATATGATGCTACTAATGAAAGAACAATTTTGTAGAAATAGGTCTCTTTACGATGGCAAAAAGAACTAACCATCAAGTATGGGATTACCTAAGGAAAATGATGTGATGGATAAATTATCGGAATAAAAGGGAGGGAGCAACATGGAAAAATGCTCCTCCATGAATATGCATAATATGATTTTCATAAGAAAAGAAACATCAAGTTTTAGTTGAAGATTACTTATGCTTGTTGATATTTTCTTTGGGCTGAATTTCATTTATTTCAAGATTATAATGATTGCCAAAGTAATATTTACTTAATTTTTTATCCTTTCAAAAGAGAAACACAGACTTATAGGGAAAGACCCAATTAATGAAAAGAAGAAATAATATTGATTTTAAACCATGTGATGTTTGGAATCGTTATGTGCTGCTTGTTGTCTTTGACATCTATGAGAGTGGGGGAATTTGTTGAGATATAAAATTATGATACTCATAGTGAGTTGATACAGTTCATCAACAAAGTAAACCCACTAATTTTATGAGTTCCATGTGTACTGCGAAAATGTTGGATTAGTTAGAAATAAATTTTCAATTGAGAGTAACCCCCAAAATGTGCTCTTGATGAGAGAAAACGTGCTCTAAGTCATGAAGTAACATTCTACTATGTATCCTCCAGTAAATGTGGGGAGAGATAAAAGAATATAGAGGACCCTATTTAGGAGGGGAGTAGTGGATCAAAAGGAAAAGACAGAGGAAAGAGTGAGGAATTACTAAATGGTTGGGAGGAGCATCAGGGAAGCTTGGAAAGGGATTTTAGAAAGTGTTAGGTAGACCTTCAATGAATATTTTTGCTGTGTGTGTAATAGTTAAGTAATGGGTTATGTTATCTTGAGTAGCGATGCTTCGTGATTTCTAGTATGTCAGTTAAAACACTAGATCAAACTGTAGTTATATCGATTACTTGCAGTTTATGTTTCATAGTAAAGTATTGGAAGTGTTGTAGATGCTAGTATTAAATTTCATTGAGCTAATATGAGAAAGCTTAGATCCGGTCTAGACATATGCTTTTGATATTAAACCGAGTCTTGGTCTCCTACAATTTTCCTTTGTGATTAGTGAAACATTTTGGTTCTATACTTTCTCTATGGAAGATTAAAGCTTATGACATAATAGATGAATAAAACAAAGAGAAAATTTATTTGTAGATATATTTTTGGTGCCACGTGAATGTGCAGTCATCTATAGTCGTCAGCCAAGTATAGTGCTATTTTTATTTTAGTCAACACCAAGAATTTATTGAATTTTTTTTTATAGTCATTGGTTTTAAAGATTGAAATATTAGAAGAGTGAAGGAATTTATCTGGTAGTGTATCTTGTTTTAGTGAACTGTTATAGATGGATGAAAAATGTATCTTTTGTAGGAGATTCCCATGTGAATATCTGAAATTATTTCACTTTGAAGAATTAGGTTTGTTTGAGAAATTGAAATGTATGGAATTCTGTTGGATTTGTGAAATATTTTGATATACCTTCTTAAATAAATGATATCACCTTCAAGATATTCTAAGGCTAGCCATTCACATATTATATAGATAGGAGTATTCATTTTGTGGGTTTGTATGCTTATCTATGAGTAATTGCTTATTATACATATTATTGATAGACTGTGATAAAAGAATTTGTTAGTGCAAGTTTTATTTTAGAGAAATGGTTATTTGCTATAATTTTACAAAGGATATTCAATTTAATGAATCTTGAATAGAATTTGTATTCTTTCCATTTATTTGGTGTGAGTTTTATAAAATAAAATGAGACTTCTGCACTACAATTTGTAATGAATGAAATTACCGAAATTGGATTTGCACCAATAGAAGTGAGTGCACTACATGAATAAATTTAATGTTATGATTTTTGGGAGGTCATATTTGTTCCCTTGCATAGGCCAATCCCATATCGGTGGTTAAAAAGAAAGTCTCAGAGGAGTGATCCACCAGTGCCATTCTAGAGGAGATGGATAAAGGTTATAGTGTACTTATCCAAAGTTAACTTGTGGTGGAATCTTAGTGAGATATCTCAATTAGATCTGGAAGTGTATCTTGGTATTTCTAGCAAATAAGGGTGTTGTATCATGCTTCTATCTTCGCGGGATGTTCTAATTAAAATAAAATCCCAGCAAATGATGTAATGATATTGAGTTGTATTTAAATTAAATTTGTGTTGAAATGTGGTGTTTCAGTAGACTTTTGTTGTTTAAAGTAAGTGTTGATTGATGATTGAATTGATAGCTGGGTAATTCTCTAGATTTCAAGTCTAAATGTACAATATTTATGATTGATATGGAATTTAATGATTTTACCCAACAATATCTTATAAAAGAGTATAAATATCACAATTATCTTCTTTAGATCAACGTATTTTGTAATCCTTAATCTTTTACAAAGATGATTTGTGGATGCTTTCGAAAAATGTTCATATCTTGTGAAAACTTTAAATGTATATGTATTTCATAATTTAATATTACCTTTAGAAAAGTGAATATCATTGTGTGTGTTGTTCCATGTTGAGAGTGATCTTAGTAATTTTGTTTTATCAGAGCTAGTCTTTGTGTTTAGTTAGAATTCGTTTTGACTAGGGGAATAATTGAATGCTTTATGAGTTTGGATTACTTATGTTTTAATTTTAGACTAATCATGAAGGGATTTAGAAAATTAATAGTTGGTAATTCTTAACCTCATAAGGATAGAGGAATAAAGCCTAAGGAGTTTAAAATAAAACCCATTGTGAGTCTAGTGTTACCACATAGAAGGATTTATGTGGGCCTCAATGAATAATGAGGTTCTTCTCAATTGACCGTAGAATAAATAAGCTAACCATTGGGAAGAATGGTTAGTGTCAAAAGAAGCTAAGAGAATTCACATAAATGGACTTATGTGAGTAAAGCTCATTCTCTTTTCGATTGACTGAGAAGAGGTAAGATCACACAAGAAAAATATGGGGATGATATTGTTATCATGTTGTCACCTAGTATGCTTATGCTAATGGACTTGTATAAGTAGTAGAGATGGGTGAGCTCCAAGATAGGTTGGTTTAAAAAAAATATATAGGGATTTTAGGGGTGATTACATGTTGGTATTACAACATGGTTTGTAGTGGAATAGGTTCACTATGCAAAACTATATTTGTTGTGTAATAGAAAATATACTTATGAAGGAATAGAACTTTACCAATAGAATACCTATTAGAAATAAATCTGCTTGAATTACTTAAGGTGAGTGAGTAAAAATTTAGTTTTAGGTAAAACAATTTGATAATGTAATTGCTAACGAATTCCTACTATCTCTTATGTGTGTGGCTAGGGAAAATACCACCAAAGAGAATAATAGTAAGTATTGCCCCATCGATAAGGTAGACACAACGGACTAATATGGAGGATAGGAACCCAAATGTGAATTTAGAGAACCCTAGGAATGAAAGAAGATTCCTAGTAATGAGAATCTCATTGAGATAGTGGATCTACTTTAAAAATAGGTAGAAGCACAAAAATAGATATTGGATGCCATGTTGAATCAGGAAACATAGACCAAGAACTCTAATAGAAGATAGGAAAATGAACCCCTTACTAAGGCACAACTGGCTACTATTTGACTTGAGGTTGAGTTAGGTAAAGAGATGAAGCATTTTAAATCTTCTAAGTTTAATGGAGAGGAAGATGGGGATAAGACTAACGTATGGTTGAACGAAATAAAAATCTATTGTAATATGAAGAATTTTTCCTCGGGTACTTGGATATCCTATGCCACATTACATTTGCAAGGAGATGGTTTGGATTGGTGGAATTAGTTTGAGTGTAGATTTGAAACTAGCAATAGCAATCGATCTAAAGTGGGATGAATTTGTAAAATCCTTCAAAGATAGGTTTCTCACAGAAAACTTCTATTTCAAGAATTTTGAGAAGTTCACTAAGCTTCGACAGGGAACTAGAACAATGGAGAAGTACTATCAAAGATTTGTCAAGTTACTAAAATATGTGCTTGCTTATAATGATAAAATTAAGATTCACAAGGTTATACTAGGAGCAGATCCTAGAATAGGGTAAGAAGTAGATATGAAGGAACCTACTACTCTATAAAAGGCCTATGATTTGGCCAAGAAAGATGAAACATATCTTAAACCCTATTTTGACTATGAAGGGTTAGATGAACAAGGTAAGGAAGCATTAAGAAAAAGGAATAGCGTAGGTTTTGTTAAGTGGAAAAAAGAACAAGAAAAAAATATTCCTCTAAGCATGATAGAAAGATGACCAGAAATAGGGAAAGTTTAGAAGAATATTCCAAGGAAATAATTGTACTTCCAACAACCATGACAAAGGAAAAAATAGACCATCACAGGGATAGGTTAATTCTTCACATGTAGATAAAGCAGAAGAGGGGTAGAAATGAAAAGAACATACAATACCTAAAGAAAGATGCCATATTTGTAGAGGACTACATTATACCAACAATTACCCACAAAGAGTAGGGATGATTTCAAAGGGAAAAAAACAATGTACAAAGATTCTGCACCTAAAGAGCCCATGCACAAGATTTATGTAGCTACAAGAAACCATAATATTAATGGTCAAGACACATAACTATTGATTAAAGGTAGGATTTTTGGTAGGAATGTGAAAATCATGATTGATAGAGGTGCTATAGATAGTTTTGTTTCCACTAGTTTAGCTAAAGATATTTCAGAAAGACTAGGAATCTTGGCTCATGGTTGGAAGGTTGAGTATGGTTCAGGATAAACCTACTCTGTTAATCAATTTTATCCTATGGTAGAAATTTCCTTACCTAGTGGAACAACGGTAGGATATTTGTATGTAGTGCCTTTGCATGTTGTTGACATAATCCCGATAATGGATTGGTTGCAAGCACATAAGGCAGTACTCAACTTTTACGATAGATGGATTGAGTATATAAAATATAGGGGTGTTTTATGAAGGGTGTATAGCCTACAAGGGGTATTTCAAACTCAAATCCTTTCAGAAATGCAACTTAAGAAGGTCATAAAGAAAGGAGGAATGGTCTATGTAGTTAAGATAAATGAAATTGATAAATAAAAGAAGGAAGAGGTGTTTGAAAAATACCCATTTCTTTACAAATTTAGGGATGTATTTCCAAAGGATTTACCTTGGATTACCCCCTAAATAGGAATTTGACTTTACTATTGAGCTTCAACCTGGAACATAACCCATCCATAGAGATCCTTACATAATGAATCCAATAGAAATGCAATAGTTGAAGGTGCAATTGCAAGGGTTACTAGAGAAAGGATTGATCAGACCAAGTGTATCATCTTGGGGTGCACCAGTACTATTTCTAAATAAGAAGGATGGTTCCTTGAGATTATGTATAGAAAATAGAATGTTGAATAAGGTAACTATCAAGAACAATTATCCTCTACCGAGAATCAAAAATCTATTTAATCAACTCAAAGATACCACAATATTTTCAAAGATTGATTTGAAATATGGATATCACCAACTGATAATATGTGAGGATACTCACAAGACAACATTTAAAACTTGTTATGGACATTATAAATTTATTGTCTTACCTTTTAGTTTTTATAAATGCTCCAACAATATTTATGAATTTTATGAATAACATATTTAGGAAGTACTTGGATAGATTTATTCTAGTGTTTCTAGATGATATTTTGATATATTCCAAAAACAAGATAGAGTACAATGAGCACCTCAGGATTTAAGGAAAAATTAGTTGTATGGGAATTTATCCAAGTATGAATTTAAACAAAATTGGGTTGTTTTCTTTAAATGTCATTACATCTCCACCATTTTTAGATATTATCACAAAGTCACAAAAAATGGGATAGAGCTCTAATTGGAAAGAAAAGCAAGAAATAAAATAATGTATAAAAATAGTTCAAAGAAGTATCATGAGGATATTTTATTGATATATCTTTAGGTTTTCATTTAGGAGACCCGAGTTCAAACACTGGTACAAGGGTACTGAGACCCCTCATAAAAACCCATGTTTTTAATTCAAAAATTTATCCAATGGAATTAACTCAAGTAGTTAGATTCCTTGATTTTGATAGAGGATACTGAGGTTCGAATATTACCAAAAGAATACATGCTTAAATAGCCAACTTGTTGTAATATCACTATGTGGTGATAATGTAATATGAGTGGGGCCTATTTCAATCCCATTTTTAAAAACTAGTTCAGAGAAAACAACTGAGAAACAAAGTAAAAATCTTTTGGTAGATTCACAAGAAGAAGATGATGAATATATAGTCCTTAAAACATGGATACAAACTATTTTCAAAATAGCTCATGATCCAAAATTTTTGCAATCAATATTTCAAGAAGCTAACAATGACATATTTACTACACTTAAGAAGTATATAAGTCTACCTTCTGTTAAAGCAACTAACAATAGAGATTGATATAACACTTCCTAATGATTTAGTCAAGATTATTTATGTACCATTTATTATACTTGAAATATATAAAGAAAATAATACAATACAAGATGAAGTGATTGCAAAAATATAAAATAAATCTATGATAAAAATGTGATGTGTGATATAAGTTATCTTCTCATAAAAAGGGAAATTACCTGTAATACGGTACATATTCACACAAAGGACTTCAATTGTGACATTAATGATTTGCAAGTGGAAACAAAGGATGTCATTTATGACAATAATGATCTATAGGTCCAAATAAATTATTTTAACTATGATATTAATGACTTATAGGTTATTCAAGAAAATATCACTAGAGGAGTGAACAAGAATATTACTATTGTTGAGCAGACTGACCATGATCATGGCCACATTGAACAAACAAAAAGTAAATTCTTGGTTGATCTTACAAATCAAATTATATTTTCACAAAGAAATAGGTGTGCATATTTCCACAGATTCAGATATTCATGAGATATATTTTGGAACACTCCTAAAGGAAAGTACAAAAAGATTCAATTGAGTTATAGATGGATAGACTTTATGGAATGGAATCAAATCAAAGGAATATTTTATGAAAATTATAAAGGAAAACCAAGTCTCACTCATATTCAAAATTAATTCTCCTTCTCTCTTCCCTCAAAATTTATGGGCGTAGTTATTCCATTATTTGCTTTCTTAAATAATGTAATAAGGTAGGGATGTTATTACTTATTTAGTACTTTAATACTATATATATCCTCTAAATTTATTACTTCGAGGATATCAGGATGTTACATCTAATGTTTGAAGTTATTTGTTAGTTATCTTGTTACCTTCTCATACGTCAATTTCTTCCTATGACAATTGATTGTGATTGTATATATATGTACATTTGGTGATCATAGCAATGTATCCAATATTTGTAATAAATTTCATCATTTGCAATTCATTCTAGGCCTACACTAATAATTGTGATACTGATATCAAATTGTTTGTCAATCCAGGTACATAGAATACATTTTCAAGTATGCGTTCAAAAAATGGAAATTTGAGTGAAACATTTCCTATTCCTTGGACCTGGTATATTTTCTCATCTATAATTTTAATAGGTATGTTTTGTTTTACTTAGAGATAAACCAATGCAGGTTACCAATCATGTGATTACTTACCTTTGAATCAATGTACCAATAATTATCCTCTAACCTTTTATGTCATGTATCCTTTCAAAATTATGTTCTAAATTAGATTTCCCATTTTTTTGTTGAAAGTATGTGGCGGTTTGACCCATTTGACCATGTTATCCTTTGGGATAAAATTTTCTATGTTTTTGAGTTCCTCTCTTAATGAAATTTGGTTCTTCAAACAAGTGAGGTTTTGTAGGAGGAATTTTTTATGGTGATATAATTATTAGTTTTTAATCCTTGCAGATGTGGACTCAACTTTCTTAATTCCTTTTAAGTCAACTTTTTTAATTATAAAGTAGAAATCCTTTTAGCTCTTTTCTATTCTTCACTAAATATTTTTCTTTTAAATAAATTTCTTTACCATACTTTGTTTCTCCCTTTAAACAATGTTTGCATAAAATTTTCCTCAACCTTAATTTACTTTCTTTTAAACTTTCAATTTCCACTTTTTAATTCTTCATTTTTAAATTATTTTCAAATATTCCTCTTTCTCTATTCTCTTTTTATTTTTCTCAATTATTTTTTTCTTTCAAATATTTCAAAATTTTCCTTTCTTTGAATAAATTTTTACCCTGTTCTCCTTAATAAATATCCTTCCCAATACTTTAATATATTTAATCTCTTTTAAATTCTTCTTTAAATATTTCTTTCTTTCTATTTAAATTAAATCTTTCTTTCTTTCTTTTTAAATTAACTTCTCCACTTTAATTTGCTCACTCTTTAATATTCACCTTATGCTAAAAAAATACTATAAAGTATGGTAATTTTATACCTTAGCAATCGCTGCAAATATCTTAATAGACATGACATCAGACAATAATACCTTGGACGCTATTTTTTCAAATAATGCAATAATTATTGAGCATTTCTCTTCATACGGATGTGTTTCAAACTTGCCTGCTTCAATGCAATACTTCTAGCAATGTTCACCTTCACCAATGACTCCATATTTGGCATTTTTGTCTCCTTTAGTGTTCTTCCAATGTCTTAAATTTTTTAGACATTAAACACATAAGTTCTCCATATTTATCATGTAATTATACTTCTTAAAGTACTATCAACTATACTTCAACCATCTAGCATCTACTTTAACTCTGGTTTGAATGTATACTCAAGAACACTCCTCTTTAAAGAACACTTACACTTGTCTTCTCTACTCCAATTTTTTCTAAGCACCTTCTACCCTATGAGACTTTTGACGTACAAAAAATTTCTTCTAGTGAAGACTTTTAAATTTTTCTTCTCTCACAGAATTTGCAACGTCTATCTCACTAGGCGATAAGTTTCTTTATTTCACCAATATAGCTTCTTTCAACTTGCTTACTTCCATGGCTTTTCTTATAACCTTTCCCTTTCTTCCAAGCACTCCAAATGTGTATCTGATGCCACTATTAGCATAAAAGCTAAATTCTCACATCAAAATTAATATCAATATTAAAATTCTCACAATAAATGATATACACAAGTATTAAAGTAAGCTTACTATATTCTCACAAATTATAAACTTTGATGTCTAGTAACAATGAAGTAGTAAAATTTTTATAGCACATACATAACATATACTTGCTCTACATATAACCTTTACAATGACTCTTGAAATTTCAATTTCATTTAACTATTCATCTCCTTAGACTCCTTAAACTTTCGAGAGATATGACTCTTCATATTTCTCATAAGAGAAATATATTTTATTAACTCTTAATAATAAAAAACCTCTATCAATTTTTTTTATTTGGGTAGTGTGATAAACCCCTATGATCGACACATAGGGTTGAGTAGTCCCTTCCTAGCCATCACCCCTCGTAAGGCCAAGAGCTATGCTTATCAATAGGGGATTAACACACAACACCACACACACACCACAATTTTAACCTTGGACCTCCCTAAGAAGAGTCATATGACTCTTCATATTTCTCATAAAATAAATATATTTTATTAACTCTTAATAATAAAAAACCTCTATTGATTTTTTTTATTCGGGTAGTGTGTTAAACCCCTATGATCGACGCATAGGGTTGAGTAGTCCCTTCCTAGCAATGACCCCTCATAAGGCCAAGAGCTATGCTTATCAATAAGGGATTAACACACAACACCACACACACACCACAATTTGAACCTTGGACCTCCCGAAGAAGAGTTAAACTCCAAATCGTTGTGTGGTCCCCTAAGGAAAAATAAACCTCTAACAATTACTAATGAAAAACTCTAAATGACTCATATTTATAACTCTTTTCATACCACATATTTACAAACTATATACAAGTACTAGATAATGAAATAAACTCCAACAATTATCAAAATATTTTAATAAATTGAGTAAATAAATTATTTTTTATCAATACCTAATGGTATAATAAGTATGTATAGTTTCACAAAATTTAAACCTAACTTTTCACTTTGAAATACCATTAAATATTCTTTATTTATGTAATAAAATATTATTATTATTTTTTTGAATAGGTTGAAAATCTAGAGGTACATCGGGGGCCACCCTCCCCATGAATTGAACTTGGATATCCGCTAGAAGAGCCAAATGCCTTTTTACCATTGTGGTATCCTTGTTGGGACTATAAAAAATATTCTTTTTTAATTAGGGCAAAAAGTGGTTTTAGGGTCCCCAAACCTATACATCAAGTTATGTAAGATAGTACAATATGTTGCAACAATATTATAAATACTATCATCCACTTACTACTACAGTTGAACCTTAGAATACTACATATCGATAAAACTTCTAAAATATGATAAATTAGTAAACCACTTTCAAAACATAAACTTAAAAGAAATGCAGCTACCACCCAATTATAATAAAAACAACAATCCAGAACCATTGGGGTTATTATAGAGTTCGTAGTCAATGGGTATTTTGATTATTATTTTTCTTTAGTATAATTTCTTCCTCTTTTAGAGTGACAAGATCTAAGAATACATTTTTGTACTTCAATCTCCTGAGGTAATATCTAGTTGTAACACATTTTGTATGAACTTCATTTTTAGAAAACTCACTATCATTGATTATTTCATAATTGGCTTCAAGAATACTATCTAAGGTGCTAATATTTTTCATCGAACTGATTGGATGGTATTTACTAACTATTTTTCTTTTATCAATGATTTGATTCAAATTCTCCTTTTAGTGTTGAATCTTCTGTTGCTTGCTTGATTCCTACTAGATAATTGGTGCAACTAGAAGATGAGATTCTTCCTTATGAACTAGGATGATTGAAGATTCAGGATCATTCATGTGTAGGGTCTTCTACTCCACCAAGGAGGAATCAAACCATTATTGGATGATCGAGTATCTCTTATTTAGGTGGCCATATTGATGACAACCATAACATCTCAAGGAGAAGTTTTCATATTCAATATTTTGGATTCATTCCTCTTTGCTTGAGGAGATAGTAATGGATTGAGGCCAAGGAACTGAAACATCCATCCAAACAACCAATCTTGCTTTACTCATTAATTTTATTGGATAAATTTTCCTCTATTTGGGCATCCATATACTAGAATGAACTAACGACATTACTAATTTTGATGAAAATCTCCTCTTCCTAAAATTTGATAGGAAGAGCATATAGATTCACCCAAACTAGGAAGCCATCAACTTATTTTCTAAGGGGATTGAAACTCTGAGTCCAAGGTCGTATATAGACATCCCTTCATATAAAAAATCAATTGTATCTATAATAGATTACCCTATATGTATATGCTAAATAAAAAAAAATAGAAAATAATTTTTTGGGTAGTAAAGTTACTTGGAATTTACTAGACCACCAAAGTTAAATGTATCCTTTGAGCTCCTCCAGGCCAGGTCTTTTGCATTTGATTTTGTAGATAATTGTTTGGGCTTCATTATCAATCAATCCAACCTAAATTCATCCTCCCAAATTTTGATAGAGGGCAGAGATTCATCAAAAAACTCTACCTACAAACCCAAAGATCCCTAAGAGACATTTATTCTAACCGAAGAGGCTTTCTCACAGATTGAAGAGTGACTAATATCCTCTTGAGTACAATGAGCGGGCTAAAAAAAACCCTCTTTCTACAATGCTTGATTGCACCTAGGGTTTGCACCCATTTCACTTTGTTCCATCCTCATGTCCTTCTAAGTACAACAAGTGGGTTGCAAACAACCCTCTTCTTGCAATGCTTGATTACACCTAGGATTTGCACCCCTTTTACTCTGTTCTATCCTCATATCGTCCTAAGTACAATGAGAAAGCTACAAACAACCCTCTTCCTTCAATTCTTAACTACACCTATGCACCCCTTTCACTATGTTTTAGATAATTTTGTAAAAATAATAATAATATTTTTTTCAATGGGTTATATGGGATTGAAACGGGCCTCACCTATATTTACATCATCACCATATAGTGGTATTACAATAAAGTATGGATATTATCCATGTATCATTTGGAAAAATTCAAACTTGGATTTCCACCTTGAAATATAAAGTAATTTAACTGGTTGAGCTAATACCACTTGATTAAAAATAATAATAATATTAACACTTTTTAATTTATAAATTAATAAATCTTCAAAAAAATATTTGGCCTTAAAATATTTGTATCCAACTACTGAAAGCATGCAGAAAAATGGCATACCGATATGATGCAAAAAAAAATAGATATAGATGCTAAGTCCTACGAATGCGATGAGCAATGCATGAAGGAAATGACACAAAAACGAGATGTGAGCAAACAAAGCGGGGCCTACTTTATTGATATTGCTTTTAATATGATTACAATACATCCCCCCTCTAGGGCTCAGAACATTTGATAAAATTTGTTACATTAATGGATGCCCGAAAGAAGTCGCGCTTCCAAGATCGGACGGTACGCTTCTAGCGTCTTTTGTGTGCCCACACTCGAAGTGGGTGGGCTAAAAGTTTCTGCTGCTTGTGTTCATGTATTCATTATTCCTTTCTGCCCCTCTAGTATTCCTAGTGGTGAGATCCTATGCACATAAAGACAACAATTCATTAATAGCATATGCGTATCTAGAAAAACATGTAATCCCCAAGGCCTCCAACGGGCGCTTAGAAGACATCAGTGATAATATTGATAAGTAGATTATAGGATGATATGGAAATTTAAAGGACAACGTCTAGAATTGGTATCACCTGATTTTGCATCGAAGCGGCATCGGACGGCCCTGTTATGCTCGTTTGCCCGTCGAGGGCCTCTCCAAAGCGAGTGCTCCAATATCCCTCTTATGCTTATCCAAATCACCTAAAACTCATAGGTTAGGCATTATATGTAATTATAAGACTACCCAGATGCTCGAAATTTGCATATCCTACCTAGATTCTCATGTATGTGACAGGGGCGCCCTACAAGCTAGTTAATACATAAAATAATAAAACATTCATCAAATCATGTCAGAATGAGTTCAAAATTTAATAGAGGCATTAGGATATCATTTGGGACATATTGCAAAAGGAACAGTAAGGAAATAATGCACATATTTCTAATCACTCTGGGGTGGGATGCTGGGGACTGTCGTAAAACCTGCAAAGAGTGACCTTGCAAATGTCCTGCCCAGAGGTCTCCAAAAATCCTGCAAACTTATGGTTAGACTAAAAACAACATTTTGAGATGACCCAAAACTTCAGATTTTGCCCAGGTTATATTGTATCTGAAGACACTCCCTGTAGGTTAGTAGACACATAAAATGACAAAAACCAGGTCAAATCATGTCAGAAAGCAATGAAATTTGGATAACAGCATAAGTACATTAGATATAAAAGAATGCAAAAATAACAGTAGAAAAAACCATGCACAGATTTCTAATCACTCTGGGGTGGGGTGATTAGGACTGCAATAGTTTTGGGGGCACTCGTGGGTGGGACGCCCACCGTTTAAGGCCTAGTTTTGACACCAATCCAAGTGGGATGGGTCCAAAACTTCCTAGGGGGGTTGTGTCGATGAGTTTGGGGTGGGATTGTGGCAGATTGCTTCGGTTTTTGGATCTATATTGCGTTCCTAGTGTTCACCCGATAACCTCTCTTCCAGAAGAGAGAGATTAGGGATGTAGGAAGCACAAAGAGGAGTGGGGGTATAGTTTGGCAACACTTCATTGCTCCAAATGCTCCAACTCTCTTATTCTTTGGGGTGAGGAGGCTCACCTTTTTATAGACCTAAGGGTATCCTTTGAATGTGCATGCGAGGGTGCCACTTGGCTCATTATGTCTTTTTGGGGGAGAGAAGATTCCTCCCTGATTAGGGCCTCCTTGATTGAGGCCTCCATGATCAGGGCAGGCTTGATTGAAGCCTCTCTGATTTGAAACCTTCCATCACAATCACAAGCATTGAAGGTAGACTTAGGTGGCAGATTTGGGCTGCCATTTGTCAAGGTTTGACTTTTTGCCAATCAAACCTGCTAATCGTCCCACCCTGGAGCAATTGCTGCTAATCGTCCCACGGTGGGACGAATAGGATTCTAATCATCCTAGGGTGGGATGAATAGGGAGCAAAGTGCTTAAAAGGTGCAAAACTGACTTCTGACCTTCCAAAACTGATTTGGGAGTGGTTAGGACCACTGTTTAACCTCTGGAGGATGCCCTAAGGGGTATGTATGCCAATTCAGTTAGTGCTTGTAGTCACATAATCGAATTGGTGTTGTTTTGGTATCTACAGATGCCCCTTTTTAGGATGCACTGTGTGTGGCGTAGTGCTGAGAAAAAATAGATTACCAAAGCACTTAATGATTAGGGTTTCTCAGTAACCTAACCAAATTTTGATGCCCCAAGTATGGAAAGGGCATGCATTTTTGAATCCTTTCTTTTGATAAGCTAAGGAGCTTAACTCAAGTGTAACATTTTTCAATGAGGTGTACTTGATCTTGGACATTGTTCAGACATGAATAGGCAAAGGGCACAACCTTTTGTTTGAGGAACCTTTTCTTCATGCTTCCAGAATGCCAAGTGTTTGTTTAGCCTATGATTATTGCTTGTTTGCTACCCAAGCAGGAGTGTGATTGTCTTTGTCAATGATTCTTTGAATGCATGCCATTTCCTTGATTGGGTGTGTATTTGTTGATTGGTGACTAAGTGTGACTACCCCCTCAAGTGACGAATCGATGAGGGAATGACAAAAAATGAGAAAAGCGATGAGTCACTTGACCCAAGATGACGTTTGTAAGGGTGCCTTAAGTTTTTTTCATTGAACTCTTATTGCAGTTTTCCAACCATCGGACCTGTTTTTGGTGGGTTTTGACCCTTTTTTTATGCCTATTTCGGTAGAAATTATCGAAAATCCTTCTTCCCATGGAATGGTCTGGCTATTATAGCATTCTTAGGGAGTAGGATAGTGAGTATTTGTGACCCCGACGATAGTTTTTCATGCCATGAATGTCAGGTGCAAAGGCACCTTTGTTCGGAATATTTATTGCTATTTTTGGTGCATTTTTTGGATGTAGTTTTTGTTGCTTTATTTCTTGCTCTGTAATCATCCCAGGGTGGGACGAATATCAATTTTGTAATTGTGCCAGGGTGGAACGAGCACTAAATAGAGCATTCATCCTAGGGTGGAACAATTACAGGCCTAACAGCCTATAGATGGACCAAAACTAGGTTTATGGCTCATTTGCAATATTTTTTTCTTGGTGATTTGGAGCAGTGAGGAGGAGGAGTGCGAGTGTGCGTAGCAGAGTGCTGTTGAAATTTTATGGACATCATGAGTGTGAGAACCGGATCTTCAAGTGGAGGAGCCGAGGTGAGACCGGTATGATGTTCTTTCTCTTTACCTATTATTCGTGCGTGTTTTATAAAAACTCACATATAAAATGTTTGTTCGCTTTATTTTGTTTTTATTTTTGTTCATATTATGGTTGAAACCCTAATATGTTTTATTTCATTTTTGTTTTTGCCATATTAAGGTTGAAACCCTAATTTTTTTTTTTTTTTGTTCACATTAAGGTTGAAACCCTAATATGATTTTTGTTTTTTTTTTGTTGATTGTACAGTTATTTTCATGTATGCTGTCATTGCTATACAGTTTTATTTTAATGATTCTGTACTTTCATTGTAAATTTCTTTTACTGTACTTCTTATGCTGTACTTTTGCTATACAATTGTAAATTGTAGTCTGTACTTATGCTGCATAGTTTTATTTTAATGTTTTTGTTTATATTATGTACTTAATATCTTTTTTCATTTTATTTTGTTGTTTCAGTTTGTGAAGAGTCGGTACCGCCAGCCGACTATTTTCTCTGATGCCCGGGATACCCTAACAGTTGTGGATTGGGAGTGGCTTGATGCCCTTGGGCTCAAGCACATGACATGTATAAAGCCTATGGTGGCGGATCAAGCATATTTGACTGCCCTGATCAATCTGTGGGATACCTGCACCAACACTTTTCATCTCCCAATAGGGGAGATGACTGTTACTCTGGAGGATGTGTATCGATTTCTATAGATTCTGATAGATGGACTGCCTATCCGGATGACCCACCGTGACTAGCGAACATCGGTATTGACACGGTGTTTTGGTCTGATGGTGGAGAGGGGGTTGGAGAGGGTTGTGGAGAGGGCAGAGGCTGACTGCTAAATAAGCAGTATTCTGGTACGGTGGTGGCTGGGGAAGGGCGTATTAGGGGTGAGGCATGCTTTGATCATGACTCTCATCTCCAATATGCTACTTCCTGACTCCTCAGGTTCGAGGTTCACTTGGAACCTACTTGAGTTGGTTTTCACTTTGGTGGAGTGTCCTACATCATATCCACTTATTATGATATGGGTCAGACGTTATTGGTCAGTTGTGCGACGAGCAATACAAGGTCCATTGTCAAAAGCAAAAGGGGATTAGGTGTAGCTATCTCTTGCAGTGCTGGGGGTGGTAGCACATAGCTATGGAGCGATCATAGGGTTTGCCTTAGACCACCCGAGGTGAGATGGTGGATTGAGAAATTGGATATGTCAATTTATGGAAGAGGTCAAAGGAGCATGGACAAAGTCAACGGTCGGTAGGTGATGTAGGTCACTATACTAATGCCTTCTCTCATCTAGTGTCAGGGTAGGTGTTCTGGTGGCCATACTGGGATTTCCCAGCCTGGCCTGAGGCTGGAGAGTGGCTTTGGCATGTGCGTAGGGGTAGATGGTTGATTGGGTGACACGGGACAGAGCAGGAGTATTTCCCATAGGTCTGGGTGATGCGGTAGTTTGGGGTGTGCTAGGGATTGCCTGGTGATCCCTTGATCTATCAGCATCATGGTGACAAGAAGACTCTAGTATGGCCTATCATTGAGTAGTTAGGTGAGGGGTATGAAGTAGTTATTTATGTACTTGATGTGGACAATATCGAGGTGACTGTAGAGTATGATCGATGGTGGATTATGCAGCGATGGCGGAGTGAGGGGCCTCTAGGAGGTATGGATACTATAGCAACAGGAGGTGGGGGTGTAGAGGCACTGATGGAGGGTTGGGGAGATTTGCTTGATGATATTTACATGGTGGAGGTCGATGACTCCACTGGTGATGAAGACGATTTGGGGATTTCAGAGTAGTCGAATGTACAGGATGTCCTGAAGCAGTGGGTGCCAGAGCAACAGGCCATCCCGGAGGTGCCCATGCCTTAGGATGTCTCAAGGGATGTGGAGGCTGGGCTTCATGCTGAGATAGTGCAATTGGAGTGTCTCCTATGGATATGGGAGGAGGGGCATAGATATGCTTTGGTGGAGGTAATGCAAGAGAGAGATATCCTACGAACTCAATTGGCATAATGAGATAGTGCATTGGCTGTGTATCGCCAGTGAGATATGGAGTGGGGTCGGTACCAGATAGAGTTAGAGATAGATGTTGTTCAACTCGGTGGACAGTTTCCTGTGCTTGATGGAGGTGGTTCATCACGCTGTATAAGAGGTAGTGAGATTGAGTAGTCTGCATCATCTAGTTGTAGGCATCTAGGTGAGGGTAGTGTTGGTGGGTAGGGTGTGAGGGCTGGCAGCAACCGTGAGGTCCCATATGACCCATACTACTAGGGTTAGTTCCAGTCACACCGATCCTACGTGATCATGGTGGCTGAATCCCTAGGCTTTGGGGATTTTGAGTTTTTGGTTTTTGTGAGTGTTGAGCAAGGTGCAGCGACAGTATTGTCATTGTTGTCAACACAGTCAGATAGATCGGTTGATGCAGTGGACAGGAGTTCAGAGGTTACTCAGAGTATGTACAATGATGTTAAATGCTTATGAGGATGTTTACCCACCTTTTTGCATATTTTCCAAGAAGACCGAAGTGGCCCATATGCTAAAGATCAAAGAAAAAGCAAAACACCGCAAAGAAAAAAAGTGTCGCGATATCGCGACATGTTGCATTTTCATGGTCCAAAGCAAAGAGAAAAGCAAGGAGAAAAAGTGTCGCGATATCGTGACATGTTGCATTTTCGATGGCCAAAGCAAAGAGAAAAACAAGGAAAGAAAAAGTGTCGCGATATCGCGACATGTTGCATTTTCGCGGGGCCAAAAGCAGAAGAGAAAATGCAAGGAGAAAAAGTGTCGCGATATCGCGACATGTTCATTTTCACGCCAAAGAGAACAAGGAGAAAAAGTGTCACGATATCACGACATGTTGCATTTTCAGGCCAAAAGAAAAGAGAAAAAATGTCATATACATTATTTCCAAAGAAAGAGAAGAAAAAGTGTCACGATATCGCGACATGTTGTATTTTCATGAGCCAAAGCAAAGAGAAAGAGCAAGGAGAAAAAGTGTCACGATATCGCGACATGTATTTTCGTGGGCCAAAGCAAAGAGAAAGAGCAAGGAGAAAAAGTGTCGCGATATCGCGACATGTTGTATTTTCATGGGCCAAAGCAAAGAGAAAGAGCAAGGAGAAAAAGTGTCACGATATCGTGACATGTTGTATTTTCATGGGCCAAAGCAAAGAGAAAGAGCAAGGAGAAAAAAGTGTCGCGATATCGTGACATGTTGTATTTTCATGGTCCAAAGCAAAGAGAAAGAGCAAGAAGAAAAAGTGTCACGATATCGTGACATGTCGCATTTTTCGCGACTCAAAAAGGAGAGCGAGAGAAACAAAAGTGTCACGATATCGTGACATGTCGCATTTTTGTGACTCAAAAAGGGCGAGAGCAGAGAAACAAAAGTGTCACGATATCGCGACATGTCGCATTTTCATGACTCAAAAGGGCAGCTAGGCAGAGAAACAAAAGTGTCGCGATATCGCGACATGTCGCATTTTCTGACTCAAAAGGAGCAGAGAAACAAAAGTGTCACGATATCGCGACATGTTGCATTTTTGCCAAAGGAACAGAGTAGTTGACAGTGCGTCTGATATTAGTGATGAACACCAGGATGGTGAAACTGAAGACTGCATAGTGACGTGGACCCATAAGGAATATTTAATGATTTGAAATCATTTAAGATGGTCGTTACACATGGAAAGAAGTGGATGCATGCCCATGTGGAGAAAAGGAAACGAAGGGCCTCAAAATAGAAAAACCAACAAGCATGCAAGGAGAAGAGAAAGAAAAAAGAGAAAAGAAACATAGAGAAGAAGAAATGAACAGTCATGAAGGAGAAAACAAATAGTTGTTGAAGGAGAAAATGAATAGTCATCGAAGGAGAAAACGAAAAGAAAGAATCATGAAGGAGAAAACGAACAATCATCGAAGGAGAAAACGAACAGTCATGACCGAGAAAACGAACAATCATGGTAGGAGAATATGGTGTCAATTATTTGCATGTGACGTGTTTGACGAAATGCCTTCTCAATATATACAAAAGGAGTTACATAAAGGAGTTACAATTGACAAGTGGCATATGAGAATATGAAAGAAGGTGTTACAATTGACAAGTGGCGTATGAGAATATGAAAGGAGTTACAATTGGAGTTACAAAGAGAAAGGATAGTTATAAAAGGAGTGTTGCTTGGAGAATTTTCAATGGGGATTTTATTTTGTGAAGTGCGAGAAGGGTGTGTGTTTTGTGAATTGTGGGAGATGTTGGGTAAGCAATAGACCAGTCAGGGTCTTGTAAAAGTGAAGGTATTTTTATGTCAATCTTCTAGTTTCAAAATTGAAGTCCAAGTTGGTGCTTGGCATCAGGGGTTGGTGCTCCTTCCAGTTGGTGCTGGTAAATCAGGGGTTGGTGCTCCTTCCAGTGGGTGCTGGTAAATTGATTGTAAAGTTGGTGCTTTGCAAAGGCTGGATTTGGATGGGAGTCCAAACAGTCATTTTGAGGAGTAGCCAAATCGGTGAACCTCGGTACATCTTGTGTTGTGTGATGTTCTCTTGTTATACTTGCTTTATTTGGTTTTAAGTTTTCATTGTTTCGGCTTTAAGAGTTGAAGATTTAAGTTATAAAGAGCTACACTGATTCACCCCCCTCTCAGTGTCATTGTGAGACTAACAATTGGTATCAGAGCCAGTTTCCCTTGTCAGGCTAAATCAGCTAGGGTTGATCTTGGATTAGTACGCAATGGGTAAGAAGAATAGATCCTCCTCAAATAAGGCATCTCAGTCAGTTTTAGTTCCTGTGGAAGAGAAAATTGAACTAGAAAAGATAGAAGGAGTGAATTCTGAAGTATGTGATGAAAACCTTGAGGTTGAAGTAGATCTAGAAGGTGAGTTGATCGCTGCACTTGAAGAGTTGGATATAGAAAGGAAAAAGAACAAAATACTGTCCAAGAAGTTGGAAGAATATGGGGATAATATTGAAGATCTCTTCTTACAAATTCATAAAGCCAAGAAAATAGAAGAAGCCTTGAAGTCACACCTGGATGATAAAGGCGATGTATGTAGCAAACGTGAAGAGGAATCTAACAAAGTTATTAGTGATCTAAAGCTGCAAGTAGAAGAGTCCAAAAGGATTGAAGAAACTCTCAGGTCACAGATCAATGAAAAAGAGATTGTTTGCTGCAAACAAGAAGAGGAGATTGTTTTATTGAGGAAACAACTAGAAGAGGCCAATACAAATCTCAAATTTGAGAAGAGCACAGAGTTGCTAGATAAAATGATAAGGCAACAAAGAAGCTCCATGGGTAAGCTTGGTCTTGGATGTGAAGCTGAACAACCTTCATCTTCTAAATCTGCAGAGAAGAAGAAGTCCACTATTGAAGGATCAAAGCAAGAAAAGCTTGAAGTTGAATCTTAAAAAGGAAGAAAATCTCAAAGGAGATCTACAACAAAGCAACCACAACAAAAGAGGTTCTATCACTCTCACTTTATTCATAATAATGCTTTTAATGGCTATTGTTTTAGATGCAACCATTATGGTCACAAGGCAATTTATTGTGGATTGAATAATAGATCAAAGAGTTATGTTTGGTAGAAATACATCTATTTTTTTGATTGAACACCATGTGCAATGTTTTAAATGTAATGGTCATGGGCACATAGCAAGGTTTTGTCCAAGAACTTTTGTATCTAATCTAAGGCAAGACAGTAGATTTCATCGGACACAAAGAATGCAACACGGACAGGGAAGAAATCATGTGCATCAAAGAAAGGAAAATAATCATCCATCAAGGATGCACAAGAGACAACCAACCAGTAGAAATGTTTTTTCACCTTTGATGGATTATAAAGTAGAATGTTATAACTGTCATAATTTTGGGCACATTGCAAGAAATTGTCGAAGTACATTTGCATCAAATCAATTTCAGGGAAGAAAATTTCAACCAAATGGAATGAGACAAAATAGAAAATTTCCCAAAAAACATGCACAAGCTACTGAAAAAGAAAAGTCAAAACAAGAGCCCAAAACTGTAATCAAACCAGAGTGGAGAAAGAAAGAAGAAAGGAAATCGTGTCTCCTTGGACTGAAGGAGACTACTCCTCTATTGCACTAAGCAACTCCAGGTAGCACATCCTCAGGGGGAGCAATCTTAAAGTTTTATTTTAATGCTCCTATGTATTTGTTTGGTTATCTAAGGATGAAAGGCAAGTAGTCATGGGGAGTTGTCGTATAGTTGTCAAAGTGTGTTTCAGTTCATGTAGTTGTTTGTGGAGGTACCATGAAGGGTGGTGATTAAATTGAGAGTTGTCACCATTTGTAGTATTGCTATATGTCAGTGTTGTACTTTTGATGGTTCTTAATGCCATTGTTCAAAGTTATGGATTATAACAGTTTTGATAATTTGGTTTAGTGAAAGAATGTTGCCCTAGTTGCATATATGTGTTTCGATAAAAGCAGTGTGTATTTGTACTACACATTGATGTGAAGATTGTTAGATCTATTATGACGCTTTGGTGAAAATATTTAATTCGCGTGCAAAATCAGAAAGCTCACATTTTATTATTGCATTCAAAGCGGCTACATGAGTAGGAAGTTACATCAATACAAATTGAGTACAAATATTCAGGGAGACCCCACAGTTGGTGTTCAGACAAGAAGAAGAGTAGTAAGTAACTACTCTCTATTATCCAACATTGAGCCCAAAAATGTTGTTGATGCAAGCAAAGATGAAAGTTGGATGAAGGCAATAAATGAAGAATTAGATCAGATCGAGAAAAACAAAACTTGGGAGTTAGTACCAAGACCTGCAAATAAAAATATAATCGGTACTAAATGGGTCTTTCGAAACAAATTGAATGAAGACGGACAGGTAGTCAAGAATAAAGCAAGATTGGTATGTAAAGGCTATGCACAAGTTGAAGGTATTGACTTTGAGGAAACCTTTGCACCTGTGGCTAGACTAGAGGCAATTAGAATGTTTTTGGCTTTAGCAGTTTACAAGAATTTCAAAGTTTATCAAATGGATGTGAAATCAGCATTTTTGAATGGGAAACTTGAAGAAGAGGTTTATATTGAGCATCCAGATGGTTTCCAACTTGGTGATGATCCCAACTTGGTTTGCAAGTTGAAGAAAGCATTATATGGCTTAAAACAGGCACCCCGAGCATGGTATGCAAGGCTAGACAACTATCTTACTCAACAAGGGTTCAAGAAAGGTATGGTGGATAGTAATTTGTATGTCAAAACAGAAAATGGCCATCTTATTGTTCTTGTTGTATACGTAGATGATATCATATTTGGCAGCAGACAAAGATGAGTCATGTAAAGATTTAGCAAATAAGATGCAGAAAGAATTTGAAATGTCAATGATTGGTGAACTTTCGTATTTCCTCGGGTTGCAAGTTAATCAAAATGAGAAGGGCATATTTATTTCTCAAATTAAATATGTGAAAGAGATACTAAAAAAGTTCACAATGGAGGATTGTAAGCCGGTTAGCACTCCCATGACGACAGGTTGCAAGTTGAGCAAGGATGACAAATCTCCACATGTTGATCAAACCATGTACAGATCTATGATTGGGAGCTTACTGTACTTGACAGCTACCAGACCAGATATTTTGTAGGTAGTATGCATGGTAGCACGATTTCAGGCTAGTCCCAAGGAGACTCATGTGACAGTAGTGAAGAGGATTCTTCGGTACCTCAAGGGTACTATGGAGTATGGGTTATGGTATCCGAAAGGTAAGGACTTCACCCTTATTGCGTATTCAGATGCAGATTGGGCAGGATGTGTAGATGACAGAAAGAGTACCAGTGGAGGTGCATTCTATCTTGGAGAAAGGTTGGTCGCGTGGCACAGTAAGAAACAAGAGTCAGTCTCCTTATCCACAGTAGAGGTAGAATATATTGCAGTGACAACGTGTTGTACGTAGGTATTATGGATGAAACAAACCCTGAAAGATCTTGGTATTAACTTCAGTGAGCCAATTTTAGTTAAGTGTGATAACACCAGTGCCATTAACATCTCAAAGAATCCGGTTATGCATTCTCGCACAAAACATATTGCTATCCGGTATCACTTTTTGAAGGAGAAAGTTGCGGAAGGTGAGGTTAAGTTGGATTTTGTTCCAACAACGAGAGCAAGTAGCGGATATCTTCACAAAACCATTGCCCAAGGAAGTCTTTGAGTACCTTCACAATAAATTGGGAGTGGTCACGCTTCCCAAGAATTGACTAGCTATCGGGACCACATTCTCAGGGGGAGCATTTGTGTATTTGTTTATCTTTTTGCTCATGTTTGTGATTTTTGCTAAGTGTAATAATTTTTGCCCGAGAATGTTGTGCATGGACTCAGGGGGAGTTTGCAACAGCCCTTTGATATTGTTGTCAAAGGGGGAGAAGAGTTACAAGGAAATTGCACGTGTGTTGCCAACAATTCCAAAGGGGGAGATTGTTGAGCAAGGTGCAGCGACAATATTGTCATTGTTGTCAACACAGTCAGATAGATCGGTTGATGCAGTGGATAGGAGTTCAGAGGTTACTCAGAGTATGTACAGTGATGTTAAATGCTTATGAGGATGTTTACCCACCTTTTTGCATATTTTCCAAGAAGACCGAAGTGGCCCATATGCTAAAGATCAAAGAAAAAGCAAAACACCGCAAAGAAAAAAAGTGTCGCGATATCGCGACATGTTGCATTTTCGTGGTCCAAAGCAAAGAGAAAATGCAAGGAGAAAAAGTGTCGCGATATCGCGACATGTTGCATTTTCATGCAAAAGAGAAAGAGAAAAAGTGTCACGATATCGCGACATGTTGCATTTTCCGCCAAAGAGAAGAGAAAATGCAAGGAGAAAAAGTGTCGAAAAGAAGAAAGAAGAAAAAGTGTCATATCGAAAGAGCAAGAGAAAAGTGTCGCGATATCGCGACATTTGTATTTTCTGGGCCAAAGCAAAGAGAAAGAGCAAGGAGAAAAAGTGTCGCGATATCGCGACACTTTGTATTTTCATGGGCCAAAGCAAAGAGAAAGAGCAAGGAGAAAAAGTGTCGCGATATCGCGACATGTATTTTCACGGGCCAAAGCAAAGAGAAAGAGCAAGGAGAAAAAAGTGTCGCGATATCGTGACATATTGTATTTTTGGGCAAAAGAGAAAGAGCAAGAAGGAAAAGTGTCACGATATCACGACATGTCGCATTTTCAAAGGAGAAACAAAAGTGTCGATATCGACACAAAAGGAGAAGAGAAAAAAAGTGTCACGATATCGCGACATGTCGCATTTTTCGTGACTTGAAAAGGTCAGGTAGGCAGAGAAACAAAAGTGTCACGATATCGTGACATGTCGCATTTTCATGACTCAAAAGGGAGGAGAGAAACAAAAGTGTCACGATATCCTGACATGTCGCATTTTGCGACTCAAAAGGGGAAGAGAAACAAAAGTGTCACGATATCGCGACATGTTGCATTTTTCCAAAGGAACAGAGTAGTTGACAGTGCATCCGATATTAGTGATGAACACCAGGATGGTGAGGAATATTTAATGATTTGAAATCATTTAAGATGGTCGTTACACATGGAAAGAAGCGGATGCATGCCCATGTGGAGAAAAGGAAACGAAGGGCCTCAAAATAGAAACGAAAAGCCTTTTTGAAAACCAAAACACATGCATGCAAGGGAAAAGGGAAAGAGAAAATGAACAAAGAAAGCAGAAAGCAAAGAGAAAATGAACAGACATCGAAGGAGAAAACGAACAAGTCAAGGAAAGAGAAGACGAAGTCATCGAAGGAGAAAATGAACAGTCATGACCGAGAAAACGAACAAGTCATGGTAGGAGAATATGGTGTCAATTATTTGCATGTGACGTGTTTGACGAAATGCCTTCTCAATATATACAAAAGGAGTTACATAAAGAAGTAGTTACAATTGACAAGTGGCATATGAGAATATGAAAGAAGGTGTTACAATTGACAAGTGGCGTATGAGAATATGAAAGGAGTTACAATTGGAGTTACAAAGAGAAAGGATAGTTATAAAAGGAGTGTTGCTTGGAGAATTTTAAAGGGGATTTTATTTTGTGAAGTGAGCGATAAGGGTGTGTGTTTTGTGAATTGTGGGAGATGTTGGGTAAGCAATAGACCAATCAGGGTCTTGTAAAAGTGAAGGCATTTTTATGTCAATCTTCTAGTTTCAAAATTGAAGTCCAAGTTGGTGCTTGGCATCAGGGGTTGGTGCTCCTTCCAGTTGGTGCTGGTAAATCAGGGGTTGGTGCTCCTTCTAGTGGGTGCTAGTAAATTGATTGTAAAGTTGGTGCTTTGCAAAGGCTGGATTTGGATGGGAGTCCAAACAATCATTTTGAGGAGTAGCCAAATCGGTGAACCTCGGTACATCTTGTGTTGTGTGATGTTCTCTTGTTATACTTGCTTTATTTGGTTTTAAGTTTTCATTGTTTCGGCTTTAAGAGTTGAAGATTTAAGTTTTAAAGAGCTACACTGATTCACCCCCCCTCTCAGTGTCATTGTGAGACTAACAATTGGTATCAGAGCCAGTTTCCCTTGTCGGGCTAAATCAGCTAGGGTTGATCTTGGATTAGTACGCAATGGGTAAGAAGAATAGATCCTCCTCCAATAAGGCATCTCAATCAGTTTCAGTTCCTGTGGAAGAGAAAATTGAACTAGAAAAGATAGAAGGAGTGAATTCTGAAGTATGTGATGAAAACCTTGAGGTTGAAGTAGATCTAGAAGGTGAGTTGATCGCTGCACTTGAAGAGTTGGATATAGAAAGGAAAAAGAACAAAAGACTTGTCCAAGAAGTTGGAAGAATATGGGGATAATATTGAAGATCTCTTCTTACAAATTCATAAAGCCAAGAAAATAGAAGAAGCCTTGAAGTCACACCTGGATGATAAAGGCGATGTATGTAGCAAACGTGAAGAGGAATCTAACAAAGTTATTAGTGATCTAAAGCTGCAAGTAGAAGAGTCCAAAAGGATTGAAGAAACTCTCGGGTCACTAGATCAATGAAAAAGAGATTGTTTGCTGCAAACAAGAAGAGGAGATTGTTTTATTGAGGAAACAACTAGAAGAGGCCAATACAAATCTCAAATTTGAGAAGAGCACAGAGTTGCTAGATAAAATGATAAGGCAACAAAGAAGCTCCATGGGTAAGCTTGGTCTTGGATGTGAAGTTGAACAACCTTCATCTTCTAAATCTGCAGAGAAGAAGAAGTCCACTGTTGAAGGATCAAAGCAAGAAAAGCTTGAAGCTGAATCTTCAAAAGGAAGAAAATCTCAAAGGAGATCTACAGCAAAGCAACCACAACAAAAGAGGTTCTATCACTCTCACTTTATTCATAATAATGCTTTTAATGGCTATTGTTTTAGATGCAACCATTATGGTCACAAGGCAATTTATTGTGGATTGAATAATAGATCAAAGAGTTATGCTGGTAGAAATACATCTATTTTTTCGATTGAACACCATGTGCAATGTTTTAAATGTAATGGTCATGGGCACATAGCAAGGTTTTGTCCAAGAACTTTTGTATCTAATCTAAGGCAAGACAAGTAGATTTCATCGGACACAAAGAATGCAACACCAGATAGGGAATAAATCATATGCATAAAAGAAAAGAAAATAATCATCCATCAAGGATGCACAAGAAACAATCACACAAGTAGAAATGTTTTTTCACCTTTGATGGATTATGCAGTAGAATGTTATAACTGTCATAATTTTGGGCACATTGCAAGAAATTGTCGAAGTACATTTGCATCAAATCAATTTCAGGGAAGAAAATTTCAACCAAATGGAATGAGACAAAATAGAAAATTTCTCGAAAAACATGCACAAGCTACTGAAAAAGAAAAGTCAAAACAAGAGCCCAAAATTGTAATCAAACCAGAGTGGAGAAAGAAAGAAGAAAGGAAATCGTGTCTCCTTGGACTGAAGGAGACTACTCCTCTATTGCACTAAGCAACTCCAGGTAGCACATCCTTAGGGGGAGCAATCTTAAAGTTTTATTTTAATGCTCCTATGTATTTGTTTGGTTATCTGAGGATGAAAGGCAAGTAGTCAGGGGGAGTTGTCGTATAGTTGTCAAAGTGTGTTTCAGTTCATGTAGTTGTTTGTGGAGGTACCATGAAGGGTGGTGATTAAATTGAGAGTTGTCACCATTTGTAGTATTGCTATATGTCAGTGTTGTACTTTTGATGGTTCTTACTGCCATTGTTCAAAGTTATGGATTATAACAGTTTTGATAATTTGGTTTAGTGAAAGAATGTTGCCCTAGCTGCATATATGTGTTTCGATAAAAGTAGTGTGTATTTGTACTACACATTGATGTGAAGATTGTTAGATCTATTATGACGCTTTGGTGAAAATATTTAATTCATGTGCAAAATCAGAAAGCTCACATTTTATTATTGCATTCAAAGTGGCTACATGAGTAGGAAGTTACATCAATACAAATTGAGTACAAATATTTGGAGACCCCATAGTTGGTGTTCAGACAAGAAGAAGAGTAGTAAGTAACTACTCTCTATTATCCAGCATTGAGCCCAAAAATGTTGCTGATGCAAGCAAAGATGAAATTTGGATGAAGGCAATAAATGAAGAATTAGATCAGATCGAGAAAAACAAAACTTGGGAGTTAGTACCAAGACTTGCAAATAAAAATATAATTGGTACTAAATGGGTCTTTCAAAACAAATTGAATGAAGACGGAGTAGTCAGGAATAAAGCAAGATTGGTATGTAAAGGCTATGCACAAGTTGAAGGTATTGACTTTGAGGAAACCTTTGCACTTGTGGCTAGACTAGAGGCAATTAGAATATTTTTGGCTTTAGCAGTTTACAAGAATTTCAAAGTTTATCAAATGGATGTGAAATCAGCATTTTTGAATGGGAAACTTGAAGAAGAGGTTTATATTGAGCAGCCAGATGGTTTCCAACTTGGTGATGATCCCAACTTGGTTTGCAAGTTGAAGAAAGCATTATATGGCTTAAAATAGGCACCCCGAGCATGGTATGCAAGGCTAGACAACTATCTTACTCAACAAGGGTTCAAGAAAGGTATGGTGGATAGTAATTTGTATGTCAAAATAGAAAATGGCCATCTTATTGTTCTTGTTGTATACGTAGATGATATCATATTTGGTAGCAGCAAAGATGAGTCGTGTAAATATTTAGCAAATAAGATGTAGAAAGAATTTGAAATGTCAATGATTGGTGAACTTTCGTATTTCCTCGGGTTGCAAGTTAATCAAAATGAGAAGGGCATATTTATTTCTCAAATTAAATATGTGAAAGAGATACTAAAAAAGTTCACAATGGAGGATTGTAAGCCAGCTTAGCACTCCCATGACGACAAGGTTGCAAGTTGAGCAAGGATGACAAATCTCCACATGTTGATCAAACCATGTACAAATCTATGATTGGGAGCTTATTGTACTTGACAGCTACCAGACCAGATATTTTGCAGCCAGTATGCATGGTAGCACGATTTTAGGCTAGTCCCAAGGAGACTCATGTGACAGCAGTGAAGAGGATTCTTCGATACCTCAAGGGTACTATGGAGTATGGGTTATGGTATCCGAAAGGTAAGGACTTCACCCTTATTACGTATTCAGATGTAGATTGGGTAGGATGTGTAGATGACAGAAAGAGTACCAATGGAGGTGCATTCTATCTTGGAGACAGGTTGGTCACGTGGCACAATAAGAAACAAGAGTCAGTCTCCTTATCCACAAGAGAGGCAGAATATATTGCAGCGACAACGTGTTGTACGTAGGTATTATGGATGAAACAAACCCTGAAAGATCTTGGTATTAACTTTAGTGAGCCAATTTTAGTTAAGTGTGATAACACCAATGCCATTAACATCTCAAAGAATCCGGTTATGCATTCTCGCACAAAACATATTGCTATTCGGTATCACTTTTTGAAGGAGAAAGTTGCGGAAGGTGAGGTTAAGTTGGATTTTGTTCCAACAATAGAGCAAGTAGCGGATATCTTCACAAAACCGTTGCCCAAGGAAGTCTTTGAGTACCTTCGCAATAAATTGGGAGTGGTCACGCTTCCCAAGAATTGACTAGCTATCGGGACCACATTCTCAGGGGGAGCATTTGTGTATTTGTTTATCTTTTTGCTCATGTTTGTGATTTTTGCTAAGTGTAATAATTTTTGCCCGAGAATGTTGTGCATGGACTCAGGGGGAGTTTGCAGCGGCCCTTTGATATTGTTGTCAAAGGGGGAGAAGAGTTACAGGAAATTGCACGTGTGTTGCCAACAATTCCAAAGGGGGAGATTGTTGAGCAAGGTGCAGTGACAGTATTGTCATTGTTGTCAACACAGTCAGATAGATCGGTTGATGCAGTGGACAGGAGTTCAGAGGTTACTCAGAGTATGTACAATGATGTTAAATGCTTATGAGGATGTTTACCCACCTTTTTGCATATTTTCCAAGAAGACCGAAGTGGCCCATATGCTAAAGATCAAAGAAAAAGCAAAACAACGCAAAGAAAAAAAGTGTCGCGATATCGTGACATGTTGCATTTTCACGGTCCAAAGAGAAGAGAAAATGCAAGGAGAAAAAGTGTCACGATATCGCGACATGTTGCATTTTCGTGGCCAAAGAAAAAAAAAGGCAGAACGACAGAAAGAAAAAGAAAAAGTGCCGATACCGAAAAGAAAAAAAAAAAAGGGCCAAAGCAAAGAGAAAGAGCAAGGAGAAAAAGTGTCGCGATATCGTGACATGTGTTTTTTCGGGCCAAAGCAAAGAGAAAGAGCAAGGAGAAAAGTGTCGCTATATGCGACATTGTATTTTCGCGGCCAAAGCAAGAGAAAGAGCAAGGAGAAAAAGTGTCACGATATCGCGACATTTGTGATTTTCGTGGGCCAAAGCAAAGAGAAAGAGCAAGGAGAAAAAGTGTCACGATATCATGACATGTTGTATTTTTGTGGGCCAAAGCAAAGAGAAAGAGCAAAGAGAAAAAGTGTCACGATATCACGACATGTTGTATTTTCGTGGTCAAAGCAAAGAGAAAGAGCAAGAAGAAAAAAGTGTCACGATATCGTGACATGTCACATTTTCATGACTCAAAAAGGGCAGAGAGAGAGAAACAAAAGTGTCACGATATCGTGACATGTCGCATTTTTGTGACTCAAAAAGGGCAGAGCAGAGAAACAAAAGTGTCGTGATATCGCGACATGTCACATTTTTGTGACTCAAAAAGGGTAGGCAGTAGAGAAACAAAAGTGTCGCGATATCATGACATGTCGCATTTTCATGACTCAAAAAGGGAGGAAAGAAACAAAAGTGTCACGATATCGCGACATGTTGCATTTTTCCAAAGGAACAGAGTAGTTGACAATGCGTCTGATATTAGTGATGAACACCAGGATGGTGAAACTGAAGACTGCATAGTGACGTGGACCCATAAGGAATATTTAATGATTTGAAATCATTTAAGATGGTCATTACACATGGAAAGAAGTGGATGCATGCCCATGTGGAGAAAATAGAAACAATGCATGCACAAGGGAGAAAATGAATAGTCATGAGGATATCTCCAAGGGAAAAGAAAATGAACAGTCATGAAGGAGAAAATGAACAGTCATCGAAGGAGAAAACAACTCATGAAAAGAAACTAAAAACATGCAAGAGAAAACGAACATCATGAAGGAAAAAACTCATCGAAGGAGAAAATGAATAGTCATCAAGGAAAATATAAGAAAACAAATAGTCATCGAAGGAGAAAACGACTAGTCATGACCGAGAAAACGAACAGTCATGGTAGGAGAATATGGTGTCAATTATTTGCATGTGACGTGTTTGACGAAATGCCTTCTCAATATATACAAAAGGAGTTACATAAAGAAGGAGTTACAATTGACAAGTGGCATATGAGAATATGAAAGAAGGTGTTACAATTGACAAGTGGCGTATGAGAATATGAAAGGAGTTACAATTGGAGTTACAAAGAGAAAGGATAGTTATAAAAGGAGTGTTGCTTGGAGAATTTTCAAAGGGGATTTTATTTTGTGAAGTGTGCGATAAGGGTGTGTGTTTTGTGAATTGTGGGAGATGTTGGGTAAGCAATAGACCAGTCAGGGTCTTGTAAAAGTGAAGGTATTTTTATGTCAATCTTCTAGTTTCAAAATTGAAGTCCAAGTTGGTGCTTGGCATCAGGGGTTGGTGCTCCTTCCAGTTGGTGCTGGTAAATTAGGGGTTGGTGCTCCTTCCAGTGGGTGCTGGTAAATTGATTGTAAAGTTGGTGCTTTGCAAAGGCTGGATTTGGATGGGAGTCCAAACAGTCATTTTGAGGAGTAGCCAAATCGGTGAACCTCGGTACATCTTGTGTTGTGTGATGTTCTCTTGTTATACTTGCTTTATTTGGTTTTAAGTTTTCATTGTTTCGGCTTTAAGAGTTGAAGATTTAAGTTATAAAGAGCTACACTGATTCACCCCCCCTCTCAGTGTCATTGTGAGACTAAAAATTGGTATCAGAGCCAGTTTCCCTTGTCAGGCTAAATCAGCTAGGGTTGATCTTGGATTAGTGCATCAAATCAATTTTAGGGAAGAAAATTTCAACCAAATGGAATGAGACAAAATAGAAAATTTCTCGAAAAACATTCACAAGCTACTGAAAAAGAAAAGTCAAAACAAGAGCCCAAAACTGTAATCAAACCAGAGTGGAGAAAAAAAGAAATGAAATCGTGTCTCCTTGGACTGAAGGAGACTACTCCTCTATTGCACTAAGCAAATCCAGGTAGCACATCCTTAGGGGGAGCAATCTTAAAGTTTTATTTTAAATGCTCCTATGTATTTTTTTTGGTTATCTGAGGATGAAAGGCAAGTAGTCAGGGGGAGTTGTCATATAGTTTTCAAAGTGTGTTTCAGTTCATGTAGTTGTTTGTGAAGGTACCGTGAAGGGTGGTGATTAAATTGAGAGTTGTCACCATTTCCAGTATTGCTATATATTAGTGTTGTACTTTTGATGGTTCTTACTGCCATTGTTCAAAGTTATGGATTATAACAGTTCTGATAATTTGGTTTAGTGAAAGAATGTTGCCTAGCTGCATATATGTGTTTCGATAAAAGTAGTGTGTATTTGTACTACATATTGATGTGAAGATTGTTAGATCTATTATGACGCTTTGGTGAAAATATTTAATTCGCGTGCAAAATCAGAAAGCTCACATTTTATTATTGCATTCAAAGCGGCTACATGAGCAGGAAGTTACATCAATACAAATTGAGTACAAATATTCAGGGAGACCCCACAGTTGGTGTTCAGATAAGAATAAGAGTAGTAAGTAACTACTCTCTATTATCTAGCATTGAGCCCAAAAATATTGCTAACGCAAGCAAATATGAAAGTTGGATGAAGGCAATAAATGAAGAATTAGATCAGATCAAGAAAAACAAAACTTGGGAGTTAGTACCAAGACCTGCAAATAAAAATATAATCGATACTAAATGGGTCTTTTGAAATAAATTGAATGAAGATAGACAGGAAGTCAAGAATAAAGCAAGATTGGTATGTAAAGGCTATGCACAAGTTGAAGGTATTGACTTTGAGGAAACCTTTGCACCTATGGCTAGACTAGAGGCAATTAGAATATTTTTGGCTTTAGAAGTTTACAAGAATTTCAAAGTTTATCAAATGGATGTGAAATCAGCATTTTTGAATGGGAAACTTGAAGAAGAGGTTTATATTGAGCAGCCAGATGGTTTCCAACTTGGTGATGATCTCAACTTGGTTTGAAAGTTGAAGAAAGCATTATATGGCTTAGAACAGGCAACCCGAGCATTGTATGCAAGGCTAGAAAACTATCTTACTCAACAAGGGTTCAAGAAAGGTATGGTGGATAGTAATTTGTCTGTCAAATCAAAAAATGGCCATCTTATTGTTCTTGTTGTATACGTAGATGACATCATATTTGGCAGCAGCAAAGATGAGTCATGTAAATATTTAGCAAATAAGATGTAGAAAGAATTTGAAATGTCAACGATTGGTGAACTTTCGTATTTCCTTGGGTTGCAAGTTAATCAAAATGAGGAAATATTTATTTCTCAAATTAAATATGTGAAAGAGATACTAAAAAATTTCACAATGGAGGATTGTAAGCCAGTTAGCACTCCCATGACGATAGGTTGTAAGTTGAGAAAGGATGAAAAATCTCCACATGTTGATCAAACCATGTATAGATCTATGATTGGGAGCTTACTATACTTGACAACTACCAGACCAGATATTTTGTACACAGTATGCATGGTAGCACAATTTCAGGCTAGTCCCAAGGAGACTCATGTGATAGCAATGAAGAGGATTCTTCAGTACCTCAAGAGTACTATGGAGTATGGGTTATGGTATCCGAAAGGTAAGGACTTCACCCTTATTGCATATTCAGATGCAAATTGGGCAGGATGTGTAGATGATAGAAAGAGTACCAGTGGAGGTGCATTCTATCTTGGAGATAGGTTGGTCGTGTGGCACAGTAAGAAACAAGAGTCAGTCTCATTATCTACAGTAGAGGCAGAATATATTGCAGCGACAACGTGTTGTACCCAGGTATTATGGATGAAACAATCCTTGAAAGATTTTGGTATTAACTTTAGTGAGCCAATTTTAGTTAAGTGTGATAACACCAGTGCCACTAACATCTCAAAGAATCCAGTTGTGCATTCTCATACAAAACATATTACTATCCGGTATCACTTTTTGAAGGAGAAAGTTGCGAAAGGTGAGGTTAAGTTGGATTTTT
Source organism: Wollemia nobilis (assembly GCA_028583015.1). Lineage (NCBI taxonomy): Eukaryota > Viridiplantae > Streptophyta > Pinopsida > Araucariales > Araucariaceae > Wollemia > Wollemia nobilis. The sequence goes on from JAQPPZ010016925.1 coordinate 9,963,457, forward strand.
TTCCAACAGTAGAGCAAGTAGCGGATATCTTCACAAAATTGTTGCCTAAGGAAGTCTTTGAGTACCTTCGCAATAAATTGGGAGTGGTCATGCTTCCCAAGAATTGACTAGCTATCGAGACCACATTCTCAGGGGTAGCATTTGTGTATTTGTTTATCTTTTTGCTCATGTTTGTGATTTTTGCTAAGTGTAATAATTTTTGCCTGAGAATGTTGTGCATGGACTCAGGTGGAGTTTGCAGTAGCCCTTTGATATTGTTGTCAAAGGGGGAGAAGAGTTACAAGAAATTGCACATGTGTTGCCAACAACTCCAAAGGGGGAGATTATTGAGCAAGGTGCAACGACAGTATTGTCATTGTTGTCAACACAGTCAGATAGATCGGTTGATGTAGTGGATAGGAGTTCAGAGGTTATTCAGAGTATGTACAGTGATGTTAAATGCTTATGAGGATGTTTTTGATGTTTGGGTGAAGACCGAAGTGGCCCATATGCTAAAGATCAAAGAAAAAGCAAAACAACGCAAAGAAAAAAAAGTGTTGCGATATCGCAACATGTTGCATTTTTGCGGTCCAAAGCAAAGATAAAATGCAAGGAGAAAAAGTGTCGTGATATCATGACATGTTGCATTTTTGCGGTCCAAAGCAAAGAGAAAATGCATGGAGAAAAAGTATCGCTATATCACGACATGTTGCATTTTTGCGGTCCAAATCAAGGAGAAAATGCAAGGAGAAAAAGTGTCGCGATATCGCGGCATGTTGCATTTTTGTGGCAAAAAGAGAAGAGAAAAAGCAAGGAGAAAAAAGTGTCGCGATATCGCGACATGTTGCATTTTCACGGCCAAAAGAGCAAAGAGAAAAAAGTGTCACGATATCGCGACATGTTGTATTTTTGCGGGCCAAAGCAAAGAGAAAGAGCAAGGAGAAAAAGTGTCGCGATATCACGACATGTATTTTTGTGGGCCAAAGCAAAGAGAAAGAGCAAGGAGAAAAAGTGTCGTGATATCGCGACATGTTGTATTTTCGTGGGCCAAAGCAAAGAGAAAGAGCAAGGAGAAAAAGTGTCACGATATTGCGACATGTTGTATTTTCATGGGCCAAAGTAAAGAGAAAGAGCAAGGAGAAAAAGTGTCGCGATATCGCGACATGTTGTATTTTCATGGGCCAAAGCAAAGAGAAAGAGCAAGGAGAAAAAAGTGTCGCGATATCGCGACATGTTGTATTTTCGCGGTCCAAAGAAAAGAGAAATAGCAAGAAGGAAAAAGTGTCACAATATCATGACATGTCACATTTTCACGACTCAAAAAGGGCAGGCAGACAGAGAAAAAAAAGTGTCGTGATATTGCGACATGTCGCATTTTTGTGACTCAAAAAGGGTAGGCAGGAAGAGAAACAAAAGTGTCGTGATATCGCGACATGTCGCATTTTCAAGACTCAAAAAGGGTAGGTAGGCAGAGAAACAAAAGTGTCACAATATTGCGACATGTCGCATTTTTGCGACTCAAAAAGTGCAGGCAGGCAGAGAAACAAAAGTGTTGTGATATCGCGACATGTTTCATTTTTGCGAAAGGAACAGAGTAGTTGACAGTGTGTCTGATATTAGTGATGAACATTAGGATGGTGAAACTGAAGACTGCATAGTGATGTGGACCCATAAGGAATATTTAATGATTTGAAATCATTTAAGATGGTCGTTACACATGAAAAGAAGCGGACGCATGCCCATGTGGAGAAAAGAAAATGAAGGGCCTCAAAATAGAAATGAAAAGCCTTTTCGGAAACTAAAACACATGCATGCACAAGGGAAGAGAAAATGAACAGTCATGAAGGAGAAAAAGAAACGAAGGGCCTCAAAATAGAAATGAAAAACCTTTTCAGAAACCAAAACACATGCATGCACAAGGGAAAAGAAAACGAACAATCATGAAGGAGAAAATGAATAGTCATCGAAGGAGAAAATGAACAGTCATGCAAAGAGAAAACAAATAGACATGCAAAGAGAAAACAAACAGTCATGCAAGGAGAAAATGAACAGTCATGAAGGAGAAAATGAACAGTCATCGAAGGAGAAAACGAACAGTCATGAACGAGAAAACGAACAGTCATCGAAGGAGAAAATGAACAGTCATGACCAAGAAAACGAACCGTAATGGTAGGAGAATATGGTGTCAATTATTTGCATGTGATGTGTTTGACGAAATGCCTTCTCAATATATATAAAAGGAGTTACATAAAGGAGTTACAATTGACAAGTGGCATATGAGAATATGAAAGAAGGTGTTACAATTGACAAGTGGCGTATGAGAATATGAAAGAAGGAGTTACAACTGGAGTTACAAAGAGAAAGGATAGTTATAAAAGGAGTGTTGCTTGGAGAATTTTCAAAGGTGATTTTATTTTGTAAAGTGTGCGATAGGCAAGCGAGAAGGGTGTGTGTTTTGTGAATTGTGGGTGATGTTGGGTAAGCAATAGACCAGTCAGGGTCTTGTAAAAGTGAAGGTATTTTTATGTCAATCTTCTAGTTTCAAAATTGAAGTCCAAGTTGGTGCTTGGCATCAGGGGTTGGTGCTCCTTCCAGTTGATGCTGGTAAATCAGGGGTTGATGCTCCTTCCAGTGGTTGCTGGTAAATTGATTATAAAGTTGGTGCTTTGCCAAGGATGGATTTGGATGGGAGTCCAAACAATCATTTTGAGGAGTAGCCAAATCAATGAACCTTGGTACACCTTGTGTTGTGTGATGTTCTCTTGTTATACTTGCTTTATTTGGTTTTAAGTTTTCATTGTTTCAGCTTTAAGAGTTGAAGATTTAAGTTATAAAGAGCTACAATGATTCATCCCCCTTCTCAGTGTCATTGTGAGGCTAATAGTGTGGTCAGAGGACCTTCTTATTGTAGCCTGAGGGCATTTTGACTTGATATATATACGTGAATCTTTTGGTTTGATTATATACTTGTCATGGTTTATTGTTCTTTATGCACATTTATTTATGTTGATGTATGCATATGCTATTATGACTACGAATGATTTTAACTATATGATATATATGTATGCATATGGAATGGATGGAATGATTTGTTTGGTGTACAAGTGGTGGCACCATAGACTGTACAGGATTTACTGGCTTTCTATACTATGTGATTGCTTTATGGAATAACTTTGCATTTGTAATTTTTGTTTTGTATTTTCTGATGGTGGTGTAAGTAATGAAATATACAACAATTGTTTTAGAATGTAGTTAAGGTTTTTCTGAGACTCAGATGTTTTAACTAACTAGTCAAGACTGTACATTATCTTACAAGATTTTTGAACAAGGTACGAATCAGACTTGAGTTTGACCAAGTTATTTCACATCCCTGTGTATGCGATTGAGTTCGTTTATGTGGTATTCGTAAAGATACCATCAGTTCTAGGTAGGCTATCCACCAAACCTATACTAAGGATCACCTAATTAGCTCCACTAACTTCTTTGTTGTATTTAGTAGGATTAATCTACGATGCAATCTAGGATACCATAAGCTAGCTCGTCCACATGCAACTATTGGTCTACACACATGCAAAGCAAATGTGATAGACATATCGTCATGCATTTAGGATACCACCATTGCCAGGTAGGCTATCCATAAAACACGTAATGAGGATCACCTAAATGGTTTTTCAAATGCTAAGAATTCCAGGGATTCAAGCTCAGATGTCTTTCGGTTGTTCAATTTGTTGGGATACTTGCTCTCATATATAGTGATGAAAATCACTATTTATTTTGAGTTTTTTTTTTATTCTTCTTCTCTTGAGCAAGGGGTTTGAGTAGTGGTGATAACCACTGTTATTTTTTTATTTTTGCTTTTTGAAGATTTAGATTTTGAATTTTGATTTCAAAGTTGAGCTTGTGGGATTTTTTGCTTGTGAATGGCATTGATCCTTTAGACCTTGGGGATGACTACCCATCCATCTCAGGGATGTGTAGTATGAATCCTTACGGCTTTGGGGATTAAAGGTGTTTGGGAATTTTGATGGTGAACTTTTGGAATTTTTCTTTGGAATGGTATTGATCCTTTAGGCCTTGGGGATGACTACCCATCCTTCTCAGGGACATGTAGTACAAATCCTTATGAATTTAGGGATCAAGGGTGTTTGGGATTTTTGATAGTGGTGAAAGCCACTATTTATTTTGGGGAATTGGATGGGGAAGAGCTTGTCCTTTTGTCAATTCTCAGCATTCTTGAACCATTCGCATAGGGGGATGAGCAGGATAATTTTTTTGCTCAAGGTACCCTAGACCACTTTGTAGGTTTCGTCTTTCGTTCACACAACTTGGGAATTTTTATGTGTTTTAAGCTTGTGTTGGGATGCTATGTAACAAGGCGTGATCCAAGTAAAACTCTACCTTGTAAAAATTGGTCTGACTTTGTACAACATTTGACTAGAAATCTAAAGATAGCTGAATGACAAAAACCCTAAAGACATTAGAAGACAACTAACTATGATATGGCAAAAATGCGAATGGCGTTATTCTTGTTGGATCATTTACAAAATAAAAAAATATGGAAAATGATGGAATTTTTGAGTAATTATAGTCTATGGTGCGTTTGACATGTATGACCAATAAATATGCAATGTATGTATGCGATGTCTAATGCAACTTTTTTTTTTGTGTTTTGATTTTTAAGATTATGCATGAAAGTGAGATGCAATTTTTTTGTTATTTTTGACTAGCTGTTGTTTTTGAATATTCGTTATGGTGGTTTAACCCGAATGGGTGTGGACCAAGTTATTCTTACGGATCCTTGGAGGTTTTGACCAAAGGGATTATAGATACCTTTGGGGCATTTTGGGTGACCAAGTGGTGGTGAGAATCCTTGGAGCTTTTGGTTTGACCAAAGGGATTATAGATACCTTTGGGGCATTTTTGGTTGACCAAGCAATTGTGGGAACCCTTGGAGCTTTTGGTTTGACCAAAGGAATTATAGATACCTTTGGGGTGTTTTTGGTTGACCAAGAGATTGTGGGAACCCTTGGAGCTTTTGGTTTGACCAAAGAGATTATGGATACCTTTGGGGTGTTTTGGGTGACCAAGCGGTGGTGAGAACCCTTGGGGCTTTTGGTTTGACCAAAGGGATTATAGATAACTTTGGGGCATTTGGTTGACCAAGCGATTGCAGGAATTCTTGGAGCTTTTGGTTTGACCAAAGGGATTATGGATACCTTTGGGGTATTTTTGGTTGACCAAGTGATTGTGGGAACCCTTGGAGATTTTGGTTTGACCAAAGGGATTATGGATACCTTTGGGGTGTTTTTGGTTGACCAAGCGATTGTGGGAACCCTTGGAGCTTTTGGTTTGACCAAAGGGATTATGGATACCTTTGGGGTGTGTGGTTGACCAAGCGATTGCGAGAATCCTTGGAGCTTTTGGTTTGACCAAAGGGATTATGGATACCTTTGGGGTGTTTTTGGTTGACCAAGCGATTGTGGGAACCCTTGGAGCTTTTGGTTTGACCAAAGGGATTATGGATACCTTTGGGGTGTTTTGGGTGACCAAGCGATGGTGAGAACCCTTGGGGCTTTTGGTTTGACCAAAGAGATTATGGATACCTTTGGGGCGTTTTGGGTGACCAAGCGATGGCGAGAACCCTTGGGGATTTTGGTTTGACCAAAGAGATTATAGATACCTTTGGGGCATTTTAGGTTGACCAAGAGATTATGGGAATCCTTGGAGCTTTTGGAGTGGGCCATGGCTCTCTAAATGTTGAATGGCCTCAAATGACTAATGTTCAAGGGTTCTAGTTCCTTGATTCCTTCAAGAGAGGCGAGCCGGTATGTTCCAGGTCCTATTTTACTGTCGATTACCTATGGAACTAACCAATTTACCATGAAATTATCCCTTAAATGGGGTGGTAAGTTAGAATTTTGTTGGTTCTCTTTTAAGACCAGGTCATCGACCTAAAAGTTCCTTTGGTGAACTTTCATGTTGTATGCTCTCTTAAGTCACTCTTGATAAATACGTAAATTCTTGAGAGCATTAACACATTGTCATCGAGTAACGTAAGCTGGTCTAACCGGGCCTGCCGTGCAGTGTCATCATCGATGAACTCTTGCATTGATATGCATAGGGAGGGTATTTCCAACTCGAGAGGCATGACTGCCTCAAAGCCATACACTAGCGAAAATGGAGTTACCCCAGTGGGCGTCCGAATGCTAGTGTGATAAGCCCATAGGGAAAGTGGTATTTGAATGTGCCAATCCTTATGACTATCTGTGACCATATTTTTAAGGATGGCAACTAGCATTTTGTTTGATGCCTCTGCTTGCCCATTTGGCTACGGATAATAGGGTGTCAAAAAAATATATTGAATTTTGTACTTTGTTGACAAAGCATGCACATCTTTGTTCTTAAATGACATCCCATTATCCGAGATGATATTGGATGGAATACCAAAATGACATATGATGTTATGTAAAATGAACTCCGTAATGCGAGGCCCAGTCGTAGAGGTAAGCAGAATTACTTCCACCCACTTAGTGAGTACTCTGTGGCTATTATGATAAACGTGTGATGACCTAACGACACGGGGGAGATATTTTTTATGAGATCTAAGCTCAACTACAAAAACAACCAAGCTGATTGGATCGGTTTCAAGGCCTAAGAAGGTATGTGTGTCAAGTTAGCATGGTGTTGACACTTCATGCACTTCCACACATATGCACAACAATATCGCTCTAAAGATGACCAATAATAGCCCATGCAAAGAATGCACTTTGTGATGGCCATACCGCTGAAGTGGCCACCGCATGTACCATCATGCTCTTGGGTGATCGCCCAAGTGGACTCCTATTGGTCCAAGAAACGAAGGAGGATTCCTTCGTATCTTTGACGATATAAAATGTCTCCTAGCAAGACATGTTTTATCGCTTTCTATTTGAATAATATTTTCATGACCTGCGACAATCCAAGTGGGAGGCTACCTAACTTGAGATAGTCTCTTATGGGTGTGTACCAATCCTACTGATCAGAAACCTTGATGGTATGAACATATGATCCCTCTTGAAGTTCATCCCTAGCAAAAGCTGAGTGAGAAAGACCTTGTAAAAATAACGTTGTGTTGCTATTAAGAGGGGTTGGAGAGAACAAAGACCCCCTAGTTGGCGTGATTCAGACTATCATGGATTCGAGAGAACCTATCCTAAGATGGTTCAATTTGGATCAGGTGGATTCCTGGTGTTATGTCAGAGCTTGCACGCTCCATCGTGGATTGTGATAACGTTTTTACTTGAATGGTTTTCATCTCATCAGAAATGTCTTGCGGGATTAGTGACCCTAAGGAGGCCATAGTGTCTACAAAATGATTCGATGATCGAGGGAGTGCCTCGATGTCATACCATTCAAGATTTGCCAGGAATTTATCCATAAGGGCTTTGTAGGCCTACAGAACTGGGCATTTGCATTGGAATACCCTTTTCACTTGGTTGACAATTAACAGTGAATCACCAAAGATATTCAAGCGTTTGATGTTCATGGTGATGGATGTCTGAAGACTAATGAGCAAGGCTTCATATTCAAAATTGTTATTGGTGCACAGGAAATAAAGTTTAAATGATAAAGGCATTGGAGCCCTTTGCGGAGTGAAAAACACGATTCTCGTGCCACCCCTTTGCTCACATTTAGAATCATAAAAAAGAGAGGTTATGTCGGCCTGTGACTCAGGCTCATCAGAATATAGCAATTTTGAGACATGGAAGACCCCATCATCGGGAAGCTCTACGGTTAGAGGCTGATCGTCTTCAAGAGGAGCCTTTGTTAGTTGATTGACGATGACTTTACGTTTGATGGAATTTTGTCCAATGAATTCGATGTCAAACTCCATCAACAACATGATCTATTTTTTTGTGTGACTACTATGATAAGTATGACTCATCATTTACCATAATGGATTTTCCTTAGACACAACATACGTCGTATTTCTCTGCATGTAATGGCATAGATTTTTGGTGGCAAATACCATCGCCAAGCATAGCTTCTCAATGTATGCATAGTTAAGTTCATAACTGACTAGGGTGCGGCTAAGATAATAATTAGCCTGTTCTTTATGTAATTCATTTTTTTGGGCTAGCATGGTGCCTAGTGCCACCTCGATGAGTCGAGATGTATAAATAGAATGGCACTCCTGGTCTAGGTGGTGCCAATACTGGTGGCGAAGCCAAGTATTGTTTGATGTCGTCGCAGGCTGACTGGCACTCGTCATCCCAATGAAATGCTACCCCCTTTTGTAATAATTTATTCATGGGTCAGCACTTGTCAGATAACTACGCTATGAAGCACTTGATCGACGCGACCTTACCCTACAAGCTTCTGAGCTGCTCGATGGTGGTTGGGGGAAGCATTTCAAGGATTGCCTTGACTTTATTTGGATCTATCTCGATGCCTCATTTTGAGACTATGAAACCCAAGAGTTTTCCAGATGTGACACCAAATACGCACTTCTTGGGGTTTAGCCTAACCTTGTGTTCTATGAGGTGATAAAGGATCTTGCATAAGTAATCGAGATGATTTTGGTGTAAAAGAGATTTGGCCAACAAATCATCCATATAATCTTCCAAAGTTTTATGCATGTGATCATGGAAGATGTATGTCATAGCGCATTGGTAAGTGGCACCAGTGTTTTTAAGGCTAAAGGGCATGACCTTATAACAAAATATCCCCCAAGGTGTCATGAATGCCATTTTTAGTTGATCATCGAGATTGATACGAATCTGGTTGTATCCCGAGAAACCATCAATGATAAAAGCATTTCGTGGCCTGCTGTAGTGTCTACCAATGTGTCAATGCTAGGCAAGGAGAAATCATCCTTAGGACTCACTTTGTTTAAATCTAAAAAATTGGTGCATATGCGAATCCTCTCGTCAAGATTTTTGATGGGTACCATGTTGGACATTCATGGTGGGTAATCTATGCAGATGACAAACTGTGCATCCAATAAATTTTGTAGCTCATATTTGACCATTAAGGCCACTGTTGGGTGCATCTTACGTAGCTTTTTATTGACTGGCTTGATTGTTGGATAAAGTTTTAGGTTATGCATGACTTGCTATGGTTCTAGCCCCGACATGTCTTTGTAGGACCATGCAAAAACATCCTTCTTCTCTTTGAGAAGGGTAATGTAATCAGCTTGCTCTTCGAGGGATAGAATTACCCCCAACTTGATGATTTGCGAATTCATTGGATCAGAACCGATGTCTACGTCAATCATCTCTTTTACTGACATGTGGGATCCGTCCTCCAACTGGTGTGGAGTTGGGATCAGGTGGATATCATTTGCTGAATTTAGATCTGCATTGGGAACGTCAGGTTCCTCTTCAGCATGGAAGATATCTTGAGTTTGTCCTGGGGTGAAATAAAACATCTCACCACAAGGCCAGTAATCTGATGGGGATGGTGGTGAGTCAGCATGATCCTAGTCTATGGAATCTAGGTCTCGATACAATGGTCATGTTGGATTGGCTAGATTGTAGATGGGAGAGGTTAAATCAATGGAGATCATGTTTATGGAATGAATTTGGTATCCATTACCACGTGGGTGTTGATTCGGACATCCTTGGTGATCCTTGTACCCCAGATCTGGCTTTGTGGGTACTAGAATAAAAGGATCGGCCCTATGTGCAGATAGAAGGATAGGGTCTACCATTGGCACTGATGGCCCTATAGGGTCTCTAGGTGGGAGGTGCTCCCTGTATGACCGAAGTGGTGGATGAAGCACTTGGTTTAACTGTACTTGGTTTAAATGCCACCTATGCCTTGGTCCCATATTTATATGTTCAAACATATCATCGATGTCTATGGGGTATTCCTGTTGCCTCATATGGTTGAGATATGCCATCTCAGTCTCATCCTCATAGTCGCTATCAAATATCCATAGGCCTTCATTGGTTCCAAAAACTATGCCATCTCAGTCTCATCCTCATAGTCGCTATCAAATATCCATAGGCCTTCATTGGCTCCAAAAACTATGTGCCCCTCTAGCTGGTATAGCCTCCCACTAGGTGTTTCTTGATCACTATCCTCACTCTCTATGAAAACTAGAAATATGGCATGCAGGTAGTCGATGTTGAAGAAGATATTTGGATATTCTTCCTCCAGTGGATCACTTGGCCTTATGGACGACATGGGAGACTCGTTTTGTTTGATCAAGTTGATTTGGTCCCTTCTAGGTTGTTCCGCTCTTTGCAGGAGGGCTATATTCTCTAAAGTTACCAATTGCATGATTAGAACATTAAAGGGGAACATTGCCACAAAGTTCTCTTGATAGTCATCAATGGGTGTCACTTGTGAGTGATTGCTATCGGACTCAAAAGGGTCCCAAGGTGCTACCTCATAATCTGACTCATCTTCAAAAGACCTCCCTTGATATTTTTCATATCCCTCTTGGAGGTTACTTCTTGAAATTTCCCCTTCCTCGATCAAAGGGGAGGGGTTGTTGAGGTCAACAAGGTTTGTTGTTAACAATGGGAGATAATCCTCCAATGTGTATGTTGTGTTGGGATTGGCATATGGATATTTTACCAACCCATCCCTGTTGCCTAGACCTAGGCCTTGCATGGTTTCTACCAAGATGTGGATGGGCAAAGGGTGGTTGAACCCTACTCCTAATTTATCATATTGCATCTGGTATCTCGATTGACAAAGAGTGCGCATTCCTTATTCGTATCTGCCCAATCCATATCCATGCCAATTACATTGGTCTAGGTATTTCAAGGCGATGTTCGGGTTGGACAGATAGTCAACATTCTTAGAAAATAGCTCTTCATCCGCTTCCTCTTGTAGGTAGGGTTCAATGCCATTCTCGAGGCCCCCATATACAAAATTGGTCTGATTTTGCGGGTAGCCTAAAGAGACGATGGTGCCGATGGGGAGGCGAGGTCTCCCCATGCCTTACATGGATTCAAGCATGGGCGTTGCCACAATGTTCTACACTAGGTACTCCCCTAGGCCTGTATTGGACATTTCGACAGTAATCATCGATGGTTGAGGGGGAGGGAATGGGAGTTCTCCTTGAGTCCACTCCATGTTGGGTGAACTAGGTGTCTCGACTTCCATTCGGCTGGGCACCTCTTCGATAGAGATGATTGATACTAATGATGGTACCTCCTCTAGGGAATTCTTCCCATTGTCCATCGGTGTGGCCACCATAGGTGGCATCGTTGGTGAAGGAACATACAATGGATATGGGCCAGGTTGGTGAGTTGAGGGACTCAACAACGAGGATGTAGGTGGAATCGGACCCTGTGTGGATGGATTCAATTGAAAGTCCAAATGTGTCGATGGGAGGGTCGATTGTGGCATCAGGTGCACTACATTGCAAAACTTAAAGGGCTCTAAGTCCACTAGGACTACATGTACTTGCCCTTCGTATGTGTATTTGAGGCATTGATGGGCTATCGAAGGGACACACTTCATGTCCCTGATCCAAGGCCGGCTTAGCAAGATATTGTAGGCCATCTCACCCTCAAGGATGTGACACAACATAGGAATGGTATTTTGTCCTACTTGGATGGGCAGGAAAATTGTGCCAACCATCAAACATAACTCATCATTGAATGGCCAAAGAGTGTAAGTGGATGCCATAATGTGGGATGCTAGCAGCTTAAGGTGTTTTAATGCCACTATCGTGATTATGTTGCTGGACGAGCCAGTATCCAACAACACCCTCTTGAATGGAATCCTGTTGACCCATGCAATGGCGTGCAGGGGTGGATCCACCATATCACCAATCATCAGTTTTAGTTCATCTTCCCTAAAGGTTATGACTGATTCTATTCATTGTCTCACATGTCCCATGAAATTGTTGAAAGAATTGGCTTCGTGGGATTGTAGCTCAATGGCTTTGAGTATCTCCATCAGAGCCTCTCGATGGGGCGATGATTGTTGGATGAGCTCATAAATGGAGAGCCTAGCTGACATGGTCCTTAAAATTTGAGTAAGTTTAGTCTGAATCGTGGCCACTATTTTAGGTGGGGGAGGTTGCGTAGGGTGTTGTGGAGGTTGTGACGTTGACGAAACATCTCCTATAGTTGTAGTGGGTGCATCCATGTTTGGGTATCATTTGTTTCATGTCACGATGCTTATCATCCCTACATATCCTTGCATGGGGCAGTTTTGTGTTACCTCGTTCACTTGTAAAGTCTTTGTCTACACATCATGGGCAGGTAGGGGGTCTTTGAAGACCTCCATCTATTGGTTTCTCAGTGCTACGAGATTATCTACCACGAGTGTTATGTTGTCTATCAAGTCCTGCACTAAGTGTTTGAATTTCCAACAAGTGGAGATTTCATGTCCTTTTTGCTGATGAAATATACAATATAATTCTTCCTTATAGCCCTTGGGTTTTTTTTTTTTTGAAAAAAATGAAAAAAAACTTGTATTAAAACAAAAGACAGTTACAAGAGGGAGAAAGGGCATCCCAACCAAGCGCAAAGAGACCAGAAGTACAAAGGGCGCGAAAACGCGACATGTCGCGAAATCGCGACACCAAACCAAACAACCGCCGCGCCACAACAACCAGTCGCGATAACGCGACAAGTCGCGAAATCGCGACATGTCGCGATATCGCGACAAAAAGCGCCGGAACCACAACACACGAAAAAAGTCGCGAAATCGCGACAGCACAGCACCAAATCACCCAAACGCCAAAAGCGTCGCGAAATCGCGATGAGAAAGCCTGAAGGCACCTGCTCCCCGAAACTGTCGCGAAATCGCGACGAGGACCCCTTTGATCAGCAACTTTGAGAAAGTGTCGCGACATCGCGACGGCTTTTCCTTGGAGCCCCACTTGGCCGGAAGTGTAGCGAAATCGCGACAAGAAAACCAATGGGCGCCCCATCCGCAAAAGTGTCGCGAAATCGCGACATGTTCACCCCCGAGGTGCCCATTACCAAAACTAGTCGCGAAATCGCGACGTTTTTCCTGCAAGCAGTTTTTCTCCAGAACTGTAGCGAAATCGCTACAGGTTTGCCCCTGTGCTTCCTTTCCATAAACATGTCGCGAAATCGCGACAGGTTATCCATTGGGAGGCTTTTCTCAAAAAGGTCGCGATATCGCGACGGTTTTTCCCCTTAACTAAATTTTGCTCAAAACATCTCAAAATCGCAACAAGTATGCCCCTTTGTGTCCTTTCCTCAAAAAAGGCACGAAATCGCGGCAATTTTCCTTAGAGTAGCTTTTCACAAAAATTGTCGCGATATCGCGACGGTTTTTCCCTTTCATGCAATTTTTCTCAAAGCGTCGCGATATCGCGACACTTTTCCTCCAGCAGCAAAACCAACCAAAAAGGTCGCGACATCGCGACACCTTCTCATCAACGACCGCGACGGCGCAACATGTCGCGAAATCGCTACAATTTTCCTCCCAAAGCCGCAGCAACCAAAAGGGTAGCGAAATCGCTACAGTTATCCAGGATAGGTCGCGACAGAGCAACATGTCGCGACAGAGCAACATGTCGCGACAGAGCAACATGTCGCGAAATCGCGACAGATTACCAAACAGGGTCGCGACGGCGCAATATGTCGCGATATCGCGACAGAAACTAACCTTAGTCATTTTTGAGCTCATGGATGCAGGGATCGTTCCAGACCACTCCGAATCTCTTCATCTATCATAGGCATATCACTGTGCGGTTGAACACCTACCTCTTTCTCGGCACCCATCTTCGCAAGGAAGTCGGCTACCGTGTTCGATTTCTACTCACATACACGGGGATGACATCATCTAACTCCCTCCATAACTCCTTGATTTGAGATATCAACATCCGCGGTCTCCGGGCTTTTAAAGAGAAATTCCGCAAGCAATCTAGAGCGCCGATCAGGACTTGAGAATCAGATTCAAGAATTATCCTCCGGTAACCCTGCTTAACAGCCCAGATAGACGCTGACTTAATGGCCAAGGCTTCGGCTTCATTGTTCGTGGCTCTGCCCAATCCCTGCAATTCCCAGTAAAGAACCGCACTCGAGTGATCCCGACAAACAACACCAATTCTGCGTTGCCCGGGTTGCCTTTTGCAGCCCCATCAGTATTGATCTTGATCCAGCCTTCAGGGGGAGGTTTCCAGCATGATCTGCCTTGCCTCTCATGACCCTCAACCCCCTCTTCAGGATGCCCAAGAGTAGCCTGATTCTTTTCATTGACAAAAGTAGCAACAGTTTCTGTGACTTTGCTCCAGATGACCTACCAAACGCCGTCAATCGAGGAGAAAGTGTTTCTAAAGATCCGGGCGTTTCTCTCCAACCAAACTTGCCACCAAATGAAGAGAAAGCCTAACTGCCAGCCAGTTCGGAGAGCTATGGAATTGAACCTGCCCCATTTCCATTTTTCCCAAATATTGGTACGGTTGAGAACACCATTAGCATGGAGTTTAAATTGAGAGAACCAGCGTTCCCAAATATGATGAGTAAAAGGACACTCAAAAAACAAATGGTCTGCAGTTTCCTCATGTTGGAGGCATAAAGCACATTGAGAGGGGCCATTGAAACCCCTACGTCTGAGATTGTCAAAGGTGAGAAGACCATTATGCATAAGTTGCCAAGCGAAGAAATTCACTTTCGGCCAACCCTTTGAATGCCAAATCCTTCTCCAATGCTGAACCGGAAAAGAGTGTGGGGGAGGCTCAGGGAGGATCTCTTCATATCCGGCCTTAAGCGAGTAGACCCCAAGGCTTCCATAGCCCCGGGCTAATTCATCTTCCTCATCCTTCCCCGTGAGGAACCTTTACGACAAGATTTTTTTTGCGGGATAGGCGCCAACTCCGGAGAGACAGTAATTGGCCACTCCTCCCATCGCTTAAACTTTTTAAAAGTATACCCCCCCCAAATGACTGGTAAGAAGATAATTATCAATAAGGATCCAACCATAGGCTTCTAAGGCGGTCATGATAGGTTGTAGCTCAGGGAACATAACAATAATGGGCGGATCCTTGGTCCCAAGAGTCGATCCGGAAGCGAGCCTTGTCTCCTTTCCCCACTTTCCAGAATAATTGATCTTTGATAATCTGGGACCCAAGCTTGAGAGTCTGCCACACTAAGGAACCGAGGACCTTCCAAGGAAAGCGACCCACCTCATTGGGATGAACATGCCCCAAATATTTACTGGAAAGAATTCTGCTGAAGAGAGAGGATGGCTGAGAAATCCACCTCCAATACAGTTTTCCAGCCAAAGCTCTGTTATTAAGCATAGAACTTCTCAAGCCCAACCCTCCTTTATCCTTAGGCTGGGTAACTTTGTCCCACCCAACCAAGGCCCATTTTTTCTTCCCTTTTGCGCCTTCCCATAAAAATCTTCTAGCCATTTTGTCCGGCTCTTTCCGGATGGTATGAGGGGCAGCCAGTATTGAGAATTTATAGATCGGCAAAGCACTGAATAACCGATTTCAGGAAGGTTAATCTACCCCCGTAGCTTAGCCATTTATGGGCCCAATGATTCATTCTGTCTTTGATGCATGCTAACAGGTTCTTCCAAATATCAATATTTAACTTTTTGAAATGAAGGGGAACGCCCAGGTAAACAATTGGAAGAGAAGTCCTTGTGAAGCCCAGGATCTCAATAACGCGCTCCTGAAGCCGTTGGTCGAGATTGAAAAAGACCACTTTGGACTTCCTGACATTTAGAACCTGATTTGAAGCCCTTAGGTAGAAATTCAAAGTATCTCTGATTCCTCTAGCTTCCCGAAGAGTGGCCGCACCAACCGGACCCGTATCATCCACAAATTGCAAGTGAGTCGGAGTTTCCTCCCCAACCTTGATACCGGATAGCAGACCTTGTTGCCTTCTCCTCAAAAACGATCTGCCCAAACCTTCGACCAAGAGAAGGAAGAGATAGGGAGAACAAGGGTCTCCCTGGCGGAGCCACGGGAGGCGCCGAAAGGAAGCGAGGGAAGGCCCTTAATGAGAACGAGAAAAAGAGGGAGAAGAAACACAACTCATAACCCAATCAATCCATTCTGAGAGAAGCCAAAGGCAGCCGGCATTTTCGACAAGAAGCACCACTCCACCCGGTCATAAGCCTTGGACATATCCGAGTTTAATGAACATGCCTTTGTTGCCCGAAGTTTGCATTGAATGGATGGCCTCCTGGGCCAAAACCACCCCATCCAATATTTGTCTTCCCTCAACAAAGCCCCCTGTTCAGGAGAAATGATGCTATGAAGAAGGGGTTTAAGCCTCTCGACCATTATCTTAGTGATGATTTTGTAAATCACATTGCATAAAGCAATAGGCCTGAAATCAGAGATATGAGTCCCCGCTTCCCCTTTTGGAATTAAAGCAATGAAGGTGTGATTGATCGCCCTGAGCATTCTTCGATTGGATCCGGATTCCTCAGTAACAGCCAGAACATCCTCCTCCAAGGTATCCCGGAAAGCACTGGAAAAAATTCAATAGGAAAGCCATCCGGACCGGGAGATTTTCCAGGTACTCATACCAAAGACCACATTTCTCGGTTCATCCCTTTCAATGGGTCTAAGCGGGGTCCGATTGTCCTCTTCGAGAGATAATAGGAGGAATAACATTAAGAACTTCGTTACGAGCCTCAATATCTTCTTGCATACTTTCCTTAAAAAGTTTAGAAAAGTAATCGATAGCATGGGAGTGCATACCGGGGAATAGTATCGAAGACATTTCCATGTTCATCTTTGAGAACTTCCATATTGTTCATCTGTCTCCTAGCACAAGGTGACCGATGAAAAAATTTGGTATTTCGTCCCCCTCTAATAACCAAGTATTTCTAGCCCTCTGTTTCCGGTATAACTCCTCTTGGTTGTCAATGTCCTCAACCGCTTTACGCGATTCGTCATCTTCGATTTGAGTTGCTCGATAATTGATCCTTCCCTAAAAAGTTTACGAACCTCCTCCCATCTAGCCACCAAGGGGGCCCTTTGGGGCCTGGAAATCCGACTTGTTTCCTTTCCTCCACTGTTTCAATTGAAATTTGACAAATTGAAGCTGTTTATGAAATTTGAACATTGTTGTCCCAAAAGGTGGACGGCCTTCTGTCCACCAATGAGAAATTTTCTGTCGAAGGTCCTCCTTTTGTAACCAAAAATTCTCAAATTTAAAAGGCCTATGGTGTTGTCCTCTCGAAGTCCCTCCCTCAAGCAAAATGGGAAAATGATCCGAAATAGGGCCCTCCAAAATCTGGAACTTAAAAGTCCATTTAACAAAAGCCTCCTCCGAGACCAAAAAGCGATCTAACTTGACCTTCCTGCTATGTGGCTCCTTTCTCTTGTTTGTCCAAGTGAAAAAAACACTAGGGCCTTGAACGTCCACTAGATTAAAGGCCTGAACTTGGGCAATCAGAAGCCGATCCCCTGGATCCAAAATAGGGGAGCCACCTTCCTGGTCCCGAACAGATAATTTTGCATTAAAATCCCCTGCAATAATCCAGTCATAACACTCCCTGTATGCTCTCATGTTGTGAACAGCGTCCCATTGGAGCCTCTGGCCATCAAGATCTTGGGCCCCATAAAAGTTGGTTATAAGGACCAGCTCGGAATTGAAGTTATTTATGAAGAGAGAAGTAAGTACACCCCTACAAGCTACATGTTCTAAAGCGAGTCCAGGACCGGAGGGTTCCAAAGGGTAACAATTCCACTTGAAGCTCCTTGGGCAGCCACGTCCATATACCCGGCTCCCGCTGATTTTAGTAGCGAGTTTTACTCATAATATCTAAAGACATTTTGGTCTCCTGAAGAAGCAAAAAATCTGTTTTACGGTTTTCTAAGAGTCTTTGAACAGCAGATTGATGGGTTCTACTGTTTAAACCCCTAATATTCCAAGATTGAATAATCATTGAAAACCTTGAGAGCGGTAAGAATCAATGGTCCTCACCAATCCTCCATTGATTAGCTTATCTCCTTGAGGTCATTAGTAGTTCCTTATTGGATTTTCTTCCCGCTCCTTGAGAGTTATTGTTTCTTGATCTCTTTTCCACCAGGGAAATCCCTAAAGCAGGCCTTTCTCTATTTTTATCTGCATTTCCCATGGTAACATCTTTTATAGCCGGCTGTCTTTGGGGAGTGTATAACCAAAGCCCCTGGATTCTCCATTGCAGGTACTCGGTCGGCACGATCACTGTTCTACTACCGGGAGTGAAGGAAGGAGAAACAAGAGGTGGAGTGTTGACATTCTCACCATTCCCAACCACTCCTTCCATAGATTGGTCCTCCAGATCCACTAATGACTTAAAAATTTCATACCGATTGTTTGGCTTGAGCTGTACCTGCTCCTTGCCATTTTCTTTTTGTTTCTCTTTCGTTTCACTTGTTCAAAGCCATCCTGCTGAGCATCGGGACCTGGAGAATTGCTAGAGGGTTCATTGACCAGACTGGACTTACCCTCTCTAGGGCGGTTTGACATTCCACTCGGAGCCTCCGTTTTTGTGCTCACTACGTTTGGGCAGAACCTTGCCAAATGTCCATGCTTATGGCATACTCGGCACCTGAAAGGTAGGGCCTCATAGTCTAGCTGCTGGATCCAGGGTACTCCTGCAAGCTCAAGTTCCACCTCAGCTGGTAGAGGCTGACTAATGTCCATCTCTACACATATTCTAGCAAAGACAGACAGTATGTGCCCTCTATGGTATCTTTGGAGACTCCCGAGAAATCTGCCTAGGGAATTACCTATTAATTCCAACACTGCTCACCCCAAAACTCCATCGGGAGAGCGTACGGCCGGATCCGAGACCGGGACAGCCGTGGGTTCGATGCGGGGGTCGAAACCCACTCTCCGAGGGTTGGACAAATAACCCTGCTGGTCCATGGTTTCTCTTTTCTGATTCAAATGCTCTGTTTCTATCTGCTAAAGAAGAGAAACTTATGATGAAATACCCATTGCTTATAGGCCATAGAGAGTACTCACCGTGTGGCTCCCAGTTCTGACGAACCCAGGTATGCAGAAAATTCAGTGTGGGCCGGATGCCCATGAATTTGCAGATCAAGTCGTGATTAGCTCGGTAGACGATTGTATCTTCGACCGGCATTGGTTCTATTACAATCTTAGGCCCGGAGGAAGATTGTGGGAGGCATCCATTAACGCGGTGAGCATTTGGGCCATTGGCAACAGTCTTGAGTATCGATTGAAAAGCATTCCGGTGAGCTCCGTCCGTGGAAGGCGAGGGAAAATCTTTCAACTTCTCGGCATATGAGGTCTTTCTCCCGGCAGGAGAAACAGGAGGAGACCCCATCGGGCCCTCCCGGGACCACTAAAGAACCTTCAGGCGAAAGCAGAAACAACCCCCCAAAGCCCTAGGCAAGATCTTCGGGCCAGAGTCCCTCGAGCAACACCAGACGCCGTCACAAAAAATTTCCCGCCAAAAGCCAAATCGCGAGCCAAAAAAAAAGCATCAAGAACCACTTGGTTGTTGGAAGGAGACAAAAACACCATTTTTTCCATCAGGTTGCTTGTGCTAGGAGATAGACAAACAAGATGAAAACAACCCTTGGGTTTTGTTGTGTTGGGGTCTATGGGTCAAATTTTCAGCAAGTTTATCAGGTTTTCAGCAAACAAGCGGTCAAACAAGGAGTCTCTAGACTTTGTGAATTGTGTGAATTATCGCCTAGGGCGACGCTGCTAATTTTGCTCTTGTTTATGATTTTCCTTTTCATAGTTATCAAGAGGAACTGCCTGATAATTAGCCTTTGGGGGCTATGTCGTTTGTGTAGGCTTTGGTATAGTTATGGCAACCTGATTGACTACGACGGGTTTCGGTTGCGTGGCCCAATTTTAGCATTTTTGGGCCACTCTTTCTTACATGGGTTGGCAATCTTGCCGTCTTGTATTTTTATCTCCTAAATTATCTTGGCTTGTGCCAGGGCTTCTTTGAGGGTGGCATATTACTGCAACTGCAATAGCATGGAGATTGACCTTAAGCAACTCTTTGAAAACATTTGAGTCATGTCGGCCATGGGAGGGAGGTAAGGTAGCTTTGAAAGTAATATCCTCCATTGATTCCCATAAGTAGCCATGGTCTCATCATCATACTGCTTAAGGCTAGCTAGGTCACTTAAGGATGCCTTCTTCTAGGTGTTGAAGGCAAAAAGTTCAAGGAACGCGTCCACTAGCTGGTCTAGATTATTGATGCTATGCTTCGGCAACTGGGTAAACCAATTCGAGGCATGGCCTACGAACGTTGTTATAAATGTTCTGAGAAGTAATGCATCATTGTCATGAATTCCGAAGCATTGACTTAGGAACCTTGGTACGTGCTCTTGGGCATCCTCATCCCCTGTAAAAATTTCCAATTGAGGCACTTTGAAGTGGTCTGGGTATGGGGGTACCGAAACTGAAGGATGCACAGGGTGACTGCGGAGTTGGCATAAGGTGGGATTTTGGGGCCCTGAAGTCTTAGTATCCATAGACTCTAAGTGCTCTATAAGTGCTTTGTATGCATTAGAGGATTTGATTTCCTCTTCTTTGGTTTGTTCCCATTATGAATTGCGAGGAACTTGAGGCCTATGGAGGGGTAGCCGAATAGCGCCCCCCTGCCTTGGTAGGGCATTTTAACCCGCTCTTATTTTTGCTAAAATTCCTCATAGGCCCCTTGAGGAGTTTCTGGGCGTGACCTATAAACATGGATGGGTGCTCGAGGAAGGCGCCCATCATTGGTTCTAGAAGTGGCCTCTCGCTCAGGTCTAGGAGGTCTTGGAGGCAACGCTTGATAAGGTCATGGAGACCTGTCTTGTACTAAGGGGTTCTGCCTCTCATAAATTTTTTGTCTTATGCATGCGAGGGGTTGGAATCCTCTCATGCATAGTGTTCTGGAACAACTCATCTGTATGGTGTTGAATGTGCTCTTTGTTAAGATGATACAATTGTTCTAACTGCTATTGATCTTGCCTAAGCTGCATGATTTACGCTTGGTGGGTAGCATGTTTGGAAAAAGCCAAGTCAATTTGTTCCATCGTCCTAGGTCTAGGAGGCCTAGATGCCTCCCCTACATATCTATCTCGATCATGGTGATCCGAGATATCTATGGGTCACTTTCCTCTATCAAGGTTAGCAACATTCACCCGAGGCTCTGGCCTCAATAGGTGATCTTGATAATCAGCAAGTACGAAGGCACATTGCCCCCACATGGTGTATTGCTCTTGAGGAATATACTAGTTTTCCTAGTGCTCCCTTTCGTACATGTGAAAGGGACGGGCGGAGTTGGCTTGCCTTATCTAAAGAGCCTCACACTTTGGATTTGGCCTATTAGTTATAATAGTAATTAGGGGTGGAGGGGGAATGATATAATCATGTGGGCCCTTCTTATGAACCCTATGCTGCTCTAGAACTTCATCACATAGTGGACGCTCATTATGAGTGTCTAAGGGGGCCTTCCCATGTGTGTAATCCTCCTGAGAGGGTCTGTGTTGAACGGGAGTGCCTCTCAAAGGGGTGCCTCTATAGTCCTATTCTATAGTGGTATAGTGTGGACTATGTTGTGGGTCAGGCTACCAAGGTGGTATAACCAAGTCCTTGGGGCTATAATGGAGGCGACTTGTGCCTCCTTGCATACTTTTCATAGCTTCTGCCTATCATTGGGCATGGCAACGGGTATACACCATGGTGGTGGTTTTTTTAAAAAGATATGTATATTTTTACCTCCTTTATAATTTTTATGCTATACCAAACAAAAGGAGACCACACAAACAAAGAAATGATTATCTTGTTTACAGATTAAATGCGTGTCCTATATCTGGTTCAGTGTGTTTGATTTTTGTTATGTAAATATTGTAAAGAAAACTTTGTTATGCATGCAAAATGAGGGCTCTTGTATCTCCAAAATGGTCGCCCCTTCAATATACCATTGCCAGGCCATTATACCGAACCTCTCAATATACCCGCCCTTATGTGAGGAAAACTATTGGTACGCAAGAGCAGAACAATAAGTGGAACATAGGCAGTATAGAAGAGGGATCGCTCTATTTTTGACACCTACCTTAGAAGACTTATCCTCATGCATGGGGAATCACCCCCACTACACTTGGTTAGCTTTCATCAAGATTTACATCTAGCAACAGTCGTGATCAGGATATATGTATGCAAAATCTAAGCCAAGGTGGTGATGAAACCCACCGTTGGTCTTGATCAAGTGTTGGGGTATTAAGACCAACTCCTTGATGTTAATTTTATTAGGTGGTGTGTGTGGTTCCTTTTAATTGTGTAAAGAAAGAAAACATACAACAAAAGATGATTTTCACTAATGCAATGCTTTAAAGTACGTTTTATCTTTCAAAGAATATTAGTAGCAAAAAAAGGAAATCACAAAACCTAACTAGAACTGAAACCTATAATGAGGACTTGCCATTTTTACAAGTATCATGCAAGCAAACCAGAGAAACATGCATTCCTAATCAAGTTCCTTCCATTTAATTTACTCTATTTTTTAATTTTATTTTTCTTTATTGCAAGAAAGGAAAACAAACTACTTAACCTTTCTATGCAAGTTTCTGAAAATAAAGCAAAGAAAATAGAAAATTGCAGAAACTGAAAGTAGAAAAACACAGAGGATGTTCAGAAGGCCTACCTCTTCTCTTTCTAAACCAGATGCCTCTAATTTTCTGCTCAAAAAATGCATAGGGATCTAATCATCTTGGGGTGAGATGAATAGTTGGTCTACATTCATCATAGGGTGGGACAAATACATATTCATCCTAGGGTGGCACAAGTAGCAGTCCAGTTCCTGAATGAGTAACACCTGCAAAGAAAAACCATAAAATTTGGATCAAAAACTTGATCCTAATAGTAGGGGACATGGTCCCACCATGATTTACACTAAAATCATGCAAACAAATGGTGTACCTATTTTATGTAAACAAAAATAAATATAGATGCTAAGTCCTATGAATGCGATGAGCAATGCATGAAGGAAATGACGCAGAAACGAGATGTGAGCAAAAAAAGCGGGGCCTAATTTATTAATATTGCTTTTAATATGATTTAAATAGGTCCTCCATCTAGGTCTTAGAACATTTGATACAATTTGTTACATTAATGGATGCCCTAAAGAAGCCACGTTTCCAATATCGGACAGTACACTTCCAGCGTCTTCCACGTGCCCACACTCGAAGTGGGTAGGCTAAAAGTTGCCACCGCTTGTGTCCATGTGTTCTTCATTCCTTGATGCCCCTCTAGTATTCCTGGTAGTGAGATACTATGCACAAAAAGACAACAAATCATTAATAGCATATGCGTATCTAGAAAAACATGCAATCCCTAAGGCCTCCAGTGGGCGCTTAGAAGACATCAATGATAAGATTGATAAGTAGATTATAGAATGATATAGAAATGTAAAGGACAATGTCTAGAATTGGTATCACCTGATTTTGCATCGAAGCGGCGTCGAATGACACCGTTATGCTCGTTTACCCATCGAGGGCCTCTCCAAAGTGAGTGCTATGATGTCCTACCTATGCTTATCCAAATCACCTAAAACTCACGAGTTAGGCATTATATGTAATTATAAGACTACCCAGATTCTCTTGAATGTGACAGGGGCGCCCTGTGAGCTAGTTAATACATAAAATAATAAAACATTTGTCAAATCATGTCAAAATGAGTTCAAACTTTAACAGAGACAAGGATATCATCTTGGATGTATTGCAAAAGGAACAGTAAGGAAATCATGCACATATTTCTAATCACTCTAGGGTGGGACGTTGGGGACTGTCATAAAACTTGCAGAGAGTGACCTTGCAAATGTCCTGTCCAGAGGCCTCCAAAACTCTTAAAAACTTGTGGTTAGACTAAAAACAACATTTTGAGATGACCCAAAATGTCAGATTTGGCATCATCTTCCCAAGTTATCTTGTATCTGAAGGTGCTCCCTGTAGGTTAGTAGACGCATAAAATGATAGAAACCAGGTCAAATCATGTCAGAAAGCAATGAAATTTGGACAACAACATAAGTACATTAGATATAAAAGAATGCAAAAATAACAGTAGCAAAACCATGCACAAATTTCAAATCACTCCGGGGTGGGGCGATTAGGACTGTAGCAGTTTAGAGGGCGCCTGGGGTGGGACACCCACCGTTTAAGGCCTAGTTTTGACACCAATCCAAGTGGGATGGGTCCAAAAATTCCTATGGGGGTTTTGTCGATGATTTTGGGGTGGGATTGTGGCCGATTGCTTGGGTTTTTGGATCTAGATTGCGTTCCTAGTGTTTACCCGATAACCTCTCTTCCAGAAGAGATATATTAGGGATGTAGGAAGCACAAAGAGGAGTGGGGGTATAGTTTGGTAGCACTTCATTGCTCCAAATTCTCTAGCTCTATTATTTTCTGGGGTGAGGAGGCTCACCTTTTTATAGACCTAAGGGTCTCCTTTGAATGCGCATGCGAGGGCGCCACTTGGCTCATTATGCATTTTTGGGGGAGAGAAGATTCCTCCCTGATTAGGGCATCCTTGATTGAGGCCTCCATGATCAGGGTAGGCTTGATTGAAGCCTCTCTAATTTTAAACCTTCCCTCGCAATCCCAAGCCTTGAAGGTAAAGTTAGGTGGTGGATTTTGGCTGCCATTTGTCAAGGTTTGAATTTTTTCCAGTCAAACTTGCTAATCGTCCCACCCTGGAGCGATTGCTGCTAATCGTCTCGGGGTGGGAAAAATAGGATTCTAATCGTCCCAGGGTGGGACGAATAGGGAGCAAAGTGCTTAAAATATGTAAAACTGGCCTATGATCTTCCAAAACTGATTTGGGAGTGGTTAGGACCACTGTTTAACCTCTGGAGGCTGCCCTAGGGGGTATGTATGCCAATTCGATCAGTGCTTGTAGTCACATAATCATATTGGTGTTGTTTTGGTGTCTACAACTACAAAAGGTAAAAGGGTTAGGATTAATTGTAATATATCATTGTATCTAGTTTTATATTAAAATATAATTAATAATTAATTAACAATTACATATTAGCAAAATAATACTTAGTTATGTGATAATGTCTATTAGCGAGTATAAAGTAATTGTTGGGATGAAGAATTTGGTTAAAAATCCACTACATGCATTTATAAGTTGTTTAACATAAATTAAAATTTATTTAAAAAATCAAATAATTAAAATAATTTTATTTATTTATTTATCCTTAAGGTCTTTGTCTTTAAATACAAAAGGTAAAAGGGCGAGGAGTAATTGTAATATATTGTTGTCTCTAGGTTTTTATTTAAAATATAATTAATAATTAATTAACAATTAAATATAAGTATAATAATATTTTTTTATGTGATAATATTGTAATTATAATGTCGATTAACAATTTTAAAGCAATTGCTAGAATGAATTTTTTTTTTGATAAATTGGAGGAAAGGGTTTTGAAAGGAACCCAAACATTTTACAATAAGATAAGGCCCTCGAGGAGGAACCTACAAAGCAGACAAATAGTAGGAAGAGAAACTTGTAAAGTAAAAAACCAGATAAAAACTTGGGACAGAACCAAACTAGAAGAAAATTAATATTTGCCTCACCTTAAGTTTTTCTTCATGGTGGCAAGCAACTCACAATCCTTTAATGTGAGAATATTTTGAGAGCAAAACTTGTCCTAATTTAATGCTATTAAAGGCTGCACATCCCACGGTTGGTGTTTTCAAATCTGAACCATTTTTGCGTTTCTTAACAATGGTGAACTCCTCAAAGAGAGAGGAAGAGACTCACCCAACTAGCAAGGGAACCAAACTTCACTATATGTATTTATAAGGTGTTTAACATAAATTAAAATTTATTTTAAAAAATCAAATAATTAAAAATAAGTTTTTAATTAATTTTAAATTGAATTATTAAACTCATTGAAAAAATTAATTATTAAATCATTTAAAATATTCTTTAGCTTGAGAGTTTCTTTTGATATAAAATTATAATTTATTCAAAAAAATAAATAATTTAAACAATTTTATTTATTGATTTGGCCTTCAAGTCTGTCTTCAAATACAAAAGCCAAAAAGGATGAGGAGTAAGTGTAATATATCCTTGTCTCTAGTTTTTTATTTCAAATATAATTAATAATTAATTAACATTTTTTTAATAGGTTATATGTGGATTCTATTGGGGGCCACTCCTATCAAAATACCAAAATATTACATTTGATGTAGCATAAATATGTTGCCAGTTACCTTCTAAAATTTAAATTTTTGAATTTTATTAAGATGAAGATCAACACCATAATTCGCTAATTTACTTGTTACTCGATTTCCTTCTCTATAAATATGTTTACACTCCCAAAGATTACCTCTAGTAATAGCCTCTGGTAATAGATGATGAACATTTGCAATAATATTACTTTTTTATCCAGTTTCCACATCCATTTTTGTTAATAGCTTTGATGAAATTTGAGTACCCCTCAATTGAAATATATATTTTATCTTTTTTCTACTGTAATTTTAATCCCTATAAGAAGTGCCCTAGCCTATGCATAGTTGTTAGTTGAAGTTCCATATGATTATGAATAAATGAGGATAATTTTTTTTTAATGTAAAGGCTTAAATTTTAATTAATTTAAAAATACAAGTCTTTACAACAGAAAAAAGGGTGGATAGGCACATCCCAATAGGTAGTAACACTAACTCAGTTTGAACTAGGAAGCGATTACTCAAAAAAACAAAAACATAGTTAAACCTATCACCAACCACATCACCAAAAATTATGCATTAAATCATGTCAATCATGGGGGTATGCTCATGAGGTGAATGCCCCTCACTCTTCATATGCTGCCAGTCGGTATTAGAAGGAATGAAAATGAGCCACCCATCCTCCCTAGGTGTGCAAACATTATCACCTTTATTAGAGCTATTAATACCATCAGATATACCCCAATCCACCATATAGTTGGAGCGACTGGGCACGTGGGAATGGGATCTCCTCAACCAACATCTGGGTCTGGATCCACCTTGAAAAACTCCTAGCCACTGTCATAACGAGATGTATTATTATCAATATTACCTTGGGGTTGGTGAATAGGAGATGATTAAGACAAATATATTTTTGTAGATCGAGAGGGAAGTCATCAATGAGAGCACAATTGAAAATATTTGTGAGACCAATAAGGCTATGTAGAAGGCATTCAAATGATCGTACATGGGACATTACCCCAGTGCTACATAAGAGCATGAAGATGCTCCACCTCCATATGAAATTTATCCACTTGAACTGAAATCTAGAGCCAAAAATTAGAATAAATTATGCACTTATCAGCAATTAAAAATTCATCTGAACTATGCTGTTAAGAAAAGAGAACTCTGTTACGAGTTTTCCAAATATGAAAGAGTACACTAATACAAAGAATGTTCCGTACTTCCAACAAGGGCAAGGAAAAATCTTGTGGGTCGTTAAGCAAAGCATGATGCCAAGTGAATGAACTGTCCATATGAGGCCGAAAGGACTCAAGCCAATTCTAGGATATTTGAGCTTTCTTGCACTGCCAAAAAATATGAAGGGGATCCTCTAGAGTACCACACAAATGGAAGGAAGGATTATCTATTCCAAGATATTTTAATCTTTATCCAAGAGGAATACCATAGGATAATAAGTTCTAGGCAAAGAAAGCTTATTTGGGTTAAATATATCATGTCCAAGTCATTTAAATCGTAGACTCCAACGAGTTTGAGTGGACAGAAGATCCCATCGCTCATTGAGTCTTTTAACTATAGGTAAATTGGTAGTAAGCCAAACATACCCTAAATTAGGTTTGTAAGAAGTGAGGTTTTTTTAAACCATCCCCAATCAAACCACCAAGGCTTTTGAGAATGTCTACAGATCATGGGCCAAAGAGAAAAATGGATACCAGCCAAAATAGTGTCATAAGTATTCTTATCATCTAGTCGTAGACCAAACACTCTCCTAAAATCATCCCATGGGATCCAATCCCTAGAATATCTTGAAAAATATCTACCACTATTGAAATCTCTATCTTGAAGAATTGTTGAGCATGAATCCATTGCACATAAGCAATAGGGTAACCTTGAAAAGTAATAAAACGTGACCACCAAATATTATAAGTGGAAATAGAAGCACCTTTCAGATGCCCATCCCCTTGCCAACACAACCAGGGTTTAATTTTATCCCAAGCCCTCCATATGCTCTGAATGACAAAAGAGCCTTGAATTTTAACTAGGATAGGAGCAACGAAGAGGGATTGAAAATTCATGCCTTTCCAATTAAAGGGTTTTAGAGGAGCCCAACCGGTGTTGAAGATAGCAAGATCCATATTGCATTCTAGGTTGGGAATATTTGAACCTTATGGATTTTGGGTGCAGAGTGGAATGGTAGAGGAGCCAATGGAAGGGGAGATGTTGGCAATTTTGTAATATGCCACATTGAAATATTTTTGATGAATTTTTTATTGTAATACGGCAAAATATATTAATATTAACATACAGTATTTTGACCGATATAATATGTTGTAGTTATATTTTATTTTTCTTCTTTGTTTTCTTGCATCCTTTTGGCTTGAAAATAATGGGTGTTTTAAGGAAAATGGTTGGGGGAATGGATTGGAGACTTTGGTTCGAATCACCTATAAAACAGTTGTAAAATGGTGCATAAAAGACTAAGTGCATAAAATGAGAGCTTCGCTGAAAATGAAAATTGCGTTCACCTCAAGCAATGGGTGAAAGGCTCGTTCGCCTCACTTTGAGGTGAACGTAAAAGAAAGTAGACATGACCAACTTCGGTGAGTACGATTCACCCCAATTGAGGGGTGAAAGCTCTATGCGCCCTTCGTTGAGGTGAAGGAAGAAAAGAAATTAAGAAAGAATCAAGTTTCAAAAAAATGGCTAAGTGTCGAAGTCATCCGAAGTCAAGATGCAAAAAGAATCGCGTTCACCCCAAAGGTGGGGTGAAATCTTCGTTCACCCCACTTTGGGGTGAACGTCCTCAAAAATTGAAGAAGCGCACCCGCCCATCGCGTTGATTGGTTGGAAATATATTCAATGAAAGTCTTGAGTTGTGATAGACTTAGCAAAGAAATTGGTAAGTTTTAAACATGGGTGCATTCACCCCAAAGATGGGGCAAAAGTTTCGTTCACCCCAAGTTGGGGTGAACGTCATTAAAAGATGAAGTGTTGAAAAGTCAATGGTGTGTTCACCCTGGTTGAGGGGCGAAACCTCCATTCGCCTCTCCTAGGGGTGAATGCACTATGGATAGTTGAGTTCAGGCAAAAGTTATGAAGATCGAAGCGACGTTGAATAGTCAAATTTTTGTTCACCCCAAAAGTAAGGCGATGACTCCTTTCACCTCTTTTGGGGGTGAACGTAGATTTCAAAGGGAACAAAATAGCTGTTGAAGGTGCTTTCATCAAGGAAGAAAAGGATGATTGCTGCTATGACCAGGAAAGGAATAAAATCCATTAGATTCATAAAGGTGCCCTTTCCACCAAGGAACGCAATGGAAAGAGTGAATGTGCATTCGCTTATTATCCAGTTTGGGTGAATTGTGCGGTCAATAACGTCACAGGTTTTAAAGAAGCGCCCAAGGCAGGTGAATGGAGAGCATTGAATGATTGAGGTGAGGAGCAATTCAAATTGTGGATCTCGAGCAAAGGGAGTAGCAATATTAAAAGTGCCAGGTGATTTTCATGATTTCCAAGTAGAAGCATATTTTTGAGATAGCGAATGTATCTAGTCAATGACCAAGCCTTGCAATTTTCCATGCACCGACACCCAAAGATGCTGATTTCCTGGAGGAGTTTCCTTAAAAGCTGGATCGTTGTGTTGAAAGGATGAGTTTTTAATATTTCCAAGGAGGAATTTTCTCACTATGGTTCTTGATCTATGAACATTCTGTCTCCATGTGCATTTAATGAAAGAGGTGAAATCCTCTATAAATACTACTCAATTTTCATTGTAAAAGGAGGTTAGACATTCTACAGAAAAACTATTCAAGTTCTCTACATCAATAGAAGATACTTGGCTTCTAAATTTGCAAGTGATCTTGTGTGTGATTTCCTTCTATTTTATGCATTTCTATTTTATGCTCATATTCATTGTCTATTGTTAAGTTTAAATTTTGCATCTGAATTTGAATATTGTTGGTGAGGGAGTGAGTTCTGGAATGCGATCTTGGAGGTTGTCTCTGCAAGGTTATAAGTAAATTCTATTGCCTTTCTTTTATTACATGCTTCTTCAATGCTTGGGTGGAATTCCTATTGCTAGTCTATCCCCAATCCTACACCTTCGGCTTGTGGCCATATTTCCCATCTCTTTCATCATTTCCAATTTCTTTCCTACAACTCTAGTCTTAAACTAGTGTAGGATTTAGTAAGGGAGCCAACCCTCTCTAGAGATTGGCATGGAGGACATTCCTTTCCTTCGGACTTTCAATGTTGGCCATGTCTAGGGTGCACAAATGCATGTTTGTATAATTAGGTAGATATTTGACCAATAGTTTTTGGCACGCCCGGTGGGACCTCAAAAGTTCCACTTTCAACAATATTGAGGTTTGATGTTCACCTTCATGTTGTATAGTTAGAACATCTGGTGACTCAATTATACCCAAAAGCCTCCAAACGTGAGGGCAGTGAAAGTTGTGCTTCATGATTACAAGATTGAAGGCCAAAAATCTTGAAAATCCCATTGAGTTCTACGAACTTGATACCCAAAGGTTAGGAGAGCATCCTCAACTAGTTACTTTACATTATACATCATCATTACCTCATACACCTCATACATCATCCACAACATCCTCATGATTAGCTGGTGTGTTTTCTACTCCTACAAGTCCAGTTAGTACTACTACTAGCATTCCTCAAGCTCAACCACACACACTAGTCCACATGGCTCAGAACCCACCACCACAATAGCCACAACCACCAAGGTAATTCCCAGCATGGAATAGCTCAGGAGCCTTGAATTTACAAGCACAAAATCTAGTTCCCCAAGCAGCTTTGAAGGCTTTGCCTACCTATGATGGTACTGGTAAAACTACTTATGAGCATATTCAAGATGTGGCTTCTTTGGCTACAATCCATGATATTGTAGATGAAGATATTATGGTAAGGTTGCTAGTGTTATCACTTAGAGGAAAGTTGTTGTATTGGTATCGAGTCATTGTAACCCTCCACTATAGCCACATGGGATCAATTGGCAAAATTATTGATCAAGAATTTTCATGAACAAGTTGATCCATTCTCCTTGCTACATCAATTTACCATGATCCAAAGGCATCCGCAAGAGGAGATAGTGGACTTCAATGTTAGATTCACCCAAAGTTGGCAAAGGGTTCTTGATGGTCTTCAACCCATACATGAACAAGCTACATTTTATTATCTTAGAGCATTTAACTCTAACATTGGCATGGCTATTCGATAGACCAATGTGAATACATTCCCAGATCTGTACACACAGGCATAGAAGGCTGAATCAGACTTGATCACCATAGGCAAGCTTCCCCCAAAAGTGACCATGCCTATTCTTCCTGACCTTCCACAATATTTATATTCAAGTGCATTCTCATAGCCTATGCCTTCTATGTACCCAGTTCCCTCATGGAGCTCGAGTTCACCTCAAATCGCTCCATTTCTATCCCACAACTTCCTACTCCAACTATTCCATAGTTACCCTCACTAATAACACCATAGTTGCTAGCACCCATTCCTTTCCTATGCTACCAACACCACCAGTTCCACTACCATTGCCTACCCCATCAATACCTCTACCTTTACCGACACCTCCTGCATCCTCAAATCCTGATCCTTATATGAAGTTGTTACAAGAGGTGCAATATGCTAATTCAGCTATAAGAACAATGTCAAATGAACTTACAATAGTAAGGAAGAAGTAAGCTGAAGCTGATTTTTAGTCAAGGAGATTTCAAACACCACCGATTACCAAGGAGCAAGCAACTACTAGCAAGGGCCCTAAGAGGAGCACAACGATGTTGAAAAATGAAGAAACTAGTACATCAGAGAAGGCATACTGGTGCTCAACTTGTAATGATCCTCATGGAGAAGACACATGCATGGTTCATCTGAACTATGTACAGATGTTAGAGGAAAGTTCTATTGATGGACAAGTCAATATGATAATGGAAGCTGATCATAATTTTATGGTACCCTCTTTGGAGCAAGTCTCAGTTCTTACGAGATCTAGAAAGAAGTCAGTGACTGTAGATCCAATGGAGTTGGAGCCTTTGAAGGTTCCTACAGAACCAAAGGTACAAAATGAAAAAGTGTAACCACCAGTGAAAGCGCCTAGTGCGATGGTGAAGTAGAAAGATTCTATCTTATTGAAGGATCTACTACCAAAACCAATTGAGAAGTTGTAGATAAAGGCATCAAATTCTCAACCTATAGCTAGCTCAAGAACAAAATGAGGTGAAAGAACAAGCCAAGGAGTGCCTTAGGTACCCATCATTGACTAAGAGACAAAGGGTGGAGGCTACTCAATAGTACTAGAACAAGTATGAGAGGGTTGTAGAAGAAAAGGTTCTAGTGTTTCTAATTATAACATTATGGAAGAGATGAAGAAGATTCCTGTAAAAGTGAGTTTATATGATGCACTACAGTTACCTAGGCAAGTTGACCTATTGTAAGAGTCTCTCAAGACTACAAAATACCAGAAGAAGAGTCATTCCCAAATAGTGTTAGCATAGACACTACCAAATTCTACCACTAGAAATAATAGACCACCCCCATTCTATTTGTCACTCAAAATGGAGGGGTGGATTGTGCATAATTGTATGATTGAATCTGATGTCGCAACTACTATCATGCCAAAGGTAGTATGTGAAGTCATGGGAATGGAATACACAAGAAGTAGTCTAGGAGTATTGTAGTTGGATGGGACCCTAGTCAAAATAGTGGGAGTAATCAAAGATATTCCTATTGTTCTACATAGTATACCGTAAATCATTGTTATTCAAGAAGTAGTGGTGGTTGACTTGGAACCATACTTCAGCATGTGTCTCTCAAGGGAGTTCATAATGAAACTAGGAGGATACCTTTCCTTGGACTATTCACATTTGGAGATACCATACAAGGGAAGAAGAATCTACATTTATAATGAGAAGCCATCCACTTTCCACATAGAAAAATTGGAAGAAGAAGAAAAATCTACAGGTGTAGTCAACATGATGACTGAAGAATTACAAGAAGTTAATTTGATGGAAGAAGCGCTTGGTGAGCTTCACCTTGAAGATGAATTCTCACTCATGGATTTCAATGCGATGGTTAAAACTAACATTGGTTGTTATACTATAACCAAACCTAAGCAGATTGAAGAAAAGGTCCTTGATTCCTTGGACCCTATTGCAGATCAATTATGGAAGTTGTATTTTGATGGTGCAAGGTGCAAGAATGGTGCAGGGGATGGTATTGTTCTTGGTTTCTCCTACAGGGTTGCAGAAGACCTATTCATATAGATTAACTTGGAGTTGCATAAATAATGCCATTGAATATGAAGCGTTGTGTCTTGGTTTGAAAAAGGCTAAAAAATTGGGCATAAAATAGCTGTAAATATTTGGAGACTCTGAGCTCATTGTCAATCAGACCACAAACAAGTGTGTGTCAAAGCAACACTACTTGAAAGCATATCGCAATAAGGTATGGAATTTGTTTGAGTCCTTTACAACCTTGAATATTCAAGCGATTTCCCGGGAGCAGAACAAACATGCAGATATTTTAGCCTCTCTTGGTGCAAATTACTCTCTCGTAGAACAAGTAGTCAGGAAACCCAAGACTGTTAGGGTAATCTATAGACCCTCAGTCCCTGATAAGAATCTCTATTGGAAAGTGTTCGACAATGATGAGCAAATAGTCAATTTTTTGATTAAGGAAGTTGCGAGTGTAGATGATAGAGTACTTGTCGAAGAGGAAATGGAAGGAATGATTCAATTGAAGAATAATCACATTCCTAAGGGGGACTGATTTCATTGGAAAGTCTATTTGACCAAAATGATAGGGCTGAGAAGCATAAAATCAAGGTAGATGTGAAGGAATATAAGGAGTTGTAGTTGGAGCCTGAGAAGATCATCAAAATTAGAATCGATTGTACTTCAATAGAATTGGAAGATATCAAGAGCTTATGTTATGAATTCCTCGATATTGTTGCATGGAGCTATCATGATTTGAAGGGATATGACAAGAATGTAATCCAACATACCATTGAGCTATAGGAGGGAGTAAAACCTTTTCGATAGAAACAACGACCTGTCAATCCCAAAATTGAGGTGCTCATGAAGGTAAAACTATTAAAGATGCTGGAAGCAAAGATAATATATCCAATTAAGCACTCAACATGGGTGGTAAACCTAGTGCCAGTTTGAAAGAAGAATGGAGATATCCATATGTGCATAGATTTTTAGAATCTGAACTAGGCATCATTAAAATATCATTACCCTTTACCATAGATTGATCAAATCCTCCATGTAGTTGTTGGAGCACAAATATTTTCATTGCTAGATGGTTTCTCTGGTTATAACCAGATCTGGGTAAAATATGAGGACCAACACAAAATGATATTCACTACTAAGTGGGGTATGTTCGCCTATCAAAGGATGCCATTCGGTCTTTCAAATGTTGGTGCTACCTTTCAGAGAGCCATGGACATCACTTTTGATGAGTTATTAAATAGAATTATTGTGATTTACCTTGATGATATGACTATGTTTTCACATCGTAGAGAAGAGCACATTTCTCATTTGAGGTAGGTGTTCAAAAAATATTAAGAGTTTAGGATTTCCATTAACCTAAAAAAGTCTATATTTACTATCAAAGAAGGGAAATTGTTAGGTCATGTGATCTCACAAGAAGGACTAGTGATTGATCCCACAAGGGCCGAAGCACTCTTGAAACTACCACTGCCAATTAACAAGAAGGACTTGCAATCATTCTTTGGTCAGATAAATTTCATTCAAAAGTTCATAGCTGATTTTGCTCAGGTAGTGAAACCCATGACCAAGCTCTTGAAAAAGAATGCAGATTTCAAATGGATCGAGGAGAGAAGACAAGATTTTTGAGAGATCAAGGAAAGAATCACCCAAGCGCCAGTATTAATTAATCCAGATTATTCAAAAGACTTCATTCTCTATGCAGTAGGTGAACAAGAGAGTTATGCTACATCTCACATAAAGAACAAGAAGATGGAGATGAAAATTTGATTACCTTTTTGAGCCAAGTTATTGCATCACACCAGGAGAAGTATAATTTCATTGAAAAATAGGTGTACGCAGTGATGAAATCCTTAAAGAAATTTTGATACTTTATCTCACAGAGCAAAATAGTCATTTATGTTATACACCCAGATGTCAGAAACTTCATTCTCCAAGGGGAACTAGGTGATAAAAGAGCAGGTTGGGTCTCAAAGATTCAAGAATATGATGTGGAGATTCGACCAACTAAACTAGTCCATGGATGAGCTCTTTATCAAGAATTAGCCAAAAGTGTAGCATCCGAATCATTGGCTACAATACAAAAAGAGGATATCGATGAAAGCATTTGTGCAAATCATGCTACGATAGGTCATGATTGGACAGAGGACCTTGTCGAATTCTTTACCTCAGGGAAATGTCCATCACATCTTGATGCTTCACAGCATTAGAGGTTCAGGCTGCAAGTACTTAAATATGTCCTATTGCCAAGTGGATTATTCCATAAGAATATAGATGGAGTGCTCCTTAGGTGTGTGAAGGGGTCAGAAAAGGAGAAAATATTGGAAGAGTTTCATTCTGGTCTATCTGATGGCCATTATGTAGGAAGGCCCATGGCCTTGAAGATCATTCGAGATAGCTACTTTTGGCCTACCCTTTTTATAGATGCACATAAGGTGAGCCAAAACTGTGATAGTTGTCAATGGTATGTTGGTAGGACAAGGAAAGGATCATTGCCCCTACACCCGATTCAAGTGGAAGCACCATTTTAGCAGTGGGGCCTTGACTTCATTGGAGTCATAGACCCACATTCCTCCATAGAGCACAAATACATCTTGACAACAATAGATTATTTCACTAGGTGGGCAGAGGCCATCCCTACCAAAAAGGTAGATCAAGCTACGATCATCTCTTTCCTGGAGGGATTGATCACCCATTTTGGTGTCTTAGATGCTATTGTAACAGATAATGGGACTCCATTTATTGGGGCTAAGATCATTAAATTTGCAAGCAAGTACAGGATTTATCTCAAGAC
Organism: Wollemia nobilis; assembly: GCA_028583015.1. NCBI lineage: Eukaryota > Viridiplantae > Streptophyta > Pinopsida > Araucariales > Araucariaceae > Wollemia > Wollemia nobilis. Next base: position 9,999,569 of record JAQPPZ010016925.1, read on the forward strand.
ATCATCCAATTATTACCCGTAAGGGAATGGCTTGGTCGAATCCACCAATAAAAACTTGCTATGAATCTTAAAAAGGACACTGGGAAGCAATAAAAGGAGTTGGCACTTATTGTTGAATCAGGCTCTATGGGTAGACCGAATATCCATGAAAAAGTCTATTAAAGCCTCTCCTTATTCTTTGGTGTATGGGAAAGAAGTAGTCCTGCCCACTCATATTGAGCTACCTATCCTCCAGACCTTATAGTTGTTCAAAGATGAAGATGATGAGTATGATCCAATGAGTGCAAGGTTGGCTCAATTATTATAGTTGGAGGAAGAAAGAGAAAAGGTGTATCAAGATTTTATCGAACACACTAAAGTGATGTAGAAATGGTTTGGAAAAAAGACAATAGAGCGAAGTTTCAGGTGGGAGACTTAGTCCTCAAATGGAACGAGAACAAAGCCAAGCCGGGGAAGCACCACAAGTTTGATGCGATCTAGGAAGGTCCATTTCAGATCTCGATAATAAATTCGGCAAATGCATATCATCTTCGAGATATGGATGGTTGGGATCTTTCAATTCCAGTAAATGGTCTTCATCTGAAGGCCTATGTTCAATGATTTGATTAAAAGAGGTACCACTTTGTAAATATGTACATATTTTATTTTTAGTATTTTATTTGCTTTATAAAATAACATATAAAAAAATATGAAAAAAAGAAGAGAAAAAGAGAAATGTTCTTTTTGAAAATTACTTTTTCCGTAAATTCATTATTGTGTTGAAAGAATTTGGCTAGTTCCAAAAGACAGTGTTACGAAAACTTGTAGCTAAGAAAGAGCCTTAGAGAATATAGTTTCTACGTCCAAAGGTACATAGTAAAAGCAAGGCCTTTTCACCCCATTTCAAAACACAAGACAACAATTACATGGAAAGGCACTTTCACCCAAGGGAAGGGGTAAAAACCCCATTCACCCCCTTTGAGGGTGAATGTACAAAGAAGAACAAAAGTGCCAAGTCAACACGCTATGAAAGCGATCAAAATGGCTTTCGCCATAAGGAAAGGGTGAAACATCCATTCACCCCTTATTGGTATGAATTCATCAATTAAACGCACACGCCAACTCATAAGGAATTGAAAGGTGATCAAAGGTGCATACAAAACGAAAACATTTTTCTAAAAAAAAAAGGAAGGAGAAAAAACATGGAAATAATGCGTGTCTCAGTTCTTTCGGACGAACGTGTAAAAATTTTATTGCAGGATGAACTTAAAAGAAAGGAAAATCTAAAAAATACAAAAGCCCTAAAAAATTGAGTTTTTTTTAGAAAATCATGCTTTTTCTAAATTTAGGTGAAAAAGGAAAAGCCAAAGTCATTTTAAAAGAAGGACATTCACCAAAATTATATCAAGCAAGAAGAGACATTTTCAGATGAAAGAGAAGAAAATCAAAGTGTGCTTTAGAGATGTTTCACCCTCATTATTCTTTGGAGTGTGACAATTTTTTAGGAGGAAAAGGAGATGAAGAGAACCCTCAAAGTGATTTCGCCTAAAATATGATAAAGTTCAGAAAAGTGGGTGCATTAAATGATGCATTCTCGAGGCATTTAATTTAAAACGTGCTCAGATTTGTGTTGGAGGGATATTTGAGGGTTTCAAAGAGAAAAATATCACACCGTCAAAAGAGAAGTGTTTATTGGTTCGTAGGTGGTAGGGTTATCACCCCAAGGAAGCTTTAATAGCTTGGTCACATTTTTCTATGAAACCACATGGTAAGAAATGCACACGTTCCAAGGATGATTTTGTAATGAGTAATAGTTGATACCATCAGAACATCGAGAATAGTGCTGGGTGAGTAAAATGAAGTGACCGTTCTTCTAAAATCATCCAAGTAAAATTTGGTATTTACTATGGTGGTTGGAGGGGCGCTCAATATAAAGGGACATGTAAAGACCTCGCAGTTTAATTTTAAATATTTTTACTAATACTATCGCTATGTTTTTGAGCTATTGTTGTAGGGATTACAAAGGGATTTCAGGGTAACCATAAGAGGATATAATGGGAAGTGAAGCAAAGAGGTGACAGAGGCTATAGAGCCCAAGAAGTCTAGAAAGAAAGAAGGTGGGTCAAAATCCAAGAAGACCCGAAGGAATGAGAATGTGGATTTGGACCCATACACTGATACTATGGCAGAGATTGGAGACTATGTAATTACCAACAAAGGCGTGGAGAAACTACGACAAGATGTGGAGTTCATAGTAAATCAAGGATTAACAACAGAGAGCCCATTGATGGTCCTATATCACTTACAATTATTTTGGTATTTGTGTATACCCGTACACCCTTATCCAGAGATGGTGAAGCTAATTGCTCAATTTTATAATCCACTTACCAGGACAGTGCAAAAAGCAAATAAAGAAGCACTTTTTACTATTACCATTGATGAAGTACAGGAAGCATTTTCCTATGGGTTGAAACCTCCTTCATATGCGATCAGTAAGAAGTTACATATCAATGAGCAAGAGGATAGATATGTCTCTACCGTAATGATGCATTGATTCATGGAGATGCAGTTGATTAAAGAGCCACAACTAGGGCAACTTTTGAACCTGCCAAAGTCGCTTACAAGCTTCAAGAGCCTAGGCATCTATTCAATGTTAGCATGGGTGGTTGGACTACTGATAGATTCCATCGTTCATAAGTGGCAGGCGACCCTAGCACAATGTATTTGCCAGGTGGAATTTTACTCTCTGTCAGCCATGAGGTAGGGCACCAATCTGATTTACTTTGATTGGGCCAATTTTATATCTCGAAAACTACATTTTCAGCTGGAGAGGTTGCAAACTAGAGAAGAGACATCATTCATGCACACTTCCTTTCTGGTATGGTATTTCTTCTTTCATCTACACCAACATTTCTTGTTCATCGCAATGAGGCAAATGGATGAGAAGGATGAGCTTCTGCTAGTATACATGTGGACTTCCGCTCTATCAAGCAGGGAGTCATTTTATAGTTTTAACCATTTGTTTTTGGGGCCTGCAATAGAATTGCTTTGTGGTGCATGTGAAAGAGTGCCACAGGAGATGAGAGAAGTAGTAGTTACAAGAAAAAAGGGAGACATATTTCTGCTTACTCAGGGCATGGTCATAAGAATTTTTGGCTTCATGGGTAAGCCATTCCTACTTTGCCACTGAACATATTTTTTCCATGGAGGTGGTGCATCAATTAGACTATGTTAATGATGTATATGGAGTAGGGCATGGTAAGAAGATGACTTGCAATATGCCTTTCAAGTTTGGTAGTATAGAAGTAAGTTAGGTTGGTCAGAACAGGTTGCTCACAATAACACTTCAAGACCTGGGGTTGATAGAACTGCCGCAACATTGGAGGTATGACCCATTGGGAAAATTTATAGAGATAATCAAGGCCAAGATATTTCACTATTATCCATGACCTGACATTGAGAAAAGGTGAAATAATTTTGATGGACCTGATTTGGAGTGGCACATTGAAGATATGATATCACTTCCACCCTGGCATGACTACTATGAATAGGAGGCTGAGTATAATCTAACAAAGTACAAAAATCAGATTCCTCCACTCAGGTTATTTAGTCAAGTAAAATAAAGTCAGCCCCTATGGACCGAGGAGAAAATTATGAACTGGTGGATAATGCGGGTCCACAAAGGAAAAACCATATCTCCTTATGGGTTGAAGATGGATGAGGTATTTTTGGATACCTACGATGAGTTTGTTAATGCCTATCAACCCATCACTTTCACCAAAATTTTACCCCAAATTTTCCAACATTTCGATAGTGGTGAAAGTGGGGCAAAGGGAGAGCACCCAATAGTTGAAGAAGAGACTCCTAAGGAGGAAGAACAGTAGTATGTGTTTCAATGAAGGTCATAGAGGATGAAGCGTAAAGTTGATGAGGTACCTTTGGTGGAGAAGCAAACTATTCGAGATGCACCCCCATTCCTGAAAGCTACGAAGAAGCCAAGGACTGATGCTACTTCCTCATCTACTACTATAGTTTTAGTTATTACAGTTCCAATAGTTACAGTTGTTTTGATGACTGTTATTTCCTCTCCATTGGTGATAGATGCTTCGATGATAGTTGTACAAATATTTTCGATGATTCATGAACAAGAGGAGGACCAGCAGATAGAGAGCCCATAGGTGGAGGTCGTTAACATTGAAGAGGAAGTGGAGGAGCAACAAGAAGAAATCATATCATAGCCACTTCCATCATCATAGCACATGGTGCCCACGCCCGAAGGTACATCCTCCTTTCCCTCTTCTTCTTCTTTGGAGCATGTAGTGGTTATTAGTTTATTTCTCTTAGTCTCTACATTAGTCTCTCCACCTTTTGGTATGCCCTCCATATCCATTTTACTCCCTTCTTCTTTTCCTTTCCAAGTCACTACTGCTCCTTCTTCTATTCCCCTTTCTTTAGCCTCCCTTTCTTTCAGTTCATTTGCATCAAGGCCAAACCCATTTTCATACCCTTCCCCATCCATTGCCGCTACCACTCTCACCGAGGTTGTAAGTACGCAAGCTCCTCCCAGAGTAAGCATAACTACAACCGAACCTGGTTCCTCCACCCACTCCACCATTTCAGTCCCTCCCCTTCTAGCCATCTCATCCACTTCCTTTGAGCCTGACCGCTCATAAGTTTTGATACCTTTCACACCATTTTTGGAGTTACAAGTACTACCCAAAGTTGAGGTGGCACCAAAATAGCCCGACGTAGAGAAAATCAATCGAGTGCACCTCAGTTCATCATAGTGGTTGAAAAGAAAAAGGTAGAAAGAAGCATTGGCTCTAGCTCAATCGCTCAAGAAGGTTACTTTTGATCCAGTTGCCATGGAGGTCCACACAACTAAGATCACTCCCCTAGTCCAGAAGCCACAAGGAGAAATGATGCTGAGTGATTATGTTTATGAGACCATAACAGAGGACCTAACCAAGATTGATCCCATGGAGAAAATGGGCAACATACAGGTTGATATGAGTTCGGTATACTTGCATGGCGAGTATTATAAGCAGAGATATTTTGATAATGAGAATAAAATTATTGAACTTGAAAGTGCCTTGGCCAAAAGTAGAGTGCAAGAGGAGAAGACAACCATAGAGAATGAATACTTGTGCCAATAGGTAGCAGTGCACTTGAAATAAAGGGATGCAACAAGAATAGAGATGCAAGCACTCAAGATGCAACTAGAGGCAATACAAAATCAACTGGCAGAGAAGGCCACATAGGTTGTAGGATTTTCCTCGAACAACATCAAGGAAGTGCACCTTCGCTCAACCTAGAACTATGAAAAGTTGGTTGTACAAGTAGTTCAAGTATTGCATTACCTCTGGGTAGCTAGAATATAGATTCATATGGGGCAGCAGTTGATAGATAATACTAAGGAGATGTTAGAGCCCTATATGGAGATGGTTGTGAAAATCCAAGCTTTGGCTAACTCTAGCATGTACATTCACCCCTTGAGTGAGATGGATCACGCTTGGTCAACTACCAAGGTCACACTACATAGCTATTTTCAAAGGATGGACCTAGTGAGAGAAGGCCAAAAAATTCTTAATGCACCATAGAGTGAGAGCATACTATTTCCATGATTCACTTTGATGCTCTTACCGATATGGGTTTTCCAAGTTTTATAGATGAGTGGGGTGAACCTCTACCAAAGGAACAATTGGAAGTGGCTTGGAAGAAGTTCATGGAGGACACCTCAAAGATTGATACATGGGAGGAGCCCATCATAGAAGAATAGGTGTTGCCACTTATGCAGAAGTATACCCGCATGGAGCTTTCATTGTTCGAGCTAGCCTAGAGAGCAAAGTACCTCAGCCTAGAAGACATCCAAAATCTACGTTTTATTTATGAGTCATTAAGTGTTCCTTGCTTATTCACCACTCATACCTAGGAGGCAGTGATCATAGTCTATGAGGTCACCTCCAAAAGCCTCAAGGAACAGGAGGAGTGAGCTATAGTAGAGAAGGCCACGATAGAAAAGGTAGTAGAAGAAGCAGAATGGGTAGAAGTACTCCAAGTAGCAGTAGAAGCTGAAGCCGTTGAGAAGGCAGAAGAGGAGGTATGAAGAAAAGCATCTACATCAAAAGTGCTAACCAAGGCAACCGACAAAAAGACTCCATAGAATCCCAATGGATAAAGGCCTAGGATCGCTTGCATCCATGCGAGCTGGATACCCCGTGAGCCGCCAAAAATATTGGTAGTTTTATAATATGCCACATTAATATTTTTGATGAATTTTTTATTGTAATATGACAAAATATATTAATATTAACATACAGTATTTTGACCGATATAATATGTTGTAGTTATATTTTATTTTTCTTCTTTATTTTCCTGCATCCTTTTGGCTTGAAAATAATGGGTGTTTTAAGGAAAATGGTTGGGGGAATGGATTGGAGACTTTGGTTCGAATCGCCTGTAAAACAGTTGTAAAATGGTGCATAAAAGACTAAGTGCATAAAATGAGAGCTTCGTTGAAGATGAAAATCATGTTCACCTCAAGCAATGGGTGAAAGGCTCGTTCACCTTACTTCGAGGTGAACGTAAAAGAAAGCAGACATGACCAACTTCGATGAGTACAATTCACCCCAATTGAGGGGCGAAAGCTCTATGCACCCTTCATTGAGGCGAAGGAAGAAAAGAAATTAAGAAAGAATCAAGTTTAAAAAAATGGCTAAGTGTCGAAGTCATCCGAAGTCAAGATGCAAAAAGAATCGCGTTCACCCCAAAGGTGGGGCGAAAGCTTCATTCACCCCACTTTGGGGTGAACATCCTCAAAAATTGAAGAAGCGCACCCACCCATCACATTGATTGGTTGGAAATATATTTGGTGAAAGTCTTGAGTTGTGATAGACTTAGCAAAGAAATTGGCAAGTTTTAAACATGGGTGTGTTCACCCCAAGGATGGGGCGAAAGTTTCGTTCACCCCAAGTTGGGGCGAACGTCATTAAAATATGAAGTGTTGAAAATTCAACGGTGTGTTCACCCCGGTTGAGGGGCGAAACCTCCATTCGCCTCTCCCAGGGGTGAATGCACTATGGATAGCCGAGTTCGGGCAAAAGTTATGAAGATCGAAGCGACGTTGAATAGTCAACTTCGCGTTCACCCCAAAAGTAAGGTGATGACTCCTTTCGCCTCTTTTGGGGGTGAACATAGATTTCAAAGGGAACAAAATAGTTGTTGAAGGTGCTTTCATCAAGGAAGAAAAGGATGATTGTTGCTATGACCAAGAAAGGAATAAAATCCATTAGATTCATAAGGGTGCCCTTTCCACCAAGGAATGCAATGGAAAGAGTGAATGTGCATTCATTTATTGTCCAGTTCGGGTGAATTGTGTGGTCAATAATGTTGTAGGTTTTAAAGAAGCACCCAAGGTAGGCGAATGGAGAGCATTGAATGATTGAGGTGAGGAGCAATTCAAATTGTGGATCTCGAGCAAAGGGAGCAGTCATATTAAAAGCGCCAGGCGATTTTCATGATTTCCAAGCAGAAGCATATTTTTGAGATAGTGAATGTATCCAGTCAATGACCAAGCCTTGCAGTTTTCCATGCACCGACACCCAGAAATGTTGATTTCCTGGAGGAATTTCCTTAAAATCTGGATCATTGTGTTGAAAGGATGAGTTTTTAATATTTCCAAGAAGGAATTTTCTCACTATGGTTCCTGATCTATGAACATTTTGTCTCCATGTGCATTTAATGAAAGAGGCGAAATCCTCTATAAATACTACTCAATTTTCATTGTAAAAGGAGGTTAGACATTCTACAGAAAAACTATTCAAGTTCTCTGCATCAATAGAAGATACTTGGGCTTCTGAATTTGCAAGTGATCTTGTGTGTGATTTCCTTCTATTTTATGCATTTCTATTTTATGCTCATATTCATTATCTGTTGTTAAGTTTAAATTCTGCATCTGAATTTGAACATTGTTGGTGAGGGAGTGAGTTATGGAATGTGATCCTGGAGGTTGTCTCTGCAAGGTTGTAAGTAAATTCTATTGCTTTTCTTTTATTACATGCTGCTTCAATGCTTGGGTGGAATTCCTACTGCTAGTCTATCCCCAATCCTACACCTTCGGCTTGTGGCCATATTTCCCATCTCTTTCCATTATTTCCAATTTCTTTCCTGCAACTCTAGTCTTAAACCAGTGTAGGATTTAGTAAGGGAGCCAGCCCTCTCTGGAGATTGGCACGGAGGACATTCCTTTCCTCCGACCTTTCAATGTTGGCCATGTCTAGGGTGCACAAACACATGTTTGTATAATTAGGCAGATATTTGACCAACAAGGAGACACCAATACCATATCAATTTCATGGAAACCAATCCACAGGAGATACCATTCCCATCTCAAGTTCATAGACACCAATCCACAAGAGACACCAATTTCCTCTTAATTTCATGGACAATAATGCACAAGAGACACCAATCGCCTCTCATGTTTGTGGACATCAATCCATAGGAGACACCAATCCTCTATCAAGTTCATGTACACCAATGTACAGGAGACACTAATCCTCTCTCAAGTTCATGGACACCAATCCATAGGAGACACCAATCCCATCTCAATTTCATGGACACCAATCCATAGGAGACACCAATCCCCTCTTAATTTTGTGGACACCAATCCATAGAAGATACCAATCCCCTCTACTGGTTTATGGGTACCAACCCATAGGAGACACCAATCCAATTTCTCAAGTTCATGGACACCAATCCATAGGAGACACCAATCCTCTCTCAAGTTCACGGACACCAATCCATAGGAGACATCAATACCCCTTAGATCATAAGTCTGCTCAAAACTTGTTCATAAAACTTGCTCAAATATGGTTACAAAACCTGCTCAAATTTGCTCCAAAACTTGCTCAAATGTACACCAAAACCTGCATAAATCTTCTTACAAAACCTACTCAAAACAACTCTCAAATCTGGTCCCAAATCTTCCTCCAAATTTGCTCACAAAACCTGCTCAAATCTGCTCCAAAACCTACTCATAAAACCTGCTCAAATCTACTCCAAAAAATTCTCAAATGAATCCAAATAATGCTTATCTATTCCCAAATATTGCATATTAATGTCATCAAGTTCTTCAATTGTTCTTCAATGTGCTTTCCTCAAGTAAAGTAATTCAGATATATTCTACCCAAAATTATGTTTATCTTCATTAACATATAGAGAATGGTATGCATTAAAAAATGCCCAATATGTTCTTCACATTCATTAAGTTTGGTTCTTCCACACGTCTCACATTAAAAGGGTATCTCTAGTATAGCACTTGATAACTGACCTTGTCATTACTGATTTCACCTTTCCTTCCCTTTTGTAAATAGCTGAAAATGTCCTTTTCAATTGAATCCTTTCACATTATCCTTGCACTATGTGGCACTTTGAATTGCTTTAGAGCAACCCTTCTATTTGAGTGAGACTATACTATTTTACTTATTTCCACATTCACTTCAAAACCAATCACAATGCACAAATTTGTCCTTCTCATCTACTCCCAAAATAAATCATGAACAATGCACAAATTTGCTCTTCTCATCTACTCCCAAAATCAATCATGAACAATGCACAAATTTTCTCTTCTCATCTACTCCCAAAAATAATCATGAACAATGCACAAATTTACTTCTAAATATGATCTATAACTCTTGCACATTTACTCACAATTTCAATCAAAATAATGCACAAGTTTGCTCACAAATTGGATCTATATGCTTTGCACATTAATTCTCAATTTCAACCAAAATAATGCACATCCAATAATTCCTTATACCTCCAACCATATGACAACAAAAATATTTTTCTTAACTAAAACCATCTGAGAAAGGAATTATATCACCATACCTCTAAAATATTGATGATCTTATTTTGCATGAGCTTTCCAAACATGTTTTGACAAAAAATATTTCGTTTTGTTTGCCCCTTAAAAAACTAGTTAGCAGTTCTCTTTTTCTTTTCTTGAGTAGAAATAAAATCAATCACTTTAAACACCCTTAAAAAGATGCACAAAAAAACTTAAAAAGCCTCCTTATATCTCCCTTTTGAAATTCTCAATATAAAGCTTTATTAACAATTAAACCCTTAAATCTCCTTTTTCTAACATACAAAAATACAATTTAAAATTAACCACAATACACCTTATTTCTCCTTTTTCTAATATGCCAAAAATACAATTTTCAAATTAAGCACAATACACCTTATATCTTCTTTTCTAACATGCAAAAATACAATTTTCAAATAATCACACTACACCTTATATCTCCTTTTTTATAATATGCCAAAAATAGAAATTTCAAATTAACCACAATACACCTTATATCTCCTTTTCTAACATGCAAAAATATAATTTTTAGATAATCTTGCTACACCTTATATCTCCCACTCAAATTAATTTAAATAAAAAAAATTACCCTTACCTCACATAACAACCCCAGCTAACGTGGAGGAGATTCAATCTCCCTACCTCTGCTAACACAGTGCCCTAGCATAGACTAGGAAACCAGATGGGCTACCCTAGTGGGTAGAAACAAACACACAACACAAACTAAATAAATCCTTCTCTATTCTATCTTCATAAATCAATATGTTCTATCTCTCTACCAACCAAAACAGAGCCTGCACGGTTTCGACCCTGCAACCTACTGCTCTATAGTGCCTTAGCGCTAGCTAGGTGATCTTCTAGGCTAGCCACCCAGATGAGACCAAAATGATAGCATGATATATTTGTTCTCTTTTCACTCATTACCACAAAACGTGTTCTTTTCCTCTTATTTTCTGCTTTGATTTTTGCATGAAGAGGTATATGAATTGAACTTCAAAAAACCCACTTTTCAAAATGAATTTGTGCTTCATATATATATGTTTGCCTTTATTACCCAAGGACATCGATGCTTTTAAATTTAAACCCATTTATATTATAATATTTTAAATTTTATGATTTAAATATTATAATATTAAGTTTTAAACCTTTGTCCCTCTCTTGTAACATTTAAATTTTTTTGTCCCAATCCTTTAAACCTTTGTCCTTCTCTTGTAATATTTAAATCTTTTTGTCCCAAGCAAATTTTAAACCTTTGTCCTTCTCTTGTAATATTTAAATTTGATATTTAAATATTATAATCCTTTACTTAAAAAATTTGCCTTGCTTTGAAATATACCTTGCCTTGAATAATTGTCCATTGTTTGCTATTCACAAAGTCCATTTTTGACACTATTGATATATTGTCCAACCTTATAAACTTATCACCCTTGAAGAATATTTATGCCTTAAATACCATGCACCTTTGACATCAATGACAACTCAATATTTCCAACAAATATTATTATTATTAATATTTAATATATTTTTTATTATTTTTATTTTTTATTTTTTATATATTTCTCTTAAGTTTTGGGTATTACACAAATCTAGGATTTTACACTCTTATGCTTACACTATCCAAAAAATCTTTGGCTTTCTGCATTGGATTACATTTCTAGACTTATGCATTTTGACTTCATGCACTGTCTTTGTTGGCTTCCGGTATCATGCATTTCAATTTCATGCATTGCCTTCGTTAACTTCTTCATTGAATTTTTTTTGGATTTGTGCAAAGTGTTTTTCTAATTTTTAATATTTTCTCAATCTTTAAACATTGCATAAATCCAATATTTTAAAGTCCCATGCATACGTCACCCTAAAAGAAACTCTTGCTTTGTGCATTAACTTTTTTAATTGTTTTTCTTTTGATAAATTTTTAGGAGTTTCGGACATTGCATAAATCTAGGATTTTAAAGTCCCATGCTTACGTCACACATAAAAATTTGGCTTTGTTCATTTGCTTTCTGGGATGATGCAAAGTTAAACTGCATGAATCCAAAAAAATAGCCATAAATTAATTGTAGGTTTTCACACTTGCCTTATGTTCACCTAGTTTTGTGAAAGTCTAAAATCTAGCTTTACGTAAGCCTAGCTATATTTAAGTGTGCATAAATCTAAGAGTACAACTCTAGACTTATACATTTTACTTCATGTATCCCATTTTAGATGGCACAAGAAAGATTTTAGACATTTCCAATGGCTTAGAAATGATTTTATAAAGTCCAAAAATAATTTTTAATTTCTCTAAAATGATTTTCTATAGCTTAGAATTAATTTCAATAGCTTGAAAATGATTTTTTGTTGCCCAAAATTAATATCCTAGAGCCTAGAAGCAATTTTTTTAATGCTCAAAAATGATTTCTAATAGTCCATAACTGATTTTATTTGCACAAAATTGATTTTATATAGCCCAATTTTTTTTTTTTTTACATGTCTAGAATTATTTTCCAATGGCCTAGAAATAATTTTAAATAGTCTAGAAATGATATTTCAATATCAATTGAGTGCTAGGGTTTCAAAATATGCACAAGGTTTTGAATTGTTAGCGTATTTAAAATTGCATGCTTTTAACTTCTTCTTAAGTGGCCAAACTTATGATCGGATTAATTTTTGCATTTAATTTATAGACTTACAACCATTTTATAAAAATTCCCTGAGGGTGACCTTGGTCATGGCATCTTGGACAACTTGCATAAAGCAAACAATTTCGGGCATTAATTCTTCTTAGATCATATGTAAGTTCATACTTTATAAAAAACTCTTTTTAGAGAGTATCTATTGGAAAATGTTTACAGACATAACCATGGCGATATTAATCACAACAAGCTCAAGGTACAACAAAAATAGACATTTAAAATCTTTCAACTAAAAACTTGAGTTTTGGATGATTGAAAATTGCAAACAAACCCAATAAAATAAGAGAAGGCCTACCCAAATTTAAAAAAATTGGGTCCCTAGTCCATGCAAATTGGGGCATGTTTTACAAGAATAACAACAAATGATGACTCTACTTGAAAATATTCCTGAGCATTTTGGGAATAGAAAGAACCGTCCTCTAAAATTTAAACTTTAAGATCAACAAAACTAGAAACTTGGAATCCATCTAAGGTTGGGGTTAAGCAATTTATCTCAAAGCAATACTCCATATTATTTTAGCTAAAATATGTGTATGTGAAATCATTCTCATTCCAAAATTAGCTAAAATTTTCCACCATAGTTTAGAAATTAGGCTTGTTCACCCCTAAGCAAATATTGGTCTACTAAGGATGAGTTTTATCACATTAGACATGTCACCAACCATTAGATATTGCTCCACTTCTAGCTAGTCATTTATAGCCTCGATAGATTTATCTATGATCCTAATCTATACATTGCTCTACTACTAGGCAAGAATTTATAACCTTTGTAGAGGTTGTCTGAATCACCTAAGCACTTGAGCCTTCTTATTATTTTTTTGAACATAGAAAATTTTACAGGCACTAAAATCTACTTTTGAGTTGGGGATCACTATGGAAAAATAGGAGGGCAAACACTTGAATAGCTTTCACGTAAAACCAAACCATAATGGTTTCATTCCTCTTGATCTAGAATTTCCTTAAAGTCTTTTCAATGTGAAGCTACAATATTATTTTACATTATTTTAGTTCATCTAATTTATCGTAAAATAATGGATATACACCAAAAAGTTAATTAAGCCAATTTTGGCTTCATTGGGCTCAATGTAGGAATTTTCATCCCTAAATTATGTAGAAAACCCTTCTAGCTTATAGCAACTAGAAGTAGGTTGCACTTAGATAATCTAAGCCAAAAAAAAGAAAAGCACAAGAAAATGCAAAATTGAAAACAAGAACAAAGTAAGAATATAAATAAAATTAAATAAACTCAATACACCAAAAAATTAAAGCAACAACTATTTAGAGGGTTATTTACATGGTAGGACTTGAATACTCTTTAAAACTAAAGTAGTGTTTGAGAAATTGCCCATTCACTAGTAATGGGACATCCTCTTCAGTTAGGATTTTAACCTAAGGGTATTCTCTCCTAGAATATTTGATATCCAAAAGGGACCTAGCCAAAGGATGCCAAGTTTTCCATGGTCTCCTTTCTTCTCATGGGATTTATCCCACAAAACACCATATCAATAATTCTAAAGGATGTTATTTTGGTCCACTTATCAAATTATCATTTTACTATTTCCTAATGCTTACTAAAATTTTGCAGTGCATCTTCCCTCTTCTCATCCAAACTCATGAAATTCAATAGCCTAGATTTTGTCCTATTATCTATTTCTAAGTACTATTTCATGAATCGTAAGGTAAGGATATTGAGGTTGGTGAAAAATATAGTATCTTGATCATAAAATAGATGATAGGGAGTTTCGCCTAATGAAGATATAATCATTGCTATGTCTAACCACAATGCATACATAAATTTACTATCATTCCCAAGGTTTTTTATCTAAACTTTTCTTAATTATTTTCAATAGGTTTTTGTTAGTTTATTCTACTACTCCAGTTTGTTGAGGTACTAATTTAAAAAAAGTTTTAGAGTTATCTTATTATCGTTAGCCCATTTAGCAAATCGTAAAGAAGATAAAGTAGGGCCATTATCACATACTAGAGCATATGGTATTCCAAACCTAGTCATAATGTTATCTTCAAGGAATAGGATCACAACCTTTGTTGTGTAGTTTTTGTATGCTTTAGCCTCTATCCAATGAGTGCAATAATCATGGAAATCAGGATGAAATTAAGTTTGGATAATAAATTAGGATGGATAATGCCAATAAATTCTACTCCTCATTGTGCAAATAGTTGAGCTTCAATCACTGGTTATAATGGAATGAGAGAATTCTTTTATTTATGATTTGCAATCTGGTAAACATGACATAATTAGACATGTACGCACACATTTAAAGACATAGGGCCAATAATAACCAACTCTCAGCACTTGGTGTATTGTGGCATTTTGTAAGCCATCTCTAGTTTCATACTTGCCATGGAAATATTTGAGAACTTCAACAACTTCCTTTTTGCTTAAGCATCTTAGGTAAATTCCCTCATGATTTTTTTGATATAAAATACCTTTTTTTATCATAAAATTTGTACTTTTAAGATATAGTGCTCTTATTTGTATGGAATTCAAGGGACCAAAACATACTCTATTTAGCAAATAATAAGCAACATATTTATAATATTCATAATTTTTAACCTATACCATAGAATAATACTAACATGAACTCTAAGGGTCAACTTTGGCTAGTGTTTTACTCAGTACTTATCCTCGAACAATTCTAATAGGCTGAATTTCTAAATAAAATTCTTGCAAGATAGACATCCACCTGACTCTAAGTTCTCCTAACTCATTTTGCATCAACATTGCTTTCATATCTAGATCATTCACTATTGCAAACACTCTACTATGCAGGATATAATATTAAATTTTATTAACAACTTTGATCAAAGCAGAAGCTTGTTTATGAATGGTTGAATATCTGAGTTGAGAATATTTCAATGATGAGCTTATAAAAGCTACTAGTCTATCATCACTAGCCTCCTTCGTATTTGTTAAAAAACCAATAGTTGAATGCTCAAATGCAAATGAATAATTATAAGAAGGTTGAGTGTAATCAATATTGATTAATACAAAAGCATTTGTGATTGCCATTTTAGTTTCCTAAAAAGTAGCTTGTCTTTCCCTAGTCCATACAATATTGCCATTATTTTCTAAAATTGTATTTAGAGGTCAAACTATTTCTATGAAGCTAGAAATATATTTTCTCAAAAAATTAATTTTTTTGAAGAAAAATTTCACCTCCTTTTTGCTTCCAAGAAGGGAAAATTTTTGAATTACTTCAAATTTTGTTTGGGTCAATAAAAAAACCAGCTTTAAAAATAACATGCCTTAGGACCTTACCTTCTATAACTCCAAAACTACACATTTTGGAATTCAATGAAGTGTCATGCTATATGAATCTTTGTAGTACCTTATTTAAGTCTTCCACATAGTTTACATACTTTTTAGACAAGACAAGAATGTCATCCATATAGATTGCAATGCATTTTCTAATGAGATCATTAAAAAAAATGTCTATAGCCCTTTGTAAAGTTGCTCCTATATTGAGTAAGCCAAATAATATCTTCTTATATACAAATGGTACCCACCTACTATTACTTGATTGTACCATGAGTAATCATCTAGAAAAGACATCATCATAGAGCCATTCACTATTTGTAATATTTAACCCAAGGAAATGAATGGATAATTATCCTTCTCATATGATCTATTAATATTTAAAAAATCTATACACAGGTGTATTTCACCATTCTTATTACAGACGGGTACCAAATTTACAATCTAGCTAGAATGTCTTACTAGAAAACTAATATGGGCTACCAACAATTTTTGTATTTCTTTGAGAATGAGGGACTCCAACAAAGGATTCGTTAATCTCTACTTTTATCAAAAATATTTTGTTCTTGGTTTCAAGGGAATGGTGTGGGTAATGATGGATGCATCGTAGGTCTTTAAATATTCATAGCTCCATTCTATGACATATCTATAAATTTTTAAAGCTTATACGACTTCTTCCTTTTCTTCATCAGTGCAAGCTTTTCCTAATATTTGACCCTCTTCTTAATGGTAAACTATAATTCGTAAATCAATACCTCATATATAGAAGCAATGCAAGTGCAAGGGAATTATAATAGGTAAGCAACATGATGTGATTTATACCTCGGGTTGACTAGTTCAACTTCAGTGCCATTGTCATGCTTATATATTAACCCATCAAACTTGAGAGTCCATAGTTGATCTTCAATTGCTTTTTGTTTGCTTTTTGAGGTTTTACTATCAAATTATTTTCTTCAACTTTTTTCTACTGCCATAGTGTTGAATTCCAATTTGAATTTAGTGTACAAAATATCATTGATGTTGGTATACTTTGTGATGGGATCCTTTCGACTTAGCTCTCTTTATATCTAGATTTGATTGGTTATGCCACACCAAGGAATACACATATATGAATTTTTTTTTGCCATATAATCATTTAGGGTTCTGGACCAATCATGAATGAGTAACATCCCATACACATCTAGGATATACACAACTTGGATATCAATACACTATTGTATACAGGGTTTAGAATCCAAATGTGTATGGACCTGATTCAACACCCCTACCACATTTACCTCTATATTGTCCAACTACACCATCCTTTTATTTTAGGGAGCAAGAGTCGGTCCCAATTTTTTGTTGACTATATATGACATCACATTGCTATAAGCACCTGAATTGACATGACAATTATGTAAATTATTGCTAGCAACTCTAATAGTCAAAGGAAAGGAGGGGATTATACCTTTTCTTTGTATATTGTCACTTGAACATCAATATTATTTTTAAACTCTTTTTTGTTTTCACCAGCAAATATTTGAAGTAATAGATCCTTTTGGTGAATTAATTGAGCTACCTCAAAAAAAGAAATATGTTCCTTTTTTTTCTTAAGGTCTTCAATAATATCATGTCTAGCCTTGTTATGCTCTGCGATTTTCTCTGTTTGTGGTAATGTCGTGTTGGAGTTTTATTGTGTAGGTACTGTGGGACCCTTAGGTGGGATAGAGGTTTTTTTAGGAGGTGTAGAAGAAGTTATTGGTGCTTTCCCTTTACTTTGAATAATATAATTGTTACCTCTTTGAAATTGCTTGTAAGCTTGCACCTCTTCTTCTAGGTATTCTTTAGGTTCATCTTTGTCCATTCTTGAGAGTTCATAGGTATCTAAAACTAAGGTTGTCCCTACATTTTGATTACCTTGATTCCTAGAATTCTCATTGGTGGGAAATTTTGGGACAATATCCAAAGTAAATTTAAACTTTGGACAATCAGTTTCACCATGTTGAGCTATGGAATGAACCCTACATCAATCGGGTAAAGCAATATTATACATATTCATTGAATTTCTCGAGTTGTTATTAGAGTGATTTTGGTTGCTAATAATATTTGAAATTCCTTTATTATTTGGCTGAGTGTCCCATTGATGCTTAGTCTTTGGAAATTAAAGTTCCTATTATGAGTGTTATTATTTGTAGGTGGGTTTTGAGGGGCATAAATTTATAATTGAATCATATCACTACTTAGTTTTTAACCATCCTCTATATGTTGTGTAATTCAATATTTGAGTTATTTGGTTGACTTGGTCCTAGTTGATCTATTACATTATTTGTAGGTACAAATGTATTTAAAAATGTAGGTAAATTTGGTTGATTATTTATTAGAGTTGCATGATTAAGAACATTATTTTTGGTCACCTGATTATACAAAAAAGTTGGAATGGTTTGTTGATTGCTCACATTATACATCAATTAATTCAAAGGATTCAGATGGAATGGTTGATTCTTATTTAGATACACGACTCCTGGTAATGGGTTCAACATGGGAAGGTTTTGCATAATAGCTTGGTTTAGCAATGGTATTTGATTATAAATGTTTGTTGTCCAAGTGAAGGTAATTGATCCAAATCAAAGTGTTGTGGTATTAATTGTTGCTCAACTGTTAGAGCCTCACCATATGCCTACCATGGATAATTATGTGATTTGAGGGGTTCTTATCACAATCATAGAAGTTAGTGGGTCTAAAGATCTAACATACATTTAGATGATTGCTTGCTTTGTGAGGGTGTAAGGGCACACCGATTAGGTGTATAATTTATGAAACCTAGTAATGAATAGCCTCAGGGATTTCCTAGGTTCTTTATGAGAAAAAACAAACAAATGATATACCATAGTTGGGTCAATAAGTAATCTAAAATGGCTTATAAATGTTACCTCTAATAAAGCCTAGACATTAATAGAAACTAAAGGTAAACTGTTATACCAATCATATGCAAACTCATATAATGTGTATGGAAATATTCTATAAGCAATATATTCATGTTCAATTTGTAAATAGATTAAGGTATATTTGTATGCTTATATATACCTTTTAGCTAATATTGTTACATCAAGCCTATATCAAGGAAGATATATTTCATCATTCTTAGATATATCATGTGTAGGCCCTAGTATATTCAAAGGGTTGCTTACCACTAACCAAGAAACAAGAGCTACCATTGATGGGCTTTGGGAAATTGCAAAAGGATCAACAATAAGGACAATATCTCTAGGAGAACTACTAGAAGTAAAAGGAGTATTAGGTATGTCATTATCAACTTTGGGTCTTTTGAATAGAGAAATATTGAGAAACTTAATAGTTGTTACAGATGACTTAGACCTAGTGATGATGAATTTAGTTTCTAGATTTAATAGTCAATATGTGTAAACAATACACCAAGAAAATTTAGTTTTAATGACCCTCCTTCTAGTGCCAGTTCTATTGAGTGTCCAAATAACACATCGTTAATGGTAAGCCAACATACTTGGAACATAAATTTACTCCCTCTTGAAAGGGATATTTATTTCCACCATACTTTGTGTATACCAGGTCTTGGCTGGTGCAAATAGGGTTCATTTTTTGCTATTTCTTCAAGGGACCTCTGCTGGTTATGATTCAAATAAATTTTGTGGGCATGATGTTTTCAAACCAAACACTTAATTATATAAAAATAATTGTACTGCACTAATATTGCAACATACATGAGTTGTGTAGAATTAAAATGGGGTAAAGAAAGATAAATTTTTAGCTTTTAAAATTGTGCTTTCCCAATCCATATCATTCATTGCATTTAAGATTATTATTACTAATGTAAAAACAGTGACTATTTTGAGGTTGTATGAAAATTTAATATGTACTATAGAAACTAGCTCCAATGCTTCAAACGAAAATTAATCTAATCCTAATATAAACAAGCTTTAAACAAAAATAAAAGTTTTAAGGATAAGAGGAAAGAAATAAAAATAAACCAATACTGCCCTAAACTCTAGTTTTAGTTTGGTAAAGCAACAAATCTAATTTAAACCAATCTCAGCCTAATTAGTATTCACATAGTTTGAGATATAAGATAGTACAATATTCAAAGGAACAATAGACTATAAAATGAACTAAATGTAATTATCATTAAATTGTGCAAATTGAACACAACAAATTTTAAAAGCCTTATATTATAAAGATATTGATTGGGTACATCAATTGAAATTGTCCACTTCGGGGGATTACAAGAATAGTGTTCATATTAATAAAAGTTTTGTTTAGAAATGCCATCCAACTACAAGTATAAAGTACAAAGAAAGAGGAAAGTTGAGGAAGCCAACTAACATATGGTTTTGGACCATAGTAACTTACTAGTGAGCCACTATTTATACAATTTTTGGCTTTCACCTAGCATTACATTTTGCAATTAATTACTATCTAATTATAGGATGTGCCCCTTGAGGTCACATTTACGCCATACTATGACTATATCTCATTAAATATGCACTAATTTAGCCATGTCTAATATACCCTTCATTCACTTTGGGAGCTTTGGAATGACCATATCGGTTGACCATTAATTTCACCTATTTATTGCCTAGTATGCTTGTACTTGCTCGATACACATCAAAATATTATGTCCACTATCATGGCTACCATATTTAATTTTAAAACAACCCTATAAAAATTGACAACAATGCGAGCATTAGAATTTGAAATTATTATTAATATTTGGTATATATCTATATATATATATATATATTTAAACTTTTCAAATTTTTATATTGCACAAATATGAGATTTTAAACTCTTATGCTTACAATATCCCAAAAAATACTTTGGCTTTGTGGATTGGCTTTCATTTCTAGACATATACATTTTAAATTCATGCACTATCTTCATTGGATTCCAACATCACACATTTCAGTTTCATGCATTGTCTTCATTGGCTTATTCATTGATGAATTTCAAGCTTTGTGTAAAGTATTTTTTTTTAATTTTTAATATCTTCTTGATCCTTCAATATTACACAAATCTAGGATTTTAAAGTCCCCTACTTACGTCACCTCTAAAAAAACTCTGAGCTTGTGCATTCTTCATTGACGAATTTCTGGCTTAGTGCAAAGTGGTTTTCTATTTTTAATTTTTTCTCGAGCTTCCGAAATTGCAAAAATATAAGATTTTAAAGTCCCATACATATCACAACCTAAAAAAATGTCTTTATATTTGTGCATTTATTTTTTAATAATTTTTCTTTTGATATTTATTTAGGAGCTTTTGGTATTGCATAAATCTAGGATTTTAAAGTCCTATGCTTACACCACCCTAAAAGAAACTTTGGATTTGTGCATTTGCCGTAAATTAATTTTAGGATTTCACACTTGCCTTACTTTGGCCAACTTGGTGCAAGTCAAAATTTTGGCTTTGTTCCAACCCAACTTTATGCAAGTGTGCACAAAGCCAAAAGTAAAACTCTAGACTTACGCATCTTACTTATCATATTCTATTTTTGATGATACAAGAATGATTTTAGATATTTCAAATGACTTAGATATATTTAAAAGCCTTGTTGTTTTCAAGTGTAATTGAGTTGATTTTTTTTATGAAAAAGGAGAAAGCCTTCATCCATTGATCATATCGATTCATCATGAAATGTGAAAAGTTGACATAAAATAATCCTATTTATTTTTATAGAAACCTAACAACCATCCAAATTTTACTAGACACTACCATATTTAATAATATAATAGTCTAAGAATTATGTATACAAAGCAAAACATAGAGAAAATTGTTAAAGGATGGGAATACTTATAAATTCCACCAACATAAATAAGAAATATTTTACCTATTATGAATTTAGATTATTACCAATGATTACTTGCAGAATGACATGCTTAAACTATTTATCTCATATATCTATATCAATTTTTGTTTATCATAACTCATTATCTAAATAAAAAATAAAATAAAATATTTCCAGCCAACCCACTCTTATGTCAGGCATACTAATTTATTTGTAGCAAACTCATACATTATTTTCTATAATTTAAGGTCAATTGATTATTATTATTATCATCATCATTAAAAATTTATAGCTATCACTGATACTAAAACAAAAATATCTAAACCTTACTATTAAACTTATATAATTTTATGAAATAGAATGACAAATTTTCCATAGAAGAAACATTAGTTTTTTGAAATTTTATTTTAAAATTAGATATAATTATATATCTTGATAAAATTAATATTTCCCTTGGTTCACCTTGGTAACATTATTACTATAATGGATATAAAATTTTAAAACCCACACCTTCAATGATGACCTATTATTGATGATATCCACTATCACCATCTATTACTTTTAAATCCTCTTATTTTTGGCTAACCATTTCAAAGGATATCACTTACTTATATTCTTATTAGTACATAATCAATCACTATGTAATACTATATTAGAGATAAAAATATTAGAATAGTATATTATTTCCACTAAATATGCAATACCACCACTAACATGAAGTTCCTATGGTGTAATAAGCATGCCTAAAAGTCATATTTATTTTGCCCATAATGATTTTTTCCAGTATGACAATAGTGAGAAGAAATCTCTGAATACTTGGTTGTTTAAGTAGATCACATATAACTTATAAATGATTCATAGGTTATTAAAAAACTTTTATTTTCATCAATTTCCTTCATCCTTTCATCTTCTTTCTGTCAAGAAGGAAAGCCTTTCATAAAGACCTACTTTATTTCTATATTTTCCTCAAATTTATAGATCTCATAGGTCTTGAGGGTCTAAAGAGTTAGCTTTTGATGGGTATGTGATGTAGGAAATACAACCACAAGATGAAAGGTAAGCAATCTAATATGACTATATTATAGTGACACAATAATATGTAGGAAAATATGCCATTAATGAAAGCTCACAAAAATAGCACAATGCAGTATAATGGAGGACATGAACACTCCATTAACAATTTTAAGGAACTACATTGTACTGCTCTACCAATCTATACTATGCACTCTCTATATTTTCTACTACACTAAATTCACTTTCTATAAGGCCTATATATAGGAATAAAGGTTCCTTGACCCTTACTCTACCTATGACACATGTGCATGTGGACTACATGCACATTTACATCATTGCACATTGACACTTGTGCATTTATTACAATACTTGAAGTAACTACCTAAGTTTACTCTAAAGTAAACTCCTACTCTAGTTATGTACCCAAGGTGGTACATTATAATGTACCCAATAATGTAATATACTCTAACACCCCCATGTATTACATTATTTGGGTATTGAAGACTTTAGTATTTAATATGGATCTCCATATTGGTTCTAGAATTTGAGATCTTCTCTCCTACTTCCTTCATTGTCTTATTTGTCTGAATTTGGATGAGTATCTTCATCTTGTTCAGGTTCTTATGCTTCTATCTTCATGTTGCCTCTTCTTGTTTTTTTTATTCCACTAGTTTTTGTTATTTTAAAGTATTTGGAAGAGCATTTGATATTGTAGTATTCTATATATCCTTGATGTACCAGTGATATTATAATCTTGTAAGTCATATGTGGATTAAAATTACTTCCTTTTTTGTTCATTGATTTTTTATATGGTCTGTTTCCTTGATCTTCAAAAATGTCAAGCTTGAACTCATTGTTATTGGATACTTCTAAAATAAGAACTTGGAAGAAATAATCTAATATGAATATTAGTCTCTCCTAAAATATTTTATAGTACTTGTATTAGTAGTAACAAGATTAAGATGAATGAGATTTTCCTCCACAATATTTACAGGGATGAAAACTCCAGCAATTTACCTTCTCATGACCAAATTGGTTGCAATAGGAGCATAGTAAAAGTATTCCAACTCCTTTGTTTTCTATTTTAGAAATATCACGTTTATCTATTTCCTTGATGAAATAGTTAAACCATGTGTGTACAATTGAAACTATTCCATCTTTACTTATTTCATAAATATGTATAAGGTATTTTTCATCAATATTCTTTTCTACCTTTTGAATATGTTCTTCAATACCTTCAATAGTATAATTATCATCAAATACCTTTACTATCTCATTAGAATATGTTCCTGAAGAATCTATTTCCACCAAATGACTAGTTTGTGAGTCTTTAGAAATCTTTTTGAGTTTTATTGATTCTTCTTTTCCATTTGCATATTCCTTATTATCCATTGAATTCTTTGAATCATTGATCATGTTTTTAAACCATATTGGTATTTTTATTGCTCATTTTATAATTACATTATTTAAAGTGTTCTTTGGAGTAGACATCCTTATAACTCCTTATTGCTATAAATATATTAAGAATAATTCTGATAGAATCTTTTAAGTAGTATTCCTTATGACTCGCTAGTTTAGAGTATACTATAATATTGGATAAAGTACTTTAGCTACTATTAGTTCACCTTTTGAGTTGATTCTGTAATATTTTTGGAATGATAATAATTAACTCCTATTCACCTTATTTCTCCTATTGAACTAAGAATTTATCAATTTGACGAAGTTCTCTATGGCTAGATTTCTTTTGTCTCTTTAGTATGAATGTGAGACAAGTATAAGAAACAAATTCTAAATCTTTTAAGAAATTAATGAACTTCCTTATTTAACCTTAACATCAATATATCCATTTTCTAAATTCTAATGATCTAAGGTTTTTATGTAGTATACCTTATATCTCCCTATTTTGGAACTTTAGAAAATAATAATATTTACAAAATAATATTTAATTATCTAAAGTAGAAACCCTTATTTCTCCTACTTAATTATTTGTAAATATTTGATATAATGCTCCTTGAGATAATTATTAAGGTTATGTACTCTTTTATTAATTATATTAGCTTTTGAGGTAGATCACAATGGGATATGGCAATCACAAGATGCTGAAATATAAAAGAAAATAAATTCACGAGATTGTAGAAAAATGCTATAAATAGAAATGATGGAAATGAATACAATATTTCTATGGAGAAAATGGACACTCCATGCAAGATGCTACAGAACCATAATGTGCTCCATCACTAATGGAGTCACCCACTACTCCTACTAATACCTACTAACTTGCTTACCAAACTCTTACAATGAGGGCCTCTTATAATGGAAGATAGATTCCTTGGCCAACACTCTACCTAGCTCTGCAAGGGACACCTTGCACATTTAAAACTTTCACATTGACACTTGTGCATTTATTATATTGCATGAAGTAACTAGATAACTTCCTCCTAAAGTAATCTAATGTCCTAAGTATGTACCTAGGAAGGTACATTTACATGATCTAAATGATGCAATAGACTCTAACTCTAACACCCCCTATATTACATTATTTAGATACTAAAGACTTTTGGTCTTCAATATGGATCTTCTTCCATTGGATAATGGAACTTGTATTCTTCTTCATTGTTGAGTGTGATCATATTCATCCAATAGTTTGTTTCTTCAGTTGATGCAAAGTAAGCTGATGCTATAGGTTCCTCTTTCAATTGAGTGTGCCCAACAGGTTTAATCTTTGTAGTGTAGTATCCCTTTTTGGTATACCCTTTCTTATTATTTCTTCTCTTTTTACAATTATGCATTGGAGTTGGTGGAATTTCTACTTCATGGAAAATTAGTTGATCATCACAATAATATTGTTCCTTGTTGCTAACTTGTTTCTTGTGTTGAGTAAGTATAAACACAATCAATGATAGATAAATTATTAGACACTCTTCTTGTGAGAATATAATCAATTTTTGTGAGTTCCACCATGTTGTGAAGAGGATTTCATGGAGATAATTAATCAAGGCTGCAAAGTTACCTTCTCTGGCTTCCTTAAGAAATAAGGAGAATTTCTCTTTATTTCTAGTTGATAGATACTTGTATCCTTTGAGAGTATCTATTAAATTTTGAGAGTGTTAGAATTATTGAGTTGTCATTGATGTCAAAGGTTGATTTGCTTGATAGCAAATGGTGCATGATTGGGTAAATTATTCAAGGTAGATATATCTTCAAGGATGATTTAATTATAAGTGTATGCTTTAATATTTAAATTAAATATTTAAATATTAAAGTGGTGTATAATTTAATATTTATTTAAATATTAAAGTGATGATCCAAATATTATATAAAAAATTGAATATTTAAATCAAATATTTATATGAAGTGGAAGTTTAAAAGTATGGGCTGACTAATTAAGCACCAAAAGTAAGGAGGTAAAATTATGCATATAAATACAAGCCTAATGTTCATTTCAAAAATATGTTGTGGGAAAGATAACAATAGCACCATTGTGGAAGACACATGACATAAGTGATTATACGAACATCTTCGTTGAGGGAGTAGCATCTTTGTGGAAGATATAGGGCAACAATGGTGATCTGAACGTCTTCATTGAGGGAGTAGCACCTATTGTGGAAGACATAGGGAAACAATGATGTTTTGAGTATTTTCATTAAAGGAGTAGCACCAGATACATAAATACGGAGGTAGTGAGACCAATAATAAAGTGGAAGAGAAATTATTGTAGCAGTAGAGAGAAGTTTTTCAATCTCCACACAAGACGTCTACAAATTGAAGATGCAAATGATTTGAACAAAGGTATGTTCTGGACTTCATACATTGAGAGAAGAAAAGGTGGATGACCTGAGGTATTGAGAGAAGAAAAGGTGGATGACCTGAGGTATTTCATCAAATACCAATAGTTGAACAAAGGAGGGATAATCATATCTTGTAGTGAGTCATTAAAGAAGTCAAAAATATATTCGGATGTGAAGTAAATCCACCATGCACTTAACAAGATGTGAAACTGCTAAAATTAAATGTAAACTATCTGAGCTCGTGTGGAAGGAGGTAGTGTTGTAAATTTTAGGGCTTCTACTTAATCTCATGCAAAATAATGTAGAATTGTAAGTTTTAAAGTTTCTACCGAAGCCAATACAAAATAATTTTGAAGGATATCCCCATATGAAATCACTTGAAGTCATATCTTGTGCATGGGATAAAAATTTGGAAAGACATATCGTGAATCAACAAATAGTTGAAGTTTGATGTATGACCCAAACAAGAAATAAGGCAGGTACATATATATAAAGTATTATTTATTAGAAATAAACAACTACTATTAGTATTAAAGCTAGCCATTGGATTCATTTACTAGATTCATGAAGGATCATTGTTGAGAATCTTGGGTCAATTTTAGTGAGGACTATATTGAAAGGAAGATTATAATAAGTGTATCAATGGAGTAACGACTAGTTGGCAGACACATCAATGGCTAGTGGATTCATTTGAGTCAAAAGCATAAGAGGTAAGACAACATGTTGGTTTCCTTCAATCGGAGCAAGAGATAGAGTTGCGGTAGGCCATATGGAACCGTGCATAGGCACATCACATGAAAAGCTAACATTGACCACATCAAGATGGACGTCGTGACAAGAAGTCATAAAGATAAGTATGAAAAATTAAGATTCCTTTATTCTATTTTGGAGAGTTGAGGTTGGAGTTACAAGATTAATTTTTTATTTTATAAGGTTGGAGTTATAAGATTAATTTTTGATTTTATAAGGTTGGAGTTATAAGGTCTTCAAACCTTATTAATTAATTTTCTACCTTAATTATTTGTTATTCTAAAAATCCAAATCAAGGGTTTAGTAAGGAGCCATAAGGTAGACTACTTCAAAGGAAAATAATCATTTCATTGAGGCAGATTTGGAGGGCACATACAAAAGGAAGATAATATTTTTGTTGAGGCAGATTTGGAGGGCACATACAAAAGGAAGATAATATTTTTGTTGAGGCAGATTTGGAGGGCACATACAAAAGGAAGATCATCATTTTTGAGGTATATTTGAAGGGCACAAATATGAAACAAGTCAAGGTATCAAATAATAGAGTAAGAGGATTAAGTGCACATATTCATCCAAGATTTCAAAAGGAAGGACAAATCAGCCATCTACATGAAGAAGAAAAGGTGCACAAGATAGTGAAATTAGCCCTCACAGGTTAGTAACATTCATTACTATTTTGCAAGTTTGATATTCAAAGTGCATTAGTAAGTTGAAGAAAGCAAACTCAAGAAAAGGGAAGAATGAATGTTACCATATTGCAAGTTTGATATTCAAAGTGCATTAGTAAGTTGAAGAAAGCAAACTCAAGAAAAGGGAAGAATTTAAAGAGTAAAAGTAGGTACAACATGGATTATAATAAGCAGAGTTTTGGATCAAATTTGGGAGCATATTTGAGTAGTGTTTGTGATAATATTTGGGAGCAAATTTGAGTAGTGTTTGTAATCAGATTTGAGTAGTGTTTGTAATTATTTTTGAAGCAAAACTGAGTGATGTTGGTGTCTCAAAGGATATTGGTATTTCCTATGGGTTGGTACCCACGAACTTGTATAGGTATTGGTGTCTCCTATGGGTTGGTGCCCATAAAATTGTATAGGGGATTTGTATCTCCTATGGGTTGGTGTCCATAAACTTGTATAGGCAATTTTTGTATCCTATGGGTTGGTTCCAATGAACTTGTATGAGGGGATTGGTGTCTCTTATAGATTGGTTTCCAAAAACTTGTATAGGGGATTGGTGTCTCCTATGGGTTGGTGCCCACGAAATTGTATAGGGTATTGGTGTCTCCTGTGGGTTGGTGCCCACAAAATTTATTGAAAAAAAGATAAGCAATATTTTACCATGGTTTTCTTTCGAGAGGGTGTTTCCACATAAAAATAATTATCTCTAATATGTATGGAAATTGTGCATTAATTTATTATTGCATTCATATTATTGTTGTTATAATTTGGAAGGAAAAGTTTTATCTTATACTATTCCCCCCCTATCAGTATAAGTGTCTATTTCTTTAATTTGTATCTGAGCAGGTTCCTTCGTGAAAGCCTAACAATTTGAAGGAGGATATTACAAGAATACACATGGCTTACCAAAAAGTTTTTTCATCAAATAGGGCTCCATTGTTTGATGCGACTAATTATACCTTCTGGAGTGTAAGGATGTGAACTTATTTGATGGCACATGGCTATAATATATGGCAATATATTATGGATGGGTTCAAACCACCTGCAACCCCTCCCATGAATCAAAATGGTAAGAAATAATTTGAACATAATGCCAAGGCAATGAATGCAATACTAAATGGGCTATGTGAATTAGAGTTTGTGAAAGTCATGCAATACACCTTAGCAAAAGAAATTTGGCACAAGTTACAAAGAACATATGAAGGAGACAACAAGATTAAAATGGAAAAACTTCAAACCCACAAGAGGAAATTCAAATATTTGAAGATGAAAGATGAGGAAAATATTACCAAATATCTACTTTGCATTGATGAAGTTGTCAACACCATTCATATACTTGGAGAAAGTATTGAAGACTCTAATATTGTTCAAAAAATATTAAGGTCACTTCCCATGAGGTTTGATGCAAAGGTCTCAACAATTGAAGAAATGAAGGATCTTAAAACCTTAAGCATGGATGAGCTACACAAAATTTTTACAACCTATGATATGAGGACTAAGAAAGATCAAATATCCAAATGGGAGAACGTATTTAAAGCTTCAACGAAGATAAAGAATAAAGAACCAGAGTCAAATGAAGAATCAAGCAGCAAAGAAGAAGCTAACTGTGTGCGAAGAAATAAGAAAAAAACACAAAGGTATGCATACTGTGAAATATTTTAATTGTGGTAACATTGGTCATTATACATATAATTGCCCACAAGCTGGAAATAGTGGCAGTTAAGAAGAAAATGAATACAAGAAAAATAAATAAAGAAAATTTTATCGTGAAAAAAAATTAGGCACGATCAAAGCAAGCATGAAAAAAATATCTTTCAAAGGAACAAGAAGAGTCTTTATGTTGAGGAAGCAAGCAGTTCTTCCAGTAGTGATGAAAGCCTCTTCGATAGTGAAAGAGAAGAAATCCTATTTTTGGCTATAGAGGAGAAAGAATATGCTCTTGTTGAAGAAAACCAAGAAAAAGAGAGAGATCCAAAAAATGAAGAGGAAGCCATAGTTGACATAGAAGAGGAACTTGTTGTTGCTCTTGAAGAGTTGAAAAGGCTTAGAAAGAAAAACTCAAGATTGAAGATTCAAATACAAGAGAATGAGGAGACAAAGGCAAAGCTTTCGCAAGAACTCATTGACTTGAAAGTTAAAATTGAAGAGGTAAAGTGAATTGAAGAAGGTATGGCTGAGTAGTTAAAGGTAAAATAGTTGGAATGTGAAAATTTGGAACATGAGGTTGTTTCTCTAAGGAAGAAAGTAGAAATATCAAATGATAAGCTACATAGGTTTGAGAAAAGCAGAGAAATAATTGATAACATTATCAAAGCACATAGATCTTTGACTATAAATAATGGACTTGGTTTTGAAGAAGGTCAAAGAAAATAGAAGGGGGATTCAATATCAAAAGTAATAGAGGCATCAAAGAAAATAATTAAAGAAGAGCCTAAGACATATGATAATGTGTTGAGAAGTGGAAGCATCAAGGAGGAAGAAAAAAAGCGTCATCAAGGAACGAAGTCCATCATAGAATCAACAATGAGAGAACCGTGTAGTAATATCCTCCAAGGCAATCACACAGGCTTCAATATTTATTCCATGGTTATTGTTTCTCATGTAACCAATTTGGTCATAAAGCTATAAATTACAGGGTCCATGCTAAGAATTATTTTGGCTTCACCAAGAGGAATTTCAATTCATTTGCACCTCTCATGGACTACAACATCATTTGTTACAAATGTAATAATTTTGGGCATACAACTAGATGGTGTAGAATGGTGTTCCCTGAACTTATGAAATCAAGTAAGAAGGAGGATGGTCAATTTTTTCAAAAGAATATGACCTCCAAAGTTTGGATAAAGAAAATGGAACAAGAAAAGGAGCATAATAATTTGGGAGTTTCACTCCCATATCATCATTAAATATCTTAGTAAGTGTTGAGCAAGGTGCAACAATAGTATTTTCATTGTTGTCAACACAGTCAGATAGATTTGTTGATGTAGTGGACAGGAAGTTCAAAAGCTATTCAGATGTAGAAGACAGGAGTTCAAAGGTTATTCAGAGTATGTACAATGATTTTCCAAGAAGACCGAAGTGGCCCATATGCAAAAGATCAAAGAAAAAGACAAGTAAGAAAAGTGTCGCGATATCGCGACATATACAATAGGCAAGAAAAACTGTCGTGATTTCGCGACATGTTGGAAGAGAGAGAAAAAGCAAGAAAAACTGTCACGATTTCACGAAATGTTGGAAGAGAGAGAAAAAGCAGGAAAAACTGTCATGATTTCGCGACATGTTGGAAGAGAGAGAAAAAGTAGGAAAAACTGTCATGATTTCGTGACATGTTGGAAGAGAGAGAAAAAGCAAAAAAAATTGTCGCGATTTCGTGACATGTTGGAAGAGAAAAAGGCAAGTGGAAAAACTGTCACGATTTCATGACATGTTGGAAGAGAAAGAGAAAGCAGGAAAAAGTGTCGCGATTTCATGACAAGTTCGAAGAAAGAGAACAAGTAAGAAAAGTGTCACGATTTCGTGACATGTCACATTTTCACGACTAAAATAGGAGAGAGAAAGTAAGTTTGAAAAGTGTCATGATTTTGCGACATGTCGCATTTTCGCGACTAAAATAGGAGAGAGAAAGTAAGTTTGAAAAGTGTCGCGATATCGCGACATGTCACATTTTTACGACAAAAGAAAGAGAGGAAGCGTACGGAAGCAAAACTGTCACGATTTCATGATAAAAGCAGAAAGCAAGACTTCAAAAGCAGAAGTGTCACGATTTCATGACAAAAGCAAAGAAGTAAAGTATGAAAGCAGAAGTGTCATGATTTCATGACAAAAGCAGAGAAGAAGACTTCAAAGGCAGAAGTGTCATGATTTCACGATAAAAGCAAAGAAGCTAAGTACGGAAGAAGACGTGTCATGATTTCGCGACAAAAGCTAAGTTGAAGACTACGGAGGCAGAAGTGTCACGATATCGCGATAAAAGCAAAGTCAAAGTTTATGGAAGCAGAAGTGTCATGATATCATGACAAAAGCAAAGACGAAGTATACAGAGGCGAAAATTTTGTGATATCACGACAAAAGAGAAGATGAAGTCTACGGAGGTAAAAATGTCATTATATCATGACAAAAGAATAGAGAAAGCGTACAGAGGCGAAAGTGTCGCGATATCGCGATATGTTGTATTTTTGTGACAACAACAACAAAAGAAGCTATAGAGGCAAAAATGTCATGATTTCATGATAGGTCATAAATGCGCAAGTCAAGAAGGAGAACCCGACTGAAATGAGAAGTATGACAGTGGACCGACATCACTACAACATTTATAGGGGTAGTTACAGAGTGATTTCATACTGCTAAAATATGAAGAGTGATCAAAAGTCAGTATGGCGGTTATAGGGTCTGTCCAGAATGAAATCATCAAGCGATGGATAAATCGAACATCTTCTTGAGTTGAAGCCGACGAAGATCGATGACAACCGACTAAAATTAGGGTTTACAGTTGTTATGAAAGCTGACTAATATTAGAATTTACAGTCAACTTAGATTAGGGTTTTCATGATAAAAATATTGTTATAAAATGAGAGCTATTTGGAGAATTGAAGAATGGTCGAATGTGTATGAAATACGATCGCTGTGTGCAGAGAGCAAGTCATGTTGAATCATGCTAAGTGCAAAATTTGCAAAGAGAGGAGAGTGTGTGAAAGGGAGAAGATGATTGTGAAGTTTTACTGTAACAAAGTAGAGTGTGCGAAGTGATTACGCAGAGAGAGCAGAGTGCACAAAGAACGCAAAGATGAAGAAGACCAGTTAGGGTCTTACAAAAGCAAAGGTATCTTATTGTCAAACTTATAAATTCAAATTGAAGTCTAGGTTGTAGCTTGGCATCAGGGGTTGGTGCTCCTTTCTGTTAGTGTAGATAAATCAGGGGTTGGTGCTCCTTCTAGTTGATGCTGGTAAATCAGGGGTTGGTGCTCCTTTCAGTTAGTGCAGATAAATCAGGGGTTGGTGCTCCTTCCAGTGTCTGCTGGTAAATTGATTGCAAAGTTGGTGCTTTGCAAAGGCTGGATTTGGATGGTAGTCCAAGCAGTCAATTTTTTGAGGAGTAGCCACATTGGTGAACCTCGCTAAATCTTGTGTTGTGTGATGCTCTTTTGTTATACTTATTGTATCTATTAATAAGTTTTAATTGTTGCGGTATTAAGAGCTACAAATTCAAGTTTAAAGAGCTACACTGATTCACCCCCCATCTTAGTGTTATTGTAATACTAACAATTGGTATCAGAGCTAAGTTCCTGTACAAGCTTAACCGGATAGGGTGATCTTGGAAGTAACACAATGGCATTTGAAGAAGTAAAATCAGAAAAGGAAGAAGGAGTGAACTCTGAAGTATGTGGTGAAAACCCTGAGGCTGAAGTAGATCTAGAAGGTGAGTTGATCTCTGCACTTGAAGAGTGGAAAATAGAGAGGAAAAAGAATAAAAAAATTTCAAAAAATCTTGTGGATGTAAATGAAATCATAACCAGTCTGAAAGTATAGACAGAAGAATACAAGAAAATATCTGAAGATCTCGAAGTACAAATTACCATGAAAATAGATTATTGCTGCAAACTAGAAGAAGAGAATGTTGGTTTATGAATGTAGATAGAAGAGATGAATCACAAAATTAGTTTCTATCACAAACACGAAGAAAGTTCTATGAAGCTGAATAATATTATAAATGACCAAAGGCCTACAAGCATCAAATTTGGTCTGGGTTTCGTCAAAGGAGAATCATCAAATGGATCAAAGGCCAGAAATGTAGAATCCATAAAGAATGAAGATAAGAAACAGGTTGATCAAGGAAAAATGTCTCATGCAAAAGAAAGCAATAATGCCAGGAACGAAAGGAGAATTGACAATGATGGATTCACCAATGTCACACATCAAAGAAGAAGAAGACCTATGGTTCCTACGGCAACATGGCAAATACCATCACCCAGGTTCAATTATCCCTTTTCTAGTTTTTGTTTTAAATGCAATGGCTATGGACATAAAATATCAGACTACAAATATAATGTAAGACCAAGGAATTTTACTAGTAGAAATGCTTTTTCTCCTCTAATGAATTATACAGTAGAATGTTATAACTGTCATAATTTTGGGCACATTGCAAGAAACTATAGAAGTACATTTGCATCAAATCAGTTTCAGGGAAGAAAATTTCAACCAAATAGGATGAGACAAAATAGAAAACTTCTCGAAAAACATGCACAAGCTATTGATAAGGGAAAGGCAAAACAAGAGCCCAAAACTACTATTAAAATGGAGTGGAAAGAAAAAGAGCGACTTAAGGAAGAAAAAGAATCCTTAATCGTACAAACAACATTTAAAGCACAGAATAAATATGTACCATGGATACTTCATAGTGGATGCTCTAGTCATATGACAGGTGACAAACAAAAATTTGAGAAGCTACAGAAATATGAAGGTGGTTCAATAAAGTTTGGAAATAATGATGGAGCTAAGATAGTTGGCAAAGGTTCAGTTAAAATTAGTGACAAAAAAATTAAGTCAGAAGAAGTCTTGTTTGTGGATGGTTTGAAACATAACTTGTTGAGCGTAATTCAGATTTGTGATAAAGGTCATGAAGTAGTTTTTATGAAGCAGGGTTGTGAAGTCAGAAAAACAAACAGTGGAAAATTGATAGCAACTCGGATCAAGGAAATCTGCAACCTGTACATGCTCTCGGAGACTTCAGAAGGAGCTTGTTTTATTGGACAGGAAGAAGAAAATTGGTTGTGGCACAAGAGACTTGGTCATATCAGTTTTGATAATCTAGTAAAAATCAACTCAAAAAGGGCAATGAGAGATATTCCCACCATCAGCAAACATGCAAACAACATTTGTGCTTCATGCCAAAAGGGGAAGCAAATTAGAGTCACATTCAAAACAAAAGAGTACTACACAAGAAAACCTTTGGAACTAATACACACTGATTTATGTGGACCCATGAGAACACAAAGCATAAATGGTGAAAAATATTTTATGTTGTGCATTGATGACTATTCCAGAATGACATGGATATTTTTCTTGAAGCATAAATCAGAAGCTTTTAAAATGTTCAAGACTTTCAAAAACCATGTTGAGAATGAAATAGGAAAGAGGATCAAATATTTAAGATCAGATAGAGGAGGAGAATTCATTTCAAAGGAGTTTACAGAATACTATGAAAAATACGGTATTAGGAGACAGTTTTCAGCAGCTAGGACACCTCAGTAGAATGGAGTGGTAGAAAGAAAGAATAGGACAGTGCAAGAAATGGCACGGACTATGTTGGCTGAAAGCAGAGTAGCAGACAAATTTTGGAAAGATGCAGTCTATAGTGCAGTGTATATCCAAAATAGGTACATGCTGAGAACACATGAAAGCAAAACTCCTTATGAGTTGTGGTTTGGTAAAAGGGCAACAAAAAAATACCTCAAAGTTTTTGGTAGTAAGTGCTACATCAAAAGAACTAAAGATAATCTTGGTAAGTTTGAAGATAGAGTGGATGAAGGTATTTTTGTTGGTTATTCATCAAAAAGCAAATCTTACAAATGCTACAACAAGAGGCTAAAGAAAATTGTGGATAGTGCCAATGTTAAATTTGATGAAGGTAGAGAACGAGTAATTAGCTATGAAACGAACTACCCAATTTATGAAGAGGTTATTAAAGGAGATGAGGAAAACGAAACAGAAAAGATGCAAAAAATTGACTCAGATGATTTAAGTTGTGATTCAGAAGTGGAAGAAAATAAGAAATTCAAAATAGGCAGCTGGCAGAAAAATCATCCTAAAGAGAAAATAATTAGAGACCCCAAAGTTGTTCAGACAAGAAGAAGAGTAGTAAGTAACTACTCTCTATTATCCAGCATTGAGCCCAAAAATGTTGTTGACGCAAGAAAATATGAAAGTTGGATGAAGGCAATAAATGAAGAATTAGATCAGATCGAGAAAAACAAAACTTGGGAGTTAGTACCTAGACCTGCAAATAAAAATATAATCGGGACTAAATGGATTTTTTGAAACAAATTGAATGAAGACGGTGAAGAACACAAGCTTATACTGAGAGGGGGGGTGTGAACAGTATAAGACCTCTTTTTACTTTTTCCTTTATACTTCAAAATAGTAAAGAAATATACCCAAAGCAATATCAAAGCAATGCACAATATCATCCACAAAGTGACACCAATTTTAACGTGGTTCACCCAAAATGGCTGGGCTACTTCCAAAAAACTTTTCTCTAAAAGTTATCTCAAAGTTCTTTGGGAATCCTTCCCAATTACAATGTTTATGAGCCTCGGCCCAAAGGAGATACCTTCCCCCAATCAAAATTTATGAGCCTCTGCTCAAAGGAGATACCTTCCCCTCTGCTCTAGAAATGATCCCTTAGAAGATCAACTGCCTCTACCTCTTGCCAAACACGTGGAAATCCTTTCCACCGAAGACCTCCCTGTCCTCAATGCTTAGCCTAAGAGACCTCTTCCTTCTATGATCATATCCACATCAGCTCAGCAACCTGTACCAAACACAGTCAGTCGGTCTAGTACAAGTCTTCCTCTGTCTGTTAGATCTGTCCAACGCTTGAACAAATCAATCCTCTGCACACAAGCCTTCTTAAATACTTGCCAAATCTATCCTCAAGTTCTTCTAAAAGAACCAGTGCACCTTTGTCCTCAAGTTATCTGATAGAACTATCAAACTTAGCTCACAAGTCCTCTGCTAGGACCTATCCAAATATGCTCACAAGTCCCCATCGGAACCTGTCCAAAACTGCTCACAAGTCCCCACCAAAACCTGTCCAAAACTGCTCACAAGTCCCCACCAAAACCTGTCCAAGACTGCTCACAAGTCCCCACTGGAACCTGTCCAAAAAAACTTAGCAAGCTCACCAAGAAAAAAAACTTTCTTAGTAGGAAATCACAAGGTGAATTGTTAGAGACCCAATGTGATTTGTCAAACTCATAGAAGCATAAAGAGAATTGTTAGAGACTCAATATGTTCTATACTCAACTCCCAATCTCAAAACTCAACTCAAATCAACTCAGCTCAAACTCAATCTCAAATCTGAAAACTCAACTCAATATCTGAAATGGATAGGATAGACTTTCTTTCAAGAACATGAAACCCCAAAAATTGCCAACTATGCAAAGAATCACATAACAATGA
The DNA here is from genome assembly GCA_028583015.1 of Wollemia nobilis. Classification (NCBI taxonomy): domain Eukaryota; kingdom Viridiplantae; phylum Streptophyta; class Pinopsida; order Araucariales; family Araucariaceae; genus Wollemia; species Wollemia nobilis. Next base: position 10,036,565 of record JAQPPZ010016925.1, read on the forward strand.
TACTCATGTTCTTTTCACCATCAATTAGGGCTTCAACAACAATGCTCATCAAACAAGGTTCAATCAACACCATTCAACTCAAAACACAACCTTGAAGCATTTCACAATCAACATCAGAAAAAGAAACAAGTAGAACTCCTTTTCTCTCCAATATTTTTTGAACCAAAAGCATCCACCAACTCAAATCACAATAGCACAAAACAACTTTTCAAATCATCAACAAAGGAGTAAGCCCAACACTTTAACCAAGTAAAGAATAGCTTGATTATTACCAATTTAATGAAAGCAAATGTCAATCTCAAAGCTACCCACTTAAGGTTTCACAACTTCACACAAGAAGAAATTTTAACCTTAAAACATCATGCTTTCATTTCCATAATCAACCAAAAGCACTCTAAAAATTATAAGAAAAATTTATCCCTTATACACCTTATTTCTCCCTTATAGTCTTATCAAAAATAAAATTTATCTCTCATAAGAATGCAATAAGATATTTCAAACAACACCTTCAAAAGAATATTTTATCAAAATAAAACAAGCTTTAAACTCCTTATAACTCCTAAGCTGTTTTTCCCTCTAATAAACTTCCTCCATCCGCAAAATACACTTAGCAAAAATTAATTTCGAAAATACCTTGGCCAACATAAAAAATTGTGCTATGGAGAAATTGCACACAAATTCTAACACCACCCGATGTGTCCACTTTACGATGAAAAACCCTTTCACGTTATTCGAACGCGAAACCTCCCATTCGGGTAGCGCGCCAATAGCCTAGCCGCTACCGGTGCACCAAAGGCACCCGATGAGGTTTAAACCTCACGCTGTTAGCCTTGTTCCTTCTATGCCAGGGATTAAATAAAACAATAGTGCCTCCCTTTCTTTTGACGTGAACACGAAGATGAAAACCTTACTACGAATTTATGACAAACGATGAGTACAAAAAAATGAACAATGGATTCACGAAAACGGCGAAGACACAGTCGAATAGCAGGTTTACAAAAACAACGAAGACACAATCGGAGAAGAAATCCAAACAACGGATCACGAAATCACAATGAGCAACTCTTTTCAAAATACGGATAGGATCATTATTGATTTTCATCAAGGGAGATTTATATGCATTTTTACCATAAGCTCTTGACGTCGGCGGAGGTCTTGGCTAGCGCCCACAATCTTAAAACATAGCACCCACATAGTTAATACATTTGCGCCATGGGTTAGGAGAACCCATTGCAAACAATAATTTAATATTTATTTAAAAATAATTAAAGGGAACCTTAACAAGGTTTTTAATTATTTAAATAAATACTTCCTCCTGGACCCAAATGCATTAAACTAATGCATCCACCTGTAATCTTTAAACCTGCCAACTTGGGGTTTACAAAAGACCTTTGAAAATGTCATGCCGTAACCTTCATCAAAACAAATTATTTGACATCAAATCAAATTCCTTCAAGAGCTTCTTGACATCAATGACAACTTATACACTTGAGCAAAGGTAATGTACCCAAAGTACCTAAAATTGCCAACAGACAGATAGGTAGTCAAAAATAAAGCAAGATTGGTATGTAAGGGTTATGCACAAGTTGAAGGCATTGAATTTGAGGAAAATTTTGCACCAGTAGCTAGACTAGAGGCAATTAGAATATTTCTGGCTTTAGTAGTCTACAAGAATTTCAAAGTTTATCAAATGGATGTGAAATCAACGTTTTTGAATGGAAAACTTGAAGAAGAGGTTTATATTGAGCAACTAGATGGTTTCCAACTTGGTGATGATCCCAACTTGTTTTGCAAGTTGAAGAAAGCATTATATGGCTTAAAACAGACACCCCGAGCATGGTATGCAAGGCTAGACAACTATCTCACTCAACAAAGGTATGGTGGATAGTAATTTGTATGTCAAAATAGAAAATGGGCATCTTATTGTTCTTGTTGTATACGTAGATGATATCATATTTGGCAGCAACAAAGATGAGTCGTGTAAAGATTTAGTAAATAAGATGCAGAAAGAAGTTGAAATGTAAATGATTGGTGAACTTTCGTATTTCCTCAAGTTGCAAGTTAATCAAAATAAGAAGGGCATATTTATTTCTCAAGTTAAATATGTGAAAGAGATGTTTAAAAAGTTCACAATGGAGGATTGTAAGCCAGTTAACACTCCCATGAAGACAGGTTGCAAGTTGAGAAAAGATGACAAATCTCCACCTGTTGATCAAACCATGTATAGATCTATGATTAGGAGCTTACTATACCTGATAGCTACCAGACCAGATATTTTGCATGTAGTATGCATGGTAGCACAATTTTAGGCTAATCCCAAGGAGACTCATGTGACAGCAGTGAAAAGGATTCTTCGGTACCTCAAGGGTACTATGGAATATGGGTTATGGTATCCGAAAGGTAAAGACTTCACCCTTATTTTGTATTCAAATGCAGATTGGGCAGGATGTGTAGATGACAGAAAGAGTACCAGTGGAAGTGCATTCTATCTTGGAGATAGATTGGTCGCATGGCACAGTAAGAAACAAGAGTCAGTTTCTTTATCAACAACAGAGGCAAAATATATTCCAGTGACAACATGTTGTATGTAGGTATTGTAGATGAAACAAATCCTAAAAGATCTTGGTATTAGCTTCAGTGAGCCAATATCAGTTAAGTGTGATAAAACCAGTGCCATTAACATCTCCAAGAATCCGGTTATGCATTCACGCATAAAACACATTGCTATCAGGTATCACTTTTTGAAGGAGAAAGTTGCGGAAGGTGAGGTTAAGTTGGATTTTGTTCCAACTACAGAGCAAGTAGCATATATCTTCACAAAACCATTGCCCAAGGAGGTTTTTTAGTACCTTCGCAATAAATTGGGAGTGGTCACACTTCCCAAGAATTGACTAGCTACAGGGATCACATTCTCAGGGGGAGCATTTAAGTATTTGATTATCTTTTTGCTCATGTTCATGATTTTTGCTAAGTGTAATAAATTGTGCCTGAGAATGTTGTGCATGGACTCAGGGGGAGTCTGTAGTAGCCCTTTGGTATTATTTTCAAAGTGTGAGAAGAGTTACAGGAATTGCACATGTGTTGCCAACAATTCCAAAGGGGGAGATTGTTGAGCAAGGTGCAACAACGAAGATTGTCATTTTTGTCAACACAATCGGATAGATCTGTTGATATAGTGGACAGGAAGTTCAAAAGCTATTCAGATGCAGAAGACAGGAGTTCAAAGGTTATTCAGAGTATGTACAATGATTTTCTAAGAAGACCGAAGTGGCCCATATACAAAAGATCAAAGAAAAAGACAAGTAAAAAAAGTGTTGCGATATCGCGACATATACAGCAGGCAAGAAAAATTGTCGCGATTTCACGACATGTTGGAAGAGAGAAAAAATAGGAAAAACTATTGTGATTTCGCGACATGTTGGAAGAGAGAGAAAAAGCAGGAAAAACTGTCGCGATTTCATGACATGTTGGAAGAGAGAGAAAAAAGTAGGAAAAACTGTCACGATTTCATGACATGTTGGAAGAGAGAGAAAAAGCAGGAAAAATTGTCGCGATTTCGCGACATGTTGGAAGAGAAAAAGGCAAGAGGAAAAACTGTCGCGATTTCATGACATGTTGGAAGAGAAAAATGCAAGTGGAAAAATTGTTGCGATTTCACAACATGTTGGAAGAGAAAAAGGCAAGTGGAAAAACTATCGCGATTTCGCGACATGTTGGAAGAGAAAGAGAAAGCAGGAAAAAGTGTCACGATTTCATGACAAGTTCGAAGAAAGAGAACAAGTAAGAAAAGTGTCGCGATTTCATGATATGTCACATTTTTGCGACTAAAATAGGAAGTTTGAAAAGTGTCACGATTTCGCGACATGTCACATTTTTGCGACTAAAATAGGAGAGAGAAAGTAAGTTTGAAAAGTTTCGCGATATCATGACATGTCGCATTTTCGCGACAAAAGAAAGAGAGGAAGCGTACGGAAGCAGAACTGTCACGATTTTGCGACAAAAGCAGAAAGCAAGACTTCGGAAGCAAAAGTGTCATGATTTTGTGACAAAAGCAAAGAAGTAAAGTACGGAAGTAGAAGTGTCGTGATTTCACAACAAAAGCAAAGAAGAAAACTTCGAAGGCAGAAGTGTCGCGATTTCACGAAAAAAGCAAAGAAGCTAAGTAAGAAAGCAGAAGTGTCACGATTTCACGACAAAAGCTAAGTTGAAGACTATGGAGGCAGAAGTGTCGCGATATCGTGATAAAAGAAAAGTCAAAGTTTATGGAAGCAGAAGTGTCGTGATATCGTGACAAAAGAAAAGACGAAGTATACAGAGGCAGAAATGTCATGATATCACGGCAAAAGAAAAGACGAAGTATGCAGAGGCAAAAATGTTGCGATATCACGACAAAAGAATAGAGAAAGCGTATAGAGGCGAAAGTGTCATGATATCATGACATGTATTTTCGTGGCAACAACAACAAAAGAAGCTATAGAGGCAGAAATGTCACGATTTTGCAATAGGTCATAAATGCGCAAGTCAAGAAGGAGAACCCAACTAAAATGAGAAGTATGACAGTGGACCGAAATCACTACGACATTTACAGGGGTAGTTACAAAGTGATTTCATACTGCTAAAATATGAAGAGTGATCAAAAGTTAGTATGGCAGTTACAGGGTCTGTCCAGAATGAAATCATCAAGTGATGGATAAATCGAACATCTTGTTGAGTTGAAGCCGATGAATACCGATGACAACCAACTAAAATTAGGGTTTACAATTATTATGAAAGCTGACTAATATTAGGATTTATAGTCAACTTAGATTAGGGTTTTCATATAAAAATATTGTTATAAAAGGAGGGCTGTTTGGAGAATTGAAGAATGGTCGAATGTGTGCGAAATATGGTCACTGTGCGTAGAGAGCAAGTCATATTGAATCATGCTAAGTGCAAAATTTGCAAAGAGAGTAGAGTGTGCGAAAGGGAGAAGATGATCGTGAAGTTTGACTGTAACGAAGCAGAGTGTGCGAAGTGATTGCATAGAGAGAGTAGAGTGCGTAGAGAACGCAAAGGTGAAGAAGACCAGTCAGGGTCTTGCAAAAGCAAAGGTGTCTTACTACCAAACTTATAGATTCAAATTGAAGTCCAGGTTGCAGCTTGGCATCAGGGGTTGGTGCTCCTTTCTGTTGGTGTAGATAAATCAAGGGTTGGTGCTCCTTCTAGTTGGTGCTGGTAAATCAGGGGTTGGTGCTCCTTTCAGTTAGTATAGATAAATCAGCGGTTGGTGCTCCTTCCAGTGTGTGCTGGTAAATTGATTGTAAAGTTGGTGCTTTGCAAAGGCTGGATTTGGATGGTAGTCCAAGCAGTCAATTTTTTGAGGATTAGCCACATTGGTGAACCTCATTAAATCTTGTGTTGTGTGATGCTCTTTTGTTATACTTGTTGTATCTAGTAATAAGTTTTAATTGCTGCGGTATTAAGAGCTGTAAATTCAAGTTTAAAGAGCTACACTGATTCACCTCCCCTCTCAGTGTCATTGTAAGACTAACATAAGAACAGGTACGAAGGGGGCGTTGTCAAGTGCCTTATAATTTAGCCCCGAGGAGCATTTTCCATTGATGTCAAAGGGGGAGAATTTTAGTAAGGGGGAGCAACTTGTCAAGGGGAGTAGATTGTGATCCTTTTGTAGTAAAGGACAATTTCTTTGCAAGGTTGCCATCAATGACAAAGGGGACGATTGTTAGAATTTTTGAGTTGTCATTGATGTTAAAGGTTTATTTGCTTGATAGCAAATGGTGCATGATTGGGAAAATTATTGAAGGAAGATATATATTGAAGGATGATTTAATTATAAGTGTATGCTTTAATATTTAAATTAAATATTTAAATATTAAAGTGGTGTATGCTTTAATATTTATTTAAATATTAAAGTGATGGTTCAAATATAATATAAAAGTTTGAATATTTAAATCAAATATTTAAATATTTATATGGAGTGGAAGTTTGAAAGTATGGGCCGACTAATTAAGCGCCAAAAGTAAGGAGGTAAAATTATGCATATAAATACAAGCCTAATGTTCACTTTGAAAAGATGTAGTGGGATAGATAGCAATAGTGCCTTTGTAGAAGACATAGGGTAGGAGTGATTATTTGAACATCTTCGTTGAGGAAGTAGCACCATTGTGGAAGATATAGGGTAAAAGTGATAATACGAACTTCTTTGTTGAGGGAGTAGCATCGTTGTGGAAGAAATAGGGTAGCAATGATGTTTCAAGTATCTTCATTAAAGGAGTAGCATCGGATACATAAATATGGAGGTGGTGAGACCAAGATAAAAGTGGAAGAGGAGAAATTTTCATAGCAGTAGAGAGGAGTTTTCGATATGCACACAAGATTTCTACAAATTGAAGATGCAAATGATTTGAAAAAAGTTATGTTCTGTACTTCATACATTATGAGAAGAAAAGGTGGATGACCTGATGCATTGAGATAAGAAAGGGTGGATGACCTAAGGTATTTCATCAAATACCAATAGTTGAACAAAGGAGGGATAATCATCTCTTGCAGTGAGCCATTAAAGAAGTCAAAAAGACATTCGGATGCGAAGCAAATCCACCACACGCTTAACAAGATGCAAAACCACCAATCTTGATCGTAAACTGCTAGAGCTTGTGTGGAAGGAGGCAACACTATAAGTTTTAGGGCTTCTACCAAATATCATGTGGAAGAAGACAATATTGTAAGTTTTAAGGTTTTTGTTAGAGCCAATAAAAAATAATTTTTAAGGACATACCCATCCGAAATCACTTGATGGCATATCTTGTGTGCAGGAGAAAATGTTAGAAAGACATATCATGTATCAACAAATAGTTGAAGTTTGATGCATTACCAGAATAGGAAATAAGGCATGTACATATACATATCAAGTATTGTTGATTGGAAAGAAATAACTACTATTAGTCTTAAATATAGCCACTGGATTCATTTACCATATTCATGAAGGATTGTTTTTGAGAATCTCAGGTCAGTTTTAGCAAGGACTATATTGAAAGGAAGATTATGACAAGTGCATCAATGGAGTAATGACTAGTTGGCAGGCACAACAATGGCTAGTGGAGTTGTTTGAGTTAGAAGCATAAGAGGTAAGACAACATGGTGGTCCCCTTCGATCGAAGCAAGATATAGAGTGGCATTAGACCACATGGAATCATGCATAGGTGCATCATAGCAAAAGTTATCATTGACTACGTCAAGGTGGATGCCGTGACAAGAAGTCATAAAGATAAGTATGAAAAATTTAAGATTCCTTTATTCTATTTTGGAGAGTTGAGGTTGGAGTTACAAGATTAATTTTTGATTTTATAAGGTTGGAGTTATAAGATTAATTTTTTATTTTATAAGGTTGGAGTTATAAGGTCTTCAAACCTTATTAATTAAGTTTCTACCTTAATTATTTGTTATTCTAAAAATCCAAATCAAGGGTTTAGTAAGGAGCCATAAGGTAGACTACTTCAAAGGAAAATAATCATTTCATTGAGGCAGATTTGGAGGGCACATACAAAAGGAAGATAATATTTTTGTTGAGGTATATTTGGAGGGCACATACAAAAGGAAGATAATATTTTTGTTGAGGCAGATTTGGAGGGCACATACAAAAGGAATATCATCATTTTTGAGGTAGATTTGAAGGGCACAAATATGAAACAAGTCAAGGCATCAAAGAATAGAGTAAGAGGATTAAGTGCACATATTCATCCAAGCTTTCAAAAGGAAAGATAAATTAGTCATCTACATGAAGAAGAATAGGTGCAAAATATAGTTAAATTAGCCCTCATAGGTTAGTAACATTCATTACTATTTTGCAAGTTTGATATTCAAAGTGTATTAGTAAGTTGAAGAAAGCAAACTCAAGAAAAGGGAAGAATGAATGTTACCATATTGTAAGTTTGATATTCAAAGTGCATTAGTAAGTTGAAGAAAGCAAACTCAAGAAAAGGAAATAATTTAAAGAGTAAAAGTAGGTACAGTAGGGATTATAATAAGCAAAGTTTTGGATCAAATTTGGGAGCATATTTGAGCAGTGTTTGTGATCAGATTTGGGAGCATATTTGAGCAGTGTTTGTTATTATATTTGGGAGTAATTTTAAGTAGTGCCTGTAATAATTTTTGGAGAAAAACTAAGTGAGGTTGGTGCATCAAAATATATTTGTGTCTCATGTGGGTTGGTGTCCACGAAATTGTATAGGGGATTGGTGTCTCTTGTGGGTTGGTGCCCATGAAATTGTATAGGGGATTGGTGTCTCCTGTGAATTGGTGCCCATGAAATTGTATAGGGGATTGGTGTCTCCTGTGGATTGGTGTCCACAAACTTGTATAGGGGATTGGTGTCTCCTGTGGGTTGGTGCCCATAAAATTGTATAGGGGATTGGTGTCTCCTGTGGGTTGGTGACCACGAAATTTATTGAAGAAAAATATAAGCAATATTTTGCCATGGTTTTCTCCTGAGAGGGTGTTTCCACATAAAAGTATTGTCTATTATGTGTATGGAAATTTGTGCATTGATTTATTATTGCATTGATATTATTACTGTTATCATTTGGAAGGAAAAGTTTTATCTTATACTGTTCACCCCATATCAGTATAAGCGTGTGTTTCTTTAGAGAGTAAAATTCTACTTCTTGGAATAGCTCTTCATTATTGAAAGATTTTCTCATAATTTCATCCATGAAATATTAGTAGTATATCTTATAGCTCCCAATATTAGGTTATATGTGATCCTTAGAATATAAAAGCTTGATTTGATAAAAAATTTGTTTAACCTTTAGGTTATGTAGACTTCCTTATATCTCCCTAATTATGAGAGTACAAAACAAATAAGTTTTAGGTTTTTTAGCAAGCTTACATCTATCGAATGAATTTAGAACTTGATAAATTTTTATTGATGCTAATATTACCAAGTTTTGTAGAATACTGTATGATGTCCTAGGATGTTTTGGATAGGATGCAATATCAATATAGTGCTTTTGTAAATTGTAGTTTAATTTTAAGTTGATTTTGTAAAATTTTGTAGATATTAAAAACAACTTCTCTATCTCCTTATTACTCCAATTGAACTAAATACTATTTTCAATTCATTGAAGAGAAGTTGGCATTTATTTTCCTTCCTTTAAGTGTTTTTGAGACAACACTATAAAAACCCAACTTTTGAAAACTTTAATAAACCTCTTTAAATACCCCTTTTTGGTTGATTTAATGTTTTCTAATTTCCAATTCCTAAGTTGATGTTGTATTCCTTATAACTCCCAAGTTTGGAAAAATTAGAAAATTTTAACAATAATAATATCCCTTATTCCTCCTTGATAACTTTTATAAATATTAACAAATCTAAAGTATGCTTGTTTAATGAATATCTAATATTGCAATAGATAATATGTTCCCTTATAACTCCAAAAATCTTATGTTAAAACAAGCATAAATATTTTTACCTCAATCACTCCTTACTGTTGTACATCCGTAGATCCGTAGCTACATGCTACATAGCACTTATGGGTAATTATGAGCCCTCTTTTATTGATACAAACTTGTCCCTTAATTGGCAATAATTTACTTTTGCAATCTGATGGATTCTAATATCACTTGCAGGTCTTCTTAAAATATTGGATTTATGACAACATATTTAATGTCTTCCTTACACCATTGAATAGTGTATAGACATTTCACCTCGATGCATTAACTTAGTTTGAGTGCTCCTTGCTTTGCTTGGCTACGTTTTGCTTCTTAAACTGTTATTTATTTCACTCTCCAATATCGACATCTTATGAAGGATGGGATTCGTGACAAGTGTCACATGAAGCGTTACAAGAAAACTTATTAATGTTCCTTCAACAATGATAAAAGTTCCTTCTATAGTGAGTGTTTCTTTGATAATGAGCATTTATTTGGTAGTGATAGACATTCCTTCGGTAATGATGAGGTTGGTGGTAACCTCCAATGAATCTTAAATCCCTCCAATTGAATGTAACTCCCTTTAGATGAGAGCTTGAACATTGGGAGACGTAGAGATTTTATGCCAAGTGGCTTGTGCATGCAAGCCTTCTTTCTAATCCTCCAAGAAACCCTAATTTCTCCTTTATCTTTGCACCCTACATGAGCTTACTATGTTTCTTGGTACACAAGCTTTATTTTACATGCTAGCTTGGAGAATATGACAAACGACTACAGCTGGATAGCTTCATAATATTATGACACACCTTCGAGCTCTTATTTTGGTGGACGCTCACATCAGTGGACACCTTAGGTATAGCTCCTATATCTACACTTTTTTGCAGGTCTTTAATGTCGATTTATTCCTTCCTTTATTGTTGGTTATAACAACCAATGATTTATCTTTTACATAGATAATCTGTCACTGAATATTGCCCTCCTTTCTATGTAAGCATAAGTGTTAATACCTTCTTCCAATGGCTTCACTATTGCAGGTGATGTTAGAATTATTGAGTTGTCATTGATGTCAAGGCATATATCTTCAAGGGTGATTTAATCATATAAGTTGTCATTTATGTCAAGACATATATCTTCAAGGGTGATTTAATATTTAAATGAAATATTTAAATATTAAATTGGAAGGTTTATATTTAAATCAAAATATTTAAATATACACCCAGGTGTTGTAGGTGAGTTGGAGAGGAGAGGGCAATCCTCCAAGGGAGGTCCCAGGTTCGAATCTCCACCCTACCAAAAAGTTGAATTGGCTACCCACAATCCAATTGATAATGTTGGTGCGGGCAAGGCTGTGTGCAACCCCCGGGTGACTTTGACGGTATAGAACCCCCTGTTCGTGGTCTCTCAGACCAAGGCGGCCCCACAAGGGGTTTTTTGCTAAATATATATATATATATATATATATATATATATATATATATATTTAAATATATATTCAAATATTATAATATTTAAATCATTTAGTCATATTAATATTTAACTCAGTGGACCAACCTCCTTGGGTGCAAATGATAAAAAACATATTAATATGAGGCCATTAATTCATTTTGGAAATAACAAGCAAATCAAATATCCTTCGAGAGAAGAGCGAGCAATGAGTAGAATACAAGGGAGGAGAGGAGCGCAAGTTCAACGGTGTAGAAGAAGGAGGCTTTAAATATTTTATTGTGCCACTTTTGATCTCAATTGGGTGGTTAGTCCAGATGATTACCTAGCTCGCATTAGAGCATTGCGATGTATAAGGTCGAATCCCATAGGTGCTTGTTTTGATGTGGTCTACTATTTGATATAGTGCAATGAAGGAGTTAAGTATTCTATTTTACCTTTTGGTTTCATATGCTAGAGTATCCCAATTGGTTTCAATCCCATGTTAGGGCACTATAGTGCAGAAGGTTCGACGATCGAATCTCCTCGGTTCTTGTTTTGCTAAAGTGTTTGTTGTTCAAGATAGCGCAATGAAGGAGTTAAGTATTCTATTATACCTTTTGGTTTCATCTGCTAGGTTAGCTCAATTGGTCACAAGACCGCATTACGGCACTGTGCTACTAGAGGTCAGAAGGTCAAATCTCATCCATGGCTTGCTATGTTTTGCTGTGCAAGATAAGGGTGTGCAAGATAAGGGTAAATTTTTTAATTAATTTTATAAATGGGAGATATAAGAAGTTATGTTAAAGTTTTTATTTTGCAAGTCATAAAAGGGAGATATAAGGAGTTATGTTAAAGTTTTTATTTTGCAAGTCATAAAAGGGAGATATAAGGAGTTATGTTAAAGTTTTTATTTTGGAATTTATAAAAGTGAGATATAAGGAGTCATGTTATTATAAAGCTTTATTTTGCAAGTTTTTAAAGAGAGATATAAGGAGTCATGTTGTTGTTATAAAGTTGTATTTTTAAGTTTAAAAAATGATCATCATTGTCAAGGCAGATTTGGAAAGCACATGCAAAAGGAAGATCATCATTATTGAGGTAGATTTGGAGGGCACAAATTTGAAACAAGTCAAGGCTTCAAAGAATAAAGTAAGAGGATAAGGTGCACATGATAGTGGAAGAAAAACAAGGTATTAGCGTCTCCAATTCAACTCACAAGTAAGTTACCTAATACTAGACTTGGGCTACCTTTAAGATGAAATACATGTGAGATATGTGGAAGAAACTGATTAAATGAATGTGAAGAACATATTGGCCATTTGAAGCTCTCTACACTAGTGCTTATCATCCTCTATATGTTCTTGAAATTAAAATAATTTTGGGTAGATGACGGGGCACCGGGAAACAGGGACCTTACAAACTCTGCATTCTCATTCAAATTTCAAATATTTACATGCATTTAAAATAAAATAGCCCGTAGGCTTACAATGGCCGGTCTCGGCTTCGGCTCTGTTCTCTCCTCTCTGTTCTACTTTCTCCACTCTGTTCTCCGGTCCGCCGTCCCTTCTGAAAACAAAAATTTCGTCTCTTTTACGAGGTCCCCCGGTCCTCCCCGCAATCAATGCCCCACCAAACAAGATTTCCCCAGTTCAAATTTTCCCTCCTTCCCAGTTTTCAAAATTTTGTCTTAAATGCCATCTGCCCGATCTCCTACAGAGCTTGCATTGATGGCCTCTCTGCATCAGCCGCATCATTCTGACCGTCCTTTGTACTGTTGTCCCTTCCATTAAACCATCACCTGTAAATGCTTCGATGCCAGTAAAGCCAAGACGGAAAGAGCGTGGTCGACACCTTCCTTAACAGCTTAAGAGACCCCCAAATTATCTTGCATACATGTGGTCGGCTACGTGTACATCCATCCAATATTTCTCCTTGTCACAACATACTCGACCCACGTGTCCTTCACAACTGCCACGTGTTCGATTTGGTCTAGCCCGACCGTTCGCTAATCACCCTTGGTATCGTTCTCTATCTTTCTTTAACTTTCAACACTATCGGAATATCGGCCACGTGTCCCCTTCACGACCGCCACGTGTCGCCCCTTTACTGGCCATGATATCACGACCGAACTCCAACTCCACTGCTTCATACTTCTCCCCCTCCTTTCTTTTTTGCACCTTCACGTTAATGATACCTTGCCATGCCTTTCGCTTGCCACGTGTCGGCTTCACACTGGCCGTGATATCGTGACAAACTGCGTCTCCTATTATCGAAGTCTTCGCTACGCCTTCTATTTTGTGTTTGCTTTTGGGCCACCTTAAGACTCTACCATGTGGCGATTTCACACTGGCCGCGATATCACGATAGGACTCCTTCCTTCGCTTTGCCTTCGAAGACCGTCGCGGTATCGCGACGTTGCGATATCGCGACGTCTAGAGCTCCTCCTCCCCTTCTTTGTAATAACGTCGCGATATCGTGACGTTTGAAGACCCTCTCCTCTGTGTCTTAAAACCGGTCGCGATATCGCGACGTCGCGATATCGCGACGACTTACGCTCTCTCCCTCTGCTTTGGACTACGGTCGCGATATCGCGACGTCGCGATATCGCGACAAAATTGGCTCAAGCCCCGCCAAGCCTTTTGAGGTCGCGATTTCGTGACCCCAACTCAATTTACGCACAAACTTTACAAACTTCCCCCTTCTGCTTCGCACAACTTCCCCTCTTGGGAATGAATTAATGTAATTCAAAATATAAGTTCTTGAAGAAAATTTTGAAGGATGCGAGATTGCCCACACTGTCACCGGATGCTCCTGCATCAGATTCCCGGGGTAACAAGAGAAGTGACCTTCACTTCTAAGCTTTTTGGTCTGCGTCCTTTGCAATGTCTCCGAACACTCCTCTATCCTTTCAACCTGTTCAAATCCTGCTTCTTGGAAAAATTTTATGCCTTCTACCAGACAAAATCCTGGCATTGCTGCACATCTTCTCGTCTTCTATCTGCAACGGCTTCAACTTGTGTCGCACTCCATCCTTCACCAAGGAATAAGTATTTGCATGGCCATCATGTACTGCACTCCGATCAAACTGCCATGGCCTGCCCAATAGCAAATGGCATGCATCCATAGGGAATACATCACATAGGACTTCATCTTGGTATCTCCCAATCTGGAACATGACTAAACACTGTTCCCGGACCCAAGCTCTGTGGTCCTTCCGTAACCACGCAATTCGGTATGGATGCGGGTGTCTCCTTCTCTCCAGCTGCAACTTAGAAACCATTTCCTCATAAACTAAGTTGTCTGTACTTCCATTGTTGATGATCACATTACAAACTTTTCCTGCACTCTTGCATCGGGTGCGAAACAGGCTTCTCCTCTGTTCAGATTTGTCTTCTTCCACCAGCATGGTCCTTCTCACAATCATGGCTTCTCCCTTTTCAGCTTCTTCATAATGTTCTGAATCAGCATCTTCAACTGCCACAACTGCTCTGGCGGGACCCACTGGTTTCTTGTTCGTCTTTTCCCGATGTTGTGGACACTCGAATGCACAATGCCCTTATTCACCACAGTGGAAACATGTTCCACGGAATACTCCCCTTTCATTCTCGCATCCAGATCTACCCCTTCCTCTCGGGTAGTTATCATTCTGAACTTGCGGTTTTGGGTCTTCCTCTTCTCTCTGATCCCGGATGCTGCTCTCTTCTTCCTTCTTCTCTTCCTTTCCTTCTTTCTTTCCACCGTTCTTTCCTCCCGGTTCTTTCACTTTTTGCTTGCTGTCAAACTTTCGGTTCAGCTTTTCTTCCACTTTCAAAGCAAATTGGTAAGCATCTTCGATGGTGTTTACCCGAACCAAGCTCAACTCCTCCTGCACACTCGGTCTCAACCCATTAATGTAACGGGCCACCTTTTCTTTGCTGGCTTCTAAGTGTCCGGTTCTGATGGAAATTTTATAAAAATCCTCCGTATATTCTTGAACTGTTCTGTTCATCTGCCTCAAGCTTTGCATTTTACGTAACAGATCCAGCTCATAGTCAACAGGGATGAACTGTATTTTTAATTTCTCCACCATTGTGTCCCACCTGGTTATTCTCTCCTTTCCTCTTCGGTTTCTCTCCAGCTGCACCCCCTTCCACCAGATGCTAGCATGACCCTTCAGTCGGGTCTTAGCAAATCTGACCCGGTTAGGGTCTTCAACTTCTTCGTATTCGAAGTATTCTTCTAATTCATTCACCCAGTCTATCAATTCCTCTGGGTTCAAGTTCTCGGAATACGTAGGAACCTCTAACTTCGGCATCTTCCCAATATAGGAGATGGCCTTGTATAGCCGGGCCTGTGTCGGGTCTACATCTTCCTCTTCTTCAAACTCATTCTCCTCTTCCACCTCATCCTCACTGTCTGCATCCCTTCTCGGCTCACGTCCTCTGCGTAGTTCTTCTTGCAGGGCCTGGACTTGCCGCTGCAATGCTCGGAAATCTTCCGCTGCCATGCCTCTTCCACCCAACGGGTTTCTTCTCGGAGGCATCTTCACCTGAACTCAAGCCCTCCCACACATCCTGGTACAACTGCCTCTCTCTTTCGATGGTCTGTTGTACGCTCAGGAGCTACGGGCTCTGATACCACTGACGGGGCACCGGGAAACAGGGACCTTACGAACTCTGCATTCTCATTCAAATTTCAAATATTTACATGCATTTAAAATAAAATAGCCCGCAGGCTTACAATGGCCGATCTCGGCTTCGGCTCTGTTCTCTCCTCTCTGTTCTACTTTCTCCACTCCGTTCTCCGGTCCGTCGTCCCTTCTGAAAACAAAAATTTCATCTCTTTTACGAGGCCCCCCGGTCCTCCCGGCAATCAATGCCCCCACCAAACAAGATTTCCCAGTTCAAATTTTCCCTCCTTCCCGATTTTCAAAATTTTGTCATAAATGCCATCTGCCCGATCTCCTACAGAGCTTGCATTGATGGCCTCTCTGCATCGGCCGCATCATTCTGACCGTCCTTTGCACTGTTGTCCCTTCCATTAAACCATCACCTGTAAATGCTTCGATGCCAGTAAAGCCAAGACGGAAAGAGCGCGGTCGACACCTTCCTTAACAGCTTAAGAGACCCCCAAATTATCTTGCATACAGGTGGTCGGTTGCGTGTACATCCATCCAATATTTCTCCTTGTCACAACATACTCGACCCACGTGTCCTTCACAACTGCCACGTGTTCGATTTGGTCTAGCCTAGCCGTTCGCTAATCACCCCTAGTCTCGTTCTCTATCTTTCTTTAACTTTCAACACTATCGGAATACCGGCCACGTGTCCCCTTCACGACCGCCACGTGTCGCCCCTTTACTGGCCGCGATATCACGACCGAACTCCAACTCCACTGCTTCATACTTCTCCCCCTCCTTTCTTTTTTGCGCCTTCACTTTAATGATACCTTGCCATGCCTTTCGCTTGCCACGTGTCGGCTTCACACTGGCCGCGATATCGCGACAAACTGCGTCTCCTCTTATCGAAGTCTTCGCTATGCCTTCTATTTTGTGTTTGCTTTTGGGCCACCTTAAGACTCTGCCACGTGGCGGCTTCACACTGGCCGCGATATCGCGACAGGACTCCTTCCTCCGCTTTGCCTTTGAAGACCATCGCGATATCGCAACGTCGCGATATCACGACGTTGCGATATCGTGATGTCTAGAGCTCCTCCTCCCCTTCTTTGTAATACCGTCACGATATCGCGACATCGTGATATCGCGACGTTTGAAGACCCTCTCCTCTACGTCTTAAAACCGGTCACGATATCGCGACGTCGCGATATCGCGACGTCGCAATATCGCGACGACTTACGCTCTCTCCCTCTGCTTTGGACTACGGTCGCGATATCGCGACGTCACGATATCGCGACAAAACTGGCTCAAGCCCCGCCAAGCCTTTTGAGGTCGCGATTTCACGACATGTCACGATTTCGCGACATGTCGCGATTTCGCGACCCCAACTCAATTTACGCACAAACTTTACAAACTTCCCCCTTCTGCTTCGCACAACTTCCCCTCCCGGGAATGAATTAATGTAATTCAAAACACAATTTCTTGAAGAAAATTTTGAAGGATGCGAGATTGCCCACACTGTCACCGGATGCTCCTGCATCGGTAGAATATGTCTATATTGCTTTTAGTTGAATAAAGCAAACTCAATAAAGGATGAAGAACTTGATGCCATTATTGAGCAAATTTTGGAGAAGGTTTGAGCAGTGTTTGTAAGTAAATTTTAGAACAGGTTTGAGGAGTGTTTGTGAGAAGATTTTGGATCAGGTTTGAGCAGTATTTTTGAGCATATTTTGGAGCTGATTTGAGTAGTGTTTGTGATCAAATTTTGGAGCATATTTGAGTAGTGTTTATGAGCAGATTTTGGAGTATATTTGAGCAGTGTTTGTGAGTAGATTTTGGAGCATATTTGAATAGTGTTTGTGATAAAATTTTGGAGCATATTTTGTGAGTAGATTTGAGCATTATTTGTGAGCAAATTTTGGAGCAGACCTGAGTAGAGTTTTAGACTAGATTTGTGAGTAAGAGGATTAGTATTTCCTATGGATTTGTGTCCATGAACTTGAGCAAGCGGATTGGTGTCTCCTATGGATTTGTGTATATGAACTTGAGCAAGGGGATTGGTGTCTCATGTGGATTGGTGTCCATGAACTTGAGCAAAGGGATTGGTGTCTCCTATGGATTGGTGTCCATGAACTTGAGCAAGGGTATTGGTGTCTCATGTGGATTGGTGTCTATGAACTTGAGCAAGGGTATCGGTGTCTCCTATGGAGTGGTGTCCATGAACCTGTATAGAGAATTGGTGTCTCTTGTGGATTGGCATCCACAAACTTGTATAGGGGATTGGTGTCTCCTTTGGGTTGGTGCCCAAAAAAGTTGTTGAAAAAAATATATAAGAAATATTTTTCCGTGGTTTTCTCTCAAGAGGGTGTTTCCACATAAAATCTATGTATCTTATGTGTGTGGTGATTTGTGCATTGTTTTATTATTGCATTGATATTATTTGAATTTATTGCTTTGGAAAGAAAAGAGAAAAGTTTTATATTATACTATTCACCCCCCTCTCAGTATAAGCTTATTTTATTCAATTTGTATCAGATAAGGTTCCTTCGTGAAAGCCTAACAACTTGTAGGAAGATCTTACAAGAACATACATGGCTTGCCAAGAAGGTTTTTCATCAAATATGGCTTCATTATTTGATGAGACTAACTATATTTTTTGGAGCATAATGATGCAAACCTATTTTATGGCACATGTCTACGATATATGGCAATTCATTGAATATGGGTTCACACCACCTACAACTCCTCCCATAGATCGAGATGGCAAGAAATTATTTAAAATAATGCTCAGGAAATGAATTCAATATTAAGTGGGTTATGTGAATCAGAGTTTGTGAAAGTCATGTAATGTACCTCAATAAAAAAAATATGAGAAAAGTTACAAAGAACATATGAAGGAGATGACAAGGTTAAAATGGAAAAACTTCAAACCCACAGGAGGAAGTTTGAAGACTTGAATATGAAATATGAGGAAGATATTTCCAAGTATCTACTCTTCGTTGATGAAGTTGTCAACACCATTTGTGGACTTGGTGAAAATATTTAAGACCCTAAGATTATTCAAAAAATCTTACGGTCACTTACAATGAGATTTGATGCAAAGGTTTCAAAAATTGAAGAAATGAAGGATCTTAAAACCTTTAGCATGGACGAGCTACATGGAATTCTCAAAACCTATGAGATGAGGATTGACAATGATCAAACATCCAAATGGGATACCACATTTAAAGCTTAAAATAAGATAATAAATAAAGAACCAAATTCAAGTGAAGAATCAAGTAGCGGAGAAGAAACTAACTTTGTCCAAAGAAATAAGAAGGGTCTAAGAAAACACAAAGGTATTCATTATGTGAAGTATTTTAATTGTGGTAACATTGATCACTATGCATATAATTGCCCACAAGTTGGAAGTAGTAGTAGTGAAGAAGAAAAGGAATACAACAAAAATAAAGAAATAAAAATTTATCATGAAAAGAAAAATAGGCACGGTCAAAACAAGCATGAGAAGAAGATTAAATCTTTCAAAGGTACAAGAAAAGTCTTTATGTTGAGAAAGCAAGCAGTTCTTCTAGTAGTTATGAAAGTCTCTCTAATAGTGAAAGAGAAGAAATCCTATTTTTGACCATAGAGGAAAAAGAAGAATCTCCTGATGTCAAAAACCATGAAAAAGATAAATATACAGAAAATGAAGAGGAAGCCATAGTTGACATAGAAGATGAACTTGTTGTTGCTCTTGAAGAAATGAAAAGGCTTATGAAGAAGAATTCAATATTGAAGACTCAAGTACAAGAGGATGAGAAGACAAAGGTAAAGTTGTCGCAAGAACTCATTAACTTGAAAGTTAAAGTTGAAGAGGTAAATCAAATTGAAGAAGGTATGGTTGAGCAGTTAAAGGCAGAAGAGTTGAAATGTGAAAAATTGGAGCATGAGGTTGTCTCTGTTAGAAAGAAAGTGAATGAATCTAATGATAAGCTACATCAGTTTGAGAGAAGCACAAAAATGGTGGATGATATTATCAAAGAACAAAGATATTCAGTTATAATGACTCGACTCGGTTTTGAAGAAAGTCAAAAGAAAAAAAATGCGGAGTCAAGCTCAAAAGGAATAGAGGCATCAAAGAAAATGATTAAAGAATAACCTAAGACCTGTTGTGATTGTTGCGCAACTTGCCCCAAAATTGGGGACCCACCTTTCATTTTTGTGTTTGGGTATTTTTGTTTCATTTTGAGTGTCTAGTAGGTTGCTCGGTTTTAGGTTGTAGTTTTTTGTTAATTTGTTATTAGCAATTTTTGACGATTTTTTATCGTCAATTTGTTGTCGATGATTTTTATCGTCAATTTATTGTCGATGATTTTTTATCATCAATTTGTTGTTGATGATTTTTCTATTGTCAATGTCTTATCGATGATTTTTATTGTCAATTTGTTGTTGACGATATTTTTATAATCAATTTATCGTCAAAAAATAAATAAATGTGTATATGCTATATATTTCGATATTTAATATGTATACATAAATAAATAGTTATTTTCATTCAAAAAGAGATTTAAAATAAAACAAAAAAATAAAGGAAATTATATATATATATATATATATATATATATATATATATATATATATATAAATAAAGAAGCATCTTATAAAGCAATTCTATCTACTTATAAAGCAAGTAAAGACTATTTACATTATATTTGGTTGATTGAATAAATTATAAAGACAATATAATTATTTCCTTTGGATTTAACTTTTGACGTGATATGGTTTCAGGTCATTCAGGCAGCTTGGTCTTTTGAAGGCAGATGTCCACACATAGAAAATAAGGCACGTGTGGATCGAGATCTGGGACACCTGGGCACCAAAGATGATTGAGGACCCAACGACCATGTCAAAGTGTCGACTAGATAGACATTGGTGAAGGTCTCGAGTGAATGACAAAGAGCAAACGATGGTGGATAGTGTTGATGGATGCGTAGATGGAGGTGCATCGGAGGAAGTTTTTATTTGGCTATGTTGGCAGATGATATTAAGACCACGATGGAATAGATGTGGTAGCCAGAGGGGCAAAGTAAACTGACATGGGTGTGATGTTGGACGACAATGTAGAGCTATCACCGGACGTTCGTCGACCCACGTGGACTTAGGGACTCGACCAACCAACGACAGAATCAAATGCAACTGGGTAAATCAATGGTGACTTGGCGGGTGACCGGTAGATAAACATGAAAGCTCGGTAAGAGAGCGACGTAGGGAAACTTTCCCATTCGGGTTGAAGATGCAGTGTGTGATGTGGAGGCTTACCTAGTAGGATTGGTGGGTATAATAGGATCAAAACAAGTAGTGGAGATGAAAGAGATAGCGTGTCATCCAAACGGAGTATCCTAATAGCGTGGCTTAGCTCGAATAGAGTCTCTTAACAGGTGTAGTCGAAGGCACAGCGAGATCTACGAACATATGATCGAATATGGGAGACAAGACAAGATTGGGTGGGTGGTCTGAGAAGAAGTATTAAGGTGGAACAAAATTCCCACATAAGAATATATCACTGGACCATAACACACCATTGTCATAAAAAACAAAGCTCTTATAGGGAGACTCCATTGATAAAAAATAGGAATTGATCCGTGGCTCATCAATGGGTGATGGACAGATCATTGGGGGTTTATGCTGGCAAAGCTACAGAGCCAATGGGAAGATTCGGATGATGTTGTGCACGGTTTTAGGCAGCCCATTATCAACATACGAATATGGAATACGAGAGATAAATTAGAAATCTCGATGCAGATGGATAGCAGTATCGCATTTTGGTGATATGATCGAAGCTGTGTTCCATGGAGCATGCAACCAATGGTTTTGAAGTTTAAAATGAACATCAAAAGTATTCCAAGATTTGTATTCTGCGAGGATGTTGCCTATCTTTCCAAGGCAACCAAAAAACCTGATTTTACACGATGGTGTCCTTCCCCACATAGTAGTCAGGTTTGAAACATCAAGGACCACGGCCACGATGATAGTTTCACAATGCGACAACGATGGTGCTGTGCAAGCACCTGATGACCTGCGAAGAGGTAAACAAATTTGTGATAGTAGTTGATGATAGCTCAAAGAAACTAATAAGGGCTTTGTAATGCCCGAGTAGTAGGGAGCAACATACTTGACAGGGATGATTTTAGCATAATTGGTAGTTTGGAAGTAACGTATCGTATACACACTGATGGAAAATTCATTGGGCATATCGGTGACATGGCGTTCATCCCAAATCGTTACGATATTATGAAACGCACCACCGATGCCTAAAATGGGGATTATAACCGTCTGATAATGAGGGTCGTTGAATGCTCGACAGTAATGTGGACAAGGGGAGACTTGGATGTTCACATAAATTGAGCTATAGATGAAATGTCGGGTTACCTACAATAAAGACATGTTGTTACACGTAGAGTTTAGGATCCGAGATGACAATTAAATACTGGGAAATTTGAACAAGAGTGAGGCGCTTTAAAGGAAAACAAACCTTACATGGTTTCAGGGGTATGTCATATAAAGTAAAAGGAGGAAATATTTTATTAAAACAAATAATGGATGGACCGTTTCACGAGGGAAAAATAAGAACGTGGCATACATTATCATTTAAAAAGATGTTATGGAAGGTTTGGTTAAAATAAGAAATGACAATGATTACTATGATGGGCCATCGTGTCTATGACCATGATAAGCCAAAGATAAAAAACAAAAACAATGGACAAATGAACAAAAAGAAATGAAACGAAAAGGTTGGAAAGGAGAAGCGTTTCAAAACCCATCCAAGGAAATGTAACAAATATTGAGATAAAAAATGAAAAGATAGAAAACAGAGTTCATTGAAAATTTTAAATACGTCATTGGAGGATGAAGGAAAGGGCTGGATTTTTTTGGGAAGGTCAGATGTTGTTGGAATGAAAATGTAAATAGAAATATATTTTTTTTTGTTTTGATGCAAATGTATTGCAAGATTTTTGCATCTTTTTGAGCAAAATAAGAGAGCCGTTTTTTGGTGCTTTAATTGAATGTCATTTTTTCCTCTCTATATACTTTGGATTTATAAGCAATGCTTAATGTATTTCATGGTTGCATTGTAGAATATTCAGAAACATAGAATTTTTATTTCCTTAAAGTCTTGCACCTAATTTATTTCGGGATGTATAAATGTAGTTCCGGTTAAGTTGGGTTACACTCAGATAACTCTGATGTTATGGGTTTTGTAGGAAAGGGTGGCATAAAATTGACATTAGCTCATTTTATGGATTTTCTACATTTTATTTTCAATTTCAGATTTTATTTTTATTTTTCTAACTTTCATTTTGCAGTTTTTTTAAACTTTGGTGATTAAAATAAAAATTGAAAAAACATCAAACTCCAAAAACAAATACATGGGTGTGAAGAATGAGATTCAATCTTTCATCTGAAATAAATTCGAACTCATTCCGACACCATTTCGATTTTATAAAAATTGTTGTTTTATGCAAATTTTTATAATTTCGAAATTTTATTTTTATTTTTTACATTTAAAAGGTAAATTAGAATTTTCAGCTTTACATTTTCATTTGCAAGCATAAATGAACTTCCCTTTATGAAAATTTCAATTTCATTAAAGGGAGGTAAATTTTAATGGCATTCCATAAGCTATCATTTTTGGAGAAATAAATTCGCCTTTATAAAAATTATGATTTCATTAAAGCAGAGGTAATTTATACATTACATTAAAGGATATTGTTTGAAAGAGTTAAATTATTTATTCTTTATGAAAATTATGATTTCATTAAAGAGAGATAATTAATAATGACATTTCAAGATCATGCAATAAATTGTTCTCTTTGTGAAAATTAATTTAATAAAAGAGGGATAATTTATTTATTATATCAAAGGCTACTATAGCTACAAAGTGGGTCATCCAAATTATTCCATCTTAAGGTTTTAAATCAATATAAAAAGAATTATTTCATCATTTAATATTCATGTTTAGAGATGTATTTTAATCTTCTACTTCATGCTTAAAGTAGGATTTAATGCAAGATACAACTTGCTTAAAATCTACTTAATAAAGGAATATAAAATCTACCTAAAATCCTCCAAGATAGAAGGAATAAGGCTCTGCATCGTGGTCATATGAGGGCCAATTCACATTTGCTTTATTTGAGTTTTATGAACAATCATTAATATAGCATGGTAAAATAAACCAACACATGCCCCTTGTTAACAGTTACTTGCAATCACTAAGGTGTTCCTAACACTTATTTGATATATATTTATTGAGATTACTAATACACATGTGCAATGCTTACATTGTGGAACGTTGGAGAAGTTATTTTTATTTCTAACTTATTTGCAAGAGAGAGTTTTGTGATTAAAATTCTAAGGTGAGTGTGGTTTTGCAATTGGGCAAAATTACCACTCAACAAGACCTATGCTGATGTGTTGAGAAGTGGAGACATCAAGGAGGATGAAAACAAAGCATCATCAAGGAATAGATTCTATCACAAAAATAACAATGAGAGAACCATGCAGGAATATCCTCCAAGGTAATCAGACATGTTTCAATATTTCTTCCATAGTTATCATTTCTCATGTAACCAATTTGGTCACAAAGTTGTAAATTGCAGGGTCTGTTCTAAGAAATTTTTTATTTTCACCAAGAGGAATTTCAATTTATTTGCACCTCCAATGGACTACAACATCATTTGTTACAAATGTAACAATTTTGGGCATACAACTAGATGGTGTAGAACGATGTTCCTTGAAATTTAAAAATTAAGTAAGAAGGATGATGGTCAATCTATTCAAAAGAATATGACCTCCAAAATTTGGAGAAATAAAATAGAAAAAGAAGAGGATCATAGTAATTTGGGAGTTTCACTCCCATATCATCATTGATTATCTCAAGAAGAGTATGGAGTAAGGGGCATTTTCAAGTGTCTTATCTTAAAGTCTCGAGGAGCCTTTGCCATTTATGTCAAAGATGAAGAGTTTCAATAAGTAGGATAAGCTTGTCAGGGGAGCAACTTGTGATCCTATTTCAGTAAAGGATAGTTTCTTTGCAGGGTTGCCATCAATGACAAAGGGGGATATTGTTAGAATTATTGAGTTGTCATTGATGTCAAGGCAGATATCTTCAAGGGTGATTTAATCATATGAGTTTTCATTGATGTCAAGACATATATCTTCAAGGGTGATTTAATATTTAAATAAAATATTTAAATATTAAAGTGGAAGGTTTATATTTAAATAAAAAGATTTAAATAGATATTCAAATATTATAATATTTAAATCATAGATTTAATATTATAATATAAAGGTAAAAAGAGTGGGCTGACTTGAAGTGAGTTTGAAATTTAAAAATAAAATGTTTAAATGATGGGTCGACCTCCTTAGGTGCAAATGACAAAAAGTATATTAATATGAGGCAATTAATTCACTTTGGAGATAGCATGTAAATCAAATATCCTCCGAGAGGAGAGCGAGAAGCTAGTAGAAGACAAGGGAGGAGAGGAGCGCAAGTTCAACAGTGTAGTAGAAAGAGGCTTTAAATATTTTATTGTGTCACTTTTGATATCAAATATGTGGTTAGCCTAGCTGGGTGCCTAGCTCACTTTAGAGCACTGCACCTATTTTACTGTGGTCTGTTGTTCGAGATAGTGCAACAAAGGAGTTAAGTATTCTATTGTACCTTTTAGTTTCATCCACTAGGTTAGTCCAATTGATTTCAAGCTTGTGTTAGGGCACTGCAGTTCAGAAGGTTTGAGGGTCGAATATCCTTGATGCCTATTTTGTTGAAGCATTTCCTATTTGAGATAGCGCAATGAAGGAATTAGATATTCTATTGTACCTTTTGGTTTCATCTGCTGGGTTAGCTCAGTTGTCACAAGCCTGTGTTAGGGCACTACACTATTAGAGGTTAGAAGGTCAAATCTCATCTATGGCTTGCTAATTTTTGCTAAGGGTAAAGTTTTTAATTAATTTTATAAAGGGAGATATAAGGAGTTATGTTAAAGTTTTTATTTTGCAAGTCATAAAAGGGAGATATAAGGAGTTATGTTAAAGTTTTTATTTTGCAAGTTATAAAAGGGAGATATAAGGAGTCATGTTGTTATTATAAAGCTTTATTTTACAAGTTTTTAAAGAGAGATATAAGAAGTCAAGTTGTTATAAAGTTCTAGATTTGGAAAGCACATGCACAAGTAAAATCATCATTATTGAGGTAGATTTGGAGGGCACATATTTGAAACAAGTCAAGGCTTCAAATAATAAAGTAAGAGGATAAGGTGCACATGATAATGGAAGAAAAACAAGGTATTAGAATCTCCAATTCAACTCACAAGTAAGTTATATAATTTTAGACTTGGGCTACCTTTAAGATGAAATAAATGTGAGATATGTGGAAGCGACAGACTAAATGAATGTGAAGAACATATTGGCCATTTGAAGCTCTCTACACTAGTGCTTATCATCCTCTATATTTTCTTGAAGTTAAAATAATTCTCAGTAGAATATGTCTGTATTACTTTTAGTCAAAGAAAACAAACTCAAGAAAGGGTGAATAACTTGATGCCATTATTGAGCAAATTTTGGAGTAGGGTTGATCAGTATTTGTGAGCAGATTTGAGTAGTATTTATTAGCAGATTTTGGAGCAGGATTGAGTAGTGTTTGTGAGCAGATTTAAGAAATGTTTGTGAGCAGGTTTTGGAGCATATTTGAGTAGTGTTTGTGAGAAGATTTGAGAAGTGTTTGTAAGTGAATTTGAGTAGTGTTTGTGAGAATATTTTGAAGCATATTTGAGTAGTATTTACGAGTATATTTTGGTGTATATTGTAGTAGTGTTTGTGAGCATATTTTAGAGCATATTTGACCAGTATTTGTGAGCAGATTTGGGAGCAGAGTTTTGGACTATATTTATGAGCAATAGAATTGGTGTCTCCTATGGATTAGTGTCCACAAACTTGAGAAAGGGTGTTGGTGTCTCCTGTGGATTTGTGTCCACAAACTTGAGCAAGGGGATTGGTGTCTCCTATGGATTGGTATCCATGAACTTGAGCAAGGGGATTGGTGTCTCTTATGGACTGGTATCCATAAACATGAGCAAGGGGATTGGTGTCTCCTATGGATCGGTATCCATAAAATTGAGCTAGGGGATTGGTGTCTCCCGCGGATTGGTTTCCATGAAATTGTATAGGGGATTGGTGTCTCCTATGGGTTGGTGCCCATGAATTTTTTTAAAGAAAGATAAAAGTAACATTTTATCATGGTTTTCTCTCAAGAGGGTGTTTTCACATAAAATATTTGTCACTTATGTGTGTTGTGATTTATGCATTGTTTGATTATTGCATTGATATTATTTGAATTTATTGCTTTGGAAAGAAAAAATAAAAGTTTTATCTTATACTATTCACCCTCCCTCTCAGTATAAGTTTGTGTTCTTTAGGTGACACACTGCTTGTAAGTCTGAATCTGATGAAATAAAAAGGGTGTTTTTAAACACCTTATTTCTTGGATATGTGAGCTCTTTGATAGCTCTTCCTTTGGTTGCAACTTTACTATTCATATGAGATCCTTCACCTGGATACAAGTTTTTGGACAAGAACATGTGAGCTCTTCGATAGCTCTTCCTTTTGGTCATAGATATACTGCTTGTGTGATATTTTGATAGCTCCTTCACTTGGCCACAATTCTATTGGATAAGAATGTCCTTCAACCACCCTATAAATGGTAATGCCTTTGTTCTTCCAAGGAACAAAAAATGTGCCTTTTGTAATATGTAATTCTTGCACCTAAAATGAAGAGTTTTTATAATCCTTCTTGCTTTTTTTGGATGATAGTCAATCCAAGCTAATGGAATGAGGATTCTTGCACTTTGTACTTGAAAAAGGAAATCCTTCTATTCTCCTTGAATCTTGAGACTTCCAAGGTATTGATTTGAGGCTTCCTTCAGGGATTTCATTGGTGGTTTTCTACTCCACATTTCTACTTGAAATGGTGGTTTCTTTTGGCTACTACAGTGCTACATATATTTTTATTATTATTTTTGTGCTTCTTAACAAAACAAATAAATTTAGAGAAACTAGTTAAAATATTAAATAGAATAGTGCTTAATAGATGCACTATAAATAGTAATAATAAATGGTAACAATTCCACTACAATTTTTGAAATATAATCAGCAAATTTCACTACAAACATAGTTGTAGGATCCAATCTTCTTTTTCAAGATATAAGATAGGTAGTTGATAGATAGTTGTAATTTTATAATGTAATCAACTCAAAATTAATGTGCAAATGAACCTTAAAAAGAACTTTTATTTTTGCACTTATTTGAAGACTTATAATACAATATTCCTCTTTGTAATTTTTGATCTAAAATAAGGTGCTTTAACAAAAATATTGAGTAATCTGAATAATGAATTCACTTACACCAATAATTGCTTACCTTTTTGACCACTTTTGAAGATAATGTAGATCGGACTTGTTGCTATCTATAACTTTTGTAAGATTTTCCAAGTAGCTCCTACTTCACCAAAAATAGGTCTCAAACTTCCTTTCATGAGATTGGGATTTGGTGATTTGGTCTTCTCCTTTCTACTATGGATTCAGAGAAATATTTTGTCTTCAAGTATTTTTTTTTTGAATTCTAACTTAAAGCTTGATCTTCTTTTTCTCAAGACTCTAAATGTATTGAGGTCTTCTGTATCTTCTTTGGAACTCCTTGCCAATTCTTATCCTAATTATTCTAGTTGTTAGATGACGATAATTGCCCCAAGTATTTCCCTTGTGATAAAGTTTATCCTTGATGGAGAATTTCTCCAATGAGTTATTTTAGGAACTATTTTATGATCTTGCTTCAGCAACAAAGATTATCCAAACCTTTTTCCTTGAGACCTATCCTAGATCTTTGATTTTGTAGCTGCTTTGGTCTTCCTTGAAACCAAATTCTTCAACTTTTGGAATTGAGATCTCCTTCCTAGATATCTTGATTCTACTACTTCTAGATTTGTATAGGGATCTCCTAGTTCTTCTCATCCTTCCAAGAATGGAAGTTTATTTAATATAATCTTCACCTTCAAGTTTTATTCAGGTGCTAGATGAATCTGAAGAAAATACTCTTCCTAAATTTCTTGTAGGAAGTTTCCCAAATAATTGGATCTTCTTTTCCTACAAGAAATTATTAGTACTAAAATATGAATCTACTTATGAATTAGGTACTGTCTTCTAGAGTCTTTTTCAGGATCAAGAATTTTGTGGCCTTTTTTAGATTAAGTCTTTTGTTGCCTTTTCTTTTAGATCAAGGCTTATGTGGCATTTCTTCAAATTAAGGCTTCTATGGACTTTTAGATCAAGGCTTTTGTGGCATTTTTAGATCAAGGCTTTTGTGTCCTTTTATTTTAAATCAAGGTTTATGTGGCCTTTTCTTAGATCAAGGTTTCAATGGCATTTTCTTCTATGAAGTTGAATTTATTGATAGAGATATTAAATCTCTAGTCTTCACTATGAATATTTCTTCCAAAGTCTCTTTTTTAGTATTCTTCTTTTACAACAACTAATATTTGCACTATGGAGGCACTCTGACCTTCAAGTAACGAAGTTGAAATCTTCTAGATTTCTGTTGTAGGAGGTGTCGCAATCATCTGAGAGTTAGTTCCCTATAGTAAGAATAACCTTCAGGTAATAGTTACCAATGTTGAAAATAATATCTATTCTATAACTTAGGTTATGTGAATGTATCCTCCAAGATACATACCTAGATTACTTCATATGCATGTTATCTAGTGACTTCATGCAATATAATAAATGGAAAAATGCCAATGTGTAAGTTGTACATGTGCAATATGTCCTATGCACAAATAGATAGAGTGTCCTGAAAGCATTCTATTTTGTATATATAAGGATGGCCTCTTATAGATAAATAGATAGGATAGTCGGGGGACATCATCAAATAGCATAGATTAGTGGATTGTGTTGTTGAAGATTCTAAATAATTTACTGGTGATGGATATGATGTAGATATGTAGCTTTTTTAATGGAGTTATAACTTACTCCATAGCTACATTGCAATATTTTATATGTTTTATATTTCAACATACTTTAGTTATCTAGCAGATTTACTTTCTTACATGTTATTCTGCATCTTGTGATTGCTATCTCTCATGGTTGATTCATAAAAATATAATAGCGATATCAGATCCATGATAGATCTAATATGTATAGGTCAATAGGGAAATCACCATTATTGGTTTACCTAAATTTTTGTCAAAATGATGCATCATTGGACTAGCCATTGACAAAATATCTCAGGAGTATCTAGGTGGTAGATTTAGGGAGTCACAAAGATAGGACTAAAAGAAATCTCAGTATCAAAAAATACTGAGATCATTTTTGTTTAGAGTCTTTTCCACAGAGTTGTTATAAAAACTCATGAAGACTAGGACTCAACATTTCAATCCACTAGATTGACAAATCATCTAGTGAATATCATCTAGATCATCTGGAATATACTTTATGGTGCCTATTTTTTTTTATTACAGGAATAAATCCTCAAAGGATTAGGACTCTTCCTATGATATAAAGCTAGGAGACTCCAACTTCATTGTGTGACAACCAGTGTGCCCTCATAGTGTAGAGGTTAGTTCATATCGCAAGATAAGAATACTATGGAAGAAGACTTCTAAGTAAAGGATCATGGTGAATATAGTAGACTAAAGATCTCCATTACTTAATTACAAAACTCTATAGTTTAATAACATGTCATAAGAGCCTTGATACAAAAATCCCATAGAATCCTTGAAGAAGAAGCCACAGAAGTCTTGATACTAAAAATACCATAGAAGCCTTGACACTAAAAATACTATAGAAGTCTTGATATTGAAAAGGCCATAGAAGCCTTGATAATGAAAAATGTTGAGCAAGGTGCAACAACAGTATTGTCATTGTTGTCAACACAGTCAGATAGATCTATTGATGTAGTGGATAGGAAGTTCAAAAGCTATTCATATGCAGAAGACAAAAGTTCAAAGGTTATTTAGAGTATGTACAGTGATTTTCGACCGAAGTGGCCCATATGCAAAAGATCAAAGAAAAAAGACAAGTAAGAAAAGTGTCGCAATATCGTGACATATACAGCAGGAAAGAAAAATTGTCATGATTTCATGACATGTTGGAAGAGAGAGAACAAGAAAAACTGTCGTGATTTCATGACATGTTGGAAGAGAGAAAAAGCAAAAAAAATTGTCATGATTTCGCGACATGTTGGAAGAGAGAGAAAAAGCAGGAAAAACTGTCACGATTTCACGACATGTTGGAAGAGAAAAATGCAAGTGGAAAAACTATCGTGATTTCATGACATGTTGGAAGAGAGAGAAAATAGGAAAAAGTGTCGTGATTTCGTGACAAGTTTGAAGAAAGAGAACAAGTAAGAAAAGTGTCGCGATTTCGTGACATGTCACATTTTCACGACTAAAATAAGAGAGAGAAAGTAAGTTTGAAAAGTTTCACAATTTCATGACATGTTGGAAGAGAAAGAGAAAGCAAGAAAAAGTGTCGCGATTTCACGACAAGTTCGAAGAAAGAGAACAAGTAAGAAAAGTGTCGTGATTTTGTGACATGTCGCATTTTTGCGACTAAAATAGGAGAGAGAAAGTAAGTTTGAAAAGTGTCACAATATCGTGACATGTCGCATTTTCATGAAAAAAAAAATAGAGGAAGCGTATGGAAGCAGAACTGTCACGATTTCATGAAAAAAGAAGAAATCAAAACTTCGAAAGCAAAAGTGTCACGATTTCACGACAAAAGCAGAGAAGAAGACTTCGAAGGCAGAAGTGTTGTGATTTCACGACAAAAGAAAAGAAGCTAAGTATGAAAGTAGAAGTGTCACAATTTCATGACAAAATCTAAGTTGAAGACTATGGAGGCAAAAGTGTCACGATATCGTGACAAAAGAAAAGTTGAAGTCTATGGAAGTAGAAGTGTTGCGATATCATGAAAAAAGCAAAAACGAAGTATACAGAGGCAAAAATGTCGTGATATCATGACAAAAGAAAATACGAAGTCTACGGAGGCAAAAATTTCATGATATTGTGACAAAAGAATAGAGAAAGCGTACGGAGGTGAAAGTGTCACGATATCACGACATGTATTTTTGCGGTAACAACAACAAAAGAAGCTACAGAGGCAAAAATGTCATGATTTCGTGATAGGTCGTAAATGTGCAAGTCAAGAAGGAGAACCTGACTGAAATGAGAAGTATGACAGTGGACCGAAATCACTATGGCATTTACAGGGGTAGTTACAGAGTGATTTCATACTGCTGAAATACGAAGAGTGATCAAAAGTTAGTATGGCGGTTACAGGATCTGTCTAGAATGAAATCATCAAGTGATGGATAAATCGAACATCTTCTTGTGTTGAAGCCGATGAAGATTGATGACAACTGACTAAAATTAGAGTTTACAATTGTTATGAAAGCTGACTAAGATTAGGATTTACAACCAACTAAGATTAGGGTTTTCATCATAAAAAATATTTTTATAAAAGGAGGGCTATTTGGAGAATTGACTATATGGTGGAATGTGTGTGAAATACAATTGTTGTGCGCAGAGAGCAAGTCATGTCGAATCATGCTAAGTGCAAAATTTGCAAAGAGAGTGGAGTGCGCAAAAGGAAGAAGACGATCATGAAGTTCAATTGT
Organism: Wollemia nobilis; assembly: GCA_028583015.1. Taxonomy (NCBI): domain Eukaryota; kingdom Viridiplantae; phylum Streptophyta; class Pinopsida; order Araucariales; family Araucariaceae; genus Wollemia; species Wollemia nobilis. The sequence goes on from JAQPPZ010016925.1 coordinate 10,068,714, forward strand.
AATGAAGTAGAGTATGCGAAGTGATTGCATAAAGAGAGCAGAGTGCACAGAGAACGCAAAGGTGAAGAAGACTAGTCAGGGTATTGCAAAATCAAAGGTATCTTATTGTCAAACTTATAGATTCAAATTGAAGTCCAGGTTACAGCTTGGCATCAGGGGTTGGTGCTCCTTTTTTTTGATGCAGATAAATAAGGGGTTGGTGCTCCATTCTGTTGGTGCAGATAAATAAGGGGTTGGTGCTCCTTTTTGTTGGTGCAGATAAATAAGGGGTTGGTGCTCCTTTCTATTGGTGCAGATAAATAAGGGGTTGGTGCTCCTTATAGTGGGTCTTTGGTAAATTGATTGTAAAGTTGGTGCTTTGCAAAGTCTGGATTTGGATGGTAGTCCAAACAGTCAATTTTTGAGGAGTAGCCACATTGGTGAACCTCGTTAAATCTTGTGTTGTGTGATGCTCTTTTGTTATACTTGTTGTATCTAGTAATAATTTTTAATTATTGTGGTATTAAGAGCTATAAATTCAAGTTTAAAGAGCTACACTGATTCACCCCCCCTCTTAGTGTCATTGTAAGACTAACAATTGGTATCAAAGCTAAGTTTCTGTATAAGCTTAACCGACTAGGGTGATCTTTGAAGTAACACAATGGTAGGTGGTGAAGGCTTCTCATCAAACAAAGCACCATTGTTTGACAGATCTAATTACACGTTCTAGAGAATCAGGATGCAGGCATATCTCTATTCTTTGGGATACGACATCTAGGATTTAGTAGTTAGTGGATACACAATACCCATCACTCCTCCAAAAGAGGCTGACGAAAAGAAACTGTTTGAAAATAACTTAAAAGTAAAGAATGCTATCATGTGTGCATTAGCAGAAAATGAACTAGTAAAGATCATGATCTATAAAATGGCAAAAGAAATATGGGACAAACTGAGGAGTATTCATGAAGGAGACGATAAGATCAAGGAGGCCAAGTTATAGACACATCGAGCTCAGTTTGAAGCATTAAATATGAATGACAATGAAAACATTGAGGCATATATGCTGAGAGTTAATGGAATCATTAATGCGATCAGAGGACTCGACAAGGATATCGAAGACTCTGCCATCGTGAAAAAGGTATTAAGATCTCTTCCTCAAAGGTTTGATTCTAAAGTCTCAGTTATAGAAGAAGCTAAAAATCTAAATTATTTTAGTATAGATGAGATGTATGGTTCTTTGAATGCATATGAGATGAGGATAGGAATATCTAAACCCATAGACAAAGAAGCTGCTTCTAAAGCCCATAAAAATATGAAAGCAAAACAAGAATCTGAGGAAGAAGAGACATCATATGAAATGGAAGCAAACTTCGTTCGAAAACTAAAAAGGGGAAAAGAAAAATACAGAGGAAAGTTACCATTTAAATGTTTCAATTGTGGAGGCATTGGGTATTATGCAGCTAAATGTCCACTTAATGAGAAGAAAAAAAGTGATGAAGGATCACACCAAGAAAGAAGTGACTGGAAGAAAAAACAAATTTTAGAAAATGCAACTTCAAGAAGAAAAGTTTCATCTCCAAGAATGTTAGTTCATCAAAAGACAACTCCGGTGAGGATTTTGAAAAGGAAACAGGTGAAGCTCTTTTCATGGCACTCAAAGAAGAAAAAATAGAAAAAGAATAGGAATGTGATGAAGAAGAAATTGATGCAGAAGTAAATTTGGAAGAGGAACTAATTGCAGCTCTGGATGAATTAAAGATAGAAAGAAAAAAGAATAAGAAAATTTCAAGAAAGCTTGAGGATGCAAATGAAATCATAACCAGTTTGAAAGTACAAATAGAAGAATCCAAGAAAATATCTGAAGATCTCAAAGTGCAAATAACCATGAAAATAGATTATTTCAACAAGCTAGAAGAAGAGACTGTTGGTTTAAAGATGCAGATAGAAGAGATGAATTGTAAAATTAGTTGTTATCACAAACGTGAAGAAAGTTCTATGAAGTTGGATAAGATCATAAATAACCAAAATACTATAGGCATCAAATTTGGTTTGGGCTTTGACAAAGGAGAATCATCAAATGGATCAAAGGCTAGAAATGTAGAATCCATAAAGAATGAAGATAAGAAACAGGTTGATCAAGGAAAAATGTCTCATGCAAAAGAAAGCAATAATGCTAGGCACAAAAGAAGAATTGACAATGATGGATTCACCAATGTCACACATCAAAGAAGAAGTGAAGAACACAAGCTTATACTGAGAGGGGGGGTGAACAGTATAAGACTTCTTTTTAATTTATCTATAAAAATAGCTTTCAAACCATTAACATGCAGAATAAGATAGCAGTAATAACAACAGTAAAACAGTGCATAAGAAGCAATCCATAATTAGACACAGTAATTTACGTCGTTCACCCAAGGTGGGCTACTCCAGGAATAAATTTTTTTCTCTAAAAGTTATATCAAAACCTTTGGGAATCCTTTCCGATTACAATTTTTATGAGCCTCAGCTCAAAGGAGACACCTTCCCCTAAATTTTCTTTGCTAGTGATCCTCTAGAAGACCTCTATCTCTTTTGCCCTTAGCAAGTGGAACTCTTTCCACAGAAGACACCTGTCTTCCCTACTCTAGCTGGAGATCTCTGTCCTCAACTCTATCACATCAAACTGGTCCTTTTTTTTGCACCAAAACATAGTCCTTCGGTCTGGCACCATTTTTTCCTCTTCCTCTATTCTTTTCTGCACTTGATTGGAGAACAACTTTACACTGTCTGCACAACTACAGCAACATAGTCTTCTTAAATTACAACTGCACTATCTTCTCAACTTCTACGCAACCACAGTAATGCAATCTTCGCAAACACTGTAGCATTCAAATGTACAGCAACTTATGCGCTTATGTGTAACCACAACAGCTCACTCTTTTTGCATAGTTTTCAACAGCACATTCTTTGCGCATACAACAACACAGACTTCGACACTTATCAGATTTAGCGAAATGCACTCTAATGCTATAGTCAAACTTCGCTCTCTACTTTTTCAATGATTGAATATCACTTGTCGCACTAACTCTGTGGATGCATCACTTCGAATGCCAACACCGATCGATTCTAAAAATTGCTCAAATAGTCCTCCTTTAATACTCATAATCTCAAGATGAAATCTTGTTCTTTAGTCGGCTGTTCAACCTTCTAACACGTCGGCTGTAAAAATTTATACTTCATTGGACAAGGTTAACTTCGTCGGCTTCAACCGCCTCTACTGTTCTATGGCTTTTCTCGTGCGACACTCAAACATGTCACGATATCGCTACGCCTTTGTCTGTCGTACACCTTTGGTTTGTTTTCGCAAAATTGTGACACTGCAGCCTTTGCTGACATCATCATGAATCTTGTCATGAAATCATGATGCTCTAGACTTCACTACCTTCTTCTCCGTTGCTGTCATGAAATCACAACACTACAGCCTTTGCTGACATCATCATGAATCTTGTCGTGAAATCGTGACGCTCTAGACTTCACTACCTTCTTCTCCATTGTTGTCACAAAATCGTGACACTACAGCCTTTGCTGACGTCATCATGAATCTTATCATGAAATTGTAATGCTCTAGGCTTCACTGCCTTCTTCTCCGTTGCTGTCATGAAATTGCGACACTACAGCCTTTGCTGACGTCATCATGAATCTTGTCGTGAAATCGCAACGCTCTAGACTTCACTTCCTTCTTCTCTGTTGCTGTCATGAAATCATGACACCTTTGCCTCTTATTGACGTCATCATGATTCTTGTCATGAAATCGCGACGCTCTGGACTTCAAAGCCTTCTTCTCTGCTATTGTCATGAAATCATGACACCTTTGCCTCTTGCTGATGTCATCATGCAACTCTGTCATGAAATCGTGACACCTCTTGCTTCTTCATCCTTTTCTTGGTTTGCACTAGCGAAAATGAAACATGTCACGAAATCATGACGCTTTCGCTGCCTTAAGCTCTTTCTTGTCAACTGCTCATGAATCTGGAACATGTCGCGAAATCGCGATGCTTTTGCCAAATGCAAGCTGCCAACTCAACCTGTCGTGAAATCGTGACACTTTCTGCATCCGTACAACTTCTTCAAAACTTGTCATGAAATCGCGACGCTTTTGCCAACTGCAAGCTGCCAACTCAACCTGTCGCGAAATCGTGACACTTTTTGCATCCATACAACTTCTTCGAAACTTGTCACAAAATCATGACAGTTTTGCCCGTTCTGCCTCTGCCTTCCTACATGTCATGAAATCGTGACACTTTTGCCTACTTTGCTTCTGCCTTCCTGCATGTCACGAAATCACGACACTTTTTCCCGCTTTGCCTCTACCTTCCTGCATGTCGCAAAATCATGACAGTTTTGGCCAAACTTTCTCTCTCCTCAAACATGTCACGAAATCGCGACAGTTTTTCCAGCAGCCTGCAAACTTTTTCTAACTTATATTTTTTTGGATTTTTGGCAACTGGGCTACTCTGATTTTCTTGGAGACTTACTGACCAACTGAAACCTTCATCAAAACACATCCTTTAGACATAAAAACAAATTGCTCCAAGAACTCCTTGACATCAAAAACAACATCTACCAATAGCTCCTTGACATCAATGACAACAACTAAACTTAGGCAAAGGCAATGTACTCAAGGTACCCAAAATTGCCAACAATATCCCACTTTTTCATTGATGGCAACCCTTAAATAAAACACATCTTTCAAGAGCCAAAGACTGAAATCAATCTCTTCAAGTTTTGCTCCCCCTGACTTGAAGCTTCCCTCTTCTCTTGAAAACTCTCCCCCTTACTTAAATCTCTCCCCCTTTGTCATCAATGGCAAAGGGTCACCTTTGGGGCTTGAGACTAAGAATGAGCCTCTTAGCTTAGTCCCTCCCCCACCTCTTGATGAGGTGATTTAAAACAGGGTTGGGAGTGACACTCCCATTAAACACTCATCATCATTAGTGTCTAAGATTTCTTTGTCGGGCCTTCTCTTGAATTCTTTTCCTGTATTTCTGTTCCTGTCACTGTTCTGATCCTCGGACCTGTTAATACTACTGTTCCTGTTTCTATTATATTTTTTGTTCTTATCCATACCTTGATTCTTGGACTTGTTCATATCACTTTTCCTATTTTTGTTATCATTCCTATTTTTATCCATGCCTTGATCCTTGGACTTGTTCATGCTGCTATTTCTGTTCCTGTATCTCAGAAGATCAGCTCTACACTGTCTAGCTAGGTGACCTTCATTGTTGCATTTATAGTAGGTAACAATATTAGTCATGGCTGTTCTTTGAATTCGCCTGTTCTGACTAACCCAGTTCCTATTATTTGCCTTGCAAAAAATTGCCTTGTGCCCAAATTGTTGACAAGAGTAGCAATACCCTTGAAAGAAATTATGTCTCCTGAAATTGTTATTTACTCTCTTTATTTGAGTCATGCAATGTACAACCATGTGACCAAATCTATGACACGCATAACATCTATCATGAAATTTACTTTTATTCGACTTCATGGGTCCCAAAAAATTCTTCTTCTCAGTCTGAATATAATTTTCTGTTTCTGCATATTCATCACTTACGAACTCATGATCTGAAGTACTTTCTTCAACATGACTCTCTTTCTTTTGAAATCTCTTGCTATATTCCCCAACTTGTTCCTTATGAGGCTTAACAAAATCGAGACCTGATTTATCTGTTGGTTTTCTTTGTCCTTCGATGAGAAATTTAACCTTCTTGGAACTATCCTGAAATCTATAGAGCTTATCCTTGTACTCTTTATTTTCTTCTTTCAAAGAAGCCATTTCCTATTCTAACTCACTATACTCCAGAATTTTAGAATCTAACTCATTCTTGAGTTCTTGTGACTTAGCCATAGATACTTCAATATTTTCTACAAGTTCATCTATCTCCATACAACATTCATCTAACTTAATCTTGAGTCTATCATTCTTCTTTCTTTCCTTTTTCAAAACACTAAGAGCATTATTGAGTTCGCATTCAAGATCCTCTATTTGATGGTACTTTGAATCATCACAACCTTTTTCAGATTTCTTATCACTGGAGGTGCTACCTTTTTAAAAAACCATACATGCATCTTCATTGGGGTTTTTTGAAACATCCTCATACATACTAGCAGCCAGATCATTATTTCTGCAATCATCCTCAAGGTGCCCAAAATTTCCACATCTAAAACATTTCATGATAATGAAATTATGTTTCGGTTCTTCCCATTTTTTCAAAATGAACAACATCTCATTTTCATCATCACTAGAAGAACTATCACTTTCACTGCTAGAACACTTACTTGCTTTGTCTAAGTAGAAGCTCTTTTTATTCTTGTGAGAATGCCTCTTTCCATGATTGTTGTACTCATATTTTCTTTTTTGATGATTGTTGTACTCATTTTTGCTCTTTTTGAAATACCTATGCTTTTCAGAATCCTTGCTTTTAACATCCTGTATATCTTCATCACTTTCATCTTTAGAGACAGTACAGTCAGTAGCATAATGACCAAATTTCCCACAGTTGAAGCATCTTATATTTTTTTTGCTTTTGTGCTTTCTGGAAAACTTGCCTTTCCTGCTGTAATATGCCTCTTCCTCACTAGAAGACTCATCACTTTCTTGAATTTGTTTGCCCTTCGATTTCTTGATAGCTTTGAAAGCTGCCTCTTTCTTTACATCAACTTTTACTTGAGTTCTCAGCTCAAAAGCTGCAAGAATACTATGGAGCTCATCCTTTTTCAATTTATCTAAATCTTTAGCTTCCTCAATAGCAGAAATATTTTCACTAAATCTATTACGAAGGGATCTTAAAATCTTATCACACACATCATTTTCAGCAAGTTCAAGACCTAAATCTTTCATAGAATTAACAACTTCATCCATCCGGAGCATGTAGTCACTAATATTTTCATCATCATTCATCTTGAGTTGTTCAAACATACCTTTAAAATGTCTCAACTTGGCCTTTCGAACATTCACATCACCAGTGTGAACAACCTGCAATTATTTCTACATTTCACTAGCTGTCTTGCAGTGAATAACTTTAATGAGATCTGCCTTTTGTAAACCCTTCAAGATTGCATTCATGGCTTTTGAATTGCTATGATGTAGAAGCCTGTCTTCTTTAGTGTAAGGACCATTTGCAGGAATGGTATACCCATCTTCAACAACTTCCCATACCTCATTACCAAGTGCCATTAGATAGACTTTCATTCTTGCACTCCACAGACCAAAATCTGATCCGTCAAGAATATGTGCTGCATTGCCACTCGAGTAGTCCATTGTGTTCTTTGTAAACTTTTCCTTCAAGCTGTTAAACTTTTCGAAGGCACTGGCTCTGATACCAATTAAAGAACACAAGCTTATACTGAGAGGGGGGTGAATAGTATAAGACTTCTTTTTAATTTATCTATTAAAATAGATTTCAAACCATTAACATGAAGAATAAGATAGTAGTAATAACAGCAGTAAAATAGTGCATAAGAAGCAATCCACAATAAGACACAACAATTTACGTGGTTCACCCAAGGTGGGCTACTCCACGGATAAAACTTTTCCTCTAAAAGTTATATCAAAACCTTTGGGAATCCTTCCCGATTATAATGTTTATGAGCCTTAGCTCAAAGGAGACACCTTCCCATAAATTTTCTTTTCTAGTGATCCTCTAGAAGACCTCTATCTCTTTTGCCCTTAGCAAGTGGAACTCTTTCCATAGAAGACACCTGTCTTCCCTGCTCTGGCTGGAGATCTCTGTCCTCAACTCTGTCACAGCAAACTGGTCCTCTTTTTTGCACCAAAACATAGTCCTTCGGTCTGGCACAATTCTGTCCTCTTCCTCTGTTCTTTTTTGCACTTGATTGGAGAACAACTTTACACTGTCTGCACAACTACAGCAGCACAGTCTTCTTAAATTACAACCGCACTATCTTATCAACTTCTGTGCAACCACAGTAATGCAATCTTTGCAAACACTATAGCATTCAAATGTACAGCAACTTATGCGCTTATGTGTAACCACAATAGCTCACTCTTTTCACATAATTTTCAACAGCACATTCTTCGTGCATACAACAGCACAGACTTCGACACTTATCAGATTCAGTGAAATGCACTCTAATGCTGCAGTCGAACTTCGCTCTCTACTTTTTTGATGATCGAATCTCACTTGTTGCACTAACTCTGCGGATGCCTCACTTCGAATGCCCACACCGATCGATTCTAAAAATTGCTCAAACAGTCCTCCTTTAATACTCACAATCTCAAGATGAAATATTGTTCTTTAGTCGACTGTTCAAAATTCTAACATGTTGGTTGTAAAACTTTATATTTTGTCGGCCAAGGTTAACTTCATCGACTTCAAATGCCTCTGTTGTTCTATGGCTTTTCTCGTGCGACACTCAAACATGTCGCGATATCGCTACGCCTTTGTCTGTCGTACACCTTCTTTGGTTTGTTGTCGCAAAATTGTGACACTGCAGCCTTTGCTGACATCATCATGAATCTTATCACGAAATCACGATGCTCTAGACTTCACTGCCTTCTTCTCCGTTGCTGTCGTGAAATTGCGACACTACAGCCTTTGCTGAAATTCATCATGAATCTTGTCACGAAATCGCGACGCTCTAGACTTCACTGCATTTTTCTCCGTTGCTATTGTGAAATCATGACACTACAACCTTTGCTGACGTCATCATGAATCTTGTCACAAAATCATGATGCTCTAGACTTCATTGCCTTGTTCTCCATTATTGTCACAAAATCACGACACTACAGCCTTTGCTGACGTCATCATGAATCTTGTCACGAAATCACGATGCTCTAGACTTCACTGCCTTCTTCTCCGTTGCTATCGTGAAATCACGACACCTTTGCCTCTTGTTGACGTCATCATTATTCTTATCGCAAAATCACGATGCTCTGGACTTCAAAGCCTTCTTCTCTGCTACTATCATGAAATCACGACACCTTTGCCTCTTGTTGACGTCATCATGCAACTCTGTCACAAAATCGTGACACCTCTTGCTCCTTCATCCTTTTCTTGGTTTGCACTAGCAAAAATGAAACATGTCATGAAATCGCGATGCTTTCGCTACCTTAAGCTCTTTCTTGTCAACTTCTCGCGAAACTGGAACATGTCACAAAATTGTGATGCTTTTTCCAAATGCAAGCTGCCAACTCAACCTATCGTGAAATCATGACACTTTATGCATCCGTACAACTTCTTCGAAACTTGTCACGAAATCGTGACGCTTTTGCCAACTGCAAGCTGCCAACACAACTTGTCATGAAATCATGACACTTTCTGCATTTGTACAACTTCTTCGAAACTTGTCACGAAATCGCGATAGTTTTTCCCGTTCTGCCTCTGCCTTCCTGCATGTCGTGAAATCGTGACACTTTTGCCTGCTTTGCTTCTGCCTTCCTGCATGTCATGAAATCGTGACACTTTTTCCCGCTTTGCTTCTGCCTTCCTGCATGTCATGAAATCGTGACAGTTTTGGCCAAAATTTCTCTCTCCTTAAACATGTCGCGAAATCATGACAGTTTTTCCAGCAGCCTGCAAACTTTGTCTAACTTATATTTTTTTTGGATTTTTGGCAACTGGGCTACTCTAATTTTCTTGGAGACTTACTGACTAACTGAAACCTTCATCAAAACACATCCTTTAGACATAAAAAAAAATTGCTCCAAGAACTCCTTGACATCAAAAACATCTACCAATAGCTCCTTGACATCAATGACAACAACTAAACTTAGGCAAATGCAATGTACTCAAGGTACCCAAAATTGCTAACAAGAAGAAGACCTATGGCTCCTACGGCAACATGGCAAAGACCATCACCCAGGTTCAATTATCCCTTTTCTTGTTTCTGTTTTAAATGCAATGGCTATGGACATAAAATCTCAGACTGCAAATATAATGTAAGACCAAGGAATTTCACTAGTAGAAATGCTTTTTCTCCTCTGATGAATTATACAATAGAATGTTATAACTGTCATAATTTTGGGCACATTGCAAGAAACTATGGAAGTACATTTGCATCAAATCAGTTTCAAGGAAGAAAATTTCAACCAAATAGGATGAGACAAAATAGAAAAATTCCCAAAAAACATGCACAAGCTATTGATAAGGGAAAGGCAAAACAAGAGCCCAAAACTACTATCAAAATGGAGTGGAAAGAAAAAGAGCGACTTAAGGAAGAAAAGGAATCCTTAATCGTACAAAAAACATTTAAAGCACAGAATAGATATGTACCATGGATACTTGATAGTGGATGCTCCAGTCATATGACAGGTGATAAATATAAATTTGAGAAGTTACGAAAATATGAAGGTGGTTCAGTAAAGTTTGGAAATAATGATGGAGCTAAGATAGTTGGAAAAGGTTCAGTTAAAATTAGTGACGGAAAAATTAAGTCAGAAGAAGTCTTGTTTGTGGATGGTTTGAAACATAACTTGTTGAGCGTAAGTCAGATTTGTGATAAAGGTAATGAAGTAGTTTTTAAGAAGCAGGGTTGTGAATTCAGAAAAAAAAACAGTGGAAAATTGATAGCAATTGGATCAAGGACATCTGGAAACCTGTATACGCTCTTAGAGACTTTAGAAGGAGCTTGTTTTATTAGACAGGAAGAAGAAAATTGGTTGTGGCACAAGAAACTTGGTCATATCAATTTTGATAATCTAGTAAAAATCAACTCAAAAAGGGCAGTGAGAGATATTCCCACCATCAACAAACCTACAAACATCATTTGTGCTTCATGCCAAAAGGGGAAGCAAACTAGAGTCACATTCAAAACAAAAGAGTACTACACAAGCAAACCTTTGGAACTAATACACACTGATTTATGTGGACCCATGAGAACACAAAGCATAAATGGTGACAAATATTTTATGTTGTGCATTGATGACTATTCCAGAATGACATGGATATTTTTCTTGAAGCATAAATTAGAAGCTTTTGAAATGTTCAAGACTTTCAAAAACCAAGTTGAGAATGAAATAGAAAAGAGGATCAAATGTTTAAGATCATATAGAGGAGGAGAATTCATTTTAGAGAAGTTTATAGAGTACTGTGAAAAATATAGTATTAGGAGACAGTTTTTAGCAGCTAGGACACATCAGCAGAATGGAGTGGTAGAAAGAAAGAACATGACAGTGCAGGAAATGGCATAGACTATGTTGGCTAAAAGTAGAGTAGCAAACATATTTTGGAAAGAAGCAGTCCATACTATGGTGTATATCCAAAATAGGTACATTCTGAGAACACATGAATGCAAAACTCCTTATGAGTTGTGGTTCGGTAAAAGGGCAACAACAAAATACCTCAAAGTTTTTAGCAGCAAGTGCTACATCAAAAGAATTGAAGATAATCTTGGTAAGTTTGAAGATAGAGCAAATGAAGGTATTTTTGTTGGTTATTCATCAAAAAGCAAAGCTTACAAATGCTAAAACAAGAGGCTAAAGAAAATTGTGGACAGTGCCGATGTTAAATTTGATGAAGGTAGAGAACGAGTAATTAGCTATGAAAAGAACTACCCAATTTATGAAGAGGTTATTGAAGGAGATGAGGAAAACGAAATGAAAAAGATACAGAAAATTGACTCAAATGATTTAAGTTGTGACTCAGAAGTGGAAGAAAATAAAAAATTCAAAACAGACAGTTGGCAAAAAAATCATCCTAGAGAGAAAATAATTGGAGACCCTAAAGTTGGTGTTCAGACAAGAAGAAGAGTAGTAAGTAACTACTCTCTATTATCCAACATTGAGCCCAAAAATGTTGCTGACGCAAGCAAAGATGAAAGTTGGATGAAGACAATAAATGAAGAATTAGATCAGATCAAGAAAAACAAAACTTGGGAGTTAGTACCTAGACTTGCAAATAAAAATATAATCGAGACTAAATGGATTTTTTGAAACAAATTGAATGAAGATGGATAGGTAGTCAAAAATAAAGCAAGATTGGTATGTAAGGGTTATGCACAAGTTGAAGGCATTGACTTTGAGGAAAATTTTGCACCAGTAGCTAGACTAGAGGCAATTAGAATGTTTTTGGCTTTAGCAGTCTACAAGAATTTCAAAGTTTATCAAATGGATGTGAAATATGCGTTTTTGAATGGGAAACTTGTAGAAGAGGTTTATATTGAGCAACCAGATGGTTTCCAACTTGGTGATGATCCCAAATTGGTTTGCAAGTTGAAGAAAACATTATATGGCTTAAAATAGGCACCCTGAGCATGGTATGCAAGGTTAGACAACTATCTCAACTCAACAAGGGTTTAAGAAAGGTATGGTGGATAGTAATTTTTATGTCAAAATAGAAAATGGGCATCTTTTTTTTCTTGTTATATACGTAGATGATATCATATTTGGTAGCAACAAATATGAGTCGTGTAAATATTTAGCAAATAAGATGCAGAAAGAATTTGAAATGTCAATGATTGGTGAACTTTCGTATTTCCTCGGGTTGCAAGTTAATCAAAATAAGAAGGGCATATTTATTTCTCAAGTTAAATATGTGAAAGAGATGTTAAAAAAGTTCACAATGGAGGATTGTAAGCCAGTTAGCACTCCCATGACGATAGGTTGCAAGTTGAGCAAGGATGACAAATCTCCACCTGTTGATCAAACCATGTACAAATCTATGACTGGGAGCTTACTGTACCTGACAGCTACTAGACCAGATATTTTGCAGGTAGTATGCATGGTAGCATGATTTTAGGCTAATCCCAAGGAGACTCATGTGATAGTAGTGAAGAGGATTCTTCGGTACCTCAAGGGTACTATGGAGTATGGGTTATGGTATTCGAAAGGTAAAGACTTCACCCTTATTTCGTATTCAGATACAGATTGGGCAAGAATTGTTGATGACAAAAAGAGTACCAGTGGAGGTGCATTCTATCTTGAAGACAAATTGGTCGCATGGCACAGTAAGAAAAAAGAGTCAGTTTCTTTATCGACAGTAGAGGTAGAATATATTGCAACGACAACATGTTGTATGTAGGTATTTTGGATGAAACAAACCCTGAAAGATCTTGGTATTAGCTTCAGTGAGCCAATATCAGTTAAGTGTGATAACAATAGTGCCATTAACATCTCTAAGAATCTGGTTATGCATTCATGCACAAAACACATTGCTATCAGGTATCACTTTTTGAAAAAGAAAGTTGCAGAAGGTGAGGTTAAGTTGGATTTTGTTCCAACTACAAAGCAAGTAGCAGACATCTTCACAAAACCATTGCCCAAGGAAGTTTTTGATTACCTTTGCAATAAATTGGGAGTGGTCACACTTCCCAAGAATTGACTAGCTACAGGGATCACATTCTCAGGGGGAGCATTTAAGTATTTGATTATCTTTTTGCTCATGTTCATGATTTTTGCTAAGTGTAATAATTTTTTCTTGAGAATGTTGTGCATGGACTCAGGGGGAGTCTGTAGTAGCCCTTTGGTATTATTGTCAAAGGGGGAGAAGAGTTACAGGAAATTGCACATGTGTTACCAACAATTCCAAAGGGGGATATTGTTGAGCAAGGTGCAAAAACAATATTGTCATTGTTGTCAACACGATCGGATAGATCCGTTGATGTAGTGGACAGGAAGTTCAAAAGCTATTCAGATGCAGAAGATATGAGTTCAAAGGTTATTCAGAGTATGTACAGTGATTTTCCAAGAAGACCAAAGTGGCCCATATGCAAAAGATCAAAGAAAAAAAACAAGTAAGAAAAGTGTCACGATATCGCGACATATACAGCAAGCAAGAAAAACTGTTGTGATTTCACGACATGTTGGAAGAGAGAGAAAAAGCAAGAAAAACTATCGTGATTTCGTGACATGTTGGAAGAGAGAAAAAGCAGGAAAAACTGTCACGATTTCACGACATGTTGGAAGAGAGAGAAAAAGCAGGAAAAACTGTCACGATTTCATGACATGTTGGAAGAGAAAAAGGCAAGTGGAAAAATTGTCGTGATTTTGTGACATGTTGGAAGAGAAAGAGAAAGCAAGAAAAAGTGTCGCGATTTCGTGACAAGTTCGAAGAAAGAGAACAAATAATAAAAGTGTCACAATTTTGTGACATCTCGTATTTTTGCGACTAAAATAGGAGAGAGAAAGTAAGTTTGAAAAGTTTCACGATTTCGCGACATGTTGGAAGAGAAAGAGAAAGCAATAAAAAGTGTCGCAATTTCGCGACAAGTTCAAAGAAAGAGAACAAGTAAGAAAAGTGTCACGATTTCGTGACATGTCGCATTTTCGCGATTAAAATAGGAGAGAGAAAGTAAGTTTGAAAAGTGTCATGATTTTGCGACATGTTGGAAGAGAAAGAGAAAGTAAGAAAAAATTCATGATTTCACGACAAGTTCGAAGAAAGAGAACAAGAAAAGTGTCATGATTTCATGACATGTCGCATTTTCGTGACTAAAATAGGAGAGAGAAAGTAAGTTTGAAAAGTGTTGCAATATCGTGACATCGCATTTTTGCGACAAAAAAAAGAGGAAGCGTACGAAAGCAGAACTGTCACGATTTCATGATAAAAGTAGAAAGCAAGACTTTGAAAGCAGAAGTGGCATGATTTCATGACAAAAGCAGAGAAGAAGACTTTGAAGGCAGAAGTGTCGTGATTTCATGACAAAAGCAAAGAAGCTAAGTACAGAAGTAGAAGTGTCATGATTTCATGACAAAAGCTAAGTTGAAGACTACGGAGGCAGAAGTGTCATGATATCATGACAAAAGCAAAGTCAAAGTCTATGGAAGCAGAAGTGTCACGATATCGTGACAAAAGCAAAGAGGAAGTATACGGAGGCAAAAATGTCGTGATATCACAACAAAAGAAAAGACAAAGTCTATGAAGGCAAAAATGTCATGATATCATGACAAAAGAATAGAGAAAGCATACGGAGGCGAAAGTGTCGCGATATCGCAACATGTATTTTCGCGACAACAACAAAAAAAGAAGCTATAGAGGCAAAAATGTCACAATTTCATGACAGGTCGTAAATGCACAAGTCAAGGAGAACCCGACTGAAATGAGAAGTATGACAGTGGACCAACATCACTACGACATTTACAGGGGTAGTTACAGAGTGATTTCATACTTTTGAAATACGAAGAGTGATCAAAAATTAGTATGGCGGTTACAGGATCTGTCTAGAATGAAATCATCAAGCAATGGATAAACTGAACATCTTCTTGAGTTGAAGTCGATGAAGACCCATGATAGCCGACTAAAATTAGGGTTTATAGTTGTTATGAAAGCCAACTAAGATTAGGATTTAGAGTCAACTAAGATTAGGGTTTTCATCATAAAAAATATTGTTATATAAGGAGGGCTGTTTGGAGAATTGACTATATGGTGGAATGTGTGTGAAATACGATCGTTGTGTGCAGAGAGCAAGTCATGTCGAATCATGTTAAGTGAAAAATTTGCAAAGAGAGTAGAGTGCGCAAAAGGGAGAATATGGTCGTGAAGTTCGACTGTAATGAAGTAGAGTGTGCAAAGTGATTGCATAGAGAGAGCAGAGTGCGTAGAGAACGCAAAGGTGAAGAAGACCAATCAGGGTCTTGCAAAAGCAAAGGTATCTTACTGTCAAACTTATAGATTCAAATTGAAGTCCAGGTTGTAGCTTGGCATTAGGGGTTGGTGCTCCTTTATGTTGGTGCAGATAAATAAGGGGTTGGTGCTCCTTTTTGTTGATGTAGATAAATAAGGGGTTGGTGCTCCTTTCTGTTGGTGAAGATAAATAAGGGGTTGGTGCTCCTTACAGTGGGTGCTGGTAAATTGATTGTAAATTTGGTGCTTTGCAAAGGCTAGATTTGGATGGTAGTCCAAGCGATCAATTTTTGAGGAGTAGCCACATTGGTGAACCTCGTTAAATCTTGTGTTGTGTGATGCTCTTTTTTATACTTGTCTGTATCTAGTAATAAGTTTTAATTGCTATGGTATTAAGAGCTGTAAATTTAAGTGTAAAGAGCTACACTGATTCACCCCCCCCCCCTCTCAGTGTCATTGTAAGACTAACAAAAAATGCCATAGAAGCCTTGACATTGAAATAATACATAGAAGCTTTAATATTGAAGAAGAATTCGATAAGAATATTTGATTTAGAAGTAGACTAAATATTTTAGTACTAATATATTTGTTGCAGGAATAGAAGATTCAGTGAGTTGGGAGACTTCCTACAAGAAATTTAGGAAGATCATCTTCTTCAAAATCATCTTATCCTGAAGCAAAAGATAAGATATCATGATAAGATCTCATTAAAGAACTTCCAGTCTTGGAAGAATAATAATAAGGACTAGAAGAGTCATGCTCGAAGCCATAAGAAGCAAAATATGAATATCTAGGAGAAGATATTACCATCAAAACTTCTAGAAGTAGAAGATTCAAGAAAATGTTTCAAGTAGGACCATCAAAATATTCCATATAAAATACCTTATGAAGATCTCATCGAGCATCCAGGAAAGGCTAGGAAAGCATTTTTGAAGATCAAGAGAGTTCTTTGAGAACTCTTTGGAGAAATCCACTATCTAAGTTAAGTCCCTGACAGTGAAGGACTTGGGATAATTATTGCTACCTAACAACAAGCCCAAGAGAATAATTTTTCAAGGATTGCCAAATCCTAGAATATGAATTTGGCAAGGAGTACCAAATTTGAGAAGAAGAATTTAGCAAGGAGGACCAAAACCTAGAAGAAGATCCTACTTGAAGTTAGAATTCGACAAGAAGACTTGAAGATAAAAGAATATTACCAAATATTGGATATTTGAATACTTTATCTCACAACAAGAAGTCACCTTCCTAGAGACATAGACTTCTCTAAATCTATATCAGAAGAAGGAGAACAAAAGAGGAGAACAAGCCACCAAATCCTAAGCTCATAAAAGAAAGTTTGAGATAATCATTTGGTGAAGGAGGAGTTGTGTAGGACATCCTACTTGAAGTAGCAACTTGGTGTTTTTAGACACCAAGGTCTACATCCTCTACAAAGGTGGGAGAAGAGCTATAGAAAAAGGTATGCAACTTATGGTGCAAAATGATTCATTAAATTGAACTATTTAAAAGATTTATTAGAGCACCTGAATATTGGATTAAAGTTGTAAAAAGGAAATTATATTACAATATTCTAAAGTGCAAAGGAAAATAGATTCTTTTTAAGGATTCAATTGCACATTTATTAGGAGTTTATTAGATTTTATATTAGTTTCTATAAAATACCTATTATCTATTTTTGAAAAAGAAGACCAAGTCCTACAACATTGATTGTAGTGAAATTGTAGAATAACTCCTAAAGATTTATTTTAGGTTATTATTGATTAGTTGTAGTATATTATTCGAGCATGACTTTGAGAGTTGATTGGAGTGATAAGGTGTAATATTAGTGTATTTAAAAAAACTATTATACCACTCTAAAAAATAAAAATAGTTTTGTGTTTCCTGAAAGGCACAAAGTTTGTTTTGTATCAAGTTTCTAAAGACTATTGAAGCACAAAAATCTACAACTTGAAGTGGCCAATAGAAGCCACCAAAAGGGTTAGAATCCTCCAATATATTGGGGAAGAATTTAACTAACCAAAAATAGAAATAGAAGCTTATGAAAGTGATACTTGGTGAGTCTCAAAATTAAAAGCATTATAAGCTGAATGCAAGGAAAAAGAATGCAAAAAAATTACATCAATTAAAAAATATTATATCTACTATTATTGAAGCTTGGACTTGTTATCAAAAGCATCCAAGTAAAAATGGAAAGGTGTGTTTATTTTTAAATACAACCTCAAACCCTTGTATTGCAAGAAATCTGCCAAAAAACCACAATTTAAGATCTAGAAATAGAGTGCAAAAGAAGATATATTAAGAAGCTTTATTGTAATAAATATAATACATTATCTTGCACTTCTCTAATCTAGTTTTTTATAGCATAATAGTATATTTGGAAGTGCCACATTAGGGAACATTTTTCAATAGGGAAAAGAACAACCAACAAAGATCGAACGTCAAAACTCTTTCTCCCAAGCTAGAAGTAGCCATTCAAGGGCTCATCTTGTACATACATACCTAAAAAATCAAACCTAATTTCAAATCATCCATGAAACACATTTACATATACAAGTGAGTGCATATCAATCTCAAAAAAAAGGTCAAAATACTAATAGGGAAACCAATACATTTGAAGGCATAAAATAAAGAGGGAAATGCGTTACACTCGTGGTCTCCATCTTGGAGAAGACCACTCACCAAAGGAAGCATCAAAATAATATCCAAGCTCCATATCGCATCGTCCATCCACCTATGAGAAATAAAGTTTGCTTGCTGCCCAAGCAACATTGCAAAGCAAAGGGGTTATAGAGTTATAATATCCATGTTTGAAGTGTTACAATAATGGTCTCTATGAAAAATGACCCTTGAAATTCTGGTAATCATTCCTCTTAACATTCTAGAGATTTCTATGAAGGATTTATAAGCAAAGACGTGCCACTTGGTATTCTCCACCAACTTCACACAAAGCACCCATACATTATCAAATTTATCCAAGAAGCATTGAACAAATGTTTTGGAGTGTTATGTGAAGAAAGGAGCACTCACTTGTAATGGATGTGACACTTGTCACAATGCCTATGATCAATAGTGCTTAAAAGGTATCTTAAGTCCAAAATCAACATGTAGAGTGAAGCACAATAAAAGACGTTTGAAGAAGGAACATAGCGTAGTCAAGGCATGAGATAAGCAACATAAACGTTCGAAGTGCAACGTGGAAGATAAGGGGAAGTAGCATTAAAAGCTTTCCATTTTGGAAGGTCAACATTCAATGCCATACGTACAACATTCACATCAAGTTATTCCATCGAATATCCATTAAATTGAGTGCTCAAGGTACCTCTTATACACTATTATACTCAGTTGTATAAAGCACCAAATATTGAGGAGATATTGCATCCATAAGGTAAGGTCTAAATCCCATTTATTATTTCTTTCATAAGTTGGAGTTATAAGGATTATAAAATAAGGTTAAAACATAGGTTTTGAAAGCTAGGGGTGACTTATCTTATTATTTTAATATTTGCAATCTTAATTAGGAGGAATAAGGAATTCAACTTAGATTAAACTATATTGCAAATATTATTATCATTTCTCTAATTTTCCAAACTTGGGAGTCAAGGATTACTCCAAATTTATTTTATTTGGAAATTAGAAATAATCCAAGGGTTATAACTTAAGGGATTTTATTAAGGTTGGATACATTTATTTTTACTTGTCTCAAATTTCTAAAAAGTGGAAAAAATAATTCCAACATCAAAACCTCTTCAAAACTGAAATAGTTCTTAGTTCAATTAGGAGTAATAAGGTGTTGAAAAGTTGATTTTTGATTCTTGCAAAACTTGTACAAAATCAACCAAAATTGAACTATTTTTACAAAAAGCACTACGTAATTTTATTATCACTAGGGAGCCATAATGCTTGATATTAGGAAGCTTTGAAATAGCATCTAACAAATTCTTTCTTACAAAATCTCAAGTTATCGAGGGTCCTAAATATTTTTCTTGGAAAAATAAAGTGAAAGTAATTTTAGTATATGAAAAACTTTGGGATGTTGTCAAAGGTAAAACTCATAAAACTACCATAGGAGAAACAAAAATCCTAAAGTTTAAAGAAAATGATTCAAAGGCCTTAATGATAATAAATTTTTTTGTCACTGATGATATTCAACCATATATCAGTTCAGCCAAAACATTTTCAGATGTGTGGATAAGCCTAGAAAAAATATTTGAACGAAAGAATAATGCAACTATTATTCATTTACAAACTTAACTTCACTCATTGAAAATTAATAGTGGAGAGAGTATAGAATTGTTCCTAAGGAAGGTAGTAGATATTAAAAGGCAATTTTTAAATATACATGAAATAGTTAAATATGAACTTCTTACTCAAGTAACCATAAGAGCACTTCCAGATAGCTACAAGAATTTGGTAACATATTTGTAGGTACTAAGTAAAGATACATATTTTGATGATTTAGTCAATATACTTCAAGAATATGAAGTAGAAAATACTTTGAAAGATGAAATGACTAACACTGCATTAACTTTAAAAGATAATCCATAGGGAAATATTGCTTCTACAACACAAGGATGGAAAACATGGTATTACCAAATCTATAGAAATAAAGGACACAATACTAGATATTGCATATATAATCCCAAAAATCAAAACCAAAGAAATAAAAAAAATAATGGGAATTAGTTTAAGCCACAAAATACCAAAGGAACCCTCATTAGCAATAATTTCAGTGACCTGGTAATTATCATCAACTTGAATATTAGAAAAAAAGTCAGAAAGGTCACCTGGTTCAAAGGATTGAATATTTTGAAGAATTGGAAGAACCCACATAGGATTTTTAAATGAAATATCTATCATAAAATGGAACATACTATTGAAACACTAACTATTTGCTTCAATAGGTTACACAAAATGTAGAAGAAGACTATGAAGACCAAGCAGAAGAAGATGAAGAAAATCCATATTGAAGACTAAAGGCTTCAATACCAAAATAATGTAATATAGGGAGGTGTTGGAAATAATGTCTATTCCATAATTTGGGTTATGTAAATGTATCCTCAAAGATACATACATACATTAATTCCTATGCAAGTTATCTAGTGACTTCATGCAATGTAATAGATTGACAAGTATTAATGTGCAAGTTGTACATGTGTAAGGTGTCCTATGAACAACTAGATAGAGTGTGGAGCAAGAATCCAATTTTGGATATATAAGGATGACCTCTTAGATAGATATATAGGACAATCAGGAGACATCATAAAATAGCATAGGTTAGTGGATTGTGTTATTCTGATGTAGATCTGTAGATTTGTTAATGGAGTACTCACTTCCTCCATAGCTACATTATAATATTTTATATGTTTTATATTTCAGCATACTTCAATCATCTAGAAGATTTACTTTCTTGCATGTTATTTTGCATATTGTGATTGTTATCTCTCATGGATCATTCATAAAAATATAACAACAAAGTTCTAGATATCCTAGATAATCTTCACTAGATTATCTATCAATCTAGTGGGTTAAATACCGAGTCTTGGTATTCACAAGTTTTCCTGTAACTCTGTGGAGAGACTCTAGTCAAATGCAATCTTAGTATTTTTTGAAATTAAGATTTATTTTAGCCCTAACTTGTGACTCTTCATAATTCTACCACCTAGACTCTTCTATGAGTTTTTGAGAGTGACTGGTCCAATGGTGCATCAAGTTGAAAAAAAAATAGACTCAATAATAATGGTGGTATATCTATTGACCTACTATGACTAGATCTACCATGGCTCTGATACCACTGTTAGATTTTGAGGTAGATCACAATGGGAGATGGCAATCAAAATATGAAAAAATATAAAAGAAAGTAAATTCATGAGATTGCATAAATATGCTAAAAATAAAAATGATGGAAATGAACACAATATTGCTATGGAGGAAATAAACACTCCATGCAAGATGCTACATAACCATAATATGCTCCATCACTAATGGAGTCACCCACTACTCGTACTACTACCCACTAACTTGCTTATCAAACTCTTACAATGAGGGCCTCTTATAATGGAATATAGATTCCTTGGACAACATTCTACCTAGCTGTGCAAGGGACACCTTGCACATTTACAACTTACACTTTGACACTTGTGAATTTATTACAATGAATGAAGTAACTAGATAAATTCCCCTTAAAGTAATATAATGTCCTAAGTATGTACCTAGGAAGGTACATTTACATGATCCAAATGATGTAATAGACTCTAACTCTAACAAATTGCTTTCATTTTTAAGGTTATAAATACTGCTATGCAATATAACTTTAGCCTTAGATATATAAGCTACTTTATACCTACTTTCATAGTTTAATGAAAGTAAACATTTAGTGTAAATATACCTTTTAATTATACATGATAATTGGTGTTGGTATTAATGTCAATGTGTAAACTATGAGCACTAGAATTTTTGCATCTTCTCTGTGAGAATTCAATTATCTTCCTCCGAACGATGCTTTTCTAGGATGTCTCTTGCTCCTCTTAATGCACTTTGACTGTTGTGCTCAAGACTCGTTAGAGATGTGCTTCTTCTCTCTCTCCATAGTATTTCTAGTGGTATCTATTAATATGCACTCCTTATTGAACCAAGTGCCAAGTGGTACTTTTACATTGCTCAACACCTCTCCTTAGGTGGTGGTGCCCTATTATTAACCCTACAAGATGTAACTCCATGTGGTAGAGGTATAAAATATGTTAGCTAATGCATTGAGCATTGAAGATGCTCCTTTTATGAGCATTGAGGTAATAATGTGGGCATTAATCCTCTTGAGAACTTTTTTATGTCTCTTGCAAGTGTTAGAATAGTTTTTTCTTCTTCTTTCTTGTGTACTAAGTGGAAAAATATGCCTTACTCCTTTAGGGTAAATGTATATGCTCTTTTACATGTGTTCAAGATACTAAAATGTCTCTTATTATCATGATGCCCTTTCAATTCTATTACAAGCTATATCAAGCTTTTTATAGTATACATCCAACTCATTCTTGCTCTTCAATGTAAGGTGATTCTTCCTCTTTGATGTTAGCTCCTTCTTGGTGGTGGTGGAACTTGCTACGTTGGATGGTATTTGGATTCAATGTGGATGATTCATCCAAGCTATTCCTGCGTATGCTTGGTAACCTTTGATTGTAATACTATATTTGCACTTTAATTTTAGCCACTTATGTTAAGTAGTCTTTGTGTTGTCTTCCTTCTTACTTGTACTCCTTGTAATGGTGTTATCTTACACAAATTTCTTGAACCGATGTAGGTTTATTCCTTGTGCACTCTATAGGTACTAAATTTGATTGAATTAGAACTGAATTCGGTGTATTTTGGCACCTCCAATGGAAGGATATTGAGCCCTTGAATGGCTCTATATTTTTATATTGGAGATACTTCTTTAGACTGTGCAAAACACCTACTTTAATGGCTGGAATATGGGTAATGTAGTCTCTTTTATAGTGCACCTTTTTCTTGATGATGCAGCCCCTTGTAGAATATAATAGGCTCATTGTACTAGTGTACTTAGACACTCCAACTTATGTGATTGATTTTCTATGTAGAGTAGGGTGCAATCATGTAGATAAATGTGCCTTGACATACACCAAAACTTGAGACTTTTATGGTCTCTTTTTGAAGCTTTCACACCTATTTGATAAGTCAGTTTTATTCTCCAATCTATGGAGGTTCTATTGCTCTTTTGGTGGCTCAATAATGTCTCTAGACACTTTACTCTTACCCTATTTTGTGCACTAAAACTTCCTTCTTGATAAACTCTTAATGCACTTTAAAACCTTAAGGGTAACCAATATAATACACTAATTATAACTTCAACTTAATGCACTTAAGAATAGCTAGAATAGTGTAATAGTAACCTCATATTATTTCTCCTTCAAATTAATTTGTAAGATGCACTAATAATAACTCTCAAATGCACTATAATATCTACAAATATCATTTAAGAGTAATGTCTTTCTTGCTTTAAGTAGATAATAGGAAGATGATATTTTTATTTCTTACAAAATATATCTAACTCCTATTTTGATGTGCAGGTTTTATCCTTATAAGAAACTACCTTCTGCACTTCCTTGAATACTATAATATGCAACCTTCTCTTTACAACTTTTAAACCCTAATAAGGTTCCTAATAGAACTTGATAACGGACCAAATAATTAAAGTTCAACTAATGAACCTTCTTGCATCCAAGTTGCTTACCTTAATGATTTCTGTAGATGAAATATTACAAAGTGATTAAATTCACCTTATTTCTACCTTTTACTTGATGAAAATACAACTCTTCTAGGCTATCCAAAACATCTCTATAGCTCACCTATTTGTAGTTTTGAAACTTCTCTAACTTGCTATCTTGAAACTATAGTTTTGTAGCTTCAACTTTCCTTTATAATGCACTCTATAAATTTGAAGTTTCATAGTTAGTAATGTTTTACTAATTGCTACTATTTCACAGTCAATTATTTCATCTAAATGATATCCTTGAGCCTCAAAAATTTTGTAGGTAACTCCTCCAAATTGTAGTTGAGAGTTTCCTTCAAGAATCCTTCAATTATTTTTCTATAGAAACTAGCTGATCTCCTTTCTCCAAATGAGACTTCTAGCCTTCAAATCTAATCTTCAAATCCATAAAATTTGGTAGCTTCTTCTATCTCCTTTATCCTTCAAACTACTTATCAAATTCTAACTTTAATCTAGGCCTTCTTATCAAGAACCTAAAAATATTGAGGTCCTCACCAATCTCCTTTAAAATTTGGTAAGATTCTTGTCAAATCCTTCTCTCTTGGGCTTGTTGTCGGATACCAATAATTATTCCAAGTTCTTTACTATCAAGAACTTCTCCTTGGTAGTAAATTTATCCAATGAGTTCTCCTAGGAACTTATCAAATGGCCTTCTTTGAATCTCCTTCAATGAGGCTCTATAATCCTTCTCCTTGAGTTGAGACCTATTCTCTAGGGTCTTCACTCTCGTAGCTTCTCTAGTCTTTCTTAATAAGATATTTATTTCAATATTCTACTATGGAAGTTTTGCAATGATATCTCCCTCTCGGATCTCCAAAATCTGCTACTTCTAGAATAAGAACTAGATTTTTGCTAGTCCTTCTCAATCTTCAATCTTCCAAGACTAGAAATTCTTCAATGAGACCTTATATGGGTCTTCTCTTCAAATTTCATTGGATATCTCTAATATCCAATATTCTTAGGAATTTTTTTTCTTGAGTGTCTTCCTTATTGAATTTTATCTTATTTCTAGGACCTCCTCCTTGATTTACAATCTTCAATATTCAATGGAAATCACCAACCTTCTGTTGGAAATTTGAGCATATTAGGTTGTCATTGATGTCAAAATGGCAAAGAAAAGTTTGAAGGCCAAGTTTGAGACTATGTGCAAAAAGAGAGCAAGTGAAAAATAATAATATTATAATATTTTAATATTATAATATCTGGCCAACAGGGCCTTTCAAAAGGAAA
This sequence comes from Wollemia nobilis, assembly GCA_028583015.1. Lineage (NCBI taxonomy): Eukaryota > Viridiplantae > Streptophyta > Pinopsida > Araucariales > Araucariaceae > Wollemia > Wollemia nobilis. The sequence goes on from JAQPPZ010016925.1 coordinate 10,093,761, forward strand.
AGAAAGCAAGTTTAAAAGAAATAATATTATAATAATTTGTATTATAATATATGGGACAAAGGTTTAAATATTCATTAAATGGTAGAAAATGGTTATCCTTAATAAAATATCCAAAAATATTTTGATATTTAAATTATAATATTTAAATTCATTGAATTTAAATTATTATAATTAAAATATAATATAAATAAAAAACCAAATTTTGATTTTAAATGCATTGACGTTAGAGGTGAATGCCTTCAAAGGCATATTAATAGTGCAAAGACTAAGGTGGAAAGTGTGTTCAATAATAGATATATCATTTGCCTTGTGCATCGATCGAATCATGATAGAGAAGAATAAGTCAATCAAATTCTTCTAGGAGGAGGAGTTTGTTGAAAATCATGGAGAGTGTAAAAATAGTTCCAAAGCATTTGTAGGTGCAGATGGTAGTTGAGGCTTGGCTAAGGTATTCATGGAGGTTGGTATCGATTTTGAATCCCACATAGTTTGTTTTTACAAAAAAGGAAAGAGATTTTTATTTTCGACAAACTTAATGAGAAGCAGACATTGTATGGGAGAGAGTGTACTTTGGTTCTTATGTGGGTGCATAGTGCAGGTGGTAGCCTAGCTTTGGATAGGTTGTTGTGGTGGTTAAGGTCATAGTTTTTATTTTGATAGTGTCTATTGATATTCGTGCAAATATTTTTATGGCGTGGGACAATTATTAAGGTATATAATTTTTGAGTTAAATCTTTCAAAGGTTTTGAAAAGCAAAAATTGTATTGAGGCTACATAATATTGAAAGGGCCAAGTGTGGAATTGTTTAGGGAGTCATAAGGTGCGTTAATAAAATATTTTATTTTGGGTTCTTAGGAAATAAATCAACTATTGGAGATTATAAGGTGTAAAAAATGAACTTTTTTTTTTATGTGTGTTGAATATTATTTTGAAAGTGAAGGAGTAATAAGGTGTACAAAGTGAAAAAATTCTTTTTATATGTGCATTAATTTGAAAGGGGTAAAATTTTATTTTATGCTTTTATTTGTGACTTGACATTTTATTGTATTTTTTGTATGGTGAAATATTTTTTGAGGTGAATATTCTTGTGGAGGTTTTGAGATAGACTGTTGCTATCTAACCTAGAATTAGAAAAAGGATTTGGTTGTAAGTAAAATAGGTTTTGAATACATATCTCCATCAAAGCAAAGAGGTATGGGCACATCATCCTTTTTTTGAAGTGTTTTTTGGATTGAATGTTGTGAAATATAAGGTGGAGTGAAAAGGATTGTTTAATAAGCATTGTTGGAAATATTTGAGTAAGTTTTTATATGCTTCATTGGTGAATGTTTAGAGAATATTTGAGATAGATATTGAGAATTATTTGAGTTAGGGTTTGAGACCCACATTGTGCTCTTTGTTTGAATAAGTATGAAAACACTTGTTTAGGGTTTGTGAGCAAGTTGTGTTTCATTGGTTGAATGATTAAGTGAAAATTCTTGAGCATTGGTTTTGAGTGATATTAAAAGTGAATGTGCAAATATTAGAAAATAAATTTGTGACAGCAGAAGTGTAGACCAGAAAGATAGGTGTGAGGTGCTATATTGAATCTATATTTAAAATAGAAATAAAAGTAAGACATGTGGGAGAAACAGAATTAATGATTGAGTAGAATATATTGAGTTTTGATAGAGTACATCATTCTCTATATGTTCTAAAGGTTAAACAAATTCTGGATAGAATATGTCTAAACTACTTCAAGTTAAATAAATTACTTTGAATATTAGACAAAGCATTTGATAGCATTGTGAGGAAGAATTGAGATTGATTGAGCATATTTTGTGAGATGTTTTGAGCATGTTTTAGAGCAGGTTTGAGCATGTACTAGAGTATATTTGAGTAAGTATTAGAGAAGGCTTGAAGGTATATTTGAAAGTCTTGGTGAAATCTTGAGAGGAGATTGAGCAAGTTCTTGAGAGAAATTGAAGGTAGATTTGAGCAAGTTTTTATGAAGGCTTGAGAGCATATTGAGCAAGTTATTGAGAGAACTTGAAGGTATATTTGAGAAATTCTTGGTGAAGGCTTGAGAGCAGATTGAGAAAGTTCTTGAGAGGACTTAAAGTATATTTGTGCAAGTCTTGGTGAATACTTGAGAGAATATTGAGCAAGTTCTTGAGAGGGCTTGAAGGTAGATCTGAGCAGAGTTTATCGATTGATTTAATCAAACTTCATGTTAAGGCTTGGGGATATATTTGTGACATAAGTTAGTGTAGATTTATGAGCAAATTTATGAGTAGAGATAGAGCATATTTGTACTAGACTTGGGACAGAGTTTGGTGCAAATTTGAGATAGAGTTGAAAGTAAGATTTGGAGGTGATAGAGTAAAGAGGACAACAATATCCAATGGATAGAGATCCATTAGCCAGGGTAGTGAGGATAGAGGTATTTTGTGGAGAGAGATCCATAAGCTAGAGCAGTGGGGGCAGAAGTCTTCTAGAAGATCATCAACCAAAGCAAGGAGAAATAGTTATCTTATGGATAGAGATCCATGAACCAAAGCAAGGGGAAATATTTCTCCTATGGATTATGATCCGTAAACTAGTTGGGAAGATAGATTTATTCTATGGAGAGAGATCCACGAACCAATTGAGGAGATAGAGGTCTCCTGCATAAAGTTCCATAAACCAAATAAAAGAGGAAAGAGTTCTCCTGTGGAGGGAGATCCACAAATTAGAGCATAGGGGATTGGTGTCTCCTTTGGACAAAGGTCCATAAACATTGTAATAGGAAATTTATTCCCAAGAATATTTGTTGAGAAAATTTAGTAGAAATATTTTCTTCATGGAGTAGCCCACATTGGGTGAACCATGTTAAATTGGTGTCTCTATTGTGTGTGATTATTTTTGCATTGCTTTAATTACTGCTATTGATATTACCATTGATAATATTGGATAATATTGTTTGAGAAAGAAAAGTGAAAGTTGATCTTATACTATTCACCCCCCTCTCAGTATAAGCTTGTGTTCTTCAGGAACATAGTGTAACTAGAATACTTGAGAAATTGCAATATAAAATCACACAGACACAAAGAGATTGCCTAAAATAATGAAATCCTTTATATATTGACTCTTGCGATATAAATTTACAATGTTTTGGATTGCCCCAAGTAGCTTGGGTATAATGTTACAATATTGGACTCAATGTGATACAAATTTCTCTCTGGGAGTTTTCTAGATCTTTCGTAATGTAGAATGCTCTCCTCGTATCCAGTTGCAACTTCAAAAGGTGAGTGGGATTTGGTATCCAGCATGGGACCACTCCAGCTTCAGCAGCCTATCCAAGATACCTGTTACCTGCACACATGCAAACCAGCAAAGGGGATTAGTAGCACCCATATATTCAAGCAATAAATCCAATGCTACACATAAAACCTATTACCGATATGGATGAACAATAGAAAGCGCAAAAAAAATAACAAATAAAACCTTGCTTACTATTCGGATCGCTAATATTTGTCGATGAAACCCGCTTCTATTCTCAGGACTGTGGAACCATGAAAGCACGATAGCGGGATGGAAACCGCGGACCTATAGTTGTGAAACCATGGATGCGCATTTTTGACCGTGGAATCGCAGATGGGTGGTTTCAGTTGAATGAAATATTACCTCGAAATCCAAGCCAACGGTCAGAGTTTGGCTTGCACCCTCAACTTCTCGTCGGTTCTAGATCTAATTCGAAAGCCTATCATTATACAGATTCAACTATCTCTGTTTGGTGGACTGATGGTGTATTTATAGGTTGACTAGTACTTTGGAGAGGAATGTGAGGTGGTAAGCTTGATCTCCCAAATAGCCAATCTGGACTGCCAGGTGGAAGGGGCAGTTATAGTGAGTCAGTCAGTGTGGCTTAATTAATTGGGATGATGTGGCTCCAAGTGGAGTGGGATGTGGAATGTTGTTTTATGTGAAGGGACAAGGGGACAACAACAAAGGAGTTGTGGCATGGGTGTTGGGAATCTATCTCATGTGCAAGGACAAAGGGGACAGGAGTGGGTAAGATGTGGCATGGGTGTTGGATGAAGTGTCCAGGACACATGTCCAATGGGTAGACAAGGTATCCTAGGGTGATTTTCCTAATTAAATAAATTAGGAAAGTATAATGATGTGCAAGATTTTATATCCCTAAGTTAGAACTTAGGCATATATTTTTATTATGCAGGATTTGATGGTGAGGTGGTGAATGTGAACTGAAGGGTGCTAGATCTTGGTGTCTATAGTTACCCCTTTTTGTACTGTGTTGTGTACAACACAATGCGGTGCAAAAACTAATGACATCTAACTTTATTGGGCGAATGGGTTCACTCCTTTTTGATATTCAAAATGAATGAATTGTTTTTCATTTTGATTTTTGCTTATTTGCTTACCCCCTCAATTGGAGAATGGGTATAGGATGAAACCCACGAGCCAATTGACCAATTGTGGTTGCTGAACGGATGCGGTTGTTTGAATGATATGGTTGTGATTAAAATGTATGTTATGTTGACCAACTTGATGCCCCAAGATTGGGATTTTGTGTGTTCTTGCAAATTTGCCTTTGGTTTCGTTGATGTGCATAATATGTGGTAAAATATTAACCACATTTGGAGTTCTTTTCCCCATTGACTTTAGCAATTCCTTCCAAATGATGGGTTCAAGGAACCAGTCGTTCGGGAATTTGATACTCAAGTGATTATTGATTATTACCAAATTGTGTTTGTTTGTTTTCTGCTTTTGACCCAACGGAAGGGGTTGAAGGATAACCTTGTGCAAATCTATTTTGGACACATCAAGCTCAAAGATTTAGGGATCTAGCTGATTTAATGTCATAGTGATTTGATGTTGAACGTTTGAATGAGTTTCCTTATGGTGAGATACCCATCCAACCGGATTGCATGGATTGCTAGTCGCTGCAACCGCTAGGTGTATAGGGTAATCCACTAGATACAAGGTTCACTTGAGATGATGATGATGTGAGATGTGATTTGGTGGGGTTTGCAACCTTATATATATATATATATATATATATATATATATATATATATATATATATATATATATATATATATATACAAATCACTTGAGGCAAGGGAGAAGAAAGACACCCCCACCCCTGGGGGGGGCCCCGGGAGGAGGGCCTCGGGGGGGGGGGGGGGGGGGGGCCACTATTATATAAAAAGGCAAAGGGATTTGGTTGAGGAAAAGGGAAGGGGGGGACGTTATGATTTTTTTTTAAGTAAGGGGGAAAGAGAGGAGGGGGGGTCGTCTGCGAATGGGGGTTTTGTGCCTCAAAACGCGGGTGCACGTTTTTCGTTGTGAAAAGCAACTATTTATAGGCTCATTGTCAGTTTCAAAATCATTCTGCCAGTTGTCATTTTTTATTGGCTGAAGTGATGAGTGAGATGGACGTTGGTGAGGGGAGCAGTGGTGGTGGCTCGGCTGGAGCGAAAGTCGTCGACCAGTTTGCAGAGGTAGGTGATTTGGCCTTTTTTTGTTCTGGGTTTGTTTTGCTTGTTTGAAAACTAAGTTGGGTTGGTAAATATTATTGTTTGCTCATTAAGCGGGGCTGGCAATGAACTTGTAAAAAAAAAAAAATTCGTTTTTGCTTTATTACCTAGGTAGGTAAATTGTTTTTTTTTTTTTTTTTTTTTTTTTTTTATTACCTAGGGTAGGTAAAAAAAATTTTTTTTTTTTTGTTTTTGCTTTTATTACCTAGTGTAGGTAAATTTTTTTTGTTTTTGCTTTTATTACCTAGGGTAGGTAATTTTTTTTTTTTGTTTTTGCTTTTATTACCTAGGGTAGGTAATTTATTTATTTATTTATTTTTGTTTTTGCTTTTATTACCTAGGGTAGGTAATTTTTTTTTTTTTTTTTGCTTTTATTACCTAGGGTAGGTAAATTTTTTTTTTGTTTTTATTACCTAGGGTAGGTTAAAAAAAAAATTTTTTTTTTTTTGCTTTTATTACCTAGTGTAGGTAAAAAAATTTTGTTTTTGCTTTATTTTTAGCATGTTGTGCTAAATTTCATTTTTTTTATATGTTTTATTTTCAGGTTAAGCTTCTTGATGCTCGACATAGGTGGTCGAGGACCATTTGAAAAGTGCGAAAAGCACTTTATGATGATGATTGGGCTCTACTTCAGACCATTGGTTTGGATGGTTACAGGCGGTTAGGCACCGTCCGAGCTGATGAGGATCTTCTTTTGGTGCTTGTTGAGCGTTGGGATCTAGACAGAGGCACATTTCAACTCCCAACGAGGGAGCTGACTATCACTCTTGAGGATATCTACCGTATCTTTCACGTCCCTATCGAGGGTCCTACCATTCGTGTTGGCCTTGACAAGAAGGAGGCCCTTTTCCCTCTGTTTGGTGAGATGTGGGACATCGATTGCAATAGGGGGGCATTGCATATCTGGATCTCTTTGCAGCTGGTAGCTTGGGTGCATTGCCGACCTTCATGATGTACATTTTGAGCAACATGTTGTTGCCTAATTCCATGGGATCGAGGATCTCGTGGAATCAGGTGTCTATTGTTCTTGACTTGATAGTTGATCCTCATCGATTAGCTTGGGCTCCTGCTCTTCTCTGTGAGGTTTACAACGAGCTTTATGAGGTGAAGAGGCATGGGCACAAGGGCCTAGGCTACAATTTGTTGCTCCATATTTGGTGTTGGGAGCATGTTATCATTGGTTTCCCTTTTGGTTTACCATGTGGCATGGATGCCACCTCTCCCCATGCATACAGGTGGTTGCTCAGTGAGGAGGTCAGTCGATCTACTACGAGTGCATCGGAGTTCAGAGAAATCTTGAGTTCTCTGACTAGGGACCTGATGTGTTGGCGGCCTTGGAGGGGTTTGGATTGGGCAACGGATGCAACTGAGCTTCGTCGCATTAGGCGAGGACGATGGGTTGTTGGTGCCCATTTGAGGGATATGGATTTTATCTAGTTCTCTCACGTACTACGGTAGTTTGGTCTTTTTTAGGACATTTTGGATGTGCCTGTTACGTACAGGTGACATGGCGATGAGTTGGGGTTGCATGTTGCTCCTGATTTTTGGTGAGTCGATGATCCTGTTGATGACTCAAACTTGGAGGTGCTTGACTTGGATGATGTTGGCATGACTACTAAGTATGAAACTTGGTTTGTGAGTCAGCCTCTATGGACTCCTAGCATCATTGTAGATGACGATGGGAGCGATGATGATGCTGATGCGGGTGGATGGGTTCCTTGGTCGATGAAGCACCGATGTGGTAGCTCTTCGAGAGTTGACATAGGGACGGACGTTCAACCACCTGAGGATGGTGGTGGTGATGATGAGGGTTTACCTCCTCGACGGTCCGAGGAGGAGTGGGGGATTATTCAGGCTGAGTGAGATAGCCTAGATTTGGAGCTGGGTCGAGTGAAGGTCGAGTTAGCACGATATCAGGGTGAGGTTACTCATCTTCAGGCTGAGGTGGACGGGCTACGGGTTGGACCTAGCAACACTGTTGTGGCTGCTAAGGATGTAGAGATCACCAGACTCGATGGTGAGATTACCCATTTATAGGGTGAGCTTTCTCGATTGCAGTCAGGTGCTAGAGGTGATGATTCAACTCTAACTATTGCTTCTCTACGAGCAGAGATTTCTCATAGGGTCACTCGCTAGGGTGCTGATTTGAGGAGCCTGCATAAGCAAGCTATCTATATCAAGATGTTGGAGAACATTCTTCATGAGTGTCAGATTCCTTTACCTGTTCCTCCTTCATCATCTGTTGCCACTACTACCTGAGGGACTGAGACGAGTCATAGGACTCATCATACTTCTAGCTCTCACGGGGCTTCTACTACTCAGGGTCCATGGAGGGATCCTGCTAGCACTAGCTAGATGTTGTATTTGCCTTATTTTTGTTTTTTGTATATTTTATCTTAGTATGAGCCTCAGTGCTCCGATGTATACTGCCTTCGGGCATTTTGTACTTTTTAGACTTTCGTATAACAAATTATATATATATATATACATGGCATTTTATTCTAGTATTCACATGCGTTATTTGTATATGTATTCTTCTTGTTTATGCTTTTTGCAATGTTTATATTATGCAATCCTATATTTGTATGTTAATGCTATGATAATGAATGCAAGTGAACATGTAAAATGCATTTTGATTTATAGTAATGTAATTGAATGAAGGTATGCATGGTGCTCATGTAATCTTATTTAGCTTAGAGTAGTTGACCTTTACTCATTCTTATTTGCAATTTGGGGTTCCCACTTGATTATTCTTTGTTGTGATGTATGTGGTATGTATAAATGGTATGTGGATGGTGATATGGATAATGATTTTGCTTTTGGTATGTAACTAAAAATATTCTCAAATACTCAAAGAAGCTAGTAACGTTAACCATTTTTCTTGAATGTTGTCTTACTTTCTTTAGGACCATATTGTGTGCAAGTGAATTTCATTTTCTAAATCTTGTGTGTCGATGACCCTAAGCAATCCAGAACCAGTGCATGTGATTGTGATGTTTATTGCCCCATCTTGAGTAATTTTTGGATGGTACCTTTCTGGGTTTTCCTTTTTTTTTTGCTAGCTTACCCGTATGTGCGTTCAGAGGTCTCCCTCTTAAGAGAGAGACATGTCGCCCTGCATGAGTTTACTCCACTGCCAGTCAAGTGTCTATAGCCCCAGTGGAGGCTCACTCCATAGTCCAATGGTTTTGATCTTTAAGCCTTTGTGATGACTACATAACTTTTTGAGGGGAACATAGTACGATCTTTTCAGCTTTAGAGATCTGTGGTGTGTGTTGTTAATTTGTTTTTTGTGTAGAGTGTTGGGGAATCAGATTCTCAACCAAAGTATGATGAGAATTTAACCCTATCCTTACTACTCTACATTTATTTATATTTGTTGTTTCATTGTGGTAGTGGTGATAACCACTATTTTTGTTTTTGGACTATGTTGCGTGATAGGGTAAGCGAAGAATTTGACTTTTTTTCGCTTTGAGGTTTACCCAAATTGGCGTTATCTTTCTATTATTCAAGATGTTTTAAGATTTGTAAAGGTGTATTTGGTTCCAGATTGCTTTTGGATCAATCTACCATACTCAATATTTTCTTAATGTGATGAAGGTGCTTTGGTCCTAAAGAAAATTGGACACTTCATGAAGTTTGGTTTTTCACTAGACATGTTTGAGTGACTGAAAATTGTATGATATATCATGTATGATGTGTATGATTTGTGAGTTGTAAATAATCTTAGTTGAATACCCCCAATTCTTGGAATTTGTTTTCTTGGTCTTATCATCACCACTATTAAATATTACTGAGCAAGGGATGGGATGGATGCAACATATATATATATATATATATATTGTGTATGAACATATAATTGAAATGCAAATGCCATATGAAAAATGCAATTTGAAATATGTCTATTTACACTGTGAAATGCATGCAAAATTTTAAAATGAAATCTTTTGTTTATTTTATTTTATTTTATATTATTATTTTTTATTTTTATTTTTTTTTGTTTTAGCCATGTACATATATATATATACATATATTGTATAGATATATTTATGCATAAAATACCTTTAGGTGCATCATGTTCAGTGGCTCTGGCTCCAATTTCCCTTCTAAATTGGAGAGTCTATATGTTCCTTGTCCCAATTTTTGCTTTACTATATATGGGCCCAACCAATTTGCTGCAAATTTATCCCTTAAGTGCGGTAAAGCATTGGTATTTTGTTGATTTTATTTGAGCACTAGGTCCCCCACTTGAAATTCATGAGGATGGACTTTTGCGTTGTAAGCATGCTTGACTCTATCTTGATATACTCGTAAATGTTCTAGAGCATTAATACGTTTCTCATCAATAATTGTCAATTGGTCAAGACGCTCCTGTCTAGTTGTATCATCATTCATGAATTCCTGTATCTCGATTCACAAGGATGGTATCTCGAGCTCCAATGGTAATATTGCTTTTGCACCGTAAACTAGTGAAAATGGTGTTGCTCCCATTGGTGTTCTTATGCTTGTTCTGTAAGCCCATAGTGCTAAAGGGAGGCGAGTATGCCAATCTTGATGATTATCTTTTACCACTTTCTTGAGAATGGATATGACTATTTTATTTGTTGCTTTAGCTTGCCCATTTGCTTGCGGGTAATAAGGTGTTGAGGGTAAAAATTGTACATTAATCTGAATATTATGTTTGGCAAAGTTAATATGACTATAACAGAATGTGATGCCTTTCTCGATTAATCTGAATTTGGTTGTATCCGGAGAAACCATCCATTAAAGAGAGCATTTCAATGCACATAGAGTCTACTAATTGATCTATGTTTGGCAAAGGAAAATAATCCTTGGGACACACTTTATTTAAATATCAAAAATCAGTGCATACTCGTATCCCTCCGTTTGGTTTACGAATGGGTACCATGTTTGAAAGCCATTCAGGATAATCGATTGGTACTATGAAGTGTACATCCAATAACTTTTGCAGCTCTTCTTTTACAATTAATGTGACCATCGGATGAACTTTCCTAAGCTTATGCTTGAATGGCTTGGTATCACATGCTAACATAAGGTTGTGGACTACCAAGTCTGGATCTAAGCCAAGACATGTCTTTGTAGGACCATGTGAACACTTCCTTATTTTTAATAAGCATGTTTATGATGTTGTCTTTTTCTTCTATGGATAATTATTTTGCTATTTTTACAATTTGGGGATTATCCACGTCTTCACTAAGGTTCACATCTATAGAATATTCTATTAGCATGTGAGAACCTTCTTATAGCGGATGTGGAGTTGGGATGAGGTGGATATCATCTGCCACATTTTCAAATGTGTCTGGGGTGTCCCCTTCTATCTCAGTTTGAAAAATTGAATTGTTTGATGATGAATATTGTTGCAAAATATAAGTGTTTGAAGCATGCAACAACTCTTCGAACAGGATGAAGTCAGCAGTGGATGGTGGGGATGAAATCCTGTCCATGGCTATGAGACTGGTGTTGATATAGATCGGTTTTGTCTCATTATATGGATTGTGAAGTGGGGTGAGAAAATCAACAGAAATCATGTTGACTTGATGGAAATGAGGTGGTTGTGATTCAAGAATTGATGACTCGTATTCTCTAGGTTGCAATTGACCTAATGTTTGTGATTGATTTTGTTGTATGCTTTGCCAATGTGATGGAGGAGGTTTCTGGTTTAGGACCCTCACGCTCTTTGTTCAGACGAAAAAGTGTGTGGTCTATTGGAAACTTCTGCTGATACCAGTTAAATTTTTGCATGGTTTCTCCATATATTATCTCTTCCTGAGATTCTTCTTATTCTTGATTAAACCATTCGGGACATTCTTCATCTTGGAGCATTCTCTTGGCTTGTATCTCAAGAGCATGGTTGATAAAAATCATTTTGGTTTCATCATCATCATTGTCACTTATCCAAAATCCATTAGCATTTGTATGAGGTCCTAGCATTAGTGGCTCAAGGTCTTGCCTTCGTAGTAGGATCTTCATAATCTGCCTCTCATTGTAAAGCTTACTCTTGAGGGTAAAAATTGTATATGTGGTATCTACTTTCTAGTTGTTCACCCTCATCATTATGTTCATCCTCATCATTAGGTTCATCCTCATCATCGCTCTTTTCCTCCTCTTGTTCGCATTCTATGTCTAGTTCTTGGAAAGCTTGATTAAGCAAAGAGCTTGCGATGGAAGGTTTATAGCCTAGACCGGAGCGGTCACTTGGCTCTCTATATTCCGGTTCAATGATGTGGTGAGGACCTTGTTCATGTCTTCCAAGTCCATATCCTTGCCAACTAACCCTTCGAAAATATCTAACTGGGAAACTTGGGTTCGATAGATAATCAATGTTTTCATTAAACTCTTGTAAAGAGTTGTCATTTTGAGGGGATGGGTCCGATGAAGAATCCATCCCTCCATATATAAAATTGATTGCATTTGTTTGAGAACCCATTCTATATATATCACCAATAGCTAAAGGTGGGTCGCGAGGGTGACCATAATCTTTGACTGACTCGATAGGTGGTGTAACTGTGACACTCTCAATGATGTACTCGCCAATACTTGGATTGGTGAGGTGTACTGCAACTCTAGATGGTTGTGTGGCTAATGGCTCGATGGATGAAGAGGGTTCTTGAGCCTTAGCTCTTGGCTCTACTAGTGGCATTGGATTATCTCTAATATGCAGGCCTATTTGTGAGACTACGGGTTCTAATGACTGCGAAGTAGTGGTTGATGATGTGGGTTGTGCTTTGAATGTGAAAGGTGGCTTTGAATATGGAAGTGTGCTAGATGGGACTGACCATTGGTTAGTAGGATGAGTGGGTGTAATTTGAAAATGGAATGCAATTTTTGAAGGATGCGCTGAGCTGACGCTTTTGGATGCGAAAGTCGGATCAACTATAGGCAACTCTTCTGGAATGGGTGCTTTTGATGATGTGGTGTTTTATGGAATTGTTCTAATGACTAGTGGTTGGATGGTTAGATGTGTTGATGGGAGTAAAGGCTCATAAGAATTTGAAATAAAGTTACAATATTTGAAAGGTTCAATGTCTACTGGTATGCAATGTACTTTACCTTCATGCACATATTTTAAGCATTGATGCAATGTTGAAGGCACACATTTCATTTCCCTAATCCAAGGGCATCCAAGAAGTATGTTATATTGCATTTCCCCTTCCAAGATGTGAAAGAGAACATGTATTGTTTTCACCCCCATTGTGACGGGAAGAACAAAATTCCCTACAGTTGAGCATAAAGCGTCATTAAAGGCCCTAAGAGTGAATGTGGATGTTGTGATGTGAGATGATGGGACGTTGAGCTTCATCATGGCAGGTGTGGTAATGAGGTTGATTGAAGAACCTGTATCAATAAGCACTCTCTTGAAGGGTTTCCTGTCAATGTGAGCTACTATGTGCAATGGTGGGTCAGGTGAATCTACTGATATTTGTTTTTCCTCGAAGTCATAGAATACTATCGAGGGTTCCATACACTTTTGCACACTACCCACAAAGGAATTGAACACATTTGGGTCTTCTGATTGTACCTGAATAGAATTTAAAATTTCCATCAATGCTTCCCTTTGAGGTGTTGATTGTTGTATTAGTTCATAAATTGATAATTTTTCTGAAGCCATCTTCAAACTCTATGTCAACTAGCTGTTCAATGTAACAACAGGGCGATTGTGGAATGGTAGTGGTGGCCCACTCGATCCAAGTTGTATGGGCACATTAGTTGGTGATGCTACCGGAGCTTGGGTTGTGTGATTAGCTTACCTTTGTCCATGGGTAACTATACTAATAGCCCCTACAAAACCTTGTGGCAGTTGAGACACATAATTAACTTGATTGGGAGGAACTATAGAAGTTGATGCTCTCGTCGGTTGTTGATTCACCTCTCGATGTGGCAAAGGTGTCTGATATATGCCTAGGTTTTTGTTATTTTGGGCTAGTGGGTTGTCAATTTTGATTGTACCCGCTTCCAATAAATCTTGCACAATTCCTTTAAATCCATGAAAACCTTCAATATCATGTCCTCTTTGTCTATGATAGATGCAAAAGAGGTGTTCTTTGTAACCTTTGTCTTTGGTTTGTTAGGATCATCAGGTTTCATTTTTGGTAAATTAAAAAATTTTGCCGCATACAAATTCTAAAATACTAATGAATATGGCTCTTGTACTGGCGTGTAATTTCTTTTTGGTTTAAAATGACGTTGTTGCCTTTCCACAGGTTGTGTCTGATTTTGTGCCTGTTGTGGGGGTGGAACTGCTTGATAATTTGGTTGATGTGGTTGTTGTTGTTGTTGGGGTTGTTGGATTTGTGTTTGAACCGGTTGATTTGATTGTGGTTGGCTCAAAACTATCTGATTAACCTGTGCGGTCTTGGAATGACCGTGGTTATTCCCATTTTGATTCTTATTATGCCACTCTTTCTTCTTAGGCTTAATATTGCCTTCTTGAATTTTGATTTCTTCAATCAGTTTTGCTTGGGCGAGTGCCTCATCGAATGTTCTATACTATTGTAGCTATAGTAATGAAGAGATGGGTCTACCAAAACTCTTCGTGAACATTCGTATTATCTCTGGCATGGGGAGTGAAAATGGTAACTTGATCATGACTGATCTCCATCTGTTGCCAAAGTCATAGACTGATTCATCGTCATATTGTTTTAGATAAATTAAATCAGTCAATGTTGTTTGTTTTCTAACATTTAGGGTGAATCTTTCCAGAAACTGGTCCGCTAGTTGTTCAAAGGTGAAAATACTTTGATGCGGGAGATGATTGTACCAGTCTTGGGCTTCCCCCTAATGTTTGAGGAAATGTATGTAATGGCAATGCATCACTATTTTTGATTTTGAAGCATGCATTCACAAATCTCGTTATGTGCTCTCTAGGATCCTCTTATCCTTTAAATTCAAGCTTCGGTATTTGGAAATCATGTGGATATGGCAGTTTTGGTACCGAAGCATGAATAGGGTGATTGAGTAGTTGCCTTAAAGTTGGTTTTTGGTATTGCAAGCCTGGGGTTTGCATGGCAAGACTATCAATCTGACTCTATAAAAATTGGTATCTAGGATCATCTACAGGATTGACACTCGAATGTACTTGATGTTGTTGGTAATGGGGTGGATTGTATGTAGGTTGGGGATGATAAGATGTGTTTGGTAGAAATGTGTTATGGTATGGATGTTGAGGGATGTTATGATATGGATGGGGTGATGAAGGTATGGTATTATGCTGACCTACTGCATTAGCATATGGGTGTGGTGGTTGATTGTGAACAAAAGTGGTAGAGGGAGGACGCATTACCCAATATGGATCTTGGATAAAGGCATTAGGTTGATGAGATGTAGGTGGAAGATTTTGCTCAATCCCTTGCAAATTTCGGTTAGGGTCAGGGTTTATGCTACGGTTAGCATTATCTAAAATCATTTGCTGCAACTGTAAGAAAGCTTGTTGCATATCAGTTGCATTTGACATAGGGACTGCTACCTGTGATGTGGTGGACTGAGTTGGTTGTGGAACAACCATGGTAGTGGAGGTGGATGGGGGGTAAGTAGCAAAGGGTATCACCACTGACTATGGAATGGTATGAGATGTATGTCCTACAAGTGTGGATGGAGGAATGAATGTTGGGGCTTGCAAAATAATAGGGATTGTTTCATACAAGGGATTAGTGGTAATGGTCATTTTTTGTGATAATGTGGGGGGAATTTGGTCGGATGACAATGGTTGATTGGCTAATGCTACAGTGGCCAACTCAAAGAGAGGATTGGTGAAAATCCATTGTGATTGTTGTGGATAGGCGAATATGGATTCTTGTTGTGATGAGGGTACAACACGTGATGGGATGGAGAGTGGTGGTAATGATGGGAAGACCATTCCAGCTGCATTCAAGTATATTCTAACAGTGTCCATATCTATCATGGTGGCCTGACTATCTACTGTTGCAAGAGGTTCACTCCTAGGTGTCTCAGGTATAGCTGTGTGAGTAGCTCTATGCATAATGTCTATGTCCGTGTTGGGGGTATTACTAGAAGACCCTATATCAAGACTCGGGGACATAGAAAGGGGCACCTCTACTTGTCCCACCACCGAAGTGTGAGGGACATTGCTAGACTGAGAGGCCATAGGGGATGACCACTGACTTTGGCTTGACACTAATCTCTTAGCTTGATTACGAGTCACTACCATATGCTAATATGCTATCTATGTGAATGAAAAAGAAAGTACAATGCAATACAACATGCCAAGCAAATAAACATACAAAGTGTTTGACCCTAGTTTGCACTAAGTTTTTATTTTTTTTTTTTTTTTTTTTTTTTTTGGAATAGAATAATAGAACTCAATGAATATGGTGATTAAGAACACTAGCACCAAGCGTGATTTCTCAAAAGAGGCTAGGGTACATCGCTTAAATCCCAGTGGGGGGTTCTCCTAGCTCTTCCACTATGATTCAACAATCGTTCCAATAGTGGGAGACAACTTGAATACCAATGACTTATACCAGCTTAAAGAGTGCTTTTATCCTATCTACGGATGATCTAGGGGGCAAGCCGATGGAAGGAGATGAATTCCAACGTCACCGGTCTGAATTGGGGGTTGGTGATGAAATCCAACCGGACCAATGTTTTAATTATACGTGTGTGTGTGAATGTTTTGTTTTCTATCGTGCGATGCAAATCTAACATGCAATTCTATTTTTATGCCTAATGCAAAAAGCAGGAAAGACATAGAATAGTAGAAAAAATCATATCAGGGGAAAAATTGCAAATCCAGGTAAGACTCGACCCAATTCTGTTTAATAGGGCTAACCATGGGTGGGCGGTTAGTTCTAGTAAACCGTGGGTACGCGGTTTGCCAACCGCACATGCACATTTGGGAGATCCCAACCACGGGTGCACGGGTCCTTTATGTCAACAGAATAGAAGCCGAATACAAGCCCAAACCCTAAAACAAAAATACCTGGGTTATTTCTAACCTCGTACATGCAATATGATTATTCCCTACTATGCATATGCAGATTTTCATTTATTTTGATTTGTTATTGTGTTTATGAATGCAATATTTAAGTAGATTTTTCTATCCTAAGACCTAAATGCAAGCATTGGCATACAAAACTGAAACCCTTAATCTACTTAAATGTAGCCTAAATCTAGAACTAAAGGAGCAATTTAAAAATATGACATAGGGTACATACATGTGTTCCTTTCATTGCTCCTTCCTACTTTCAACCGTCAGTCCACATTTCAACAATGCAATAACCGTGAATATGCGTTTCCTCAAATTAGAAACCGTGGATGCGTGGTTTCACAAATTAGAAATCATAGATGCATGGTTTCATAGTGACAGTTTAATCACAATCCAAATTTGCCATCCCAAGATTGAATTCTCATGCGTTTCAAATTATTAGCACCTGTACATGCAAACAAATATTAGTAAGATTAAAATAAAGCAAGGCAAAACAAAATGAAACCCTTGGGAGGTCCCACCGTGATCGCCATTCTCTGTAACTAGAATACTTGAGCACTTGCAATATAAAATCACACAAACACAAAGATATTGCCCAAAATAATGAAATCCTTTATATATTGACTCTCGTGATACAAATTTACAATATTTTGGATTGCCCCAAGTAGCTTGGGTACAATGTTACAATCTTAGCCTCAATGTGATACAAATTTCTCTCTGGGAGTTTTCCAGATCTTCGGAATTGTACAATGCTCTCCTCGTATCCAATTGCAGCTTCAAAAGGTGAGTGGGCTTTGGTATCCAGCATGGGACCACTCCGACTTTAGTAGCCTATCCAAGATGCCTGTTACCTACACACATGAAAACCAACAAAGGGGATTAGTAGCATTGGTATATTCAAGCAATAAATCCAATGCTACACATAAAACCTATTATCGATATGGATGAACAATAGACAGCACAAAACAAATAACAAATAAAACCTTTCTTACTACTCGAATCGCTAATCTCTGTCGATGAAACCCGTTTCTATTCTTAGGATTGTGGAATCGTGGAAGCATGGTTGTGGATGGAAACTATGGACCTACGGTTGTGAAACCGTGGATGCGTGTTCTCGACTATGGAACCGCGGATGGGTGGTTTTGGCTGAACAAAAGATTACCTTAGAATCCGAGCCAATGGTCAGAGTCCGGCTTGCACCCTCAACTTCTCATTGGGTCTAGATCTAATTTGGTAGCCTGTCGGTATGTAGATTTAGCTCTCTCTATTTGGTGGATTGATGGTGTCTTTATAGGTTGACTAGGGCTTTGGAGGGGAATGTGAGGTGGCAACCCTGATCTACCAAGTGGCAAATATGGACTGCCAGGTGGAAGGGGCAATTACAGTGAGTCACTCAGTGTGGCTCACTTAACTGGGGTGATGTGGCTCCAAGTGGAGTGGGATGTGGGATGTTATTTTATGTGAAGGGACAAGGGGACAACAACAAAGGAGTTGTGGCATGGGTGTTGGGAATCTGTCTCATGTGCAAGGAAAAAGGGGACAGGAGTGGGTAAGATGTGGCATGGATGTTGGATGAAGTGTCCAGGACACATGTCCAATGGGTAGACAGGGTATCCTAGGGTGATTTTCCTAATTAAATAAATTATGAAAGTATAATGATGTGCATGATTTTATATCCCTAAGTTAGAACTTAGGCATATATCTTTATTATGTAGGATTTGATGGTGAGGTGGTGAATGTGAACTGAAGGGTGCTAGATTTTGGTGTCTACACACATATGGCATCTCATAGTGGATCTTCAACAAATAAGGCACCATTTTTCTATGGGAATAATTATGCTTTCTAGAGCATAAGAATGAAGACTTACTTGATGGCTTAAGGGTATGAGATATGAAAAGTAGTTGAGGATGGGTTCACACCTACAAATACTCATACCATAGATAAATATGGTAAGATATTATATGTGAATGATGCCAAGGCTAAGAATGCAATATTAAGTGATTTATGTGAAGTAGAGTTTATAAAATTTATGCATTATGAATAAAAAAAAGAGTCTTGGGAAAACTCAAGCAAATATATGAGGAAGACAAAAAGGTCAAAATGGTAAAATTGTAAAATCACAAAAAGATATTTGAAGACTTGAATATGAAAGAAGAGGAAAACATTGATGCATACTTACTTCGTGTGTATGAGGTTGTTAACACCATGTGAGGACTAAAATTAAAAAAAAAAATTGATGTTGCTCAAAAGGTTTTAAGGTCACTTCCTATGAGGTATAATGGAAAGGTTTCAACCATAGAATAAACAAGAGATATTGAAACTTTAACTATGGATGAGTTACATGGAAATCTCATAGATTATGAGATGAAAATAGTAAAGGATCATATTCCCAAGAAAGAGGTAACCTTCAAAGTAGCAAAGAAGATGAAATATAAGAATCCAGATTCAAGTGATGAGTCATCCAGTGATGAAGAAGTAAACTATGGTAGAAGGAACAAGGACTTAAGAAATAACAAAGGTACAAAAAAAGTTAAGTGTTTAAATTGTGGTAAATATGATCACTATTCATCTAACTGTCCAGAAGCTAGAAGTAGTAGCCGTGAAGAGAAACAAGATCATAAGAGAAAATAAGAAAGAAAATATAGGTATGAAAAGAAAAATTAGGTATGAACAAAGAAATCATGAAAATAAGTGTTTTAATAATCATAAGAAGAGTTTTTATGTGGACAAGACAGGCAAGGTTTCAAGTGATAGTGATGAAATACCTTCAGATAGTGAAGAAGAAGAAATTTTCTTCTTGGAAATAGAGAAATAAGGAAGTGTTCCTAGTGAAGATAAATATGAAAAGTATGAATATAATCTTTAAGACAAAGAAGTAGAGAAATAATCAAAAAATGAAGAGGAAGGAGTAGTAGATTTAGAAGCTAAACTTATTTATGCTTTAAAAGAATTGAAAAATATCAGAAAGCATAATTTAAGATTCAAGGCTCAATTTCAAGAATGTAATGAAGAGAAAGGAAATATTATACAAGATCTAACAAACTCAATAGCTAAGACAAGGATATTTAAAGAATATTTAGAAGAAAAAGTCATAGAATGTTAGAGATTAGAACAAGAGGTAGTTTCTCTAAGGAAGGAAATGGAAGAATCTAAGGACAAGATACATAGGTTTTTGAAAAGTTCAAAGACTATGGATAAAATTATCAATGCACAAAGACCTTCATCTAACAAAATAGGACTTGGTTTTGAATAAAGACAAGAGAAAAAAGAAGAAGGATCAAGATCAAGATCCAAAGAGGAAGAAGGTTCAAAAGAAGAGAGTAAAGGAGAAAGTGAGACTTATGTGAATAAAAGTTTCACCAAGACAGGAAACAATGCACAAAAAAGGAACATGGAACATCATAGGGAAGAAACAACTAAGAGACCAATGGGTCGAAGGAAATATTTCTTCAAAGGACATTATTCTCATGTAACAGGTTTGGTTAAAAGGCTATACATTGCAAGACTCATGGAAAGGAGTATGTTATTACTAAGAGGAAATTCAAAGATGAACAATTTTTTCAAGGCTATTGCTACTCTTGTAATAGATTTGGTCATAAAGCAATTCACCTACAGGGTTTATGATAGAAATAGGCACGACTTCACTACGAGGAACTTCAAGACACTTGCACCTTCAAGGAAACACAAAATTAAGTGTTATAAGTGCAATAATTTTGGGCATATGACCAAGTGGTGTAGAATAGATTTTCTAGAGCTTCTAGAGACAAGAAAGAACAAGGATACCCAAAGGGATCATAAGGGAATTTTGAGAAAGTAGGTTGACAAAGAAAAAGAGCATTGTATGCTAGGAGTAATTTTACTCCCACCCCAAAATTAATCACCTCAAGGAGAGGAGATGGGGAGGGGGATACACTAAGAGTATTATTTTTAGCCCCAAAGGAGTCCCTTTACCATTGATGATAAAGGGGGAGATATTTGAGTTAGGGGGAGAGAATTCAGTCAGGGGGAGTAGATTTGAAATCAAGTATTTTAGAAATTGGTTGCCATAAATGACAAAGGGGGATGTTGCTGGAAATTTGAGCATATTAGGTTGTCATTGATGTCAAAATGGCATGGGCTATGAAAGAACAATAAATAAATGTTTGAAGGCCAAGTTTGAGACTATGTGCAAACAAAGAGCAAGTCGAAAATAATAATATTATAATATATGGCCAATAGGGCTTTTCAAAAGGAAAAGAAAGCAAGTTTAAAATAAATAATATTATAATGATTTGCATTATAATATATGGGACAAATGTTAAAAGATTCATTAAATGATGGCAAAAGGTTATCCTTAAGAAAAGGCACAAAATAATTTTGATATTTAAATTATAATATTTAAATTCATTGAATTTAAATTATTATAATTAAAATATAATATAAATCAAAAGCCAAAGTTTGATTTTAAATGCACCGATGTTGGAGGTGAATGCCTTCAAAGGCATATTAATAGTGCAAATACTAAGGTGGAAAGTGTGTTCAATAATCGATATATCATTTGCCCTATTTGTCGATCGAATCGTGACAAAGAAGAAGAAGAAGTCAAGCAAATTCTCCTAGGAGGAGGATTTTATTTAAAATCATGGAGAGTGTAAAAATAGTTCCAAGCACTAGCTAGCGCAGATGGTAGTTGAGGCTTGGCTAAGGCATTTTTTGAGGTTGGTCTCAGTTTCAAATCCCACATAGTTTGTTTTTACGAAGGAGGAAAGAGCTTTTCATTTTTGGAAAACTTTGTGAGAAGCAAACATTGTATGAGAGAGATTGTACTTTGGTTCTTGTGTGGGTGCATAGCGTAGGTAGTAGCCTAGCTTTGGATAGGGTGTTGTGGTGGCTAAGTTCGTGGTTTTGATTTTGGCAGTGGCTGTTGATGTTCATGCAAATATTTTTATGATGTGGGTCGATTATTAAGGTATGTAATTTTTAAGTTAAATCTGTCAAATATTTTGGAAAACAAAAATTGTTTTGAGGCTACGTAATATTGAAAGGGCCAAGTGTGGAATAGTTTAGGGAGACATAAAGTGCTAAATATTTTATTTTGGGTTCTTAGGAAATAAATCAAGTATTGGATATTATAATGTGTAAACAAGGAACTTTATTTTTGATGTGTGTTGAATATTATTTTGAAAGTGAAGGAGTAATAAGGTGTACAAAGTAAAAAAATTCTGTTTATATGTGCATTAATTTAAAAGGGGTATAATTTGATTTTATGCTTTTAAAGAAGGAGTGATAAGGTGTATTTGTGACTTGAAATTTTATTGTATTTCTTGTATGGTGAAATATTTATTGAGGTGAATATTCTTGTGGATATTTTGAGATAGACTATTGCTATCTAACCTAGAATTGGCAAAAGGATTTGGTTGTAAGTAAAACATGTTTTGAAGACATATCTTCATCAAAGAAAATAGGTATGGTCACATCATACTTTGTTTGAAGTGTTTTTTGGATTGAATGTTGTGAAACATAAGGTGGAGTGAAAAGGATTGTGTAATAAGTATTGTTGGAAATATTTACGTGAGTTTTTATATGCTTCATTGGTAAATGTTTAGAGAACATTTGAGATAGAGATTGAGAATTATTTGAGTGAGGGTTTGAGACCCACATTGTGCTATTTTTTGAAGAAGTATGAAAATATTTGTTTAGGGTTTGTGAGCAAGTTGTGTTTCATTGGTTGAATGATTGAGTGAAACTTCTTGAGCATTGGTTTTGAGTGATATTAAAAGTGAATGTGCAAATATTAGAAAACAAATTTGTGAAAGCATAAGTGTAGATCAAAAAGATAGGTGTCATGTGCTAAATCGAGTCTATCTTTAAAAGAGCAATAAAAGTAAGACATATGGGAGCAACAAACTTAATGATTGAGTAGAACATATTGAGTTTTGATATGAGTACATCATTCTCTATATGTTACAAAGGTTAAAATTTTTTTGGATAGAATATTTCTAAACTGCTTCAAGTTAAAGAAATTACTTTGAAGATTAGACAAAGCATTTGATAGCATTGTGAGGAAGATTCGAGATTGATTGAGCATGTGTTAGAGCATATTTAAGCATGTGTTAGAGCATACTTGAGAAAGTCTTAGAGAAGACTTGAAGGCAGATTTGAGCAAGTCTTAGTGAAGGCTTGAAAGAAAATTAAGAAAGTTCTTGAGATAAATTGAAGGTAGATTTGAGAAAGTCTTGGTGAAGGCTTGAGAGCATATTGTGCATGTTCTTGAGAGAAATTGAAGGTAGATTTGAGAAAGTCTTAGTGAAGGCTTGAGAGCAGATTGAGCAAGTTCTTGAGAGGACTTGAAGGCAGATTTGAGCAAGTCTTGGTGAAGACTTGAGAGCATATTGAGAAAATTATTAAGAGGACTTGAAAGCATATTTGAGTAGAGTTGATTGATTGATTTAATCAAGCTTTTTATTAAGGCTTGAGGATAGATTTGAGATATAAGTTAGTACAAATTTATGAGCAAATTTGTGAGAAGAGATAGAGTAGATTTTTACTAGACTTGGGATAGACTTTGGTGCAGATTTGAGACAGAGTTGAAAGTAAGCTTTGGAGGTGATAGATTAAATAGAACAACAATATCTAGTTGATATATATCCATTAGCTAGGGAAATGAGGATAAAGGTCTTTTGTGGAGAGATATCCACAAGCCAGAGCAGTGGGGGTACAAGTCTTCTAGAAGATCATAAACCAAATCAAGGAGAAAGAGTTTTCCTATGGATAGAGATCCATGAACCAGAGCAAGAGGAAAGAGTTCTCCTATGGAGTATGATCCGTGAACTAGATTGGAAGATAGAGTTCTTCTATGGAGAGAGATCCACAAACTAATTTAGGAGATAGATATCTCCTAGATCCAGTTCCATGAACTAGAGAAAATGGGAAAGAGATATCCTATGGATAGAGATCCACAAATTAGAGCATAGGGAATTGGTGTCTCCTTTGGATAGAGGTCCATAAACATTGTAATAGGGAATTGATTCCTAAGAAGATTTATTGAGAAAATTTAATAGAAATATTTTCTCCGTGGAGTAGCCCACATTGGGTGAACCACATTAAATTGGTGTCTTTATTGTGTATGATGATTTATGAATTGTTTTTATTACTGCTATTGATATTTTCATTGATAATATTGGATAATATTATTTGGGAAAGAAAAGTGAAAGTTGATCTTATACTGTTCACCCCCTCCTCTCAGTATAAGCTTGTGTTCTTCACCTAAAATATTCTCCTAGATAATTTTCTAGAGTCTCTTCAAACTACAATAAGACTCCTTTGAATTTTTTCTTTCTTCTACACTCTACAGGTCTACAATATCTAGCAATGGGATATTTTATACATGCCTCCAAATATTTGATATTTTGTTTATTGGTTTTGATGTTGGATTGATTCTAAGGAATATATTCATGCTAGAACTATTTAGGAAGCTTCCCAAATTTCTTTGAATCTCCTTTTCCTGCAATAAAATATTAGTACTATAATGGAAGAAATTCTAAATCTAGAGATATTAAATCTTCACTAGTTGATTTTTCAATCTAGTGAAATCAACATTGAGTCCTATTATTTACATGTTTTTCTGCAACTTTGTGGAAAGGCTATAGTACAATACAATCTCAAAATTTCTAGAAATAAGATTTACTATCTACTCTCAATCTCACTTGTGGCTCTCCCTATTTCCTACATGATATACTATGGCTCTAATACCACTGTTAGCTTTGTATGGGTATATGATATAAAAAATGGAATCACAAGATGTAAGATAAGCAATCTAATATGACTGTATGATAATGGTACAATAATATGCAGGAAATTAAAGAGATAAACTTCTACAATAATTCATAAATATGCCATTAATTAAAACTTAATAAAATAGTACAATGTAGTATAATGGAGAATATGAACACTCCATAAACTATTTTAAGGGACTACATTGTACTCCTCTACCAATCTATACTATGCATTCTCTATATTCTCTACTACATTGAATTCACTCTCTATAAGGACTATATAGAAAGAAATATTCCTTGGACCTTACTTTACCTATGACACATGTACTTACATCATTGCACATTAACACTTGTGCATTTATTACAATACTTGAAGTAACTACTAACTTTAAAGTAAACTCCTACTCTACTTATGTACCCAAGATGGTACATTAGCATGTACCCAATAATGTAATATACTCTAACGTAAAGTACTACTAAGAAATAATTTCAATATTTTTAAATATAAATCAAGAAAAAATGTAAGTTAAAATATACTACCAAACCCAAGACCATGCACTTTATCCATAGAGGTATATAACAATATGATATCAATCCAATCTATCATCACCATTTTTATATTCATGCCATATTATAATACTTTGAGATACTGATTGATCACATTATAGTTAAGCATCAACTAGGAGTTTAAAATAGTCTATGGTAATATTCCCTAAAACATGTAGGACATGTAGAATTGGAAGAGAAAAAGTAGAAGGCTTATATTTTATAGAAACTTGTAAATTATTTTTTATTCATGATACTTGCTATATTCCTAGGTTTTAACTTAAAATAATTTAAATATTGTAAGTGTTAAGAAACAATTAAAATTAATGTGTTTGGTTAATATAAATCAATAGATCCCTATAATTTATTTTTTGATTATTACTTCATACTAGAGTATAATATTCAATGATTAATTTATTATAACACCATGTAACATAGGTGGATCCCATATCAATTTCATACAACCACTTAAAAAAATAGTCAATATAGTCATTCTAATCCAAATACAAGAATAATTAAGTGAAGAGATAGAAGGTCCTAATAATGTTGTGTGACAACCCAATCTATGATACTGGTTGTACAATCTAGTATAACTTAATAACTCACAAAAAAAGGGAGTGGTAATATTTTTTTTGGTTTTATAATTTAATTTTTTCACCAATGAAGTAATCAATACATAGCATCAAATACCACTCTTGGGTTATGATCACTACAAACAGTCCCCAAGTGGATGAGATTAGACAAATCCTATAAGAGGTGCTCGTAGTGGTTCTATCCTTCTCACCCTCTATCCTAGTTTGAGAAATTAAATCTATGGTTTGGGGTTATCCTCCAAGGCCCGTAACACCTAGAGGATGGATGCATATCTCCCCTACCTTAACACGTGGAATTATTAGTTTAATTTTACTTATCTATTCCTAATAGTATGTAAGGGAGTTTAGCATAGATGCTATAGTGCTTAATTGATGACAATACCTCTAGATTGATCTCTAGAACCATGGACAATTAAGTTCATTCCAATAACCTAGCTCTAATATGGTTATCCTTATCAAATCATGGATTTTACGATGAGTTATCCTATACTAATCATCATGGATCCATCTGAAGAACACAAGCTTATACTTAGAGGGGGGGTGAACAGTATAATACCACTTTTTATTTTATTTTACTCAAATTATATTATCCAATATATCAATGCAATATAAACAACATTAATAAAATAAATGCACAAATCATCATACACAATAGAGACACCAATTTAATGTGGTTCACCCAATGTGGGCTACTCCACAGAAAAATGTTTCACTAAAATTTTCTCAACAAATCTATTGGGAATCCTTTCCCTATTATAATATTTATGGACTTCTATCCAAAGGAGATACTAATTCTCTAATAAAGTTCATGGATCTCTATCCATAGGAGACACCAATCTCCTCATTTGGTTCATGGATCTCTATCCATAGGAGAACTCCTTCTCCTCTACTCTGGTTGGTGATCCTCTAGAAGAATACTACCTCCACTACACTGGCTTGTGGATCTCTCTCCACTGAAGACTCCTATCCTCACTTAGAATACATATTTCCTTATTGCCTTGGCTAATTGATATCTATCCATAAGAGACTACTATCCTCTACTATATCACCTCCAAATCTTGCTATCAACTCTATCTCAATTATGCACTAAACACAATCCTTTGATCTAGCAAAAATATGCTCAATATATGTCTCAAATCTACACTAAACACAATACTTCAATATAGCAAAAATCTACTCAATATTGATCTCAATTCTGCATTAAACATAGTTATTCGATCTAGCATAAATCTGCTCAATATTTATCTCAAATATACACTAAACACAGTCCTTCGGTCTAGCACAAATTTGTTCAATCTCAGTTTCAAATCTGCACTAAACACAATCCTTCGATCTAGCACAAATCTACTCAATATCGATCTCAAATCTGCACTAAACATAGTCTTTCGATCTAACAAATTTGCTCAATATATATCTTGGGTTTGACACAAATCTATCCTCAAATCTACACCAAAATCTATCCTCAAGCCTTACCACAAAGCTTGATCCAATCACAAATCAACTCTGCTAGATCTGCCCCAAGCCTTAACACAAAGCTTGAACAAATCAATCAATCAAATATGCTCTCAAGTCTTATCAAATACTTGTCTCAAATTTATCCACAAGTTCTCTCTAGAACTTGCTCAAACTACTCTCAAGTATTTACCAAGACTTACCTCAAATCTTCTCAACAAATTCTCACTAGAACTTGCTCAATATGCTCAACACGTCTTCACCAAGACTTGCCTCAAATATTCTCAAGGGCAATCACTATAAGACCTTGGATAAGATTACCATTGATCAAATTGGGAGAAGTCTAGTAAGTATAAGGCTACCAGTATAGTACCAAGATTTTTATACCTTGATAATCAAATCTGCTCAATAATTTTCTCAAAGGCAATCACCGTACTTCTCATAATATGGCCTAGATAAACATCCTATACCACCCATCCTCACATCACGTCCTAGTTTTTTTCCAATAAGGACCATACACAAAATATCATTGAATGCCCTCATGCGTTCAATAGATTTGGATGATTGGATTGGGTGGTTGACCATCCTCATAATGATTCAATATTTAGGCAAGTTCAAGAATATAGTTATTCAATCTCCTATTTCTCTAAATAATTTAAATATTAAATAATTTTAATATTTTTTATTATTTCTCATAATAATAGAATTGTATTCACTTTTTCTTTTTCCCTATATAAATGGAAGACTTATATTTAAAATAATTTGAAATAAATCTAATTGTTATATTTTCTTTTCTTTTCTCTATATAAATGGAAGACTTATATATAAAACACTTTTAAAATACATTTCACTATTATATTCTCTTTTTCCCTAAAAAAAACATAAGACATATATTTTTGAAAATAATCAAAAAGAAAATTTAACTACAAAAGTAATATTATATTCACTTTGTTTTCACTAGATAATATAATTTAAAATAAATCTACACTACGTCATAAATAAATAGAAAAGTATTGCATTATATTTGATTTTCTTGAATAGGACCCTTTCCAAACAATATGGAATAATAAAAAACAATGGAGCATTTTCTTTTATAATGAAAAGATATTAAATAATCAATAAAATCTTATATTTGGGTATGGATAAAAGAAGAGCTTCTCCTCTAAATAATTTTTAAACAAACTCATATACAATGCTGCTTCCAAATAAATAGAAAAGTATTGAATTATATTTGATTTTCTTGAATAGGACCCTTTCCAAACAATATGGAATAATGAAAAACAATGGAGCATTTTCTTTTATAATGAAAAGAAATTAAATAATCAATAAAATCTTATATTTCTGTATGGATAAAAGAAGAGCTTCTCCTCTAAATAATTAAAAAAAAAACTCATATACAATGCTGCTTCCAAACATCTATTTACAAGACTTTAATATAAAAATTAAACCGTAATAGCTTTCGAGCATAAAAGCTTCTCTTCTTAAAGTTAAATGTGGAAATTATTCGATAAATTCACCAACTTGCCGAGTGTGACTAAACTTAAATAGCATGTCACAATTGTGTTGGATACAAATATTGTAACTTTATCTTAGATGCCATAGAAGGATACTGAATAACCGACGGATAAAACCACCTCAACGTTCTCCCCAATAAGGGTTTTCATGACAGTCGATGCTTCAGGATGAATAGGCTACCTTCATGTTTCCGTGGTAGGTCGATGAAGAGCTTAGGAATCATAATGGCTTGTCTATGCATATAAATGCAATTATTGATAATGCACAAACATTTTCCTTCATTTATTATTTCCAAGCATTTTTCCATATTCCAAGCAAAAAGAAAGTAAGCATACTATTCCTGACGATACCAGATATCCGTTTTTTAAAATATTTTAAATTCACTCATGCAAAGGAGTTTATAACTAATATTCAAGCAAGAATGCAGAGAAGGCAGATTGCAAAATGTTAAAATAATCCAAATTCTAAAATGTCAAATCTATAAGGATGAAATATAAAGTTTAAATTTAGATACATGAACATCCAAGATGTTCAACGAAGGTGAAATAATAAAATAAAACCATAATGGCTGAATAATTGAAAATCAATCATGCTTAATACAATTGGACTCGCCCAACCAAACTTATAAAGGTACATAAAGAAAAATATAAAAATTAACGACACCTGCTGGACTTGAAAGCAAGGCACTGAACGAAATCATAGTATTCAAGGCCGGATATATATATATATATATAAAGGAACCTAGCAAAATATTTTACATATATACACTGAATGTAAAGTACGACAAGACCTCAACAACAAAAGAATATAGCAATATAACAGCGGGGTGGTAACAAAATTATTCAACAAGAAGAAGACTTTTTATCCTGGTAAAAGCCATATGACGCACAAAGAAAGGAATAAATAAAACAAAATAGTGAACCCCATACATATATATGAACTCTTGATGTACTTTTTATCCTTTGGTATGATGGGTGCTGCTGGAATTGGCTGGGAAACCATTTGGCATTATTAATGTTTATGCCTTTAATAATGCTTCAGAGTGATGTGCTTTATGGCGGTGACTTGCTTTCTCTCTACCTTTTGCTACTTGGGTTTTGTGTGGGGATTTTAATATGGTTGAAAAACCATCTGATAAGCTGAGTCGAACCCCTATGCATTGGTGTGTCGGAGAACGAGAGGCTTGGTATTTTATGAAAAGTAAACTTAGTCTGTATGATCCTAACTTTGGGTGTTCTCCGGAAGATTTCTCCAATTCTCAATGGTATACTTGGTATAATTTTCAGGTTGATGATGCTAGGGTGTTGAAAAGGTTGGATCATGCCATGCTTTCAGAGAGTTCTAGTTTTCACTTTACCCGACTTTCTCTTGGTCACCCCTTTGTCATGACCCTGGCAGCTACCACTCTTTCTGATCATGCTCCAATTTTATTTGATATCACCCAAGCTCAAGCTCCTGCTAGGTTTTTTTCCTCTCAGTTCTATTTTAATACTTCCTTTCTACAACATGCCTCCATGAAAGCTCATATCCATAGAATTTGGAATGTTGTTCCTCGACCCTCTGGCGCGGTAGGTTGGATTCAGTGGTGGAATGATGCTATCTCTCGTACTACTATTGTTCTTCGCATCCTTGGCAAGGATGTGGCTAAACGAAGGAGGAAAGCTAATTCAGTTTTAAAGGATGAGTTAATCAAAGCTACTCTCCGTCTGCAAGCTAATCCTTTCAACTTTGCATACCAGGCACATGTTGCTGCTCTTCGACATGAAATTCATAAGGCAGAGTTGTATGAAGCTAGAGGTGCTCAACTCAGAGCACGAATGAATTGGCTTGCAATTGGTGATAAGGTTTCTAAGGAGTTCTTCAAGCGCCTCCGACCCCCTATTCATTCCACACAGTTTCAAGCCATTCAGTCTGAGGGAATCAGGTTCACTAATTTACCTGATATAATTCATACTTTTGTGTTACACTATCAAAATGTTTTTGCTTCTCAGCCTCTTACCTCTGCTAGAAAAAAAGCTCTTGATGATTGTTGTGCAGTTGTTCCTCAAAAGCTCTCGTTGGATCACCAAGATTGTTGTGATGCACCTTTAACCCTGGAAGATTTGAAGAATGCCCTGTCTCAAATGGCTAATGATAAGGCTCCTGGTATTGATGGTTTCCCCTATGAATTTTATAAAGAATTTTGGGATATGCTTGGTTTCGATCTCGTTACAAGTCTATAAATAAGCTATGATGTATGGGTCTTTAGGGCACCTCATTAATAAAGGAAATATAAAATTTATCTCCAAGTATGGAGACCCAAAACTTATTACCAATTGGCACCCTATTACCCTACTGAATGTAAGTTACAAGATCATTGCTAAGGCCTCAGCCTTAAAACTTTAGCCTATTTTACCTCTTCTCATCCGACCGCGAGCAAACGAGGGTTTGTCAAGGGCAGGTATATTTTGGACAATGTGCTTGCTATATGGGAAGGCATGGAATGGGCTAGAACTTCTGGACAGGATACTCTGTTTATCAAACTTGAATTTGAAAAAGCCTATGATTGTATTGAATGGAATTTCATTATTTCCCTCCTCCAGGCTCTTGGCTTTGGCCCCTATTTTGTGCAATCAATTAAAATGCTATTCTGTGATTCTTTTGCAGTCCTCACGATGAATGGCCAACACTCTGCTGGTATTCAGTTGGCTCACTCTATCTGACAGGGTTGCCCATTAGCCCCTTCCCTGTTTATTCTAGCTACTGAAGCATTTGGCTACCTTTTAGCCCATCAAACTTCACAAGGAATTATTAAAGGTATTTCTTTATCTGCTTCCTCTCTTCAAATGGTAAATGGTCATTTTGCTAATGATTCTTTTTTGACATTACATGAAGATGAGCAGTCAGTAAATGCGACTTTACAATGCCTTGAGACTTTCTGTTTAGCATCTGGTTCTAACATTAAGTGGAAGAAAACATCTTGTTATAGACAAGCTCAAACGCCACTTCCTGAGTGGTTAGCTTCTTACTCTTGGCATTGGATCCAACCAGGAGAATTATTCAAATTCTTGGGTATTCCTTTTGCCTTCCAGGATTCTCCTGCTCAACTTTGGAATATGGTTGTCCAAAAAATTGAGAAGAAGTTGGGCTACTGGTCTACTAAAAAGCTTTCCTTGGTTGGTAAGTTTCAAGTTTGCTCTAAGGTGCTAGCTTCTACACATGTATATTACTCTTCTTGTTGGGTCCCATCTAAAAATTGTTACCAGAAGCTGGACAAGCTCTTGCGGGATTTTCTTTGGGCTTCAAATAAACAAAAATAGGGGTTTCATAGAGTGGCATGGAATGTTTGTTGTCTTCCTAAAAAGGCAGGGGGTCTGGGTTTATTTAACTGTCATTTTCAGGGGTTTTCTTTATGTGCTAAATGGATTGTTAGGGCACTTCAGGGTGATGAAGCTTGGAAAGTTCTTGTATGGCACTGCATCTCTTCTGGCCTGTCCTTTGGGAGGAAAGGGTGACGGGGCATGACCTTACAAACCATTTTGACATCTCCAACCCCATTTAAAATTACAGGTTCTTTTGTGATGCAAAGTATCTGGAAGGCATGGGAAGCTTTCAAACCCTGGCTCCAATGGCAGGGTCAAGATAAATCTACCGGAGCTTCTATATCCACTCTAAGTCCTTGGTGGTCTCTTGTAGTCACTTCAGAGGGCCTACCTTTGGCTCAAGTTCAATGGGTTAGAGCATTACGCTTCTTCAACAAGGGTATTGTAAAATTTTTAGATTTCTTTGATGCTCATACCAAGCATTGGTATTCTCGGGATCAATTTTTTTAGAAGTTTGATCTTAAGCTAGATGATCGAGCAACTTTTGATGTGGTTATCGACAACACTCCTTTCTCTATTTGGCTACATTTTGGTAAGAACTTTCAACAGCATTGGTCATCTGATTGGTGTTGGCCTAATCATACTCCTCTAGTGAAATATAAACCTTCTTTAGGGTATCATATGTTGTCCCCTCATTCTCCTTTGGTTGATACTTTAAACCACCGTTGGGATCTAGTTTCTTCTCAATCTAGATGGAGCCTTCGCTTTTCTGTGGTTTGGCAGTCCTATCTTGAACCTAAGCATTATTTTTTTTCCTGGAGTTTATTACATCAAGGCCTTCCCCTTGGTCATAGGTTACAATATATGGGGGTTGCTAATCCTGTTTGTGCTTTTTGTAGAGGTCCTGACAATTTTGTTCATGTGTTTTGGGCTTGTCAAACAACCAAAAATGCTTGGGATTGGGTTCTTTCTTTTTTCAATTCATTTTTACTAGAGCAATGTTCTTGGGTTAATGCACTACTTGGGGATCCCCTAGATTTTTCTCTTCCCCTCAACGAAGTTTGGCATATTTTTTGTCTTAGTATTTTATACCATCTCTGGAAAACAAGAAATAATATTATCTTTGGGAGATAGGAGGCTTCTACCTCCTTCTCTGTTGCTGCTAGATATGCTCTCTTCTATGATTGTTGGTTACAGA
This sequence comes from Wollemia nobilis, assembly GCA_028583015.1. Lineage (NCBI taxonomy): Eukaryota > Viridiplantae > Streptophyta > Pinopsida > Araucariales > Araucariaceae > Wollemia > Wollemia nobilis. The sequence goes on from JAQPPZ010016925.1 coordinate 10,126,606, forward strand.
TCCTTACTCAGGTGGAGAAATTTTAGGTGGAGCTACAATATCTTAGATCACTTTTGGATCATTGGGCTAATGCACCTTGCTCTGTTAGCCGACTTCCTTCCGACAACCATGTGTCCAGAACTCGTGGCTTCTCTTGCATAGGCTCACCTTCAGCTCGTTCTCGCAGTGGTTGCAGAGATAATTTATCTGCTCCAAATTCTTAGCATCATTGGTCTCCACTGTAGTCCAATTCCAATTGATCCAATGGCTGCATACACTTGTCTCTATTTTGTCTTCTTTTCTTTACTCAGTTCTAATGTAATATTGGCTTTTTGAGTTGATCCATGTGATCCTATAATTTTTTTGGGTGTGTGCCACGGGGTGTGTTAATTCCACCCAACATTTTTGTATGAAAGTGATTATTTAATTAATATAAGGTCCTTTCATTCAAAAAAAAAAAAAAGCAATGCGGGACACATTTACTATGTTAGTTTTCCTTCCTATTTTTTCAGAGATGATTTTAGGAATTGGGTAGTATTACACAAACAAAATAAAATGTTACAAAGGATGAATTAAGATTTTCTAATTTTGGAACTTCCATATACATTACATAATATAAAGAATTCGTTCTCTTAAGCAGAAGGTAATGCCATTCAGTGAATTTCGTTATTCATTTAGAAAGAAAATCCTTAGACACACACATATAATTTCTACTTATGAAAAGAACTCAATTCAATTTGAAGGATTCCAATCTAAAGTATGCAGCCTCTTTCTACTTATAGTGTAGTTCTTGTGTTTTCCTTCTCCTCGGTTTTCTTCAAAAAGTCCCTCCCTTTAACTTCCTATCATCTCTTTTTACGAATGGTGATTAGGGATTTTAGAATGGATATTAAAGACACAAGTTTTTGGTCATGCAAGTGGTCATCTTAATACACTTTACTCTTTGCTTTGGGGTCATGTGGTACATGCCAAGCTTATTAATTAAATATTAAGCATAAGCCTCCTCTTCAAATAGAATCTGCTAATGCATATTTATATATTTTTAAAACAATTATAATAATTTATTTCTTTAATTGATAATAATTAAATAAATAAACACATAATTAAATAAATAAATATACAAACAAACAAACAAATCATTTACATTATCATATGCAATTATACTTTAATAATTTTTCGTATACCAGTAATTTGATGTTAACATCTGTCACACAATAAAATTCCAATGCCTATGTAACTTTCTATTAGGATCCCACATCCTAACAATTAATTATTATTATTAGTAGTATAGAAAATTATATATCGATTTGTAATGGGAACCGTCATTTTGTAATAATTGAATCGACATATGGTTAGGGTTAGGATAGTTATGCTATAAATATGTGTAAGAGTGGAAGAGATAGTATCAAAGAGAAAATACTATGTTTATTTTAAAGTTGTAAGGAGGAAGCCCCTCGAAGTGGCCTACGATTCTTGATAATTAATAAAGGTGTTGGACTTTCTCCATTCTTATATATTATTGTGTTACATTTCAATTGAATAATGTGGATAAATCCTGTATTAAACCCTTAGGGTCTTAACATATGGTATCATAGCATGATCGTGGCCACTTGTGGGTGTATTTGAAGGGAAAATTTTCACTTCAAAATCAGTTAGATTGAGATGTAGTGTGAAGACAAGGTTTCCTAGACAAGGCACTTTGGCCTAACCAAGAGGTTAACAAACTTTTCATTTGAAGCTTTAGATTGCTACTTTTTGATTTTGCACTCAAAAAATAAAAAATCATGCAAATCAGAGCTGTAACAAAGAAGTGGTAGTGGTTTTATCATTACTCTATTTTGAGTAATTTTTAAACCAAAAACAGAGAAAAATAGCACTAAAAAATTCATAAAAATCCCTAGACAACCCAAAATACCCTTAAATTTATTTTTTTATCTTAGTTAGCCCCTTTTGCGCTTCTCACAGAATGTTTGAGTTCTAAATCCTTATTTTCTCAAAGTTCCTCAAATTTATCATTTTTCCACTAGCCCTTTTTGGCCAAATATTCCACAAATACAAAATTTGATCTAGAAAACACTTTTTTGAGTCCTAGCTCATTATTATCAGCTCATCACACTGATCAAATTGATATATAACACCCACAAATTTTTTTTGGAAGTTAATTTTCTAAAAGAAAAATGACCAAGGAAAGAAGATCTCAAGACCCTAGCTTAAAATAATTGAATCATGATATTCGATAAATCATAGACCTGCTTACACAGGTTAATATCAAGCATACTTTTCAACTGAGATAAGGATGGTTGGATTGAATTCTAAATATAACTCTTTGAATAAGAATCTGGTCCAAGTACAACAAATAGTGCAATCAATTGTAGCTAATCAGTCTCAAAGCACACAAGGTTCAGGCTCACAAAATTCTTCAAGATAAACTGTAGGATCGATGCATCACATGCACATTGGGGGCCAACAAGAATCCATACTTACAAGAGCAACTAAGTTATATTTTCCCAAGTTTAATGGAGGAGATCCAACTAGATGTATCTATCTGGCAGAACAATATTTTTCATTGAACCAGATTCTTGAGGGGCAAAAAGTCTTTATTGCATCATTCTAGCTCGAGCATGATGTTATCCAATGGTACCAATGGTACGAAAAGACTAATGGAACTTCTACTTAGGGGGAATATACAAAGAATTTGTTGGTCCATTTTCGTCCAAGTGATTTCAAATACTTCACAGAAGCTCTCACCAAACTACATCAAATCACTTCAATGAAGGAGTATTAGACTTAGTTTGAGAAGCTCGCGAATCACACCAACGGGTTGGATGAATTGTTTTTCAAAATTTTCTTCATAAGTGGGTTGAAATAAGAAAGTAGGGTGGAGGTGAAGATATTCAATCCCAACACCATGATGGAGGCCATTGGATTAGCTAGGTTAGTAGAATATAAATTCAATGCTCAACGTCGCCAGGGAAGAAACCTATGGGAAAATTACAAGTGATGAAAACTACCCCAAAATGTAACCGACCCTTGTAGGTTAAGCACCTTAACCTAGAGAAAATGAAGGAATGATGGGATAAATAGCTCTGTTATAATTGTGATGAGAAATATGGGCCAAATCATAGATGCACTACATGAAAGTTGTATTTGTTGGATGCATATGTTCCTTGTAACTCAATAGAGGAAGAAGATGAGGTAAACATGGAAGAAGTAATAGATGCACCTGATAACAGTAATGAATATATCCTAGAGATTTATTTCAATGCTCTCGCATGATTTTATTCTCCACAAACTATGAAATTTTAAGGGTACTTCAAACGGAAAAATCTCATTGTGCTCATTGATTTAGGAAGTACACATAATTTTATTTATCCAAGAATGGCAAAATAGATTGATTGTTATACATAACCTTGCAATAGCTTTGAAGTAATGATTGGTAATGGGGGATGTATTTCCTATAAAGGGAAGTGTCAAAATGTTAAGCTCACCATGGGTGACTACAACATGAAAAGTCAAATGTATGTGATTCCATTGGGAGGATGTGATGTTGTCCTAGGGGCTCAATGGTTGCAAATGCGTAGGACAATACTATGGGATTTTATAGCATTGTGAATGTAATTCATAGTTGAAGGATATAAATACACTCTAAAAGGACTACAAGTAGGTTCCTCATAGATAGTGAGTTCTCACCGCATGAAAAAATCTTATTCTAAAAGGAGGCAAAGGGATGATTGCACAGTTATTTTCCATTCAATCAACAAGGGAAGAACAAGATGAAGTAGAAGAGTTACAACAAATTTTGACATGTCACTCTAGAGTATTTGAAGAACCAAAAGGGTTGACACGCCACTGTAGTTAGTATCATGCTATACAATTTCTTATTTGGAGTCAATCACCAAATATTAGGCCTTATAGATACCCCTGCTTACAAAAAAAGTGAAATTGAGAAACTTGTGCAAGAATTGTTGAAAGCAGGTGTCATTCAACCAAGTGTTAGCCCTTATTCTTCTCCAATATTTTTGGTTCATAAGAAGTATGGGTCATGGTGATTGTGTATTGATTTTTGAGCCCTCAACAAGATCATAATCAAGGATCAATTTCTATTATTGATGAGTTGTTGGATGAAATTCATGGAGCTAAATATTTTTCAAATTTGGATCTGTGATTAGGGTATCATCAAATCAGAATTAGAGAAGAAGATATTCCTAAAATAACTTTTCGCACCCATGAGGGTCACTGAATTTTTGGGCATGCCTTTTGGCCTTACAAGTGCTCCTTTAACATTCCAAAGCTTGATGAATCAGGTATTTTTCCCTTATCTTAGGAAATTTATTTTTGTTTTCTTTGATAATATTTTGGTTTATAGCAAGACTTGGGAGGACCATTTGGTTCACTTGGAAAAGGCCTTTCAAATCTTGTGTGAAAACCAATTGTATGCCAAATGCTCAAAATGTTCATTTGAGTAGAAGGAGATTGAGTATCTGGGACATATCATTTTAGAAGATGGGTTTAAGGGGGATTACCAAAAAATTGAAGATATACAAATTTGGTCTATCCCAAAATCATTGAAAAGCTTGCATGAATTTATTGGATTGATCGGGTATTAGCATAAGTTCATAAATGACTATGGCAAGATTGTAGCCCTATTGATAGCTTTACTTTAAAAGAATACCTTTCTTTGGTCAAAAAATATTGAATATGCGTTTCATAGATTAAAGGAAGCAATGTGTTCCACCCAAGTATTAGCCATGTTAGACTTCTCCAAAACCTTTGTGATTGAGAGTGGTGCCTCCAAATTGGGAATTGTGCAGTTCTCATGCAAGAAGACCCTCACCTTTCACCAGCAAGGAATTTTGAGGATGAAACTTGGAACAATCAACATATAAAATGGAGATGTTAGTAATCATTCATGACATCCAATGCTAGCGACCGTATCTCATTGGTAAACATTTCATTATTTGTACAAATCATCATAGTTTGAAGTACTTTATGGAATAACATATCTCCACCCCTGAGAAACAAAAGTGAGTCACTAAACTATTGGGATATAATTATGAGATTGTGTATCGTAAAGGGAAGGAAAATGTAGTCATTGATGCACTTTCATATAAATTTGAAGATTTGACAACATTACAAGCACTCTCTTCACCAGTTCCACAATGGATGGACAAGGTAATACAGGAATGGCTTAGTGATAGTTCAACTCAGGCATCAATTCAAAAACTTCAACATGATCCCAATAGTAAGCCTAACTTCACTTGGAACAATGGAATGCTTTGGTTCAAAGGACTTATTGTACTACCTACTACATATTCATGTCGACTAAAGATACTCCATGAATTACATGCTACACCTACAACAGGGCACTCTAGGTTTCTGAAAACTTATAAGAGGGTGGCTAGATATTTTTATTCGGATAAAATAAAATAGGATATCAAAGAATATGTTGCAGAATATGAAATTTTCCAATGATAAAAGGGGAAGACAGTGGATACTCTAGGATTCCTTCAGCCTATTCCTATACCAAAAAAACTGTGGACTGACATTTCGATGAATTTCATTGAGGTCCTTCCCAATTCTTATGGAAAATATATCATCATGGTGGTTGTGGATCGATTGTCCACGTCTGCAAACTTTTACTCCTTAGCCCATACCTACAAGGCTGATAACAGGGCTCAACTATTCCTTCATAATATTTTCAATCTCCATGGTATGCCATAAACTATCGCCAGTGATCGAGACCCCACTTTCACTAGTAATTTTTGGAAAGAATTTTTCAAGCTCCAAGGAACTTAGCTCCACATGAGTTCAGCATATCATCCCCAAAATGATGACAGACAAAGATTGTTAATAAATATTTGGAGATTTATTTGCATTGATTTGCTTCTACACAACTGGTTAATTGGATTAAATGGCTTCCCTTGGTAGAATGGTGGTACAATACTTCATATCATACTATAATCAAAATGAACCCTATGAAGCACTGTATGGCCAAGCACCACCAATAGTCACATCTTATATTCCTAGAAGCACCAATGTTCAAGAAATAGATTCAGAGCTTCCTAATCAGGCCAATATTATTTGTCTTCTTAAGGAGAATTTACTCACCACATAGCATCAGATGAAACAACAAGCATATCAACAGTGGGTTGAATGTGAATTTCAAGAGGGAGACATGGTGTTCTTGCGACTTCAACCTTATCGATAGATCTCTCTCAAGATTATAGGTCCATAGAAATTAGCCCTAAAATTCTACAACCCTCACAAAATTCTACAACGCATAGGACCAACAACATACAAGCTAGAGTTAGCAAAGTCTTTAAAAATTAATCCTGTGTTTCATGTGTCTTGCCTCAAGAATGTCATTGGCTCACAGGTGAAGGCACAAACAGAATTACCTAAATTTATCAAGGATGGATCCATAGTGATCGAACATGAAGTGGTCTTGGAACAACACACTCGTTAAATTCATAATCACACCATCACTGAAGTCCTGATTTAGTGGTGGGGATTTGCACCCGAGGATGCTACTTAGGAAGTACTTCATCAGTTTAGCAACAATTTTCTCTGTTCTACTTTAAGGACAAATATTTTTCAAGGAGGGGTGGCATGTTAGGATTCCACATCCTAACAATTAATTACTATTATTAGTAGCATAGTTAATTAATATATCAACTTGTAATGTGAACCACCATTTTGTAATAATTGAACCGATGTAGGGTTAGAGTTAGGATAGTTATGCTATAAATATGTGTAAGATTGGAAGAGATAGTATCCAGGAGAAAATATTTTATTTATTTTATAGTTGTATGGAGGAAGCATCCTCGAAGTGTCCTGCAGTTCTTGATAATCAATAAATTTATTGGAATTTCTCTATTTTGAGATCTTATTATGCTACCTTTCAATTGAATACTGTGGATAAATCCTTTATTAAACCCTTAGGGTTTTAACAGAGAAATCCTATGATAGGATTGAATGGAATTTCATCCTTACCATACTTCGAGCTCTTGGTTTCAAGCCACATTTTTTTAGCTTGGTTAGTATGCTTTTTGTTGATGCTTCAACTATGCTTACTTTGAATAATTGTCAGTCTGAATCAATTAGATTGTTTAGATCTGTCAGACAAGGTTGTTCTTTGGCCCCTTCTCTTTTCATATTAGAAGTTGAAACTTTTGGATACCTTCTTGCTAACCAAGTGAGCCAGGGTAATAGTAAGGGTATTTCTTTACGTCGAGAATATTCTCAACTCATAAATGGATATTTTACAAATGATTATTTTTTGACACTTCATGAGGATGAACGCTCTATCAAATATATACGAGATTGCATGTATATTTTTTGTAAAGCATCAGGATATAGCATTCAATGGAGGAAGAGATCATGCTATAGGTATTCCTCTTTGGACCTTCCAAGCTGGCTTGAAAGCTGCCAATGGCATTGGATCCAACTAGGGGAGATGTTTAAATTTCTTGGCATCCCATTTGTATTCCAGAGTTCCCCTATGGTCTTGTGGAATTATATTTTACAAAATGTAGAGATAAAAATTTCCTTTTGGATCACCAAAAATCCTACTCTAGCTTATAAGTTTTAGGTGTTTTCCAAAATTATGGCTACTACTCATGTGCATTATTCATCATGTTGGGTCCCTTCTCAAGCCTGCTATTAAAAATTAGATAATATTTTAAGGGATTTTCTTTGGGCTAACTCGTCACATAAACAAGGGTTTCATCGATTTGCTTGGGAGATTTTTTTTTCTTCCCAAAAAATCAGGAGGTATGGGACTACATGATTATCAAAGACAAGGTTTTACTTTATCTGCTATATGGATTATTTGAGCCTTAAATGATTCTGAAGCTTAGAAAGTTCTAATACAACACTACATTTTCACTGGTTTACCTCTTGGTAGGAAGGCTTGAAATGGCATGAATTTTCAATCCCTCTTGGTTTCTACTATCTTAGTTAAAACTCAAGGCTCTTTTGTCATTCAAAGTATATAAAGGGCTTGGGAGAAAATTAATCCCTAGTTGTGTTGGCTAGGGGATGGGCACCGGAAAGGTGCTTCTATTTCCACTTATAATGTTTTGTGGTCACCTTTTATTACTTTAAAAGGTTCCCCTCTTGCTTTCATGCAATGGATTCACTCTCAATGATTATTCAGGAAAGGGATTTCTATAGTGGTAGACCTTTTTTTGAGATATTCTAGGGATTGGATCCCATGCGATGATTTTAGGATTTTGTTTGGTCTATAACCAGATGATAAGAATACTTATGACACTATTTTAGATTGTATCTCCTTTTCTCCCTTTCCCATGATATGTAGATGTTCTCAAAATCCTTGGTGGTCTAACTGGGGATGGTTTAAGAAAACACTGCTTATTACTTACAAACCTAAGTTAGGATATGCTTGGATTACTATCAATGTCCCTATGGTTCAAAGACTCAATAAGCGATGAGATCTTCTTTCCACTCAGACTCATTGGAGCCTAAGATTTAAAATGGCTTGGGCAGGATATATTGATCCCAAATAGGTTTTATTTGCTTGGAGCTTATTATCCTATTGTCTTCCTCTTGGACAAAGATTAAAATACCTTGGAATAAAGAATTCTTCCTCCAATTTTTGTAGTGCTCCAGAGGAACCCCTTCATAGTTTTTGGCAGTGCATGAAATCTTGAATGGCCTGAGATTGGCTTGAGTCCTTCTTTCAGCCTCATATGGCCAATTCATTCACCTGACATCATACTTTGCTTGATGACCCACCAAATTTTTCCTTACCCTTGTTGGAAGTGTAGAATATTCTTCGTATCAGTGTGCTCTTTCATATTTGAAAAAATCATAATAGAGTTCTCTTTTCTCATCAACATGGTTCAGATGAATTTTCAATTGTTGATAAGTGCATGGTTTATTCTGATTTTTGGCTCTAGATTTTAGTTCAAGTGGAGAAATTTCATATGGAGGTGGAGCATCTTTGCACTCTTATGCAACACTAGGGTAATGCCCCATGTACGGTCAATCGAATATCTTCTACAAAACCTTCTCAATCTTGTGAAGTTTCCCGATCACACTCTCATTAGTGGCTTCCCTCCTAGTCTGCAAAAATACATTGGTCTCAGTTGTCTCTTATTTGCCAACCCCAACGTAACATTGGCAATAGTACATCTCATAATGGTAGTAGCTAGGAGGTTTGCCAGGTGGAGCCAGACCTAGTTGTTGGTTGGGGAGATCCCATTCCCACGTGTGCAGTTGCTCTAGCTAATGTGGTGGGCTGGGGTGTATCTAATGACATTGATGGCTTTGGTATAGATGATAATGTTCGTACACCTAGGAAGGATGGGTGGTTCATTTGCATTCCTTCTAATACCGGTTGGTAGCATATGAAGGGTGAGGAACATTCACTTCATGAGCAGACCCCCATGATCAACATGATTTAATGCATGTTTTTTGGTACCGTGGTTGGTGAAGCATTTAATCCTGTTTTTTTTTGTTTTGAGTAACCGCTTCCTAACTCAACCTGAGTTAGTGTGACTACCTATTAGAATGTGCCCATCCACCTTTTTTTTTTTGTTTATATTTTTAAATAAATTAAAATTTAGGCCTTTACATTAAAAAAAAATAATGAATAACAATGCTTAAGAACACTATAAGCTAGACCTCAAAGATGTAGGATAGTCACCCCAACTCATTTGTGTTTTATGATGTCTTTAATAACCTTTATCAGAGAAGAAGCTTACAAGACGAAAGGAATAAATTATCAAGGTAGAGAAAGTGGATTATAGTAATAACTTTTAAAATTTAAAATCGTTTTATAATGAAAACATTACCGATTCCCAAATTAGAAGAAAGCCACTTATGCAAGTCAAGGAACAAAGGAGATCCAAAGGAGATCCAGAAGGCAACATTTTCTACATCATAGAAATGCAAGTGCCCTCAGCACACAGACTCGGGATCGACTGTTTCAGCCTTTGACTTTTCTCTCTTCGTAAGCTTGTTCGTCATCGGTTTTTAAAACTCCACGTGGATACAGCTTTCATCCCTATCGTATGAAACACCTCTTCGATTCAATATCTCTTGTCAAAATAGTGTGCTGGCCTTCCATTTCTATTTCAATTGAAAGCTCTTTTGCAAATTACTGAGACAAGCCTTCCATAGCTGGGTTCTCATGGAGTGCAACGCATCAATTGCAGGTTTCCACACGCCTCTTACGGTTGATCATGCTTCTGCTCGAATTTCGTCTCAGAGAATTGCAATGAGACCAAAGCAGCTGGCAATTAGAACGGTTAAAGTCTGGGTATTTCAATATACTGCCCCTCTCTCCTCTTCCTCCTCGTCTTCTCCAGTCTACGATGTGTTGTCCGTCCCTCTGTTAGAAACCGCATAAACCAATAGCAATGTAGAAATTAAAATTAAGGGAAATGCTTAAAAACCAAATGACCATGAAAATGAAAATGAATATGAAACAACTAAGTGATTTAAAATATAGTAACTTACATTAATAAGTGGAATAGATATCCCAAGAAGATAAATAGTTTTGATACATTTGAAAAAGTTATATTTACCCTTATTAAGGTTAAAAATACAAACATACAACAAATATGATTGTGTATACAACAAATATGACTCTGTTAGGATAGGGTCTTGAGTGAGCGTGATTGAAGAGCGCTTAGAGTCGCAAGGCGCTTCAATACCACCCCGACGTTTGCCCGCCCGCACCAGAATGTTCGTTAAAGTCCGATAGGCATACGAGACCCCGTCGGACCCTGTTCTCCATCGAGATTACTGTTGGCGACTGCAAACGAATTGGAATTAAGCTATTGTGATGGAAGATTACGAATGAATAGCCAGAGATTGTGGAAATCTCAGCTAATGGAATGGATGAGGAGACGAATATGGAATTGCTACAAGGCATAATCATGGGGTAGCAAAATGAGAAGACGAGACCTGTACCGTGAAGCTGATTCCACTGCCCAGCGAAGAAGGTATTTATTTGGAAATAAATTCTATCATAGAAATATATTACTTATAATTTATTTTTTAGAACTAGGTTCAAACTTTGGGGTATGTTTGTTTGTACAAAGGAGTAACCTGCACCTGCTGATATCCAGACCTAGGTTGGAACCTTGGGGTATGGTTGTTTGTGCAAAGGGAGTAACTTATACCTGCTGACACAACAGTCCAACAACATTATAATTTATGTTTTAGAGGTTAGTGGGTTGGTAAGTTCTGGTCTTTACTTAAAAAAAAAAAAACTAGATTCAAACCTTGCCGTATGTTTATTTGTGCAAAGGGAGTAACTTGCACCAGCTGCAGACTTAGTTTCAAACCCTAGGGTATACCTGTTTGTGCAAAGGAAGTAACCTGTACCCCTGGCGCAACGGTCCAACAACAACAATATCAATCCTGTGCTCATCTTTAAAATTAAATAACAATGAAAATAAGTGTTGTTAGAGTAGTGTCCCAAACCCTCTTACTAATCTAAGAAGTATGAATGTAACTAATTTCTTATAAATAAAAAATAATAATAATGTTCCAATTTATCATAAATTATGAGATTTAGTTGCACTATGTAGCTTTTGACCTAATATTCAGGGTAAAGTTATTAATTTGAAATTATAGAGTTAGCCGTGTTTTTTTTAAGGGTGTTGTTTGGTCTGAAAGATTATGATCAGGAGGTTTTAAATTGGATTTTGGGTATTCAATTCAACTTTTAAGGTGGAAATTGGAACCTAAAACCTCCCTTGAAAGATTGTCCTCTCCTCTCGTACAACACCTAAAATTAATCGTATTTTAACTATGTATAATTAATTGTAGTAAATAATTTTAACTAATTATATATTATTTTATATTTATAAAATATTTAATATAAATAAATAATTTAATAAATATTAATAATATATATTAAATTTTATGAAGTATATAAAAATAAGATGATAACCAGTTTAAAACCTGAATACGTTCTAAGTTTCTGACGTGCACAGAACCAATTTGTAACGCCGTCTAGTTTTATGAAATTTTAAATTTATATCGAAACAGCATCAATAGGAAGAACCACATTCTCTTCCCATATTCTCTTTATATTCTCTTTACTAAGTAGTGGATGCAGCCGCCCATTGCTGGTTTCTTTGTCTCATTTTGGTACCCCATGATTCTGCCTTGTAGCAATTCCATATTCTTCTCCTCATCAGATCCACTAGCTGAGCTTCCCACAAAATTTTGCTATGCATTCGCAATTTCCCATCACAATCGTTTAATTCCAATCCGTTTTGCAGTCGCCATTGGTAATCCTCACGAAGAACAGGGTCCGACAGAGTCTGGTATGCCTCCCGGATTCTAACGAAGATTCTGGTGGCCTCTTCCTTCTCTGCAGGCGCGCAAACATCGGGATGGTATCGGAGCGCCATCCTTCGGTAAACGCGCTTGAGATCACGCTCACTCACATTGTGAGGGACAGATTACACGTCATACAATGAAGAAGATGAGGACGGGGAGAGAGGGGAAGTATATTGAATTGCTCTAACTTTGAGTGTTGCAATTGCGCGCCGCTTCGGCCTCACTACAATTCTCTGCGACGAAACTCCTGCAGAAACACGATGAGTCTCAAAATGCGCGGGGAAACCTGCAATTGATTTCTTGCACTCCATTAGAGCCAAGCTACAGAAGACCTTTCTTTTCTGATCAATTTGCAAAAGAGATTTCAATTAAAAATGGAAGTCAGGCTCCGTGTTTTGGCAAGATGACTGTTGGTTTGATTGTAGAAGGGATAAGGCCTTTGATAGTCATGGGGTTTAAGCAATTTGGTGCTTATATAGACATGAAATCATGATGAATCGACAAGGATGAAAAATCATGACGAACATTCTCAGAAAGGCTCGAAACGTCGGTGCCGTGTGGGCACCCGATTTCTATGATGTGGAGAAATATTGCCTTCTTCTAGCTGTTATTCAGTGGGGATAGTTGGTTAGGTAAGATTAGACAGCCCTCTCTCATTTCAAAAGAGGGTAGCTGGTTAGGTAAAGGCTGACCAAGTCCAGTGCCCCCAGCATCGGTGTAGATACAAGGAGCTGCCGGCAACTTCTTAAGTTCATCCTTCATTCACTGGGTTGTCAATTTACTCAGTCAGCCATCGAGCCCTTGTTTTTAATTGAGCTAAGGTAGGCGAATGTTTGTATGAGAGGGCTTGCCTCTTGTTTTTAATTGAGCTAAGATACGGGAAGGTTTGAATGAGAGGGCTTGCCTCTGCTCTCAATCCCACTGGTGGCCGGTCGGGCGGGAGGGAGAGCACTCGAGACCGGTTCAACCAGAATCAGCATTTTTTTTTTTTTTTAATGTGGCCCGCCCTTTGAATAGAGAGCAAGCCACCACCATTTCAAAGGGCAAAAGTGCCCGCCCTTTAAATAGCCATACGTCTTCTTCTATGTTTTGAGCCACCGTCGTTCTCACTTTTTCAATGTTTTGAGCCTCTTAACGGCTTTGTCCACGTATGCACCGTCCTTCTCACTTTTTCTAGAAGCCGAGGACTTATTTCTGCCGTGTCATTCTAGGATATACTTCATCTGTCGTATGGTTGAATATGCACATGATAAAGTTGGGCTCCTTCCTATGCATTGGGCTGCATGAGAATGTGAGGTTTGGTATTTTATGAAGAATAAATTAGGGTTTTTTAATTCTAATTCTTGTTTCTTCTTTTTTTTTCTAGTTATACTTGGATTTTTTTGGTCTAGTTAGTAACAGGGAGAAAATTGAGTGTTGAAACAGTTTGACAAGGTTATGATTTCTAATGAAAGAGCTTTTTCCTTTTTTCGTATATCTAGTTCAACTCCTTTCGTAGAGGCTCTCCATAATGTCATCCTCTATGATGCCCCCTTATTTTCCTCTATTGAAATCTCCATCTTCCCTCCTTGTCAATTCATCTCCCAATTCCCTCTAAATACCTCATTTCTTTGCCATCCCAACTTTCTTTTATATATTAGGAGGATATGAAACTTGGTTCCTCATCCTTCTAGTACCACTGACTAGATTGAATGGTGATAAGATGCCATACATAGAATGACCTCTTTTCTTAAATATCTTGACAAACATGTTTCCAATTTCAAGCATCAATTCATTGTTGCTCTTAAATAGGAATTGGCTTAGGATTATAAACAACTTTGGTTTAACAATATCTAATAACAAGTGGTGCAATTTCATAATCAACTTATGTTGGATGAACATTATGATGCTAGAGGAGCTCAAATCAAGGCTAGAATGCATTGGATCAAAATAGAAGACAAAGCCTCTAAAAAAATTTTCCATCATCTTAGGCCCCATTATCACAATGCTTACATCAAGGTCATTCAAGAGGATGAGGTTCAAATTATTGGTTTGACAAAGGTTACTTGAGCCTTTGTCCATCACTACAAGTAGGTATTTGCCTTACAAGAGCCTTCATATTAGAGGAAGCAAGGCCTCCAAGATTGTGTTGTGGTCATTAACAAACTCTTTAATGCATAGAGAGTTGCCTATGATTGACCACTCTCACTTAAAATTCTACATGAGACTATCTCTCAATGGCCAATGATAAATATCCTAGACTAGATGGATCTCCCAGTAATTTTACAAAGCTCTTTAGGACCTTGTAGGCCTTGATGTGCCCCAAGTTTATTGGAAAGCTTTGATAAATGTCTCTCTTACACTAGAAAATAATAAAAGTAATATCAAATTTATTCCAAAGGTTGGAGACCCTAAATTGATCACCAATTGGTGTCCAATCATCCTTATCCATGTGTTATACAAGATTATTGCCAAAGCCTTAGCCTTGAGTGCACCAATTAATTTCTTCCATCATCAGACCAAAGAAAAATGTTTTATCAAAAGTAGATATATATTACATAATGTCTTGGTTGTCTCGGAGGGAACATAATGGACCAAAAAATCTAACCAACCAACCATTTTTCTCAAAATTTATTTTAAGAAATCCTATGATAACATTGAGTAGCACTTTATTCTTGCCATACTCAAAGCTTTGGGTTTTGAAAATGGTTTCATATTTGTAGTCTAGATACTCTTTGTAGATGCCTCTGCTATCCTCACTATCAATAGAACTCAAACATAGGCTATTGACCTTTTCTACTCAATCAAACAAGGTTAATATCTTTCCCCCTTTCTATATATCATTGTAGCTAAAGGTTTCAATTATCTCCTATCTCATCAAGCTAATTTGGGCCTTCTTAAGGGTATTGCCATTCCCAAAAATTAATCCAAGTTGATAAATGAACACTTTCAAATGAGAGTGAAGAAACCTTCACTCAAGCCATTCATAATCTAGATATTTTTTATCTTGCATTTGGTTCTAACATCCAATGGTAGAACACTATTTTTTATAGTCTACATCTTCCTACCTAGCTTGGTTGACTCAGTTTCAAGGCAAATGGATATATGAAAGGAAAGTGTTTTGCTTCTTGGCTATCCCCTTTACCACAATTCCCCTTTAGAGCTTTGGAAAAAAAATCATATAGAAAATTGAAGCCAAGCTTGCATATTGAACCACTAAAAATCTTATCCTTGTTGATAAGTTTCAAATTTACTCAAAGATCCTAGCTTCAAACCATGTATATTACTCATTTTGGGTTCCATTCAAGGCTTGTTATCAAAAGTTGGAGAAGTTGCTTAGATATTTTCTCTAGGTAAGTTCTAACTCTAGCTTTGATTTTAAAAAAGTAGCTTAGAAAAAAAAAATTATCCAAGAAGAATGGGGAATGGTTTTTCTTGAATGCAAATGCCAAGGCATGACCTTACGTGCCAAATGGATAGCTAGAGCTATAAAATACAAGGAAGAATGGAAAGTGTTAGTTTGACACTGCATTACCTTAGGTTCTACCTATGGGCCTAAAGGATGCAGAGGTATGGATTTCTCCTACCTTCTTGTTGGCCTACTTACCATCAAGATTTTAGGTTATTTTGTCATTTGTAACATTTGAAAATATTGGAAAAACATCAACCCATGGATTTGATGGAAATGAAATGGTATTTAAGATGGATTTCCATCAATTCTATGAACCTCTGGTGGTCCCCTATCCTAATTATTCAAGGAGTTTATTTTACCCAATCACCTAGATGCATGCATACAAATTCTATAAAAGGGTTATCTCTACAGTGGCCAACTTGTTTTTTTCCCAATCAACTAGGGGTTAGCATCCTTAGTATTATATCAAATTTAGGTTCAAACTCACCTCTTCTAATAAGGAAACCTTTGAGGTAGTTAAAGCAAATACGTTTGATTCTATGCTTCACAAGATCATAATGCACTCTCAATGTCCTTTATGGAAGAATTTGCATTCGTATCCAAATATTCCCTTCCCTAATTATAAGACCAACTTGGGTTATGAATGGCTATTACCAAACTTACCAATAGTTGACAAACTAAATGCTCATTGGGGCCTCTCTTCACCCAAGTATATTTGGGCCTATCATTTTCACACAACCTGGTCTGAATATATTGAACCCAAACAAACTATCTTTGCCTAGAGTAAAATTCACCAAGAGCTCCTCCTTGGTAAACAACATATCTACATTTGGGTTCCCAACCTAATGTGTCTATTTTTCCATGAACCTAAGGATCTTCTCAACCTATTTTGAATATATCATAAGGCTCAGGATACCTAGAAATATATTCTTATTTCTTCTAGCCTTTACTCCCACAATGGTTCGCATGGTAACAAATTCTCCTTGGAGATCCTTCACTCCTTTGTCTAGTGTCTCTAGAAGTTTGGCACCTCTTCAGGATTGGAAATTTATTTTCTTTATGGAAAGACAAGAATGATTCCTTGTTCTCTTAGGTCTATGTTGTTCCATTTTATAGTGTAATTGACAAGGTCAATGTTGCTTCTTCCATGCTACTACAAACTTTAGTGTAGGCTAATAAAGTGGTAATGAAGTTGACCCATTTGTAGGATTTGATTGAACTCCAGGAGAATGCTCCCTAGACTATTTTCTCACTCTAGCCATTTTAATAGTTAGATACACAAAGCTCAAGACTAAATGTGGTATGTCTGGCCATTAAGGTGACTCATCCTCTATAGTAGGTTAGAACACATACAAAAGAAGGGAAATTACGGGAGGAGAAATCTACCAAATATGAGCCTTTATAGTCTCGATAGATGTGATGAAAATAGTTGGTGTTTTGAAGCATGTTTGACCTTTATTTTTTATGGACAGTTAATGGCTTTTTAGGGGTGTCCTTATCCACCCATTTTTTGTTTCTTATAAAATTATTATATTTAAATTAATATAATGATTTTTTTCCAATAAATGAAAAATCGCAAAATGCTTTTGAGTTTTTATATAGTTTTTAGTTGAAGTTCTATATGATTTTAAGTGAGAAGAGATTTTCCTTTATTATTTTGAGAAACATCACCTTCATGAGTTTTTCTTAGATTTCCTTTTGGAAGCACCATCAAAATTGATTTCTATAAACCTAATTTCTTGACATTTCTATTTACCATAGATTGAAGCAAATCCTTTATGTTAGATCTGTTAGAATAAGATATTATTCTCTTAAGTTCCACTAGGATAGACACACTTGAGTTTCCACTCCTCCATGAGTCAGGAGAACTATGAGTGTTGTCTAGATAAGTTTTGATCAGTTGTTGTAATCCAACGGCTCTATTATCATAAGTTCCACTAGGATAGACACACTTGAGTTTCCACTCCTCCACGAGTCAGGAGAAATTTGAGTGTTGTCTAGATTAGATTTGATGAGTTGTTGTAATCCAACGGTTCTCAATGATCAACTTTGCTATTTATACAAAGTTCATCCATTGTATAATCAATCAGTTCTATTTTATTTCTTCAAACTCTTCTAATGATTTGTAGTTGTACTCTTGGGAATTCTAACATGGTACCAGAGCAGGATAGATTATTCTAGCATTCTCTCTTGAAGGAGGTTTCACGAACTGGTTCGTAATATCTTATTCTTTATTATTTTAAAAGGAAAGAGGTTTTTACATATTGATTGATATTATATGCATTTTTTTGAAGATATTTGCTTATGGTAATACCTTCTTATTTTATCTAATTTTTGTTTTACCATTGTTGCAAATTTTCAAAATTTTATTTCATAGTATTCGCTACTCTTTATATGCAACTTGAATATTTTTTGAAAATTTTGTTTCTTCGATCCTTGCCTCTATAAAAATTCCCTTCTAAATGAACACAACTTGATTTAAATTAATTAAAGCCATGTTGCGTCCCGTTCTAGGTGATTTTTTAATTATAAGTTTTTATGCCCTCCTCATATGCATTATTTATATTTTTATCTCCTTCTCAAAAGCAGATCGTCTGACCCCGTAGCCATCCCTACATGCACTCTATACATAGACTAATATAAATCAATCACATTTATTTAGAGGCCATTATTTTTTTCTCCAAATTTGCCTACATTTTCTTTATTTTTTCTCCATCTAATCACAACTTGTTCTAATTCCTTAGCCTTCATTACAAATATTCTCACGTGGACATAAAGATATGTAGCTTTTAATTTTTGGTATGTATATATATATATATATATATATATATATATATATATAAATATTTTTATACAAAAATTGTTTAATCTTCTTCATATATTTAATTAATGGAAGGATCGCTCTTCGCGTCAATATAAATAAACTCTTGGTCTAACTAAACTAGACCAGAGTTCTATTACTTTTAAAAAATGTGGCCTTTTGACCACCATTTTAGTTGGCGCACTAGAGACTATACCTTATAATAGGCAATTCCCTTAATTATATTTTCGAAGATCTTGCAATTTTTCAAACTTGATCTTCTTCCATTTTGATTGTCACTCGGTGCTCCGGAAGATCATCGATTTTTTTGTTATATAAACATCTTACATAAGCCTGAAAGTATGATTCCTTTTTTTTGAATTGAGTCTCTTCGATAAGGTATTAAGTGATTTGTTTTGGGCCCCTTACATTCTGTTCTATATTTTTGCAAGCGATATCTCTATTTTGTAGGTCTATGCTGCCGCCACCTTCACTGCCTAACAAAGCTCCTTTGTGCCTTCCTCTCAGCGCCTTGGTAGTGTCATATTTTTGTTGGTGCATGGTACCATTGTCTCTAGAGAGTATCTCTGCTGGTGCCTTCCTCTCAGCGCCTCCTCTTCGTCGAATTCGCTAGTAATGATGCAGTAATATTTTTTTTAAAGATAACTTCTTTATTTCTAGTGCAAGTGAAGTGTTAAAGCGAGCATCACATTTTTTCAAAATAGGTTTTTGTCTATGTTTCCTTTCCATCGTTGCCTTTTACAATGAATGTTCGTTGAGTTATGCCACCATTTTATTCATAGCCTCCTCTCCTCTGTCTAACGTCTCTATTTTTATTTGCATTATTTAGGCTATAATATTTGTTCTCTATTATTTTTAGTCAATCTGTTCAATATTGCAGCCATCCAAAAAATGAGTGTTTCGTTACCTTTTACTTCCGGCCTCTCCTTGGCTCAAAGATCAAAGAGGAGTAAAAATATAAATGTAAATTTTTTTGGGGGAGTTGTTCAGGTGCCTTTTATGCACCTATCTCAAATCGAGGGGGTTTGTCAATGCGTCTTTTTTTTGCCTCCTTTATATTGCCTTTAAATTTGGTATAATTTATTTTGCTTAAAACATTAAAGAAAATTAAAATATCACTATTTTTTCTTTAATTATTTCATCAAGCATAACTTTATATTATACATCTAAATTTCTATTTTTTTTTAATTCTTTACTTTATTATAGTAAAATTTTAGTGGATAAAGTGAGCATTTCTTTTAAAATTTCTACATTAAAAGAACTTATTATAAAATTTGTTTATATATCTTGCTTAATTAAAAAAACTAAAATAAATTAATAAAATATATCTATTTTATTCTTCTTTATCATTTCATTAAGCAAACTCTATATATACATATGTTAAATTTAATTTTATTTACTATTTTTTTGGCAAAGAATATCTTATTACTTAATATTAAAAAAAAATAGTAATTTAAATGATATCTCTTTCTTAAACTTGTTAATCTACTCTAAGTAAACATTTGTCCTTTCTTTATCTTTCTAAAAAGCACAAATATTTTATCACCACTCACCCATATTGGACATCCTATATAACTTATAGTTTCCCTCAAGTAAGGGCGAGTTATTAAGATAACCAATATAGGCCTGGATGATATTAGCCTATGTTCCAAGTATCATATCTAATCAATACTTATAGTTTCTCTCTTGTCGGTGCGGGTATTTGAAAATACAAGATATATTAGCCTGGCATATTTTTTATCTTTAAACCAAACTTAATATCAAATATCTTCAAAATACTTATAGTTTTCCTCTTGTTAGGGTGGGTATTTCTAAGTTATTTGGTGTTCCTTAAAATCTTTGGCATATTTGTTCTCATTAACCTCATTGAATATCAGGTTTCCTCAAATTACTTATAGTCTCCCTCTCATTAGGGCAGGTAATTTTTTGAGAATTTGATATTTCCTTAAGGCTTCTGTTAACTAATAGCCATTGCATTCTATTAATTAAAGTTAAAGGAGGGAACTTTAGGTTAACTTCAAAATGAATTCAATGAATACAATTGATCCTCTCACTCCTCATAACTACCATACATGGAAACCCAAAATTTTAAATCTCATTTCTTAGAAAGGGCTCACACACCTATTAGAAGAAAAGCAACCTGAGTTTGAAAAAGAATATGAAAAATTTATTCACAAAGAGAAAATGTATGAAACAATGGGTATTATAAGATCTAATGTTCATGAAAGTTTGTGGTTTCACATTACAGATTGTAAAAATCCTTATGAAAGTTGGGAGAAACTAAAGACCTTGTTTGGGAAAGTAGATCAAATAAGTTCAATGCAACTAGAAGTAGAATTAACAACATTATCTCCTGAAGACTTCAACAATATTGTTGACTTCCTCACCAAATTCAAAGAAGCCCTCACTCAATACAAAGGCAATGGGAAGACTAAGACTGAAGAAGAATGCATTTATCTAATTATTTCTAAACTAAATTGTGTATTTCAAATATTTGCAACCACATTTCTATCTACAAAAGATGCTCTTGGTGCAACCTTTAAAATACCCTCTTTAGAAGAATTTTGTGATAGAATAACTAGGGAAGAAACCAAAATTGCTAGATATGATATATCTTCCTCTTCCTCTTCCTCAAAAGCATTAGTAGCCTCCACCTCTACTAAAAAAAAATTCAAAAAGAAGGAAAGGAATCCCATAACTTGTTCTCACTGCAAAAAGAATGGTCATTTTGAAAACAAATGCTAGAAAAGATTACAAAAACTAGAGGCAACTATGAAGGATCAAAATATAGACAATAAAAAGCAAATAGGAAAATCCCTAAATGTTCAATGTAAAACCTCAAATTCATCTTCTAGTTACCAGGTCCTAGATTCTAGAGCAACTCATCACATGACTGCTTCAGATGAGTCATTATCTGCTATCTCCTCAAGTTATACATGTAGCATAGAAGTGGGTGACTCTTCCTTTATCCCAGTCTAAGGAAAGGGTGACATAACCATTTATGATGGCTCTATCAATAATGTTCTCTATATTCCATACATTACCACAAATCTCCTCTCCATATATCATATTTGTACTTCTGGAAAGGGAAAAATAGTTCTCTTCTCTCCAATAGGAGTTGAGATAAGAGACTTTTAAGATCCCCATTATCTCATAGCCAAAGGAGATATTTATCACAACACTCACCTATTTTACTTCAAAGGATTCAAAAATCCAAAAGGGACCTCCTGCTTTTTGGCTTATGGAGATATTGAAAGCAAAATTTGGCATAAAAGGTTTGGTCATCTCAGTTACAACTACCTAAAGAAATTGAGCACTCATGAAATGGTAATAGGTTTACCTCAAGTCTCTTCTATTGATGGAGTTTGTCCTAGATGTGCTCTTGGAAATAAAAATCAAGATTCTTTCCACCCAAGTAGTTCTCTAAAAGCCCCATTCCCTATAGAATTAATCCATAGTGACTTGATGTCTTTTCCAAAACCTTCTTTCAAAGGAGAAAAATATTCTCTAACCTTTATTGATGAATTTTCTAAAAGAACCTAGGTCTACTTCCTAAAATATAAAAGTGATGTTCTATCCCACTTCAAAGTCTTCAAAGCCTTAGTTGAAAATTAGACCTCATGCAACATCAAGAAAATTCACACAGATAATGGGGGAGAATACTATAGTAATGAGTTCTTCATATTTCTATCAAATCATGGCATCATTCATCAGTATTCTATCTCCCATAATCCTCAACAAAATGGTATTGCAAAAATAAAAAACTGAACATTGAAGGAAATGACAAATTGTATGCTCCATTCAAGAGATCTTCCAAATTTTTTTTGGGTAGAAGCTATTAACTATGCCAATTATATTCAAAACTGCACACCTCATAAATCTCTTGACCATTTAACTCTTGAAGAAGAATGGACTGGATCAAAACCATATGTTTCCTTCTTCAATATATTTGAGTGTACTACTTGCGCACACATCCCAAAAAAGAAAAGAAAGACTCTAGATAAGAAAATAAAAAATATTATCTTTTTTGGTTATTGTGAGGAAATGAAAGCATACATGCTCCTTGATCCCTTAACTCATGAGGTATTTTTTCATAGGAATGTCCAATTTGATGAAAAATTCCCTCAGAAAGATCCTCCTCTTCCTATATTGAGCCTTCTCCTATAGTAGAACCTCAATATTATGAAGAACCAACTCTAGAGATTAACTTAGAGATTGATGATCAAGATGAGGAACCTGTAACTCCAACTCAAAGTATTTCCACTCCTTCTACTCCTTCCACTATGCCAAAATTGACCTACACTATTGTTAAAGAAGCTGCTCCTTACATCCAAAATCTTTCTTTATCCAGATTCTCACATCAGCCTCATTTCAGTCACTAGCAAGCAGCAAAAATGATCCTCCACTACTTGCAAGGAACTTCTCACTTTGGGCTCTTAACTGAGAGAAAATCCATGGATATCATTGGCTACATAGATTTAGATTGGACAGGTTTAGTATAAGACAAATGTTCAACTTATGGCTATGTATTTTGTCTTGGTTCTTTATCAAATGCTTGGTTATGCAAAAAACAACAAGTAGTGACCTTATCATCTACATATGTAGAATACAGAGCAATAGTTTTAGCAAGTCAGGAAGCTCTTTAGATTCATTATATTGTAAAAGAATTTGGCTTTTCTATTGACAAACCTATTACTCTTTGGTGTGACAATCAAAGCATAATTCATATTGCATGCAACCCAATTGAGCATCAATGCACCAAGCACATTAAGATACAAATGCACTTCATTCGAAAACATATTCAGAACGAGGACATATACTTGGACTATATTCCAACTAAAAATCAAGTTGCAGACATATTCACCAAGTCATTTCCTTCTTCGTGTTACATACAATTGCGAGAGAAACTTGGAGTAATACAGTTGTATTAACATGGAGGTCTTCCACTTCTCATGTTATTAATGTATTCTTTGGAGGATGGTTTTTTCCTTGTGGTTTTTTTTATCATCACTCCAAAAACATATATATTTTTCATGAGTACCTAATTAGGCCAAGTTTTCGGGACTCATTATTTGTATGAGGAAAATATTCACCATTTGAAGACATACCTCTATATTCAAATATTTTCGTGTGACAAATGGTTTTTCCCCAAGAGGTTTTTTCACCATTTATATATTGTAAATGAGTACCTCATCAGGCCATGTTTTTAGGACTCATCATTTTTTTTTATTAAGAGGACAATATTCACCATCCGAAGACAAGCTTCTTCCCTATTTCTTTTTCGATTTATGGTTTTTCCCATGGGGTTTGTACCATCTCTCTAGAAAAGAAACCATTGTACATGAGTACCTCATAAGGCCATGTTTTCGAGACTCATTTGTACAATAAAACCCTATTATCACTTAAGGGGGGTGTTAGAATAAGATATTATTCTCTTAAGTTCCACTACAATAGACACACTTGAGTTTCCACTCCTCCATGAGTCAGGAGAACTCTAAGTGTTTTCTAGATCAAATTTGATGAGTTGTAATCTAATGGCTCTATTATCTTAAGTTCCACTAGGATAGACACACTTGAGTTTCCACTCCTCCATGAGTCAAGAGAACTCTAAGTGTTGTCTAGATTAGATTTTACGAGTTGTTGTAATTCAATGACTCTCAATGATCAACTTTGCTATTTATACAATTTTGATCCATGGAATAATCAATCAGTTCTATTTTATTTCTTTAAAATTTTGCAATGCTTTGTAGTTCAACTCTTGGGAATTCTAACAAAATATATTTTCATAGACAATCCTTTAATGTACTAAGATAATAACACTTGTTTTTCCACACTTAATAATTCCTATTATGTATACTTCATATCTATAAATATTTTGCAAGAGAGGCAATAATACAATTCCAAACATGTACGTTTATGAGATTTAGTTTTTAAATTTTATTATTCCTTTTAAGTCATAAATTTTAATAAATAATAGAAGGGGTAAATACTCTATAGATTACGTAATGCATTAAATTTTAAATAATTAATCTAACATATTATCAACTTTATCAATACTCATGAAGATATCTAATATATTGTCTTATTTTTTAAAAAGTAGCCCTAGATGTTGTAAGCAAAGGAATAATGAAAAGTAAATGATATGATGTTTAAATTCAAAAAATGTTCATTCTAAATGGTAGAAAACATTCATCATACTGCACTTAAATAGATGAATCTACTAGGGCTTCCATGTACCCTTAAGTCATTGGTGAGTGTTTCGCTGCTAAGGCTATCCCACCCTTGCCAAAGTGAATACCCTACCACAGTAAGAATTTACACCGCCATCATTTCCCATTTTATTCCTTGAGGTCCTCTACCTGTAAAATGGAGACCATCAATAGTACCATATCTCAAGAATGATAAAGCATAATAATTTAAAAAGAGATGATCGTTATATACAAATAGCAACATCATGAAGTATATTTTTGGAAGGTCATGACATACTCTCCCTAGTTCTAAAAATAGTCCTGTGTATTTTAAAATACATATTAATTAAAAATATAACAAAATTATTATTTCAAGGAAACTACATCCTCCCATGTAGCATTCCTCTATAAAAATTGGTCCCATTGGACCTTACGTTGATTTATATTTTTTTTCTTAAACACTTGCTATGATAAGCTAATATTCAAACCAGAGGAACTTCAATGGTGAGGGAATTTGTCATTTACAAATTTGACACATTCCAAATATGTTATGGGTCAAAAACATATTTTTTGAGCAGGGATACATGGAAGACATCGTGGATATTTTATATATTAGAAGGAAGGGCAAGTCTATAGGCCATCAAATTAATCTTTTCTATAATTTCAAAAGGGTCAAAAATTTTGGAATTAAGTTTAGTTGATTTGATGGAGCTTTTTTTGGGTCTTACCCTTAGAAAGTATTTATATCCCATAAAATATTCCTTTCCATTGGAGAATTTGAAGTTAAAAAAATATTCATTCTAAATGGTATAAAACATGCATCACAATTCCCTTAAATGGATGCATCTACTAGGGCTTCCATGTACCCTTAAGCCATTGGATAGTGTTTCGCTACTAAGGCTATCCCACGCTTGCCAAAGTGAATATCCCACCATGGTGAGAATTTACACCACCATCATTTTCCATTTCTTTCCTCGAGGAAATCTACCTATAAAGTGGATACCATCAATAGTACCATATCCCAAAAATGATAAAGTATACTAATTTAAAAAAAATATAGTCATTATACACAAATAACAACATAATGAAGTATGTTTTGTGAGGATCATGACATTATCCCCTAGTTCTAAATATAGTCTTGTGTGTTTTAAAATACATGTTAATTAAAAAGATAATGAAATTATTATTTCATGGAATCTACATCCTCCCATGTAGCATTCCTCTCTAAAAAATGGTCCCATTGGATATTACATTGATTACATTTATTTTTATTAAATACTTGGTATGGTAAGCTAATATTCAAACCAGAGGAACTTCAATGGTGAGGGAATTTGTCATTTCAAAATACAACACATTCCAAATATGTGATGGACTAGGAACATATTTCTTGATAAGGGATATATAGAAGACATCATGGAGTTTTTATAAATCAAGTGGAAGGGCAAGTCTATAGGCCACTGAGTTGATCTTTTCTATGATTTAAAAGGTCCAACAAATTTGGGATTATGTTTAGTTGATTTTATGGAGCTTTTGTTAGGTATTATCCTTAAAAGACTTTATCTCCCATAGATAATTATCTTGGTGATGTTTTTCAATCAACATAGCTCTTTTACCGATCCATAGCTTCTTTGAGCCGCTACCAAATCACTCTTAATCATTCCTCCATCTTCCTTATAGTATCCAATATGATCAATACTCGATCTTCTAGATTATCGTAAGATAGAGGAGTTCTACATCGTCTCTTATATAGGGCCTCAAAAGAAGTTATCCCTAAGTAAATGTTATGGTTATTGTTATAAACGAATTATGCTAAGTAGATATACTCCTCCCACTTAGTCTTGTTGTCTATGTAATACATGCATAACATGTCTTCAAGTACCTAATTAAATATCTACATTTGACCATCTATCTCTGGATGATATGCAAAACTGATGTTCAATTTCATGCCCAAGGCTTGATGCAAGGCTTACTAGATTTTTGAGGTAAATTTAGGATCTCTATCTAAGATATTGACTTTAGGCAATCCATGCAACCACACAATATTCCTAGAAAATTTGCTAGCTATGGTAGATTCATCAAATATGATGTTTCTTGGAATAAAGTGAGATACCATGGTCAATTTATCAACCACATCCAAATTTGCATTATGTTGAAACTTGGTGTTTGGTAGTCCCATAATGAAATCCATAGAGATTACTTTTCATTTTTGTTTTGAAATATCATGAGGATAAAATTTTCTAGCTTGATGCAAGTGTTTAATTTTTACCTTTTGGTACTTGAGACATCTAGCTACAAAATTATTGATATCTCATTTCATTCTTGGTAAATATAATTTTTTTTCTCATGTTTTCCCTCATTTTAGCCCCTCTAAGATGTGCAGAATATGGATTACAATGGGATTCTTACAATATAAGGTTTTCTTAATCCTTCTAATTTAGGAATAATAATTATATTTATAAAGAACAATAGATCATTCTTAATACTGAAGTCCTTACACTTATCAGGTTCTAGCTCAACCCATGCTCGATATTTTCCATAATAACTATAATTTTGTTGTTGTTCCTTGACCTTGTTAAACAAATATACATGGTATTTGGACATAGCAGTTATGTGCTTCTTTTGACTTAAAGCATTGGTTATCTTATTTTTATTTCCCTTAATGTATTCAATCCCAAAGTCATACTCAGCTAGGAATTCCATCCATCGATGTTGTCTTGCATTTAAAAGAGGTTGGGTGAAGATGTATTTTAACTCTAATTATTTAGATTTAATTAAAAGGGTTTCCCCAATAAATAATATCTCTAAATAAGGTCTAATGTGTAGACCAATTTATTTGGCCAAACCCCGTAAGGGGGGCAGACATCCAAGGTTTAAATTTTAGTCCTCACCAAACTGAATGCTTGTCCCTTTCCTGATCAGGGTTATGCATAAGGGGTTGAGCTCAAAACATATTTATAAATATTTGGTGAATTGGTTTCAAAATCCAAGTGAATATTTTTGAAACACATGTAGAAGGTTCACTATTATTAGGGGTAATGTTGAAAATTTAAACTTAAAATGGTCAAATTATTATAAAATTGGGGTGAATCGACCAAAAAAAAAAATTGCACCTATAAATGTTTGGCTAATGGACCCTGGTCAAGGGTCCCAAATATTAGCCAATTCCAAATTTTAAAAATCCAAATTTTAGCCAATTTTTTGAAAATAGCCACTATGCATAACTCTGTTCCTGGTGTTATTAGCAACGTAAAAGATTTAAAATAATTGTGGCATGGTGGTTATAGGGATGGACTGCACAAGTACTATGTTATAGCTTTTAGGATGGATAACGCAAAATACTATGATGGCCATAAAAGATATATAACATACCTAGATCATTGTGGCGTTATCGATTCCACCATGTAGAATAAATAAATAAATAAATAAATAAATAAATAAATAAATAAATAAATAAATAAATAAATAAATATATATATATATATATATTAAGTGCATGGACCATAACTGCTAAATCCAAATTATGAGTAGCATAGTTGAGCTCATGCTTTTTAAGCTTTCGAGACTTATAGGCTATGATTACTTCATTTTGAGTAATAATCCTACCCAAACCTTCAATAGAGGCATTAGTGCAAACTTTAAAATTTTATGAAGGGTTAGGCATCCTCAAAATTGGGGTGGTTGTTAAATTTTATTTTAATATCTTGAAAGCCTCTTCAAATTATTCTGTCCATTTGAATACTTTTCCTTTTCTTTGCAAATTAGTGATTGGACAAATAATTTTTGAGAAGTTCTTTAAAAAATGCCTGTAATATCCTACCATTCTCATAAAATTGCGTACTTGTTACACATTTGTGGGTGTAGGCCAATTAATTATATTTTAAATCTTTTTAAGTTTGACATTAATTCAATCAATAGATATAATGTGCCTAAAGCATTGGGCTTGAGGGGTGTAAAATTCATATTTAGAAATTTTCTTATAAAGTTAATTCTTCCTAAGTATTTCTAACATAATTCTCATGTGTTGATCATACTCTTCCTTAGTTTAAGAGTATATCAAGATGTCATCTAGAAATATGAGCACAACATGGTCTAGTTGTTCTTGGAAGACACTATTCATAAGATTCATAAAAGTTATTGGGGAATTTGTTAAGCCAAAGAGTAAAACTATGAATTCATAATGCCCATACCTTGTCCTAAAAGCTATTTTACGAGTATCTTCTTCTATGATCCTTAATTGGTGGTAGCTATATCTGAGATAAATTCTTGAGAAGATATTAGCATCTTTTAGATAATAAAATAGATCATCAATTCTAGGCAAGAAGTATCTATTCTTAATAGTTACTTTATTGAGCATTCTATAATCAATACATAGCCTTAAGGATCCATCCTTATTTTTTATGAACAACATCAGGATTCACAAGGTGACACACTTGGCTTAATCAAACCCTTTTCAAGCAAATATTGAAGCTATACTTTTAATTCTTCTAGCTCGATAAGAGTCATTCGATAGGGTGACCTAGCAATGGGTTTAGCTTCGGGTTTGAGTTTGATAGAAAAATCAATATCTTGTTATGGAAAATATTCAATAAATATTAGCTTCAATAAAATATAGGTAAATCTTCAATAAATACATCCTTAAATTCTTCCATGATAGAAAATTTCTTTACAAGTTCCATATTAGCTTCATTTTCTTCATTCTCATTTATTTTTAACTACATAAACATCCTCATGTCTTTTTATTGCTTTCTTAAGTTGTAATGCAGATAATAGATGTGGTCAAAAGGTACCCCAAACATAGTATATTCTGATCCGCTGATTAGCTTTTTAGTATATTCCATCTATATTTTTGAAAAGGATTGAAAATCCAACTAACTTCATATTATTTACAAACTCATTATATAGGCTCTAATGGCCCAAAATACATAACCAAACCCATCAAATCATGGATTTGATCCAATATGCTTAACCATAAGCTACAAAAGTGCAAAGGAGAATGCACGTAACTTCTAAGTTAAGAGGAAAGGAATAATGCTAACTATAAGATCCATTTTAGCTATCTTGAAGTACACACTTCCTACTTTGAGTTCACACTTCCTAACTAACACTCCTAAATGACAACTAGAAGATAACTAGTGCCCACAAGTGCATGTGAGAAGGAGACTCACTTACAATATTAATTTGCAAGAAATAAACTATGCAAACCTAGCTAGGAATTACTAGAGGGGTCATATGAGTGATCAAACATCAATCCTCATCATGCCTCCCCACAATAGAAGCATTGGCCTCCAATGCTTTCAGAAGAGTAGGAAAGTCACGGGACATCTGATGAAAAGAAATCCAACGAGCCTGATGCGACAGTTGTCCTCGCCGAGCCACAAGATATGAGGTGGTAGACCCCTGGTGAGTCTGTCGAGTCTTCGTGTCATAGATCTGATCGAAATCCAATGGTAACTGAGAATCAGGAACCACGTCCACAGGATGACTGATAGCTGGTGCGGTCTCCAATGTAGAGTCAAAGTACAACTTCAAAAGATCTACATTGACGACGTCATGAATTCCCAAGTGTGCGGGAAGATCAAGGCAAAAAGCATTCTCGGACACCTATTGAAGAATAGTATAAGGCCCATAGCGAATCGGTTTGATTTTACTATGAGTCTTATCAATAGAAACGCCGCTTGTCAAGATGCAACCAAACTTTGTCACCAACCTGAAATGGATGAGGAATGCGATGTCGATCCATGGCCTTTTTCTGCTGCTACTGTGTCTTTTGCAAAATCTCAATCACCTTTGATTGAAGATTGTGCAAGTGCTGAATAAATGAGTGTGCCTTGTCTTGCTCCTTTGAAGATGTGAAGTGACAGGAGAAGGCAAAGACAAAGGTAACTCATAAGGTGCCAAGGGCTGAAATCCCATACAAACCTCAAAAGGTGAGTGACCTGTAGAAGAATGTAGGGCCCTATTGTAGGCATGTTCAATATGAGTGAGACTCAAGTCCCACTTTTCTGGTGAAGCGTGATGATAGATTCGTAAACTTTGCACAAGGGTACGGTTTACCACTTCAGTCTGCCCATCTGACTGCGGATGATAGGCGATGGAAAAGTTAAGGGAAACTCCCAAAATTTTCCACAAAGAATGCCAAAAGTGACCCACAAAGCATGAATCACGATCCGATATAATGCTGGTAGGTAGACCAAAGGAACGCCAAATGTTGTCAAAGAACAATTGGGCTAAGTCTACTACAGAACTTGTCTTGCGGCATGGAATAAACTTAGCCATCTTACTGAATCTGTCAACCACCACGAACACACAATCATGTTGTCGCACTTTCATGGGAAAACCACTAACCAAATCCATGGAAATGCTTTCCCAAGGACGGGAAGGAATGGGCAAAGGCATGCCTAAGCCAAACTTCCTGTTAGCTGGTTTTGAACGACAACAAACTGCACACTGTTTGAGAAATCTCAACACATCCCTCTGCATTTTAGGCCAGTAAAAAAATCTTTGCAAGTGATGAAGTGTTTTGTGTTTCCCAAAGTGACCACCATAAAGTGTAGAATGAGCTTCCTTAAGAAGTGACACCCTAGGCTCACAAGGAACACAAACCTTGTCCAATTTGTAAAGAAGTCCTTCTTTGATGTAGAAATCTTGGAAAGGACGCAAATTGGAAGAAGAAGGCTTACTCACTTGCTCAAATATTTTCCCAAAATCAGGATCCTGTGAATACTGATTAGGCCAAGTCTTAAATCCCAAGTGTGAAGTGGACATAACTATTAAGGCAAGAGCGGCAGGAGGCCTACTCAAACAATCAGCAATAGTATTACTCTTCCCCTTTTTGTACTTGATCACCAAGTGAAATTGTTGGAGGTAAGAGGCCCACTTCATATGTCTTGATTCTTCAATTTTACTTTGAGATTGTAAAAACTTGAGAGGCATATGATCAGTGTGTACTACTGTATCTTTTCCCAAAATATAATGTCTCCAAGTACTTGATAGCTTGAACTAATGCATACAACTCCTTGTCATATGTAGAATAGTTCAACTTAGCAGCAGAAAAAGTTTCTGAATGATAAGCAACTGGATGACCATTCTGTTTGAGCACAACTCCTAAGGCAACTTTAGAGGCATCCGTTTCAATCTCAAAAGGTTGAGAGAGGTCGGGTAAAGTTAACACAGGTGTTGTACAAAGTTTCTTTTTGAGTTTCTCAAAGGCAATATCTTGGCTTTTCTCCCAATGAAATGGAACTTTAGACTTAGTGAGATAATGCAATGGAGCCGCAAGAGTGGAATATTGAGGAATGAACTTGCGATAAAAATTCGCAAGTCCTAGGAAACTCCTTAACTCAGTGAGAGTTGAAGGAGGGGACCACTTAAGTAAAACATCAACTTTGGTGGGATCTACCTGAATTCCACTTTCACTAATCACATAACCAAGGTAAGAAACTGAAGTATTGCCAAAAGAACACTTGGAAGAATTGGCATATAATTGATTCTTCGCAAGAAGATCAAGTGTATGATGGATATGCCCAAGGTGTTCCTCCCAAGTTTTTGAGAATATCAATATATCATCAAGATATATTATTACAAATTTGTCAAGTACATCACGAAATACATCATTCATCAACCTCATGAAGGTTGCAGGAGCATTAGTAAGACCGAAGGGCATGACCAACCATTCAAAGAGGCCCATCTTCATTTTAAAAGTTGTCTTCCATGTATCCTCAGCTTGGATACGCACTTGATGATATCCACTTTTGAGATCTATTTTTGAAAAGAACTTAGCTCCTTGGAGCTGATCTAATAAATCATCAATGCGTGGTAGTGGATATCTATTCTTTATAGAAATTCTGTTCAAAGCACGAAAATCAATGCACAATCTCCAAGTGCCATATTTTTTAAGAACCAACAAAATAGGTGAGGCACAAGCAG
Source organism: Wollemia nobilis (assembly GCA_028583015.1). Taxonomy (NCBI): domain Eukaryota; kingdom Viridiplantae; phylum Streptophyta; class Pinopsida; order Araucariales; family Araucariaceae; genus Wollemia; species Wollemia nobilis. The sequence goes on from JAQPPZ010016925.1 coordinate 10,159,235, forward strand.
AAGTACTTTCCTTAATGAAACCCTTAGACAACAAATCTTCTATTTGCCTTTTTATTTCTTCATTTTGCAAAATAGATTGTCTATACATGGGAGCATTAGGTAGTGAAGAACCAGGAATGATTTCAATGCTTTGATTAATTGTGCGAATTGGAGGAAGAGACTTTGGCTCCTGAAATATGTGTGAGTAATTTTGCAATATTTTATCCATTGAAGAGTGTTGCTTTGGAATGGATGTGGATGTAGGAGTGTTTTGAGAGCGAATGAAAATTAGAGCAACGTCACCACCTTTTTTAATTGCCCTTTTTGTTTGCTTGGAATTTAGAATGATGTTAGGAGTGTTGGTGCTTTTAATGAGAAAGACCTTACCATATTTTTGAAGTGTGTAGGTTCTTTTGAAAGCATCATAAACAGCTCTCCGATCATACTCGAAAAGGTTGTCCAAGCAAAATCCCACAACAATCCATAGGAGTCACATCACAAGTGACTTGATCTATGAAATGTGGGCCAAGTGCAAATTTTAATGTGCAAGTGTGAGTGATTTCTGAGCCCCTTCCACTATCCTTCCAACCCAAAGAATAAGGTTGAGGATGAGGCTCCATAGGTAACTTCAATCGCTCGACAATGGACCTCGCAATTAGATTTTTCTACGAGCCATTATCCACTATACAATCTGTTGCAAAATTATGGAGCAAATGAGCTCGAGTGATGAACAAAGCATCACGAGCGCCCCCTGATGAACTTACATTTACCAAGGTAACCTCATTGAGCTTACCTCGTAATTCCGTGTATACTCTACTTTCTCCTACTGACTCAAGGGGACCTTTGGAAGCATCCTCCTCTTGAGTAGTGATGACTAAACTCTTCTTTTTAAGCTTAAAACAATCAGCTTTTTCATGACCTTTTTTCTTACAATAGTTACAAAACTTTTTAGAAGAAGAAGGTTTGGAAGAAGAAGAAGAAGAAGGAGTAGAAGCGGAAGGAGAAGGAGAAGAAGGAGATGGAGAAGAAACATTCTTCTTTTGAGCAAAATTCTTCTTTTGTGAGAAAGAACTATTCCCTTTTGATGAGTTTGCAACCACTTGAGTAGCAGGTGCGCGGAATGCCTACGAATGCGCTTTGAACTTGTCCTCCGCAAGTTGCGCCTGGTTGAAAACTGAATCCAATGTTTCCATAGAAACAAACATAATTTCCCTGTACAAATGTTCCAACAAACCACTTTGAAATTTGAGAATCAAAGCTTTAATATCTTCCTCCACATTCAAAAGTATCCTGTACCTATTGAATTGAAAGATATATTCCTGCACAGTCATATTAGTACCTTGTCAAAATCGAAACCACTTAATGACCAATTCCTTAGAATAATTGGAAGGATAAAAATTGGTCTTAAGACAGTCTACAAGCTCATCCCATGAGGTGAGTTCATCATGACCTCTTTTTCTTTCAACAAGTACTTTAGCTAAACCAGAAAGTTTTAGCTTAGCATATGGAACCATATCCTCATCTGAAAGCTGAGTATAAGAAAACCAAGAACTCATGTCAAGAATCCAACTATTCAATACTTCTGGGTTCCGGGATCCATCATAAAGTGGCACTTCACAATGAACTCTCAGGCGAGAATCATGAGCAGAAGTTGAAGCATTGTGGACAGAAATATCATTTACCTTCATTGCAAGGTTACCAAGAACTTCTGCCATGGTAGTATCATTAGCTTTATCTGCTAAAGCATTTACAACATGTGCAAGTTCTGCCACTTGGGCAGCCAAGTCAGAAGCCATGTGAAACCGGGTATAAGCCAGGAGTAAAAGGGAAAAGCACTAAAAATCAAGGTAAAAATTGGAGGTTCCTTGTTACAATGTTGTGCCCTGAATTGAAAAATACTCCTAAGGCTCAAAATTTAAAAATTTAAACTAACCTAAGGTTTAAAATTTATATTTTATTAATTTAAAAATAACTTAATTAAAAATTAAATTTTAATTAATCAAAGATTAATTAATTTAATTAAGTTATTAAAAATTAAATTAATAAAAAATAAAAATTACATGCAAAACCTTAGAATAGTAAAATTAAAAAATTACAATTATTACCCTTGATTTTTCCGAAACTGCACTCCACCCTCTGTTGCATGAAATTCTGCAACTGTTGTTGCACGTTTCTCGAGGCGATGCGAGTGGCAATTTCGAGTTTAGTTCTTGCACGTTTCTCGAGGCAGTTGCAACTTGACAAGCGGTGGGGTAAACTTCAGGGGCAAATTTTTCTTGGGGCACCAAACTCCGCCCACAGGCCGGAGGGCTGACCTGACAGGTTCCAAGACCTGTCAGCACCAGCACGGTGCTACCGCGGGCTGCCCGAATGTGGACAGCCTATGGGCGGCACCAATAGCCACCCGTCGGCCAAAGTCTGGCCTAACAGGACCAGAGCCTGTCAGAACCATCTAGGTTGCCTGCTGTGGCTAGCCGCTAGCATAGGCCTGACATGGCTATGCGGCTGTGGATAGCCACTAGCACAGGCCTATCATGGTGGCTCGACTGGGATAGCCACGACCATAGGCACTATCGTGCACTGACAGTGTCTATTGTTGGCACTATCAGCTGACAGTGCTGACGCAGGCGCTGTCGCCTGACAGCGTCTACCACTGCCTGTCAGGCCGATAAGGCAGCGGGACCGTGTGCGTCAACCTGACGCGCACGAAAAGTCCTGCTTGTCGGCCGATTGTCGAATCTCGGCCGAAAAGGGCAAAACAAAAGGCCCTTCGGCTAATATTTTTTGTCTTATTTTTCAATAAAAATCAATATATAATTTTTATGAAAAATAGAAAAATAAACTAAATAAATTATATATATATGAATATATATATATATATATATATTTAAATTTTAAATAAAATTTTAAATAACTTTAATTGTTATTTTAAAACTTTAAAATTTAAATGTTACAATGATTTCAAAGAAACTAAGGTAATTTTACCTAGAATTTCAAGAAATTTGTAATTTCTTTTCAAACCAGCAAGACCCCTCCAGTAGCTCTCCTTTCAAGATCCAGTCGACACACGACCAGCGTTTGAAAGGCAACCAGATCTAAGTCGACACACGACCTAGTTTTAGATGCTCCTCAGTCTTCAAGACTCCTCAATGGCAGGAACAAATGGCTCCCTAATGCGTATTTCACCGTAGGAGTAGTCCAAACCTGCCAAGGGATTTTTGTAAGAGAGGAATCGGGGTAAATTTTTCCTATACCTCTTGAGCATAAGCAAAAAGTTGGAACGAGGAGTTTGACGCCTAAGGAACTTCCTTCTGCGAATGGTTTTCAAGCTCCCCTTGAGCTTGAACCGAGTCCTCAATGAGAAAGAATTTCTCATGAAAAACAATCTATCTCCTACCCTCTCACCTCACAAGCCCTAGTGCAAACATAAACTAGGCTCTGATACCAATGAAAAGGATTGAAAATCCAACTAACTTCATATTATTTACAAACTCATTATATAGGCTCTAATGGCCCAAAATACATAACCAAACCCATCAAATCATGGATTTGATCCAATATGCTTAACCATAAGCTACAAAAGTGCAAAGGAGAATGCACGTAACTTCTAAGTTAAGAGGAAAGGAATAATGCTAACTATAAGATCCATTTTAGCTATCTTGAAGTACACACTTCCTACTTTGAGTTCACACTTCCTAACTAACACTCCTAAATGACAACTAGAAGATAACTAGTGCCCACAAGTGCATGTGAGAAGGAGACTCACTTACAATATTAATTTGCAAGAAATAAACTATGCAAACCTAGCTAGGAATTACTAGAGGGGTCATATGAGTGATCAAACATCAATCCTCATCAATTTCTTAAAAATCCATGAGGGCTTTATATTATTTTACCTAATTCATTCCAAGGATAACATCAAATGAATGTAAGGGAGGTACATACATATGTCATTTAGTTTTTCCACTAGGTAGAGATATGTGGGCATCACATAGATATTGGTTAACAAAAAAATTTATCCTAACCCATACTCTACCTTCCACCCATTTGGAAAAATTGTAGGTCTTGTCGGTATATCCCTAGATAAATTTAAAGAAATTAAACTATCTATTGTACCACCATCAACCAAAATATTAATATTTCTATCAAATAGTTTACCTTTTAGGAGTAAAGGTGTAGCTTGACCATCTAAGCTAGAATTACCTGTTGTTGCATATATTTTGTGGGGTTGATCATGTGAAGCTTTCTTTTGATTGGTTCTTTGAGGATATTTAATTGCATAATGTGGTCCTCCACAAATAAAACACCCTAATTTTAGAGCCTTAGTATCTGATTTATTTTTAGCATCCATGTTTTCCAATGTAGGTCTAACATTTGTATTCTAAAAAGGTATTGGATTATTCATTATGAGGTGTCCCCTCATGTCTCTATTTGTATAGGTTCTATCATTGTTTTTATTTTCAACCTTAGGATTTTCATTTATTCTCTCTTTGAATTTATTATTTTGATGCCTATCCCATCTCATGAATCCAACACACTTTCTTTACCTGAGCTCTTCCTTCTCATTTTCGAATAATTTCTAGTAATTGAAGTAAGCTCATTTTTTTCTGATCAGTTTCTTACTATCGTGCTAATTCATAATTTTTTTACAAATTTTTAGGATCAATTAAATTTATGATAGTCTTGATTATGGGGTGAACTCCAAAGATGAATTTTTGTACCTTTAACTTCTCATTATTTTTATCCCCAGGGACATATTTGAGTAACTTAACAAACTTTTGATAGTACTTTTTGATAAACTTATATTGTTGTTGTAAAGTAAGAAATTCTTCAAACTTTTCAACATAAAATTGTATGGTTATGAATCTCTTCTTATATTCCTCTACAAACTTATCCCATTTCATGTTAGAAGTTTATTCCTTTCTTTGTAGGTATTCTACCATTATAAAGTTCTATCAACCAACTGTAGGGTAGCCCAAGTAGTATGGAACTTAGATGATAAGTCCTTCATATAAAATTACGTCTCTATCTCACTTAACCATCTCTTTGCAACATCCCCAAATTTCTTTCCATTAAATTTTGAAGTTTATATATTTTTCGTATCCTTGGATAGTTATACTCTTATTCGATTCCTATCGAACTCTACCTGTCTACTAAGACTCCTCTCATGTCTCATTTTGGGATTTTTACCCTTAACTCGTTTTACCAAGGTTTCTATCATTTTTTGTTGTTTATTCATCAACTCTTACTATTGATTCATTTTTCTTTTTGTTGTTGCATTTATTATTGCAGTAATTGAACTAACATAGTTAGGTTCCCTTCCTCATTTATAGGTTCTTATATCTAATTTATCCACCTCTCTCTTCATGAATGAATGAGAACTTATTCTTGGCTAGAAGATGTAGATTTCTTATAAGATATTTCTCAAAGCATTGGAGCCATTTTATCTTGGTACAAAAAAGCTATATAAGTTTTAATGCTTCATAGTTTGTTAAAAATGTAGGAATGGAGTTTTTTTATAGAATTTCTTAGGCCTTATGACCCAAGAATATTACAACCTAGTCTCTGGTACCAATAATAACAACCGAGTCTATCATATTGGTTGTATGACCTAGTCTAACTTAATAACTAATAAACAAAGGGAGTGATTTTTTTTTGTTTTCTACTTTAATTTTTCATCCATGAAGTAATCAATACATAGCATCGAATACCACTTTTGGGTTATGACCATTGCAGATGGTCCCCAAGTGGATGATATTGGCCAAATACCATAAGAGGTACCCTTAGTGGTTCTATCCTTCTCACCCTCTGTCCCAGTATGAAAAAAAAGGTCCATGACTTGGGGTTATCCTCTAGGGCCTATAACACCTAGAGGGTGGACACATATCTTTCCTCCATTAACATGTGGAATCCTAAGTTTAATGTTACTCATCCATTACTAGCAGCATGTAAGGGTATTTAGCATAGATGCTATAGTGCTTAATTGATGACCATACCTCTAGATTGATCTCTAGCATCATGTAAAGTTAAGGTCATGCCAATAACTTAGCTCTATCATGGTTATCCTTTTTAAATCATGAATTTTATGATGAGTTATCCCATACTAATAATTGTGGATCCATCTAGCCCTTATACTTACAAGACTTCTCCTAATTTATAATTTTCTCAAGAGCCATCACTATATTACTCATACTATGGCCTAGACGGATATCCCATATTGCCCATCCTTACTTCACATCCTGGTTGTTTTCTAGGAACAACCATACATAAAACATCATTGAATGCTCTCATGTGTTTAATAATTTTGGATGATTGGTTTGGGTGGTTGAACATTCTCTCGATGATTCAAAAATTAGACAAGTTCAAGAATATGGTTATTCAATATCCTATTCCTCTATGTAGTTTAAGTATTAAATGATTTTAATATTTTTATTATTTCTTATAATAGTAACATTATATTCATATTTTCTTTTTCCCTATATAAATGGAAGACTTAAATTTAAAATAATTTAAAAATATATATAACTATAATATTCATTTTTTTTTTCCTAAATAAATAGAAGCCTTATATTTTTAGAACAATCATAAAGGAAATTTAACTACAAAAGTAATATTATAACCGCTTTTATTTTCACTATATAAAATAAGTTTAAAGAAATATACGCTACATCATAAATGAACAAAAAAGTATTCCACTCTATTTGTCTTTCATTCATGAATTAGACGTTTTCCAAACAATATGGAATAAATAAAAAACAATGGAGCATTTTCTTTTATAATAAAAATATATTAAATAATCATTGAAATCTTATATTCGGGTATGGATAAAAGAAGAGGTTCCCCTCTAAATGATTTAGAAAACAACCCATATACAATGGTGCTTATGAACATCTATTTACAAAACTTTAACATAAAAACTAAATCGTAAGAACTTTCGAGCATAAAAGCTTACCTCCTTGAAGTTAAATGTGGAAATTATTACATATATTAACCTACTTGTTGGTTGCAACTAAACTTAAGCAACACATCACAATTGAGCCAGACACAAATATTGTAACTCTATCTTGGTACCATAGAAGGATACTAAATAACCGGTGAATAAAACCATCTTGGTGTTCCAATAAGGGTTTTCATGATAGTCAATGCCTAAGGATGAATAGGCTACCTTCATAGTTTTGTGATAGATCGAGGAAGAGCTTAGGGATCAGAACAACTTGTCTAAGCATCTAAATGTCACTATTGATAATGCAAAATGTTTCCCTTCATTTATCATTTTAGGTATTTTTAATATTATAAGCAAAAAGAAAGTAAGAACGACACTCCCAATGTTAGCGCACACCCATTTTTAAAAATATTTTAAATTCACACATGTGAAGGAGTCTATAACTAATCTTCAGGCAATAATGCACAAAAGGCATAATACAAAATATTAAAATAATCCAAATTTTAAAATACCAAATTTATAAGGATAAAATATAAAGTTTAGATTTAGATAAATGAACATCCAAAATGTTCAAGAAATGTGAAAGAATAAAATAAAACCATAATGGCTGAATAATTTAAAAGCAATTATGCTCAATACCCGTGAACTAGCCCAACCAAACTTGTAAATGTACATAAAGAAAAATATAAAAATTCATGATACATGTTGGAATTGGAAGCAAGACGCTGAACAAAATTGCAAGGTCGGGTTATATATATATATATATATATAAATATATAAATAAAGAGGAACCTAGCAAAATATTTTGCATATATAAAATGTAAAATACTACAAGACCTCAACAATGAAAGAATATAGGAATATAATAGTAGAGTGGTAACAAAAACTTTTCAACAAGGAGAAGTTTTATCTTGATAAAAGCCATTTGATTGACAAAGAAAAGAAGAATGTTTAAAAAAAAAAAGCAATGCAAGAAATATTTACCGTGTTATTTTTCCTTTTTTAGAGACATTTTTAGAAATTGGGTAGTATTACATAGACAAAATAAAATTCAAAAAGGGTGAATTAAGATTTTCTAATTTAAGAACGTTCATCTAATTTACATAATATAAATAATTTATTCTCTTAAGAAAAAGTAGTGTCATTTTAGTAAATTCTACTATTTTTTTTAAAATAAAATCTACAGAAATACACATATAACTTTTACTTATGGAAATAATTCAATTCAATTTAAAGGATTCCAAATTGAGGTATACAACCACTTTCTACATAGTGTAATTCCTATGTTTTCCTTCTCCTCTCTTTTCTTCCAAAAGTCCCTCTCCTTAACTTCCTATCCTCTCCTTTTAAAAATGGTTATTAGGGATTTTAAAATAGAGGTTATAGACACAAGTGTTCAACCATGCAAGTGGCCATTTTAACACTTTGCTCTTTGGCTAGGTGGTACATGGCAAGATTATTAATGAAATATTAAACATAAGACTCCTCCTCAAATAGAATCTGCTTATGCATATATATATATGTTTCATTTAAGTGGATGTATCTACTAGGGCTTCCATGTACCCTTAAATTATTGGTGAGTGTATTACTATTAGTGCTTTCCCACCCTTACGAAAGCAAATATCCCATCATGGTGAAAATTTACACCACCTTAATTTCCCATTTCATTCCTCAAGGACCTATACTTGCAAAACAAAACAAAGACTATCAATAGTACCATATCCCAAGAATGATAAAGCATAATAATTTAGAAAGAGATGGTCATTATATACAAATAAAAAAGTCATTAAGTGTGTTTTGAGAGGGTCATGACATGTTGAATCAACATTTAGGATGTTATTTATGATACCAGTAAAATTTTATTAGTTAAAGTTAAATAACATTTCAATCCCTCTTATAAGTTTTTTTTTTCAAACGTATTCTCATTCATACATATCCACCTCATCCATTTAATTATAGCATAAGCCTACATCCTTCCCTACTCAAGTGAGACAATATCTACTTCCTTTGATGATAAACCTAGTCATATAGATTTTGGTATGTTAGGGTAGCCATAATCATCTACTTTTATATAAAAGATATTTGATACAAACAAAATGATCCACCTTAATTATTTAGACTTAATCGATAATCCACATGGACCTATTATTACTTTATTTCTCTCATAGAGATGAATTCCATTAAGAATTATCCTAAAAATATGATAAAATTATAATACAAGAATTTCTTACTCCATAACTTGAGTTGTAAGTAGAAGTGAGTGATATAAGAGTCCCTATGAATTAAAATATTTTAAATTTCTTACTCCATAACTTGAGTTGTAAGTAGAAGTGAGTGATATAAGAGTCCCTATGAACTAAAATATTTTAAATTTCATTTATATTGATAATTTTTATATAAATTATGATTTGGATGATTTTTATTTGTTAGTTTTTTGAAATAAAAAAATAATCTAAAGAATAAATTACTATATGACATGTTTGGGGATAAATTATTTTATAAATTCCTATAAAAATATAAGTTGGTTAATTATCCATGATTTATATCATAAATCACTCATAATATACTTAGATTGTAGTATAATTATCAAGCAATTTTTAAGATGTACATATAATTCACAAAATAACCAACTCAAATAATGTTGGGAAAAATAAAATATGTAAATGTTTACTTGTAAACCTTAAATACAAATTTGTATGTTAGTAAGCCTCAAACCTAATTGAACCATAATATATGGAGTAATTGTTGTTTTGGTACCTAAAATGGTTATGTGGGCATAGTAAAAAAATTGATAGAAATTTTCTCTACTTTCTTGAAAGAGGGATAGTTCCCTTTATGTTTTATTTTTTCTAAACAATCTAAATTTGAGGTATTTTAGTTTAAAACCTAGAAATATCAATAATTAGGTTGAAACAAGTCTTTTAGTGTGACAACCTAGTCAATTACATACTAGTTGTAACATCTAAATCTCACTTACATGTTTGGAAGACAAGGATGATGGTTCAATAGGGGTAAAAAAAATTGTTTTCAAGTTTAATTTTGCACCCATTGATAATTAGCATTGAATACCACTTTTGAGATTTTTGATCATTGCAATCGACCTCCCAAGTGGATGAGATTGACAAAATCCCATAGGAGGTGCCTTTAGTGATTCTATCCTCCTCACCCTCTACCCTGGTGAATCCAAAATCATAGTATGGGTTATCCTCTAGGGCCCATAACACCTAGACGGTGGATGCATAATTCTCATCCTTGACATGTTATGTGTAACCTTGAGTATATCTTAACTCATTCGTTACCCAACATGCAAAATTTTTAGCGTAGATGTTATGGTGTTTAATTGGGGATCATGATTAATATGCGTAGATTAATATCCAGTACCATGGGCAATTAAGGTCATGTCATTCACCTAGCACTAATCATCATGATTTTCTTGATGAAATTTAAAATAATATGGTGATTATCCCATACCAATCGACCATAGAATCTTATCTTAGAGTGTATTCCTCTCACCAAGATTCCCTATTTGACAACCTCTTTTAAGGGCCACCATCGTACTACTTGTACAATGACCTAAGTGGACATTCCATACTACCCATCCTTAGTGGTCATTCTCGAAACATCATTGATGCATGCAAATAAATCAATGATATTGGTTGACTTAATGACTTAGATTTCTTGGTTGAACATCCTCATGATGATTTAACCAGTTGGTAAAATTGGAGTTACCATATTGTATGATATATATTTGGAAATATAATTTTATTTAATCTAAGCTATATTTTTTGAGAAATTCCATCCAATTCATTATTTTAAAAATCATCATTTTAATACTAGGAAAAGAAGAATTTACCAACTATTTATTTATCTAAAAACTATATATATATATAGTTAAAAGTTTATTAGAACAACCTTAAATATCTCTTCAAAAAGTTAAAAAAATATTATTTTAATTTTCTATCTTTTTAGACTTTCAAAGGAATTTCAACTTTTATAATTTACAAAAACGAAAGGCTAATGTATGAATTAAACTAGTTTTTTTTTTTGCTAAAAGCTTTGCTTAGGAGTTTTCTACTTCTTTTCTTTTGGAAAAAAAAGACATGAGTTCAAATTATATAGTTATCACATTATAAATATTAATTCAGCCAGAAGTCAAAGTTTTGAAAAATAAAAACAAAATTCCATTAGATTTAATTAAACCATTGACCATCTTTCAACTATTTCTTCAAGGAGTAATATTATAACTTTCGATTGTTTTTAGTTTTATTAAATAACAAAACTATGTATAAGAAAAGAAGTCCAAAAGTTTTTGACCATTATATAAAAGATGGAGGATTCCACAATATTAAAATGGTTTACTCTCATTTCTATTCCATAATAACTACTAGCTCATAAAATTTATTTAAACTTCTTTCAATGTACAATATTGTTTACAGAATGGAAACATAATTCGTGAGTTTAAAACTCACTTCCCAGACATGTTTACATTGACTATCCCATTATTATGAAAATTAATGTTGCAATTCTTAAATAAAAGTTGTTCTTCTAGCACACTGTCCAGCACCAAAACTATTTGCACTATCCAATGCGTTGTCATCTTGGGTAGGGATCAGAATGGATCCCAATCATGATGGGTACTTGATTTCTTTTAAAGAAAAGAATACAATGAACACCATCTAATCTAATTAGATGCAATAAGGAGGAAGTTATTTAAAAAGAAATTAACCTCTTTATTTGTTTTGACATGGGTTCACTTTCTCGGTTGGAAGAACCTATTATTTCCAAGCATGGACATTAAAGGGATCTAGTTGCAGCCCTTGAATTTTTTGATGTAACCTAGGCCATTTTCAACTCGAGAAGATACAAATGATTAAAAATAAAAATAAAATAAACATGTAGCTCTATTTTTCCATGTCGTTCGCAAGGTAGATGAAATAATAAAGAGTTAGATGCATTTCCCAATGACAAAAGACAACATATAAGAGAACAATAAAATACCAAGATTCAAACTGCTAAATAATAATAAATAAATAAAAAATGCCTCTAGACTATGAAGACGCACTTGGGTGCCTATTGGCTTGGTTAAACAGTGAAAAGGTAAGAAAAACACTTTTTTTTTCCTTATAAAACTAAAAAGCAGCAAATAAGCATTAAAATTTAGCCAAAACGTAATGTCTTTAGATGGGTATTTTTTTTAAATATTTACAGCCCACAACTAATCAAGGATTACTTTAATTTTCCCCTCCCCGGTATGGTTGCAAAGTATCTGAAGAAAGTTAACTTAGATTTAATAACAGTCAAACACATGAGGGCTCCTTCATGCTAAACAAAATAGCATTAGTATGTGTACCTTTCCTATTAATTCATCACGGAATATGTACAGCAAGGAAAAATTATTTGGACGTTAAGTTATGTTATTTAGAAAACACAAAGAAAAATTTATTTGGACGTTAAGTTATGTTATTTAGAAAACACAAACTCATGCAACATAAATCAGAAAGTGAGAGCAAACAATTCGATTACAGCTATTGATCCACTGTTTATTTTTATTATCTATTTTAACTCAGTGAATTACGAACCTCCTTGTTTGCTTTCTTCTTCACACTCTCATTCTCCTTCACTTGTCTTATCGCCTTTCTTTTCTTGACGTTCTCTTTTTAAGATGGAGGCTCTCATTCTCCTTCACTTGTCTTATCGCCTTTCTTTTCTTGACGTTCTCTTTTTAAGATGGAGGTTAGGGAAAAACAATTAGGCAGGTGTGAAGCCATGCAAGCACCAACTAAACACCCAATTTTTGCCAGGTGGTGATTGATTACTATATTTTAGAATTTTGTTTAGAAAAATATTCGATTGCATAGTTATTAAATTTTAAAAATTACCTTTTTATTAATTTAATTATTCAATTTATTTAATTAATTTATTAATTAATAATTAATTTTTATTACTAAAAATTGAAATCAAAATGTTGTTAAGGCTCTTCTACCCCTACCAAAGCAAATAACATTTTACACGTTCATCATTTTTCATTTTATTTTATGAGAATTAAAAAAAAAAACCATTAACAGTACCATATCTAAAGTTGATAAAGCATAATAATTAAAAAAAAAAGGTGCTAAATCATGTTTTTGGGAGGGCCATGTAACACAAGCTTGAGAAAATATAATATATATAGTTTATTTTTCTGAGAATATTTCAAATCATATGAGGAGGATTTATGTAGATATGATGAAACATATTTTGATTAAAAAAGCCTTAATTAGTAAAGATATATATTGATGTAAGATTATTGTCATTCACCCACTTGTAACCTGCTTACAATGATCTTCACAAAAATACTCGATAACATAAATCCACATTTGCATACATGAGAGGAAAAGATAAAAAACCCGCACAAAAGATATTAATGCTGTGTTAGACTTTCTTTAATTTTCAAAATTTTGTGTGAAACTCAATGGAGAAAACATTTATGAACGAAGGTGTAACGAAGCAAACTAAAGAAGCACGTAGAATACGGTAAAATATGTAGAATACCGTAAATTGCAATTCAGTATTAGCACGTTAAATATAAGTATTTGATGTAGAATACAGCACAATGCAATTCGATATTTGCATATTAAATATAAGTAATTGATGTAGAAGACAGCACAATGCAATTCGGTATTAGCATGTTAAATATAATTAAGAATGAAGATGAAACTGAGCGATGTAATTCAAGATTAGCATGCTAAATATAACTAAATGAGAATGAAGATGAGATCGAACCATCTAATTCAATATTACCATGTTAAATATAACCATTTGAGAATGATGATAATATGGAACCATGTGGGTTGTATGGGCGCTTCTTTCTACTCTACATCTCTTCACGACCTATTTATCCACAACTTAAAATTCATACATTGTTTTCACAGTGTTCTCAACATCAAATCCCTCTTTTCTTGTAGACTGGTTAGAGTAATTCCCTTTCTTCTTGTAGACTCCCTTGATTTCATTCATAAAACAATATGGATCAAGTAAATGCAGAATTTCAATCACCCCCAACAGGAGAAGAAACAGAGGCAGAAGCAATCGCATGGTGCCTCGAATGTTCAGAGAACATTGAATCTTCTGGCGCCTGCCATTGTGAACAGCAGGAATACATTTCTAACGAACAAGACAGGGAACGATACAACCATCTCTTGTCCAAAATCCTAAAACTCTGCATACAGCTAAGGCTTCCCGATCCATCACAAATTACCATCGATCTTGACGATTACCAAGGGGACGTAGAGGCCATGATTCGGAGCGTCCGTTACAGAAGGCACAAATTCATCGAAATAAACATCGACCATTGGCAATGGCACGGCTCGAGTTTTATGCCACGTAATACTCTTCCTTACGACACACTTTTATCCAAGTGGAGCAATATGTCATGGTATGAAAGAACCTGGGGAATACAGGAGGAAGATGGGCGTTATACTCTTCCCCTCCGCTTGCACACCTCAGACGACACGTCACAATCTAAGCTGGTGATTTGGGGCGACTGGAAAGAATGGACGTGGCAACGCTTGGTGGATGACGTGGAGTCGGGTGCCGCGGATTTGGTGTGGCATTTTTATGGTTTTGAATGGAGCGAAGAAGTGTTTTATGACACTGAGGATGAAGATGATAATGAAAATGATGATAATTTTTCTTCTAATGATGTAGAACTAGTAGATAAGTATTTAGGGACATTGCGTGTAATGAACGAGAATGGGAGCGGAGGTTATTTGCAGGCGTGGTGCTGCATTTGTCATCAAGATAAGGAGGAGAAGCTGTTACGCCTATGTCTGAATGGGCATGATTACCATGACGAATGTCTGCGTGAGTGGTTGAAGATGGCGAACACCTGTCCCATGTGTAAATGGGAAGTGCCTCTACTTAATGTTTAATAACAACTCAACCCCTCTCATTAACCTTCCTTAGGTATTCCCATGCATATAGATCCACCTCTCCATTCAATTGTAACATAAACCTACATCCTTCACTATTGAAAATAAATTTACTTCGTTGACGAGGAATTATTCTTATAGATATGTGGTTGTAATCCTTACCTCCGAATTCCATAGATATAAATAGAGGGGTAGCAATAATCATCATGCAATTATATGTAAAGATGGTTGTTGCCAATAAATTGATCCAGATTTAGAAATGTAAGTAGATTTTTTCCTAAACAATATATACCTATGGATATTAGTATCCAGACTTATAAGTATTTTTTTAAATAAAATATATTTATGGATATTAAACTTATTAAAGATTACAAATCATATCTACCAAATCATATCTACCAAACCTATTTCATCTCAAACGAACCACTAAACAATAAAAATGTTATGTGGCTCTGTTCACGGGGCCTCTGAGAGAGCACCGGCACGGAGAACCTGCAGGATTATTTAGCCGTGAAATGGACCACTAAAGGATAGAATGTTATGTGGCACTGTTCACGGGGCTCTGAGAGCACCGGCACGGAGAACCTGCAGAATAAGTGCTGGCTTACATGCAAGCACATAGGCACCCCTTCTTTTCTTGAGAAATATTGTATAGAGTGGAAAAATGCAACCATGGCTCTCCACTGTTTCTCTACAAAATGAAGAGGTTTTAGCATTCATGTCATTAGGGCTCTAGCTGTTCATGTAGAGTTGTTTTCGGCTCTCTGCAACCTATGGATATTAGACTTCTTAAGAAATATTTATTATGGTCAATTTCCTTCATTCTTTCATCTTCTTTGTATAAAAAGGAAACCCTTTATAATGAACTACATGAATTCTATATATTCTTCAAATTTATTGATCTTATAGGCCTGGAGGGTCTAAGCACTATTAATAATTAAATTTTTTATTTTTAAATATAAATAAAATAAAGATATAAGTTCAAATATATTGTCAAATCCATTGCAAAGCAACTTGTCCATAGAGGCATAGAATAATATGATATCAACCTGACCTATCATCACCATTTTTATATTCATGTCATGTTATACTACTTTGATATACCTATTGATCACATTATAGTTAAGCATCAACTAGGATTTTAAAATAGTCTATGGTTACATTTCCAAAAACAGGTAGGACGTGTATAATTGGAAGAGAAAAATAGAAGGCTTACATTTTATAGAAACTTGTAACTTATTTTTCATTCAGGGTACCTGATGAATTTTTAGGATTTAAATTAAAATATTTTAAATATTGTAAATGTTAAGTAACAATTTTTTCCAACATTATCAATTGGATTTTAGATACCCAATTCTGCTTTTTGGTAGTGTGGAGATTTGAACCTGGGACCTCCCTTGGAGGATTGCCCTCTCCTCTCCAACTCACCTACAAAACCTGGGTAAGTGTTAAGCAACAATTGAATATAATTTGTAAGTTCTATATAAAATCAATAGATGCCTATAATTTATTTTTCAATTATTTCTTCATATTAGAGTAGAACATTAAAAATTTAATTTATAACACTACTATCATAATGTAACATAGGTGGGACCTATATAAATCCCATAAAACCACTTAAAAAATTAGTCATGAGAGTCATTCTAATTCAAATATAATAAAATTAATGTAAGAGATAGAAGGTCCTAGTTATGTTGAATCAAAATTTAGAATTTTTTTATGATACCAATAAAAATTTATTTCTTGAAGTTTATTCACATTTTAATTCCTCTTATAAATCTTCTTTTTAATAGTATTCTCATGAATATAAGTCAACCTCGTCCATTTAATTATAGCATCTTTCCCTACTCAAATGAAAAAATATATACTTCCTTTGATGAGGTATCTATACCTACTTACCTAGAACTCTCATAAGTAGTCATAATAATCTACTTTTAAATACAAATATATTTGGTACAAAAAAATGATCCACATTAATTATTTAGACTTAATTGATAATCCACATGAACCTATTCTTACTTTTTTTCTTCCATAGAGATGAATTCCATGAAGAATTATCCCAGAATATAATAAAATTATAATACAAGAAATTCTAAGTCTACAAATAAAAAAATAAAAAAAAATCATCTAGAGAAAAAATTATTATATGGAGTATTTAGGGATAAGTTATTTTATAAATTCCTATCAAAATATAAGTTGGTTAATTGGAGGGATAAAAAAAATATTTAATTCTCTAGGATGTATGTTATAAGTCACTCATAATATACCTAGACTATAGCAAAATTATTAAGTAATTTATAAGATGTCCATATAATCCAAAAAATGGTCAACTCAAAAAATATTGGAAAAATAAAATATGTAAACCTTAAATACAAAAATTTATGTTAGTAAACCCTAAACCTAATTACTTGTAAACCCTAAATACAAATCTCTATGTTAGTAAACACCAAACCTAATTTAACCATAACATATGGAGTAATTGTTGTTTTGAACACTAAACTGGTTTTGTGGGCATAGTAAAAAAAATTGATAGGAATTTTCTCTACTTTATTGAAAGAGGGATAGTTTCCTTTATGTTTTATTTTCTTGATTGCCCTGTAGTTGGATCAGTTTATGGTTCTATACAATTTGAACTTGAGGGATTTTAGTTTAAAATCCAAGAAATGTTAGTAATTAGGATGAAAAATGAATTTTAGCATGTAACACACAACAGAAAGCTTGCACGTAGAATGAGAGAAGAAAAAGTTATAATATTTATAGTTTATCTTTCTGAGAATATTTCAAATCATATAAGGAGGATTTATTTAGATATTATGACACACAATTTTATTTTATCAAAAAGGTATCAATTGATAAAAATAAATATTGATGGAAGATTATTATCATTCCCCAACTTGATCTTCACAAAAATAATCCATAACATAAATACACAATTCCCCAACTTGATATTTATAAAAATACTCCATAACATAGAAAAACATTTACATACATGAGAAGATAAATTCAAACCCCATAGAAAAGAAATTAATGTTGTGTTACACTTTCTTTTATTTTCAAAATTTTATATGAAACTCAATCGAAAAAATATGAGATACAAATATTTGTAAACAAAGGTGCAACAAAGCAAACTTAAGAAGCATGTAGGATATAGTAAAATGCAATTTAGTATTAGCATGTTAATTATAAGTAATTGATGTAGAATACAATACATTACAATTCATATTAATATGTTAAATATAATTGAGAATGAAGATGAAATTGAGTGATGTAATTCAAAATTATCATGTTAAATATAACTAGATGAGGATGAATATAAAACCAAACCATCTAATTCAATATTACCATGTTAAATATAACCAATTGAGAGTGAAGATAATATAGAACTATGCGGGTTGTATGGATGCTTATTTCTTGTATACATCCCTTCACAACCTATTTATCCACAACTTAAAATTCATAGATTGATTTCATAGTGGCCACAACATAAAATTTCTCTTTTATTGTAGACTAGGTACAATAATTTTGCTTTTTCCTGTAGAATCCTTTATCTCATTCATAAATAAATATGGATCAAGTAGATGCATAATTTCAATCACCTTAGCAATAACAAAAATAGACATTGAATCTTCTAGAACTTGTGTTTGTGAATAGCAAGAATACATTTCTAACAAATAAGATAGGCAATGGTACAACCATCTCTTGCTCAACCTTCTAAAACTGTGCATATAGCTAAGGCTTCCAGATCCATCATAAATTACCTTTGATATTGAAGACTATGATTTAGAAGAACTTAAGCCTCTTCCAAATTATGATGTATGACTCAACCGAAGTGGTTGTACTTATTTAGATGACCAAAGGGACATAGAGGCCATGATTTGGAGCATCCGTTAAAAAAAAAAAGAGTAAAGCATGTGCTAAAATAGATAAAAGATAAAAGATAAAAGATAAAAGAAAGATATTGAAGACTATCATCATCATTAGATAGAAAATTTGTGCAACACTAGCACATTGTAACAATAACAAACTCCCACTTGATGCAAGATATTTTTGTAATCTTTTATGCCAATTTCATTGTTACAAAATTGATGCTTTTGAGCTATAACAACCTTAGTAAGTGCATTTACTCTATTCTTCTAGGTTCTATATTTGATCAAGTTGATCATTCCAATATCCACATAAATATTTGGGTGAATTGATGACGATGATTCAACAGGTTGATAAAACTAGAGTTACAATATAGTATCTATATATTTTGAAATATAATCTTATTTAATCTAAACTATATTTCTAGAAAAATTCCATCCAATTGGTTATTTTAATACTAGGAAGGGAAGAATTTACTAACTATTTATTTATAAAAAAAACTTAAAACTATATATAATTAGGAATCTATTTAATAACTCTTTTTAAAAAAAAACCTTAAATATATTTTGAAACGGTAAGAGAGAATATTTTAATTTTCTATCTTTTAGACTTTTAAAGAAATTTTAACTTTTATAATTTACCAAGACAGAAGGCTAATGTATGAATTAAACTAATTGTTTGCCAAAAACTTTGCTTAAGATTTTTCTACTTCGAAAGAAATATATGAGTTCAAATTATATATTTATCATATTATAAATATTAATTCAGCCTTTGAGTTTCTATTTTAAAAAAAGTCATAAAAAGAAAGCAACTTTTAACTTGAAAAATAAAAATAAACTTCCAATAGATTTAATTAAACCATGTACGATCTATCAACGATTTTTGTTAAGGAATAATAGTTTTTTAAGGAACAAAACTATGTATAAGAAAAGAAGTCCAATTTTTTTTAATGGTTTTACCATTAAAATGTGGGGAATTCAACAATATTAAAATGGTTTATGCTCATTTCTATTCCAGAATAACTACTATGTGTTAGGAATGGAGCCTAGTTATGAGGAGGCTAAACAGAGAAAGTTTTTGGATTTACTGTAGGACGGGCAGGGAAAGTTTCCATATTTACAGTCTGTTAGTCTACCAGAGGAAGTTTTCGAATTTACAACAGGACAGCCAGGGAAAGTTTTTTTTTGTTTTTATTCCAAAATTAGATGCTGGGAACTCAATGTTAATCTTGGAATGTATTAAGAAAAGCAATTTGTTTTTCTGTTTTTTTCTTATATATAGTTGTGAGGAAAAACATAGATGACTATGACAATGAAAATTACTATGTTGATTCCTTGGAAAAATAGAGAGGAAATTACAATAGATGTTGGCTGTAGGTTGTAACCCTCTATTGCTTGGATTGAGAAAGGAAGGGGTAAAAATTATCGGTGGATGTAACCCACATTGGGTGAACCACGTTAAAATCATTGTCTCTTCTTCTGTGTGTGTTTGTCTTATTTTTCTTTAATTTTGTTGTTAAAGTTTGAAACACTATAATTGCTTTTCTATATTTTATATAGTGATTTACTCTAACAAGTGGTATCAGAGCGATTGTTTTGTTGGGTGCACTTGACAGAAGGAGAATTTCTAGATCAAGTGGGAGCAATGGTGGAAGAAGGGAGGTTTAGAGTTCAAAAATTCAATGGCCAAAATTTTCAATTCTGGAAGATGCAAATGGAGGATTAATTGTACCAGAAGGATATTTACTTACCTCTTGAGGGGGAAACAGAGAGACCTTCATCTATGTCTGATGAGGAGTGGAGTCTCCTTGATAGAAAGGCATTGGGTACTGTGAGGCTGTGCTTGGGAGCCACCGTAGCCTTCAACATCTCTGATGAAAAGACTACCAAGGGAGTCATAGATAAGTTGGCCAAGATGTATGAGAAACCATCAGCATCAAATAAGGCATTCTTAATGAAAAAGGTTATTTAACATGAAAATGAGTGAAGGAGGATCTGTGCATGATCATTTAAATGAATTTAATACTGTCACTAATCAATTGCATTCAGTAGGATTAGATTTTGATGATGATCTTAGGGCCTTATTAATCTTATGCTCTCTTCCAAAAAGTTGGAACAGTTTGGTAATGGCGGTAAGTAACTCTGCTTCGAGTTCAAATAAATTAGAATTTGATGATGTGGTTGGTGTGATACTCAATGAGGACATGAGAAGAAAAACCATAGGATAATCATCTAGCACCGCCTTAACTATTGATAATAGAGGAAGAGGAAGAGAAAGAGGCAAAATTTCACATCGTGGCAAATCCAAAGGCAGATCCAAATCACGTGGAAAAGGAAAGCTACAGTGTTGGCATTGTGGCAAAAAGGGTCATCTCAAGAAGGACTGTTGGCAAAAAAAGGGTGATGGAAATGAAGGTAATGATAATAATGGTAACACTTCAGAAGCCAATATTATCGGACAAATTCTACAAGATGCTTTAATCTTATCTCTTGATAGAAATAGTGATTATTGGGTAATTGATAGTGGTGCTTCATTCCATGCTACCTCACATAGGGAATACTTCATAGATTATGTTTCTGGAGATTATGGACAAGTTCTATTGGGAAATGACCAACCATGTAAAATCGTGGGTATTGGAAAGATTTTGATTAAATCCCCAAATGGATGTCAATGGGCTCTTAAAGAGGTGAGACACATACCAGATTTAAAGAGAAATCTTATATCGGCAAGTAAGCTTGATGGTGAAGGATACATGGTTGCATTTGGAGAAAATGCTTGGAAAGTTACTAAAGGTTCATTGATAGTAGCTAGAGGTAAATTGGTGGGTACTCTTTATTTACTTACTGATTTTTCTCACTGCTCCATGAATTTAGTTTCTACAGGTGAGAGTGCATCTTTGTGGCACCAAAGACTTGGCCATATGAGTGGAAAAGGTATGGAAATTTTACATTCAAGAAAGTTATTGCCTAAGTTAAAAGATATTGATTTGGAATTCTGTGAGGATTGTGTTTATGGTAAAGCAAAGAGAGTTAGATTTCTCAAGGATGGCAAGGAAAGGAAGAAAGAGAAATTGGAGTTTGTGCACTAAGATGTTTGGGGCCCAGCTCAAGTAACTTCTCTTGGAGGTTCCTCTTACTATGTACTTTTTATTGATGCAACAAGGAAAACATGGATATATTGCATTAAGAATAAAAGTGATGTTTTTAATACCTTTAAGAATTGGAAAGCATTAGTTGAAAATGAAACTGGAAAAAGGTTAAAGTGTCTAAAGTCGGATAATGGTGGAGAATATTGCAGTAGAGAATTTGATGTGTTTTGTTCTAAAAATGGAATTAGAAGAATCAAGGTAGTTCCAAGAACACCTCAAGAAAATGGGGTTGCAAAAAGAATGAATAGAACCATCATGGAGCATGCTAGGAGCATGAGAATACATGCAGGCTTACCATTATTTTTATGGGCTCATGCTATTGATACTGCAGTATATCTGATTAATAGAGGACCGTCTAGTGCCTTGGATGGAGGAATTCCGGAAGAGCTTTGGACAGGTAAACCAGTAAATTATTCTTTCCTTAAGGTATTTGGATGTGAGGCTTTTATGCATATAGACAAAGAGAACATAAATAAGTTAGATGCTAAGGCCCAAAAGTGCTATTTTATTGGTTACAGTATTGATGGCTTGGGTTACAGATTATGGGATTGTGATAACCGAAAAGTCATTAGAAGTAGGGATGTCATATTTAATGAAAAAAACTTGTATAAAGATCGGTTGCAGGGAAAGAAACATAAAGAGGAAATTGCTGAATACATAGACCTTGATGGACACATAGAAAAGGTAACTCCAAAAGTGGTAGAAGATCAAAATGTACAACAACAACAACAAGCACCTCAATCTCCTGAAAGTGTTGTTAGACGATCTACCAGGATAAGTAAAATTCCTCAACATTTCTTTGATTATGTTTTGTATACTAATGCTGGTGAGCCAGAATGTTTTCAGGAAGCATTACAAATGGATACCAGGAATAAGTGGGAGCTTGCAATGAATGAAGAAATGGACTATTTATTCTACAACCAAACTTGGGATTTGGTTGAGCTACCCAAAGGTAAAAGAGCTTTGACCAATAAATGGGTGTACAAGATTAAAGAGGAGAATGAAGGGCATAAGAGATACAAAGCAATACTAGTGGTCAAGGGATTCGCTCAAAAAAAAGTATTGATTTTGATGAGATTTTTTCTCCAGTTGTAAAAATGACCTCTATTAGAGCTATTTTGAGTCTTGTAGCTATAGAAAATTTGTTTCTGGAGCAATTGGATGTGAAGACAACATTTCTTCATGGTGATTTGGAGGAGGAAATTTATATGCACCAACCAAAAGGCTTTCAGGTGAAAGGTAAAGAGGATTGGGTATGTAAACTGAAAAAGAGCTTGTATGGGTTAAAACAAGCTCCTAGACAATGGTATTTAAAATTTGATAAGTTCATGGCTAATCAAAGTTTTGAAAGATGTCAAAGTGATCACCGTGTATATTTTAAGCAAACTGGAAATGGCAACTATGTTATTTTGCTATTGTATGTGGATGACATGTTAGTTGCAGGAACAAATATGCAAGATATAAACATGCTCAAGAAGAAGTTGGCTAAATCCTTTGCCATGAAGGATTTGGGAGAAGCCAAACAAATCCTTGGTATTAGGATAACAAGAGACAAGGAGAGTCACACTCTGAAATTATCACAAGCAAAATACATTGAAAAGGTGCTTAAGAGATTCAACATGAACAATGCAAAGTCTGTTGCTACTCCATTGGCAAAGCATTTCAAACTCACCAAAGATTTGTGTCCCAAGACACAAAAGGAACAAGAGCATATGGCTAAGGTTCCCTATGCATCAGCGGTTGGAAGCTTGATGTATGCAATGGTTTGTACAAGACCAGACATTGCCCACGCAGTGGGAGTAGTGAGTATATTTATGAGTAATCTAGGAAAAGGACATTGGCAAGCGGTAAAATGGATACTTAGGTACTTGAGAGGAACTTCAAATTATTCTTTGAATTTTGGAGGCTCTAATATATGCTTGAAAGGTTTTGTAGATTTTGATATGGCAGGTGATCTTGATGGTGGAAGGAGCACTACTGGCTACATCTTTACTATAGGAGGAGGAGCGGTTAGTTGGATTTCTAAACTCCAACACGTAGTTGCCCTTTCAACCATCGAAGCTGAATATGTTGCTTGCTACAGAAGCAAGCAAAGAGATGGTTTGGTTGCAAAGACTAATGGAAGAACTGAAGAAGAAGCAAGAGGATAATAGGTTGTGGAGTGATAGCCGAGTGCTATACACCTTGCGAAGAATTCGGCATTCCATTCAAAAACTAAACACATCAAACTCAGATATCATTTCATTAGATCAGTAGTGGAAGATGGATCTTTGAAATTAGGGAAGGTTCACACATCACAAAATTCTGCTGACATGCTTACAAAAGTGGTGTCAAGAGAAAAGTTGAGCTTTTGCTCAACTTCAGTTGGCCTTAAGGAATAAGAGGCCATGATGAGAATTTTTCAGTCCTTGGTTGCAGTATGGTGCAATGGAATTAGTATCCAAGTGGGAGATTGTTAGGAATGGATCCTAATTATGAGGAGGCTAAACAGAGAAAGTTTCTGGATTTACTGCAGGATGGGCAGGGAAAGTTTCCAGATTTACAGTCTGTTAGTCTACCAGAGGAAGTTTCCGAATTTACAACAGGACAACCAGGGAAAGTTTTTTTTGTTTTTATCCCAAAATTAGATGCTTGGAACTCAATGTTAATCTTGGAATGTATTAAGAAAAGTAGTTTGTTTTTTCTATTTTTTTCTTATATATAGTTGTGAGGAAAAACAGAGATGACTATGACAATGAAAATTACTATGTTGATTCCTTAGAAAAATAGAGAGAAAATTACAGCAGATGTTGGCTGTAGGTTGTAACCCTCTATTGCTTGGATTGAGAAAGAAAGGACTTGAAAATTCTTGGTGGATGTAACCCACATTAGGTGAACCACGTTAAAATCGTTGTCTCTTCTTCTATGTGTATTTGTTTTATTTTTGTTAAAGTTTGAAACACTATAATTACTTTTCTATATTTTATATAGTGATTTACTCTAACACTATGCTCATATAATTTATTTAAACTTCTTTCAGCTGAAATATTGTTTATAGAATGGAAAATTTGTGAGTTTAAAACTCACTTCCCAAACTTGTTTATATTGACCATTCCATTATTAGGAAAATTAATGCTACAATTTTTAAATAAAAGTTGTGCTGCTAGCACGCAGTCCAGAACCGAAAACATTTGCACTATCCAATGGGTTGTCGTCTGGATAGGGGTCTGAGCGGCTCCTACTTAATTATAATGAGTATTTTTTTTAAAGAAAAGAATGCAGTGAACATCATCTAATCTAATTAAATGCAATAAGGAGGAAGTTATTTTAAAAACAAATTAACCTCCTTATTTGTTTCTACATCTAATCCATTTAATGAAATAATAATATTTTGGACACGGGTTCACTTTCTCGGTTGGTAGAACCCGTTATTTTCAAGCATGGACGTTAAAAGGGACCTAGGTGCAGCCCTTGACTTTTCTCACGTAACGTATGTCATTTTAAACTCGAGGAGATACAAATAATTAAAATTAAAAACAAAATAAACATGTATCAATACAAATGATTAAGGATTACTCTAATTTTCACCTCCCTGGTATGGTTACAAAGTATATGAAGAGAGTTTTAACTTATATTTAATAACAGTCAAACATATGAGGGCTCCTTCACGCTAAACAAAAAAAAACATAAACTCGTACAACTTAAATCACTAAGTCATTTTAAACCGAGGAGATACACATAATTAAAAATAAAAATAAAATAAACATGTAGATTAAAGATTACTCTAATTTTCATCCTCCCTGATATGGTTGCAAAGTACATGAATAGAGTTTTAACTTAGATTTAATAACAGTCAAACACATGAGGGCTCCTTCATGCTAAACAAAATAACACGAACTCATACAACATAAATCACCAAGTGAGAGCAAACAATTCAATTATAGCTACCAATGGACCATTTTATTTTGATTAACTATTTTAACTTAGAAAGAGTGAATTATCGACCTCCTTGTTTTCTGGTTCTCCTTCTTCACTTATTGCCTCCTCCGTCTATCCCCTTTCTTTTCTATCTCCTCCGTCTATCTCGTTTCTTGTCTCCTCCTCTGTATATCCCTTTTCTTTTCTATTTTTTTTTTTTTCTTGATCTTTTCTTTTTAAGATGGAGGTTAGGGAAAGACTGTTAAGCAGGTGTGAAGCCATGTAAGTAGCCAGCTAAACTCCCAATTCCGGCTAGGTGGTGATTGATTACTATATTTTAGAATTTTTTTCTTAGAGAAATATCTGATTGCATATATTAAATTTAAAATTATTTATTTAATTGATTTACTTAGTCAACTTATTTGTTTAGCTATTTTACCCTCCCAAAGCTGAGAGATCTCTCAGTGGTGTCAAATTTAACACAGCTATCATTTTCTATTTTATTATTTGAGGACTTATACTTACAAAGACTATCAATGATAAAGCATAATAATTGAAAAAAAATATTCTTAGCAACAGCATGTAATATGTTTTTTTCTGAGAACCATTACATTTAGCATTTATGAGAATATTTCAAATGATAGGAGGAAGATTTATGTAGATACGATTAAACATAGTTTGATTTAAAAAAACATCAATTCTGGTAAAGATATATATTAATGTAAGATTATTGCCATTCACCCAATTGTAACCTGCTTACAATGTTTTTCACAAAAATACTCCATAACATACAACCATCTCTTGTCCAAACTCCTAAAACTCTGCATACAGCTAGGGCTTCCCGATCCATCACAAATTACCATCGATCTTGACGATTACCAAGGGGACGTAGAGGCCATGATTCGGAGCGTCCGTTACAGAAGGGACAAATTTATCGAAATAAACATCGACCATTGGCAATGGCATGGCTCGAGTTTTATGCCACGTAATACTCTTCCTTACGACACACTTTTATCACAGTGGAGAAATATGTCATGGTATAAAAGAACCTTGGGATTACAGAAGGAAGATGGGTGTTATTCTCTTCCCCTCCGCTTGCACACCTCAGACAACACGTCACAATCTAGGCTGGTGATTTGGGGCGACTGGAAAGAATGGACGTGGCTATGCTTGGTGGATGACGTGGAGTCGGGTGCCGCGGAATTGGTGTGGCATTTTTATGGTTTTGAATGGAGCGAAGAAATGTGTTATCACACTGAGGATGAAGATGATAATGAAAATGATGATAATTTTGCTTCTCATGATGTAGAACTAGTAGATGATAATGAAAATGATGATAATTTTGCTTCTCATGATTTAGAACTAGTAGAGAAGTATTTAGTGAAATTGCGTGTAATGAACGAGAATGGGAGCGGAGGTTATTTGCAGGCGTGGTGCAGCATTTGTCATGAAGACAAGGAGGAGAAGCTGTTACGCCTCTGTGTGAATGGGCATGATTACCATGACGAGTGTGTGCGTGAGTGGTTGAAGATGGCGAACACCTGTCCCTTGTGCACTTGGGAATTGCCTCTACTTAATGTTGAGTAATAACTCAAACCCCTCTCATTAACTTCACAGGTATTCTCATGCATATATATCTACCTCTCCATTCAATTATAACATAAACCTATGAAGATTTCACTTATAAAACTCCACAAGATTTTTCTACCAAATATCTTTGAGATTTAAATTAAAAAATAATTTCAAAAGATAAATAATTATAATAAAATATCATAAAAATAATAGCAAGAGTTTGAGATTTATCTATTGATTTGTACTAATAAGATTGATCTCTTACAATTCATTCTACAATGCTACTCTAACAACATAATTTCTTACAATGAGTGACCATGTTTCATTAATTACTTTTCAAGTGTTCTCCCTGCAGATTGGACATGCTACCTTTCCCTTTGTCATACATCCTAACAAGTTTTCATAAGTAGGAAATTCATGGATGTTCCACATAATTATTTCTCTCATATTAAACATAGCATTGTAAAATGTATCATATTATTTTTCTCCTTTAGTCCATAGTTCATGCAAGTCATCAACCAATGGTTGTAGATAAACATCAATATCATTACTTGGTTGCTTGAAGCTAGGTATTAACAAGGTGAGCATTGAATGTTTCATCTTCATCCACATCTATGGTGGGAGGTTGTAAGTGACCAACACAACGATCCAACAACTTTAAGTAGTATTAAAGCTAGAAAAAGGGTTGAACCCATTAGTTTCCATTGCAATTCATACATTGTGTGGATCATCAACAAAATATTTCTACTTAATATCTATAGTTTTCTACACTGGGGATTTGACTAGATGTTGCATATTGTCATCTGAACTCCTGTGCTAGGAATACCACCTCATATTCTTTACAACCTTTGTAGAGCTATAGAAAGAAAACAACTCACTTTAGCCGCATCTAACAATGTTGAAAGAAATAAACACAACAAAGCTAATGATATAATAAAATCCCTTACCTATACATTCTCTTCAACCTTGGTATAGTAAATAAATACCTCAACACCTTTGTAGGAACATTAATGCATGTATTTTATGAATGAGAGTCAACTTTCCATCAAGATGCACCACATGTTGGGTAAGCTTACTTCTTTTCATGATATTTTCAATATAAAATATAATCATTGATATATGTATGTATCATTACATAATGTAATCCCAATGGCCTCATCATTTTCTTTATCTCATATGTGAACTCTAAAATTGTATTATCAATTGGGAGTATATATTTCAGTAACTCCAGTAAGTGGCCAAACCTATTGTTTGACCAACCATGTTTTACTTTGAGACTATACAATTTAGTGATTGTCGATAGCTTTGTGTACTTTGTACAACTTAGGTATAATGGTCATTTGGCATATTCAAATAAGCTATAATATTCATCAATAGGAACTACTCCATAATATGATTGAACCTCAATATCATTATCTTGTGATTCTTGTCCACTCTCCGAGCAATTGATATTGAACAATATATATGCATATTTGACCATTCTAATGATGTCATCTTGTACATATTTAGTAATTGGACCTTCATCAGTGGTAGAGCATGTTTTTTGATGCATATTTATTTTTCTTCATGTAAAATAAACTTGATATATATATTATCAATCTCATGCCAAATCAGGTGGTCATGAACCTTTAAAAACCAAGAGTTTCCATATTTGAGCACTTTTAACATAGACATATAGATATTTCAGGGTCCATTGAATTCTTTCTTGTGAAATCTAGGAATTGGTGAACCCAACGATAATAATCCTTGCTATTTCTACAAACAAACCCTCTAAAACATAATAAATTATAGTTATACGAGTAGATCTGATAAAAAATACAACTTTTGTTAGTTAATGGAGATAACATAGTCGAAGATTTAATAAGTTTTGAAGCTGTACAAAGTCAAAATGTAGAAATTGTGTTCACCCCAAATTTGGGTGAAAGCTATGTTCGCTCTACTTCGGAGTGAACGTCCTTGTAAGGTTGAAGAATTGTACATAGTCGATGCTTTGGTATAATGAATACATATTTGATGAAATTTATTTGAACTGCCTCAATTTGTAATGCATTTAATGCCAAAGTTGGAAGCTTTTAAATGAAAAAGCTTTGTTCACCCCAAAGATGAGGCAAAAGCTTCCTTCGCTACAAGCTGGGGTGAATATCTTTGGGAAAAAACTATTGAAAATTCAATAGCATGTTTGCCATAGTTGAGGGACGAAGGTCTCATTCACCTTTCCCGAAGACGAATGCACTATGGATAATGAAGTGAGCTAAAGGCCAAAAGTTTGAAGCAACTTTGAAAAGTCACCTTTGCATTTGCCTCAAGAGAGAGGCAATGGCTCCTTTCACCTTTTTTGGTGTGAACGTAGATTTTAATAGAGTAAGGAAGCTATTAAAGGTGATTTCACCTAGAGTATAAAAGGATGATGGCTGTCATGATCAGGGAATGAATAGAGGTTATTAAATCGATGAAGGAACCCTTTCCACCAATAAATACGATTTAAAAAAAATATATGTATTTTTTATTTCTAATTTTGGGTGAGTTGTATTGTCAAGTAGGCAAATGAAAAACATTAAATATTTGTGGTGATGAGTAACTCAAGTTGTGGATCACGAGCAAAAAGAGAAGCAATATTAAAAGTGCAAGGTGATTTTCATGATTTCCAAGCAGAAGTATATTTTCAAAAATGATGAATGCACAGAGTCAATGACCAAGCCTTACAGTTTTCCATGCACCGATGCCTAAAGATACTGATTTCCCAAAAAAATTTCCTTAAAAGCTAGATTGCCACCTCAAGAGAAATATTTTCAATAACTTCAAGGATAAATTGTCTCACCAAGGTTCCTGATCTGTGAGCATTTTGTATTCATGTGTATTTAATAAAAGAGGTGAAATCCTCTATAAATATTGAAAGCACGAGATTCTGGAAAACAAAAAGGGAAAACTCCAAACACGATGCAAGAATGAAACTAAACTTGATGCTACAAATTAGAAATGCGTAAAATGGAGAAAGCATAGACAAATTGAAACCCAAATGGAATGAAACAACCCTCTTCTTTTATTGATGTATTTCAAATTTGGTTACAATTAGCTTCCTCCCTTTTTAGGGGAAAGGAGCATCAAACTTGTCTCTTGGTCACATCAATGGAAAGTCATCTCTCTTCCGCGTGCCCACATGCAAAATGGGCGGGCCAAAGTGTTGCCGCCGCTGGTGTGAATAAATCCTTGATCCTTGCTGCTCCTCCTGCATTCACTGAAACAACAAAATCGTTAGTAGCACCTGTTGCAAAGATGAAACATTTGTTCTCTAAAAAACGATGAAGGATGTATGCATAAAACTGAATAAAAATGATAAATGAACTGATTCTAAACAACTTGCAAATTTGACAGGAACCAGGGAACATTACCAGAGGGCCAATGCCATCAAAACAGTCGAACAAAATGACACCAATCTGAATTCGACTATAATTCATCCCTGGGTAGGACGAATTCAACTGTAATTCGTCCTCGGGTAGGACGAATTCGCCTACGACAAAGCGCCGAAGTGATGCTGCCCAAATGTCACATCTCGGGATCTCCAAAAGACCTACAAACTTAGGGGTTAGCTAATTGGGGGCATTTTGGGACGACCCAGATGGTCGGATTTCCCCAATTTGACCTCCATCAACGGGAATTTGACGTCGCTACCTGCAAGTTAGTGGGGACAACAAAAGCGACAAAACATGATAAGATTTGATCACAACATTATAAAATTGGAATTACAAACTATTGAAACAACATAAAATGAAATGCAAGATAAACAAGTGACAAAAAGGAACAATCTGCCATGAATTCCTAATCGTTCTAAAAAGAAGATTAGGCTCGCATCAATGCGGGGCGCCCAGGTGGGCCGCCCACCGTTGGAACCTGATTTCGGCACCAATCCACTTGGGATGGGCCCAAAATCTCTTGTAATGGGTTGTCGGAGAATTGGTAGATCAATGTGGTCAAATGTCGGGTTTTGGGTCCGTATTCACACTTCCAATAACCACCCAATGACCTCTCTTGCGAAAGAGATCAAGGATGTGGAAGAGGTGAATCAAAGGGTAAAAATGTGGTATCAATTTGGCAGCACTTCGTTGCTTGAAAATGCCTCCAACTTGTCCTCTTTTGGGTGAGAAATTTCACCATTTTATAGACCCAGGGGGTCTCTTTGGAGGGGCATGCATAAGCGCCATGTGGCAGTCATGCCTTCCCATGAGGGAGGAAAGTCCTCCATGACTTGGGCTTCCATGACTGCCCTTGTGACAGTCCTCTAACGTCCAATCTGCCCACCTACACGCGCATGCAAGGCAGGAGGCATTAATTGACTATCCTCGACTGCCATTTGGCGCAATTCTTCTTTTTGCCCATTGAACCTGGAATTCATCCTGACCCAAAGCGAATTCAGAATTCATCCCTGGGTGAGACGGATCCCAATTTGAATTCATCCCTGGGTGGGACGGATACTGAGCAAAGTGCCTGAATGTGCCAAATTGCCTTTTGACCTTCCAAAATTGCTACAAAAGTGGTTAGGACCACTTTTTAACCTCTGAGGGCTGCCCTGGGGGCTGTGTGTGTCAAAGCGATCAGTGTTTGCAGTCACATAATCGGATTGGTGTTGTTTTGGTGTCTATAGATGCCCCTTTTTGGGATGCACTGTGCATGGCGCAGCGTCGAGCAAAAATAGATAACCAAAGCACTAATGATTAGGATTTCTTGGTAACCTAACCAAATTTTGATGCCCCAAGTATGGAAAGGGCATGCATTCTTGAATCCTTGCTTCTGACGAGCGAAGGCACTCAATTCAAGTGTTAACCTTTTTTGGTGAGGTGTTACTTGACCTTGGACATTGATCAGTCATGAATAGGCAAAGGGCGCAACCTTTTGTCTGTGAGAACCTTGAGTTCATGATTCACGAAATGCCAAGTGATTTGATCAGATTGTGATTATTGCTTGTTTACTACCCCAAGTAGGAGCGTAATTGTCTTTGTCAATGATTCTTTGAATGCATGTCATTTTTCTTAATTGGGTGTGTGTTTGCTGATTGGTGACTAAGTGTGACTACCCCCTCAAGCGACGAATCGATGAGGGAATGACCTTCGTGAGAAAAGTGACGAGTCGCTTGACCCAAGATGACTTGTGCAAGGGTGCCTTTAGATGGTTTAGCATTAAGCATGTGCAATTTTTTTGAAATTTAGACCTGTTTTTGGTGGGTGGTAACCCTTTTTGCGACGCTTTTTGGAGCTAAAATTGGCAAAAATCCGTCCTCCCGTGGAGCGGTCCGGCTATGGTAGCCTTCTTAGGGAGTAGGATAGTGACAATTTGTGACCCCATCGTCTATTTTGTATGCTCGGGATGTCAAGTGCAACAGCACTCTCATCGGGCAAGTTTATTAGCTATTTTAGTGCATTTTTGTTCAATTTTTTATGTTTTTTGAAAATTTTGCCCTAAATTCATCCCAGGGTGGGACAAATACCAGCTTAGAATTCATCCCAGGGTGGGACGAGCACTAACCAGAGTGCTCGTCCCAAGGGAGGACGAATTTAAGCTCAAAAGGCCTATTTAAAGGCCAAAACTACGGTTTGGGCTCATTTGCTTCTAAATTTTCTTACGATTTGGAGCTTTGGGGAGGAGGAGGTTAATTCTGTGAAGCGAAGCGCTGCCAAATTTTCCCTGCCATCATGAGTGCACAAATCGGATCGAGCGACGGAGCCGAAGCGAGACCAGTAAGTGCTCCCTAGAGTTATTACTTTTGTTTAAAATTGCAATTGTTTTGTTTAATTTTCTTTGTGATGATGTTTTTCAAAATTTTAAAACTTAAACCCTAAAACTGAGCTGAAGACAACTAAGACTTAGTTGTACAACTAAACGTAGTGCAAAACCTAGGTAAAGAATTTTTTATTTTGCTTTTAACTAAACCCTAGGATAAACGAAACGTAAAACCCTAAGACGTAATTTTTGTTTTTTTAAATTTTTGTTCTGTTTTTAAATTAATCAGTTAGGATTAGAAACCCTAGGACTGAAAAATTAATTTTTTGAATTTTGTTTTGTTTTTAAATTAATTAGTTAGGATTAGAAACCCTAGAACTGAGAAATTAATTTTTGTTTGAATTTTGAATGTTTGTTTTGTTTTTAAATTAATCAGTTAGGATTAGAAACCCTAGAACTGAAAAATTAATTTTTGTTTGAATTTTTATGTTTGTTTCTTTTTTTTGCTGTACATTGGTATATTCATGTTATTGCTGTACAGTTTTTTTTTTTTTTTTCATGATTTTAATGTTTTTGAATTGTTTTCTTTTGCAGGTTGTTAGGAGCTAGTACCGTGTACCCACTGATTTTACTGAGGTGCGGGGGGCGCTGACTGTAGTTGACTGGGATTGGCTTGATGCCCTTGGGCTCAAGCATGTGGCTCAACTGGA
The DNA here is from genome assembly GCA_028583015.1 of Wollemia nobilis. NCBI lineage: Eukaryota > Viridiplantae > Streptophyta > Pinopsida > Araucariales > Araucariaceae > Wollemia > Wollemia nobilis. The sequence goes on from JAQPPZ010016925.1 coordinate 10,192,970, forward strand.
GCCTGTGGTCACGGATCAAGCCTATTTGATGGCCCTGATCAATATTTGGGATCCGTGGACCAACACCTTCCATCTCCCAACAGGGGAGATGACTGTGACCTTGGAGGATATCTATCGGCTTCTATGGATTCCGATAGATGGACTGCCGATCAGGACATCATCGCATGATCAACGGATAGCTATACTGATGAGATGCTTTGGGCATGGGGAGGAGCTGGGTGTGGAGGATCCATTGGAGAGGGTAGAGGGCGACTTCCAGATTGGCAATATTTTGGTCCGATGGTGGCTGGAGAGGGGGGTGTTGGGAGTGAGGCATGCGTTCATTATGGGCCTCATGTCCAAAATGCTATTACCTGACTCGTCAGGCGCGAGGTTCCCATGGAACCTATTGGATTTGGTTTGGCAGTTGGTAGAGTGCCCGATAGAGGCACCGCTTATCATGAGATGGGGACAGACGCTGTTGGCATAGCTCTATGGGGAGCTGTACGAGGTTCGTTGTCGACAACAAAAAGGGGTTAGTTGTAGCTACTTGTTGTAGTGTTGGGCTTGGAAGCACATAGCAGTGGAGAGGCCAGTCGGGTTACCATGGATGACTCGGGTGGAGATGGAGGATAGGGAGATAGGTTATGTAGTTTTGTGGTTGCGGTCTAGGGAGCAGGGATAGAGGCGATGGTGGGCAGGTGCTGTAGGGCACTATGCCGATACCTTCTCTCGGCTCACTTTAGGGGAGGTGGTCTGGCGCCCTTATCGGGACTGTCCAGCCTGGCTAGAGGCTGGAGAGTGGCTCTGATGGGTACGTAGAGAGCGGTGGCTAATCAAGTGGCATGGGATTGAGCATGAGTTCTTCTCGTATAGCCAGGCTACACGATAGTTTGGGGAACACCAGGGGTTTTCTGGTGAGCCCATGGTCTATCGACGTTGGGGGGATGAGAGGACTCTGGACCGACCGATCATCGTGCCACTGGGTAAGGATTTAGATGCGGTGATCGACGTCTCGGATGTGGATGACGTCAAGACTACCACTGAGTACAACCAGTGGTGGGTACTATGGCGATGGCGGGGAGAGGGGCCACTGGGAGGCACAAAGGTGGCAGCGACGGGCGAGGAGGGTGCTAAGGCACTAGGGGATGATTGGGGAGCTCCTTTGGAGGATGCGGACATGGTGGAGGTGGAGGGTGAGGATGTGGATTTGGGGGCTCCGGATCAGCCAAAGATGTAGGACATTACGGAGTAGTGGGAGCCAGAGCAGGCTGCTGTTCTAGAGAGTCCCATGCCTTAGGCGGATGCGGAGGACATGGAGTCCAGGGTATGTTCTGAGAATGCATGATTGACAAAGCTACTACGAAGGCGAGATGAGGAGCTGGGGGATGCACTGCAGGAGAGGGATCTCCTGCAGGCTCAGCTAGCAGAGTGGGAGAGCACATGGGTGGCATCTTGCCAACAAGAGGGGGATACTAATGCTGCATGGGAGAGGGATCTCCTACGGATGCAACTGGCAGAGAGGGATAGGGTTTTGGCATAACATGACGATGCAGTAGCTTACTACTATTGGTGAGAGGTAGAGTGGGATCGACAGGAATCATATTGGTAGCGGCATCGGCTAGAGATGGAGGGGGAGATTATCTTCCTCGATGGGCAGCTACCTGAGCCGTCGAGAAGTGGATCGTCACACTGGATGAGGGGCAATGATACTGAGCAGTCAGCATCATCTTGTCACAGGCAACTGGATGAGGGAGGGGGCAGCAGGCGTGATGTGGGGGCTAGCAGTAGCTGCCTTGAGGGGTCCCATAGGACCCACACCACGAGGGGTAGTTCTTGTTGCACCGATCCTACGTGAAATGAACACACACATACACAAACAGTGATTATCTCTTTTAAAGATTAATGGTGTGTCCTAGATTGGTTTTAGTGCATTTTGATGATTTTGTTTTATTTTTGAAAGTTTTTAAGAACGTTTAAATGCATAATGAAGGCTCATATGACTCCCATAAATGGTCGCCCCTTCAATATACCATTGCTCGGCCGATATACCAACCTCTCTATATACCCGCCCTTACGAGAGGGAAACTATAGGTACATGAAAGCAGATGGTACGTGGTACGTAGGCGGTACAGAAAGGATATTGTCTTGTTTATGACACATACCATAGAAGACTTATCCTTGCACATTGGGAATCACCCCAACGACACTCGATCAGCTTTCATCAGGATTTACGTCGAGCAACAGTGACAATCGGGGTAAATGGATGCAAAAATCAAGCCAAGGTGGTGATGAACCCACCGTTGGTCTTGATCAAGGGCTGGGGTCTTATGACCAGCTCCTTGGTTTAAAAATGCCACGTGATGTGTGTGTGGTTCTTTTTATTAAAAATTAAAAAATGCAGAAGCAACTACTTTCCTTAAGAATGCAAAATTAACAAAAAATAGAAACAGAAAAGCAAAAAATGACAGGAGTAGTTTAGGACCCTTACCTTTTCTCTGCCTAGACTTGTTGTTTTTGACCCTCGGCCCTAAAAATGCACAGACCAAAATTCATCCCCGGATGAGATGAATTACAAAACATAATTCGTCCTTGTCTGAGATGAATTAGAATTCATCTCAGGGTCAGATGAATTACAGTAATGTATTCGCCATAGGCAAAGACGAATAACAGTGAGAGTTCAAAGAAATGGTACCTGTAAGCACAAAAACACAAATTTTTGATCAGTTTCTTGATCTCAAAAACCAGGGGACAGGGTCCCACTGTGATCGCCACTTAAAGCATGAGATTTCGAAAAACAAAAAGGGAAAACTCCAAACACGATGCAAGAACGAAACTAAACTTGATGCTACAAATTAGAAATGCGTAAAATGGAGAAAGCATAGACAAATTGGAACCAAAATGGAACGAAAAAACCCTCTTCTTTTATTGATGTATTTCAAATTCGGTTAAAATTAGCTTCCTCCCTTTTTAGGGGAAAGGAGCATCAAACTTGTCTCTTGGTCACATCAATGGAAAGTCATCTCTCTTTCACGTGCCCACATGCAAAATGGGCGGGCCAAAGTGTTGCCACCGCTTGTGTGAATGAATCCTTGATCCTTGCTGCTCCTCCTGCATTCAAAGAAACAACAAATTGTTAGTAGCACCTATTGCAAAGATGAAACATTTGTTCTCTAAAAAACAATGAAGGATGTATGCATAAAACTGAATAAAAATGATAAATGAACTGATTCTAAACAACTTACAAATTTGACAGGAAGCAGGGAACATTACCAGAGGGCCATTGCCATCAAAAAAGTCGGAAAAAACACCATCGATTCGAATTTGACTATAATTCGTCCCTGGGTAGGACGAATTCAACTATAATTCGTCTCTGGGTAGGACGAATTCATCTACAACAAAGCATCGAAGTGATGCTACCCAAATGTCGCGTCTCGGGATCTCCAAAAGACCTGCAAACATAGGGGTTAGCTAATTGGGGGCATTTTGGGACGACCCAAATGGTCGGATTTCCCCAATTTGACCTCCATCAACAAGAATTTGACGTCGCTACCTGCAAGTTAGTGGGGACAACAAAAGCAACAAAACATGATAAGATTTGATCACAACATTATAAAATTGGAATTACAAACTATTGAAATAGCATAAAATGAAATGCAAGATAAACAAGTGACAAAAAGGAACAATCTGCCACAAATTCCTAATTGTTCTAAAAAGAAGATTATGCTTGCATCAATGCGGGGTGCCCAGGTGGGCCGCCCACCGTTGGAACCTGATTTCGACACCAATCCACTTGGGATGGGCCCAAAATATATTGTAATGGGTTGTCGGCGAATTGGTAGGTCAATGTGGTCAAATGTCGGGTTTTGGATCCGGATTCGTACTTCCAATAACCACCCAATGACCTCTCTTGCGAAAGAGATCAAGGATGTGGAAGAGGTGAATCAAAAGGGTAAAATGTGGTATTCAATTTGGCAGCACTTCGTTTCTTGAAAATGCCTCCAACTTGTCTTATTTAGGTGAGAAAGTTCACCATTTTATAGACCCAGGGGGTCTCTTTGGAGGGGCATGCATAAGCGCCATGTGGTAGTCATGCCTTCCCATGAGGGAGGAAAGTCCTCCATGACTTGGGCTTCCATGACTACCCTTGTGACAGTCCTCTAACGTCCAATCTGCCCACCTACACGCGAATGCAAGGCAGGAGGCATTAATGGACTTTCCTCGGCTACCATTTGGCACAATTCTTCTTTTTACCCGTTGAACCTGGAATTCGTCCTGACCCAGAGCGAATTCAAAATTCATCCCTGGGTGTGACTGATCCCAATTTGAATTCATCCCTGGGTGAGACGGATACTGAGCAAAGTGCCTGGATGTGCCAAATTGCCTTTTGACCTTCCAAAATTGCTACAAAAGTGGTTAGGACCATTGTTTAACCTCTGAGGGCTGCCCTGGGGGCTGTGTGTGTCAAAGCGATCAGTGTTTGCAGTCACATAATCGGATTGGTGCTGTTTTGGTGTCTACAGATATAAATCAATATCCATTGTAAAATAGAGGTTAGACATTCTGCATAAAAAATATCCAAGTTCTCTGCATCAATAGAAGATACTTGGCATCCTAATTTGTAAGTTATCTTGTGTGTGATTTTCTTCTATTTTATGCATTTCTATTTTACACTCATATTCATTATCTGCTATTTATTTTAAATTCTGCATCTAAATTTGGACATTGTTGGTGAGGGAATGAGTTCTAGTATGTAGTTCTGAGGGTTGTTTCTACAATATGGCAAGTAAATTTTGTTGTTTTCTCTTATTATATACTACTTTAATGCTTTGGTGGAATTTTTGCTGCTAGTCTATCCTCAACCATACACCTTCGAACTGCAGCCATATTTCCCATCTCTTTCCATTATTTCCAATTTCTTTTCCACAACTCTAGTCTTAAACCAGTGTAAGATTTAGTAAGGGAGTCAGACCTCTTTGGAGATTGGCATGAAGGAAATTTATTTCTTCTGACTTTTAAATGTTGGCCATCTCTAGGGCGCACAAACACATGTTTGTATAATTAAGTAGATTTTTGACCAACAATTTAATAACATTCAAACACATGAGGACTAATTCATGCTAAAAAAATAACACAAACTCATACAATTTAAATCTCTATGTCATTTTAAACTCGAGGAGATACAAATGATTAAAAATAAAAATAAAATAAACATGTATTAATGGAAGTGATTAAGGATTACTCTAATTTTCATCCTCCCTGGTATGGTTGCAAAGTATATGAAGAGAGTTTTAACTTAGATTTAATAACAGTCAAACACATGAGGGCTCCTTCATGCTAAACAAAATAACATGAACTCATACAACATAAATCACTAAGTGAGAGCAAACAATTCACTTATAGCTACCAATGGACTATTTTATTTTTATTATCTATTTTAACTTGGAAAGAGTGAATTATTGACCTCCTTGTTTGTTTTACTTCGATTCTCCTTCTTCACTTGTTGTCTCCTCCTTTGTCTATCCCTTTTCTTTTCCATATCCTCCCTCTATCCCCTTTCTTGTCTCCTCCTCTATTTATCCCCTTTCTTTTCTATCTCCTTTCTTTTCTTGACGTTCTCTTTTTAATATGCAGATTAGGAAAAAGACTTCTAGGCAGGTGTGAAGTCATGCAAGTAGCCAACTAAACTCCCAATTACTGCCGGTGGTGATTGATTACTATATTTTTTTTTAGAAAAATACTTGATTGCATAGCTATTAAATTTAAAAACTATTTATTTAATTGATTTAATTAATAAACTTATTTAATTGATTGATTTAATTAAATTTGTTAATTTATAATTAATTTTTACTAATAAAACTTAAATTTAAATGTAGCTAGGGCTATTCTACCTCTCCCAAAGTTAAAAAATCACATTGATTTTACACCGGCATCATTTTCTATTTTATTTTTTTAGGACCTATACTTACAAAACAAAAACCATGAATAATACCATATCCAATAATAAAACATAATAATTCGAAAAAGATACATCATGTAATATATTTTTTCTGAAGTCACATTTAACATGTAGTAGAAAGCTTGCATGAAGAAAGAAAAATAAGTTATAATATCTATAGTTTATTTTTATGAGAATATTTCAAAATTGAGGAAGATTTATGTAGATAGCATGAAACATATTTTGATTTTTAAAAAACATCAATTTCAAAAAAAGCATCCACTTTAGTAAATATATATATTGATGTAAGATTATTGTTATTCATTCGCAACCTGCTTATAATGTTCTTCACAAAAATTCCCCATAACATAAATCCACATTTGCATACATGAGAGGAAAAAATAAAAACCCCACAGAAAAGATATTAATGCTGTGTTACACTTTCTTTTACATTTATGAACGAAGGTGCAACGAAGCAAACTTAAGAAGCATGTAGAATACGGTAAAATATGTAGTATACCGTAAATTGCAATTTAGTATTAGCATGTTAAATATAAGTAATTGATGTATAATACAGCACAATGCAATTCGGTATTAGCATCTTAAATATAATTAAGAATGAAGATGAAACTGAGCAATGTAATTCAAGATTAGCATGTTCAATATAACCAAATGAGATTGAAGAAAAAATTGAACCAATATTACCATGTTAAATATAACCATGTAACCAATTGAGAATGAATATAATATGGAACCATGTGGGTTGTATGGACGCTTCTTTTTCTAGTCTACATCTCTTCACGACCTATTTATCCACAGCCTAAAATTCATAGATTGGTTTCACAGTGATCTCAACATCAAATCCCTCTTTTCTTGTAGACTTGGTAAAGGAATTTCCTTTCTTCTTGTAGACTCCCTTGATTTCATTTATAAATAAATATGGATCAAGTAGATGCACAATTTCAATCACCCCCACCAGCAGCAGAAACAGACGCAGAAGCAATCGCATGGTGCCTCGAATGTGTAGAGGACATTGAATCTTCTGGCGCCTGCCTTTGTGATCAGCAGGAATTCATTTCTAACAAACAAGACAGAGAACGGTACAATCATCTCTTATCCAAACTCTTAAAACTCTGCATACAGCTAGGCCTTCCCGATCCATCACAAATTACCTTCGATCTTGAAGACGATGATTTAGAAGAACTTGAACCCGTTCCAAATTATGACGTAAGGTTCAACCGATGCGGTTGTGCTTATTTAGATTACCAAGGAGACGTAGAGGCTGTGATTCGAAGCGTCCGTTACAGAAGGCCCAAATTCATTGAAATAAACATCGACCATTGGCAATGGCACGGCTCGAGTTCAATGCCACGTAATACTATTCCTTACAACACACTTCTTTTATCATGGTATGAAAGAACCTTGGGAATAAAGGAGGAAGATGGGCGTTATTCTCTTCCCCTCCGCTTGCACACCTCAGACGACACGTCACAATCTAGGCTGGTGATTTGGGGCGACTGGAAAGAATGGACGTGGAAACGGTTGGTGGAAGACGTAGAGTCTGGTGCCGCGGATTTGGTGTGGCATTTTTATGGTTTTGAAGGGAGCGAAGAAGTGTTTTATCACACTGAGGATGAAGATGATAATGAAAATGATGATAATTTTGCTTCTCATGATGTAGAACTAGTAGATGATAATGAAAATGCTGGTAATTTTGCTTCTCATGATGTAGAACTAGTAGAGAAGTATTTAGGGACATTGCGTGTAATGAACAAGAATGGGAGTGGAGGTTATTTGCAGGCGTGGTGCTGCATTTGTCTTCAAGACAAGGAGGAGAAGCTGTTACGCCTGTGTGTGAATGGGCATGATTACCATGAAGAGTGTCTGCGTGAGTGGTTGAAGACGGGGAACACCTGTCCGTTGTGCAATTGGGAAGTGCCTCTACTTAATGTTGAATAATAACTCAAACCCCTCTCATTAACCTTCTTTTCTTTTTACAGCTATTCACATGCATATAGATCTACCTCTCCATTCAATTATAACATAAACCTATGAAGATTCCACTAAAAAATCTCCACAAGATTTTTCTACCAAATAATCTTTGAGATTTAATTTAAAAAATAATTTTAAATAAAAAAATATAATAAAATATCCTTTATGAGAGCATAAAGATAATAGCAAGAATTTGAGACTTATCTATTGCATTGTACTACTAATATTGATCTCTTACAATTCATTCTACAATGCTACTGTAACAACATAATTTCTTATAATACAAAAAAGAGTTACAATGTTTCATTAATTACTCTTAATTTATAAAATAAAATAAAATAATGATAGTTGCATATAATAGTAAGACATTTAATTTATCATTACTATTTTAATCCACCAGCTTTTGATTAACAGGATGGTTACTTAGGTCCGAGGTGTAGACCAATTGGTTCATCCAAACCCGATAAGGGGGGTGGAGGTCCAAGGTTCAAATCTTGGGTCTCGTCGGACTGAACGTTTGTCCCTTTCCTGGTGCTTTCAGTAGTGTAAAAGGTTTAAAATGATTGTGGCATGGTGGTTATAGGGGCGGACTGCACGAAGATCTGTGTGGCAGATTTCGGGTGGACAACATAGAATACTGTGGTGGCCATAAAAGCTAGACAACCTGCCCAGATTCGTGGCGGCTACCGATTTCACCATGTTAAAAAAAAAAAAAAAACATGATGGTTACTTATCTCTGCTTACTTGGAGTTCATTTCTTTTGTGCATATTCCTCAAGAGTGGAATGGGGTAGCGGATTTGTTAGCTAAATGGGCTTTTGAGTTTCAGGATGGTTGGGATGTTCAGAATTGGTCTTAACTTTCTTCTGATTGCTCTCAATCTCTCTCTTCTTTATTGAGAGCTGATATGTCTGAATAAATTCGTCTTTTTCTTTGTATCTTGCATGTTTTGCTTAGCTAATAAATTTTTACCCTCTTTTTCAAAAAAAAAAGAAACATGATGGTTACTTAATAAATTATTACAAAATTGGGTCATCACTCTTATCATTACAAGAGTCAATAATAACTATAATTTTAACAAATAGATTAATTTAAATAAAGTAAAACATATTTTAAAATTGACCATGGAAATTTGGAGGAATGAAAAATTTCTATCTCCTTCTATAGATCTTTTGCTTTTAAACATAAGTCTTTTTCTTCCTAACATATATGCTTCAACATGCTAGTTTTTATCTTTACTTGTTATTGATGACTTATAACTTCATGAGTTGTAGTTGAAGTTTAAATTGTATCCTTGTTGTGCATAGTATTTTTCTACCTTCATCTACATATTTTTCTAAATGATATTGACAATCATGGATGGTGATAAATTTATCTTATTCTATTGTCACGACCCGTTACCCTCGAACCCTATAAATAGGACACTAATTGATATTGGGATCAATTAATGTTCAACAAAAAGGGTCATAGACCCTAAAGAAGTTTACAAAATTCCAATTTAGGAATTTTGAAGGAATTTAGGAGGGAAAATAATAAAAATAATTAAGCATGTTTAATGTTTAATAATAAGGTTAATTGCATTTAATTTTAATACAATTAAATATCCAATTCTTATTGGACCAAATTGGGCACTAGTATTATTTAATACTAAAATCCTATCATATTTCTCTTCATGGCATAATTTGTTTGGTAGAGAGAAAAGTGAGATTCTCTCCTCTATTTTTTAATTAGGGATGCTTTGAATTGATGTGGACCAAAGAAAAAAAAGGATAACCTACCTTATCCTTAGTAGGACCCTATTTTCCTATTTTTGGCTTACACTCCACATGGTAGCTTTAGGATGGCTAAAATGGTAGGTGAAATTCCTCCAAATTCAACCTTGCAACACCCACCTACCAAATAGTAGTAGATGAGCCACCATTTTCATTAAAATAATTAGGTGCCACAAAGTGGACCCAATTTTGATTGAACTTTAAAGGACTCTAGTATTATTAAATAATATAAGAATTATCCTATCCTTTTGGGAATTATCCATTTGGCTTCCCTACATTGGTGGAAATAAAAGGGAAGTCTTTTCTCTTATCATCAATAGTCCTAGATTTGTATCCATTCTATACCTCAATAATATTAGTTTTATATTCGTTCCCATGAAAAGGGAACACAAAAAAAGATAAGGTCACCTACCTTATCCTTATTCGACCCTCTTCTACTTTTTGGATTACCCTCCACATAAGTCTTCATGGGCCCAAGGCATATTTTAAATAATAAAATAATAAGGCCACTATTTGACCATAAGTGGGGAAGTTTTCCTATAAATTGAGGACACCTTGGGAAGAAGGGGGTATCTAGGAAATATTGGAGCTTAGGGAGTATGCTCTCCACTTTGGTGGATTAGAAACCAAAAATATTTGGAAGAGTACTAATATTTAGGTTGAGTAGGAAATCTTGGAGCTTAGGGAGTATGCTTTCTACTATGGTGGATCAAAAACCAAAAAGCTTTGGGAGAGCACTAAATTTTAGGTAGAGGGAATCTTGGATACCTAGGGAGTATGCTCTCCACCTTGGTGGATCAGAAACCAGAAGGTTGAAGAGATTTCTTAGTTGAAGAAGAAGGTAATTCTTGGGAGATTGGAAGGAGTCAACTCATGGAGAAAAGCATGAAGACTCGGGAAGCACTTGGAAGTTTCAAGAGAAGATAGATCAGGTTGGATCTCTCTTGTATTGATTAGGTTTTTAATCAAATAATGTTGGTTTATTTACTATGCTTGATAGAAGCTTCATTATAGCCTCATTTGTTACTAATTAAAAGGGATATAGTTTCCTATTAAAACTAGTTTGAAGCCTATTGGATAAACTTCATTGCTTATAAATCTATATGCACTAGTAGCTTCATTCATTTACTAAAGGATTAGGATTTTTCCCCATTTAAAAGCTTGTTGAAGCTTATTGGTAAAAACTTAATCTTCTACTGCCTCATATATTGGAAGCCATGATCTAAATTTAAATGTCCTATCTAGATTATTGGAAGAATTGATTACCTATTTGGATTGTAATAAACTATTCAAAGGGATGGCTTAAAATAGTGAATAGTAAATGGTAAAATGAATAGTGAATAGTAAATGTGAATAGTGATTCTAGTAAAAATATCTAGAATTCTACATATTTTGGTTACGTGTAGGAGGATGAATGTGGAGTTCATTCTATAGTGAGTAGTAAATAGTGAATAGTAAATGGTAAAAAGTGAATAGTGAATAGTAAATATGAATAGTGATTCTAGTAAAATATCTAGAATTTGATGTCTACACATGTCGGTTATGTGTAGGAGGATGAATGTGGAGTTCATTCTATAGTGAATAGTAAAAAGTGAATAGTAAATAGTAAATAGTAAATAGTAAATAGTGAATAGTAAATGAATAGTGGATATGAATAGTAATTCTAGTACGAATATCTATAATTTGATATCTACACATGTTGGTTGTGTGTAGGAGGATGAACATGGACTTCATATTGAGTAGTGAATAGTAATTAGTGAATAGTGAATAGTAAGGAATAGTGGATATATAACCCATTAATAGGGAAGGTAATATTAACACCCTTTTACTATGTTTTAATGTAATCAAGTTTTTGCAAAATATAGAATAATATTTAAAGGAAATTATGGGGTATCCTCACTATATTCAATCATACAATCCATGACCATATATAGGATTTATGGACTATTTAAAATGGTTAGAATTAATGAGAGGATATTGAATCCTATCAAACCATGAAATCTATAATAAATAGTTAAGGAAAGAATGGACAAGGTTCTATTCTTGGTTTGGCATAGATGCATAAAATGTCAAATAGATACTACCTTAATGGGATTAAGGTTCTAAATATTTTTGTGTCAAGAATGGATGGAGAATCCATTCTTGAGAAAGTTATAAGTTTCCTTCTTCATACACTTAGTATGGTTACTTAGAGAAGAAAAGAAGATATTTGTATTCATTCATGAGGGAATTTATAAGGTTCCTTCTTAAGTCGATGAGACTACTCCAAAATGTGATTCCAATGATTATCATAAACATATGTAAAACATTAACATTCATATGATGACTTAGAGAAAGGAATTAGTAGATTCCTTATTTGCATCATGGATTTTAAGGAATGGATGGGTTCCTTAAGTGTAAGTGAAAATAAAATGATGGCTTAGAGAAAGGAATTAGAGATTCCTTAATTACATCATGATATTTAAAAGCAACAATTAGGTTCCTTAAATTGTATATTTGATTGAAAGGGATTCGTAGATACCCTTCTATACTTGTAATTTTCAATACCTTAAGTTTATGAATATGAGAAAAGAACATATTTTGGAGGTTGGGTTTTTCCCATCAAGGTTTCCCAGGATAAAACATTGTGTCACTCTATTTGTGGTTTGATGTGTATTTCCTGTGTATAATGCTTTTACTTCCCAAATGAAAAGGATAAATGTGGATAGTATAATTCATTGTTTATATGGAACAATTATGCATGTTTATAGATTTCAAGAAAGGATAAATTGAATACGATTTATTCAGCAGTTCATTTATGATGCTAAGGATGAATGCTTAATTTCTAAACATGTTTATGATTTAATGATATGTGATTGTGCCATTTACTTTCTGGATTAAATTGGATAATTATGAATGATGCAACTAGTTAGTTTTACCTCTTATATTCAATGGTTGTGGAGTTTTATAGAAGCTATTCATAATGGAATATAATTCTTGCTTAAGCGGATCTCTCATGTGATGTTTCAAATCTATGGTTATGATGAGTATATTTTATCATAAAAGGCTCCATTAGTTTATATTCACCTCATAAACACTCATTATGGTTCAAATTAGAACACATTGGAATTTGAAGTGGATTAAAGTCCACAAGGAGGTAAAATTGGTCTTGAACTATAAACCAAAACAAATCTTATATCCTAAGAGCTAGGATGTTGAGTGTGCATGAGGAGGGGTATCTCCTTGCTAGACAAGTATTGTCTTTAAATGACTCTGATGAATAAGCAAATTGGATGCCTAAATAAAATAATGGACAAATAAGCTTTTAAGAGGTGTAAAGTTACATAATTTTTCTTAAGATGACATTCCATGGATTCTATGAGTTTAATATTGAATAGTGATCTACTATCTTAAAGATCCCATCAAAAATATGTGGATTGGATCTAAGATCTATGAATAACCATTGGTGTGGTTATATCATCTATGATGGGTTTTCATTTGTGTGGATCTCCATATTCAAGGTATTCACCTACGAACTAATCTCAATGGACAATATGTTTATTGGTGATTTTCCTTTTTATGGGAATAAACCTTACACTTGGACAATATTCTCATACCAATGGGGTATGAGGGTTTCATAGAAACTGATCACTTCTACCTTAAGAGACTCGGATCAAGTCTTAATAGATCTTGATGCTATATGCCTTGATAAGCTTTAATCCAAATGGAATGAGTATATATTAGGTCATGATTATGTCTCTTACTTCATGAAAAATGTAAGTGTTAAAAAAAAATTAGAGTGGTTGAGTAGTGACAACTAGGGTTGTTACAGTTGGTATCAGAGCCCAGGCTAACTGATAGATTCTAGATAAATCTAGTTTAGCGAAATATGTGAGGCATAAAACTAAAATTGAAAGAAATATTCCACAACTTTAAAATACACAATTGGTAAGTGCTTGGGATGATAATGTATGAGTTCCTATCCCCCACAAGTAGATCCTAATTCATTCAAAATGGAAGAGCTAAGTGAACCCTCCTACATAGATTTTAAGCGGTGTACCTTAGACTCTTTTGAGAAATTACTCGACATCTAAGTATTTTGACTTGCTTAATCCTTATTATCAAGTGTGTATAAACCATAATTTGGTTCAAATATATTAAAGGACAACTTAGATTAATAGTTATCAAATCATCATGGATAACTTATTAATTGCTAAGTATCTAAGCTAAATGGCTCGGAATGAAACATTATGTGAGCAGGAATTGATGGATAAAACTCGGCGAGTTGAAATTTAGTCTCTAAAGATAGCCTAAAGAAGATAAAAACATTTTATGCCAAAACAATGTGGATACTTCAATTATCAGTCTATGAATGACCTTGGACTAAACTTGGCATATTATAGTTAAAAGAATATCTTATATTATTAATTATTAAATTAAAGAGACTGGGTAGTCTCTTGAATACAAATGTGGCCATTGGCTAGAGGAAGAATTGAACATCTCAGCAATGGAGAAGGAATGTAATATGGAAAACTGCCATATCTAACTCATGGTTGTCATTCAAATATCATCATCTAAAACATCACCATCACTAACTTCCTCAAATATTTTGACTCTGTAGAAATGTATGTCCCGAGTGACTGTCAAGTCTATCAGTGCAATATATGCTATATGAATACTAGACAATATCACTGTATGGTACATGTGGTATCAATATCGAATAAAGGAAAGGTACATGAGATTAGATACTGATGATAGTTAGTCCAGGATGATAAGGGACTAACTACATATAATTAAATTCACTTTATGTTAAATATGTCATTGCAAATTTGATAATGCATAAAACTAGGAAAAGATATCCTTCACGCAATGGTGATTATTACCTATAAAGGGGTAATAGGTATAATTATGAAAACGCATGAAGGTATCACAAGTTAAGTGCATGAATAATTATACATGAAATGACTATGGAAGTAATCGAAAGGGCAATAAAAAGACAACTGTCATGAGCCATATTGATTAAATATATCAAGCATAGAGACATTAGTGTCTCAAACATTAGAAATGGTGTAATAATAAATGGCTTAAATTCATTCGAGTAATGATGATTGATTGAACAATTGGTACAAGACCGGTTTGATGGTCAAATAAAATAACTATTGGGTATTGTAAAATCTAGAACCAAGTCAAGCTCGATAGAAATTTATAGCAAAAATAATTAAATTATGAAGATAAACAAGTTTATACTTTCTTTTGGACTATTATTACTTATAGAAATCCTATTCGGAGCAAGTCCCATAGTGAAATTCTTAATTTTATTTCTCTTGATCTCTGATCTGCTAGTGCACACCCTGTAAAAGGAAGGGAAAATGGCCTCGAATAATGCCGAAATAAGTCATGGGGGTAGAACAGAAGTAACAAAACCATTAAATATTATCAGACCCCATTCTATCTCTAAACCAATATTTCAAGGAGCAAGGAGTACATTGGATACTAGTGATTGACAATGGCTAAGTGATATAGGCTTAGTAGGTGTTGCATATTTAGAACTAGTACATACTGACAAAGGATATCTATCAGCCTTGATTGAAATATGAAATCCAGATAAGGGAACTTTTTTAGTAACCTACTAGAGAAATGACTATCACTATGGAGGATGTGTATAGAATCTATCGACTACCAATTGAGAGATGTGCTATAACAGTCGTAGATGATTCAAAAAAGGAACTAATTCTAGAGAGAGTATTCAAATAATAGTGGAAAGATATAAACATTGTTAAAGGTATAATATCGGCTAGACAAGCCATGGTGATGGTACTAATATTAAATATTATTTTACTTGATACTACAGGTGTAAGGTTTCTTTAAAATATGTTAGGTATAGTACAAAAATTAATAGAGTATTCAATTGTATTTGCTTAGGTACTAGCTCCATTATCCCAAACATATAGGGAGTTGTTTGAGGTACGAGCAACAAAGTGATCAGGGTTAAGTTGTAACCTACTACTGCAGGTATGGGCATGGGAACATGTGGCTATAAGAAGACCTCAAGGTCTACCTTATGATGTTCATAATTTGATAGATCCAGATGCTCCTTATGTATTAATATGGCAAAGGGAGAAAGAGTTGTGGTTAAAAATACCATGGGAAAGTAATTGGGAGCTATATCACTCTATATGGGAAAATTTGCAACCCTAATATGGGATCTAGAGACCATGAAGTCTAGGTCCAATGTGGGCAGAATATAGTTATCATCTAGCTCGTGTGCGATGTGCAAGGTGGATGAGCAGACGAGTAAGCATGCAATACAAGTATTTTTCAGTATAATCGAGTATTGCGACAGTCCAGTATTAGAAAAGGAATACTGGATCCTCCTATAATTTATCCAAGAATAGGAAGGAAAAAATGTGTACCATAACTTATGGAACCATTGACCTTAGAAAGTTATGAGGTTATAGATATTCTTGATGTCGATGATGTTGGTACCACCCTAGAATATGACCAGTGGTGGTCCACTCAACAAGTACAAGATGGGGAAAGTTATTAAGGAGAATAGCACCAGTAACTAGGTGTGGAAGCAAATCCTTCAACATATCAAAAAAATAATAGTAGATATTCCAAGATAATATCCTTGATGTAGCAAATTCGTCAGTTAGAGTAAAAAAGGAATAGTGCTAGAATCAAACATGATGTACTTCAAACAAAAAATAAACCAATGGAATAGTACATGGTCCACTATAACCATTCTAGTGGAGCATTCACCGTCTCTACAGGCAAGGGATGAATTTATAAATTCCTACATACCCTTACAACCTAATATGTTCACATTTAATATACACCGTGGGCGTAGGAGTATTACTAGATGAGTTAGACCTTGAACTGCTTCTCTACGAGAGTTAATGTAAGCTCTTATGTTTATCCAGAAATTTGGCAAAAATATAATCAATAAACATTAGATTAATTACTTTGTTGTAATGCTCTTGGGTATGAATGCCAAAGATGAGACATAAATGTAAATAACAAACTCTTGAAATTTTATATTTTTGAAAATGAATGTTATATGAATATTGTTGTTTATAATGAATTTAGTTAGTTAGTATGTGATTCAAAGGAATGCATGAACATTGATTTTTGTTTGGATAAAAACTAAATTAATTTGAAGAATCGATTGATGTCCATTCTTAGAGAAGGTATGGGATTGATCCATGATTTTATAATGATGGAAACCAAAAGACATCTGGGTGGATGCTCTGATATTAAAATCCATATTAGGATATATGTGTGAATATCCTACATTGAGATTCTAAAATTATGATGTGTCCTTGTTAACACTTTATTTTATCAGGTTAACTCATTTTATGGGTTAACAAAATTATATTGTGATACTCCTTGGTGGGAGTTTTGATAAAAATTAACAAGACTTTTTCATATCTAGTTAAGGTATAGAGGCATAATTTCATGATATCTCTGTAACACCATTTTGCAAATCCTATTATTGTAGTGCTTTAAATTTAGTACTTGTGTAGTAATAGATGGTTTAAAATTGTAATGTTTGTAATAATATTATGTATTGATTATGTTTTCAAATGTTATGCAAAATGGATGTTATATAATTTATAATGACATGATATTGCTGATATATTGAATTTTTGCAGGTCTAGGTGCTCTCATGGATGGAAGATGAAGCTTACCATCAAGGATGAGATGCTAAAAGTTAAGAAAAATCTGATGATTCAAATTTGTATAGCACCAGGATGAATACTGGCTTTGCTAATTAAATTTATTCAATTAAGGAAATTGTACAAAAATAGAGGACTGTGTTTATTTCAATGGGGGTGTATGTCACAAGTAGTTACCCTCGAACCCTATAAATAGGACAGTAATTGATCTTGGGATCAATTAATGTTCAAAAAAAAGTGTCATAAACTCTAAAGAAGTTTACAAAATTCCAATTTAGGAATTTTGAAGGAATTTAGGAGGGAAAATAATAAAAATAATTAAGCATGTTTAATGTTTAATAATAAGGTTAATTGTATTTAATTTTAATACAATTAAATGTCCAATTCTTATTGGACCAAATTGGGCACTAGTATTATTTAATACTAAAAGCCTATCATATTTCCCCTTGTGGCATTATTTGGTTGGTGGAGAGAAAATTGAGATTATCTCCTCTATTTTTTAAAACAGGATGCTTTAGAGGGATGTGGACCAAAGGAGGACAAAAAAAAAAAGGACCACCTACCTTATCCTTAGTAGGACCCTTTTTTCCTACTTTTGGATTACACTCCACATGGTAGCTTTAGGATGGCTAAAATGGTAGGTGAGATTCCTCCAAATTCAACCTTGCAACACCCACCTACCAAATAGTAGTAGATGAGCCACCCTTTTCATTAAAATAATTAGGTGCCACAAAGTGGACCCCATTTTGATTGAACTTTAAAGGACTCTAGTATTATTGAATAAGAATTATCCTATCCTTTTGGTAATTATCCATTTGGCTTCCCTACATTGGTGGAAATAAAATAGAAGTCTCTTCTCTTATCATTAATAGTCCTAGCTTGTATCTATTCTATACCTCAATAATATTAGTTTTGTATTTGTTCCTATGAAAAAGGAACACAAAACAAGATAAGGTCACCTACCTTATCCTTATTGGACCCTCTTCTACTTTTTGGATTACCCTCCACATGACATGATAAGTCTTCATGGGCCCAAGGCATATTTTAAATAATAAAATAATAAGGCCACTATTTGGCCATAAGTGGAAAAGTTTCCTATAAATTGGGGACACCTTGGGAATAAGGGGGCAACTAGGAAATATGATGTAGAAGCATCTAGTGGCACCTGATGTAGAGGCATCCAGTGGCAGGAGGGCCACTTCGGAAAAGTTGGCTAAGGAGGAAGAACGTCGCGATTTCGTGAAGTGTCATGAAATCATGACAGGAAAAGAGGAAGAAGGCGAGGGGAAAAATCTGTCGTGATATAGCGACAGAAAAAGTGTCACGATATCGTGACACAAAGAGGAGAAAGGGAGCAATGAAGAAAGCTATCGTGATATCGCGACAACAAATGTGTCATGATATCGCGACACAAGCGAGGAACGAAGCAGCAGCCAAGGGGAAGAAGTTGGGATGTCACAATTTCGTGACATGTCACAAAATTACGACTGTCACAAAATCATGACATCGGAGCAGCAGCCAAGGGGAAGCAATAGGTGTGTCACGATTTCATGACATGTCGTGAAATTGTGACTGTCATGAAATCACGACATCGAAGTAGCGACCAAGGGAAAACAGTTGGGATGTCACAATTTTATGACATGTCATGAAATCGTTACTGTCACAAAATCACAACATAAGAGCAACGGCCGAAGGAAGCAATGGGAATGTCACGATTTCATGACATATCATAAAATCATGACAAAGAAGAGCAGTCGAGAGGGAGCAGTTGGAGATGTCACAATTTCGTGACTTGTCATGAAATCGCGACCAGAGCAGGAAAGCAGGGGGCACCCAAAGACAAATGTCACGATATCGCGACTTGAAGTCAAGAAATGCATCGGTGGAGGTAAATGTCATGATATCGTGACATGTCACGATATCGCGACCCGAAGGCAAAGAAGGCAGCGATAAAGAGAAGACGTCACGATATCGCGACATGTCGCGATATCATGACAAACGACTGGTTCATGGTTTGAAAAGGACACACATTTTGAGATGGGTATTTCTTGAGGCAATCAAGTGCCTCATAAACGCATGGTTTCATGCTCAGAAAATGCGCTGCACATTTATAGCTACTAGAACCGAAGCATCAGTCTCTATAGAGGATCTTGGAGATCATGGTGGCCATTCGTGCATGACACGCAGAGGCCAAGTACACGCAGACGGCTCATCAATGCATCTTCTCGCATTTGACCCAGGTGGCAGTTGGCAGTTTCATGAACAGGTTGAAAACTCAGAGCGTCGAGTTGACGTTAGAGAGTAAGTGCGACAGTGAATGGGAGTCAGGTGGTGATTGTAGTGGGAGTGCAATAATGACTCAAGAGGATCGAGGTGCAGGCGGTTACATAGTACTTTGCCATTTTATGACAAAGGATCGAGCCTCTATAAAAAAACCAAGCGTTGTAATAGAATAGGGGGTGGTGGATTGGAGAATGCACTCAGAGTGTAGTTAGAGAGAACCAAGCCGAGCGCTGGTTGTTGTAAAGCCTACGGGCTGTATCTGTAAAGAGATTTTTTAGTTAATGAATGAAATTTTTTGGATTTCTGGAGTTGCATTTTCTATCCCCCATCAGTGAAAATGTGTCGCGATATCGCGACACAAGTGGTGGAGAGAAGCCTGAGGAGAGAAGCTTTCGTGATATCGCAACAAAAAATGTGTCGTGATATCACAACACAAATGGAGTAAGGGAGTCAGCAAGAAGAAGCTGTCGCGATATCGTGACAGGAAATGTGTCGCGATATCATGACACAAAATGGAGAAGGAAGCAAGGGTGCCAAGGATGTCATGATTTCGTGACCCAAACAAGAAGGAGGAGGCTGCAAGCAAAGATGTCACGATTTCATGACATGTCGCGGTTTTGTGACCCAAGAGCCGAAGGAGAGTACGGAGGGCAAAGATGTCACGATTTCACGACATGTCATGATTTTGTGACCTGAGGAAGAAAGAGGAAGCCGAAAGCGAAGATGTCACGATTTCATGACCCGAAGGCAAGATGAAGAGCGAAAGAGGAAGATGTCACGATTTCGCAACATGTCACAGTTTCACGACCCACCAAGGAAAGAGAAAGCTAGGAAGAAGAAGTGTCACGATTTCGTGACAGGTCGCAGTTTCACGACCAAAAGGCAAAGGAGACAAGGAAGAAAAATGTCATGATTTCATGACATGTCACATTTTCACGACCAGAGGGCAAGCGAAGGAGCCCGAGGAGGAAGATGTCATGATTTCGTGATAGGTCGCAGTTTCATGACCAAAAGACAAGGAAGGAGCCAAGGAGGAAAGATGTCATGATTTCGTGACATGTCGTATTTTTGTGACCAGAGGGCAAGCGAAGAAGCCAAGGGAGGAAGATGTCGTGATTTCGTGACATGTCGCATTTTCATGACCAGCAGGCGAAGGAGAAGCCAAGGGAGGAAGATGTCACGATTTCGTGACATGTCGCATTTTCACAACCAGGAGGCAAAGAAGGAGCCAGCGGAGGAAAATGTCATGATTTCGTGACATGTCGCATTTTCACGACCCAAAGAAGCGAGAGGAAGCAGAGAGGAGAAGATGTCGCGATTTCATGACATGTCACATTTTTGCGACCCGAAGGAGAGAAAGGAGGTGAGGAAGAAAAATGTCACGATATCACGACATGTCGTGATATCGCGACCGAAAGAGAAAAGGATGAACATAATGGAGAAGATGTCGTGACATCGTGACATGCTGTTTCATGACTCGAAAGGGACCGATGGTTATAGGGACCATTACAGATGGGGTCATGGAGTAACACGTGGCAGCACAGAACAACACATGGCACCAAGGTGCAGTGGGAGCAGGCGAAGACCAAGAGTCATGCGAAAGGCAAAAACGATGAGTGGTGGAATGGAAACGAAGAGTCATGCAAAGAAATCTGACAGTGAATAGGAGTTAGATGGCAGTGACAGAGGTCGTGCAGAGCGAAAGCATGGAGTAGTTATGATGATCCGCATTTTGTGCAATGATGATTCAGAGGGTCGAGACCTCTATAAAAACCCTAGCATTGTAATAGGATAGGGGTTGGAAAAACACCAGTTGCAGTTGGAAAACTATAGATGTAGTTGTTGGAAAATTGTAGAAGAGACTCGCGAAGTCGAGTCATAGATTCGAGGGCAGAGAGCCAGATTAGTGTGTGTGTTTTCCTTCCAGAGAAGCAGAATTAGGAAATTGCACAGAGTAGAAAACCAAGCCGACCGCTGGTTTTTGTAAAGCCTATAGGCTGTTACTATGTAAATCTTTGCAAGTTATTGAATGGAAAATCGGGTTTCCTGTTCTTGTAAAGTCTGTGTCCAATTTTTTGCATGAAAATTTGGATCTGGTAGATTGTAATTTTCTGTTCTCCATCAAGTGGTATCAGAGCCGAAAGTTCTTGAGTGTGTAACAGATCGCCGGACGTGAGGTAGTTACACCAGGATCTATGGAAGGGCTTGTGAATGAGTGAGCAGAATGCCTCCAAGAGAGAAAGGAGAAGCTATGATCACAAGGAGAGTCTTGTTGAATGAGGAAAGGGAGCCAGACCAGAGGAACAACCTGTTTCGCATGAGATGCAAATGCTCAGGCAAGGTCTGTAACGTCATTATTGACAATGGTAGTACTGATAACTTGGTCTCTAAGGAGATGGTTTCCAAGTTACAGTTAGAGAGAAGAAGACACCCACATCCATATCGGATCACGTGGTTATGGAAGGACCATAGGGTTTTTGTCAATGAGCAATGCCTGGTGAAATTTAACATTGGGACTTACCGTGATGAGGTCCTGTGTGACATCCTGCCTATGGATGCATGTCACATGTTGCTTGGGAGGCCATGGCAATTTGACAGAAGCGTGGTGCATGATGGGTATGCGAATACTTACTCTCTGAAGAAATATGGAGTGTGCCACAAGTTGAAGCCATTGAAGACAGTGGAAAAAAAGATGTACAGTAGTGCCAGAATCTACCCAATAGAAGGCAAAAATGTTTTTGGGCCGAAGACAGAGAGTAAGCGGGCTACAGGCAAGGAAGTGTGCAAGGTGGTGACCAGACAACACAGAAGTGAATATCACTTCTCCACCAACCCCGGGTGTCTGATGCAGGAGCATCCAGTGGCACCTGATGTAGAAGCATCTAGTGGCAGGAGGGCCACTTCTGAAAAGTTGGCCAAGGAGGGAAGACGTCATGATTTCGTGACATGTCATGAAATCATGACAAAAGAAGCTAAAGAAGGCAAGGGGGAAGAAGCTATCACGATATAGCGACAAAAAATGTGTCGCAATAATGCGACGCAAGTGGCAGAGAAAAGCCTGAGGAGAGAAGCTATCGTGATATCGTGACAGAAAATGTGTCACGATATCGCGACACAAATGGAGCAAGGGAGTCAGCAAGAAGAAGTTGTCGCGATATCGTGATAGGAAATGTGTCATGATATCGTGACACAAAATGGAGAAGGAAGCAAGGGTGCCAAGGATGTCATGATTTCGCAACC
The DNA here is from genome assembly GCA_028583015.1 of Wollemia nobilis. NCBI lineage: Eukaryota > Viridiplantae > Streptophyta > Pinopsida > Araucariales > Araucariaceae > Wollemia > Wollemia nobilis. Next base: position 10,215,831 of record JAQPPZ010016925.1, read on the forward strand.
CAAACAGGAAGGAGGAGGCTGCAAGCAAAGATGTCACGATTTCGTGACATGTGGTTTCATGACCCAAGAGCCAAAGGAGAGTACGAAGGGCAAAGATGTCATGATTTCATGACATGTCACGATTTCACGACCTGAGGAAGAAAGAGGAAGCCAAAAATGAAGATGTCGTGATTTCACGACCCGAAGGCAAGATGAAGAGCGAAAGAGGGAGATGTCATGATTTCATGAAATGTCACAGTTTCATGACCTGCAGAAGAGAGAGATGGCACAGAGAAGAAGATGTGATTTCGTGACATGTCACAGTTTCGTGACCCACCAAGGAAAGAGAAAGCCAAGAAAAATAAGTGTCATGATTTTGTGATAGGTCGCAGTTTCGCGACCAGAAGGCAAAGAAGGAGCCAAGGAAGAAAAATGTCATGATTTCGTGACATGTCACATTTTTGCGACCAGAGGGCAAGCGAAGGAGCCCAAGGAGGAAGATGTCACGATTTTGCGATAGGTCGTAGTTTCATGACCAGAAGGCGAGGAAGGAGCCAAGGAGGAAAGATGTCACGATTTCGTGACATGTCGCATTTTCGTGACCAGAGGGCAAGCAAAGAAGCCAAGGGAGGAAGATGTCATGAATTTGTGACATGTCACATTTTCGCAACCAGTAGGCAAAGGAGAAGCCAAGGGAGGAAGATATCATGATTTCATGACATGTTGCATTTTCGCGACCAGGAGGCGAAGAAGGAGCCAACGGAGGAAAATGTCATGATTTTGTGACATGTCGCATTTTTGCAACCCAAAGAAGCGAGAGGAAGCAGAGAGGAGAAGATGTCATGATTTTGTGACATGTCACATTTTTGTGACCCAAAGGAGAGAAAGGAGGCGAGGAAGAAAAATGTCACAATATCGTGACATGTCATGATATCGAGACCGAAATAGAAAAGGACGAACATAATGGAGAAGATGTCACGACATCGCGACATGCTATTTCATGACTCGGAAGGGACCGACGGTTACAGGGACCATTACAGATGGGGGTCATGGAGTGACACGTGGCAGCACGAAACAACACGTGGCACCAAGGTGTAGTGGGAGCAGGCAAAGACCAAGAGTCATGCGAAAGGCAAAAATGATGAGTGGTGGAATGGAAACGAAGAGTCATGCAAAGAAATCTGACAGTGAACAGGAGTTAGACAGTAGTGACAGAGGCCGTGCAGAGTGAAAGCATGGAGTGGTTATGATGATCCACATTTTGTGCAATGATGATTCAGAGGGTCGGGACCTCTATAAAAACCCTAGCATTGTAATAGGATAGGGGTTGGAAAAACACCAGTTGCAGTTGGAAAACTGTAGATGCAGTTGTTGGAAAACTATAGAAGAGACTCAAGAAGTCGAGTCACAGAGTTGAGGGCAGAGAGCCGACTTAGTGTGTGTGTTTTCCTTCTAGAGAAGCAGAATTAGGAAATTGCATAGAGAGTAGAAAACCAAGCCGAGCGCTGGTTGTTGTAAAGCCTACGAGCTGTTACTATGTAAATCTTTGCAAGTTATTGAATGGAAAATCGGGTTTCCTATTCTTGTAAAGTTTGTGTCTAATTTTTTGCATGAAAATTTGGATCTAGTAGATTGTAATTTTCTATTCTCCACCAAGTGGTATCAGAGCCAGAAGTTCCTGAGCATGTAACAGATCGTCGGACGTGAGGCAGTTACACCAGGATCTATGGAAGGGCTTGTGAATGAGTGAGTAGAATGCCTCCAAGAGAGAAAAGAGAAGCTATGATCACAAGGAGAGTCTTTTTGAATGAGGAAAGGGAGCTAGACCAGAGGAACAGCCTGTTCTGCATGAGATGCAAATGCTCAGGCAAGGTCTATAACGTCATTATTGACAATGGTAGTACTGATAACTTGGTCTCTGAGGATATGGTTGCCAAGTTACAGTTAGAGAGAATAAGACACCCGCATCCATATCAGATTGCGTGGTTACAAAAGGACCATAGGGTTTTGGTCAATGAGCAATGCCTGGTGAAATTTAACATTAGGACTTACTATGATGAGGTCCTGTGTGACATCCTGCCTATGGATGCATGTCACATGTTGCTTGGGAGGCCATGGCAATTTGACAGAAGCGTGGTGCATGATGGGTATGCGAATACTTACTCTCTGAAGAAATATGGAGTGCGCCACAAGTTGAAGCCATTGAAGACAGTGGACGAAAAGATGTGCAGCAGTGCCAGAATCTGCCCAATAGAAGGCGAAAATGTTTCTAGGTCGAAGATGGAGAGTAAGCGGGCTACAGGCAAGGAAGTGTGGAATGTGGTGACCAGACAACATAGAAGTGAAGATCACTTCTCTACCAACCACGGGTGTTTGATGCAGGAGCATCCAGTGGAACCTAATGTAGAAGCATCTAGTGGCAGGAGGGCCACTTCTGAAAAGTTGGCCAAGGAGGGAAGACGTCACGATTTCATGACGTGTCACGAAATCATGACAGAAGAAGTTGAAGAAGGCAAGGGGGAAGAAGCTGTCATGATATCATGATAGAAAATTTGTCACGATATCACGATGCAAGTGGCAGAGAGAAGCCTAAGGAGAGAAGCGGTCATGATATCGCAATAGAAAATGTGTCACGATATCGCGACACAAATGGAGCAAGGGAGTTAGCAAGAAGAAGCTGTCGTGATATTGCAATAGGAAATGTGTCACGATATCACGACACAAAATGGATAAGGAAGCAAGGGTGCGAAGGATGTCGCAATTTTGTGACCCAAACAAGAAGGAGGAGGCTGCAAGCAAAGATGTCACAATTTCATGACATGTCGCAATTTCGCAACCCAAGAGCCGAAGGAGAGTACGAAGGGCAAAGATGTCACGATTTCGTGACATGTCGCGGTTTCACGACCTAAGGAAGAAAGAGGAAGTTGAAAGTGAAGATGTCATGATTTCATGACCCGAAGGCAAGATGAAGAGCGAAAGAGGAAGATGTCATGATTTCATGACATGTCGTAGTTTCGTGACCCGCAGAAGAGAGAGATGGCGCAGAGGAGAAGATGTCACGATTTCGTGACATGTCACAGTTTTGCGACCCACCAAGGAAATAGAAAGCCAAGAAGAAGAAGTGTCATGATTTCACGACAGGTCATAGTTTCACGACTAGAAGGCAAAGAAGGAGCCAAGGAAGAAAAATGTTGCGATTTTGTGACATGTTGCATTTTCGTGACTAAAGGGCAAGCGAAGGAGCCCGAGGAGGAAGATGTCACGATTTCACGACAGGTCACAGTTTCACGACCAGAAGGTGAGGAAGGAGCCAAGGAGGAAAGATGTTATTTCATGACATGTCGCATTTTTGTGACTAGAGGGCAAGCGAAGAAGCCAAGGGAGGAAGATGTCACGAATTTGTGACATGTCACATTTTCGCGACCAACAGGTGAAGGAGAAGCCAAGGGAGGAAGATGTTGTGATTTCGTGACATGTCACATTTTTGCGACCAAGAGGTGAAGAAGGAGCCAGTGGAGGAAAATGTCATGATTTTGTGACATGTCACATTTTTGTGACCCGAAGAAGTGAGAGGAAGCAAAGAGGAGAAGATGTCGCAATTTCGCGACATGTCACATTTTTGTGACCCGAAGGAGAGAAAGGAGGCGAGGAAGAAAAATGTCACGATATCGTGACATGTCATGATATCATGATCGAAAGAGAAAAGGACGAACAGAATGGAGAAGATGTCGCGACATCATGACATGTTGTTTCATGACTCGAAAGGGACCGACGGTTACAGGGACCGTTACAGATGGGGGTCATGGAGTGACACGTGGCAGCATAGAACAACACGTGGCACCAAGGTGCAGTGGGAGTAGGCGAAGACCAAGAGTCGTGTGGAAGGAAAAAATGATGAGTGGTGGAATGGAAATGAAGATTCATGCGAAGAAATCTGACAGTGAACAGGAGTAATAGAATAGGGGTTGGTGGATTGGAGAACGCATTTAGAGTGTAGTTAGAGAGAACCAAGTCGAGCACTGGTTGTTGTAAAGCCTATAGGCTGTATCTGTAAAGAGATTTTCCAGTTAATGAATTAAATTTTCTAGATTTTTGGAGTTGCATTTTCTATCTCCCATTAGTGGTATTAGAGCCAAAAGTTCCTGAGTGTGTAACAGATCGCCGGACATGAGGCAGTTACACCAGGATCTGTGGTGAAGAGTTCTGAGAGAGAAGAGTGAGTTAAGGTTCTGAGTGAGTAAGTGGATTGCTGAAAGTGAGGTGGCTACACCAGGATCTGTTAGATCTTGTAAGGAAAGCAAAGTAAAATGCATCCAAGAAGAAACCCTGTTGGTAGGAGAGATATAGCAACGACAGAAGATGTCTAGGTTTTACAGAGGCAAATAAAAGCCATGCAAGAGGAGTTGCTCAGAATGGATTTGCAAAGGCAAGTGAAAGCCCTACAAAAGGAGCTACTCAGAATGGATTTGCAGAAGCAAAGAGGAAAAGGCCAGAGAGAAATAACTGGTGGAAGAGAAGATGGAGTGCTTCAGAAGTTGAAGCCATTGAAGGCTGCAGATAAAAAGGTGTGCAGTAGTGCCAGGATATGTCTGGAGGAAGGCAGAAGTTATTCTGGCCAGGGGACGAGGTTGGAATAGGCTACAGAGGCAGGTGAATGTCTAGAAGTGTTGTAGAAGGTGGTAACCAGACAACGCAGAAGTGAAGATCACTTCTCCACTAACCCTAGGTGTCTGATGCAGAGCATCCAGAGGCACTTGATGCAGATGCATCTAGTGGCAGGAGGGCCACTTCAAAAAAGTTGGCTAAGGAGGAAGAACATCATGATTTTGTGACATGTCATGAAATCATGATAGGAAAAGAGGAAGAAGGCGAGGGAAAAATTTGTCGTGATATCGCGACAGAAAAAGTGTCACGATATCATGACACGAAGAGGAGAAAGGGAGAATGGAGAAAGCTATCACGATATCACAACAACAAATGTGTCACGATATCGTGACACAAGCAGGGAACAGAGCAGCAGCCAAGCGAAAGAAGTTGGGATGTCATGATTTTGTGACATGTCACGAAATCATGACTGTCGCAAAATTGCGACATCAGAGTAGCAGCCAAGGGGAAGCAGTAGGTGTGTTGTGATTTCGTGACATGTCGTGAAATTGCGACTATTGCAAAATCATGACATCAGAGCAGCGGCTGAGGGAAAACAGTTGGGAAATCGTGACTATCATGAAATCACGACATAAGAGCAATGGTCGAAGGAAGCAGTGGGAATGTCATGATTTTGTGACTGTCACAAAATCACGACGAAGAAGAGCAGTCGAGAGGGGGTAGTTGGAGATGTTGTGATTTTGTGACTTGTCACGAAATTGCGACCAAAGCAGGAAATTAGGGGGCACCCGAAGACAAATGTCACGATATTGCGACATGTCGCGATATCACGACATGTCACGATATCGTGACTTGAAGTCAAGAAGTGCATCGGTGGAGGTAAATGTCACGATATCGTGACATGTCGCGATATCGCGACCCGAAGGCAAAGAAGGCAGTGATAAAGAGAAGACGTTGCTATATCATGACATGTCGCAATATCGCGACAAACGGTTGGTCCATGGTTCAAAAAGGGCATGCATTTCAAGATGGGTATTTCTTGAGGCAATCAATTGCCTCATAAATGCATGGTTTCATGCCTGTAAAGTGCATTGCACATTTATAGCTACTAGAACCGAAGCATCAGTCTCTATAGAGGATCTCGGAGATCATGGCGACCATTCACGCATGACACATAGAGGTGAAGTACATGCAGATGACTCATCAATGCATCTTCCCACATTTGACCCAGGTGGCAGTTGGTAGTTTTGTGAACAGGTTGAAAACTCAGAGCGTCGAGTTGACGTGAGAGAGTAAGTGCGACAGTGAATGGGAGTTAGCTGGCGATTGCAGTGGGAGTGCAATAATGACTCAAGAGGATCGAGGTGCAGGAGGTTACAGAGTACTCCGTCATTTTGTGACAGAGGATTGGGCCTCTATAAAAAAACCAATCATTGTAATAGAATAGGGGGTGGTGGATTGGAGAACGCACTTAGAGTGTAGTTAGATAGAACCAAGCCGAGCACTGGTTGTTGTAAAGCCTACGGGTTGTATCTGTAAAGAGATTTTCCAGTTAATGAATGAAATTTTCTAGATTTTTGGAGTTGCATTTTCTGTCCCCCATCAAAATCTTGGAGCTTAGGGAGTATGCTCTCCACTTTGGTGGATCAGAAACCAAAAATATTTGGGAGAGTACTAAGATTTAGGTTGAGTAGGAAATCTTGGAGCTTAGGGAGTATGCTCTCCACTATGGTGGATCAGAAACCAAAAAGCTTTGGGAGAGTACTAAATTTTAGGTAGAGGGAATCTTGGATACCTAGGGAGTATTCTCTCCACCTTGGTGGATCAGAAACCGAAATGTTGAAGAAATTTCTTAGTTGGAGAAGAAGGTAATTATTGGGATATTGGAAGGAGTCAACTCATGGATAAAATCATGAAGACTCGGGAAGCACTTGGAAGTTTCAAGAGAAGATAGATCAGGTTGGATATCTCTTGTATTGATTAGGTTTTTAATCAAACAATGTTGGCTTATTTACTATGCTTGATAGAAGCTTCGTTATAGCCTCATTTGTTACTAATTAAAAGGGATATAGTTTCCTATTAAAACTAGTTTGAAGCCTATTGGATAAAATTCATTGCTTATAAATCTATATGCACTAGTAGCTTCATTCATTTACTAAAGGATTAGGATTTATCCCCATTTAAAAGCTTGTTGAATATTATTGGTAAAAACTTAATCTTCTACTACCTCATATATTGGAAGCCATGATCTAAATTTAAATGTCCTATCTAGATTACTGGAAGAATTGATTATCCTATTTGAATTTTAATAAACTATTCAAAGGGATGACTTAAATAGTAAATGGTAAAAAGTGAATAGTGAATAGTAAATGTAAATAGTAATTCTAGTAAAAATATCTAGAATTTGATGTCTACATAGTTCGGTTATGTGTAGTAGGATGAATGTGGATTTCATTCTATAGTGAGTAGTAAATAGTGAATAGTAAACGGTAAAAAGTGAATAGTGAATAGTAAATGTGAATAATGATTCTAGCAAAATATCTAGAATTTGATGTCTACACATGTCGGTTATGTGTAGGAGGATGAATGTGGAGTTCATTATATAGTAAATAGTAAATAGTAAATAGTGAATAGTAAATGAATAGTGGATATGAATAGTAATTCTAGTATGAATGTCTAGAATTTGATGTTTACACATGTTGGTTGTGTGTAGGATGATGAACACAGAGTTCATAATGAATAGTGATTAGTAATTAGTGAATAGTGAATAGTAAGGAATAGTGGATATATAACCCATTAATGGGGAAGGGAAGATTAACACCCTTTTACTATGTTTTAATGTAATCAAGTTTTTGCAAAATATAGAAGAATATTTAAAGGAAAATATGGGTTTTCCTCACCATATTCAATCATACGATCCATGACCATATATATAGGATTTATGGACTATTGAAAATAGTTAGAATGGATGAGAGGATATTGAATCCTATCAAACCATGAAATCTATAATAAATAGTTAAGGAAAGAATAGACAAGGTTCTATTCTTGGTTTGACATAGATGCATAAAATGTGAAATAGATACTACCTTAATGGGATTAAGGTTCTAAATGTTGTTGTGTTAAGAATACATGGAGAATATATTCTTGAGGAAGTTATAATTTTCCTTCTTCATACACTTAGTATGGTTACTTAGAGAAGAAAAGAAGGGATTTGTATTCATTCTTGAGGGAATTTATAAGGTTCCCTCTAAAGTCGATGAGACTTCTCCAAAATGTGATTTCAATGATTATCATAAACATATATAAAATATTAACATTCATTAGATGACTTAGAGAAAGGAATTAGTATATTCCTTATTTTCATCATGGATTTTAAGGAACGGATGAGTTCCTTAAATGTAAATGAAAATAAAATGATGGCTTAGAGAAAGGAATTAGAGATTCCTTAATTGCATCATGATATTTAAAAGGAACAATTAGGTTCCTTAAATTGTATATTTGATTGAAAGGGATCCGTAGATACCCTTCTATACTTGTAATATTCAACATCTTAAGTTTATGAATATGAGGAAAGAACATATTTTGGAGGTTGGGTTTTTCCCGTCAGGGTTTCCCAGGATAAAATATTGTGTCACTCTTTTTGTGGTTTGATGTGTATTTCCTGTGTATAATAATTTTACTTCCAAAATGAAAATGATACATGTGGATGGGATAATTCATTTTTTATATGGAACAAATATGCATGTTTATAGATTACAACAAAGGATAAATTGAATACGATTTATTCAACAATTAATTTATGATGCTAAGGATGAATTCTTAATTTCTAAACATGTTGATGATTTAATGATATGTGATTGTGCCATTTACTTTCTGGATTAAATTGGATAAATATGAATGATGCAACTAGTTAGTTTTATCTCTTATATTCAATGGTTGTGGAGTTTTATAGAAGCTATTCATAATGGAATATAATTCTTGCTTAAGCGGATCTCTCATGTGATGTTTCAAATCTATGGTTATGATGAGTAGATTTTATCATAAAAGGCTCCATTAGTTTATATTCACCTCATAAAAACTCATTATGGTTCAAATTAGAATACATTGTGGTAGTAGCACAATTTTAATAAAGAAATAATTAAAATAGCATCTAAATTAAAAGAATAAATTTTATAAAGAATCACTGTTGCACTGGAATGGGTAATCCCACCAGTGGGTTTAAACAAATATATATTCTTCTTCTTATAAAATATGGTGAACTTCAAGTAAATATCTTAAATACTTTAGAAGATATGGACGACCAAAGTTTCCCTTACTACCATCCACCTACAAACTGAGACTTCCCGAAGACTATTTTTTTTAGTCCTTCTAAAACTTTGAGGACAAAGTTCTTCAAGGAGGGGTGGAATGTTAGGATCCTATCCTAACATTAATTATTAATAATAAATTAATATATAACCCTAATTATTAATCCTATGGTTATAATAGAAAATAATATAATAATTAAATATAATTTAATTATTATATTATAATTAGGGTTTAGGCTTAGCATTGTGACTTTTCATTCACAACCCTAGAATGGGTATAAAACCCTCCTCTTGTATTTTTATTAAATACTCTATATCGCTCAAAATACCATCAAGACATTTCATTTCTTTATTATGTTCTTGTTCAATCCTTCTTCTAATTTCAGCGATGTCATTTTTAATTTCTTTGATATTTATGTCCCCTATGGTTGGATCCATAAGGCTCTGATACCAAATGGTAGGAACCTAGGGTTCCTAGCACAATGAATTGATAAATAAATAAATAAATAAATAAACCTATCAGGTGGAGGAGGAGCTCATAGCCATGGAATCCCAGGTGGAGGAGGAACCCATAGTCATTGAATCTCATGTGGTATCCATTTCATCTTTCGAGAAGAAAGAAATAAATCAAAACCCTAGAAAAAAATTTCCTTTCGAAAAGCCAGAAGCCAAATATTTTCAAAGGGTATATAATACATTTTCGAAAGGAGAAAAATTATAAACCCTAAAAAAGGTTAATCTGAGCACAAATGTTTTAGTGGGCAATGCCCTACTAGATAGGTATGCCAAAGGTGGGAAAATAGCGGATACATACCAAAAATTTAACAATATGGCATACAAAAATATTATATCACATAATGTAATAATTTCATGTTATGCTAAATATGGTGATAAGAAGGGGGTAAAATATGTATTTAACAAAATAAAGGAACAAAAAATATCTTCATTAAATACAAAGATCACCAATTTGGAATGGGCACTGGTGTGCCTGCTAAACCAACCAAATATATGCAGAAATACACAACAAAAACTGGATGATATTGCAGGTAGAGAGAAAATGATGAAAGAAACGACCTTCCAAACACTGCCAGCAATACCTGATGTCACCACCTATGCACATCTATTTTCTATGAGGCCTCCACCATGGCCACCACCATTAGGTCTACGTATTTGAATATGAAGTCCATTTTTCATGGTTTCTTACTCTTTAAATATTCAGTGTAGGAAAATGCGACAGTAAATGGTTCATAGGTGAATATCTGGTTATCTAGGTGCTCAATTAAAACCAATTTACCAAATTGCAATTGCATAAATCATACACAAAGAGTTGTTATGTAAAAAGAGCAATAGAAAACTTACAAGCATGATTATATTTACACCTAATTTTTCACATACGAGGGCATGTAGAGATAAAATAATCAAAGTGCTGACAACACCATAACAATTCCTACACAAGGAATATTCGACATTTGAGTAGTGGACAATTATAGTGTAGCTCACACATAAAGAACATCAGACCATATCACACTAAATTAATCATGGGAGACATACTGGATAGATTTTGTAGATCTTGTAGTATTCCACCTTGATATGAATGAGACTTTGTGGAAATGGAGGAAATTCCTCAACCTCATAGCAGTTTAATAATTGAAAATTCTCCAATTTTATCATATGAGACATATTTAAAAACTTCTTCAACATGGAACAATCATGAACACTGATACTAACAAGCCTTTCTAAAATAGCAATCAATTCATCAAGCGTAGTGCTCATAAATATCAAGGTAGGAAAGAAACTAGAGTTGACCAAATGTTGGCGATAAACTGAAGTACCCGTTCAATTATCCATTAACCTACTCTTTAATTCTAGGAACTTTTATTCTCTTTCTCGTGACCTTAATTGCATGCCTCTATAATTCACTGTCATTCAACATAAGAGCACTTTCCACAACTTCCATTTCGAAGAACTCCATGACAAATGTTAGGTCTGCATTAAGTAGCTTGTGAAAACATTGGGTTAACGCTAATATTGAGTGTAAGATCCTCTAAAGAGGTGATGGTACCATCAACATTTATGTGAGATGTTGAGAAAAGAATAAGCATGGAGCACTTGAACCAAAACTATGATGTGGCCTCTACGGTTCTCCTACTTTGTTTCCTTGGTGGCAGCAGCGTAGAGAAAGCACAAGCTTTATTTATTTTTGGAGACTCATTATCCAACACCGGATTCCATGACCTCTGTAACGCTAGCGATAACAGGTCTTGGAGATGCCCCTATGGATTCGAGTGGTCCAATTCCCCTGTAGGATGATTCTCCTAAAAAAAAATCCAAACAAATCTATGGGCAAAAAATTTAGGAATCCCAACACCCATACCTTACGAGATGCTGAAGACCCACTACTATGAAGAGATGCCAAAGAATATGGTGAATGAATTGAAATTTGTAGTGGAAGTGGTATATTCCAAGACTAGGGCTATATAACGATAGTCCACCAAGCAGCCTATTGCATTTGGTGATCGTGACTTGGCCGAGTCAATCGTGCTCTTGTCCAACACAGGCAATGAATATATAATGGTCAAGTGGTCTTTCGACATTGACAATATTCAGATTTATGATAAGAAATAGACACTCAACCAAGTGGCATGCCCATATATTGAGTACCTAAATGATCTCAAATACAGACTGTTCTAACCAGTTTTTATCTTTCATTAATGGTTAGTTTCAATATGGTTACTTTTCCAACAATTGTCGTGAAGGTGTGTTAGTATTAGAATGCAACTGCAATGATGGTCCAGAGCATAGATAAAAAATTTATGTAGCGGTAAACTGTGATATTAATTGCAAATGTTAACAAAGGCCAATGATTTTTTTGAAAAAGTCTAAATCATCATCGTTTGAAAGCATCCATCCACTTTAGCCCTTCGGTTGGCCCCAACATCAATAATACCTAACCAATTGCAAGCTCATTGAGAAGCTTCAAACACACAGATTCAACATCAAATGATCCAGATGTAAAATGGCCACATTTTGAGACCCCAGAAATGGGACAAGACAATGCAATAGCTTGGCGGCATGGCATCCATGGGTTTTATCAAGTTTTCAATATAAGAGTAAACCACTTTTGGTTACATAAAGGAGAAGAATATTAGGATTAAAGTTATCCTACCATTGCATTGGAACTGTATCTCTCTCTCTCTCTCTATCTATCTATCTATCTATATATATATATATATATATATATATATATATATATATATATATATATATATATATATATATATATATATATATATATATTTAAATACATATTCCTTGATAAGTTGATAAGCACATCTATTTTGGCATTATCCAATTAAACAAAGAGGATAGAAGTGATATTCTTCTACTTATACAAGATGGTGAACTTCAAGTAAATATCTTAAATACTTTAGAAGATATGGACGATCAAAGTTTCCCTTACTGCCATCCACTTACAAATGAAGATTTCCTGAAGATTATTTTTTTCAGTCCTAAAAATTTGAGGACAAAGTTCTTCAAGCAGGGGTGGAATGTTAGGATCCTATCCTAACATTAATTATTAATAATAAATTAATATATAATCCTAATTATTAATCCTATTGTTTAGAAAGTAATATATTAATTAAATATAATTTAATTATTATATTATAATTAGGGTTTAGGCTTAGCATTGTGACTCTTCATTCGCAACCCTAGAATGGGTATAAAACATTGTAAGAATTTATCATTCAAACATCTATGAAATATAAAATTGTAATTGATCAAAACATTGAAGGGACTTCCTGAACAATACAAAAGCAATTCTTTTAGTTTTAGGTTTATTTATTTATTTATCAATTCATTATGCTAGGAACCCTATGTTCCTACCACATTGGAATTTGAAGTGGATTAAAATCCACAAGGAGGTATAATTGATCTTGAACTATAAACCAAAACAAATATTATATCCTAAGAGCTAGGATGTTGAGTGTGCATGAGGAGGGGTATTTCCTTGCTGGACAAGTATTGTCCTTAAATGACTCTGATGAATAAGCAAACTGGATGCCTAAATGAAAGAATGGACAAATAAGCTTTTAAGAGGTGTAAAGTTACATAATATTGCTAAATATGACATTCAATGGATTCTATGAGTTTAATATTGAATAGTGATCTACTATCCTAAAGATACGATCAAAATTATGTGGATCGGATCTAAGATCCATGAATAACCATTGGTGTGGTTGTATCATCTATGATGGATTTCCATTTATGTGTATCTCCATATTCAAAGTATTCACCTACATACTGATCTTGGTGGGCAGTATGTTTATTAGTGATTTCCCTTTTTATGGGAAGAAACCTTATGCTTGACCAGCGTTCTCATACCAATGGGGTATGAGGGTTTTGTAGAAGCTAATCACTCCTACCTTAAGAGACTCTGATCAAGTCTTAGTAGCTCTTGATGTTCTATGCCTTGATAATCTTTAATCCAAATGGAATGAGTCTATCTTAGGTCATGATTATATCTCTTGCCTCATGGAAAATGTAAGTGTTAAAACAAAAATTATAGTGGTTGAGTAGTGACAACTGGGGTTGTCACATCTATTTTATATAAGAAGTGTAACCTATCATACTTGAACTCAAAAATAAATATTCATCATTATAAATATAACATCTAAATGATAAATAGATTTTTTCATTTATTTTGCTTTATAATTCTAGTAAATCAATATAATGATTAAACTACTTGATTTATATAGATTTATAAAATTCATAGAGAAACTTAGAACTACATGTGGCTTAACCACTTAGTAGAATGATAATATAAATTTATGAGATATTTTAGAATAAATTTTAGATATTATTTCGTTCTCTAGTTAATCATGAGATATTACAAGAAAAAGAAAACTCACTTGGTGAATACTTGTGTTAAGCTTTTAACCACGTGATAAAGTATTAAAAGATAAACACAAATCAAAATATACAAAAAAATGTAAAGTGAAATAAGTTTTATTAGAATTGTCTAAATTTCTCTATTTTACTGAAGTAATATGTTAAAATAAGTTTATTTTACAATGGAGAAAATAATTAAATTTTATGTTGTCATTGTTATCTTCCTAGAGATGAATTAGACATAGTTATTTTGTACTTGAATGTATGGAGAACCTCATGGATTTATATGTCATTATAATTACAAATTAATGATTTTCAAACATTAGTTAAATTGCGTACCAATGATAAAATTATATAAAGAGGGATACCTTTATTATCATGTGATTTTTGTTAATACAATAAAATTTATTTCCTTTCTTTTTGAACATAATTGAAAACTAGTTTTGGCATTGGGAAGATATAATCCTAGTAAATTTTCTACTTATTTAAGAAATATCTAAACCTATAAAAATATTTAGCTCCAAGAGACAAACACATCACTATACAATATTATACCTTAGGTTTGGAATTATTGTCTTATAATATAATCATATGATCATCTAGAATTTGATATCTAAAAATTGAAGTACCAAATATTGAAAGAAAAATGATAAATTATGATGTTTGCAAAACTATGTAGGATGTTTATTTTGAAAATACCCAATTTTAGTCTAGAGGACAACATGCAACACTAAATTTATGTTCTAGAGTGTAAGTATTTGAGTGTTGAATGCTAAATGATAGAATTTGAAGTTCAAATTTTGGAGACCTAAGTGACACGTTCACTCTAATGAAAACCAAAATTTGAATTTATATAGAAAATTTACTAAATTTTTCATACACTCGTAATTGACATAATTAAAACTCCAAAATCTAATGGAGGAAGAGTTTATAAACATATTATAGTTCATGTAATCATTTATAACTTTGATAGGAGAGTTTCAAATGGAATAAAAGTTAGTAATTTTTCACAAAGAGATAAACTAATGGCAATGTAGAAATTTTTAATAGGATATATTTTATTTGTGCATATATATAATTTGTAATGGGATCATGTTTAGAGTCAAGATGATGAATTGGATCTAGTAAGATAATTTTCAAATTTGAGAGGCTCAACTTCGATTATGAAGCAATAACATACAAAGGGTAATATACTATTTAATTAGTAGTCATTCTAAGACACTATAACCTTTTATTAAAACAAAACAAAAGAAAAGTAAATGTATATTAGTGAGAGAGCAAAATAAGTTTATTGAGTCCATAGTTTGGAGAAACTATATAAAAGAAGGAACAACTAAGAATAAATGATAAAGTTTTTACAAGAAATTAATTGGAGACTCTATAGCTGGCAAGGGTGCTAAAATTCATAAGAGTTTAGAAATTTCCATGAGCATTGAAAATATGAGAGACACAAGAAACTCTGCAAGCACCAAAAAATTAGAGGTTCTAGAAATATAGAAGGCACTAAAAAAAATAGCAAAGCTAGAGTTTGGATTATTTGAAATATACCATAATCTAAAATGTAAGAAGACATAACTCAGATATATAGCACTAGATTAAAAATTTCAACATGTGAGTCTATGAAAACATTGGTACTCCTAGCATATGAATAACTCTAGTGCTCAAGACAATTAAAAATTATTTATGCTCAGGGCTTTAGAAATCAAACAAACTTTTCAAATGGTTGAATGATACACATGATCCAATTGTGAATGCACACCAATGGTTAAAACAATAAGTTTTTTTCTTAGGAAAGGAAACACTTCTTCCACATGTTTTGGGTGATAGTATATATTATTTTTAAATCAAAGTATAAAATAGAAAACAGGTAGATAATTCAAGGTTACATATAACTATTACAAGTGCAAATTTTAATTCACTATCTAGGATTGAAAAACAAAAAATATAACTTAATTTTTGAATGATTCATCAAAATATAAACATTTGATATTAAATAATTGTGTCAAATAATTAAAGAAAGTAATATTCTAGCCTTGCTACCTTAAGATTATAAATATACTTCATTTGTTGCATCATAATCATGATTATTTTAGTAAATAGAAATGAGTATTTTGAAAATTATAAATATGGAATAATGTTTTTAGGTAAAGTAAAGCTTCAAATGTCAAAATTCAACTAATCTATTCCTAATCTAAGATGTTAATATGGGCCACCTCAAAATATTCTCAAATTATGAAATCAAAGGAAGCTTGTTTCTCCATGAACCCTGATAAAGCGTTTTTAACTTTTATAGGATGTCAATATGGGCCTCCTAAAAAGATTCTCAAATGATGAAATCAAAGAAGCTTTGTTCCCTATGAAACCTAATAAAGCACTTAGACCTAATGGGTTTCCTCCATGTTTTTTTCAGCATTTTTGGGACATTATTGGGCAAGACGTTATGGAAGCTATGCAAGATTTCTAGAACTCCAAATCCTTACCAAAGGACGTCAAGTCCAATTTTTTATCCCTCGTCCCTAAAACCTAAATCTGTAAGTACATTTTTTATTTTAGACCCATTATCCTATATTGTTATTTATAAGCTTATTACTAAGGTCATGGCTAATAGACCTAAGGATGTTATTCCATCCATAATTGACCACTATCAAGGTAGCTCTATTAAAGGTAGATTTATAACATATGGAGTAATTACTATTGATGAGCTTATTCACATGGTTTCCAAGAGTAAAAAAACTAGCCAATTCTTAAAACTTGACATGAATAAATATTTCAATAGAATTTCCTGGTAGTTTCTCTTCATTGTGCTTGCCAAATTTGGGTTCTATAAATAATGGATAGCATTAATTATAGAATGCATCACCTCCACCTAGTTTTATATTATCATCAATAGCTCACTTATTGGTTATTTCAAGAGTTCCAGAGGCATCAGAGAAGGTGACCCTCTATCACCATTTCTTTTCATCATAATGGTAGAAAATCTTGGCAGATCCCTTACAAAGGTTTGCTCAATGAACCTTCTATCAGGCATCAAACCATATTCTACAACTAGGGCTATCACACATCAACAATTTGTGGATGACACCATTTTGGCATCCTTATACTACATTCCTGAAGCAAAAATAATAAAAATTATTCTTAATTTATATGAAGTTGTAGGACAAAAAAACAATTTTGACAAAAGCAAAATTCATTTTCTGAACACCCCAATCTATCGGTAAATCAAAATTGTGAGAATCCTAGGTTGTACCATATCTAAGTTACCAACTATATACCTTGGAATGCTGCTATTACATGAAAGCATCACTACTAGTATATGGAATAATGTCTTTGAACGCATAAGCAAGAAATTGGTAGGATGGAAAAAAGTAATGTTGAGTCAAGCAACTAAAGCCACACTTGTCCAAGCTTATCTATAGAGCATCCCTATGTTTTTTTTGTCAATATTCAAGGCTATGTTAGCTTTTTATATAGTATGCAATGAGAGATAGCATTCAAAAGATGCAAAATAATATGAAATAAAGTAAATTAGTGAGATGACTGAAATATGCTATAAATAGAAATGATGTAAATAAATACAATATAGCTATGGAGGAAATAGACACTCCATGAACAAAGCTATTGGACTACATTGCATCCATCACCAATATATGGTGATCTACATAGCACTATGCTACTACCTATGAATAGGATCTAAGGTTCTCTATATCATGCTTGCTATAGTGAGACCCTTTTTATATAGGAAGACAACTTTATTGGTCAACACTCTACCTAGTTGTGCAAGGGATACCTTGCACATATATAGATTGCATGTCAAAACTTGTGCATTTATAACATTTCATGAAGTAACTAGATAATTTCCCCTTACATTAATATAATGTCCTAAGTATGTACCTAGGAAGGTACATTTACATGACCCAAATAATGTAATATGATCTATTTATAACACCCTCATGTATTACATTATTTGAGTATTAAAGAATTTAGTCTTCAATGTGGATCTCCTTCCATTGGATAATGGAATTTGTATTCTCCCTCATTGCTTATTGTGATCAGGTTCAATAGGTAATCTGTGTCTTCATATGATGCAAAGTAAGTTGTAGCTAAAGGTTCTTCTACCTTTTGTATGTGTTCAACTAGTTTAGTCTTCATGATGCCATGTTATTTTCTAGCATGTATTTTATTCCTTTTTCTTCTTCTCATCCTATGATTCTGAATTGATGCTAGTGGAATCTCTGCTTCATGACAATTTAGTCAATCATCACAATAGTATTAATTTTTATTTATAGCATGTTTCTTGTGTTAATTAATTACAAACATAATTAATGATAGATAAACCATCATACACTCTTTTGGTGAAAATATAACAAATCCTTGTGAGTTCCACCATGTTGTGAAGAGGATTTCATGAATATAGTCAATCAATGTTGTAAAGGCTTCTTTAAGAAATAAGGATAATTTCTCTTTGTCACCAGGGGATAGATATGCCTATCCTTCTAGATTATATATTAATTTTTTAGAGTAAAATTCTACTTCATGGAATATTTCTTCATTGTTGAAATATTTTCTCAAGATTTTATCCATGATAGGTCTTTGAGATAGTTATTCTTATTATTTCTTAGAATTGAATTTGATAGAATCTTAGTAGTCTACCTTATAACTCCCTATATTGAAGTATATAAGCTTGATTTGATAAAACCTTTGTTAACCCTTAGGTTTGTAGGCTTCCTTATGTCTCCCTAGTAATGAGAGTATATACACCTAATGGAATTTTAGGTTTTGTAGAAAGCTTATATCTTCCCAATGGATTTAGAACTTGATAATATTTAGTAGATGCTGATATTACCAAGTTTTGTAGAATTCCTTATGACTCCCTAGTTATTTTGGAGTATGATATAGTGCTCTTGTAAAATGTAGTTCAATTTTTGGTTGATTTTGTAAATTTTTGTAAATCCCAAAATCAACTTCTATTATCCCTTATTTATCCTATTGAACTAAGAACTTTTCCTAAATTTGAAGAGGTTTTAATGTTGGATTTCTTTTGTCCCTTTTAAGGAATTTTGAGACAATAATATTATAAATTTCCAGCATTAGCAAAAACCTTAATAGCCTTCGTTAATATCCCTTAGGATTTTATTTTAGTGTTTCTAATTTTCAATAATCTAATTTGGTGTTGTAACCCTTATAGCTCCCAAATATAGAAAATTAGAACACAATAATATTTACAAATATTTAAAAAATAATTTTTGATAGAAATCCTTATTTCTCCTATGTTTAATATTGTAAATATTATACTAATTTGATAAATTATTCCCTTTGATAATTTGCTTTCAATATGGTTAATTTCTTCTAAATTTAACATTTGGTTTATCAACCTTATAACTCCATTAAAAAAAAGCACATTAAAGTAGAAAATAAATATCACCTTACAATATTCAAATACATGTTGTTCTCATATGTGAGATGGTTGCAATGCGAGTGTATTTGCCTTGACCATTCCCTCTAATGTAAATATTGGATTTAATATTCAACTATGCCACATTATTCCTTTGACTTCTTTTGACCATATTATTTAAGGTTCTTCCACCTTGCTTCGACGTTGCAACTCAGTCCTATGCGTGAAGACTACAAAGTGCTAAATGTCAATGCTTATAAATGCTTTTGAATGTTGCGTTATTCCTTGTCCAAGGTGCATTTAATAGGTGATCAGTATTTTTAAAAGTGATAAGTGTCACAACGGTTACATTCAAATTCTTCAAAGATGTTCTTGGACATCTGTTACAAGTGTAACGTCTGAAGCATTTTTACTCCTTCATAGTTTATTGTCTGTAAGGATTCCTTCTGTAATGCCTATGGCTAAATATAACTCCTCTTCCATGTGTACTATGAGAACCAAATATATGTTGTAATGCTTTTCCTCACATGTTTGAAATTCCAACGTACATTTGAAGGTGTTTAGGGTTTCTTTTGGATAATAACAAGTGGCACTTGCATGCCCTAGTATTATCAATGCCTTATTGTAAGATTTTTAATGTGCTTGTCCACCTTCTTCCTTGTTGTATTTTGATGGTGTTGAGATGGTTCTAGCCAAGAAATGCTTATGGTGGAACTTTTGTGGAGATTTGAAGGAGCTTTGGTGGATATTTTATGCCTCTAGAACATAGTTTGAATGGTAGCACTTTTGTGGAGACTTCTTCATGCTCCAATGGTACTATTGAATGCTTCTTGATTGGAGGTATGATTCCAATTGGATTGATTTTATTTCCCTTGTGTATGCACTACTGGATGTATCTCCTTTAGTGACCAATGTGACACCTTGTGCTTTATAAGTTACCTGTTATGGTTGTCCAACACATGCATGATGTAAGCCCTTTTTAGAGGCTTCTTTATGCTAGTATTTGGATGTGATCTTCTTGAGAATGTTGTACCTTTATAGCACCTTTAAATATGTCTTCTTTACTACATAGAAAAAATTAGAGAAGTGCAATACAATGTAACAATATTTGTAAATAAGATACCTTTATTACACCCTTTCTTGCACTCCTTTTTGCAGGTTTGATTTTCTGATTTTGTGGCAAAATTTTTGAATGCAATGTAGGGATTTTGAGGTTATCTCTTTGATTAGACATCTTCCCCTTTTTTCTTGGATACTTTGATGATAAATCCAATATTATGTAGAAGTATATAGGAGCTCCTTATTTTATGCAATTTTTTGCACTTTTCTCCTTGCAACTAACCCTGTAATGCTTTGGATTTGATACTCACCAAGTCTCATTCTTTGAAGCTTATATTTATGATTTTGGTTAGTTTTATTCTTCTCCAAATTTTGGATTATTCCAATTGTTTTTTTATAGATTCTCTTTGCGACTATGTGTTGTATATTTTTGTGCAATAATAGTGTCTTTAGATACTTTGTCAAATTCTAATTTTGTGCCCTTTTCAAGAACATAAACAATAATATTTTTGAGAGCAATAGAATAGTGCAAATGAATCTAATAATATTTCACTTTTAATGTACTAAGAATTTCACCTTATCACTCCAATAAACTCTCAAAATAATGCACTTAATCAATTTACTATAACTAATCAAGAATAATTTGAAATGAACCTTCAATAATTATTCTACAATTTCACTATAGTTAAAATTGTAGGACTTAGTCTTCTTTTTATTTTCTAAATTAGATTATAGGTAGTTGATAGATGTAGTTTGAAAATCTAATCAACTTGTAACTAATATGCAAATGAACCTTAAAAGTAAATTTTCTTTTTTTGCACTTTTGAAGACTATAATCCAATTTTTCTTCTTGCAACTTTAATCCAAATAAGGTGCTCCAATGAATCTAATAAGTAATACAACTAATGAATTTACTTGAACCAATAGTTTCTTACCTTTTTTTTAAAGCTTTTGTAGCTTTTGTAGAGGATGTAGATCTTGTAGAGGATCTTGGTGTTTAAGATCACCAAGTTACTATCTTGAGTAAGATCTTGTAGCTCTTTGTAGGCTATCCTAAATAGCTTCTTCTTCACCAAAAGGTGATTTTAAAATTTCTTTCACAAGCTTAGGATTTGAGGGCTTGTTCTCCTCGTGTAGTCTCCTCTTTTTTTAGTATATTTTTAGAAGTCTTTATCTTAGCAAATAATGCCTTCTTGTTGTGACAGGTAATCTTTAGATCTTCTTGGATTTGGTAGGCTTCTCATGTCTTCAAGTCTTCTTGTCAATTTTTGACTTCAAGCAAGATCTTCTTCTCAAGATTCTAAATGTCTTGAGGTATTATGAGATTTGGTACTCCTTTAAAAATTCTTCTTCTCTTGGGTTTGTTTTTGGATGGCGATAATTATCCCAAGTCCTTCATGATTTCCCTTAGTAGTGGATTTCTCCAATGAGTTCTTCTTTGATGATTCCTTTAGTAAGGCTCTCCAAGCCTTTTACTGGATGCTCATTGAGACCTCCCCAAGGTCTTTGATCTTGTAGCTTCTTCTATTCTTCCTTGAGATATTTTCTTCAACCTTTTACTCCTAGAAGTGTTTGTGGTGAGATCTTCTTCTGGACCTTTGATTCTACTACTTATGGATTCGAGTATGACTATCCTAGTCCTTCTTCTTCTTACAAGACTGGAATTTCTTTAATGATATCTTCTCATGATATCTTTATATTCAGTTTTTATTGAGGTGTTGGATTTATTCTAAAGAAGATAATCCTCTTAAATTTCTTGTAGGAAGTTTCCCAACTCACTAAATCTTCTTTCCCTGTAAAAACGTATTAGTACTAAAATATTAATCTGATTTTGAATCATATACTCTCTTCTGGAGTCTTCTTCAAGATCAATTCTTCTATGACCTTTTTTCAGTATCAAGGATTTTATGGCCTTTTTTTAGTATCAAGGATTCTATGGTATTTTCTTCAGTATCAAGGCTTTTGTGGCATTTTCTTCAATATCAAGGCTTCTATAGCCTTTTATTTAATATCAAGGCTTATTTGGCCTTTTCTTTAATATCAAGGCTACTATAGCCTTTTATTTTGGAGAAATTCTTCTATGGAAAATTCCTCACTAGAATCTATAGGTATTAATATTGAATGGAGATCAACAACCTCCTATCTTCTTATATGACTCAACTTGTTTAAGATCACCAAGTTAGTATTCTTGAGTAAGATCAAGAATACTTTGAGTATGAAGAAGTTGAAGATCATGATAGGGTCAGGTTTGCCAAGACCAAGTTGAAGGGTCATGCCAGCATATGGTGGAAGGGAGTACAGCTGGAAAGAAATAGAAGAGGAAAGGAGAGAATAACTAGGTGGGATAGAATGGTAGATAAGCTAAAGAGATAGTTTATCCCTGCAGATTATGAATTGGATCTGCTAAGGAAAATGCAGAGTTTGAGACAGTCAAGCAAAACTGTCAAAGAATACATAGAGGAGTTCTATAAGATCTCCATTCAAACTGGCCATTCAGAGGCTAACAAGGAGAATGTGGCCTATTACATCAATGGGTTGAGACCCAGTATTCAAGAAGAGCTGAGTCTGATTAGGGTGAGCACCATTGAGGATGCTTACCAGTTTGCCCTCAAAGTCGAAGAGAAGCTGAACAGATGGTCTGAGGGTAAGCAAAGAGGAAGAGGTCATGGTGGAAGAACTGGTGGAAGAATAGATGGAGGACAAGATGAGAAGAAAGAAGAAGCCAGCTGCAGTCAAGATCAGAAGGAGGATGATGGTTACCAACCCCGTAATCAGAATAATGGTTACCCAAGAGGGAGAGGTAGATCTAGACGTGCATTTGGAAGAAGAGGATTTTGTGGAACCTATTTCCACTATGGCAAAGAAGGACATCGAGCATTTGAGTGTCCAAAACACCGAGAAAGGGTGAATAAGAGACCTGAGGGTCCTGCCAAAGCTGTTGTAGCAGATGAAGGTGCTGAATCAAAACATTCTAAGGAGGCAGAGAGAGGAGAAGTTATGTTTGCAAAGAGAACCTTGTTGAATGAGGAGAAGAAATTAGACTAGAGGAGAAGCCTGTTTCGCACAAGGTGCAAAAGTTTAGGTAAGGTCTATAATGTGATTACAGACAATGGTAGTACTGATAACTTGGTATCTAAATAAATGGTTACTAAGTTACGGTTAAAGAGGAGGAGACACCCACATCCATACCGGATCGCGTGGTTACAGAAGGACCATAGGACTTTGGTCAGTGAGCAATGCTCAATGAAATTTAGTATTGGGAATTACTGTGATGAGGTCATGTGTGACATCTTGCCTATGGATGCTTGTCATTTTCTGTTGGGAAGGCCATGGCATTTTTATTGGTGTAGTGCATGATGGTCGTGCCAACACCTACTTGGTGACAAAGAATGGAGTGTGCCATAAGCTGAAGCTCTTGAAGGAGGTGGAAGAAAAGGTATGTAGCAGTGCTAGAATCTGTTTGCTGAAGGGGATGGATGAAAAGAGGTTGCTGACAACAATGAGGGTGGAGGTTGAAGAGGTTGAAGATTTTGCAAGTTGTGAGAAGGTGACAGAATAGTACAAAAGTGAAGGTCACTTCTCAATCCACCCCGGTTGTCTGATGCAGGAGCATCCGGTGGCAGCAGAGCAATCTTTCACCAACAAAAAAATTTCTAAGTGTTTGCCTCGATGTCGCGATATTGTAACAGAGAAAAGTGTGGCAATATCATGACATGTCATGTTTTTGTGGCTCAAGAAGGAGAGAGAAGGCGTGGAGCAAAAATGTTGTGATTTTGTGACATGTCTCGAAATCATGACCAGAAGACAAAAGAAGGCGTAAGGGAGGAAAAGTGTCGCGATATTGCGACATGTCGCATTATCATGACAAAAGGACGAAGCCAGGTGCAGGAGTGAAAAATGTCACGATTTCGTGACATGTCATGTTTTCATGACTTAGGAAGGAGAGAGAAGGCTCATCGCTAAAATGTCATGATTTCGCAACATGTCATGAAATCGTGACCAAAACCATAGAGCAGAGGCATTAGAAGAGAATGTCACAAAATCGTGACATGTCACGAAATTGTGACCGAAGGAAGACAGGAGAGGCTAGACGAGAAAATGTCATGATTTCACGACATGTCACGAAATCGTGACCGAAAGGGAAAAGGAAGGGTCAAAAAAAAATGTCACTATTTCATGACATGTCACGATTTTGCGACATGTCATGAAATCATGACCAAAGGGGTAGAAAAGGAAGCAAGGAAGAAAACTATCACGATATCGCGACATGTGATTTCACAACCTGGAGTAGAGAACGAGAGCGAAAGACAAAGCTATCGTGATATCAAGACATGTTGTGATTTCATGACCCAAGAAGCAAAGAGAGAGCAGAGGGCAAAGATGTCATGATATTATGACACATCATGATTTCACGACCCAAAAAGGGCGAGGAGAAAGTAGAAGGCAGATGTCACGATCTCGCGACATGTTGCAATTTCATGACTAGAAGAAAGAATGAAGAGTTGGAAGGGAAACTATCGTGATATCGTGACCCGAAGGAGAAGAAGATAGCGAAAAAGAAAAATGTCTTGATATCATGACATGTCATGATATCATGACATGTCGCAATAGCGCGACCCGAAGGAAAGAGATGTTGCAAGGGAGGAAAATGTCACAATATCACAACATGTTGCGATATCGTGACCCGATGAAGAGAAAAGACAATGAGGAGGAAAATGTCACGATATCACGACATGTCGCGATATTGCAACCCGACGAAGAGAAAATGCAGCGAGGAGGAAAATGTCATGATATCACAACCCGAAGGAGAGAAAAGGTAGTGAGGAAGAAAAATGTTGCGATATCACAACATACTATCGGTTCATGGCCTAAAAAGGCACACGTTCCTAGACGATGTTCCTCGAGGCGATCAAATGCCTCATCAATGCAGGATTTCTTGCCCGATAAGTTTGCTGAGCATGGCGGCCACTCAACTGCTGTGCCTAGAGGTCAGAGATGTTCAGATGGCTCATAAATGCGTGTGTCCATAGTTGACCCGATGGCAGTTGTCGGTTAAGATAAAAGAGGTGAAGGTTACAGTCGAGGGGGGGTAAAATCTAAGTTTTGGAGATACAGAGGATGTATTCTTCCTGAGAGCACAAGCAGATCACCGAAAGTGAGGCAGCTTGCACTAGGAAAAGAAAACTATGCCTGCGGGCTAGTGTTGTAATTTGTTTTCTATGAAGAAAATAGAAGGATGAAAATTTGATTTTTGGTTGTGATTTTTGGCCCCCCATCAAGTGGTATCAGAGCGGGAGTTCCTGAGTGTGTGAGAAGTTTGCCAAAAGTGAGGTAGCTTGCACTAGAAAAAGAAAACTACACCTGCGGGCTAGAGCTGTAATTTTTTTTTTATGAAGAAAATAGAAGGATGAAATTTTGATTTTTGGTTATGATTTTTGGCCCCTCATCAAGTGGTATCAAAGTGGGAGTTCTTGAGTGTGTGATCAGATCGTCGAAAGTGAGGCAGCTTGCACCAGGATCTATGGAAGGGTTGTGAGAAGAAAGTGAAGCAGAATGCCTCCATGAAGAAATCGTGGTGGTGGAAGAAACATGGTGCCAATAAAATATTTCAGAGCTTTACAGAGGCAAGTTTAGGCCCTGCAAGAGGAGCTGTGTAGAGGACTTGAACCCAGAGGGGAAGAAGGAAGTGAAGATGAGGTTGTAGAAAAAGAGGACCAATTTGAGGAAGAAGAAGAGGATGTAGATCCTGCACAAGCCAGGTTATACAAAGCCATCTCTCAGATTGGGAAGAGATCGAAGATGGAGGTTTCTACATATTCTAAAAATCTTGATCTAGAGGAGTTGATTGACTGGATCAATGATTTGGAAGAATAATTTGAGTATAAAGAAGTTGAAGATCCTGATAGGGTCAGGTTTTCCAAGACCAAGCTGAAGGGTCATGCTAGCATATGGTGGAAGGGAGTACAACTAGAAAGAAACAAAAGAGGAAAGGAGAGAATAACCAGGTGGGATAGAATGGTAGATAAGCTAAAGAGAAAGTTTATCCCTACAAATTATGAATTGGATCTGCTAAGGAAAATGCAGAGTTTGAGATAGTCAAGCAGAACTATCAAAGAATACACAAAGAAGTTCTATAAGATATCCATATGAACTTGCCATTCAGAGGCTAACAAGGAGAAGGTGGCCCGTTACATCAATGGGTTGAGACCTAGTATTTAAGAAGAGTTGAGTCTGATTAGGGTGAGCACCATTGAGGATGCTTACCAGTTTGCCCTCAAAGTCAAAGAGAAGCTGAACATACGGTTTGAGGGTAAGCAAAGAGGAAGAGGTCATGGTGGAAGAACTAGTGGAAGAATAGATGGAGGACAAGATGAGAAGAAAGAAGAAGCCAGCTGTAGTCAAGATCAGAAGGAGGATGATGGTTACCAACCCCGTAATTAGAATAATGGTTACCCAAGAGGGAGAGGTATATCTGGACGTGCATTTGGAAGAGGAGGATTTCATGGAACCCGTTTCCACTATGACGAAGAAGGACATCGAGCATTTGAGTGTCCACAACATCGAGAAAGGGTGAATAAGATACCTGAGGGTCCTACCAGAGTTGTTGTAGCAGATGAAGGTATTGAATCAAAACATTCTAAGGAGGCAGAGAGAGGAGAAGTTATGTTCACAAGGAGAACCTTGTTGAATGAGGAGAAGAAATTAGAATAGAGGAGGAGCCTGTTTCGCATAAGGTGCAAAAGTTTGGGTAAGGTATGTAATGTGATTATAGACAATGGTAGTACTGATAACTTGGTATCTAAAGAAATGGTTACTAAGTTACGGTTAAAGAGGAGGAGACACCCGCATCCATACCGGATAGCATGGTTATAGAAGGACCATAGGACTTTGGTCAGTGAGCAATGCTCGATGAAATTTAATATTGGGAATTACTGTGATGAGGTCCTGTGTGACATCCTGCCTATGGATGCTTGCCATTTGCTATTGGGAAGGCCATGGCAGTTTGATCGGTGTGCAGTGCATGATGGCCATGCCAACACCTACTCGGTGATGAAGAATGGAGTGCGCCATAAGCTGAAGCCCTTGAAGGAGGTGAAAGAAAAGGTATGTAGCAGTGCTAGAATCTGTTTGTTGAAGGGGATGGATGAAAAGAGGTTGCTGACAACAATGAGGGTGGAGGTTGAAGATTTTGCAAGTTGTGAGAAGGTGACATAACAGTACAGAAGTGAAGGTCACTTCTCAATCCACCCTAGTTGTCTGATGCAAGAGCATCTAGTGGTAGCAGAGTAATCTTTCACCAACAAAAAAAATTCTAAGTGTTTGCCTTGATGTCACGATATCGTAATAGACTAAAGTGTCACGATATCGTGACATGTCGGGTTTTCATAGCTTAGGAAGGAGAGAGAAGGCATGGAGCAAAAATGTCACGATTTCATGACATGTCATGAAATCACGACCAGAAGATGAAAGAAGACGCAAGGGAGGAAAAGTGTAGCAATATTGTGACATGTCACATTATCGCGACAAAAGGACGAAGCCAGGTGCAGGAGTGAAAAATGTCATGATTTCATGACATGTCATGTTTTCACGACTCAAGAAGGAGAGAGAAGGCTCAGTGCTAAAATATCATGATTTCATGACATGTCGTGAAATCACGACCGAAACCGTAGAGCAGAGGCATTAGAAATGATGTCGCGAAATCATGACCGAAGGAAGATAGGAGAGGCCAGACGAGAAAATGTCATGATTTCATGACATATCATGAAATCATGATTGAAAGGGAAAGGGAAGGGTCAGAGAAGAAAATGTCATGATTTCGTGACATGTCGCGAAATCATGATTGAAGGGGAAGAAAAGGAAGCAAGGAAGAAAACTATGGCGATATCGTGACATGTCGTGATTTCATGACCCAAAGTAGAGAACGAGAGCGAAAGACAAAGCTGTCACAATTTTGTGACCCAAGAAGCGAAGAGAGAGCAGAGGGCAAAGATGTCATGATATCACGACACGTCATGATTTCACAACCCAAAAATGGTGAGGAGGAAGTAGAAGGTAGATGTCGCGATCTCGTGACATGTCACGATTTTACGACCAAAAGAAAGAAAGAAGATCCGAAAGGGAAACTATCGTGATATCATGAATCAAAGGAGAAGAAGACAGTGAGAAAGAAAAATGTCATGATATCGCGACATGTCACGATAGCACGACCCGAAGGAAAGAGATGTTGTAAGGGAGTAAAATGTCGCGATATCGTGACATGTCGAGATATCGTGACCTGACGAAGAGAAAAGATGGTGAGGAGGAAAATGTCGTGATATCATGACATGTCACCCGAAGAAGAGAAAAGGCAATGAGGAAAATGTCATGATATCATGACTTGAACAAGAGAAAAGGCAGCGAGGAAGAAAAATGTCGTGATATCGCGACATGTTGCGATATCATGACCTACTGCTGGTTCACGGCCCAAAAAGGCACATGTTCCCAGACGGTGTTCCTTGAGGTGGTCAAATGCATCATCAATGCAGGATTTCTTGCCCAATAAGTTTGTTGATCATGGCGGCCACTTGACTACTATGCCCAAAGGTCAGAGATGTTCAGATGGCTCATAAATGCGTGTGTTCGCGGTTGACCCGATGGCAGTTGTTGGTTAATATAAAAGAGGTGAAGGTTATAGTCGAGGGGGGAGAAAAAGATGAGTGTTGGAGATACAGAGGATGTATTCTTCTCGAGAGCGCAAGAAGATCATCGAAAGTGAGGCAGCTTGCACCAGGAAAAAAAAACTACGCCTACGGGCTAGTGTTGTAATTTGTTTTCCATGAAGAAAATAGAAGGATGAAAATTTGATTTTTGGTTGTGATTTTTGGCCCCCCATAAAGTGGTATTAGAGTGGGAGTTCCTGAGTGTGTGAGCAGATCACCAAAAGTGAGGCGACTTGCACCAAGAAAAGAAAACTACACCTGTGGGCTAGTGTTGTATTTTGTTTTCCATGAAGAAAATAGAAGGATGAAAATTTGATTTTTGGTTGTGATTTTCGGCCCCTCATCACAACTTCTAGAGTCTCTTCCTCCTTATGTCTACTATAGGGATAATGTGGACTTTTATTTACTTCTACAATTTGCAGGATTGCATCTATTGTAATGAGACATTTCTCAAGGTCTTTGAAAACTTCATTTTTCTACCTTTTTAGAGACTAGAACGAAAGAACTTATAAATCTGGAGATAATAATATTCACTAGTTGATTTTTCAATCTAGTGGATTGAATGTTGAGTCCTAGTCTTCACAAGATTTTCCTACAACTCTGTGGAAAGACTCTAGCCAAATGTAATATCAATATTTCTTTCATTCCTCACTTGTGGATTTCCCTAATTTTACTACCTAGACTCTTCTGAGAGTTTCTGGTAGTGGTTGGTCTTGTAGTGCATCAGGTTGATAAAAAACTCAGGCTAAATGATAATGGTGGTTTTCCTATTGATATATTTTGGCTAGATCGATTGTGGCTCTAATACCACTATTAGATTTTGATGTAGTATGAAATGAGATATAACATTCACAAGATGCAAAATAATATGAAAAAAATTAAAACTATGAGATGACTAAAATATGCTATAAGTAGCAATGATGAAAATAAATACAACGTATCTATGGAGGAAATAGACACTCCATGAAAAAATATACTAGACTATAATTCACCCATCACCAATATATGGTGATCTACACATTACTATGCTACTATCTATGAAATTGATCTAATATTCTTTATATCTTCCTTGTTATAATGAGGCTCTTTTTATATAGGAAGATATGTTCCTTGGCCAACACTCAACCTGATGTACCTTGCCAGGGCCATAACTTTTTCTTTGACTTTCTATTTTACCCGGATATTTTTTAGAACGTATTGAATGGCATGGATAATGTAAGAAAAGTGGCCCATTTGTTTTCCAGTGCAAAAAATACCTCTAGGAGGCCCAAAATTAGCTTTTAATGTAATTTTTGATTTTCACAACTGAAAAGTTATCATAACTATTAGTGTAGAACTAGAGTGGGGTTTCAATCTTGGGGTAGTGGGTATTATTGAATAACGGGTGCATGTTTCCATTTTTGATGCCATCTGAGCTTTTTTTAAGGTTACTAAAAATAGCAAGTGAGTTTCTAAAAATAGAAAGTTACTAAAAATAGTAAGGGGGTAGCATAGGCTAGGGTTTTTATTTTTTGGAGTACAAGAAGTGGGAGACTTTGTTGTAAGGGGGATGTGAATTCAGCTAATGAAAGGAAGCATTTGTATGTTTCTTTTATTGATGTATTTTGTATGGTGTCTTATCTTACAATTTTACCCTTGGAGTCCATTGTTGGTCTCTTGCAGTGAATTTACATCAATTTATATCAGAGCGGGTGAGATCTTGCTAGTGGAAAGAAGATGAATAGAAGAGGGAGAGGATGAGGTATCTATGCCCAAATGAATAAGTATATGGAGGATCTACAAGCAAAAATAGTATGGTTGACTAGTGCGATTAACAACATGGCGGAGGCCCGTACCAATGTGGACCCAGATCTAGGATTTGATAATGAGACTATGGTTTAGGAAGGTGGATCTGAGGATCACATAGAAGAATAACCAAAAATTTTTGAAAGTAGGCTGATATGAGCCTTAGGAATTAAAGGAAGCCGATATGGAATCAAGATCGAGGTTTTCGAGTATGTTGGTGGGTTAAAACTAGAGGAGCTAATCAATTGGGTAAATAGTATGGAGAAGTATTTTGAATGGAGTAATCTGGCTGAGGAAAAGAAGGTGAAACTCACATGCACAAAGTTGAAAGAGCATGCCTTAATTTTGTGGGATCGTCTACAGACGTAATGACAGAGGAAAGGAAATGTAAATATCAAGGCTTGGGATAAAATGAAGAAGTTGCAAGAAAAGTTTGTGCTTGTAGACTATTTGCAATTATTATTTTGTAGATTTAAAAACATCCAATAGAAGGACAAAAGCATCGAGGACTACACCAATGAGTTCTACAATCTATCTATTCATGTGGAGCATAACAAGATAGAAGAGCAAATGGATACAAGGTATGTAAATGGCCTAAGTTATGCTATTCAAGATGAGTTGAGTATGCATCGTACCCTTACTATAGAAGATGCATATAAGATTACATTGAGAGATTAAGAAAAGCATAAGAGGAGTAATTACAGAAGAGGGAATAAGGAATTGGTATCTTCTTAAAATTGTGGGTGTGGTGGATCTAGCTCATCAAAGGAAGAACCCTCAAATATAGATAAATAGGAAGAGATCGAGCAAGGTCACGGTACCTACCAAAGAGGAAGAGGAAATAGGGGAGGTCAAGGTAATGGGGGAGGTCAAAATGGGAATGAATCATGGAAGCCATATACCTATTTTAGATGTGGTGAGGAAGGTCACAAAGCATTTGAGTGCACCCACTATGATGCTAAAGAGAGAAATTAGGGAGGATAGGCTAGAGTCAACCTGGTTGAGGAAGAGGATGAAACTGAGATAGAAGTTGTTGCAGATGCGAGTGATAATATCATGATAAAGAGAACATTGATTGCTCCAAAGAAGGCAAAATTTAAGCAGATGAGGGTGGTGAGTCCTGTCTATGAACAAATATCTTTTACACGAGATGCACATTGGGAGGAAAGGTATGCAAAGTAATCATTGATGGTTGTAGATGTGATAATATGGTCTCTAATGTAATGGTAGATAAAATGAATCTAAAATGTGAGAAGCCCCCACATCCCTATCGCATTTCATGGATCAAGAAAGGAAATTAGGTGACTATTGATAAGATATGTTTAGTAAAATTATCAATTGGAAATACTTATAAAGATGAAGTTTGGTGTGATGCGATTCCTATGGATGCTTGTCACATACTATTGGGGAGGCCTTGGTAGTATGATAGGAATATCGTCCATAATGGGGGTCAAAATACATATTCTTTTTGGAAGGATGGTGCCAAGGTAGTATTGTTGCCTCTTCAGGAAGAAGGGTAGAGCAAGAGTTTTCTGACTGTGAAGGAGTTTATCATAGAGGCACAAGAATTTGGTTGGTGCTATGCATTGACAATGAAGAAGATAGAGGCAGAGGAGGTTCCTATATCACTGATAACATCCAGGTTGTTGAAGGAGTAAGCTAATGTCATACCAGATGAGTTTCCTAATGGGTTATCACCAAAGAGGGATATTCAACATCACGTTGATCTAATTCCTAGGCCAGTTCTTCTGAACTAGGTAGCCTATCGATTGAGACCAACCCAGAATGTAGAGTTGAATAAAAAAGTGATAGAATTGATACAAAAATGATTAGTAAGGGAGAGCATGAGTCCTTGTGCAACTCCTACCATGTTAAATTTGAATAAGGATAGCTCATGGAGGATTTGTGTAGATAGCAGGTACATAAATAAAATTACTATCAGGTACAGGTTTCCAATACCTAGAGTGGATTATATGATGGATGTCTTAGCAGGGGCTAACTACTTCAACAAGATTGATATACATAGTGGTTATTATCATATCAATATTAGAGATGGGGATGAGTGGAAAATTTCTTTCAAAACCTAATATGGATTGTACGAGTGGATGATGATGCCATTCGGGTTATCAAATATGCCCAGTACCTTTATGTGGTTGATGAACCGAGTGTTGCGGGAATACATTGGTAAGTTTGTGGTTGTCTATTTTGATGATATCTTGATTTTTAGTAAAAGTGAATAAGAGCACTTGCACCATGTGAGGTTGGTGTTAGAGTTATTATAGAAAGAGAAATTGTATGCTAATTTGAAGAAGTGTAGATTTCTCCAAGAAAGTATAGTGTTTTTGGGCTTTGTGATTTCCAAGGATTGAAGATGGATGAGGAAAAGGTGAGGGCTATTTTTGAATGGCCTATTCCAATGAATGTAATAGACGTGAGGAGTTTCCATGGTTTAGAAAATTTTTATAGGAAGTTCACTAGAAAATTTAGCAATATTCTTACACCCATAATAGAATGTATAAAGAGAAATAACTTTGTATGGACAAAAGCAACAACTCAGAGTTTTGAACTCTTGAAGAATAAGGTTTTGGAAGCACCCATGCTGGTATTACTTAATTTTAGTGAAATATTTGAAGTTTACTATGATGCTTCACATGTGGGGATTGGCATTGTGTTGAGCCAAGGGGGGTGGCCAGTAGCATTTTTCAACGAAAAGTTGAATGAGGTAAGGAAGAACTACTCCACTTATGATGTAGAATTTTATGCAATTGTGGAGGCACTGATTTATTGGAGACATTATTTTTTATCCGTGAGCTACATAGTGGTGGTTTGGCAGGACACTTTGACGTAGATAAAACAATTGTTCTTGTGGAGAAAAAGTATTATTGGCTACAATTGAATAGAGATGTAATTTTATGTGTCCAGATGTATAGTGTACTAGGTGGCTAAAGGTCATATACAAAATACAAGGTTGTATACACCCTTACCAGTTACCCTAGGATCGTGGATTGACCTAAGCATGGATTTTGTGCTAGGGCTACCCCGTACTGAGTGAGGTAAAGATTCCACTTTTGTTTTAGTAGATACATTTTATAATATGGCTCATTTTCTTGCTTGTCAGCAAACCAATGATACAAACAATATTGCATTACTTGATTTTGATGAAGTGGGGAGACTGCATGGAGTTCCAAAGACCATCACCTCAGATCGGGATGTTAAGTTCTTGAGTCATTTTTTGTGGTCCTTGTGGAATAAAATGGACACAAAGCTATAGTTAAGTAGTACTTATCACCCATAGACTGATGAATAAATTGAGGTTGTGAATCATAGCTTGGGAAATATTCTGAGGTGCATAGTTGGTGAGAAACCATGGTAATTGTATTTAGCCCTATCGTAAGTAGAATTTGCATATAACATCTCAATGAACCGCTCAACAGGTACATCACAATTTTAATTTTTTTATGGCCAAAACCCCAAGGATGTTCTATATTTGGTTGAATTACCAATACATAATCATGTTATTTATGATGCATAAGCATTTTCTAAACATATACAACAACTGCAAGAAGAGATAAGAGACAAGCTACATAATAGTAATACTAAGTACAAAAAGGCCATTGATGTGCACAGATGCATCCAAGTATTATAGTTTGAGGACATGGTGATGGTTCACCTTAGAAAGGATATATTTCCCAAAGGTACATATAATAAATTTAAAATGAAGAAAATTGGTCCTTGTAGAATTCTACATAAAATGAATGACAATGCTTATAAGGTGGAATTGCGAGTTGACCTCGATATTTCACTAGTTTTCAATGTATCTTATTTGCATGAATTTCATGGTGATGTTGTAGTTGTTGAAGAGGCAAACACCATAGCTTGGGAGAATAAAATCCCTAAGAAGAAGAAGGAATGCATTGCGCAGGTCCTTGATAGGAAAGTGATCACCACACGCAATGGTAACTATAGCAAATACTTGGTATAGTGGGAAGGTTTATCCCAGGATGATAACACTTGGATTTATGAGGAGGAACTGAAAAGGATTTACATTGACAAGCTTGAGGTATTTCATCAGCATAAATCATAGGAGCCGAGTTTATTTTCAACTAGAGGAGAATGATGCACCTTGTCATGGCCATAACTTTTGCTTCGAGTGTCTTTTTTACCACGTTATTTTTTTAGAATGTGTTGAATTGCATGGAGATCCTATGAAAAATCGCCCATATGTTTTCTAGCACAAATATAGGAGGCCCAAAACTATCTTTTAATGTAATTTTTTATTTTTGCAACTAAAAAGTTATCATAACTATTAGTGTAGAACTAGAGTGGGGTTACTATCTTGGGGTAGCGGGTATTATTGAATAACGAGTGCATGTTTCCATTTTGGATGCCATCTAAGTTTTTTTAGGGTTACTAAAAATAGCAAGTGAGTTGCTAAAAATAGAAAGTTACTAAAAATAGTAATGGGGGTAGTGTAGGCTAGGTTTTCTCTTTTTGAGAGTATAAGAAGTGGGAGACTCTATTGTAAGGGGGATGTAAATTCAGTTAATGAAAGGAAGAATTTGTAAGTTTCTTTTACTGGTGGATTTTGTATGGTCTCTTATCTTATAATTTTACCCTTGGAGTCCATTGTCAGTCTCCTACAGTGAATTTACATCATAATCTAGTTGTGCAAGGAACACCTTGAACATATACAACTTGCACATTGACACTTGTGCATTTATTACATTACATAAAGTAACTAGATAAATCCTCCTTAAAGTAATATAATTTCCTAATTATGTACCTAGGAAGGTACATTTATATGACCCAAATGATGTAATATAATCTATTTCTAATAGGTTTCAACTTCTATTTGTCATAAAATTGAACAAATTCAAAGAAATTTTCTCTGATTAGGAAACAAGAACCATAATAGGTTTTCCCTGGTTGCTTGGAATAGGATTTGTACTAATAAATACCATGGGGGTTTAGGTTTTAGGAAGTTCCATGATGCATTGTCATTAAGCACATCATTAATTCTCAATGAATTGTCAATCCAGGGCAGTGTTCAAGGCTGCCTGTGAAAGAAGGGGTGAACAGGGCTATATTTTAGGTCATTTTGGAGCAACAGGTCTTATTGGTAGAATAGGTTTTTTGGGGGGGTTTTTGTAGTCACCTTACTCCTAAATTGCATAAAATAAACTTAATCTATTTGCAAGAATGAAAACTAAGTGCTATTTACAGAAATGGAGATCTAATTACAATTGTAGAATGAAATGGTTGCATAAAACATAAAATGAATATTGTAAGTTCTTTTTTGTATAAGGTTGTCAATCTTCTATATAGTGACCGACAACAACAAATTAAGGTATAGAAAAACTATAAATTATAGGAAATAAAAGCATGTTGAAACTGAAATCTTATTGAGAATGAAGGCAATAATCAGATCTACCATTAATTATATTCTAAATAACATTGCAATTTTACTCTAAACAAGGATTAAACAACAATAAATGTCAATTGATACATAAAATAGAAACTGATAACTTTTACAACTAATTCTATTGCAGCAAAAATCAGAATAAAACCTATTTGTGTTAGTCCTTCTCCTAGGCCTGGAAGTGGCCAGATTCTTTCTCCAGAAGAAGGTGTGAAACACCTATTACTTACTAAAATTCACACACACTTTTATGATAGAAAATCTAAAATAACTGCACTTTTATTCCAAAATCAACATTTACAAATCTGCTGCTACAGATTACAGATTTGAAATTAAACTACTATCTAATTTCTTCTTTTAAAAAACCTGTATCCCTATGTAGCTCTACCAACATGGGAGCTATATTTTATAGATGCCTAAAACCTATTTACATAAAAAAGTATGATATTCCTATCCTATAGATCAACTTCCTACTATATTGCAGTATTTCTTGGGTTTATCCTATAAGAGGATCAATTGATCTTTTCCCATGAATGGTGGTTTTTGGATGGCAAGGATGCCAAAGACAACTAGGGGATATTTTACCTTAACCTTCTCATCCTTATGTCCCTTTATCCACTGTCAAAAAATAGTCAAAAAGTCAAAAAGCACTTTTTGTTGTCAATTTGAAGATAACTGGCTCAATTCAAAGAAACTGCATTCTGTCAATCTGAATATGTTTGCACAATATGAAGCACTTTGGATTGACTAACTTTATGGTCTTCAGGTGATCTCAAATACTTTTCTTAGGTGGGTTATCTCTCAGGAACTGATTGCAATAGCTTTTATCCTTATCCATGTGTGAATTCCATGCCTTGTCATTCATTGGCAGCTGGTTGGAATTTACACAGCAAAACCAGTTTTTGTTGCATAGTAACAGTCTTCTTGCACCATTTGCTAAACTTAGATAAATAAATGCTTGAAAAAAAAAAAAAAACTAGTAAAGTGCTGCTATCAACCTAAGCATATTCCTCATTAACAAGCCATGAAAAAGTAGTATAAAACTGTACAAAAAACTGTAAAAATTAGAATATAATATTCCTAACACATCAATCATGCAAACAGTTAATACATAGCATATTAAATCAACTTAACTAGCATATAAGATATATCATAAGAGTTTTAGGTAATTTTAACTATTCAAAACATGCTATGATTGAGGCATTTCCAGGCCTCATCATTTTCCCCCCAACTTAATTCAATGCATGTCCTCATGCATTCTATTGGGCTACTGATTCACACATGTCCATTTTTACATTCCAATTCCTATAGAACAGTTTGTTCCCACATAGTATCCCCTGGTTTCTTGAAGCTTCCTGATCCATTCCTAAAATTGGCCACTTGGTTGCGGGTCACTGTCAAAATAATAAGGCACTGGAGTAAGAATGGTGGGAAGCCTAAACTTGAAACCTATCCATTGGTACTGCATGGTAAGGATAATATTTTTCACCCCGTATTTTCTTCTTCCAGACTACTCCAAATTGACTAAGGAGATAGGCTCTCTCTTCTGCAAAGACAAGGATAATTCTGCCCATATTTCCTTACAAGCCATCAAAGCAAGTACAAAATTACTGGCATAAAAATTCTGAAAACTATTTAAACAATCCCTAAGATTATCCAAATACATACTTTTAATATCTGCCCTATTCATCATAGTGAAGTGTTGAGTGGTGGTGACTTTATGATTTTGTTGCACAGCTCTAATCAACAACTCGATTTTCACTTCAAGTTCCTTGTTCCTTTTCTTTTCTTGACTCCAATAAATTTGATTTTGTAAAGTGGACATGAAGGCCCTTAATTGAACATCACTTGGCTGCTGATGTTGGGCTGCACTGAGGTCTTCATGGTGGACATGAATTGTGTTGTTATCTATTGTGACTCTTCATGTTTACTTTTTACTGAACTTATGGCCTTTTCTGAAGCATATTTGGAATGGGAAGGTGCAGCTTTGGAATGAAGAACTACAACTTTAGAATGCTTCAATCCTGTTACAATTTGTTGTGCTTTATTGCCAAGTTTAGTCAGTTCTGGATGCTACTGAGAATCTTGTTGCTCTCCTGATTCTGGAATAACATCATTCTACTGAGGAACTTGGGCATCAACCAATCCCCTATTTTTTGCATTTTCAACAATAGATTCACCTGCTACAACTTGAGGGACAGGCTATAAATTTTTAGCTGGTGCCAGGTCACCTTGCATGGATAATCCAAGAAAATTTTGAGAAAGTTCTCTTTCATTGGATTCTGCATATTTGGACTCCAACTATGCCACTCTGCTTTTCATCCCTTCTACTTCCTATTGCAATTCCAAAATCTTCCTATATTTCTCTTTAATGGATGTATTCAAACTCACCCATTCTGTAAACTGGTCATCTAGTTGGAGATCCTCTTCAAAATAGAAGGGAACTAGAGAAATGATGGTTGGAGGCCTAAATATGAGACCTACCCATTGATGCTACATAGTTACAATAAGTTTCACCACCCCTTATGCTCTCCTTCTGGACCATTCCAGGTTGATGGGAGAGATAGACTCCCTTTTTTGCAGTGATATAGAGAGTTATGCCCAGATGTCCTTACAAACTGATAAAGCAGGAACAAATTTGTTAGCACAAAAATATTGGAAATTAGTCAAATAGTCCCTCAAGCTATTTAAATACATCCTCTTAATATCTACCCTATTCATCATCTTAAATTTTTGGTTAGTGGTACTAGGATGATATGGTTGTACTGCTCTGACCAATAATTCAGCTTTTAACTCAACTTCCTTATTCTGTTTCTTCTCCTAATTCTAGTAAAGCTGATTTTGCAGGGTAGACATAAAAGCTCTTAGTTGAATATTTCCTATGAAAATTTGAGGGTGAAAATTTACCTCCTCAGGAATGAAGAAATTGTGTAAAAATAGCTCACATAGCAGATTTTTCTACTCTGTATGACTGCTAAGGTAAGCTTCCAAGAAATCTTCAGTAGTTTCTAACTTATAGGAGAGACCTAAACTGATTCTCATGACCTATCATCTAAGATATTTTTCCTTTATAATGAGGCTATAAAACCTAGCTGGTCATTTGAATTGGATCAAATATTCTGTAATCTGACAAAGATCAGTCACTTGTTCATTCAGTTTATTGATTTTTGTGTCTTTTTCCTCTAACTTTTTTCCTACCAGTTTCAAATTTTCAACCTTGGTTGCAAGTTTTTCATATTTAATCACCCAATTAGCTAATTTTGCATTGTATTTCTCCAAAGATACAGTATTGGGTGGCATCATCACAGGTTGGAATCTGGGTAATAGATCTACCTGTACTCCTTTTTCCTCTACTTCTACTGCAAGTGTGATAGTTTCAGATTTGGATACAAAAGTTGCATGCAGAGGAGTACTTACTTGGACATTCACATCCTGATGCTCAAAATTCTCTTGTGTTGGTGCTACTTGCAAGAGTATCTGTTGTGGTTCTTCACTGATACTCTTCTAAATTCTTAAGCAATTATGGAGCATCTTTGGAATGAGAGGGTGCTGCTTCGGATTGAGAAGGTACTGCTTCAGAATGAGCATATGTGTCTTTATTCAAAGGTTTAGGTGCTTCTATCAGGGGAAAATAATCATTTTCCCTAGATAATCCAAGTAGTATTTAAACTAGATCTTCCTCATCATTAGATTCTTTTGGCTATGCTTCAAACTGTGATATCTTGTTTTTCAGTTTTTCTACCTCCTACTGTAATTCCTCAATTTTTTTCAATAATATCTTCCCTCTCTTCAATCCATTTTATTTGTGTTTTTATAATTCTCCTGGCTACTCTTAATTGCTCTTTTATGTCCTCTTCTCAAGACATGTTTTGATTATGCCAACTCTTATGAACATATTTATATAATGGCTAATTTTCATATACTATATACCAATTATTTATAATGAGAAAAGTGCAAGAAATATATACCTATTTAAAACAAGTTAATGCAAGTTTTGAAGGATGGCTGCTTTTGATGATGTTCTGCTGAAGTTTGTTGCAACACTTCAAAACAAGTGCAGTTGGTGAGTTTTTACAATGGTGATACAAAGTGTCTCCAAGGCTATGCATACCAAAAAATTGGTTTTCATGCATACCAACTCAGTAGCACCTCAAAGAGGTTTTCACTACTGAATTATTCATTTTTCTCTTTTTTTTTTCCTTTTTTTTTTACCTCTTTTTTTTTTTTTTTTTTTCTTGATATTGATTGTGCCAATGAAAGAATTCATGATTTCCTCAAAATCATGCCCATGAAGGAATTCACAATCATGATTTATTCATATTTTTGTTTTTTGTTTTTCTTATTTTATTTTATTTTTTTCTTGAAAATACATTATCATGCTGAATTTGTTGAAGTTGAGATGGAAGAGGGAATCTCTTCCACCAGTTTTACATCCAAACTATCAAGTTTTGGCAAGAATTATTCCTTAAATCTTGGCGCTAATTATTTCCATAGTGTCGTGAGAAGCCTCCAAGTCATGTTGATGTGTCCTTTGATGACCTATCTTAGAATGATGGATTGAAGATTCTCCATCATTTTCTTGCTTACCATGAAAGCATTAGTAATGCATATTTAAGACACCATATTAAGACTGTTCTGCACAAAAATTGGCATAAAGCATGAGAATATCAACAAGCAACAAATATAACATCTTGTAACTAGTTAGACTAATTAGACATATTAAACTTGTTTAACTATTACTAAAGTATCCTTTTAATGCATCACTATAGCAACATGTTTATGCCAAAATGAGGACATTATTTGGCCTCATCAACTTTTCTTTGATGGATCTCCATATTGTTTTATAACTCCATAATGGCACAAACCTAAATAATGTTCAACAAATGGTTACAAAGTTTGGTTCTCACCTGATAATTACTTTTAGAAAATCTAGTTTGTGCATATGTTGTTATCATTATTGTTCATGAAATTGTGTCTTTTGGCATACTTTGA
Source organism: Wollemia nobilis (assembly GCA_028583015.1). NCBI lineage: Eukaryota > Viridiplantae > Streptophyta > Pinopsida > Araucariales > Araucariaceae > Wollemia > Wollemia nobilis. The sequence goes on from JAQPPZ010016925.1 coordinate 10,256,958, forward strand.
TGAGGCATTAACTACAACTCTAACATATCCACATATAACTACACTCTTTTATACAGAGCATGAAGTAATAGGTACAAACCATTGCCCATGCCCAAGTGCACCACATCTTATCCAAAACTTGTTGGACATCTTATAGAACTCCCATGCTACCAATTGATGGTAGAATACTTGAAATTGTATGTAAAAAAATGCTTTTTTCCACTGAAATCCTATGTATATCTTCATTTGGATGAAGCATTATGTCAAACAGTTCATAAATCATCAAAAAAATTCATGCCTTCAAAATGAATTTCATTTTTGTGCAAATTCAATGAAAATACTTAATTGTATTTTGGCCATACCTTTTGTGTATTATGTCATTTTGAGATGAAATTTTAAGGTTATATTGATAAAATAGAGGAAAACAAAACCCAGAAATAGTTCATACATGGGTTTCATAAACATAGAGAAATAAGCAGTTTCATTCAAACAGTTTATGCAGGACATATTTGTCTTATTCTCCTTGACCTTGACTTTATGAGAATGTAAGCTCAATTGTCTGAAGTTGAAATAGTAGAATTTGAAGATGATTTTGGCTGTGAGAAAATTTCTAAGGTCTTTTCGGAAAATTCATTTCATATTATCCATCTATTATTACAATAGAGCAGGTAAATCAACAATTACAAGTTGAGCTACCTCACATACTATACAATATCATATTCTTGGCCTTATGTATCATCTAAAACTTCATAAAATATTGTGCATCTTATCTAAATAAGTGAAACATTAGAAACCATGTTATTCTAAAAAAAATCATAACCTTTAAATCATAACAATAAGAATATACAAGATACATACATCATGTGCTATTATGAGTTATAATGAATGAATGGCTGGTAAGTGGAATAATGGTTGAATGGGGAAAGTGTATGGAAGATACATAGTTGTATGGTGGATGTTTATATGAGGACATGGAAATAACTTATTATTTTATCCCCTTACATGAAATGGAATATAATGGAAGGGAAACACAATCAATACATATTTGCATAACTTACTGCTAGGACAGAAAGGAATGACATTTTAAGTGAAAAACATGGTTTATCGAATGTGATATTGGTTCCAGCATATTCATATGCTGCAACAGAGGCTATCCATATGATTTTTCTCCTTAAATAAGAGGTCCCCTACTAAAGCTAGTTCATGTCCTCATGACTTTTCATTATTGGTAGGTTGCCTTCTTGTTGTTATATATCCCGCATTTTCCATTTTAAGTAAAGGAGGTAGTAAACTATAAATTTCATAAAGGACTAAGGTGGATGCTTTAGCTCCTACAGATCACTGAGTAGATGCAAAAATGCCACTGATATCATGTTACTTGATTACTGCTCTCACTTTGAAATGGAATGTAATGACCCTGTGTCTAGAGTAAACCAGTATAACAATGTGAAAGGATTACATATTCATATTGGTTTTACTGTTACAGCCTCAATGATATTACTTCAAAATTTCACAATAATTATGCACTTCCATATCACAAACACTATTGTTATCCACATGATTCATTGCACTAGTATTTTGTTTGGCATCAAGCTTATTTGATACAAAAAAATGTCATGTGCGTCTATCTCATAAAATTTTCTTCAAATGTCCATTGATTCCAGGCTTAGGAAAAGGATACTTAAGTAACTAGTGTACACATATTTACATATGCTAAGTAAATATAAACTAGAAAACAAGATGCATACCTGTTACAGGTGAATTGGGCCCCCTTCAATGGTACTTTTCTATGGCTACTTCTCCTTGTAGACATGATCAGTATCTTTGTGTAATTATGTTAGATCATGTAGTTGGTTTTCATCCATGAGGTTGCCAGCTGTTCTTTCCCCTTTTTTTATCATTTTTTTTATATATCATAGTATGACTGCAAACTATGCTAGTTTTCACCTATGTGACTGCCAACAAAGCTAGTTTTCACCCACATGACTGCCAGCATAACTAGTTTTCACCCATACCATGTCTAGCTTTACCTCTAATAAGGTTTTCAAAGTCAGATTTATTCTTTTTTTTTCATGGTTGAAGGTACATATGATGTCAGAACATGCTTTTGAGTCTGTATGGACCTTTTCATTGTGTCAAAATAGTTTCTAAAAGGTGTTGAAACTTGGGAAACAACATTATACCATATGTCTAGAAACTTTTTGTTGTCCAAGTTTTCTAGGAGATCCATACCCCTTTTTTTTTAAAGCTACAAACTCAGTGAGTTTTATGAATTGCCACTATGCCATAAGTGTGCTTGTGATGCCATTGAGTATTCCCTTCTTGTAATGCAATATATCTCACAAAACCATCACCATAGAGAAAGCATGGTCCTTCCTCATGATATGCTTGAAAATTTAAGTGTGAAATCAGCTCAAAAATTGGCAATTCATCAAGGGCATACAAATATGACCATCCATCTGCTATCATGACAAAGATGAACACTGAAAAATCTGACTTCATCAAAGTTGTGAACATTGAATTGGCTGATATTTTTGAGATATGAGGATTTTGTCCGGCTTGGGAATACTGTTCTCTAGAGGGACCATGGGACTGCAAAGGTATTATAGACTCATATGACATGTTACTATATAGGGGCACTTCAACCTTATTGGGTACATTTTGAACAAATAGAAGGGAAGGCTATCCAAATTGATGGAATTCATCAAGGGAGATAGAATAATCACAAGGCACTCTTTCCTAAACTATGCAATGTGAATTTTTTTTTTTCAAGTTTTGCTTGTAATTATGTTATTTTAGCCTCAAGAATTTTAGTGTGCTCCATGAAGTTGATGTTGTTATCTCTTGATGCTAGTGTTGTTGACCCCACTGCTATTGATTTTGCATCCAAAATGGATTACTCTGATTCTAATTCCATAATGGCTTATTCTGGTAATTCAAACACACATGATTGTGTTTTATTCACCTATTAAACGTGAAAATTTTGTACCGAAATAAGCCAAGGATCACTTTGGATAACTTAACCCTTTTCATCCCTAGGACTACTCATTCATACCTAATCCTTAATGACATAAATTATAAGTCAATAATTGTTACTTAACCAATTGTTATGTTCAGATTTTACCCTAAATTTTCATAGATTAGCTTAATTAATAACTATTGGGTTGTTGTTACCTTCTAAAAACACTATTCCCCAACAACGTCACTAAAATTATGCGTTGTCGTTAAGCACATCATTAATTATCTATGAATTGTCAATCCAGGGCAGTGTTCAAGGTTGTCTATGAATTGTGGATGAAGGTGAACAGAGCTATAGTTCAGGTCATTTGGGAGCAGCAGGTCTTATTGGTAGAACAGGTTTTGTGGGGGGTTTTTGTAGTCACCTTACTCCTAAATTGCATAAAATGAACTTAATCTATTTGCAAGAATGAAAACTAAGTGTTATTTGCAGAAATGGAGATCTAATTACAATTGCAAAATAAAATGGAGAATGAAATGGTTGCATAAAACATAAACTAAATCCTGTCAGTTCTCTGTTGCATAAGGTTGTCAATATTTTGTATAATGGCTGATAGTAACAAATGAAGGTACATAAAAACTATAAATTATAGGAAATAAAAGCATGTTGAAACTAAAATATTACCAATAATGAAGGCAATAATAATATCTACCATTAATTATATTCTAAATAACATTGCAATTTTACTCTAAACAAGGATTAAACAACAATAAATGTCAATTGATATAGAAAATGGAAACTGACAACTTTTACAACTAATTCTGCTACAGCAGAAATCAAAATAAAACTTGTCTATGTTAGTCCTTCTCCTAGGCCTAGAAGTGGCCAACTTCTTTCTCCAGAAGAAGGTGTGAAACTCATTTTACTTACTAAACTTCACACACACTCATATGACATAGAAAATATAAAAGAACTACACTTTTATTCCAAAATCAACATTTACAAATCTGTTGCTATAGATTACAGATATGAAATTAAACTACTATCTAATTTCTTCTATTAAAAACCCTATGTACCTCTACATATCTCTACCAAAATGGGAGCTACATTTTATATATGCCTAAAACCTATTTACATCCAAAAATATGCTATTCCTATCCTACAGATCAACTTCCTACTATGTTGCAGTATTTCCTGGGTTTATCCTAGAAGAGGATCAATTGATATTTTCCCATGAATGGTGGATTTTGGATGGCAAGGATAACAAAGATAGCTGGGGGATATTTTCCCTTAACCTTCTCAACCTTATTTTCCTTTTTCCACTATCATAAAATAGTCAAAAATTCAAAAAACACTTTTTGTTGTCAATCTGAAGATAATTGGCTCAATCTAAAGAAATTGCATTTTATCAATCCAAATATGTCTGCTCAATCTAAAGCTCTTTGGATTGACTAACTGTGTGGTCTTTAGGTGATCTCAGGTGCTTTTCTCAAGTGGGTTATCTCTCAGGAACTGATTGCAATATCTTTTATCCTTCTCCATATGTGAATTTCATGCCTTGCCATTCATTGGCAGTTGGCTGGAATTTACACAACAAAACCAATTTTTGTTGCACAGTAACAGTCTTCTTGCACCATTTTATAAACTTAGATAAATAAATGCTTGAAAAACATAAAAAAAAAACTAGTAAAGTACTGCTATCAACCTAAGCATATTCCTCATTAACAAGCCATGACAAAGTAGTATAAAACTGTACAAAAAATTGTAAAAATTAGAATATAATATTCCTAACACATAAATCATACAAAAATTTAGTACATAGCATATTAAATCAACTTAACTAGTATATAAGATATATCACAAGAGTTTTAGGTAGTTTTAACTGTTCAAAACATGCTATGATTGAGGTATTTCTAGGCCTCATTAGTCCACAAAATGAACTTAGCCTTGATGAACAAGCAAGCTTGGAGGTTTTTTTAGACAAGAAAGCAACATGGATTGATTTAATCAAAGAAAAATATCTTCATTAATATTAATTCTCGGTTGATCATCTTCTTCCTATTGGTTCCTACTTTTGGAACAAACGCGAGATATCATCAAGAAAGGTTTATGGTGGTGGTTGGGTTGTGGTAGGCTCATCAAATTTTTGGAGGATTCTTACGTTAAAGACCATCCTTTACTCAATATTCCAAATTTAATAATCCTCAAACCTATCATTGAATAAATATGGCAATAGAGTCTCAAATTTCATAACCCAAGCTTCAAATCACCAATAATAGAATATAATTACTAATAATAGCCCCAAAAATAAGATTAATGCAGTTGCTAGATCCCTTTAGAATATTTTGCGAGATTTTGTTATCCTAAATAACCAAACTAAATATTCTCTCCTCTAGAAGCTATCTGACAAAGCCAATTTTATAATTAAATCATCTTATTATATCCAATATCTTCCCTTTGTGTGTTGGAACCCTACCAAACTTATTTGGTTAAATAACTTGATTCTTAAAGTTAGTTTTTTCTTCTTGGCTTGCATCCCAAAATATAATTATAACTATAGATAATTTAATTTATAGATACCTATATATTCCTAATTGTTTTCCTCTATGCAAGTCAAACTGGGAATCAATTTCACACGTCTTTCTGGAATACCCTTTCTCGCAATCCATTTTGAATATTCTATTTGAAGTTATTAATAAAGCCTGGGTCCAACCATCAATGCTCATCCATTTTTCCAGTAATGGCCAAAACCTTTTTACAACCTCAAAATTAAATTCCTCTAGTCATCCTACCTTCACCACTACCTCTAGTAAATATGGCTTCATGGTAACAATAGAGTTTTTAATGAAATGGTAATAGAACCCCAGTGTGTCTTTCTCAGAATCACCACCTTTATCATAGAAAATACTCAACTTATCTCTTCCACTCACACCCCCAAACTAGAATTGGGATCACATATGGTTTTTAAGTTTAATATTCCTAAACCTATGAGTGGTCCTTCTCTTTCTATTGTTGATAGGTCAAATATAAGGTGGAATCCTCCTATTTTTGGGTGGCTAAATTTCAAAATTTAATGGGTAAACTCAAGGGAACCCTGGTGAAGTAGGTGGGGGAGGTATTATTAGAAATTATCATGGAAAAATGATGCTTTCCTATGTTGAAAATATTAGTCTCCAAACAAACAACATGGCCAAAGACAAAGCTCTTTATCAAGGTATGCTACTCCTATGTGAGATAATTATTGATATTTAATTATTGAATGTGATTCCTTATACATCATCAAATTCCTCAAGTCTAATCAATCCCATTTCTAGAACCTGAGAAACATAATGGATGAGTGCAAAAGACTATTTAGAAAGTACCACAATATTGTCATCCAACATGTTTATAGAGAAGGGAATAAGGTTGCTGACTAGGTAGCCAATAGAGGTATCAGGTAAGAATATCTTCTTGTGTGGCAGTAAAAGTTCTCATAGGCTCTTTAAATAAATAATAGCAATGATGATATTTGCTTCCTCTAAGAGTGTGTCAATGGAGATTCGATCATAGTGCAGGTTTTCAATAAATTTCAATCATCTCAATCCTAGTCAACAACTTATATTCAATTGGAAGCCCATATCAAGCCTAAACTTCGCTATGTTGACATGGCATACAGGTAATCAAATGTATAAACCCAATTCTAGACTGGGGACCCTAATTAAATCTCACACTTCCCAAAATAATCATTTTTTCAAGAAAATAAACAAACCTCATTTTAAAATGTATGGTCAAGTCAAAAGTAAAATCAAGGACCGATGAAAAAAAAAGAAAACCATAGCCATCTAGCAAATATATTCAGCAATTTCAAGGAGTATTGTCAAGTCACATAAAAAATTAAGGATTGATAAAAGTTTGAGGATGAGAAAAATTGCATGCAAGTCCGCAACTCCCCTTACGAAATAAATGGCATTGATAGAATTTCAACTCCCTAGTCTTACTTAGGATGCATTTTAAGTCCTCAATCATGACATATTAATAGTGATAAAACTCCAAATTCTTAGATTTCACGATTTGCAAGAACTGAAGAAAGGGTAAGGATAATTTCAAGAAAATTTGTTATCATGTTCATGATTCCTATTATCGAGGCAATAACACTAATAGAGTCCCAATTCCCTAGTCCCTTTCAGGACATGGCTTCAATACCCAACGTCAAAGCATGGATGATTTACAAGCTCTCACATTTTGTGTTATCTTTACTTACCAGGATAGATGAAAGGTTTTATTATGGCCTAGATTTGCCAACAAAAATCTTATCATCAAACCAAAAAAGTAAATTTTCATCACCTTTTCATTATTTTCTTTGTAAATTGGGAAAATATAATTATATTTTAAGCCAAGTCTTCTTTCATCGAGGAAATTACCAAAATAATTCATGAATTCCTAAATGTCCTAATCATAATGTAGGTGAATCATCATTGCTCTCACAAGACCCCCCAGTGATCTAATTTCAATATTTGAAGTAATACATATCCAAGGTTTGGTGGCATGAGTGTTTGGCTTAATTTTTCTTAAATAACACCCAAGTTATTCCCATTCCAATGTTTTCTAACACCTACAATTTCCTCTCTTCCCTTTTGGTCTCCAATTACCCCACTGTTGAGATGGACCTGGTTGAATATGACACCCTGAACATGGATCTTGATGTGGAAGTGTGCTTCAAGAATCATGGCTTCATGGCCTTTCTAGAAAAATTTGGTGGTATTGATAATGAAATTACCCAAGATTTCATCAACTCTTGGGATGACAGGCAAGTGTTTATTAAATGTTTGAAATTTAAGGTGATTACGACCTTACTTACCAAGATAACAAAGCTTCTTTATGATGGACTCAAGCTTCACCAAGACAATAACTCCATACAAGAAGAGTTGAATCAGTTCACGAACAAAGAAAAAATGGGTGAGAGACCAAAGGGAAATTGTTAGAAAAGAATTACCTGAGCCCTAGAATAGATTCTTGATTCCTATGATGTAGTACTTTATAATGGATAAGGTTGATGAGCCATTGAGAAATTTTCATTTTACATTCCTAGATATTCATAGGGATGTCAAAAACATTAATGTACCTGAATATTTTAGGAGGTCTATAGAGATATCAATTGAGGGAGTCAAAAATGGTACTACATCTCATGTCAAGCACCAAGCTCTTTTCCTGATTATATACAAATACATGTTATAGAAAGTTGCTTTCAATACATCTTTTAATGATACTACCATGATTTTTGAAGAAGAGGAGAATATCTCAGCTCATAAATTTATGGCTAACCATAGTTTTAGCAACCAAAACCACTCACCCAAATCCTCATCTTCAAAAAGGAAGAGTTCAAGTAAAAACAAAGAACTATTTAAAAATTTATCAACCATGAGTGAAAGCACGAAACCATAAATATATCAACATTTGAAGGACACTAAGATCATGTCCAAGGCCAAGAATGATCCCTCAATAATTTTAACATAAATACTTGAAAATATATATTCATCCCATTGTAATATCAATACAAGCCTCCACCATGTGATTTGTGTGTCCAAAGTGATCACTGCCAGCCATAATGAATCTTTCAAGGCTATCAGTCCTGGAAAAGAAAGTGCAAAAAAAGTGATGGAATAATTCTCTTGGGAGTTGAGATTTAATAGTTCTACTCCTTTATTTCTCTCTATTTTGTTTGGGCATCTCAATTAGGTTTCCTTCTCCCTGTTGCTTTGTGTTGTTTTGGTTTTTGTTTCTCTCATTTTTTCTGGTTTTGTGCTACACTTTTTAGTTGATTCTTATGATGAAACTGGTTTTTTTTCATCCTTGGTCATGTTATAAAAGGTTCAGGGATCCTTTCAAAACCCTTTCCACTAATAAAAAAAATATATAGGAGTTCCTATGAATTAAACTATTTTAAATTATATTTATATTGATAATTTTTATATAATTTATGGTTCGCATAATTTTTTGTCTAATAGTTTTTTAGAAATAAAAATAATAATCTAACGAATAAATTATTACATGGAATGTTTAGGGATAAGCTATTTTATAAATTTCTATCAAAATATAAGTTTGTTAATTGGAGGGATCACGAATAATATTTAATTCTCCATGATGTATGTAATAAATCACTCATAATATACTTAGATTGTAGCATAATTATTAAGCAATTTATAAGATGGCCATATAATCTACAAAATGGCCAACTAAAAAATTATTGGGAAAAATAAAATATGTAAATATTTAATTCTAAACCCTAAATACAAATATCTATGTTACTAAACCTCAAACCTAATTTAACCATAATATATGGAGTAATTGTTGTTTTGGCCCCTAAAATGGTTTTGCGGGTATAGTAAAAAAAAATTAATAAGAATTTTCTCTACTTTATTAAAATAGGGATAGTTCCCTTTATGTTTTATTTTTCTTTACAATTTGAACTTGAGGGATTTTAGTTTAAATCTTAAGAAATGTCACTAATTAGGATGAAACAAGACATTTAGCAGGTAAAACACATAATAGAAAGCTTGCATGTAGAATGACAGAAGAAAAAGCTATAATATATATAGTTTATCTTTTGGAGAATATTTCAAATCATATAAGGAGGAATTATGTAGATATGATGACACACATTTTGATTTTATCCAAAAAGTACCAATTGGTAAAGATAAATATTTATGGAAGATTATTGTAATTCGCCAACTTGTAACTGCTTATGAAGATCTTCACAAAAATACTCCATAACATAAATACACATTTACACACACTAGAGGAAAAATTTAAACACCATAGGAAATACATTAATGTTGTGTTACACTTTCTTTTATTTTCAGAATTTTATGTGAAACTCAATAAAAAAAATATGAGGTACAAATATTTATGAACAAAGGTGCAACAAAATAAACTTAAGAAGCCTGTACATTAAATTGCAATTTAATTGATTTAGAATACAACACATTACAATTTAATATTAACATGTTTAATATAATTGAGAATAAATATGAAATTAAGTGGTGTAATTCAATATTAACGTGTTAAATATAACTAAATGAGAATGAATATAAAACTAAATCATATAATTCAATATTACCATGTTAAATATAACCAATTGAGAATGAAGATAATACAGAACCATGTGGGTTGTATGGATGCTGATTTCTAGTATACATCCCTTCACGACCTATTTATCCACAACTTAAAATTCATAGATTGATTTCATAGTGGACTCAACATAAAATTTCTCTTTTATTGTAGACTAGGTACATTAATTTTATTTCTTCTTATAGACTCCCTTGATCCCATTCATAAATAAATATGGATCAAGTAGATGCACAATTTCAATCACCCTAGCAACAAAAAAATAGAAACAAAAGCAATCCCATGGTGACTCAAATATTCAAAGGATATTGAATCTTCTAGAACTTGTGTTTGTGAATAGCAAGAATACATTTCTAACAAACAATATAGGGAATGGTACAACCATCTCTTGTCCAACCTCCTAAAACTCTCCATATAACTAGGGCTTCATGACCCATCATAAATTACCTTTGATATTGAATACTATGATTTAGAAGAACTTAAACCCTTTCTAAATTATGACATATGGCTCAACTGATGTGGTTGTACTTATTTAGATTACCAAGAGGATATAGAGGCCATGATTTGGAGCATCCGTTATAAAAATAAAATATAATCATTTGCTAAAATAGACAAAGAACAAAAAACTTGCAAGAAAAAACATAAATAAAAGATAAAATAAGGACTAAATATTTTAAGAAAAATATTTATTTATCCATAGGAACCCCATTCTTCAAATGTTGCATGTAAATATCTTTTTATAATAATAAAATGAGAGTATTTTCTAATTTTCCCATGTAAATAATCTTTTGGAATCTTTTAGGTTTGACTAGACATTTGTGATCATATGTACCACCATATTTAATTTGACCTAAAAATATAAAGTCTTCAAAAGGGGTGTCCATGAAATTTTCAGAAGATTCTATCATCAAACAAAAAAATTGTGCGAGCACATTGTAACAAACTCCCACTTGATGCAAGATTTTTTTTGTAATATTTTATCCCAATTTTATTGCTACAAAATTGATGTTTTTGAGCTATAAAAACCTTAGTAAATGAATTTACTACATTCTTCTAGGTTCTACATTTCATCAAGTTGATCATTCCACTCTCCACACAAATCAATGATATTGGGTGACTCGGTTGAACATCCTTTTGATGATTCAACCAGTTGGTAAAATTGAAGTTACAATATGTCATCCTATATATTTTGAAATATAATTTAATTTAATGTAAGCTATACTTCTAAAACAATTTCATCCAATTTATTATTTTAGATATCATTATTTTAATACTAAGAAGAGAGGAATTTACCAACTATTTATTTATCTAAAAACTTGAAGCTTAACATATATATACTTCTTCTAGTTAAGAATCTATTTAATAACTCTTTTTAAAAGAAAAACCTTAAATATTTTTTTTAAAGGGTAAGAGAAAGATTATTTTCATTTTCTATATGTTAGATTTTTTTGAAAAAATTAACATTAATAATTTACCAAAATAGAAGGCTAATGTATGAATTAAACTAGTTGTTGCTAAAAGCTTTGCTTTAGAGTTTTAAGCTTCTTTTATTTTAGAAATGTGTAAGTTCAAATTACATATTTATCCTATTATAAATATTAATTCAGCCTTTTAGTTTCTATTAAAAAAAAAAAAAAGTCATAAAAGAAAGCTACTTATAACTTGAAAAAAATAACAAAATTCTAATAGATTTAATTAAACCATGGACCATCTATCAACTATTTCTTGAAGGAGTATTATTATAGCTTTCTATTATCTTTAGTTTTATTGAGGAAGGAAACTATGTATAAGAAAATAAGTCCAAATTTTTTTTACCATTATATAGAAGATGGAGAATTCAACAATATTAAAATGGTTTATGCTCATTTCTATTCAAGAATAATTACTATGCTCATAAAATTTATTTAAACTTCTTTCAGCTTGAAATATTGTTTATAGAATGAAAACTTAATTTGTTAGTTTAAAACTCACTTCGCAAACTTGTTTAGGTTGGCTATCCCATCATTAGGAAAATTAATGCTATAATTTTTAAATAAAAGTTGTGTTGTTGTAAACCATTTGCACTATCCAATAGGTTGTCATCTTGGGTAGGGATCAAAATGGCTCCTACTTAATTATGATCGGTACTTATTTTTTTAAAATAAAATAATGCAATGAACATCATCTAATCTCATAATATGAAAATAAAATCAATCATCTTCACACCAAAATTTGGGGCATTTGAAGCCCTAAAAATTAAATTCATATTGGGGGCCAATTTTTATCCATTAAATCATCTTATAACATCATACAAACACCACCATTAGATCAGACTTGAAAAGAGCTTTCCAACGAGTATAAACATACCTATATTTGGATATATATTGTGCCAAATTAACCCTAAGAAAAAATTGGTCCCCAAAAATTTTAGGCGAATGGGTAAAAGTGGTCAATAATTATAGAAATATTTAAGCCAATGAAAACGGATACAATAATGAAGGATAAAACAAAAATAAATCATTTTGAAAAATATTAAATTAGGAATGCAAGATAAAATGAATTACTCTAAAAATAAGAATAAAAATAACCATGAAGATGGTATATTAAAATGTTTAGGGAATGAATATGGACCCCAAAAAATAATTTTTAAATAGATCATAAGTTGTTATAGATGTTATTTTATTTTAACACAAAATAAAAAAATATAGGGAGGAATGTAAATATATATTCAAGAAGATCTAGAAGATATATTATTACAACACTAAGAGGTCCAAGATGTAGTGCAACAGGGTGAAACAACGATAAATAGGATATAGAACTACTAGAAGCAAAATGTAATTGTGTTATCTATTAATTTTATGAAAAAGTAGAAAACCTTCATCCATTGATCATATCGATTCATCATGAAAGGTAAGAACTTGACATAAAATAATTATATTTATTCTCATAGAATCCTAACAACCATCTATGTTTTACTAGACACTACCACATTTAGTATTAAAATATTTATATTAATTTTTATATGTCAATCAATATATAATAAATATATCTAAGCCTTACTAAGAAAAACCAAATTTTCAAACATTAATTTAAAAAATTAGATATGATTATATATCTTGATGAAATTAATATTTTCACTTGGTTCATCATTTATCCATCATGGATTGGATGATATATATTTTGGAGAATTTTCATCCTCTATATTGTATTCAATAAAGGGTTGTGTTTGTTGTCTCCTTGGTAAGCCTTCTCACTATAATTGGTATAAGATTTTAATGTGTACCTGTTATTCAAGATATTCACTATCACCATTTTTTACTTTCAAGTCCTCTTATTTTTTCTAACCATTACAAAGGGTACCACTTCCTCCTATTCTTCTTAGTGCATCATTAATCACTATATAATAATAATACAATAGTATATCATTTCCACTATATATGCACTACCTACATGAAATTGAAGGTCCTATGGTGTAATAAGCATGATTAAAAGTCATATTTATTATTCCTATAATGGTTTATTCCAATAAGACAATAGTGAGAAGGAAATTCTCAATGATTGGTTGTTTAAGTAGACCAAATATAACTTATAAAATATTCATATGTTATTGAAAGAAACTTTTATTATCATCAATTTCCTTCATCCTTTCATCTTCTTTGTATCAATAAGGAAATCATTTATAATGAACTACATGATTTCTATATATTCATAAAATTTATTGATCTCATAGTCCTTTAGGACCTAAAGTACTACTACTAATTAATTTCTATATTTTTAAATATAAATAAAGTAAATATATAAGTTCAAATATACTGCCAAACCAAATGCAATGCAACTTGTCCATAGAGGTATAGAACAATATGATTACAACCTGACCTATCATCACCATTTTTATATTCATGTCATCTTCTACTACTTTGAGATACCTATTGATCACATTATAGCTAAGCATCAACTAGGATTTTAAAATAGTCTATGGTAACATTTTCTAAAACATGTAGGACATGTAGAATTGAAATCAAAAAAATAGAAGGCTTACATTTTATAGAAACTTATAATTTATTTTTAATTCATGGTACTTGATAGATTTTTAGGATTTAACTTAAATTATTTTAAATAATGCAAGTATTAAGCAACAATCATCTAATATAATTTGTAGGGTTTATATAAAATCAATAGATGACTATAATTTATTTTTCAATTATTACTTCATACTAGAGTAGAACATTAAAATTTTAATTTATAACACCAATATCATGATGTAAAATAGGTGGATCCTATATAAATCCCATAAAACCACTTAAAAAATTAGTCACTAGAGTCATTCTAATCAAAATATATAAAAAAATTAAGCTAAGATATAGAAGGTCCTAGTTATGTTGAATCAAAATTTAGAAATTTCTTTATGATAGCAATAAAATTTTATTAGTTGAAGTTTAATGATATTTTAATCCCTCTTATAAATATTTTTTTAGTAGTATTCTCAAGCATATAAATCAACCTCATCCATTTAATTATAGCATAATACAACATCCTTCCCTACTCAAGTGAAAAATATCTACTTCCTTTGATGAGGAATCTATACCTATAGATTTTGGGATGTTATACTTACCTAGAACTCCCATATATACATCGGTAGTCATAATAATATGATTTTAGATACAATGGTCCACATTAATTATTTAGACTTAATAAATAATCCACATGGACCTATTCTTGCTTTCTTTCTTCCATAGAGATGAATTCCATGAAGAATTATCCCAAAATATAATAAAATTTTAATAGAAGAAATTCTTAATCCACAACTTATGTTGTAAGTATAAGTGAAGTATATAGGAGTTCCTATGAATTAAAATATTTTATATTGCATTTATATTGATAAATTTTAAATATTTTATGGTTCCCATAATTTTTTGTCTAATAGTTTTTTGGAAATAAAAAAAAAAAATTAGAGAACAAGTTATTATATGGAATATTTAGGGATAAGTTATTTTATAAATTCCTATCAAAATATGAGTTGGTTAATTGGAGGGACCAAGAACAATATTTAATTCTCCATGATGTATGTCATAAATCACTCATAATATACTTAGACTATAGCAAAATTATTAAGCAATTTATAAGATATCCATATAACCCACAAAATGGCCAACTCAAACAATATTGGAAAAAATGAAATATGTAAACCCTTACTTGTAAAACCTAAATACAAATCACTATATTAGTAAACCCCAAACCTAATTTAGCCATAATATATGGATTAATGTTTGTTTTAACCTCTAAAATGGTTTAGTGGGTATAGTAAAAAAAAAATAATAGGAATTTTATCTACTTTATTGAAATAGGGATAGTTTCCTTTATGTTTTATTTTTTCTATATAATTTGTAAGGGATTTTAGTTTAAAATCCAAGAAATATTAGTAATTAGAATGAAACAAGAGTTTTAGCATGTAACACATGTAGAGTGAGAGAAGAAAAAGTTATAATATCTATAGTTTATTTTATGAGAATATTTAAAATCATATAATAAGGATTTATCTAGATATGATGACACACATTTTGATTTTATCAAAAAGGCACCAATTGATAAAGATAAATATATATGGAAGATTATTTTGATTCGCCAACTTGATCTTCACAAAAAATACTCCATAACATAATTATGGGGGACCGAAAAATCACACACAGTCACACTCATGCGATTCTCAAATTTTCATGCATTAATCTGAAAAATATTTACAATAATAGCCCACAGGCTTTACAACAGCTAGCGCTCGACTTAGCTTTCTCCCACTCACACTCTACATGCGATCTTCCTAAATCCACCACCCCGACTATTATAGAAAACTAGGTTTTTATAGAGGCCCCGACCCTCTGAAACATCTGTCCCAAAAATTGGGACACCAACCCGATTTATTACAAATACTGGGTTTTTATAGAGGCCCCGACCCTCTGAAACATCAACAAAAAAATCGGTCCACCAACCCGATTTATGACCCCACTGTGCACAGCCCTTGTCATCGCCGCTCCCTGTTAGGATACTCTGCGTGACCATCCTATTTTTTTCCCATGCTTCTTGGTTCTTGTCTGCCTTGACTGCACCCTGGGTGCCATGTGTCATCCTTGCTCTACAAATGCTGCCTGACCTCTGTCATTTTCTTCTTTCGGCTGTACTGTGACAGGCGTTGTGATATCGCGACATGTCATGATATCATGACATATTCCACTTCCTACCCCTCCTCTTCTTTTCTGATCATGATATCATGACATGTCGCGCTATCGTGACAATTCTCTTCATCTCAGCCCTTCTCGCCTTCAAGTCACGATACTGTGACATGTCGCGATATCGCGACGTATTCTCTGCATCGCTGCCTTCTTTGCCTTCAGGTCACGATATTGCGACATGTCACGATATCGTGACCTTTACCTCCATCGTTGCTTTTCTTGATTTCAAGTCACAATTTCATGACCGTCACGCTTTCGTGACATATCGCAAAATCGTGACATTCCCAACTGCCCCCTCTCGGTTGCCCTTCTTCGTCATGATTTTTTGACATGTCATGAAATCGTGACATTCCCACTGCTTCCTCTTGGCTGGTGCTCCTATGTCATGATTTTGCGACAGTCACGATTTCATGACATGTCACGAAATCGTGACATTCCATAGCTTCTCCCCTAGCCACTGCTCTTATGTCACAATTTTGTGACAGTCACGATTTTGTGACATGTCACAAAATTGTGACACACCCCCTACTCCCCCTTGACTGCTGCTTTGATGTCGTGATTTTGTAACAGTCATGATTTCATGACATGTCACGAAATCATGACATCCCAACTCCTTCCCTCTTGCTTCTGCTCCACAGTCACGATTTCGTGATGTCACGATATCGCGACAAATTTCTGCCTTTGCCTCATTTTGATGTCACAATTTCATGACGTTGCGATATCGCGACGTCGTGATATCGCGACAAGATTCCACCTTAGAAAAATTTTGATTGATGCCAAATTGCCCTGATGCTGTCGAATGCTCCTGCATCAAACGACCAAGGTTGGTGGAGAAGTGATCTTCACTTCTGAGCTATCTGGTTGCTACCTCCTGCAACACCTCCAAACATTTCTCTACCTTAGCAGCCTGCTCCAACCCTTTCTCCTGGTCTAAACAACTTCTGCCTTCCTCTAGGCAGATCCTGGCACTGCTGCACTCTTCTTCATCTGTAGCCTGCTTGTACTCCTCTTCTTGGCCAGTTAGATTTTTGCCTTCTTCTAGGCAGATCCTGGCACTGCTGCACTCTTCTTTGCATGCAGCCTGCTTCAGCTTTAGCTTCTGATGCACTCCATATTCTCTCTTTCTTTGTTTCTCCTCACGCTATCTATGCAGCTCCCTTTGTAGGGCTTTCACTTGCCTCTGCAAATCTCTCTTGAGCAGTTCCTCCTGCAGGGCTTGCACTTGCCTCTGCAATGCCTTGAACTCTCTCATTGTCATCATATCTCCCACTGATCCTGGTGTAACTGCCTCACGTCCGACGATCTGTTACACACTCAGGGATCCTAAACTCTCTCTCCTCTCTCAGAACCCTTCCACAGATCCTGGTGTAAACTGCCTCACGACTGGCGATCTTTTTATGCACTCAGGAACACTAGCTCTGATACCACTTGATGGCGGACCGAAAAATCACATATAGTCACACTTACGCGATTCTCAAATTTTCATGCATTAATCTGAAAAATCTTTACAATAATAGCCTGCAGGATTTACAACAGCTAGCGCTCGGCTTAGCTTTCTCCCATTCACACTCTATGTGCGATCTTCCTAAATCCACCACCTCGACTATTACAAAAAAATGGGTTTTTATAGAGGCCCCGACCCTCTGAAACATCTGTCTCAAAAACTGGGAGACCAACCTGATTTATTACAAAGACTAGGTTTTTATAGAGGCCCCGACCCTCTGAAACATCAACAAAAAAATCGGTCCACCAACCTGATTTATGACCCCACTCCGCATGGCCCCTATCACCGCCGCTCCCTGTCAGGATACTCTACGTGACCATCCTCTTTTTTTCCTGTGCTTCTTGGTTCTTATCCGCCTTGACTGCACCCTGGGTGCCACGTGTCGTCCTTGCTCTGCAACCGTCGCCTGACCTCTATTGTTTTCTTCTTTCGGCTGTACTGTGATAGGTGTTGCGATATCGTGACATGTCACGATATCGCGACATCTTCCACTTCCTGCCTCTCCTCTTCTTTTTTGGTCACGATATTATGACATGTCATGTTATCACGACAATTCTCTTCATCTCAGCCTTTCTTTCCTTCAAGTCGTGATGCCGCGACATGTTGCGATATCACGATGTATTCTCTGCATCGCTGCCTTCTCTGCCTTCGAGTCACGATATCATAACCTTTACCTCCACCGCTGCCTTTCCTGATTTCAAGTCACAATTTCGTGACCGTCGCGCTTTCATGACATGTCGCAAAATCACGACATTCCCAACTGCCCCCTCTCGGCTGCCCTTCTTCGTCACGATTTTGCGACAGTCACAATTTTGCGACATGTCACGAAATCGCGACATTCCCACTGCTTCCTATTGGATGGTGCTCCTATGTCACGATTTCGTGACATGTCGCGAAATTGTGACATGTCGCGAAATCGTGACATTCCATAGCTTCTCCCCTGGCCGTTGCTCTTATGTCACAATTTCGCGACATGTCACGAAATCGCGACACACCCCCTACTTCCCCTTGACTGCTGCTCTGATGTCACGATTTCACGACAGTCACGATTTCACGACAGTCACGATATCACGATTTCATGAAATCGTGACATCCCAACTCCTTCCCTCTTGCTTCTACTCCACAGTCACGATATCACGACAAAATTTCGCCTTTGCCTCATTTTGATGTCGCGACGTCGCGATATCGCGACAAGCTTTCGCCTTAGAAAAAAATTGATTGACGCCAGATTGCCTTGATGCTGCCGAATGCTCCTGCATCACATAAATACACATTTATGTACATGAGAGGAGAAATTTAAACCCCATAGAAAATATATTAATGTTATGTTACGCTTTCATTTATTTTTATAATTTTATGTGAAACCTAATAAAAAATATAAGAACAAAGGTGCAACAAAGTAAACTTAATAAGCATGCAGGATACGGTAAAATGCAATTTAGTATTAGCATGTTAATTGATGTAGAATACAACACATTACAATTTAGTATTAAAATGTTAAATATAATTGAGAATAAAAATGAAACTGAGTGATGTAATTCAATATTAGCATGTTAAATATAACTAAATGAGAATGAATATAAAACCAAACCATCTAATCCAATATTACCATGTTAAATATAACCAATTTACAATGAAGATAATATAGAACCATGTGGATTGTATGGATGGTTCTTTCTAGTATACATCCCTTCACAACGTATTTATCCACAACTTAAAATTCATAGATTGATTTCATAGTGGCCTCAACATAAAATTTCTCTTTTATTGTAGACCAGATATAATAATTTTATTTTTTCTTGTAGAATCCCTTATCTCATTCATAAATAAATATGGATCGAGTAGATACACAATTTCAATCACCCTAGTAATAATAAAAATAGATATTGAATATTTTAGCACTTGTATTTGTGAATAGCAAGAATTCATTGCTAACAAATAAGATAGAGAATGGTACAACCATATTTTGTCCAATCTCCTAAAATTGCGCATATAGCTAGAGTTTCCTAACCCATCGTAAATTACCTTTGATATTTAAGACTATGATTTAGAAGAAGTTAAAACTCTTCTAAATTATGATGTATGGCTCAAATGATGTGGTTGTACTTATTTATATTACCAAGGAGACATAGAGACCATGATTTGAGCATATGTTATAAAAAGAAAAACAAAACATGTGCTAAAATAGATAAAGAAAAAAAATTGCAAATAAAAATATAAACAAAAGATAAAAGGACAATTAAATATTTTAAGAAAAACATTTATTTATTCATAGGAATCTCATTCTTGCAATGTTACAAGCAAATATATTTATATAATAATAAAAACAGAGGATTTTCTAATTTTCCCACCTAAATAATCCTCTAGAATCTTTTAGGTTTGACTAGATGTTTATGCTAATGTGTACGAGCATCTTAAGTTTGACCCAAAAATATAAAGTTTTCAAAAAATGATGGACAAATGATGTCCATGAACTTTTCAGGAGATTCTATCATCAAACACAAAAATTGTGCAACACCAACACATTGTAACAACTAAAAAACTCCCACTTGATGCAAGTTTTTTTTGTAATATTTTCTACCAATTTCGTTGTTACAAAATTGGTTCCTTTGAGCTATAACAACCTTAGTAAGTGAATTTACTGCATTCTTCGAGGTTCTACATTTGATCAAGTTGAACAAATCAATGAGACTTGATGACTTAGATTTTCGTAGTTGAACATATGGTATCTATATATTTTGAAATATAAATTTATTTAATCTAAGCTATATTTCTGGAAAAATTTCATCCAATTCATTTTTTTAGAAATCATTATTTTAATATAGGAATGGAGTAATTTACCAACTATTTATTTATCTAAAAACTTAAAACATATATATATCTTCTAGTTAAGAATCTATTTAATAACTCTTTTTTAAAAAACAACCTTAAATATCTTTTTAGAGACTTTTAGAATTTTAAAGGAATTTGAACTTTTATAATTTACCAAAACAGAAGTCTAATGTATGAATTTAATTAGTTGTTTGCTAAAAGCTTTGTTTAAAAGTTTTCTAATTTTTTTTAAAAAGAAATATGTGAGTTCAAATTATATCTTTATCTTATTATAAATATTAATTCAGCCTTTAAATTTTTATTTTAAAAACAATGATAAAAGAAAATAACTTTTAACTGGAAAAATAAAAACAAACTTCCAATAGATTTAATTAAACCATGGGTCATCTATTAACTATTTCTTGGAGTAATATTATAGCTTTCTATTATCAAATTGCTCATTTCTATTCCATAATAACTACTATGCTCATAAAATTTATTTAAACTTCTTTCATGCTAAAATATTGTTTATAGAATGGAAACTTAATGTGTGAGTTTAAAACTCACTTCCCAAACTTGTTTAAATTGACTATCCCATCAATAAGAAAATTAATTCTACAATTTTTAAATAAATGTTATTCTTCTAACACTCCGTCCAGCACCGAAACCATTTGCACTATCCAATGGGTTGTCATCTTGGATAGGGATCAAAATGGCTCCTGCTTAATTATGATCGGTATTTTTTTTTTTTTTTTAAATAATGCAGTGAACATCTTCACTATCCAATGGGTTGTCATCTTGGATAGGGATCAAAATGGCTCCTACTTAATTATGATCGGTAGGGATCAAAATGGCTCCTACTTAATTATGATCGGTATTTTTTTTTAAAGAAAATAATGCAGTGAACATCATCACTATCCAATGGGTTGTCATCTTGGATAGGGATTAAAATGGCTCCTACTTAATTATGATCGGTACTTTTTTTTTAAGAAAATAATGCAGTGAACATCATCGAATCTCATAGTATGCAACAAAGAAGAAGTTACTTTAAAAAGAAATTAACCTCTTTATTTGTTTTTACATCTAAATCCATTTTAAAAAATATTAATAGTTTGGGCATGGGTTCACTTTCTCGGTTGGAAGAACCCATTATTTCCAAGCATAGATGTTAAAAGGACCTAGATGTAACCTAGGTCATTTTAAACTCGAGGAGATACAAATGATTAAAAATAAAAATAAAATAAACATGTATGGATACAAATGATTAAAAATAAAATAAACATGTATCAATACTTCCTCTATTTTTTAGGCTGTTTCCAAGGCAGATGAAATAATAAAGAGTTAGACTCTATTTTTTGAGGATGTTTCCAAGGCAGATGAAATAATAAAGAGTTAGACACATTTCCTAACTACAAAAGAGAAAAATAAAATACCAAAATTTAAATCAACTCCAGCCTAAAAGAGTTCAAACTGTGGAATAATAAATAAATAAATAATACCTTTAAACTAGGAAGACATACTTCAGTGCCTATTGGCTTGGTTAAATAGTGAATAGGTAAAAAGAATATTTTTGTTTTTCTTATAAAACTAAGCAACAAATAAACATTTTAATAAAATTCAACATAGAACCAAAACGTAATGTCTTTATATGGGTATTTTTTAATTAAATATTTACTCCCATAACTAATCAAGGATTATTCTAATTTTCACCCTTTGATATGGTTACAGAGTATATGAGGAGATTTTTAACTTAGATTTAATAACAGTCAAACACATTGCTAAACAAAATAATACAAACTCATGTAACATAAATCAGCAAGTGAAAGAAAATAATTCAATTATAGCTACCAATCAACTATTTTATTTTTATTATCTATTTTAACTTAGAAAGAGTGAATTATCGATCTCCTTATTCACTTTCTTCTTCTCCTTCTTCACTTGTTGTCCCCCTTTCTTCTTCATAATCTGGTTCTCTTTATCACTTGTCTCCCTTTCTTCTTCACAATTTGGTTCTCCTTCTTCACTTGTTGTCTCCCCCTCCATCTATTCCCTTTCTTTTTTATCTCCTCCGTCTATCCCCTTTCTTGTCTCCTTCGTCTATCCCTTTTTTTTCTTAACATTTTCTTTTTAATATGGAGGTTAGGAAAAGACTGTTAGGCAGGTGTAAAGCCATGCAAGTAGACAGCTAAACTCTCGATTCCAGCTAGGTGGTGATTGATTACTATATTTTAGAATTTATTTTAGAGAAATACCCGATTGCATAGCTATTAAATTTAAAAATTATTTATTTAATTGATTTAATTAGTCAACTTATTTAATTGATTGACTTAATTAATTTATTAATTTATAATTATTTTTACTAATAAAAATTAAATTTAAAATGTTGTGAAGGTTATTTTACCCAGTGCTACCATCAATTTTTATTTTATTTTTTGAAGATCTATATCTGCAAAACAGAAACCTTCATTAATACCATATCCAATGATAAAGCATAATAATTAAAAAAAATGCTCAATATATACAAATATGTTTTTCTGATTACCAATGATAAAGCATAATAATTAAAAGAAAAATGCTCAATATATACAAATATGTTTTTCTGATTACATTTAGCATGTAACACATGTAATAGAAAGATTGCATGTAGAAAGAGAGAAAAATAAGTTATATTATCTATAGTTTATCTTTTTGAGAATATGAGGAGGATTTATGTAGATATGATCAAACATATTTTGACTTTAAAAAAAACATCAATTTAGTAATAATATATATTACATTACTAAATTGATGTAAGATTATAGTCATTCACCCACTTGTAACCTGCGTACAATGTTCTTCACAAAAATACTCCATAACATAAATCCACATTTGCATACATGACTAGGAAAAAATAAAAACCCACTACAAAAAGATAATAATGCTGTGTTACACTTCCTTTTACATTTATGAACGAAGGTGCAACTAAGCAAACTTAAGAAGTGTAGAATACGGTCAAATATGTAGAATATTCTGTATTAGCATGTTAAAATATAAGTAATTGATGTAGAATACAGCACAATGCAATTCGATATTAGCATGTTAATTAGAAGTAATTGATGTAGAATACAGCACAATGCAATTCAGTATTAGCATGTTAAAAAATCGGTATTAGCATTTTAAATATAATTAAAAATGAAGATGAAACTGAGCGATGTAATTCAAGATTAGCATGTTAAATATAACTGGATGAGAATGAAGATAAAATTGAACCATCTAATTCAATATTACCATATTAAATGTAACCATATAACCAATTGAGAATGAAGATAATATGGAACCATGTGGGTTGTATGGACGCTTCTTTCTAGTCTACATCTCTTCACGACCTATTTATCCACAACTTAAAATTCATAGATTGTTTTCAGTGTTCTCAACATCAAATCCCTCTTTTCTTGTAGACTGGGTAAAGTAATTCCCTTTCTTCTTGTAGACTCCCTTGATCTCATTCATAAACAAATATGGATCAAGTAGATGCACAATTTCAATCACCCCCACCAGGAGCAGCAGAAACGGAGGCAGAAGCAATCGCATGGTGCTCCGAGTGTTCCGAGGACATTGAATCTTCTGGCGCCTGCTATTGTGAACAGCAGGAATACATTTGTAACAAACAAGACAGGGAACGGTACAACCATCTCTTGTTCAAACTCCTAAAACTCTGCATACAGCTAGGGCTTCTCTATCCATCACAAATTACCTTCGATCTTGAATATTACCATGATTACCAAGGGGACGTAGAGGCCATGATTCGGAGCGTCCGTTACAGAAGGGACAAATTCATTGAAATAAACATCGACCATTGGCAATGGCACGGCTCGAGTTCAATGCCACGTAATATTATTCCTTACAACACGCTTTTATCCAAGTGGAGGAATATGTCATGGTATAAAAGAATCTTGGGAATACAGGAAGAGGATGGGTGTTATTCTCTTCCTCTCCGCTTGCACACCTCAGACGACACGTCACAATCTAAGCTGGTGATTTGGGGCGAGTGGAAAGAATGGACGTGGCAACGCTTGGTGGATGACGTGGAGTCGGGTGCCGCGGATTTGGTGTGGCATTTTTATGGATGGAGCGATGAAGTGTATTATGACACTGAGGATGAAGATGATAATGAAAATGATGATAATTTTGCTTCTAATGATGTAGAACTAGTAGAGAAGTATTTAGGGACATTGCGTGTAATGAACGAGAATGGGAGCGGAGGTTATTTGCAGGCGTGGTGCAGCATTTGTCATGAAGACAAGGAGGAGAAGCTGTTACGCCTCTGTGTGAATGGGCATGATTACCATGAGGAGTGTCTGCGTGAGTGGTTGAAGATGGCGAACACCTGTCCCTTGTGCAATTGGGAAGTGCCTCACTTTATGTTGAATAATAACTCAAACCCCTCTCATTAACCTTCTTTTCTTTTCACAGGTATTCTCATGCATATAGATTTACCTCTCCATTCAATTATAAACATCCTTCATTACTCAAGTGATCTCCAAAAAAAAAAAATAGCAAGAGTTTGACATTTGTACTAATAAGATTGATCTCTTACAATTCATTTTACAATGTTTCTCTAACAACATAATTTTTTATAATATAAAAAGAATGTTTATGTTTCATTAATTATTTTTAATTTATAAAAAATAAAATAATGATAGTTGCATATGGTGGTAAGAAGTTTAATCTATCACTACTATTTTAATCTTGATTAAGATGATGGTTACTTACTAAATTATTACAGAATTGTTCCATCACTTTTGTTTTTATAAGAGTCAATAATAACTATAATATAATTTTAAAAAATAGATTAATATAAACAAAATAAAATATCTTTTAAAATTAACCATGGAAATTTGGAGGAATGCAATTTTTTTTCTATCTCCTTCTATAGATCCTATTTCTTTTGAACATAGGTCTTTTTCTTCCTAACATATATGATCCAAAGTGCTAGTTTTTATATTTACTTGTGATTGAGGACTTGTAGCTTCATGAGTTAATAGTTGAACAAGTTTGAATTTTATCCTTGTTGTTTATAATATTTTGTTACCTTTATCTACATTTTCATCTATATGATATTGATGATCATGGCTGGTGATAATTTTTTTTTATTGTATTTTATGTAATAATTATAATCTATCATACTTGAACTCAACAAATAAATATTCATCATTATAAATATATCTAAATGATAAATAATTTTTTTCATTTATTTTGCTTTAAAATTCTAGTAAATCAATATAATGATTAAACCACTTGATTTATATAGATTTATAGAATGCATAGATAAACTTTGAATTAAATGTGGACTAACCACTTAGTAAAATGATAATATAAATTTATGAGATATTTTAGAATAAGTTTTAGATATTATTTGTTCTCTAGTTAATTATGAGATATTACCAAAACAAAAACTCACTTCATGAAGATCATTTCATCATGTACTTTTATCCTCTATAAAACATTGAAATAATAAAATTTACTCCAATAAGAATAATATGAAATACTTGTGTTAAGCTCTTAACCACATGATAAAGTTTTAAAAGATAAACACAAATCAAAATATACAAAAATTGTAAAGTGAGAGAAAATTTAATAGAATTGTCTAAATTTCTCTATTTGAATGAAGTAATATGTTAGAAAAAAATTTACAATGGAAAAAATAATTAAATTTTGTGTTCTCATTGTTGTCCTCCTAGAGATGAATTAGCCATAGTTCTTTTGTACTTGAATGTATGGAGAACCTCATCCATTTGTATATTGTATGTCATTATAATTGCAAATTAATGATTTTAAAATATAAGTTAAATGGAGTATAATGATAAACTTATATAAAGAGGGATACCTTTATCATCATGTGATTTTTACTAATACAATAAAATAAAGTGACTTATCTATATAAATTTCTTTGAGACATGTTATTTTTAGACTTTATGTTGAATGCTAAGATAAAAATAAAATAATATGTTCATCTTTATAATTATTTAAGCTATTAATAATATTTCTAAATTTTAACTAAACTATTATTTATAACCTACATGAAGAACAAATTTATGTTTATTTTATAACAAATAAAACTATTATTAATTTTTATAACATGCAGGAATACTTGTATTTTGTCAAAAGGTTTGAAATTTGAGGATAAAATAAAAAGAATCAAAATTCAATGTTGTAGACCAAATATTTAAAGTTTGAAGATAGAATTTCAAATTTCTATCACTAGAGATCCAATGTTTAGAGTTTAAAATTCCAAAATCATGATATGACAAATAGATTTGTACACTAACTTGGCTAGTTGTTCTCAAAGGCTTAATCTAATATTTTATTTATTTAGAACCATTATTACTCCTTTAAGGAAATATAAAAAAACATATATCATGACTATCATTTATTTCCTTTATTTTTGGATATAATTAAAAACTAAGTTTCGCATTGGGAAGATATAATCCTAGTAAATGTTTTACTTATTTAAGAAAAATCTAAACCTATAAAAATATTTAGTTCCAAGAGACAAACACATCACTATACAAGATTATACCTTAGGTTTGGAATTATTCTATTATAAGACAATCATATTATCATCTAGAATTTGATTTTTAAATATTGAAGTACCAAAGATTGAAAGAAATATGTGAAATTATGATTTCTGCAAACCTATGTAGAATTTTTATTTTTATAATACCCAATTTTAGTCTAGAGGACAACATGCAACACTAAATTAAGTTTCTAGAGTGTAAATATTGAAGTGTTGAATACTAAAGGATAGAAGTTGAAGTTCAAAGTTTGGAGATCTAGGTGACAAGTTCACTCTAATGACAACCAAGTTTTGAATTTGGATAAACATTTTACCAAATTTTTCGTACACTAATAATTGACATAATTAGAACTCCAAAATCTAATGGAGGAAGGGTGTGTAAACATATTATAGTTCGTTTCATCATTTATAACTTTGATAGGAGAGTTTCAAATGGAATTGTAATTTTTCATGAAGAGATAAACTAATGGTGATGTAGAAATTTTTAATAGGATATATTTTAGTTTTGCATATATATAATTGGTAATGGGCCCATGTTTAGAGTCAAGATGATGAATTGTATCTAGTAAGATCATTTTCAAATTTGAGAGAATCAACTTTGATTATGAAGCAATAACATACAAAGGATAATCTACTCTTTAATTAGTAGTCATTATAATAGACTATAACATTTTCTTAAAACAAAACAAAATAAAAGTAAATTTTTATTAGTGATAGAAAAAAAAAGTTTATTGAGTACATACTATCCAAAATAAGGAACAACTAAGAATAAATAATAATTTTTTACAAGAAAGTAATTGGAGACTCTATAGTTGGCAAGGGTGCTAAAATATATAAGAGTTTAAAAAATTCCATGAGCATTGAAAATATTAGAGACACAATCAACTCTACAAGCACTGAAAAATTAGAGGCTCCAGAAATATAGAAGGCACTAGAAAAATGGAGAATCTAGATTTTGGATTATTTGAAATATACCATAATCTAAAATACAAGAAGACATTACTAGATATATAGCAATAGAATAAAATATCAACATGTGAGTCTATGAAAACATTGGTGCTCCTAACATATGAAGAACTCTAGTGCTCAAGATAATTGAAAATTATTTATGCTTAGGAATCTAGAGTTGAAATAAACTTTTCGAATGGTTGAGTGATACACTTGACCCAATTGTGAATGTACACCAATGGTTAGAACAATAATATGTTTTCTCCTGAAAGGGAATGATTATCCCCCATGTTTCGGGTGATAGTATATATTCTTGTTAAATCAAAGTATAAAATAGAAAATGGGTGGATAATTCAAGGTTACATATAAATTTTACAAGGGAAATTTTAATTCACTATCTACAATTGAAGAACAAGAAATATAACTTAATTGTTGAAAGAATCATCAAAATATAAACTTTTAATATCAAATTATTGTGTCAAAAAATTAAATAAAGCAAGATTCTAGGCTTGCTATATTACGATTATCAATATACATCATTAATTGCATCATAATCATGATCATTTTAGAAAATAGTAATGATTATTTAAAAAATTATAAAGATGCAACAATGTTGTTAGGTAAAGTAAAGCTTCAAATATCAAAACATAAGAAAGGGTTAGATGAAAGAAGGAAAACAAGCCATTGAATCCTTGAAGCCTTATATTGAATAAAGTAACAATTTTGGATCAAAATAGCTTGCTTTCAGCCAATGCTCACATAATATGAGACCAAGAAAGTACCATTTTCAATGGAGAAGAGATAAAATACTAGAATTGACAAACCCTATTAAGCTGGCAGCCATGCAAAATGGATTTGTGTTATTTTCTTTTTGAAAACCTAAGGATCTTATGCATGTCATTCTTTAGGGACCATGGTTTTATGGGAGAATATGCCTAGCACTTAAGAAATGGGATCTCTTTTTTTTTAATAAGATAAAAAATAAGAGGTTTTGAAAGGATCCTCGAACCTTATTACAAGTAAGCTAAATCAAGAAAAATAATAGAGTGAAAAAACCAACATTTAAACCAATGAAAAGACAGGGTCTATCCCAAAGAGTGGTCTTAGCACTTAAAGTTATAGAGTAAACCCTTTAGAAAGGGCCAAGCAACCTTGAATCCCACAAGAAAGTAAAAGGTATTCAATCCTCATAATTATCATTTTTAACCATATAGTAATTCACCATCTAAGATACTTATTTAGAAAAATTAGAAACCATATTGATTGATATGGTCAAAGAATCAAGAAGATCATTAGTAACTTTGTCTACCTAGTCAAGATTCTTCATTAGATCCTAGTTCTTACATGTAAATATATCCTTAGTTGAATAGGGTAGAAGAAAAAAATGAGCCAAGGCATCTATACCATTTAGGCACATACATAATATATTGCCTCCCAAGAGCACAACTAAAAATAAAGTACTTGACTAAGAGCCACCTCATCCCAGGGTACCAAAAACCACAAATATCGATCAAGCTAGATGAGAACTCCAAGTCAAACTCTACAATACTAAGAAGAAAAAAATAAGAGTCACTAGGCTTGACATCCTTGGGTAATGATAACCACTTCCATAAACCATAGAGAATCAGGGTAGCATGGACAAGAGGTAATAGCCAACTTAAGATTAGAGTTTGAAAGAACTGCCAAAAAATATAATTCAAAAATTTTTACCAAGAGACCAAATATTGGGTTTAAAGAACTTTAGTACTCAGAAAATACTCTCTTATAGCAAATAGAATCAGATCCAAGGGAAAGAAATTCCTTCAAATGGCCAAGTTTTCTTTATGTACACCAATATTGGTAACAAAATCGATAGCTCTATTCCCTTCCCTAAAGATATGTTTACACTGTACACTTTCAAGGGAGTTAAGAATTCTTCTAGCTTCATCCATCATGTTGCTAATTTTCCATCTAGTGGGACCGGTTCCTTTGATTGTGTTAATTAAGTTTAAGGAATCACCCTCAATAATGATCTTCTTCAAACCTAGGGATTCAACAATTGTCATACCTTGAAACAAGGCCTTGGTCTAAGTGAAATAGATGGATTGGAAATCAATATTCTTAGTAGAAGCCATGATGATTTTTTCTTTACTGTCTCTAATAATTCCACCAACTCCTGCCAACCCAATATTTCCTTTTTAGGCTCCCTAAAAATTTAATTTTACCCATCCCATAGGTTGTGGGACCCATTTAGTTTACAATAGGCTTTAATAAGCTTAATTAGATCCATGATCCATTCTAATAAGACTTAACTTAAATGCTAGTCTTGCTTCAGTGGAGCTCTCTTTTCAAGAAGAGAAATAGAGATAGGAGATTTTCTCAATTAGGAAATCCATAATATTGATTCCCTCAAAATGAAAGTCTCTAGAGAAATTATTAAATACCCTATTGTTCCTCTCCCTCCAAACACCCCATAGGTAGTATGGGAAGCTTAATTTCCAAAGAGTGCATAATCTAGGGCTAAAAAATGGTGGAAAGGACCACTTATTAAAAATATATATCAACATCTAAGGAAGGACCCAACATATTTCCAAAGACTTAAGAGAAAATTAAACACTAAAAGAGAAAAGAGGTGGTTCAAGAAGATATTTGGGTAGTTTATTCATGTTGGCCATAGAGGTAACATCTGTTGAGGATGATCAATCCTCTTTTTTCAAATTTTCAACTATAAGGATTTTATTTTGAAGAACCAGCCAATATAAAAATTTAACATTTGGGTTCAAATATTTATTCCATATTTGCTTACTAGGTAACCCCACAAAATTCTCAACCTCAAGATGGTACATAGACCTCACAGAAAAATTAGCTTTTTTCTCTTCTAGCCATATAAGAGAGTCTTCACAGTTGACCTATCTTATAATTTGATTTCTCAATTTAATG
This sequence comes from Wollemia nobilis, assembly GCA_028583015.1. Lineage (NCBI taxonomy): Eukaryota > Viridiplantae > Streptophyta > Pinopsida > Araucariales > Araucariaceae > Wollemia > Wollemia nobilis. The sequence goes on from JAQPPZ010016925.1 coordinate 10,287,941, forward strand.
GACAAGAGTTTTAGACTATATTCTTCCCCTTGAGCCATATCAAAAGTCTAAAGATCCTTCCATTTCTTTCTTCCTCCCACTTTTTCAATATAATCAATAAATTTATTCCTCCATCTTTGAGAATTCTTGGGTCCCAAAAAGGAAAAGGAGGAATTATACAACAATGGAGTGTCTTAAATCTATGGGTCTTCCTAGAAACTAATATTTACTTATTATTAAGGCTCCATTTAATCCCTTTTTTTAGGATATTTATCTTTTTACCCTTTCAAATAAGTCATGAGTACGACCTTGTTTGGGTAAGGATTTCAAGTTTGCCACTTGATTTTTGGGATAAATATTTTGGAAGGAATTTCCAGGGCCATCGGATCCCCCATAGTGATGGATTCAAATACAAAGAAAAAACTAGGTTGACTCATGCAAAATTTTATGTGAATTTTAACCTAGACAAGCTGCTTATATCATGTATAAGGCTAATCTCATATTTGAGGTCGTGGGACTAGAAGATCGAATATGAAAATCCTCCTACTTCATGCTACTTATGCAAGAATTTTTTCCAAGTGGGTAAATCATACCCTGAAGTAAGGGACTCTATGAAAGTCTAAAAAAAGAAGGCTACTTATCCCCAATCAAAATATCAAGATCGAAAGTCCAAGAAATTCCAAATGGATAAAGGGGAGAGTTCTAGCTATGATACCCATAAGAATACGTTTAAAGTGCTATAAGTAGATACAAATACCAAGGAGGTACCTATTAAGGAGAAGCAAATAGATTCTCATCCAATTTTAAAGAGTAATACTCAATAGGATATCCAACAAATGATATACTGGTTATCCAAATAAAGGAGCATCTAGCAGAGGGTAATTAGGATCAAGGTATAGAAGACATCTATTATTCTAGAGAGGAATCAATGGTTTTTGAAGGTTTGAATCTTTTTGAGTATAAGAAACTTTACTAGAAAATAAAATATGAGGAGGTTCAATAGACCGATAGGGTGGAAGACCTTTTAGGGGGTAAGTTGATTTTAGCTCATAGTTTTGAGCATGAACTAGAGTTAGTTATTGATATCCAAATATTAGGCAAGAAGATTCTTCTATGAGAGGAAGCACTTCATCATAATGACAAAGCTACATAAGTAGTAATTATAAAGGAAACTCCTTCAATGAGAAACATGTAACATTCAAGGAAGAATTTTGACCTAGGCAATGAAACCAAGTTGAGGAGACCTTCACAAGCTAAGGTAAGAGCAAAGAAAAATTTAAAGGATATTGCCAATGACACTTAAAAGTTCTAAATTGAAATGGAATCCACAACTCCAATTATAGTAGTAAATGAATATTATATGCTACAACGTTCGAGATATGATTACCCTAGGTATCATAAAGCCATTAAAAGCTTAAGAAAAATGAATAATCCTAATATTTTGCTTCTTCAAGAGATGAAGATAGATTCAAATAATATTTTGAGTACCAAAAATAATGTGTGGATAAAGGTAAAAATTGCATCTAGTACAATTGATTGAACTTTAGGGGTGTTTGGACTCTTTAGGATCCAACTAGAGTGGAAGGCTCTTGTATCCACCAGTTAGATAGGTATGTTTTAGTTGTATCCACTAATATCTATACCCCCAACTCTGTTATGGGAAGAATAAGGTTATGGAGGGACCTCATAGAGTTGCATAAATCCTTCACCTTCCCATGGGTGGTGGATGGGGACTTTAACTCTCCCCTTTTACCCAATGATATGAAAGGGGGTAATCAGTGTTTTAATGCTGGGATGGAAGAACTTACAGATTTTATCTTAGATATTGGTTTGATTTGAATTGATCTAAAGGGAAGTAAATATACATGGTTGAATAATAAAATTTAGGAAAGGGTTATATAGATAAGGTTTGACAAGTTTTTGGACTCTTTAGAGTGGTTTGCTAAGTTTAACAACTTTGTTCTTTCTTCCCTCCCTAAGATTACCTCTGACTACAATCCTTTGAGATTGGATATTGTCCTTGAATCTAAATAACTAAATAGAAAATCCTTTTATATTTGAACTAATGTGATTGCACCACCTCCAATTGAAGGAGAAATTAAATGAATGGTGGAGTGGTGATGTTAGTGGGACCAAAATATTTATTGTGGAAAAAAATGAAAACTTCTAAAAATGAATTTGATATTGTGGAACAAAGAGGTGTTTGGCAATATTTTCAAGTAGAAAAAATATCTTTGGGAATAGATCCAAGACTTGGAGTCAATTATACAAACTCGTTAGATATCTATTCTCCTTGATGATAAGGAAAAGTCTCTTCTCAGTGATTACCATAGTGTGCTAGAAAAGGAAGAGGTTTTCTAGAGGTAAAAGTCCAAATCACTTTGGCTAAGGGAGGGAGACCATAACACTAGGTTCTTCCACTTATCCACTCTCAAACACAATATTTTGAATAAAATCAATGAGATAAAGTTGGAATATGGTTTGGTGATTTGGAAAGAGGACAAAATTAAAAATGTAGCCATTACATTTTTTAGTGACTTAGTAAATGTTAATTCATATGAAAATGAGAATTTATTTCATTCCATTCTTTCAATAATCCCTAGGGTAGTTTCTATTAAATTGAATGAGTACTCAATTCAACCCTTCATTGATGATGAAATCAAAGAAGTAGTGTTTGGTATGCAGAGGGACAAAGCTCTAGCTCTAGACCCTAATAGTTTTACCTTAGGTTTTATCAAGAGTGTTGGTGCATAGTTCAATAAGATATAGGGGGCACTCTTTGAGAGTTCCAAGCTCCTAATGTTTTACTATATGAATGAAACTCTACTTTTTAGTCCTAATTACCAAAAATAAAGGAGACAACATGTTCAAGTATATTAGACTGATCAGCCTTTGCAACATCATATATAAATTCTTACCAAAGTCATAGCTAACATATTGAATATTCTTCTTCCCAAGTTTATTTCTCACAGTCAATAGGTTTTATGGATAAGAGGAAGATTGTGGATGGTGTTAAATCCATTCATGAAATGTTGTACTTTATGAACCAAAGAGGATCAACATTTATGATTTTAAAATTGGATATGAACAAGACCCAAAATAGGGTGTCTTGGAGATTTCTGGACAAGGTTTCAGAAAGCTTTGGTTTTAGGTCAATTTGGAGGATATGGGTCTCTCAATGTATATCTTATTTTATCTTTTTAGTGTTAGTAAATGGCCAAACATCGATATTTCTTCCCAACCAGATAGGATTAAGATAGGGATACCCTCTATCCCATTAATTATTCATATTAATGGCTAATATGCTTGGTAGGGCTATGTATTCATCTAGAAGGAAGGGCCAGATATAAGGGATCAAACCAGCTACTTTAGTTAAACTGATTACTCATCATCATTTTGTGGATGATACTCTTATTCTTTGGGAGGTTGCTATTAACGAAGCTAATAATATAAATAAGGTGTTATAGGATTATGAAAAATATTTAGGTCAATGCATCAATTTTAACAAAAGCAAGCTATTCTTTGTTAACACTCCAACCCTTAGATAGGTCAAAATATCTAGAATTTTTGATTGTGATATTGTTGATTTCCTCTCAACCTATCTAATATTACTCATGTTTAAAGGAATATTTAAATATGTGCTTTGGAATACTATGATAGAAAAATTTCAATGTAAGTTAATGGGGTGGAAGGGGATTTTTTGTCCTAGGTAGGTAAAGTGCAACTCTTGCAATCTACTCTTCAATATTTACTATTTTATATTCATTCAATGCTAAAAATAACTATAAAAATACATATGTTATTGTAGAATATCCAAGGATATTTTTATGGCTTGGAATAAATTGTGCAATCCTAAGAGAGGAGGGTTGGGAATAAAGTGAATTTAGCAATTTAATGAATCTCTATTGTCTAATATTGGCTAGAGAATAATCAAAGAAGGCAAAAATACTTTGGTCAAAGTCATTAGGGCCAAGTACTTAGATTCTTCTTGGATGCTCTTAGATGAGCTAGCTTATTGGTATAAGTTACAATTGATTATTTTTACCTAGCTTATAATATAAAAATAATATTTATTTGCACACACAATTGGTCCTCAAGAAATTTGAAACCACTAGGACTACCTTAGCATCATACGAATTTGTGATATGAATAGATGAGTTTGTTTGAGATCACTAGGATTTTTGAGTATTTATAAAAAAACTCTAGATCCTTTATCCCAAAGGCAAAAAAATTTATACGTAAGCTTCCATTCCATACCACCATTGCATAGTCGCATATATCATAGTCCATTTCATCCTATAAAATGTGGTCAAACTAGTAGTATTGTATTGGTGCCCCTAATTAAGCAATAAATGCAAATTTTGATAAACAATGGTCCATAACCTCTTTGAATGAAAATTAATAATGCAACATCATACATTCACTTGCATACATCACCACAAATTTCATAAATTCATTTCATCACATGCATATCAAAATTCAAAATTAAAAAAAAAAAACTCGAAAGGAACCAAAATCCTTTGGTCACATTAAATTCAAAAGACTCCAAAGTAATATAATCCCTTTGTTCAATTCAATTTAAAAAGGATCCAAAGTAACCAAACTCCTTTTCTCAATTCCATCCAAAATTCTCCAAAGGAACCTAAGTGCTTTGGTAATTTTCAATTCAAAAGGCTCCAAAGGAACCAGAATTCCTTTGGTCATTTTCAATCCAAAATGATCCAAATATGTCTAATCCCTTTGGTCAATTTCAAAAGGCACCTACACATTTGGTCAAATTAATCCAAAAATCTCCAAAGGTACCCCAATTCCTTTGGTCAAATTCAATATCAACAAGGCTTTCGAAATAATCTAAGTGTTATAATTTCAACTCCCTAAGAAAGCCATTAGTTGGACTACTCCATGGGATAGAGAAATGTATTTCATTATTCAAATAAGCCTTAAGTGATCCTTGTATCTAGTGAATTACTCTAGTCCCCTAGCGGTTGTAGTGATTGGCTATCCATACAATCCGATAGGAGGAGTAGATTACCATAAGGACAATCATTATTAACACAATTCAAAAAGCCCCAATAGAACTTACCCCTTTGGTCAAATCAATCCAAAATTATCCAAAGATACCAAAATTCCTTTGGTTAAAACAACCAATAAGTAAACATAAAAACCACAAAATCAATATAAAACCACAAAAAAACCTAAAAACCATCAAATCAAAAATCTCGAGTGAACTTCGTATCTAGTGATATACTCTAGTCACTTAGAGGTTGTAGTGATTGGATATCCATGGAATATGGTACCATAAGGTCACTCACAAAAAAAAAAGCAAAAGCAAAAAGCTCCAAAGGTATCTCAATTCCTTTGGTCAAAAACAAATTCTGCAGTCTCCTGAAAGAATAGAAGTGCTTTCATCTCAACTCCCTAAGAAGGCCATGCAACTGGAATGCTCCAAGGGATAAGGGGGTACATTTCCTTCTTCCACTTAGCCTTAAGTGATTCTTGTATACATTAACTTATCCTATATACCTAGTGATTGTAGTGACTAATTATCTATGCATCTGGGTCAGATGGGTAGGTTACCATAATATCCTTGAACAATGATTCACCTTGAGAAAGAATAAAATTGTTATAATCTCAATTTCCTAAGAAGGCCATGCATTTGGATTTCTTTAAGGGATAGAGGTGTATAATTACCAATAATGGTCGAAATCATAGTTGTAATAGGATTTTTCCCCTTCCACATTTACAAAAGTCCTAACAACACCCTAAAAAATTTATCTTGATCAAGTGACTCATCATTTTCATCACTTTCCATATCATCATCAACTCGTCGCTTAAGAAGGTATTCATACATCATATAATTCATAATTAAATTCAATACTCAAAACACTCAATATTTTAAATAGTGTTTGTTCAAGAATCATTACCAAATACTATCATTCACCTTTTTTGCTAGGGCAGATAACAAGCAAAAATATCTATCAATTAAACACTTGGTATGCCTAAAGTCTAAAGTATAGACCACTCCCTATACATATACCTACGGATGAAAGTTAGTAAGTGCAGGTAGACCTAAAGACCAAACTATAGACCTCTCCCTATACATCTATCTAAGGCTAAAAACTTTACCAAAATCAAATACCATTACTGTGTCAAAAGTATTGATTCAATAATATGTAAATTTTTCATGATTGGGGTAACCCACATTGACTTGTATTTGTGACCATATTACACAACCCCATTTCAAATGCAAATGGCTTCAAAAATCCCCCAAAATCAACACAAATACATTCAAATCATCATCTCACATTATCATCATCTCAAGTGAACCTTGTATCTAGTGATTTACTCTAGACACCTGGAAGTTGCAGGGATTTATTATCAATGCAATAAGCTAGGATGGGTAAATTACCATAAGGAAACTTATTTAAACTCATTTCATATCATCAAATTTGAAATCAAATCATTTTGGACCCTAAGTATTATAGTATGGTTGTGTTCAACCTAATTTACAGAAGGTTATTATCAAGCCCTCTCCATTGGGCTACAAAAGTGAAAACCATTCAATCACAATTTGGTAATAATTTCTGACATCACTACAAATGAAGAGCTCCTAGAGTTCCTAGTTCTTAATGTCATAACATTTCATAGGAATTTTTATAGTCACATTGGCACCCAAAATTCCAAAGTGGTTGGTTATTTTACCATGATATTTTGCACATCATTGAAACCAAAGTCAAATTTATGAAAACATAAACCATCCCAAACTTGGGTCATCAAGTTGATCTTAAACATCACACATTTGCATACATTGTATCCACCTCTTTTCATCATCCATATTTGGTCAATTGTCTTGTGGGTTTCATTCTTTACCCATTCGCCAATTGAGGGGGTAAGCTAAAATTAAAATTTTCAAGTCATTCATTCTTTTGCATCAAGAAGATATGAGTCCATTTCTCCATCCAATAAATCCAGGTGTCTCTTGTTTTTGCACCGCATTGCATTTTATGCAACATGGTACAAAAATTGGCATCTGTAGACACCAAAATCTAGTCATTTGTATTTCACCACATAATTTTACATAATACAATATATACCTATGTCTAAACTTAGGTATATCAATTATTGTACATTTCACCCACATTGCACATCATAATTCTGCATAATAATATATGCCTAAGTCTAAACTTAGGCATATAATTCCTACACATTATTCATTCACATTGCACATTCCAATTCTACATAATAAAATAATATACCTAAGTCTAAACTTAGGTGTATTTTCTTGCACATTAATTTATATTTTCTAGATTTATTAAATCTAGAAAATCTACATAAGATACCTTGTCTCCCCACTTGACACATGTCCTAGCCACCACTACCCCTACCCATTTTCCACATCTCAGAATATTCACTCCACTTACACGTATCCCTTGTCACATCTCACACCTCACTCCACTTGAACCTACCCACTTGCCACATCTCCTCAATTAAGTGAGACACTTCTAGTGACTCACTATAATTTCCTAGGATAGGTGGTTTCCGAGTCTTTACAACTTGGTAGCCCTATCTTGCCACCTATCCTTCCCTCTAAAACCCTCAAAGTTCTATAAAGGCATCATCACTTCGCTAAGAAAGAGGAGGGATGGAATTCTAATGTTATGCTGCCCGAATTGTGACTCATGTATGCAATACTTATTTTCTATTTCTATTTACATTAGTCATTTTATCATATTCATTGTGATAGGTGCTACTAAACCTTTTCTCTTTGCATGTGTGTAGGTTCCAAATTCAACAAGCTCAAATATAGCATGGTGGTCATGATAAACCCACCTCCAACATTGATTGTAGTATGAAGAAGAATAAAAAACCATTGTTTATTGTAAAATGAGATCATTGCATTATACGAAATATAATGCAATAATTTATTTAAAGTGCAATGGTGTTTATTTTTTATGTTACACCTACTCACCTCAATACTAGCTTGGTTGCCCATTAATTATCTACTAGTGTTTTCTAAAAATAAAACAAATTTTTTTTAACAACACTCATTAATTATTTTTATTCATTATAACCACTTTTGAAGTACAATAATTACACTTCCAACCATGTACTCTCACATTCTTCATGGATGTACTGAATGTTACTGTCATTTGTGTTTTTATCTTGTGTAGTTTTAGGTCCTATGAAATATGTTTCTCTAGAGATATTGGCATATTTTTCCTCGTATGCTTTAGTATATTTGATCCCTTTTGGAGGTGATTTGAGAACCACATACCAGTTTTTATCAAGTGGATCATTTACATAAAAGACGTTTGGCTTGCGATGCTAGGATAAATGGATCATATTTTAGTGTATCCTAACCAATAAATATGTCCATGTTGACCAGTGTGAAGCCCATTTCATCCTTTATACATTCATTCCTTGTATCAAGAACATTCACCTAGTTACATTTGAATAGAAGGTATCAAAATACCTAGCAATCCAACAAGATTATTTTCCTAATAACACCATAATATGTGATTGTTTGAAGCATCAAGCGTGCTCTACACAAAGTTGTAGCATCGACACACACACCATTATTTTGAGGTGTTATTTATTACTCTTTGTCTTTGATACAAAATCTATAACCATGAATCAAATAACCTAAATGTTTAGTTACAACTTTCCTTAGGCCACATTCCAACCATCTTATTGTATTGGATTTGTTGTCATTATGTTGCATTCCATCTCCATGAAACTGAAAAAATAAGAATAGTTTAAAGATAATTACAGAACATCACATGACATTCAATACATGACGATTAGCATAAATGTCAAAGATCATATTCAAGACAACAGATAATAACCTGATATCATATCCAAGTGATGAATGTCTGATTATGGATTTTTTGCAACACCTCTTCATATCTTGATACACTAGGATTATATTCCTTAATACTATTTAGGTGCTTCCTTATTTGGGAAAAATTTTGTCAAGCTTAGTTTAATCTAATTAATATTCATCCATATATAATAGCAAAAAATAAACATCTACTTACTCTACCCAATGTTGATCTTCATTCATGTTAAGAGGATGCATCGATGGGCTTGCTCATGAGAAGTTTCATCCAAATAAAAGTCTTAACCACTATATAAAGACATCTCATTGATTATATTTTTTCATACTCATACCTTCATACCTCATTGTGACCAAGGTGATCACCAAATTATTTCATACCTCTCATGTAGTTCACACAAAATGAAATAGATTCCTCAACAAGATAATGTTCGATAGAAAGGAAACAAAAAAAATTGATTAGATGAGACACTACAAAAATTAGAAAAAATGGTGGTTTATGAAAATTATGAACACATACAAACCTCTTGAAAGGGTACATCCACCGATATTGTACAGGTCCACATAGACATACCTCCTGCACCAAGTGAACAATTAGGTGCACCATGATATCAAAATATGAAGGAGGAAAGTACTTTTTGATAAAACATAACATCTTCATGACCTCTACTGATAATTTATCTATTTTTATGGGATCCACCACATTAGCACATATATCCTTATATAACATGCACAACCAATAAATGGTTTGTTGCATTGGCTTATCAAGAAAATATCGTAGCACTACCGAAAGAAGTTGTTGTATGAGAATATGATAGTAATGTAATTTCAGACCCTGGATCTTAAGTTATTTCATAGAGATATGTTTTATAATATTCAAACTATATCCATCCAGTACTTTCATATTTTATAGTGTATGACAAAACCTTTATTTCTCAACCTTCGATAGATTGTAGGGTGTTGGTGGAAGATATGTCTTGTTTCTATCCATTACTAGTCATAATGTGTTCTTGATATCCATATTTTTTAAATCCTCATAGGAGTTTTTGCCATCCCTTGACTTTTCATCAATACCTAGTAGTGTTCCAAATAGGCTTTCACATATTTTTTTCTCCACATTCATCACATCCAAATTGTGATGAACTAGAAGATGTTGTTCATAGATAGCAACATCAAATAGAAATTACTCGACATAACAATAGATATAGAAATAAATTTACATGTCATACATCCCAATATAACAGATTGAAGAATATAGATTTATTCTTCCATATTTCTATAGGAACAAACATGTTATCCTCATTCATTTCATGTTTCCTTTTATTTGAGTTGCTCTTTCCCTAATTTGGTGGAATTCCCTATATTACTTTTAGTATTTATATCCCATTTAAAGGTTTGGATGGTTTATCAAGATCTTGTTTTCCACTAAAATATATCCTGTAATGATGAAATAAATAATCTAGAGGAAGGAATATCTTGTGGACCATATAAGGGATATTTCTATTTCATTTAAGATATTCTGCATAGATGTTATCCCCGCATATTAGACATGCTATATTTCCCTTTGTCATACATCCTGACAGGTTTCCATAAGTAGGAAATTCATGGATGACCCACATCATTATTGCTCTCATATTGAACATAACATTGGAAAATACATCATATATTTTTTCTCTTTTATTCCATATTTCATGCAAGTCATCAACCAATGGTTGTAGATAAACATCAATATCATTACTTGGTTTTTTGAATCTAGGTATTAACAAGGTGAGAATTGAATGTTTTCTCTTCATCCACATCTATGGTGGGAGGTTTTAAGTGACCAAAACAATGAGCTGACAACTATAAGCAGTACTAAAGTTAGAAAAAAATGTTGAACCCATCAGTTTCCATTGTAATTCGTACATTGTGTAGATCATCAACAAAATATTTTCACTAACATATATAGTTTTTCATGTTGGGTATTTGAATAGATATTGCATATTTCCATATAAAATCCTATGCTAGTAATACCACCTCATATTCTTTGTAACCTTTGTAGAGCTACGGGAAGAAACCAACTCGCTTTAGTCGTGTCTAACAATTTTGAAAGAAATAAACATAACAAAGCTAATGATATAATAAAATCTCTTACCTATACATTCTCTTCAACCTCGATATAATAAATAAATACCTCAAAACCTTTGTAGGAATATTAATGCATACCTTTTGTGAATGAGGGTAAAATTTTCATCGAGATGCACCACATGTTGGGCAAGCTTACTTCTTTTCATGATATTTTCAATATAAAATACAATCATTGATGCATACATGTATAATTACATAATGTAATACAAATGGCCTCATCATTTTATTTATCTCATATGTGGACTATGGAATTGTATTATAAATGGGGAGCATATCTTTCAGTAACTCTAGTAAGTTGCCAAAGCTATTATTTGACCAACCATGTTTTACTTTGAGATTATACAATTTAGTGATTGTCGATAGCTTTGTGTACTTTGTACAGCCTGGGTAAAATGGTCATTTGGCATCTTCAACTAAGCTATAATATTCATCAGTAGAAACTACTCCATAAGATGATTGAACCTCAACATCATTATCTTGTAGTTCTTATCCACTCTCTGAGCAATTGATATTGAAAAGTTTGTATGTGTTATTGATTATTGCAATGATGTCATATTGTACATATTCATTAATTAGACCCTCATCAGTGGTAGAGCACATTTTTTATGCATATTTTTCAAAACTAGAGGATTATTCTTTGTGCAAAATAAACTTGACATATATCTTATCAATCTAGTGCCAAATCAGGTGGTCATGAACCTTCAAAAAACTAAGAGTTTCCATATTTGAGCACTTTTACATGGACATCGAGTTATTTCAAGGTCTATTTTTTTCTTGTGAAATATAGGAATTGGTGAACCCCACAATAATAATCCTCACTATTTCTACAAACAGAACCTCTAAAAAATAATAAATTATAGTTATACGAGTAGATATGATTGAAAGCACACCTTTTTTTAGTTAATGGAGATAACATAGTTGAAATACCCATTTTCTCCTAGCCAATCTTTGTTTGTGATACTTGATGGAAGATCTTCTTATGCCTGGTATCTTCCACTAGTTGCTACAATACACCATAGTCGATGACAAAACCACAATCAATTCTAATATACCTAGGTCAACCACTATTGAACAACACTATCAAATTTTAAGTACTTACTAGCATGTGATACCTCTATCATTGAATCTTGATTTATTGTGATAGCCTCAACTACTTCTTATGCCTTTCTTCAATTTGTAACCAAATTGAATGGGCCAATATTTAAAGCTAGTGGTAGGATGCAAATGTGGCTTTGTCATTTCTATAATAAAACATTTAAATGGAGCTATTCAAGAGTAAAGCAACAAGTTGTATCATTATAGATAAAATGGAGCTATTCTATAATAGATTTGGTGTGATTATGTTAGATAGTAGCTCTAGAACCTTGATTTTTTTACAATGGTTTATATGGGATTGAAATGGGCCCCACCAAATTACATCATGACCACATAGTCATATTACAACAACTTGGCAATTATGCATGTATTGCTTGGTAAGATTAGAACCTCGCTCTCCTCCATGAAATTTGAGGAATCTAACTAGTTTAACTAATGCCATTTGATATAGAACCTCAAGTTATGGACTCCAAAGTATTTAATTTAAATAAATAACCATAATAAAATTTTATCATTTGCAATGAGAAAATCAATAGGTACTTTAGATTTGTGAATTTTTAAATGTTTTTATTTTGATTATATATTTAAAATAATTTTTCTTTATATTTAAAAACATAAAAAAATAAAAGAATAAAAAATAAATAGCAGAGTTGATCAGCTAGCTAAGAATGCTTTCCACATAAATGATAATAATGTAGCTCTTTATGACACTGAATGAACATTTTAAACATTATTTGTAGGATCTTTTTGCCTCTCTTTAGGTAGGTAGTTTTAATAGGTAAGTGAAAAAATTCCTTGTAGAGTGCCTATAAATAGTGATTCAGGTATAATAATATAATTCTAAAATTGGAATAGTGTAATTATTTTCCTAACATGCCCTTTGATCAGGGGAAGCCATCTATTCAAAATTGATAGTAGCTACTGGTCAATCAAATTCAAAGGTTTGTTGCAGTTACAATGATCTTATAGACTTAGTGGGGTATCATATGTTAAGTTTCATATTTATAGATCTTCTCTAGATATCATCCCCATCATGTCATATTCATTATTAGAAATCAACATTCCTCTTTGATCGCCTAGGCAATGCAACTAGTGAAAATTTGGTGTTGTAATTTTTTGGTGATAAACTCTTGTTGGACATAGCCTTACAAAAGTGGTTGAGGTCCCACATGGATTACATGGTATTACTCCTATTTGGATGTTAGTACATAATGCTCTCCCAATAGGAATATGGACTCAATAATTGATTGTCTTATTGTCATGGCTCCACTATAGCATTATGGTAAGCAAGGTAGTTGTAAAGATGGCACGGCATAATAAATCCATCTATGGATCCCTAGTAATCAACACAACCAATTTTTGGTATTGTAACCCGTGTGGTTGTGGGACCTTGGGGAGAAGCTTGTATTGAATCTTAAAGGATGTTCTAAAAACATATATAAAATAAAAAAATTATTTTTCCTTTAGAAAAAAAGTATAATTTTGGATGGATCATTGGATAATTAAGGATATAGACATGGGATTTAAAACTAATAATTATTTCCATTATGGTGAGTCACATGAAATGTATAATTTGGGAGAAAGGATTACTTATTTTGTTTCTTCTCCTAAGAAGAAATATTTTGTTGTTATGGTTGCACAAATAGATAAAGAAAGAGGAATAAAAAGAGGCCCAAGAGAGTAGGCATATTAAAGAATAAAAATAGATGTAGGAGAAGAGAGAAATAGATTCTAGATATGATCGATTCAAAGAAAAAAAAATGAAGGAATTAGAGAATTTCAAAATAATTTTTTATAATCTACTTTGATAAGAATTTCAAACAAGATTTCAAGGCTCATTTCATTGTGGAAGAGAACATAATTGGAGATTTTATTTTTCAAAGCTCATTTTATTTCATTAATATATGTGTATGTTTGCGTGTACATGGTATGAAGATTTAATTTTTCCAAAAACAACACACACACTAGAATGAATTTATATCCTGATATGAATAAGTATAAAATGTACCTAGACCTATGATATTTCATTTCCCTCCTTTGATGTACCAACTCACAATGTTAATGGTTGTTAGCCTTTAGAGAAAAATTTTAATTGGTTTCAATTAATAGGTCAGGATTTGAGGATCATGTTTAAGCTACAAGCATGTGCTGATTCAATTGCATTTTCATCATCTTGACAGTTAAGCAAACAAATGTGTAAGCCTAGATTTTCACATTGAGAGACCTCATTTTAAACCACTTTTTACCCATAACTTTATGAGATCTAACCTTATTATCAACTCTCATTTTTTTTACTAAAGTGGCACTATGCAAATACCTAGCTTGGGATTTCTTATTAAAATTTGTAACTTGAATTTGTACTAGGGAGTTACTATTACATAAAAGGCTCAACTTTAGATTTTAATTGGGGTCCTACTTAAGTGCTCTTCACTATGTTTATTAAAAAAATTAATTTAACATTAATTTTAAGGAATTATTATTATTATTTAAATTTAAATGGTATCATAACACAAATCCAATTTAAATGGTACCAAAATTCCTCTTCTAAATATAATATTTACTAGGTCCGAGGTGTAGACCAATTGGTTCATCCAAACCCCATAAGGGGGTCGGAGGTCCAAGGTTCAAATCGTGGGCCTCATCGGACTGAACGCTTGTCCCTTTCCCGGTGCTTTCAACGGCGTAAAAGGTTTAAAATGATTGTGGCATGGTGGTTATAGGGGTGGACTGCACGAAGATCTGTGTGGCGGCTTCTGGAGCGGACAGCGCAGAATACTGTGGTGGCCATAAAAAGTTGGATAGCCTACCCGTATTCATGGCGGCTACCGATTCCACCATGTAAATTCAAAAAAATATATATAATCTTTACTATTAGAAAAAAAAATTCTTTATTGTTATTATATTTTTATTTTAACATATTTAACATTTTTCACAACACATTCTAGAATAGCCTAACCCCCCCACCCCTTCCCCAACCTAAATTGAAGATTCCTCATAATCACAACATAAGAATATAGAGATAGAGGTATATATTTACACTGAAATGCCTATGATACCTAAGAACAAATCTGCTCAAAATATGGGACATTGATAAGCTGGTTAAAACAAAGAGGCTTAACCCAGATGTTGTCACTTCTTATTAATAGGATTTTCCTAGGACCTATCCAAGAGTATGGATGATACTTTAAAATAAATATTTATGACTCATACAAAATATCCAATTGAAAAAAGTATTATACTTCTATAGAATTAGCCAATTTCAAGCTAGCACACATTCTTATTAGAGAAAAAATTGAAGCTAAAAAATACAATGTCAATGCTTGAAATTAAAGATCTCTGACCTACCCAAATTTCCAATCATAGAAGATTGACAACATTCCCTGAAGCTTAATGGAGACCATTGTCCTTCCAACAAATGAGTATAATTACAAGTAGGGTTACAGGTGTTACTGCACCCTCAACACAATATGGGCTCCTTGCAATTGGTTTGTGCATGACATATCTCTACTCAAACAAATGATAAGGGTTCACTACTAGCAAGGGTATCAAATAGAAGATGCACATGAATGAAAAGACACAAAAACTAAAATGAATAATGAAAATAATGTTTAACATGGTATTGCCTTAAAGAATCAAAGACATAGGGACCAGTGTATATAATAGCCAAAAAATACTATTCCAAATTTTGGTATTTAACAAAGACCAACAAGTTGATAGAATTTTTAGGTTTATCAGCTTTAATCTGCACATGCAATTTTTTTTGGGGTTACATAAGGGAATCTGCACATGGAATTATAGTAGCATTTTTTAAGGTAACTATTAGTTAAGAAGCATAATCCAAGGTGGAGGTTTAAAATTTTTGAGGCATCAACATATAACCCACAAGGACATCCAAGAGTATCTCTTGATCAGAATCTATGAATATTAGAAACCTATTTAAGGTCAAAAACTCATGATCAAACATCCTGCAACAAAATATCACCATGGATCTTCACAAACAAAAGGTCTACCAGCAACAACCTCACAACCCAAATCCCCTTGCTCATTTAAACAACACATTTTTGTTGGTACTTCAAAGTTAATCCAATAGAGTATTGTTGAGAAAGCAGAAACAAGACTCATTAGTTAGGATGTAAAAAAGTACTAAAGTCAATAAGTGAGCATTTTTTATGCAGCTAGGAAGCTTACCAGAGTTACCACACATGAAGAAATTAGAACCCTCTAGGTCATATTAGAATCATATTATCTTAGTGATAGGAGAAGAATTAAGAGTGATTTTGTCTAGGGGGTTAGGAACCAAGGTGTCTAAGTGATCAAATATTCTAAAATTAAACTATAAATATATTGGCAATGACCCTTGTCCAAACCCCTTAGGAAGAGGACCCCATGGGTGAAAGTGGAAACTAAAGAGATTCTTGCTAAAAACCGATGGGAGGAGAAAATAGTAACTGACATTCATGGGGTGAAATAATTAATAAGGGAAGGACCTTTAGCATGGTTTCATTTAGTATGGTGTCTGAGTGATCAAATATTCTGAAATTAAACTATAAATATATTGGTAATGACCCCTATCTGAACCCCTTTGAAAGAATACGCCCATGGGTGGAAGTGGCAACTAAAGAGATCCTTGCTAAAAATCAATGAGAGGAGAAAGTAGTAACTAACTTTTGTGGGGTGAAATAATTAATAAGGGAAGGACCTTTAGTATGGTTTTTTTGTTATCACTATAGAGCATCCCTTCATAGAAATTCCAGAGCCAGGTTGATGGTAGATGACCTGATAGAATCCCTTGGAATATGATGTCAAACTCATAGTTGAGAAACTCAGAATCGGTAAGGCAAAAGAGTCAAAAAACCTCAGGACTTGGAAAAAAATCAGGAAAACAAATCCCAAAGAAAATGTAAATTTTCATTGAAAAAAGAAAATTCATGCATATCACAATGAAGAAAGCTAAAAACATCCCCATCCCATGAGGACACATCTCGATATATGTGTACTCTTCAGGCTTGGGCTATTAATACTTTACTATATTCTTTATCTTGCATACCACATGGTATTTAAGTAGCCTTTGGATGTAGTCCTTCTATGTTTGGTGGTGAAAAGATGTTGTAATATTTAGATGGCATCAATGTTAGATGGCATGATCATTACACTCTTTGGAATTTACTATTAGATTGTGTAGAAGTTATTTTAATATTTGTATGTTGGATTTTTGATGATATATTCCCTCCTTCCTTGTATGAGGTGTTACTAAGGATTTTTGGTATTATGTGGTGTAGTTGTTACTAAGGATTGTTGTTATTAGGTAGCATAGGTGTTATTTCAAAATTGGATGATATATTCCATCCTGATGCATTCCTAAGAACTTGTTGGTGTTTTTATCCTTTGTGCCAAATGGCATATGATTCCTTTATTCACTGTGACAAGTGGTGGCTTCATCTCTTGCATGTACCCTAGCATTCAATATTCCTTTATTTTCTTATAATTTACTTGCCAAATCCTTGCAATTTTTTTGGTCTTCTCTTGCAATAGTTGTGTGCTTATTTATCTCCAATGTATGGTGGTGGCTCCTCTCCAATGAAGGTGGCTCCTATTTTGGTGGTGGCTCCTCTCAAATGAAGGTGGCTCCTATTTTGGTGGTGTTTCAATGCTTCTTTTCTTGGTGTATGTTCTGCTAGATATTCAGATCTCTTTCACGTGGATAACACCTTGATATTTACTTTATTTACCTTGCTACTTGCACCTTGTTCTTGTTGTACTTACTTTATACCTATCTTATTTATTTTAATATAGGTTTCTTGTTGTAGGTTTCTATCCACTGTGGGTGCTTCTTGCTTGGAATTATCGTGCCCTATTTGGTGTCTTTAGACACCTTGAATATGTTAAATTTAATCCCCTATTTGGATATTTCTCTTTCACTTTATGGATTCTTCTTTAAACTTGATAATACTACCACTAATAACTACAACTTTTGTGCCTCTTTGTTTCTTAAGACAATTCAACTCTTACCTTAATTTTGCTACTGTAGAAAAGATAAATATAGTGCGATTATAAACAAGAAATAAATATGTTATAAGCTTGGATAAAGTACCTTTATTGCACCAAAATTTCAAGACCTTTTTAGTCTCCTTACCTTCTTATCTTTATAAAATACTTATTATTTTAATATGGTGGAACTTCCTCTTTCTCTTGGTGGTTGTACTACTCCTTTGGTGGATTCTCTTCACCAATACTTGTTGCATCTTTGCCTATGTTTAATGGTATATTTTAACACTAATGATGTCTTGCTCTTGAGAACTATTCTTTATTACCTTGCTTAATACTTTTGCACTTTTTTAGCTCTCAAAAAATTGTATTAAGAACTATCTACTACTTCTTATTACTCCTTTTAAACAAATTTTAACACTAGCTTGTGTTGATGTATTTTGCAGGTTTCAAGATTATAATTCTACTACCTTACTTAACTTGAAAAACTTTAAACTTAAAATCCTTTTGCTACCTTTAATAAATTTAATATGGTGTTTTCAAGGAACTTAAATAATACTTGAATAAAAACTTTAATAACACCAATTTTCAAACCTTATTTTGGCCTTCTTTGTAGCAATATTTCTTGGTGATTTGGTTCACCTATTTGTTTTTTTGGATTTATGAACTTCATAGCTTCAACTCATTTATTCATTGTTGCTCTAATTTCATATATTTTGGCATTTATTTTTATTGTCTAAAAATATGATTTGTGGCTCCAATTCTCTTCCAACTTTGTTCACTCGGACTCTAAAATTTATAGCTATCAATGTTGCCTAATATGTTGCATTTAACTTCTGAAATTTGCAGAACCTTTCCCTGACCAAATTTTATCCAATCCTTATTTGATTTGTTGTCCTAGAATCCTTCAACTTCTACTATGAAAAACAGCAATCTTATATTCCAAAAATCAGCCTTCAAATCCTTTGTGGATGTCCTTAAATTTCTCTAATATGGTGGCCTCTTCTAGATCCTTTCTCCTCCAATATCCTTGGTGAATTTTGACTTCAAACTTGGCCTTTTTTCTGGCCTTATTCTCAAGAATCTGAATGTCTTGAGGTATTTTATAATCCTTTCCAAAATTTATAAAACTTATTGCCAAATCCTTTTTCCTTTTGGGATTTTTTTTATATGACAACAATTTTCCCAAATTCTTCTTTCTTAGGTGCTTCTCTTTGCTAGCACTCTTATTTCTTGAGATATCTTCAATTCTCCTCCAATGGCCACATCTACAACATTTTAGTAGGGATTCTCTAGACTTCTTCTTATTCTTATTTCAACCTTTCTTGAGACCTCTTCTCTTGGATATTTAATTTTTACAACTTCTAAAATCTTCAATAGGACTTTTCTAGTCCTCTATCCTCAATTTTCAATCTTTCAAATATAGAAGTTATTCAATAGGTCCTATTTCTTGGGTCTCCTCCTAGAGTTGCTTTCTTCTTTCTTTACTATGCAATATGCAGTCTTCAATCTTCTATAGAATCCTCCTCCTTGGACCTCCTTAACTCTAATCTTCAATATTCTATGGAACTCTTTTTTTCCTTGAGTCTCCTCTTCCTTCAATCTTCAATAAAGCTCCTTTGGAATTTTAATCTCTCTTCTCAATATTCAATATTTTATGGGGAGATCTCTTTCATGAGTCTCCTAAATATTTTATCATCAATCTGAAAATCCTACAATGGAACCATTTTCTTAGGCATCCAAAATATTTAGTCTTTAACTTGTTACTTCAAGTATTGGATAGATCCCAAAGACGATATTATTCCTAGATATTGTAGGAACCTTATCAACTTTATTTGAATCAATTTTTTCTACAAAAAAATATTAGGAACTACAATGGAAATTTTTTAAATCTATATATAATAAATATTCACTAGTTGATATATTATTCTAGTGGAATCAATATTGAATCCTAATAGTTACGAGTTTTTTTGCAACTCTATGGAAATACTCTATCCAAAATGCTATTTAGAATTTTTTAAGATGAATTCTTCCTACCTCCTCTCAATATCTCTTGTGGATCTCTCTATCTCCTATCAATATACCTTGTGCTCTAATACCACTGTTAGCTTTTGATGATATATATTTAAGGAAATGCAACCACAAGATCTAAAATGAGCAAGCACTGTCAACTATATGATAATGGCAATATAATATGCAGAAAAACTATATAAGAAAATTTTACAATAACTCAAAAAATAGCCATTAATAAAAGCTCCTAAAAATAGTACAATGCAAGATAATGGAGGCCTCAAACACTCCAAAATTCATGCATGATCTACATTGTATCTACCTTCTCTTCTCATCAATATTCTCTACTATTCTATATGCTTATCCTCTTACTATTCACTCTATCAAAAGCATATATATAGAGAGATATGTCCCTTGGAATTTCACCTACCTATGACTCTTTAACTTCCTATTCTATGACTCATGTACATGTGGACTACATGGACATTTACATCATCAAGTACTTTGCACATTCTAATTGTAGACACAAAAATTTAACCCACCAAAATGATTTAAATCTTCTTTAGATCCCTAGATAACCACCCAAACTTGCTAAGTGCAAATTTTTTATCTTTTTGCCTTTTCCCCTTGCCATTTTTCTCTAGCTTTACCATATGCATGCCCTGTATGGAGGGGGCATGAATTTGGCTTCTTATGGAATTTTCTCACTTAAACCCCTCACCCCGTCAACCCGTTTTGAGGTTGGTCTTCTCAAAAGTGAAATTTCACTTTCCCACCTATTTTTTCCTCCATAAAAAATTTATAATACTCGACCCCATAATAATTCTATCACAAATATTGACAATGAAAAATCATAATAGATAATCATGAGTGCTTCAAGACCTAGAACATAGTGCACCTTGAAAGGAATGTCATGAAAGATTTCTAAATAATAATATTAAATATAAAGGGCATTAACAAATGCACATATTCCTGGATAACAAACTCACAACAACATTAGAATTCACCAACCAAATATTGAAACAAGTATGTTGGTTGGAAAAATCAACTTGGATTAATAAATTCCACAAATTGGAATCTTAGATCCGAGAGCAATACTACACAACTACTTATGGCTCGATCTTCATAGTTCAAATCCCACCACTATTATTTCTTTTATTATAGACACATATATTGTATAGCCTTAGTAACTCACCTCTGTATAGACAACAATAGGGTTTTTCCTACCTAACTAGTCAAGTCAAAAAACATGGAACTTGTTATACTAAGCTTTATGTAGATCTTTTGTTTAGTGTTTTCCTTTTATCTACATGCAAATGGGGCATCTATAAACTTTGGCTTTCAATAATTCTACTAATGTAGACTACCCAAGCAAACTTTATGTCTTACAAAGAAGACACATATATAATTTTACTTTAAAAATAAATATTTATAAATATGCATATATTTCACTCTTCCCAAAAATATTAATTTGAAAGACTCATTGGATTTGATAAATTACACATATTTTACTCTAACAATAAATATGCATATACACTTTAATGTTGAATATTCATAATATATGCATACGATGAAAAATTGACTTACTGTCTAACTCATCCTTGCTTTAGAACTCTACTTTCAGTGCTTTGTCAAACTACAACAAGTCTAAATGGCAAAAATGAGATACAAGGTTTGAATCCCCAAATAGTTTCTCTATATCTAGATATAACTACTTTAATTTTCCTTCTCATATTAGTGTGATACCCTTGGCTTAGTGAACATTACATGCTACTAGCATCAATGAGTCCTCTTATATTCCTTCCAATGGAATTCAATAGCATTTTCCAGGGTGAGGGAGCTCAAGAATCCTGATAACTTATTGAATTTCCATGCATTACCAAGGACTCCAAAATCCCCACCAATATGATATTTAAATATAAATAATTTATTTCAATATATATAGATAGATAGATAGACATATAGACACACACACACACATATATATAAACAAAAATAAGTATTTAAAACTTCATTAATTAATATTATTACTAAATTTAATGTTAATAACAATTATTAACCTTAGTATTAATATACTAAAATTATTACTTGATAATATTTAATCAAAAAATTTCCTTACTTTTCAACCCAAAAACATCCTAAATATGCATAAAAAATATTTTTCCTTAAATAGAAGGCTTTATGATAACTACAATATTATCACCCACCTAAGAAGGATATTCTATGCATAGGGTAAGGGCTCTTTTAATTTTATAAAAACCTCCTTGCCCGATGATGCATTTTAATCAAACATATGCAAATGCATCTACATGAGGGTTTTACCCTTGTGGCTATAAATGATAATTCATCCATCATTTTATTTTTCTCTCAACTCTAGTGGTTATCTCATACCAATCCACTCATGCAAGTACCTAGTCCTACAACCACAAATTTCATCACCAATACCATATTCCAAAAATGGCATAATACAACTTTAGAAATTATAAAGTACAATTGTCAACTCATCTTGATAGAATAAAATATGATCATGCATTAAATATCAAGAAGTAAATATCTTACCAGGGTGGGCCATTACACTCTTACATATTCATAAGCTAAGTATTTACTAAAATTGGAAGATGGTATACTGGTAGAATATATAGCTTTGATTTAGAACATGACTTGGAATTTTGTTCCTCTTCTATAATGGAAGAATGTAATTGGATCCAAATGGGTTTACAAGACCAAGTATACTTTATATGATCAAGTGGAGAAGCACAAGGTATGCTTTGTTGTTAAAATATTCTCTTAATGAAAAGGGGTTGATTATTATAAGTTATTTGCACTTGTGGCTAGTATAGGTTCCACTAGGATGATTCTCTCTATTGTTATATCATATGGATGGAAGGTTCAACAATTGGATATGAGGATTGTATTCCTACATAGATAACTTCAAAATAAAATATACATGCAACAACCCTTCGCTTTGAACTTGAGGATGCTACAGTTTTGGTTTATCATTTGACTAGGTATTTGTATGGACTAAATTAGGTCACATGTACATGGTGTGAAAATATTGATTCATTTTTCATAGTTTTGGGTTTCAACATTTTGAAACTTAACATGATGTTTTAATTAAACATCAAGTTGATAAAACATTAGTGATTATTTTGTATGTTGATGATCTTATTTAATTAGTATCTCTCATAATATGATACATGATATGAATTTATGGTTTTATTTCACCTTTGATATGATAGATTTTGAACTTCTACATTATTATTATGGATTAAAATTGATTATATATATTTAGAAATTATTGTAATCTCTAAATGCACTTGTTTGGGACAAGCAGATCCACCCACATCTTGTGTAGAGAAAAACAATAGAAAGTACCATGGATTAGAATTTAAGAACCACCTATAGGGAAAATTTTGATGTTTTTAATCAAGGTTGTCTCCATATAAAATTTTAACTCCTTGATATGTAGTTACCTTCATGTGCTAAGGTTGGGGGTTGGTAGCACAGAATGAATTGTAATGAAAGTAAAAAATGAATAAATGAAATGCTTACAGAAAGTAAATTCCTAAGATATGAAGGTGATGCACCAAAGAATTAAAAAAATGCTAATTTCAACTACAACAAGTGGTAATTTAACATAAAAAACATCACTTATGGCTAGTTAACACAACCAAAAAAATACATTGCTAGGAATTAAGATAGGTTAAGATAAGAAGGATAGAGAAAAATTTGCCATGGATTCCATTAACATGCTTAAGTGATTACAATACAATGAGATATTGAGGTCTCAATGCTCCCTAGACATGATAAAAGTTTTGGACTCTCCTTGTTATAGTAGCAAAGAAGGGTGAAAGTAAGATCCTGCAAGGCCAAGTAAAGTGTATGAGCAAAAAACTTCCAATGACTTTTATAATAAAATTAGGCCTATTTAAAATTCAAGAGGAGGGTGCCTTTTCTCTAACAATTTGTACAAAAATACCTATAGATATCTCGTCTTTATAGCCAAGAAATACTTTTTCAACTTGCATGACAACTTGGAGGTCTCTAGATCTAAGGCAATAAATATTAAAAGCTTTTGGGCCTTCAAATGATTGATGTGGCTGATTAGGATCTTTGTGGCTACATTGGGGTGGTTACACCATAACTCTTCTACTATTTTTCTAGGAGGTGTTGTTCTATTTACAATATGGGTATGGCTTCCTTGACTAGTGTAGGTAGATAGGGTAATCTCATGTGTATGGAAAGTGATGGCTATATTTGGAATTTGATTGGTTATAATATGGTTAGCTAAGAAATTCAATATTTACAACCACTAGTGGATGGCTCTTTAAATTCTCTTTTATGTACTCCTCTTTTGTGTGTGTGAATACCATTTATTTTTAGATGAGCTAAAATATCATTTGGTAAATGGTAGGCCTACTCCTTGAAGCATTAGTTATTTCCTCTCTCAAGCCCTTGACTAATCATCATGTGTCTTGCTTTGGATTCTATTATAAATCTTCTTTGCTAGCACTTTCCTTGGTTGGAAGGACCATACAAGCTACTTGATTGAAAATGAATAGTCTACAAGCCTTGGAACCCTTGCTCTGGATAGATTTGGGTGGATATGGAACATTTTCCATAGATGGAATATCTAATGGTTTGTGTGAATCTTATCTCACCTCCCCTTTCTTGAAGCTCCTTGGTTCTAACCAAAGGTGGAAAGTTCCTTTCAATAGCATAGCTTTTACTAGTGTTGCTTTTTATTGGTCTAGCTTAGATTGAAGTGGGGTTATAGGGAAAAATTCCCTATGTATTTTATGACTCTCAAGATTTCTTAGCCTATTGAAGAAGTTAACCTAGACCTTCTTGCTTTATCCATTGGACATAGAGTCAAAATATAGAAATTGTAAGAAAAATAAAAATGTGACATAACATTAAAGTTGAAAGAGGAAAGGAAAATGGAAAAATATCACTATCCAAACTTTGAGAATTCTAAATGGAGGTTGTATTTTTTTTTTATTTACTCTTTTCTTAGTCCTTGATGCTCTAAGATAGCCTTTGAGTTAGGGGTTATCAAGTTTTTGATGAGTATGTTTAAATCCTCTTTTTCCGTTTTTCCATGTCCTTTTAGGAGGGGAATATTTTATGGCTCAGTATTCTTTCAGTAAGCTTATCAACCTTGTATTTGTAGTCATTACCCTCTTCTCTTTTGCTTCCATCCCTTCTTTCTAGCTTTTGGGACCCATATCCCTGGTAGGAGGGGCTCAATTGCCATGAAAGGATGGTTTGTTTCCCAAACCCACCCTTCTATGGGAAGAGTGTATTTGGGGCCATTATTTAGGTAAAGACCCTACTAATGAAGGCTCCCTCTAATTCCATCAGGATATCCCTAAGGTTTATCATTTTGATGAGTGTTGGTGTAGATACCATGAAAAAGTTTGTGTTGTCTTTTTTGAGTGATTTTCTTCACCTCATAGCAAAGGGTTCTAAAATATGTTAGTTCTTGATGGAATTAATCCCTAGTTGGCTTTGTGAATATCCTCATATTATCAATCCCTTAATAATTTAGAGACCTAAGACTCATCTTGTCTAGATTGGCCCCTCCTTTTCTATGCTTAGTGGTTTTCTCTTTTTCAAAAAAAATCTTTAAATGAAATGTTGATCTTGGCTAGATGGATAAATGTAAGTAAGGTCATTTATCATTGGTTGTATTGGATTTGTATGAAATGTTGACATATCTTATGGAAATATGGACTATTATTTATTTTCAACAAAATTAGAGTTACCACAAGAATTTTCTTTGGATATCATCATGCATCTCCCAAACCTTATTTCTTCTCAAATATTTTTTATTTGGTCAATATAGGATGTTTCCTCATACTCTTGTATGCATGGCTTATCATGATACACACACACACACACACACACACACACACACACATTTTTTATGTATAATATGTACAATGATAAATACCTGATTAAAAGTCATCCCATACCAACTAACTCAAACACTTCACCAAGATCCAATCTGCATGTTTAATATGTTCATTGCTCTAAGTAGTTGTCAAGAATGTATGGGTACATCTCATAAATGAAGTCAAAATTAGACAATTCTTCCTTTTTTAAGTAGACCTACTCCTTTCTACCCCTATTGAAAGGGATTTTCTCCATGTGGTATGTGTGGAGGGGTTTTATAGGATTTCAAACTTGGTCTCATATTTGTTTTAGAGCTACATGTGGGTCTAGTTGAGTGACAAGTATCCTCCAATATTAGTGGTGAAGTCTCTTGAAATACATATTCCAAATAAGGTCAAGAAATCAATCATAACTATGTATTGATGAACCATCAAGTTAGGGAATGATTGGAGTTCCAAAGTGAGGTCTCAAATGAGCCCAAAAATTTATACCAAAGTGTTGTCTAATTGCACCACCTTATTTTTGGTATGTTCTAGTAGTAGGCCAAGTGATTTTGCCACCTTTATTACCATTACTTATGTGTTGTATCTTGAGACAACTATGTAGTTTTGTATCAGTTAGGTAGAATGGCACGGAATTGGGCCTATTGGGTTCTAAAACCCATATCATGGTGAGTATTTATTGTATTCTCAACTCATTCTACCTCTTCTAAATTCTTCATGTATTTAGGAATGAAGAGGACCTACCAAAGAGGTATGGCTATATTATACTTCATTAGGTGCTCCACAATGTTGAAGGTTATGATAGGAGGGGTTTTTGGAATGGTTTGTGCTTTTGGGAGTCTGGTTATCTCTATCACTAGAGGTGGTCTTGAAAAATTTACAATGATCTTTCTTAGTGTTTTAGGGGTAGGTCTTACTACTGTCAATATTGATTGACCCTAATTAAATAGTGTAATGTACACTTGAGGGTCCTCTAATTGTTTACTTATCTTCTTTGAGGTCTAGCCTTATTAGGCTAGGTTTTCCATACCCTTTAATGGCCCTTATTTTGGCCCATGTATTATATCTTGATTGGACGTGTGGCATATTTTATAAAGGGTTTGGTTCATTTGATACAATGTATACTTTTACTTCATACTAAGTGACAAAATTCTACCTTGATATGGACCATGTCATTAGGTTAGAGACTAAAATATAGTTTCTTGACTTTGCATCAGTAATTTTAATTGTTAAATATTGGTGTCTTTGCAGGAGGAATTCTCAAAATTTTGAGTTTTCATTCTATCAAAGTAGTTAGAGGGTAGGATAGTACCAGCCATTGGATTATTCAACATAGTTGTTTTAGGGGGAAACCAGGTCCCTAGATAAGTTTTTAAGCAATTGAAGAGATAGGATTGACATACGTACTATTTACTAATTCAAAGCTTAGGGATGACCAAAATTCTTGTTGGCTAAAAATGGGGGCTTATGATATCCAATTGAGAGTGATTAAAAGCTCAGGTTTACTTGTTGGAAGGTAGGATTTGGATAAATATAATAACAAAACCTTTGGAAACTAGACTTCCTTTTGAGGTTTGTGGCATCATTAGTGAGTGTCCTCATAGTTTTGAATATTTTTTCCATGTTAGCATCTAGAGGAGAGGAATATTTGTTCTATTCTTGGTACATAGGAGGACAAGTCAGAATGGCGATGGGTTGTGTGGTCATAGAGTAAGGGTAGGAGTGTTAAATGGTGGGACACAATTTTGGAGGTGATCTAGGAGTTATTATTCCTATTTGTATAAGAAATGTATCATCTTGGGTGGTTATCCCATAGGCCTCTGGTAGTCAATTACCATCCTTATACTTCATTATCATGATAATCTTAAAATTGAAAGCTTTTATAAAGTAAATGAATTTTATACCCAAAGGTGGTTAGATCTCTTCAGGTATTCTTTGCCAATTTTTATAAAATAAAATATTTAAATTATCCATTATCTCTATAGGTACCCTCTTTATAGTCATGAGTTTTTCTAGGATGGATTCTCCATTTTCTTTCTCTCCAAACTACTTACTAAGTATTTACCAATTGATCCTAGCATCTAACTAATTG
Source organism: Wollemia nobilis (assembly GCA_028583015.1). Classification (NCBI taxonomy): domain Eukaryota; kingdom Viridiplantae; phylum Streptophyta; class Pinopsida; order Araucariales; family Araucariaceae; genus Wollemia; species Wollemia nobilis. The sequence continues at coordinate 10,315,965 of JAQPPZ010016925.1, forward strand.
TGGGATGCAAATTAGGTAATATGCATGATATATACCTCTAAAATAAGTAGCTTATAGCCTTAGTACTATATCTTGATTTTTAATGAAATATACAGTGCATCGACTCACCAAGTGTTGCATGTTCTATTAAGGTTAAAACATCTTCTCTTAAGAAGTAAGATAAATATTTGAGCGTCAAGATAAGAATAAAATCCCATGTGTCAAATGGAACTAGAGGACCTCTATATTTCCATGCCAAAAAACATTTATGAGGTTGATGGTCCATGGTTGCCCTATTTCATCATAGGTTCCTCCTTCATTACCTTTGATTTAGAGGCAATATCAGCTCTTGCTAATTTTATATTGTGAAGGATTTGGTCATGTTAGATTTTGAGTATATATATAGTGGGAGAGATCTATCACAAGACCTAATAAGATGCATGAAATATAAAAGAAAGTAATTTTGCAATATGATTGAATTATACTATAAATAGAAAGTGTTCAAAGTACAATGCAATATGGAGGTAATGGTCACTCCATTAATACAAGCTAAAGAAAAATATTGTACTCCATACAGGAGTTCTACCACTGTCTACTTTAATACAATTGATATGCTTGATATATTTTTCTCTTCTTATCTATCACTATGAGGCCCTTTATATAAGAAGAGAGATTCCTTAGCCAACACTCTACCTAGTTGTACAAGGGGACACCTCATATATTACAACTTACACATTAACACGTGCATTTATTACATTGCTTGAAGTAAGTAGCTAAATTCCCCCTAAAGTAATATCCTACTCTAACTATGTACCAAAGGTGGTACATTTACATGATTCAAATGATGTAATATGTTCTAACTCTAACAGCCCCTTGTATTACATTATTTGGGTATTGAAGATTTTAATCTTCAATAAGGATATTCTTCTTGGTCTTGGAGTTCATCTTCTTCTTCTCTATTATTTATAACTTGTTCAATAAATTAGTTAGTATCTTCATAACATGTTGTTCTTAGTGAAATAGCTTTCACTTCATAATCATCTGTAGGTTCTTCTACTTATTAAAATTTTTTGATCCTTTGATCTAGGTGTCCTTTCTAATTCTCTTTTTGATACTCCAATTGGGGATAATTGGTAGGACATTGAAATTGCTATTGATGAGGACTATTTTTATATTGTTGTGGTTGAAATTTTCTTCCATTGTTCATTTAATTTTCTTGATTCTAATTTCTAGGATTGAATCTACAATAGTTAGTACTATGACCTTTTCTTTTGTATATCTCACAATACCTATTGTACCATGGTATCAATCCTCTTGATGATGAAGTAATATTCCCTATGGATTGTCTTTTTATGCCAATAAAATATTAGTTATTTCATATTTAAGTATATTATCCACATCATGCTCTTGAATAATATTGATTAGGTCATCAAAAGAAGTATCTTTACTTAGGACTTGTAAAAATGTAGACAAATATTTATAGCTATATAAATGTTCTCTCATGGTTACTTGATTAAGAAATTCATCTTTAATATCTTCTCCTAAGGTTAATAATTTTCCTTTCATATCTACTAATTTCCTTAGGAATAGCTCTATGCTTTCGCCACTATTCTTTTTTAAGAAATGTAGTTGAGTTTGAATATGAAGGATAGTTGCTTTATTTTCCCTTCGAATATCTTCTCTAGGATTTTACATGCTTCTATAGATGTCTTTTTTGAACATATATAAGTTTTTATTTCATGATTTATCACAAAGGTTATTATCATTAGGGATTTCGCATCATTTTATTCAAATTTTTGAATCTTAGTATCACCTGTGCTTGGTTTTTTTGTTGTTCCTTGAGCTATCTCCCAAAAATTTTTATATACTAGGATTGATTTTACCTTATTTTTCTAGGAGAAATAATTTATACCTTTAAGTAATTAGGATTCTGCAAGAAATAACTTGTTTGATGCCATGATGATCCTTGTGGTCCTCTTTTTAAATTCCCTAGTATTGACTTGATGATACCTTTTATGAATTTTATGTTTTTGTAGAATGCCTTATGACTCCCTAGTGTTTTGGATATGCTATATGAGTGATGAAGTGCTTTTTGAGAATAGTAGTTCAATTTTGGGTTGATTTTGTAAAGTTTTGTAAATACCAAAATCAACTTTTGTTACACCTTATTACTCCTATTGAACTTAAGCACTATAATTTTATGAGGTTCTAATGGTTGGATTTATTTTGTACTCTTAATTTGATTAACCTCATTTTATAGCCTTTGATATTTGATTTTTAATATTTCTAAATTCCAATAATTTATTTGGTGTAGTATTCCTTATAACTCCCTAATTTGGAATATTATAAAACAATAATATTTTCAATAATGGATATTTTAATTTCTAGGATGAAATCCTTATTCCTCCTACTTTATTATTTGTAAATATAATTTTTCTTTAAATATGCTTTCTTAACATATTACTAATGCTAAGTGAATGATTTGCAATAGTAAATATAATGTACCCTTATAACTCCAATATATATTTAGTTTATAGCAAGCAATAAATAATATGATATTTTACCTTAATAGCCCTTCCAAATTATCTTACCTTGATGTTGTGAGGTGGAAGATTTAAAACCTTCTAGAATGGGTAGTCAATGCCTTCTTTGATCAGCATCGGTTACTCCCTTGAGTAGCACCTCTCTTCTCTATTAACCAAACTTATATTTTCTTGGTCTTGTGATGAATATATTACATGAATGGGACATTGATTTTTCTAGTCTATGAATGGGATGTTGGTGTTGCTAGTTTATGATGAATATCCTCCATGAATGGGATACTAGTGTTGCTAGTCTATGATGAATATCCTCCATGAATGGGGTGTTGGTGTTGCTGGTCTATGACAACTTCTTAAATGTAAGCTTACACCTTTAAATGGTGCACAAGCTTGAATTAGCCTTCTCTCTATGAACTTGCTTCACACCATTCAATGCTTGAATTCCCTTGACTTTGTGCATGCTCCTTATTCCAAAATGGGTATCTAAATAGGATAGTTTCCTTGTTGATTTTCGATAAATTTTACTTGAACCTTATCAAATAGATGTTGATATTCCAACATTCCTCTATGTAATGAAAATTTTGGTGGTAACCTCCCAAAGAATTGTAACTCCTTTTTAGGTGAGTGCTAGGTTATTCATGAATTTTAGGGTACTTATAACTCTTTTACCAAGTGTAATACATGGCTTATGCATGTAGCCTTTATTCTAATACTCCAAATATGAGCATTGTAGCCCTATATATTTGTATTGTACGTTGGCTTGCTATATTTATTGAAATGCAAGCATCTTTTCTTCTATTCACACACTGTCTAAATGAGGATAATAAATGGCTTCAACTATAATTCTCCATGGTTCTATGGTGCTCCTAATGGAGTTTCTATGGTAGATTCTTATTCCTCCTTTTGGTGGTCACTTTCTCCAAGTAATGCCCTTGGGTATATCACTTTTCCCTTTGTACCTTGATGCTTGTAGTATTTTGTTTGTGTATCATTTGTAATAGCCAATTGATGGTTCTATTTTGTAGCTTTTATAATAACCTCTTATGCTTAGCTCGATAGTGCTATTCAACACAACTAATATCCTTTTCTATGTCATCCTTTCTCTATGTAAATTTGAATGATAATAGTTGTAGATACCAAATTTTCACACACCTAACCAACATCATCCTCAATCAAGACATCAAACAACACCTCATAAAGGCATCCTAACATTATCAAATTAGACATCAAATATTTGCATATTTATCAATTTCCAATCCTAGAAAAACTCATCAATTTCCTTGTCTTCACAAGCCTCTTGATCAAGCAAATCAAATCAATCATCTTCATACCCAAATTTGGGGTGTTTATAGCCCTAAAAAAATGTTATCTTTGGGATAAATTTTGACCTATCAAACTTCCCAAAATTTCACAAAACTAGCATCGTTGGATAGCCCTCAAAAAAATATTTCTAACAAGTATAAATATACCTCTATTTGTACTCATATCAATGCCTAAAACTACAAAACAAAAATTGTTATCCAAAGCCAAATTTGCCACTCATGCCAAATTCGTCAATGACCAAATTTACCACCCCTGTGGTGAATTTGGCTAGTGGTGAATTTGGTAAAATTTCAAAGGTAAAAAATCTTCCCGTATTCAATATCAAGATATAAGAGGTAGTAAGAAAGTGATAGATATCAAGACAGATGATGAGGAAATAGAATATGAAGGAGTTTATCATTTCCACCACAATAGGTATGATGAATGCCATAGTAAACTCCATTATTGACTTTAGGAAAGCCCTTCAGACACTTTTATTTGGAGTATAGATTGGTTAGGATACCAATGATGATTCTAATGTGGATGATGTGGTTGCTATTAAGGAGGAGCCTAAGGATAATATGAAAGATGATGCCAAGGATGAGGATGAGTAAACCATTGAGGATTGATTTCCTCAACCCTTTGTAGCTACCTTGTGTGGAGCCTATTTCTTTTTGTTTATGGCCTATCCTACTAAGGTTTTTCTACCTCTTCTCCTCTTTCTATTTTTTTCTAATGTTCCATCCTCTATTTTTCTCTTTGTTGGTATGGGCTCAGGGCTACATCCCCTATTGAAAATCCTTTCTGCTGGTAGCAATAAGTGATATTTTTGTATCAAGGTTTTGGGATCCTTAAAACCCATTTAGTAATGAAATATTTAATTTACCAAAAAAAAATTAAATTTCAAACTACCCAAAATCAGATCTGATTCCTTACCAAATTCACCACCCCTATGGTGAATTTTGTAAATAGTGGTGAATTTAGAAAAACGATCAAGAATATTCCACATGAACTAGTTGGGTATGGATTGATCTCTATTTCATCTCCACTATTGATTTCACATGCTCCAGTAAGGCTTGGTATCATTTCATTTTAATTTGGTCTTATATCTGATACCAACACAGTACCATTTTCAATGGAGAAAAGACAAAATACTAGAATTGACAAACCTTATTAATGTGGTGGCCATGCAAAATGAATTTGTGTTATTTTATTTTTGAAACCCTGTAGACATCTAAAACATGTCATGTCGATGGCTACTACTCATATGGGCACCTTTTTAGACCATATGAATGGCCTTGGACCTTTCCAAGACCAAGCAGTGGTTTTAACCACTCGATTTGGGTTCTTTGGCCTATTCAGTGCTAACCGCAACTAACACCTATGGTTAGCAAAAGCTTGCATGATAACTGTGGCTGACACATGTGGTTAGAAAAATCCTACATGCTAACCATGGCTAACACCTACAGTTAGCACTGTAACAAACTTGGATGACCAAATATGAGTCAAATAAGTTGCAATGATCGAATTGCAATGGTTTTCAAAGCAGTTTGGGCTAGGAAGCATCCAGAAGCTTCCTCCCAACTACAAAATCTTGTTCTTGGCTTCTCCATGAATCTAGAGCAAGGATTTTGGGAGTCTACTTAAGACCCAAATTATAGAGAGAAACTATCCTGAAGAATAGCTCAATTGCATAGCGGAGCCCTCTCAGATTGGAGAGCAATTTCATATCCCCTTAAGGAGTAATGAAGTGTTGTCCAATTGATAAATGACAACTATGCATGCAAAAATGGAGATATCAAGAGCTTGAGGAGCAAGATTGATAATTAACACACCTCCATCACTAATTCCATTGAATTCAACTGCCAATCTATTCTAGAAAACATAGGCAACCCTTGACCGTAAATTCCTTGGAGGATTTGAGAGTTTCTGGATTTGGTTGCAAGAGAAAGGACACTTTCATCTTAACCGTGGCTATGATCCATGGTTAATAGTTCCAACCGCACCTCAGACCTACAGATAGATTTTGATGCTCTCATTCCTCCATTTTAGTAGTAGTTTTCCATTTTCAGTTATGCAATTAGCTTAATGTAGCATAGATCTACATTTTAGCAAATATTTGACCGGTTAATTTAGGAATTAGAGGTAGATTTGATTCACATTTCCTTGAATTTGGTAATCTAGATTAGTTTCATGCAATTCAAGTTTTCTAATGGTTAATTAGGATGTTTCTTAGCTAGATTCATGCTTCTTTACATGTTATATTATAATTTCCTCATTTATTGCATAGATTGATAGTTTTACATGCTTTCTTGATTTCATGTTATTCTTTATGCAAGATTCCTTTCAAAGCCTTATCAAGAGAGGCCTCCTTTGTTACTAATTGCTTTTTTTTTTTTCTTGATCACAGGGAATGGGTATTGAAAGAGATGAAGCATACAATTCCTTCCTCAATGCGAAGAAGAGGCTCATCAACACCCTAGAGCAGTTCGTGTCACCCTGAAAGGCATTTTGAAATCACACCTACCCTTGAGAGAGAAACAATTACATCCTATTGTAACAATTGTATCAATATGATTATCCCTAAGAGGTATGTACTTGTAATTTGAGTTTGGCTTCAAATATAATGAAATAAAGCATGTTTTATTGATCAATTTGTTTTCAATTTCTTGTTCTTGTATGCATTTCATGTTTTTGTCAATTATTGAAATAGGATACTTAGGGTGTGAGCCTTTTTGGTGGTTACACTATTACACTGGTTTCTTGTTCTTATATCTAATACCAAGATAGTCCCATTTTCAATGGAGAAAAGATAAAATACTAGAATTGACAATAAGGTGGTGGCCATGCAAAATGGATTTGTGTTATTTTATTTTTGAAACCCTAAGGATATTATGCATGTCATGCTTTAGGGACCTTGGTTTTATGGGAGAAGATGCCCAGCACTTAAGAAATGGGAAATCTTTTTTTTTTTTAATAAGATAAAAAATAAGAGGTTTTGAAAGGATCCTCGAACCTTATTATAAGTAAGCTAAATCAAGAAAATAGTAGAGTGAAAAAATCAACAATTAAACCAATGAAAAAAGAGGGTCAATCCCCAAGAGTGGTCTTAGAACTTAAAGTTATAGAGTAAACCCTTTAGAAAGGGCCAAGCAACCTTCAAGCCCACAAGAAAATAAAATGTATTCAATCCTCATAATTATAATTTTTAACCATATATTAATTCACCATCTAAGATGCTTCTTTAGCAAAATTAGAAACCATCTTGATGGACATGGCTAGAGAACTAAGAACATCATTAGTAACTTTTTCTGCCTACTCAAGAGTCTTCAATAGATACCAGTTCTTCCATGCAAATATATCCTTAGTTGAACAGGGTAGAAGAAACAAATGAGCCAAGGCCTCTATACCCATTAGGCATGTACATAATATATTGCCTCCCAAGAGCACAACTAAAAACAAAGCACTTGACTAAGATCCACCTCATCCCAGGGCACAAAAAACCACAAAGATCAATCAAGCTAGATGAGAAATCCAAGTCAAACTCTAGAATACTGAGAATAAAAAAAAATAAGACTCACTAGGCTTGACATCCTTGGGTCATGATAACCACTTCCATAAACAAGAGAGAATCGGGGTAGCATGGACAAGAGGTAATAGCCAACTTAAGATAAGAGTTTGAAGGAACTTCCAAAAAAGGTAATTCAAATTTTTTTACCAAGAGACCAAATATTGGGTTTAAGAAAATACTCAAAGAAGACTCTCTGCGATTCTAGAGAGGAATCAATGGGTTTTGAAGGTTTGACTCTTTTTGAGTATAAGAAACTTTATTAGAGAATAAAATATGAGGGGCTTCAATAGGCCGATAGGGTGGAAGACCTTTTAGAGGATGATTTACTTTTAGTTAATAGTTTTGAGCATGAACTAGAGTGAGCTATTGAGATCCAAATCTTAGGAAAGAAAATTCTTCTATGAGAGGAAGATCTTCATCATAATGACAAAGATACATAAGTAGGAAGTATAAAATAAACTCCTTCAATGAGGAAGATGTAATATTCAAGGAAGAATGTTGACTTAGGAAATGAAACCAAGTTGAGGAGACCTTCATGAGCTAAGGTAAGAGCAAAGGAAACTTTAGAGGAAATTGCCAATGACACTCAAAAAGTTCTAAATTGAAATGGAATCCACAACTTTAATTATAGTAGTAAATGAAGATTATATGCTACAATGTTCGAGATATGAATGCCCCAGGTATCAAAGAGCCATTAAAATCTTAATAAAAATGAATAATATTAATATTTTTCTTCTTCAAGATATGAATATAGATTAAAATAATGTTTTAAGTACCAAAAATAATGTGTGGAGAAATTCAAAAGTTGCATCTAGTACGATTTATTGAAATTTAGGGGGTTTTGGACTCTTTAGGATCCAACTAGAGTGGAAGGATCTTGTATCCACCAATTAGATAGGTATTTTTTAGTTGTATCCACTAATATATATACCCTTAACTCTATTATGGGAAGAAGAATGTTATGGAGGGACCTCATAGACTTGCACAAATTCTTCACCTTCCCATGGGTGGTGTAAGGGGACTTTAACTCTCCCCTTTTACCAAGTGAGATGAAAGGGGGTAATCAGTGTTTCAATGTTGGGATGGAAGACCTTGTAGATTTTATCTTAGAGACTGGTTTGATTGAAATTGATCTAAAGGGAAGTAAATATACATGGTTGAATAGGAGAATTGGGGAAAGGCTTATATAGATAAGGTTGGACAAGTTTTTGGCCTCTCTAGAGTGGTTTTCTAAGTTCAACAACTTTGTTCTTTCTTCCCTCCCTAATATTACCTCTGACTACAATCCTTTGAGCTTGGATATGGTCCTTGACTCTAATTAAAAAAAAAAACCCTCTTTTTATATTTGAACTAATGTGACTGCACCACCTCCAATTGAAGGAGAAATTCAAGGAATCATGGAGTGCTGATGTTAGTGGGACCAAAATATTTATTGTGGAAAAAAATTAAAACTTCTAAAAATGAATTTTATGTTGTGGAACAAAGAGGTGTTTGACAATATTTCAAGTAGAAAAAATATCTTTGGTAATAGATCCATGACTTGGAATCATTTATACAAACTCGTGAGAGATCAATTATCCTTGATGAGAAGGAAGAGCCTCTTCTCAATTATTACCATAGTTTTCTAGCAAAGGAAGAGGTTTTCTAGAGGTAAAAGTCCAAATCACTTTGGCTAAGCTAGGGAGACCATAACACTAGGTTCTTCCACTTATGCACTCTCAAACACAATAGTTCGAATAAAATCAGGGAGATAAAATTGGAAGATGGTTTGGTGATTTGGAAAGAGGATGAACTTAAAAATGCATCCATTACATTTTTAGCGACTTAGTAAATGTTAAGTCATATGGAAATGAGAATTTATCTCATTCCATTCTTTCAAACATACCTAGAGTAGTTTTTATTGAATTGAATGAGTACTTAGTTCAACCCTTCATTGATGATAAAATAAAAGAAGTAGTGTTTGGTATGTAGAGGGATAAATCTCTAGCTCTAGACCGTAATAGTTTTCCCTCAGGGTTTTCCAAGAGTGTTGGTGCATAGTTCAAAAATATATAGGGGACACTCTTTGAGAGTTTGAAGTTCTTAATGATTTACTGAATGAATGAATCTCTACTTTTTAGTCCTAATTCCTAAAAATAAAGGAAACAAAATGTTCAAGGATATTATACTAAGCCTTTGCAACATCATATATAAATTCTCACCAAAGTCTTAGCTAACTGATTGAAGATTCTTCTTCCCAAGTTTATTTCTTAGAGTCAATGGGGTTTTATGGATAAGATGTGAATTGTGGATGGTGTTAAATCCATTCATGAAATTTTGCACTCAATAAACCAAAGAGGAACAACATTTATGATTTTAAAATTGGATATGAGCAAGACCTAAAATAGGGTGTCTTGGATATTTCTAGACAAGGTTTCAGAAATCTTTAGTTTTAGTTCAATTTGGAGGATCTGGGTCTCTCAATGTACATCTTCTTCTATCTTTTTAGTGTTAATAAATGGCCAAGCATCGATATTTCTTCCAAAAAAAATAGGATTAATATAGGGATGCCCTATATCCCATTACGTATTCATCTTAATGGCTAAGATGTTTGGTAGGGCTATGTATTCATCTAGAAGGAAAGGCCAGATACAAGGGATCAAACTAGCTACTTTAGTTAAATTGATTACCCATCATCAGTTTGTGGATGATACTCTTATTATTGGAGAGGTTGCTATTAATGAAGCTACTAATATAAATAATGTGCTATAGGAGTATGAATAAGCTTTAGGTCAATACATCAACTTTAATAAAAGCAAGCTACTCTTTGTTAACACTCTAACCCTTTGACAGGTTTAAATCTCTAGAATATTTGATTGTGATATTGTTGATTTCCCCTCAACCTATCTAGGATTACTCATGTTTAAAGGAAGAGTTAAATATGTGATTTGGAATAGTATTATAGAAAAATTTCAACGTAAGTTAGTGGGGTGGAAGGGTATTTTTTGTCCCAGGTAAGTAAAGTGCAACTCTTGCAATCTACTCTTCAACATTTACTAGTTTATATTCTTTCAATGCTAAAAATACCTATAAAAGTTAGATATATTATTGGATAAAATCCAAGGATATTTTTATGGTTTGGAATAAAGTGTGTAGACCTAAGAGAGGAGGGTTGGGCATAAAGTGAATTTAGCAATTTAATGAAGCTATATTGTCTAAGATTGGCTAGAGAATAATCAAAGAAGGTAAAAATCCTTGGGTAAAAGTCATTAGGACCAAGTACTTAGATTCTTCTTGGATGCTCTCATATGAGCTAGCTTATTGGTATAAGTTACAACTTATTAGTTTTACCTAGCTTATAATAAGAAAATAATATTCATTTGCACACACAATTGGTCCTCAAGAAATTTGAAACCACTAGGACTCCCTTAGCATCATACAAATTTGTGAGATGAATATATGAGTTTGTTTGAGATCACTAGGATGTTTGAGTCTTTGCAAAACAACTCTAGATCCTTTATCCCTAAGGTAAAAAAATTTATAAGTAAGCTTCCATTCCATACCACCATTGCATAGTCACATATATCATAGTCCATTTCATCCTATAAAATGTGGTCAAACTAGTAGTATTGTATTGGTTCCCCTGATTAAGCAATAAATGCAAAGTTTAATAAAAAATGGTCCATAACATTTTTGAATGATAATTAATAAGGCAACATCATCCATTCACTTGCATACATAACCACCAATTTCATAAATTCATTTCATCACATGCATATCAAAATTCAAAATTAAAAAAAAAAAAACTCGAAAGAAACCAAAATCCTTTGGTCACATTCAATTAAAAAAAATTCAAAGGAATATAATCCCTTTGGTCAATTCACTTCAAAAAGGATCCAAAGGAACCAAAATACTTTGGTCAATTCCATCCAAAAGGCTCCAAAGGAACCTAATTGCTTTGGTCATTTTCAATTCAAAAGGCTCCAAAGGAACTAAAATTCCTTTGGTAATTTTCAATCCAAAAGGCTCCAAATATGCCTAATCCCTTTGGTCAATTTCAAAAGGCTCCAAAGGCACCTACACCTTTGGTCAAATTAATCCAAAAATATCCAAAGGTACCCCAATTCCTTTGGTCAAATTCAATCTCAACAAGGCTTTTGAAATAATCTAAGTGCTATAATTTCAACTCCCTAAGAAAGCCATTAGCTAGAATGCTCCATGGGATAGAGAAGTGCATTTCCTTTTTCAAATCATCCTTAAGTGATCCTTGTATCTAGTGATTTACTCTAGTCTCCTAGCGGTTGTAGTGATTTGCTATCCATACAATCTAATAGGAGGAGTAGATTACCATAAGGACAATCATTATTAACATAATTAAAAAAGCCCCAAAGGAACCTACCCCTTTGGTCAAATCAATCCAAAATGCTCCAAAGGTACCCAAATTTCTTTGGTAAAAAAAAAATCAATAAGTAAACATAAAAACCACAAAATCAATATAAAACAACAAAAAAATTTCAAAAACCATCAAATCAAAAATCTCGAGTGAACTTCATATCTAGTGATATACTCTAGTCACTTAGAGGTTGTAGCAATTGGATATGAAGAACACAGGCTTATACTGAGAGGGGGGGTGAACAGTATAAGATTTAACCAATTAATAATTTTAACTTTAGATAGCAGTGGCATCAACACAACATTAATCAAGACAGAAAGCATCACACATTGAAGACCCATTTTTAACGTGGTTCACCCAAAATGGTTGGGCTACATCCACAAAAACTTTTCTCTAAAAGTTATCTCAAAGTTCTTTGGGAATCCTTCCCAAATACAATGTTTATGAGCCTCGGCCCAAAGGAGATACCTTCCCCCAATCAGAATTTATGAGCCTCTGCTCAAAGGAGATACCTTCCCCTCTGCTTTGGAAATGATCCCTCAGAAGATCAACTGCCTCTACCTCTTGCCAGCACGTGGAACTCCTTTCCACCGAAGACCTCCTGTCTTCAATGCTTAGCCTAAGAGACCTCTCGCCTTCTATGATCACGTCTACAGTAGCTCAACAACCTGTACCAAACACAGTCAATCGGTCTAGCACAAGTCTTCCTCTGTCTGTCTCTCTGCTCACACTCTGCACTGTCTTCGCATGTTCTGTGCACTTCGATCGAATTTCGCACTCTGCTCTCGATGATCGAACTTCTCACTCTGCGCTCTATCTACGAACGCCACAACGAACAACACATACATTTTTTTTTCAACTCTCCAAACAACCCTCCTTTTATAACAAAATTTTCATGATGAAAACTTCAATCTTAGTCGACTGTTATAACAAATGCAAACCCTAATCTTCGTCGGCTACAAGCCCTAATCTTCGTCGGCTAAAATTTGACTTTGTCGGCTTCACTGCCTCTGTAACTCTTCTGTAGCTTCTACAAAAATACAACATGTCGCGATATCATGACACCTTTGCATCCGTACACTTTCTTTTGGCTTTTGTCATGATATCACGACACTTCTGCCTTTGTCGACTTCAACTAAGCTCTTGTCGCGATATCATGACACTTCTATCTTTGTCAAGCATCAACTTTGCTTTTGTCATGATATCGTGACACTTCTCCCTTCGTCGACCTCCTTTTCGCTTTTGTCACGAAATCGTGACACTTCTACCTCAGAAGACTTCGTCTTCACTTCTGTCATGATATCGTGACACTTCTGTCTTCATAGTTCACAACTTGGCTTCTTGTCACGAAATCGTGACGCTTTTAGCTTTCATACGTCTTCTTTGCAACCTATCATGAAATCATGATGCTTTCAGCTTCTGTACGTTTTCTTTGTAGCCTATCATGAAATCATGACGCTTTCAGCTTTCGTACATCTTCTTTGCAACCTGTCATGAAATCATGATAGTTCTTATTTCAGACTCTTCCCTTTGCTGCATGTCACAAAATCGTGATAGTTCTTACTTGGAACATTTTCATCTGCAGCATGTCACGAAATCGTGACGGTTCTCACTTCGAACTCTGTAGCATGTCACGAAATCATGACACTTTTCGAGTTACTTTCTCTCTCTTCGAACTTGTCATGAAATCATGACAATTCACACTATGGACTCTCTCTTCTGCATTATGTCACGAAATCATGACACTTTTTCTTTCGGACTCTCTCTCCTGCAACATGTCACGAAATCGTGACACTTTTTCGTCCGTACAACCTTCCTTGCAATATGTCACGAAATCGTGACATTTTTGACTCCGTACATTCTCTCTCCTCTTTGAGTCGCGAAACTGCGACATGTCGCGATATCGCGACACTTTTCTAACTTGCTTTCTCTCTCTTGCTTAAGTCGCGAAAATGCGACATGTCGCGATATCGTGACACTTTTCTAAAATGCTTTCTCTCTCCTGCTTAAGTCATGAAAATGCGACATGTCGCGATATCGCGACACTTTTCCAACTTACTTTCTTTCGAACCTGTCAGCTTGGGGTTTGCAAAAGACCTTTGAAACTGTCATGCCGTAACCTTCATCAACACAAATTATTTGACATCAAATCAAATTCCTTCAAAAGCTTCTTGACATCAATGACAACTTATTCACTTGAGCAAATGCAATGTACCCAAAGTACCCAAAATTGCCAACAATCTCCCCCTTTGTCATTGATGGCAAACCTTTACTAAAAAACACTTCTCAAGAGCCAAAACTAAAACCAACTGTGCTAACAACTGACAAACCGTGCCCACAACTTGAGAATCTTCCTTTGAAGTTTTGCTCCCCCCGACTTGAAGCTTTCCTCTTCACTTTGAAGCTCTCCCCCTTACTCATATCTCTCCCCCTTTGTCATCAATGGCAAAGGGTCACCTTTGGGGCTCGGGACTAAGAATGAGCCTCTTAGCTTGGTCCCTCCCCCACCTCCTGATGAGGTGATTAATTCTGGGATGGGAGTACAACTCCCAATTTCTCCCTTAGATACTCAAACGTATCTCTTGGAAGAGGTTTGGTGAAGATATCTGCAATCTGCTCTTTAGTAGACACATACTCTAGCTTGACTTGCTTGTCTTGCACTTTCTCCCTTAGAAAGTGATACTTGATGGAAATATGCTTTGTCCTTGAGTGCATTACCGGATTTTTGGAAATACTTATGGCACTTGTATTATCACAAAGTATGGAGATGGGTTGTTCATGCTTGACTTTGAAATCCTCCAAGGTGGTTTTCATCCATAAAACCTGTGTACACCCAGCCACTACTGCTATGTATTCAGCCTCTATTGTAGATAAGGAAACTGAAGGTTGTTTCTTACTTAGCCAAGAAACCAAACTCTTTCCCAGAAAGAATGCTCCACCACTAGTGCTTTTCCTGTCATCACCCTGCCCAATATACATCTGTATAGGCCGTGAGGGTGAAATCATCACCTTTGGGATACCAAAGCCCAAGGTCCATAGTGCCCTTCGGATATCTGAATATCCTTTTAACTCGCTATAACATGAGAATATTTTGGAGCTGCCTGAAATCTTGCTACTAACCCAACTGCCTGCATGATATCTGGTCTGGTAGCTGTAACATATAATAAACTGCCAATCATTGATCTGTACAACTTTTGATCTGCCACTGGAGATTCATCATCCTTACTCATCTTGCACCCTGTAATCATTGGAGTACATACTGGTTTGTTGTCCATCATCCCAAATTTCTTCAACATTTCTTTGATATACTTCCCTTGAGAGAGAAATACACCATCTTTTGATTGAGCAATCGAAGACCTAAAAAGAATGACAGCTCTCCAATCATAGACATCTCAAATTCCTTCTGCATGGTGTTAGCAAAATCTTTGCACATCTGAGTCTTATTTCCCCCAAAAATAATATCATCAACATAGACAACCATAATCAACATATCATCACCTTCATCCTTAATATACAAATTGCTATCTGCCACACCTTTCCTGAAACCTTGCTCATGAAGATAACTGTCAAGTCTTGAGTACCAAGCCCTCGGTGCTTGCTTTAACCCATACAAGGCCTTTTTCAGTTTACACACATAGTCTGACTGTTCTGAGAGAGACACTCCTTCTGGCTGTTCTATGTAGACTTCTTCTACCAACACCCCATTTAGAAAAGCTGACTTTACATCCATTTGATATACCTTGAATGATTTGAAGCTTGAAAGGGCCAAAAACATTCTGATAGCTTCAAGACGAGCAATAGGAGCAAACGTCTCTTCGAAATCAACACCTTCTACTTGAGCATAACCTTTGCAGACTAACCTAGCTTTGTTTCTGACAATTTTTCCATCCTCATTGAGTTTATTTCTGAATATCCATTTTGTGCCAATGACATTCTTGTCCTTAGGTCTTGGAACCAAATCCCAAGTTTCACTTTTCTCTATTTGATTTAGCTCTTCATCCATTGCTTTTACCCAAAACTTATCTGCACATGCTTCACTGAAATATTTTGGCTCAATCTGAGATAATAATGAAACATTTGTAGAATCACGTGAAGGAATGACTCTTCTTCTTGTTTGCCTACTATTTGGATCACCAATGATCAAATATTTGGGATGATGTTTCTGAACATATCGTGAAGGAGTTTTGGGAAGCAGTTGTTGTCTTTCCTCTTCTTCATCTGAAACCTCTCTGAATTCTTCTTGACAAATTTCATCACTGAGTTCCTTGACTGGTTCTCTTATCCCTGTCTTTTCATCAACTGTTACATTTATGCTCTCTACAACTGTATGAGTTCTTTTGTTGAAGCATCGGTAGGCCTTGCTTCTACTGGAATATCCAAGAAAGATTCCCTCATCACACCTAGGATCAAACTTACCCAAATTCTGATCTTCCCTTCTGATGAAGCACTTACTCCCAAACACTTTGAAGTATTTTACTGTAGCTGGTCTTCCTTTCCACAACTCATAAGGAGTTTTATGATGATTGACTCTAAGTTGGGCCCTGGTGATAATGTAGACTGTTGTACTGACTGCCTCTTTCCAAAAGCCATCTGAAAGTTTTGACTCATTTAACATAGCTCTAGCCATATTTTCAATAGTTCTATTTTTCCTTTCAACTACTCCATTTTGTTGAGGAGTTCTTGCTGCTGAATATTCTCTTTTGATTCCTTGTTGCTCACATTTATTCCACAAATTCATTTGAAGTGAACTCTCCTCCTCTATCTGATCTTAAGCATTTGATTCTCTTTTCGGTCTCATTTTCAATCATTTCTTTGAAAGCTTTAAATTTTTCAAAAGCTTCAGATTTTTCTTTGAGAAAAGTAACCCAAGTCATTCTAGAATAATCATCTATAAACAACATGAAGTAGTTTTCTCCCTGAATGCTCTGAGTTCTGGTAGGGCCACATAAATCAGTATGAATAAGATCCAATGGTTTTGAAGAAGTATACCCTTTTGATTTGAAACTGGTTCTGGTCTGTTTTTCGTGTTGACAAGGACCGCAAACGATGTTATGGGGCCTTTTTATTTTGGGCAAGTCTCTAATCGCTTCCTTGTTACTAATATTGACAAGATTATCAAAGCTCAAATGCCCCAATATTTTATGCCATAACCAACTCTCATCTTCTTGAGTTAGAAAACACTTTTCCTTTTTTATCTCACTTAGCATGTAAAGATTGTTTGGAGTCCTTGTAGCACTCGCAATGAGTTTTCCATTTTTTTCTTTACTTATCTCACATCTATCTGAAAAGAAAGATACTATGTGCCCTTGATCACAAAGTTGACTCACACTTAGAAGATTATGTCTTAGGCCTTCTACATAAAGCACATTTTCTGTTTTGGATTTCCCATCCAAACTAAGAGTCCCTTTACCACAGATTTTAGCTGACTTGTTATCTCCAAAACTGATTGTTCCTCTGTTTGTTTCTTTTAAGACCAAAAACTTTTCCTTTTCACCAGTCATATGTTTCGAACAACCACTATCAAGATACCATTTTTCTACTTTGTCTTGAGCATGAAAAGCAGTTTGAACTATCATTGACTTAGATTTGATCTCATTTCTCTTTTTAGTGAACTCAAAGCTAGATCTATCCAAACTGCACATCCTTGCTATATGCCCAAAATTCTTGCACTTGTAACACATGACATTTTTATTCATAAGAGGTGCAAAAGAGTTAACATTTTCCTTACTATGGCTATTCAAAGACTTATTGCAATGCATAGCTTTGTGACCAAATTTCTTGCAAGAAAAACAATAGCCATGGAAAGTATTATGTAACCTGTTTTGATGCCTTGGATGATTGTTCTTCTTGTGACCAACTGGAATCCACCGCTCTTCGGGATGAAGATTGATCTTGCTCGAAGACCCTATTTCATGAATGGTGATACCATCCTTCTTTTGCCTTTCACACGGAGTATTCTGTCTGAGAGCCAACTGTTCCAACTTCACTCTAAGAGACATAACCTCTTCTTCTAGTTTCTCGCAATCAACTTCCTTTCCTTTTAGAGCCTCTGTCAGATCCTGTTCAACCTTCTTCCCTTCTTCAGCTAGAATTTTGAAGTCTATAACACTTTGAGACAATTCTGATCTTGCTATCTCTTCTTCCTGACATTGATGCTTGAGAACAAAATTCTCTTCCCTAAATTTCTCAAGCTTTCTCAAAGCCAAGAAGAATTCACCTTTGAGATCGAACTCAACCTCTTCATCTCTTTTTGAATCTGTATGTTCCTCTGATAGATCCTTCTCCAAGCTGTTAGGCTCTTTCTGGAGAGACCCGCTCTGATACCAATTGAAGAACACAGGCTTATACTGAGAGGGGGGTGAACAGTATAAGATTTAACCAATTAATAATTTTAACTTTAGATAGTAGTGGCATCAACACAACATTAATCAAGACAGAAAGCATCACACATTGAAGACCCATTTTTAACGTGGTTCACCCAAAATGGTTGGGCTACATCCACAAAAACTTTTCTCTAAAAGTTATCTCAAATTTCTTTGGGAATCCTTCCCAAATACAATGTTTATGAGCCTCGGCCCAAAGGAGATACCTTCCCCCAATCAAAATTTATGAGCCTCTGCTCAAAGGAGATACCTTCCCCTCTCGCTCCGGAAATGATCCCTCGGAAGATCAACTGCCTCTACCTCTTGCCAGCATGTGGAACTCCTTTCCACCGAAGACCTCCTGTCTTCAATGCTTAGCCTAAGAGACCTCTGCCTTCTATGATCACGTCTACAGTAGCTCAGCAACCTGTACCAAACATAGTCAGTCGGTCTAGCACAAGTCTTCCTCTGTCTGTCTCTCTGCTCACACTCTGCACTGTCTTCACACGTTCTGTGCACTTCGATCGAATTTCGCACTCTGCTCTCGGTGATCGAACTTCTCACTCTATGCTCTATCTGCGAATGCCGCAATGAACAACACATACTTTTTTTTTAACTCTCCAAACAACCCTCCTTTTATAACAGAATTTTCATGATGAAAACTTCAATCTTAGTCGGCTGTTATAACAAATGCAAACCCTAATCTTCGTCGGCTGCAAGCCCTAATCTTCATCGGCTAAAATTTGACTTTGTCGGCTTCATTGCCTCTGTAACTCTTCTGTAGCTTCTGCCGTAAAAATACAACATGTCGCGATATCGTGACACCTTTGCATCCGTACACTTTCTTTTGGCTTTTGTCATGATATCATGACACTTCTGCCTTTGTCGACTTCAACTAAGCTCTTGTCGCGATATCGTGACACTTCTGTCTTTGTTAGCATCAACTTTGCTTTTGTCGTGATATCGCGACACTTCTCCCTTCGTCGACCTCCTTTCTGCTTTTGTCATGAAATCGTGACACTTCTGCCTCAGCAGACTTCATCTTCACTTTTGTCGTGATATCGTGACACTTCTGTCTTCATAGTTCACAACTTGGCTTCTTGTCACGAAATCGTGACGCTTTTAGCTTCCGTACGTCTTCTTTGCAACCTGTCATGAAATCATGACGCTTTCAGCTTTCGTACATTTTCTTTGTAGCCTGTCGTGAAATCGCGACGCTTTCAGCTTTCGTATGTCTTCTTTGCAACCTGTCGCGAAATCATGATAGTTCTTATTTCAGACTCTTCCCTTTGTTGCATGTCACGAAATCATGACAGTTCTTACTTGGAACATTTTCATCTGCAGCATGTCACGAAATCGTGATGGTTCTCACTTCGAACTCTGTAGCATGTCACGAAATCGTGACACTTTTCGAGTTACTTTCTCTCTCTTCGAACTTGTCGTGAAATCGTGACAATTCACACTACGGACTCTCTCTTCTGCATTATGTCACGAAATCATGACACTTTTTCTTTCGGACTCTCTCTCCTACAACATGTCACGAAATCGTGACACTTTTTTGTCCGTACAACCTTCCTTGCAATATGTCACGAAATCGTGACATTTTTGACTCCGTACATTCTCTCTCCTCTTTGAGTCGCGAAACTGCGACATGTCGCGATATCGCGACACTTTTCTAACTTGCTTTCTCTCTCCTGCTTAAGTCGTGAAAATGCGACATGTCGCGATATCGTGACACTTTTCTAAAATGCTTTCTCTCTCCTGCTTAAGTCACGAAAATGCGACATGTCGCGATATCGCGACACTTTTCCAACTTACTTTCTTTCGAACCTGTCAGCTTGGGGATTGCAAAAGACCTTTGAAACTGTCATGCCGTAACCTTCATCAACACAAATTATTTGACATCAAATCAAATTCCTTCAAAAGCTTCTTGACATCAATGACAACTTATTCACTTGAGCAAATGCAATGTACCCAAAGTACCCAAAATTGCCAATAGGATATCCATGCAATCTGGTAATATGAATACATTACCGTAAGTTCACTCACAAAAAAAATAGCAAAAGCAAAAACCTCCAAAGGTACCTCAATTCCTTTCGTCAAAAACAAATTCTGCAGGCTCCTAAAATAATAGAAGTGTTTTCATCTCAACTCCCTAAGAAATAGAGGCGTACATTTCCTTATTCCACTTAGCCTTAAGTGATCCTTGTATACAGTAACTTATCCTATACACCTAGTTATTTTAGTGACTAATTATCTATGCATTTGGGTCATATGGGTAGGTTACCATAACATCCTTGAAAAATGATTCACCTTGAGAAATAATCAAATTGTTATCATCTCATTTCCCTAAGAAGGCCATGCAGCTGGATTTATCTAAGGGATAGAGGTGTACAATTACCAATAATGGTCGAAATCATAGTTGTAACAAGATTTTCTCCCTTCCATATTTACAAAAGTCCTAACAACACCCAAAAAAAATCATTTTGATCAAGTGACTCATCATTTTCATCACTTTTCATATCATCATCAACTCGTTGCTTGAGGAGGTAGTCATACATAATAGAATTCATAATTAAAGTCAATACTCAAAACACTCAATATTGGAAATAGCGTTCGTTCAAGAATCATTACCAAAGACTATCATTCACCCTTTTTTCTAGAGCAGATAACAAGTAAAAATCTCAATCAAACAAACACTTGGTATACCTAAAGTCTAAAGTGTAGACCTCTCCCTATACATCTACCTACGGATGAAAGTTATCAAGTGCAGGTAGACCTAAATCCCAAAGTGTAGACCTCTCCTTGTACATCTATCTAAGGCTAAAAATTTTACCAAAATCAAATACCATTAATGTGTCAAAAGTATTGATTCAATAATGTGCAAATTTTTCATTATTGGGGCAACCCACGTTGACTTGTATTTGTGACCATATTACACAACCCCCTTTCAAATACAAATGGAATCAAAAATCCCCTCAAATCAACACAAATTCATTCAAATCATCATCTCAAGTGAACCTTGTATCTAGTTATTTACTCTAGAAACCTAGTGGTTGCATGGATTGATTATCAATGCAATCTAGTAGGATGGTTAAATTATCATAAGGAAACCTATTCAAAATCATTTCATATCATCACATTTGAAATAAAATAATTTTGGTCCCTAAATATTATAGTATGGTTGTGTTCAACCTAATTTGCATAAGGTTATCATCAAGCCCTTTTCATTGGGCTACAAAAGAGGAAACCATTCAATCACAATTTGGTAATAATTGCCAACATCACTACAAGTGAAGAGCTCCTAGATTTCCTGGTTCCTAATGTCATAATATTTTGTAGGAATTGTTACAATCACATTGGCACCCAAACTTCCAAAGTGGTTGGTTATTTTACCATGATATTTTGTACATCATTGAAACCAAAGTCAAATTTACAAAAACATAAACCATCCCAAACTTCGGGCATCAAGTTAATCTTAAATATCACATATTTGCATACATCATATCCACCTATGTTCATCATCCACATTTGGTCAATTTTATTGTGGGTTTCATTCTTTACCCATTCACTAATTGAGGGGGTAAGCTAAAATTAAAATTTTCAAAAGTCATTCATTCTTGTTCATCAAGAAGATATGAGTCCATTTCTCTATCCAATAAAGCCAGGTGACTCTTGTTTTTGTATCGCATTGCATTTTATGCAACACAGTACAAAAAGAAACATTTGTAGACACCAAAATATAGGCATTTGCATTTCACCACATAATTTTAAATAATAAAATATATACCTATGTCTAAACTTAGGCATATCAATTCTTGTATATTTCACCCACATTGCACATCACAATTCTGCATAATAATATATACCTAAGTCTAAACTTAGGCATATAATTCCTACACATTATTCATTCACATTGCACATTCCAATTCTACATAATAAAATAATATGCCTAAGTCTAAACTTAGGTGTATTTTCCTACACATTAATTTATATTTTCTAGATTTATTAAATCTAGAAAATATGCATGTTTAAGATGCTCATTGCTCTAGGTAGTTGTCAATAATGTATGGGTACATCTCATATATGAAGTAAAAATTAGATAATTCTTCCTTTGTTAAGTAGACCTACTCCTTTCTACCCCTATTGAAAGAGATTTTCTCCATGTTCTATGTGTAGAGGGGTTTTATAGGATTTTGAAATTGGTCTCATATTTGGTTTAAATCTACATGTGGGTCTATTTGAGTGACAAGTATCCTTCAATATTAGTGGTGAAATCTCTTGAAGTACATATTCCAAATAAGGTCAAGAAATCAATCATCACTATATATTTATGAACCATCAAGTTATGGAATGCTTGGAGTGCCAAAGGAAGGTCTCAAATGAGCCCAAAAATTGGTACCAAAGTGTTTTCTAATTGCACCACCTTTTTGTTGGTATGTTATAGTAGTAGGTCAAGTGTTTTTGCCACTTTTATTACCATTACTGATGTGTTGGATCTTGAGAAAACTATGTATTTGTGTATCAGTTAGGTAGAATGGCACGGACTTGGGCCTATTCGGTTCTAAAACTCATAGCATGGTGAGTATTTATTTTATTCTCAACTCCTTCTACCTCTTCTAAATTCTTCATGTATTTAGGAATGAATAGGACCTCCCAAAGAGGTATGGCTATCGTAGAATTTATTAGGTGCTCCACCATGTTGAATGTTATGATATAAAGGGTTTTTGGAATGGTTTGTATTTTTGGGAGTCTGGTTATATCCATCACTAGAGGTGGTCTTGAAAATTTTGCAATGAGCTTTCTTAGTGGTTCATGGGTAGGTTTTACTACTGTCAAGATTGCTTGACCTTGATTAAATAGTGCAATGTACACTTGAGGGTCCTCTAATTGTTTACTTATCTTCTTTGAGGTCTAGCCTTATTTAGGCTAGGTTTTCCATACCCTTTAATGGCCCTTATTTTGGCCCATGTATTATATCTTGATTGGACTTGTGGCATATTTTCTAAGGGGTTTTCTTCATTTGATACAATGTATACTTTTGCTTCATCCTAGGTGACAAAATTCTACTTTGAGATGGACCATGTCATTAGGTCAGATATTAAATTATAGGTTCTTAACTTAGAATCAATAATTTTAATTGTTAAATATAAGTGTATTTGTAGTTAGAATAATAATTCTCAAATTTTTGAGCTTTCATTCTAGCAAAGTAGTTAGAGGGTAGGATAGTACCAACCATTGGAGTTTTCAACATCTTTGTTTTAGGTGGAAACCAGGTCCCTAGATAAGTTTTTAAGCACTTGACTAGATATGATTGACATAGGTACTATCTACTAATTCAAGGCTTAGGGATGACCAAAATTCTTGTTAGCTAAAAATGGGGGCTTATGATATCCAATTAGGAGTGATCAGAAGCTCAAGTTTTCTTGTGGGAAGGTAGGATTTGGATAAATATAATAAGAAAACCTTTTGATGCAGGAGCATCCAATGGTGGCCAAAAAACCTTGCATCTACAAGAAAATTTCTCAGTATTTGCCTTGGTGTCACGAAATCGCGACAGAAAAAGTGTCACAAAATCACGATAGGTAGTAGGAGAGAGAAAGTGTTGTGGAAGATGTTGCGATTTTGTGACATGTCACAAAATCGTGACCATAATGAAATCACGACATAGAGAAATTGGGCGCAGAAGGAGTGGAGGATGTCGCTATTTCACGACATGTCAGAAAATCGTGATCATCGTGAAATCACGATGCAGAGCAACTGGGTGCAGAAGGTGTGGAGGATGTCATGATTTTGTGACATGTCATGAAATTGTGACTGTCATGAAATCGTGATGTAGAGCGGTCGAGCGCAGAAGCCATGGAGGATGTCATGATTTCGTGACATGTCGTGAAATCATGACCATCGCAAAATCATGACGTAGATCAACCGGGAGGAGGAGCCAAGGAGATTGTCACAATTTTGTGACGTCACGAAATCATGACCGTCGTGAAATTGCAACGCAGGGTAGCCAGGAGA
Organism: Wollemia nobilis; assembly: GCA_028583015.1. NCBI lineage: Eukaryota > Viridiplantae > Streptophyta > Pinopsida > Araucariales > Araucariaceae > Wollemia > Wollemia nobilis. Next base: position 10,340,109 of record JAQPPZ010016925.1, read on the forward strand.
AGACACCAATGAGAATGTCACAATTTTGCGAAATGTCATGAAATCATGACCAACAGCAAGAGGAAGAAGATGCCAAGGAGATTGTCACGATTTCGTGACATGTCATGAAATCATGATTGGAGCAGAAAAGCGAAGGCATCCGAAGGAAGATGTCATGATATCGCGACATGACATGATATCATGACCAAAGTAGAAGAATGAGGATGCGATGGAAATACGTTGTGATATCGCGACCAAGGTAGAAGCAAGAAGGAATGAAAGAAATAATGTCGAGATATCACGACATGTCACGATATCACGACAGGAGGATAAGAAGACACGGAAGAAGGAGGAGATGTCACAAAATCACGACAGGCGGTATTTTTAGGGACCATTACAGAATGACACATGGCAGCATAGAAAAACACGTGGCACCAAGGTGCAGTGGAAATAGGCATAGACGAATAGTTAACGAAAGATGTTACTCCAGTTACAGAGGACGTTATGAATTGTAGTTATGGAGCAGACAAAGATGAGCAGTCATGGCAAAAATAAATCGAAGGACCACTCGATGGAAGACAAAGAGTCACGCAAAAATTTATAAAAGGATGAAGCAGAGGCGTGTAGAGAGGTTGGAAAATAGAGTGTTGCACAGTCGAGTTACAGAGTCAAAGGCAGAGGGCCACTAGGACCGGCTAGAGTGTGTTTTCCTTCCAGAATTGAAAATTCTTCCTGGGAGCACCAAGAAAAACTATGCCTACGGGCTAGTGTTGTGGTTGGTCAGCTGTGACCAAAGGGAAACTGTGCCTGTGTGCCAGTTTTTGTAAAGCCTGCGGGCTGTAAATGTAATCTTTGCAAGTTTTTGAATAGAACAAAGAGTGTTCCTATTTCTTGTAAAGCGTGTGTCAAATTTTCTACAGAAGTATTATAGAAAGCATGAAGGAAAGAATGTCGCGATATCGCAACATGTCACGATATCGTGATAGGAGGAGAAGAAGACGCGAAAGAAGGAGGAGACGTCATGAAATTGCGACAGGCAGTATTTTTAGGGACTATTATAAAATGACACATGGCAGCACAGAAAAACATGTGGCACCAAGGTGCAGTGGAAACAGGCGCAGATGAACAGTTAACGGAAGATGTTACGCCAGTTACAGAGGATGTTACAGATTGCATTTATGGAGCAGACAAAGATGAACAGTCATGGCAGAAATGAATCGAAGGACCACCAGATGGAAGATGAAGAGTCACACAAAAATTTATAAAAGGATGAAGTAGAGGTGTGTAGAGGGGTTGGAAAATAGAGTGTTGCACAGTCGAGTTGCAGAGTCGAAGGCAGAGGGCCACTCGGACCGGCTAGAGTGTGTTTTCCTTCCAGAGTTGGAAATTCTTCCTGGGAGCACCAAGAAAAACTACGCCTATGGGCTAGTGTTGTGTTTGGTCTACTGTGACCAAAGGAAAAACTGTGCCTATGCACCAGTTGTTGTAAAGCCTGCGGGCTATTGCTGTAAACTATAATTTTACAGTGAAAATATAGAATGAAAATTTGATTTTGCTGAATGAGAAATTTGGTTCTAGATTTTCTGTCCTCTATACTGTGAAGTTTCGTTCTCCACCAAGTGGTATCAGAGCTAGAAGTTCCTGAGTGTGTAACAAATTGTCGGACATGAGGAAGTTACACTAGGATCTGTGGGAGAGCTTTGTGAGAGGAGTGAGAAGAATGTCGTCGTGAAGGAATCATGGTGGTGGGAGAGATATGAGATCTAAAGATTCACAGTTATGGATGTTCAGATCTTTGTAGAGGCAAGTGAAAGCCCTGCAAGAGGAGCTGCTCAGAATGGATTTGTGAAAGCAAGAGGAGCTACGCAGAAAGTGTGAAGATAAACTAAGAAGTAGAGGCCAGGAAATAGAGTTGAATCAGACTACAAAGGCAGGTGCACGTTTGGAGATATTGTAGGAGGCATCAATCGAATAGCATAGAAGTGAAGATCACTTCTCCATCAACCTCGGGTGTTTGATGCAGGAGCATCCAGTGGCGGTCGAACAACCTTGCATCTATAAGAAAATTTCTCAGTATTTGCCTTAGTGTCACGAAATCACGATAGAAAAAGTGTTGTAAAATTGCGATAGGCAGCAGGAGAGATAAAGTGCCATGGAATATTTCACAATTTCATGACATGTCACGAAATCGTGACGTAGAGCAGCCAGGCACAGAAGGCATGGAGGATGTCATGATTTCGTGACATGTCATGAAATCATGACCGTCGTGAAATCACAACGCAGAGCAACCAGGCGTAGAAGGCGTGGAGGATGTCATGATTTCATGACATGTCGTGAAATCATGATCGTCATGAAATCGTGATGTAGAGAAACCGAGCATAGAAGGTGTGGAGGATGTCACGATTTTGTGACATGTCATGAAATCATGACCGTCATGAAATCGTGACACAAAGCGGCCGGGCACAAAAGTCGTGGAGGATGTCATGATTTCATGACATGTCATGAAATCACAACCATCGTGAAATCATGATGCAGATCAACCGATAGGAGGAGCCAAGGATATTGTCATGATTTTGTGACATGTCACAAAATCATGACCATCGCAAAATCACAACATAGGGCAGTTGGGAGAAGACACCAATGAGAATGTCACGATTTTGCGACATGTTGCGAAATCACGACCGTCGTGAAATCATGACCAACAGCAAGAGGAAGAAGATGCCAAGGAGATTGTCACAATTTTGCGACATGTCATGAAATCATGACCGAAGCAAAAAAGCGAAGGCGTCTGAAAGAATATGTCACGATATTGCGACATGTCACGATATCACGACCAAAGCAGAAGAATGGGGACGCGATGGAAATACGTCGTGATATCGTGACACGTCACGATATCGCGACCAAGGCAGAAGCAAGAATGCATGAAGGAAAGAATGTCGTGATATCACGACAGGAGGAGAAGAAGACGCGAAAGAAGGAGACGTCGCAAAATCATGATAGGTGGTATTTTTAGGGACTGTTAAAGAATGACACGTGGCAGCACAAAAAAACACATGGCACCAAGGTGCAGTGGAAATAGGCATAGACGAACAGTTAACAGAAGATGTTACGCTAGTTACAGAGGACGTTATGAATTGTAGTTATGGAGCAGACGAAGACGAACATTCATGGCAAAAATGAATCGAAGGACTGCCAGATGGAAGACGAAGAGTCACGCAAAAATTTATAAAAGGATGAAGCAGAGGCATGTAGAGGGGTTGGAAAATAGAGTGTTGCACAGTCAAGTTGTAGAGTCGAAGGCAAAGGGCCACTCGGACCGGCTAGAGTGCATTTTCCTTCCAGAGTTGGAAATTCTTCCTGGGAGCACCAGGAAAAACTACGCCTGCGGGCTAGTGTTGTGTTTGGTCTGCTGTGACCAAAGGAAAAACTGTGCCTGTGCGCCAGTTGTTGTAAAGCCTGCGGGCTGTTGCTGTAAACTGTAATTTTATAGTGAAAATATAGAATGAAAATTTGATTTTACTGAATGAGAAATTTGGCTCTAGATTTTCTTTTTCCTCTGTACTGTGAAGTTTCGTTCTCCACCACCTTTGGAAACTAGATTTCTTTTTGAGGGTTGTGGCATCATTAGTGAGGGTCCTCATAGTTTTTAATATTTTGTCCATGTTAGCATCTAGAGAAGAGGAATATTTATTTTATTCTTGGTACACAGGAGGAAAAATCAGAATGGTGATGGGTTGTATGGTCATAGAGTAAGGATAGGAGTGTTAAATGGTGGGATAAAATTATGGAGGTTATCTAGGAGTTATTATTCCTATTTGTATTATAAATTTATTAGCTTGAGTGGTTATCCCATAGGCCTCTAGTAGTCAATTACCATCCTTATACTTGATTATCATGACAATATCAAAATTGAAATCTGTTAGAAAGTAAATGAATTTTATACCCAAAGGTGGTTAGATCTCTTCAGGTATTTTTTACCAATTTTTATAGAATAAAATATTTAAATTATCCATTATCTCTATAGGTACCATCTTTATAGTCATGAGTTGTTCTAGGAGGGATTCTCAATTTGCTTTCCCTCCAAACTACTTACTAAGTATTTTACCAATTGATCCTAGATTTTAACTAATTTTGGGATGAGACTTAGGTAATATGCATGATCTCTACCTCTAAAATAAGTAGCTTATAGCCTTAGGGCTATATCTTGATTTTAAATGAAATATACAGTGTATTGACTCACCAAGTGTTGCACATGTTATATTAAGGTGACAACATCGTCTCTTAAGAAGTAAGGTAAATATTTGAGCGTCAAGATGAGAATAAAATACCATGTGTCAAATGGAACTAGAGGACCTCTATATTTCCATGCCAAAAAAAAATTATGAGGCTGATGGGCCATAGTTTCCCTATTTCATCATAGGTTCCTCCTTCATTACCTTTGATTTAGAGGTGATATCAGCTCTTGCTAATTTTATATTGTGAAGGATTTGGTCATGTTAGCTTTTGAGTATATCTATAGTGGGAGAGATCTATCATAGGTCCTAATAATATGCATAAAATATAAAATAAAGTAATTCTACAATATGATTGAAATATACTATAAATAGAAAGTGGTGAAAATACAATGCAGTATGGAGGTAATGGTCACTCCATTAATACAAGCTAAATAACAGCATTGTACTCCATACAAGATTTCTATGACTATATACTATAATACAATTGATATGCTTGATATATTTGTTTCTCTTCTTATCCATCACTATGAGGCCCTTTATATAATAAGAGAGATTCCTTAGCCAACACTCTACCTAGTTGTACAAGGGGACACCTCATACATCACAACTTGCACATTGACACTTGTGCATTTACTACATTTCTTGAAGTAAGTAGCTAAATTATCCCTAAAGTAATATCCTAATCTAACTATGTACCAAAGGTGGTACATTTACATGATTCAAATGATGTAATATGCTCTAACTCTAACACCCCCTGTATTACATTATTTGGGTATTGAAGATTTCAATATTCAATATGGATCTTCTTCCTGGTCTTGGAGTTCATAATCTTCTTCTCTATTCTTTGTAACTTTTTCAATAAAGTAGTTAGTATCTTCATAACATATTATTCTTATTGAAAGATCTTTCACTTCATAATCATCTGTATGTTCTTCTATTTATTCAAATTTTTTGATCCTTTGATCTAGGTGTCCTTTCTAATTCTCTTTTTGATACTCTAATTGGGGATAATTTGTAGGAAATTGAGATTTCTATTGATTAGGACTATTTTGATATTTTTGTGGTTGAAATTTGCTTCTATTGTTCATTTAATTTTCTTGATTCTCATTTATAGGATTAAATCTACAATAGTTAGTACTATGACCTTTTATTTGTATATCTCACAATACCTATTGTACCATGGTCTACATCCTCTTGATGATGAAGCAATATTTCCCTATGGATTATCTTGTTATGCCAATACAGTATTAGTTATTTTATCTTTAAGTATATTCTCCACCTCATACTCTTGAATAATATGAATTAGGTCATCAAAAGAAGTATCTTTACTTAGGATTTGTAAATATGTAACCAAATGTGTATAACTATATAAATGTTCTCTCATGGTTACTTGAGTAAGAAATTCATATTTAATCTCTTCTCCTAAGGTTAATAATTTTCCTTTAATATCTACTACTTTCCTTAGGAATAGTTCTATGCTCTCGCCACTATTCATTTTTAGGGAATGTAGTTGAGTTTGAAGATGAAGGATAGTTGCTTTATTTTTCCCTTCGAATATCTTCTCTAGGATTTTCCATGCTTTTGTAGATGTCTTTTTTGAACATAAATAAGGTTGTATTTCATGAGTGATCACAAATGTTATTATCATTAGGGATTTTACATCATTTTATTCAAATTTTTTAAATCTTAGTATCAACTGTGCTTGATTTTTTTGTTGTTCCGTGAGCTATCTCCCAAAGTTTTTCATATAATAGGATTGCTTTTATCTCATTTTTCTAGGATAAATAATTTAGATATTTAATTAATTAGGATTTTGCAAGAAAGAAATTATTTTATGCCATGATGATCCTTGTGGTCCTCTTTTTAAATTCCCTAGTATTGACTTGATGATACCTTTTATGAATTTTATGTTTTTGTAGAATGCCTTATGACTCCCTAGTGTTTTGGATATGCTATATGAGTGATAAAGTGCTTTTTGAGAATAGCAGTTCAATTTTTGGTTGATTCTGTAAAGTTTTGTAAATACCAAAATCAACTCTTCTTACACCTTATTACTCATATTGAACTTAAGAACTTTATAATTTGATGAGGTTCTAATGGTTGGATTTCTTTTGTCATATTAATGTGATTCTAAGAAAAGTATACTAATTAATTTCTAGCTCTTGATATTCCTTAATGAACCTCCTTTTATAGCCTTTGATATTTGATTTTTAATATTTCTAAATTCCAATAATTTATTTGGTGTAGTATTCCTTATAACTCCCTAATTTGGAATATTATAAAACAATAATATTTTCAATAATGGATATTTTAATTTCTAGGATGAAATCCTTATTCCTCCTGCATTATTATTTGCAAATATAAATTTTCTTGGAATCATCTTTCTTAACATATTACTAATGCTAAGTGAATCATTTGTAATAGTAAATATAATGTACCCTTATAACTCCAAAATATCTTTAGTTTATAGTAAGCAATAAGATTTTACCTTAATAGCCCTTCCGAATTATCTTGCCTTGATGCTGTGAGGTTGCAAATTTGAAACCTTCATGAGTGGATAGTCAATGACTTCTTTTATTGACACCAGTCACTCTCTTGAGTAGCGCCTCTCTTCTCTATTAACCAAACTTATATTTCCTTGGTCTTGTGATGAATATATTCCATGAATGGGATATTTATGTTGTTATTCTATGAATGGGATTTTGGTGTTGCTGGTTTATGATGAATGTCCTACATGAATGGAACACTAGTTTTGCTAGTCTATGATGAATATCCTCCATAAATGGGGTGATGGTGTTGCTAGTCTATGACAACTTCTTAAATGTAGGCTTACACCTTTGAATGGTGCACAAGCTTAAATTAGCCTTATCCTATGAATGTGCTTCACACCATTCAATGCTTGACTTCCCTTGACTTTGTGCTTGCTCCTTATTCCAAAATGGGTATCTTAAATAGGATAGTTTCCTTGCTTATTGTGGATAAAGTTTACTTGAATGTTATCGAATAGATGTTGATATTTCAACATTCCTCTATTCAATTAGAAGTTTATTGGTAACCTCCCAAATAATTGTAACTCATTTTTAGGTGAGTGTTAGGTTATTCATGAATGTTAGGGTGCTTAGAACTCTTGTGCCAAGTGGAATACATGGCTTATTCATGTATCCTTTATTCTAATGCTCCAAATATGAGCATTGTAGCCCTATATCTTTGTATTGTATGTTGGATTTCTATGTTTCTTTAAATTTAAGCATCTTCTCTTCTTTTCACACGTTTTCTAGATGAGGATAATCAATGGCTCCAACTATAATACTCCATGGTTCTATGGTGCTCCTAATGAAGGTTCTATAGTATCTTCTTGTGCTTCCTTTTGGTGGTCATTCTCTCCAAGTAATGCCCTTGGGTATAGCACTTTTACCTTTGTACCTTGATGCTTGTAGTATGTTGTTTGTGTATCCTTTGTAATAGCCAATTTATGGTGCTATTTTGTAGCTTTTGTAACAACCCCTTGTGCTTAGCTCGATAGTGCTATTTAATGTAGATAATATTCTTTTGTATGTCATACTTTATCTATGTAAATTTGAATGATAATAGTTGTAGATATCCAATTTTGACACACGTAACCAACATCATTCTCAATAAATACATGAAACAATACCTCATAAAGGTATCCTAACATTGTCAAATTAGACATCAAATCTTGGCATATTTATCAATTTCCAATCCTTAAAAATCCATCAATTTCCTTGTCTTCACAAGCCTCTTGATCAAGCAAATCAAATTAATCATATTCATACCCAAATTTGGGGTGTTTATAGCCCTAAAAATAAAGGTTATCTTTGGAATAAATTTTGACCTATCAAATATTCCAAAAATATCCCAAAACTAGCATTATTGGATAGCCCTAAAAATATATTTCTAAGTATAAATATACCTCTATTTGCACTCATATCAATGCCTCAAAATGCAAAAACAAAATTGTTATCCAAAGCCAAATTTCCCACTCATGCCAAATTCGTCAATGACCAAATTTTCCACCCTTGTGGTGAATTTGGCTAGTGGTGAATTTGGTAAAATTTCAAAGGTAGGAAATTTGTCTGTCTTCAAGATCAGGCTGTAAGAGGTAGCAATAAAGTGATAGATATCAATACAGATGAAAATGAAGCAGAAGATGAAGTGAGGAAGCTGAAGGAGTTTATCATTTCCACCATGATAGGCATGATGAATGCCATGGTAAACTCCATAATTGACCTTAGGGAAACCCTTAAGACACTTTTATTTGGAGTGCAGATTTGCTAGGAGACTGAAGATGATTATGATGTGGAGGATGTGGTTGCTATTAAGGAGGAGCCTAAGGATTCTACAAAAGATGATTCCAAGGATGAGGATGAGGAAACCACTGAGGATTTATTTCCTCAACCCTCTCTATTTTGTTCCTACAGCTACCTTGTGTGAAGCCTATTTATTTATTTTTGTGTCCTATACTACTAAGGTAGTGCCCCCTCTTCTCCTCTTTCTCTTTCTTTTTGAGGTTGCATCCTCTATTTTTCTATTTGTTGATTCAAGCTCAGGATTGTGTCCCCTATTGAAAATCCATTCTACTAGCATAAATTAATGCTATTTTTGTATCAAGGTTTTGGGATCCTTAAAATCCATTTAGTAATGAAATATTTAATTTACCAAAAAAAATCAAATTTCAAACTACTCAAAATTTGATCTGATTCCTTACCAAAATCGCCACCCCTATGGTGAATTTTGTAAATAGTGGTAAATTTGAAAAAAATGATCAAGAATATTCCACATGAACCAGTTGGACATGGATTGAGCTCCATTTAATCTCCACTATCTATTTCACATGCTCCAGTAAGGTTTGAGATCAATTTGTTTGAATTGGGCCTTATCCTCTTCTCCCTCCAAGTCCCCTCCCAAATCCTATTTAAGGAGGTCATGGGGTAAGCATTTGGAAAGAAATTTCACTGTATCAAAGCTCTACCAAGATTTCTAAGCTCTCCCTTTCCTCTTAGCATTCTCATTCTAAGCATTTTTTAATGTTCTCTTCAAGTATTTCAAGCATTTGAGACCATTTTACAAGCATTTATGGAGGGCAATTAGGCAAGGCTAGAAGTTTTGGTGGTAAGGAGATCTCCATATTAGAAAGGTGCCATAGCTAGGTGAAATCTAGCTAGCTCTTTCCTCCATTTTCTTGCTTCCTTTCCTATTTTAAGCTTCCTTATTTAGCTTTGCATGTTTACTAACTCCATTCAAATGCTCTTATTTCATTTTCACTACATATTCTTTCTTGTTGAGCTCACATTTATCTTGTAGGCTCTAACATATTTGATTTTAGGTTTGATATTGAGGATTCTCAGCAAATTTTATCATCTCTAACACCTATTTGCAGGCTTACTTTAGTTTGAATTCATCTCACCATTACATTTTGCTTATAAAACCTTATTTTGTAGGGTTTTCATCACATTTATTTTGCATGTTTTTGGGGTGGAATCCTTATTAAATATCTTGACTACAATTATTCTATCTTGACTACAACATACTAACTTATTTTATCTTCCTCCATGCTATTTTACTTTCATGTATTAAGCATTTTTGCAATCTATTTCCTCATTCAAGCACTTCAATAACATTTATTTCCATTTTACATATTTATGCTTAACCTTGTTTTTAAGCAAAATTCTCATTAGAATTTCATTATCTAGTTGCTAATTTACTTCAAATAAGTTAAATTATTTTCTTCATACATTTCCTAACATCTTATCATCTAATTTTTAGTCTTCAATTTGATCAAATTTTATCAATATTATACTTGCACACTGTCCATTTCTTTAAGTTTTAAGAAGCTTATACCATAACTTGTTAAATACTATGATTTTTTACTACATATTGTTATTTTAACCTTATTGGAAGTTATATTATCTTATAATAGCATTCCCAATCCATTATATCACATTCCCTAGCTTCTTATAACCCTATTTTATCATATTTATAGTCCCTTGGGGGGATTTCAAATTTTCCTTTGTTATTATAATTTTAGTTTTTAAATACTCTATTTTAGAGGCTTAATTATTTAATTTTATTACATACAGACCTTGCAAAAATCAATAGGATACCTCCCCTCCAATATCAGCAAAAACTCCCTTGAATTCAGCTTAGAAATAAGCTCAAATTTTCAAAAATGCGTCTTAGGACCAAATTTATTACCCCTGTGGCAAATTTGGAAAAATGAATTTTAAAGGTTAAATCCTCTGATTTTCTCACTTACATATCTCACTAATCATAGTAGGATCCTTCTCAATAATTTTCAACCCAAATCACAATCACAAATTACCAGAATCAACCTTGAAATCTCAAGAATCTTGCCTAGGACCAAATTTGCCACCCCTATGGTGAATTTGGTAGCCCTAACAACAAAACCAAATTTGCTACTTAGAGAAAATTCCCTAGTGGTGAATTTGGTAGACCCAGTGACAAATTTGAAAACTAGCCAAATTCCATTTTGGGAGGTAAGCATAATCATTGTTTTTATCAAAAAGGGATCTAATCAACTATTTAGACAAGTGTTTACCCTATCCAACCCTTAGACAGACCCCTTAAATCAGAAAAACTAAATTTTAGATTATTCTTGATGATTTAGGTTCAAATAAATGTTAAGGCTTGATAACGATTGAATATTAAAAGAGATCAAAAACCCTTAGGTATTTTTTTAATTGAACTCATATACACCACGAAAACAAGTGTTACATCAAGCTTTAAACAACCATACAAAAATTAAAATTGTAGGGGTCTGGTTATGTTGAGGATTTTTATATCCTCGGGATCTCCTTTGTAAAGATATACTCAAGTAGGGAACCAAATATTCTAATGGATCTCCCCCATGCACACTTGAAATTAATTAGATTTTAAAGGGAAAAGAACATGAAGTTTTTCTACCACCTACATAAATTGGTGAACTTGACATGAACACTCATTTTTCCTTAATAAAGATAAAAACAATTTGAACTTAAACAAGACCATCTAATTTGTTTGCTTAATTTACATCATATTAAATTAATATAACAACAACATAACCAATTGCTAATCCTACTAGGGGAATGATAATGACCTCTTGAGTAAATCGATATACGAACCTTAGGGGAGCAATATTATTTGGCAAGTATATTATGGTGGATTAGTGGGAGTCATAAGGAGGGCTGCTTATTTGGGTGATATAATGATCTCAAAAATCTTCTCTTCTTTGCTATAATTACTCTGGAAATAAAACTTTAATAGCTTTTTTTCGAAGCTAAGTCTTCTAGCCATGTCTTAACTTCCTTATAAGACTTGAATTAAGGGTGAACCTATTACTTCTTAGGAAGGATAATCCTCTCAAGGAAAAATTAAACAAGAATTAAACCCTTGGTCACAACAAGTACCAAGAGAACAATTACTTGTTAATCAAATTCCTTATAAAAATATAGACCATGTTACAAATTACATTAAAAGAAACAAGGACATCATTTTGGATGTTATTAAAGAGGAACTTAGAGAACAAGCAAAAGTAGAATCCACCATAATACATGAAAATATAGGATATTTTAATGAACAATCAACCGCTACTCAATTCAATGAAATCCAAAACAATTTGACAAGTTTCAATGTGGTTACAACACAACCTACTGATTCTACAACACCTCCTACTTTGTCCATGGAAATATCCACTTCGAGAAATTCTTTTTCAAATTTTCATAGTAGAACGACTTATTCTACAAATATTTTTTTCACTCTCAACACTCCCATTATAACATCAAATAAAAATGCTTCAAATTTTATAAGTATGCATTTTATGATGCATACTTTCACCAATCATATACGCAATATCCATCAAATGATATTCAAAATATCAATACCAAAATTTCAGACTTAGAAAAGAGAGATGCCAAGTTCAAAGAACATGAGCATCAAATTCCCTCCCTTCAAGGTATATATAAACTTAATACTCTTTTGAAGAGTTCTATAATTAACCTTTATATCCCAAAATTCTTAATCATCCTTTCCCAAAGAACTTTGAAACTCCCAAGTTTCAAATGTATAATGGAAAACAAGACCCCATCAACCATTTAAGGTTATTTCAAATAGCTTGTAGTGACATCAATCATGATGAAAAACTTCTCCTTAGGTTATTACCTAAAAGTCTTAGTGGTTTATCCTTAGAATGGTACTTCCAAATACCTCATCATTTTATTAAGAAATTTAAAGAACTTATGGAAGCCTTCGTTAAATAATTTTCAATCTACATAGAAGATAAGGATACCATAGATGACCTTTACCAACTTAAATAAGGTAATAATGAGAAATTCTTGGACTTCTTGGCAAAATGGAGAGGTCATAGGAAAACTCCAATACATTCCTCCTAAAGAACTCTTACATATTTTCATATGAAATATTCATGAACAATTATCATACCCTTGGAGATGACAAACTTAACCTCTTTTGAAAAAGTCGTTGATATGGGTAAAAAGGTAGAGGTTGTCCTCATAATATGAGGCCAACTCAACTATAACAAGAAAGAAGATGAAAATCCCTCTAACAAGAGGTAATACACAAATAAATATGTTGTAGGATACAGTATAACTGATTCTCAACAAAACAACAACATTAACACTACTCAAAACGATCCTTAAAAATTAGTTATCCAAAAGGAGGAAAAACCTCAAAGGCAATATACCAACATGGGATAAAATCAAACAAATATGATAAAAATTCTCCTTGAATCTAAAATAATAGAAATTTTTCCTGTTAGACCTTGGGATTTATCAAAAGGTGCACCCTTTTGGTATAGACAAGATGAATATAGTGACTATCACCAAATACAAGGACATACTACCAACAAGTGTAGAACCTTAAAGAATATTATCTAAGACCTCATTGAGGAAGGAAAAGTGGCAATTAATAAACCATAAAATCCCAACAAATACATGGTAATATTTCAAGATCCCCTATCAATACACAATCAAAAATCAGTTAACTTTGTAGGTGTCATTTGTCTATCAAGATCTTCCCATGCTATAACTAGACAACAAGCAAAGAATCAATCTTTGGATCAACCTCCATTGGTTATCCCGAAGGCAAAAATAAAAATTCCTAATAAATCACCTTTGGTAATTATGCCTTATCAAAACACCTTGCATATGTTTGATCTTCATAAACAATTTGAGGAAGTACCCACAAAGATCTCCCTCCTAGAACTCCTAAAAACATCGCCCACTCATAGGGAAATATTTTTGAAACTTTAAAGTGAACAAGAAATCCCTCAAGACTTATCTCCAAATGACGTCGCCGGTATGGTTGGGTTGACTAGAATAAACAACACTATCTTAGCCTTTCATGAGGAAGACACTCCTCTCGAAACCATATCGAGATATTATCCCCTCTACATCATAACTCAAATAGGCGATAAATATATCAAGAGAGTCCTAGTAGACAATGGATTGGCCTTGAACGTTTGTAATGTCAAATTTATATGAAATTTTGACTTATCCAAGAATGATCTACAAAAATCAGACCTTATTATTAGAGCATTTGATAACAAATAATGAGAGGTGATAGGCACCATTACTTTACCTATAAAAATAGGGCCTCGTGTCGTGAATACCCTCTTCTATGTCATATCATGCAACATAACATATAACATGCTCCTTATAAGACCTTGGATACATGCCATGAGGGTCGTACCCTCTATCTTACACTAATGTATCAAATACAAATATCAAAGAAAGGTCATCCACATTCCTAAATATCCAAAACCCTTTGCCATGTGCAACTCTATAGATTTACAAGAACTAAATCTCTGCCCTTCCATACAATCGAATAAATCAAATGATCAACCAAAAGTGGATAAAGGAAAGGATAGAGGAACCTCTTAAATACTTAGAGTAAATTCCTCAATAATCCCTTTTCACTAATTATATTAACCATAGTTGTCAAAAACCAAACCCTTCCATAGAATTAGTAAGCATGTTCCTTACTCCTCAAGACATAGGTATGCCTAGTAGAAAAGGACTCAAAATCCAAATAGGATCTTATACTTTCATTCATGGAGGAACTACCTTCAATTAAAGGATCCAAGGATGCAAGCTTATGCTAAATGAATGAACCTATGCTACATGTTACATGTCACCTACCTTTCTGATAGTGTAACCGCAAAAAAAGGCTCACACCCGATATGGCGATCTATTACAATGAAAGAAAGATAACAAATAAACATGCACAAATTGACAATAAGAAGGAAATGAAAATACAAGAATACTTTATTAATTTCAAATTGAGTCAAGTTACATATTCGTTCCTCTTAGGGATACCCATTTTTATACTTCAATTACAATAGATCTAATTCCCCTTTTTGGGTAGATGTGAATCAAATGCCTTCTAGGGTGACACAAACTGCTCTAGGGTGTCGATGACCCTCTTATCCATGATTAGAGGTATTTTCTACATTGAATGACATGACCCTATTAATCCTGCATTCAAGAAACAACAAGAAGCATGTTAAAATCAAAGGTAGCCTCTCTTGATGATGCCTTTATATGGTATTAACATAAAAAGATGTGATGACTAACAATAATCAAGAAAATGCAAGAAATACGCTAAAACTATGCAAGACATGAAAATATTGCCATAAATCTTGTAAGCTAAATCACATCCAACTATCTAATGGCATAATTACAAGAGGGATACTTTTATGCCCCGAGTCCAACAAAAGGATGCACATCATCGAATCATTGCTTCTAACTTGATAGAAGGCTTAAATTTGAAAAATTTTGCACTCGTCATCAGACTATTCAGATATCATCAATGCCAAGTAGGATTTCGCGTCTGTCAATCCGAAAGGAAGAGAGTTACAAACTAACTATCATATTTGCTATTTCCCCCAAGCAAAGGGGTAAGATTATGATATTATTTAGCAATTATTCGCAAGGATGAACGTAATTTTGACAAGATCAAGGGATCTACTGTTGACTTTTATTATGATTTGATGTTATGACTACCCCCTCAAATGATGAGTCGATGAGGGTAATGACAATTAAATGAAGCAACGAGGTCACTTGAACACTATGGATGATATTTGTACAAATTAAGATTTATCATTTGAATACTTGGCAAGGCCTAATCAGCTATGATTACACTATTTAGAGTAGTTGCCTATTTCTATCCCATGGAGCGGTCCAACCACGAAGGCCTTCTTAGGGAATCAAAATGATAGCAATATCTATTAGGTTTGTAGTGAATCATAATGTTTATGAGATGCTAAAAATGTCATAGGAGAATCATGATGAATATCTTGTTACCGTGGAGCAATCTAGATATGTAGGCCTTCTTAGGGATTGAAATGAAGCATAACAATTTAGAAATGATGAATTTGCCCCAAATTTTCTTATGTTATTTACTCATATTTCCAGATTGCATGGATCACAAGTCACTGCAACTGCTAAGTGTATAGGGTAAATAACTAAATACGAGGTGCATTTGTCTTTTGATTTTTTTGATTTTTTTGTTAATTTTTACATTTTTTATATGCACGTGGATGTAAAGCTTATATTTATTTGACGTTATAAGATGTGATGTATATATGACATGCACTAGCTAGATGATGGTTGTATGATTTTAAAATGCAATGATATACATGTGTAGGTATACTACTTATGATGACTATATATGAATGCAATATTTTGATGCTAAATGCATGTATACTTTGCTTCACTTGTATGCATTTAATTTATGTTGTTATGACATAATCTATGCCATGTATGTACTGCATACTTTTCTTTTTTTCTTTGAGAATGCTTTTTTGAAATAGACATGTACACTTTAATCACTTTAAACATAATGTGTGCAATATGATATGAGGTTTTAACAATCTAATGGATGACACCACAAAATGTATAACAATCATGCATGATAAATGCTATATTTTATTATGAATCTTTATTTATTTGGCACTCATATGTGAGTTGTAATGCACTGGTACTATTTATAAGATTTTGTAAATTAAAATATATGCATAACATAGTCAGTGGCTATTTAAATATCATTTCAGAAATCCATATGGTATCTAACATATATCACAAATAGTTCTAATAAAAAAACTCTCATAAAATATATTGTATATTTGATGGTTGCATTTGAAAATTTGATTGTTGCTATTTAAAAAAATTTAGGTTTACCATGAGACTCAAACACCCTAGTTGATTGATCAAAAGTTGCATACTAACCATACTAGACTTTTGAAACATAACGTTTTCACTAGGATAGGCCCTAACTATTCATTATACATATGTGTGCAAATGAATATATTAATATAAGGTATAACCATATCTCGATGTCAGGTGGGATTATTTCAGCCCATTTCAAAGATTGGGGGTCCACAAATGTTTATCCAATCCTAGGTTTAGATTTTAGTTAGAATTGACCACTAGGCGATACAGGAAAACTGAAGCTAGCTCTTCCACATTCAAACATTGGTATGCATAAAAGTAGAATGCTAGTGTATTAGACATATCATCATGCATAAGGTACAGTAGTGATGGCAATTCTAGGGATTCAGGTTTGCTCCCTTTTTTTCTTTAATTTTTGGGATACTTGCTCATATAAAGTGATAAAAATCATTGTTTATTTTTGTAATTTATGTTGGCAATTTGAGTTATTTTATGTTGTCATTGATGTCACATGGATCATTGATGTCACATGGATCACATTGAGTTTTGGTGGCCCAATGATATTTTGGAAAGCATGGATAAATACAGGGTTTTTGTGAAAACCAAGGTAGGAAAAATAAAAGGTTTTATTTAAAACCATGGATGGAAGATTTGAACTAGGTTTTTCTTAAAACCCAAGTTGGCCTTTCGTTTCATCGAAAAATGTGCCCCGGTGATGGAGATATTTAATTTTTAATATTTAGTTTAAATTTTAATTATTTAAAATTAAAATTAAAATTTAAAATTAAATATGCAATATTTCCATCGACGTCATCGAAAATAATAAGGAGGCTATATAAATGGGATACCTAAGGTTCATAAACCAATACTTGCTCGTGGTTAATAATCATTTGCTAAGCATCCGAATTGAGCTCGTGCAAAAATATTTTAGAAAGCAGAAGCAGTGAATAAACGAAGGTTGGTCGAAGTCCAAAGTCATCATGGGCAGAGTGGCGCATTGGCAATTGGATTTTGGCTAAGGTGTGTGGTAGCACAAATGTCAAGGTTTTGAATCCCCTTGACTGCATTTGGAAGGCGTTGGAAGCACTTTTGATTTATGAAAAGGGAGGAAAGGTTTTAAGGCACGTTGTGCCTTTCCCTTTCGAACGAGCGACTAGCTCATGTGGTAAACTTAGTCGTGGTTAAGGTGCTCGCGGTGTGGGCAAGTCGGGGATTCTAATCCCCTTGAGGAGGTAAATACATTTTTTCTCTAATTAATTTTGTTAAGCCCTAAGTTGGAGTTATAAGGTGGTTAGGAATAATTAAATTTTTTAATTAAATTTTGTTTTTATAAGGGTTGTGTCTATTATTTCAAATGTGGATGAGTTGTTGATTTAATTTTATGTTCATGAAATTGAGAATTAAGATTTAGGAGAAATAAGGAGTTGTTATAAAATAATTTTTGAGAGGTTTATTGATTATTATTTTTGCTAAGGGTGTTTTTATTAAAAGGACTTTGGTGGATGTGTTTATTAAGTTGGAGTAAAAAGGTGTAAATTGAGTTATGCTTTATCTTGTGATTATTATTTGAAGTCCACTAACCCTTATTGATATTGGAAAGGAAAGTTGTGTTTAGTGCGGCATATTTTGTGGACAACTTCTTGGCATCAAAAAGGTATGATCACATTCTCCTATTGATTTTTTATGGTGGTTGATTTCTAAAATATCATTGGAGTGAAAATGATTGATTGTGGTTTCCTTTTAAGAAGTGGTTGGTTGAATGCTTCAAGGTTTTCTGGTTTGAGAGTTGTGTTTAAACCTTGTTTTATAAGCATAGTTGTTGAAGCCCATTGGTTATTTAAAGAAATTGAAAATAACATGAGTATCATTGTTATGTGAGATTTGTGGTTGAGCATTGTTGTAAACATTTGAGTTGGTTGATACATGCTTGGACTAGGATTTTGTGAGAAAGAGTTATCGCTTGTGGTGATTTGTTGAGTTGAGTTGATTGAGCCTAGTCAAGTAATTGTGTGAGGTGATTGTTCAAGTTCCATGAAACAAACAATTCTATAATTTTGATTTGAGTTGATATTGAGCTTAGAACATATTGAGTATCTAACAATTCTCTTTATGCTTCTATGAGTTTATTTGAGTTGAGATTGATTTGAGTTGAGTTAAGTTGAGATCATAGTGGATCATTGTTGTGACCCATTGTAGATTGCATTGACATTCATTGTTGAGTTCATATTTTAGCCTTGCCTTCATAGATTTGTAGATGAGATTTGAGTACTACTTGAGCATGATTGATTGAGCCTTTAAGAAGACCTTTGGGATAGATTTCTGGATATATTTGTGGTAATTTATGTATGATTGATTGAGCCTTTGAGAAGGCTTTATGGATAATTTTGGGAAAGATTTGTGGATAGTTTTAGATAGATTTGTGGATGGATTTGCAACAGATTTTGATGAGGTTTTGAGTAAGTCTATTGAGAAGAGTTGAGCAAGTTCTTGGTGAGCTTGCTAGAGCAGTTTTGGACAAGTTCTTCATGAGCTTGTTGAGTAGGTTTGAGCAAGTTCTTAGTGAGCATGTTGGAACAAATTTGAGTAATTTCTATGTGACCTTGTTGAGCATATTTGGACAAGTTCTATGTGAGCTTATTGAGCAATTTTGGAGAAGTTCTGTGTGAGCTTGTTAAGTATATTTGGACAAGTTTTGTGTGAGCTTATTGAGTAGTTTTGGACAAGTTCTATGTGAGTTTGTTATGCAGATTTGGAAAATTTCTATGTGAGCTTGTTATTGCCTAGGTTTGATCAAATGAAAGAAATTTGAACAAGTTCTGTGCGAGCTTGTTGAGCAGTTTTGGACAAATTATGTGTGAGCTTGTTATGCATATTTGAAAAATTTCTATGTGAGCTTGTTATTGCCTAGCTTTGAGCAGATCAAAGAAATTATTGTATTGGATAAAGATCCTCATTTATGTGTGAAATATTATAAGGATATTATCTTGTGGAGTACCCCACATTGAGAGAACCATGTTAAATATTGTGTCTCAATTATGTGTGGTGACTTATGCTCTTGCTTACTATTGCTATCTAAGTTATTAATGCACACTACTATATTTGGTTATTGCAATTAAGGACTTTAATTGATATTGATTTGGAAAAAAAGTAAAAAGTGGTCTTATACTGTTCACCCCCCCTCTCAGTATAATATTGTGTTCTTCAATTGGTATCAGAGTAGGTTCCTTAGGAAAAGCTAACCATTTGAGGGTAGATTCTATAAGAACATAGATGGCTTCATAGAATGAATCATTTACAAATAAGGCTCCAATGTTTGATGGTAAAAATTATGCTTTCTGGAGCATGAGTATGAAGAATTACTTGATATTACAAGGATATGAGGTATGGCAAATGGTTGAAAAATGGTATAGGGTTGAAGGTGATCCCGATGCAGATAAGACTATAAGGAAATTGGTTGAGATCAATGCAAGAGAAATGAATTGTATTTTGAGTGGGCTACGAGAGACATATTTTGAAAATATTATGGTATGTAATTCAGCTAATGAGATGTGGACCAAGTTGCAAAATACTTATGAAGGATATTTCAAGGTAAAGTTGGAAAAACTACAAACTCATAGAAAAATATTTGAGGAATTGAAAATGGAAGATTCTGAAGATATTGCAAGGTTTTTACTTTGAGTTAATGAGATTACTAACACCATGAGAGGTCTAGGATTTGATATGAAAGAATCAAAAGTTACTCAAAAAGTTTTGAGATCACTTCCCATGAAATATGATGCTAAGGTTTCAACAATAGAAGAAACAATGGATATCAACCAGTTAACAATGGAAGAATTGCAAGGAACTCTCATAGCTTATGATATGAGGTTAAGCAAGCATCAGGTTCCAATAAAAGAGATTACATTCAAAGCTTCATAAAAAGAGAAAGGAAAAGTTTCAAAAATAGATAGAGTTGTAGATAATGATGAGGAAGTTAACTTCATCAAAAGTAATAAGGACTCAAGGAATGTTAGGGATATAAGGAAAGTCAGATGCTACAAGTGTGGTGATCTTGGTAACTATGCATACAAGTGTCCACATGAAGAAAACAATGATGATGAAGAATAGGATCACAGAAGAAAAGAATATGGAAAGCATAAGCATGACAAAGATGACAGATACAAGCAAAATAGGTATGAGAAGAAGAAAATTTTTTGTAAGGCAAAGAAATATTACTACATTGTAGAAGCAATTCATAGCTCAGATCATAGTGATAGAGACAAATCAGATGATGAAAATGAGGAACATACATTCTTAGGAATAGAAGGTGAAAGATAGTAGTTCTTTGTGTGTGGTCAAAGATATCATATATCGTGATATTGCAATGGTTTTAGTGATAGTGAAGATGATATGACACATCAAGGAAATAAGCATGGTCAAAGAAATCTTGAGAGTTTTTTTGCTATAGAATATTATAATGATCTTAGTGACAGTGAAGATGAAGGTTTTTTCTATGAAATAAGAGAAGTAGAAGAAGAACATTCACTCCAAATAGAATAATTTATACAAGAGGATAATGTCTCAGTTGATCTAAAGGAAGACTTCAATGTTATCCATGAGCAACTACAAGAGGTTAAAGAGAATATAAAATAATTGAAATGTTCCTTACTTGAGAATTTGATCCATCACATGACTCAAAATGTCAAGATATTTTCACTAAGAAGGAAACATGTATTTTAGAGGCTATAGAGATGGATGCCAATTTACTACTTGACACAAATGAAGAGAAAGAAGAGGGATATTCCAAAGCACAAAAAGTTTTATATTTCATGTTTGAGGAATCACACTCAAAAGGAAAGGAAGTTCTAAAATATGAAAGCAAGAAAACACCTAATATTTGTGAGAAAAGTTCCAAAGTTCCTATGGCTCCAAATATTCAGTTTGGTTCTTTTTTTGAGATAGGTGAATCAAGTTCAAAAGGAAAATAAATACTTGAAGAGAAAGGCAAGGAAGAAACTAAGAAATATGGCGGAAGGGATACCCCTGCCTCCTTGGGTCTTACTCGAAAGTGGCATCCATTTTGGGATGTTTTCCACACAAAAGAAAAAACTAAGGAAGATGATTTAGATACTACAAAGAAGGTTCAAGGATGAAATGCACAATTTGAAAATGATCATAAGGATAATGGTCAAGAAAGGTATGAGGAACCAAGGAATGAACAAAGTACTTTTCAAGGACATTGTTTTCTTGTAATTTATTTGGATACAGGGCTATACAATATAGGGTCTATGGATCAAAGAAGTTTGATTTTGCTAGAAGGAACATCAAAGGAAGAAGGTATGGTTTTCAGGGACATTGCATCTCATGTAACAGGATTGGTCATAGAGCTTCTCAGTGCAAAGGAAATGAGCAACATGGTTTTGGTTTTAGAGATACATAATTCAGAAGTCATGGTCATAATGGTCATGAAAATAGAACTTCACAATACAGGGTTCAGGAAAGGAATGGATATGTAAATTATTTCAATAAATATTTTAGGATATGGGCACCATCCAAAGGCTACACTATCAAGTGTTTTAACTACAATAACTTTGGACATATTGCAAAATGGTGTAGGACTCAATTCCAAATAAGTTCAAGGCAAGAAGGTCAAATGGGTTAAAGGCAAGAAGGTCAAACAGGTTCAATGCAAGAATATCAAGATAAGGATATCATAAAAACATGGAAGGGAGTTGATAGAGGAAATAAACAATGTAATATGGGAGTAAAAGTACTCCCACCCCAAAATTAATCACCTCAAGAGAGAAGGTGGTGAGGGGGCTATGCTTAAGAGTCATATATTTTAGCCCCATAGGTGTCCCTTTTTTCATTTATGTCAAAGGGGGAGATATTTTAGTAAGGGGGAGAGTAGCCTCCAAAGAGAGCATTGAGTTAGGGGGAGAAGCCTCCATAGAGAGTATTGAGTCAAGGGGAGCAAATTTGATTCTCAAAGATGGTTAATGCAATGATTATGGTTTTTGCATTAGAGGTGTTGCCATCAATGAAAAAGGGGGATATTTTTGGCAATTTGAGTTATTTTATGTTGTCATTGATGTCACATGGATCACATTGAGTTTTGGTGGCCAAATAATATTTTGGAAAGCATGGATAAATACAAGGTTTTTATGAAAACCAAGGTAGACAAAATAAAATATTTTATTTAAAACCATGGATGGAAAATTTAGACTGGGTTTTTCTTAAAACCCAAGTTGGCCTTTTTTTTCGTCAAAAAACGTGCCCCGATGATGGAGATATTTAATTTTTAATATTTAGTTTAAATTTTAATTATTTAAAATTTAAATTTAAATTTAAAATTAAATATGCAAGATTTCATCGACGTCATTGAAAATAATAAGGAGGCTATATAAAGGGGATACCTAAGGTTCATAAACAAATCCATGCTCATGGTTAATAATCATTTTCTAAGCATCCGAATTGAGCTCGCGCGAAAATATTTTAGAAAGCAGAAGCAACGAATAAAAAAAGGTTGGTCGAAGTCCAAAGTCATCGTGAGCAGAGTGGCACATTGGCATTTTGCTTTTGGCTAAGGTATGTGGCAGCACAAACATCAAGTTTTTGAATTCCTTTGACTGCATTTGGAAGGAATTGGAAGAAAAGCACTCGAAGCGCTTTTGATTTGAGGAAAGGGAGGAAAGGTTTTAAGGCACAATGTGCCTTTCCCTTTCGAACGAGGGACTAGCTTGTGTGGCAACCTTAGCCACGACTAAGACGCTCATGGTGTGGGCAAGTCGGGGGTTCAAATCCCCTTAAGGAGGTAAATACGTTTTTGCTCTAATTAATTTTGTTAAGCCCTAAGTTGGAGTCATAAGATGGTTAGGAATAATTAAATTTTTTAATTAAACTTTTTTTTTATAAGGGCTGTGATTATTATGTCAAAGGTGGATGAGTTGTTGATTTAATTTGATGCTCATGAAATTGAGAATTAATATTTAGGAGAAATAAGGAGTTGTTATAAAATAATTTTTGAGAGGTTTATTTATTATTATTTTTATAAGGGTTTTTTTATTAAAAGGAATTTGGTGGATGTGTTTATTAATTTGGATTAAAAAGGTGTAAATTGAGTTATGCTTTATCTTGTGATTATTATTTGAAGTCCACTAACCCTTATTGAGATTGGAAAGGAAATTTGTGTTTAGTGTGGCATATTTTATGGATAACTTCTTGGTATCAAAAAGGTATGGGCACATTCTCCTAATGATTGTTTATAGTGGTTTATTTCTGAAATATCATTGGAGTGAAAAGGATTGATTGTGGTTTCCTTTTCGAAAGTGGTTGGTTGAATGCTTCAAGGTTTTTTGGTTTGAGAGTTGTGTTTAAAACTTGTTTTATAAGCATAGTTGTTGAAGCCCATTTGTTATGTAAAGAACTTGAAAATAACATGAGTATCATTTTTATGTGAGATTTGTGGTTGAGCATTTTTGGAAACATATGAGTTGGTTGATACATGCTTGGACTAGGGTTTTGTGAGAAAGAGTTGTCCCTTGTGGTGATTGGTTGTGTTGAGTTGATTGAGCCTAGTCAAGTGATTGTGTGAGGTGATTGTTCAAGTCCCATGAAACAAACCATTCTATAATTCTGATTTGAGTTGAGATTGAGCTTAGAACATATTGAGCCTCTAAAAATTCACTTTATGCTTCTATGAGTTGACTTGAGTTGAGTTGATTTGAGATTGTAGTGGATCATTGATGTGATCCATTATAGAGTGCATTGCCATTCATTGTTGATTTCATCTTTGAGCCTTGCATTCATAGATTTGCAGATGAGATTTGAGTACTACTTGAGCATGATTGATTGAGCCTTTGAGACCTTTGGGATATATTTTTGGACATATTTGTAGCAGTTTATGTATGATTTATTGAGCCTTTGAGAAGACTTTGTGGATAGTTTTTGGAATAGATTTATGGACAGTTTTAGATAGATTTGGGATAGATTTTGATGAGGTTCTGAGTGAGTCTATTGAGTAGAGTTGAGCAAGTTCTTGGTGAACTTGCTAGAGCATTTTTGGACAAGTTCTTCGTGAGCTTGTTGAGCATATTTGAGCAAGTTCTTAGTGAGCTTGTTGGAGAAAATTTGAGCAAGTTTTGTGTGAGCTTGTTGAGCATATTTGGACAAGTTCTATGTGATCTTGTTGAGCAGTTTTGGACAAGTTCTGTGTGAGCTTGTTGAGCAGATTTGGACAAGTTATGTGTGAGCTTGTTGAGCAGTTTTGGACAAGTTCTGTGTGAGCTTGTTATGCAGATTTGGACAAGTTCTGTGTGAGCTTTTTATTGCCTAGCTTTGATTAGATCAAAGTAATTTGGACAAGTTCTATATGATCTTTTTGAGTAGTTTTGGACAAGTTCTGTGTGAGCTTGTTATGCATATTTGGACAAGTTCTATGTGAGATTTTTATTGCCTAGCTTTAAGCAGATCAAAGAAATCATTGTATTGGATAAGGATCCTTATTTCTGTGTGAAATATTATAAGGATATTATCTTGTGGAGTACCCCACATTAGGGAACCACGTTAAATATTGTGTCTCAATTGTGTATGGTGACTTTTGCTCTTACTTATTATTGCTGAGTTATTAATGCGCACTGCTATATTTTGTTATTGCAATTAAGGACATTAATTGATATTGATTTGGAAAGAAATAAAAAAATGATCTTATACTGTTCATCCCCCTCTCAATATAATATTGTGTTCTTCACTTTAGTGACAATAATCACTATTTATTTTGTACTTTCATTTCTTTTCTTTCTTTATTTTTCTTGAGCAAGGGATTTGATACTAATTTTCCTTTCTTTGTACAATTTTGTCCTCATTTGACTTGACTTTTTAGAATTTTACATTTGATAATTTTCTTCAAAAACTTCCTTTTGGGATTTTACTTTGGGGAACTATTTCTAGGATATTGATCTAGGATATCGATCTTATGATATCAATATGGGATATCAATCTAGGATGTCGATCTATGATATCGATATAGGGTATCAATATGGAGGATTTATATGGGATATCACTCTGGGATATTGCTCATTTTAACGTAAGCAATGGATCCTTGGTAGGGAACAAACTTGTACTTTTGCCAATTACCAATATCTTTTGTACCATCAGCACAAGGGGATAAGCAATAATAATTCTTTTCACCTTAGGATACCTGGTCCTGCTTCGTAGCTTTCATATTACCCTAGTCCTTATTAGGATTGTTTAATTTATTGATTAGTGATAGAATTCTAATATGCTAAGGGCTATACTAAGTAGACCTCAACTACAAAAGCAAAGCAAGCTTTCTGTCAACTCTTGAGAAGACGTCTAGGTATGGTTGAATGACTAGAAAACCCTAGTATATTCTTCATAGCAACAATTGGGGTTGTTTTGAAAAACATAATTACTCACAAGGGTGATAAATAGATGAAAAATATAATGCATAGATGCATGATTGAAACACAAACGTGGTGTTGTTTGTAAGATTGTAAACATAATTCATTATAATGCAAGAGTAGCATATGATTATACCTAGTGTAATGCAAATATGACATGCATGTGGAAAATAAGATGCATGATGCAAAATGTAATGCAATGATACAAATGAAATGCAAATATTTTTTATTTTGATGTTTTTCCAAATTTTATGGATTTTAACATTTGGTTTGACCAAAGAGCTTACAAACATATTTGGAGCATTTTTAGATTGACCAAGTGGTTTTGAGAAACCCTTGGAGCCTTTTAGGATTGACCAAGCAATTTTGAGAAACCCTTGGAGCCTTTTAGGATTGACCAAGCGGTTTTGAGAAACCCTTGGAGCCTTTTAGGATTGACCAAGTGGTTTTGAGAAACCCTTGGAGCCTTTTAGGATTGACCAAGCAATTTTGAGAAACCCTTGGAGCCTTTTAGGATTGACCAAAGGGCTTATAGATGCCTTTGGAGCATTTTAATATTGATCATAGGGCTTATAGATGCCTTTGGAACCTTTTAGGATTGACCAAACGGTTTATAAAAACCCTTGGAGCCTTTTAGGATTGACCAAGCAGTTTTGAGAAATCGTTGGAGCCTTTTAGGATTTACCAAAGGGCTTATAGATACCTTTGGAGCATTTTAGGATTGACCAAAGGGCTTATAAATGCCTTTGGAGCCTTTTAGGATTGACCAAAGGCCTTATAGATGCCTTCGAAGCCTTTTGGGGTTTAGGCATAAAATGCTTTAAGATGAAGGATATTGAGAGGTTCAGGCTCTTCAACTCCTCCAAGTGATGTCAAGAGATATTTCCCAGGTCCAATCTTCTTTGAGATCATATAAGGACCTAATCAGTTAGCTATAAAATTGTCTCACATTTCAAGTTCTATTGGTTCTCTTTCAGCACAAGATCACCAACCTCAAAGTCTCTCAGATAGAATTTGCTATTATAAGCTTGTTTTAAGCACTCTTGATAAATGTGGAGATGCTCAAGGGCATTCATGCGACATTCATCAAGTAGCATCAATTGATCTAGGTGAGATTACCACGCGGTGTCATCATCAATGAAATATTTCAATGCGATGAGCATCATTGGAAATTCCAACTCTATGGGCATAATGGCCTCAGTGTCATATACCAGTGAAAATAAAGTTACCCCAATGGGAGTCCGAATACTAGTCCTGTAATCCCATAAAGCAAGGGGTAGCTGGATGTGCCAATGTTTGTGGTGCTCTTGTACCATATTTTTCAATATGGATACCATTATCTCATTTGAAGCTTAAGCTTGACCATTTTCTTGTGAATAATATGGAGTCACAAAATTGTGTTTGATTCTATACTTAGATGTCAAAGCTCTCATAGTTTTTTTCTTAAATGACGTTCCATTATTCGACACTATCTTAGATGGTATCCCAAAATGAATTATGATATTGGTGAGTATAAAATCAGAAATACACACTCTAGTTGTCATTATTAATGGGATGGCTTCCACCCATTTAGTGAAATACTCAGTAGCCATGATAATAAAGGTATGCCAACTTGATGACGGAGGAGAGATCTTACCCATGAGATCAAATCCCCACTAAGCAAATGGCCAAGCCACTTGAATTGGATATAAGGCCTATGATGGCAAGTGTGTAATATTAGTATGATGCTAACATTTAACACATTTCTTGACATAAACATTGCAATCCTTCTCAATAGTGGGCCAACCATTGTTGGAAGTTAAATGATAAAAATGGTAAAAAATATGGTCAAATTTAGTTTTGACCTTACCCATTTTACCCCCTTGGACGATATCCTAGTTAGCTCAGTGGTCGGCACAGTGGATGACAGGATTGTGCGGAAGGATATTTAGTTTAGGTTGTTTAATTAAATTTTGCTTCCTCCTACTTAATTCTCACTAACCATATGTTAGCAAACTATTTAAACCTTGTATTTTTTCCAATTTAAATCTAATGAGCATGAGCTATTCACATATGGTATCAGATCTGAGGTAAGACACGCGAGGTGTGGAGCCCAAGGAGATCGATAGATGAGGCATGGATATCGAGGAGGTCAAGGAGGCCCATAGGAGTGAGCTCACAAGAAAGGCACAATTATTGAGGAGGTCGAGAGGGCCCATAGAGTGCAAACCAAGTGAGGTCAAGAGGACGCCTATAAGGAGCACATAGTTTGAGGCACAAACCAGTGAAGGAAACATGGCACGTAGTGGAGGCCCACAAGCTCGAAGCCCAAGGATAAACTAGACTGATAGGCTAACGTGGTAGGTGAATGACAGGATGATGTGGTAGGTGAATGACAGGCAGGAACTTGGTGAGAGGAGATTTACAGGTGACATGGTGAGAGGAGCTTCGCAGGTGACACTTGGTGAGAGGAGATTCATAGGAGGTAAGGGGCAAAAGGGGCAAGGTTTGATTTCCTGAATGCAATCAAACATTCACCCACGTGCTTCCCCTTTTTAAACCCCAAATATCCCCATGCACAGTGCATGTGGGATATTTCATTTGAATTTTTTTCAAAAATCATGACGGGTATGCTTCAAATATAAGCAAGGTAGTTTAAAGCCAAAGCTTGGATTGTAGCACATTTGTAAAGGCCAAAACATGCATAGAGGTGGTCACGTGTTCAAAATGCAACACTTTCTTTTTTCTTAGTTAAAAATTCAGCATTCGAAGCCGCTTCAAAGTTTTTTTAATTTTTTTTAATAATTTTAATTTATTTCATTATAATTTTTAAAATTTATATAGTAAAGTTATTTAATAAATCAAAATTATATTGTTTTTTTTTAAGTTTTTTTTTTTAAAAAGGCCAATATTTTTTTTTATTAAATAACATATTATTATAGTAATTTTTTAAAATTATTATTGAAATAAAATTATATATATATATATATATATATATATATATATTTTTTTTTTTCTAAGAACATTGCCTAAGAGGCAATTTATTGTAAAATAAGGAGCTTTACACCTGATTCAAGGAATCAAAATTGCAGTGTAAAAGCATATTGTGATAGTCTAGGAGGCTATACAAACTAGAAATTTTGTGTACCAAGCCTAAGAGGCTTAGTATTTTTTTCTTGTAAGAGAGACAAAGGATCAAACTAAAATTTGTAGAGGCATTGATGATAAGGCCAAGTGGTTGTTATCATGCCCTATGTGCACTTTTTGTGAGAGAAAACATCAAAAATTTTGATGAAAAAGTCAGAGCTTATGGGCTACATACTATGTTTAATCAGTTGCAAAATGCAATAATTGCACACCAAAGGCATCTAGACTTAGGGTACGAGGCAGACTCTGAAGATAACTCCTTTGGGAGTCAATTTGAGCAATCCAAATCCATAGAAGTTGCACCACAAGAATCATAATATACTCATTATAGTAATTCAATGGAAATCCTAGAACTAGAATCACTAGAGATAATATTGATCAGTGATGATGAAGAACAAGCAGCAGACTATTTCGTGAATCAAGAAATAAAAACGCCACAACAAGAGGAACAAGTAATCAGTGAAAGAGTGAATCAAGTCATATTTGACTTTAATTTGTAATCTCTTCTTTCTTATTCTTTCTTCCTTCTTTGAAAAATCAGAGTAATTTATTGTAACCAAGAAATAAAAAGAGTGTTTTAGTAACTATGGCCTCACATAACAATCTACCAATTCCAGATTTCAATGGGTATGACTACGAGTATTGGTCTATCAAAATGAAGACCTTGCTCCTAGGAAAAGGTTTATGGGATATAATAGAAGAGGGTTTCATAGAACCCACATATTGGGCTAAATTGAGTGCCACAGATAAGAAAATAAAGAAAGAAACACAAAAGAGCAACTCTTTTGCTCTTTATCATCTCCAAGAAGCATTGGATAAAAGTATATTTTATAGAATAGTTGCTTGTATAACTACACAAGATGCATGGAAAGCTTTGAAAGACGGATTCCAGGGAAGTGATCAAGTGAAGCAAGTGAGGCTTCAAACACTGAAATGAGATTTTGAAAATCTCAAAATGAAAGAAGACAAAAAAGTTGGTGACTACTGTGTTAGATTCAAGGCAGTAGTTCATAAAATGGTTACTCTTGGCAAATAAATTAAGCCTAAAACAATTGTAAAGAAAGTTTTACAAGCACTTCTTCAAATATGGAATCACATAGCCATAATCATAGAAGAGTCAAAATATCTTTCCACTTTAACATTTGATGCATTAATTGGGTCGTTAATGTCTCATGAAGAGATATTACAAGAATCTCCTTCAACCAACTATGGAGGTGATGATAAAGCCTTCACATCCAATGAAAATTCTAGAAGAGGACATGGAAGAGGTCAAGGTAGAGGCTAGCAAAGAGGTAGAGGTAGAGGCAACTACAAAGGAGGCAATCAAAACAGAGGAGGCAACTCCAATAGAGGAGGCAATCATAATAGAGGTGGAAACCAAAATCAAGGAGGAAATCCAAGACGAAATGGAAATCAAGGATGAGTAAGTGACAAGTCCAAAATAGCTTGTTTTAACTATGGCAAGCTAGATCACTTTGTTCGCGACTACTGGTCAAAATATTCTCAAGGTAGCAGCAGCCAATATGGAAATTATGGAGAAGAAGATGATACCTCTAATATTTTTCTATTATATGGACAATCAAACCATAATATGAATGAAACTTGGATTCTAGATACTGGTTGCTCAAACCATATGAGTGGCAAAGAAAATCTATTTGCTACTCTAGGTTCCACTTCCAAATCCCAAATAAAATTAGGGGATGATAAAGCTTTGCAAGTCGAAGGTATTGGAGCCATGAAGGTTCCAACAAAATAAGGACTAAATAAAGTGAATGACATCTACTACACTCCAAAGCTCCAACACAATCTGCTAAGAGTTGGGAAAATGATGGAGAATAATTACAAAATCATTTTTGATGAAGGAAAATGTATCATTCTTGATAAAAACAATTGTAATTGAGTCATCACATAGGTCTCAATGACCAAGAATCAGTTATTCCCTCTCAAATTTGGTGAGCCAGGGGGATCTCAACTTGCAAATGTAGCTATAGAAAATCCAAGTGTGCTTTGGCACTTGCGATATGGTCACCGTAATTCCACTAGCTTGAAACTGTTAACTTCTCAAGCTATGGTGATAGGACTTCCCAAACTCAATGAACAAAATAAGGTCTATGAAGGATGTGCTTTGGGAAAGAACTCAAGGTCTATGTTTCCAAAAGGACAAGCATGGAGCCAACTATCCACTTTAGTTACTGCATTCAGATATTTATGGTACAATGCAAACAAAGAGTATCGAAAATAATTCCTATTTTCTCACTTTCATAGATGATTTCTCTAGAATGTGCTGAATTTATTTCCTAAAACATAAAGATGAAGCTTTTGATTGCTTCATAGATTTTAGAAATAATGTAGAGAAACAAAGTAAGTATTTTGTAAAATGTCTTAGGACAGATCGAGGAGGTGAGTACTCAAAATAATTATTGAAATATTGTAAAGCATGTGGGATCAAAAGGCAATTCACTACTGCCTATACCCCACAATAGAATGGTGTGGCAAAGAGAAAGAACCACACCATAGTTGATATGGTAAGAATGATGCTTTAGACTAAGCATCTACAAATATGTACTAGGCTGATGCTATAATAACCAGTGTATATATTCTAAATAGAAGTCCAACTTCTAGTTTAGATGGAATCACTCCTTATGAGGGGTGGTATGGAAAGAAACCAAATGTAAATCACTTCAAAGTTTTTGGTTATTTAGCATATGCACACATTCTTGATGAGAAAAGGAAAAATATTGATCCCAAAATTCAAGCTTGTATATTTGTAGGGTATTGTGAGTCTACGAAAGCCTATAGACTCTACAATCCCAAGTCTCATAAGATTATTATTTCAAGGGATGTAATTTTTTATGAAGTGGGATAATGGGATCATAAAAGAATTTTTGTTGATGATGGAGCCCAAGATGTAAATTCTTCATAGGTACAATAGGTACAACAGGTGTCTCCCAAGAAAAGCAAATGCACACCACCCCTTCCAAGCCCAAGAAGGAGTACTTCGAGTACATCTGATGCCACTCCAAGTCCTTCTCCACAAAGATCAGTAAGTTCTTCACCGATGGACATTGTTAGTGACTTTCCATCAATATGTAAAATAACTTTACAACATCATCCATCCTTTCAAATGTTGGATCAAAATTTCCATAGAAGATTCACTAGAAGCCAATCTATTGAAATGAATACAGTTTTGTAGCAACTTGAAAATTTGCAATTGTATGGAGATGATGACTCCCAATATCGTAATGGAGATGTAGTCAATTATGCTTTATTGGCTAGTGTATAGCTAGAACTAGCTAGCTATGAGAAGGCTTGTACTCAAAATGTATGGCAAGAATCCATGGAAGAGGAAATAACCTCTAAAAAATAATGATACATGGGAGCTAGTAAAGCTACCCAAAGGAAAAAAGTGTGTTGGATGTAAATGGGTCTACAAGACCAAATACAATGTTGATGGAATTATTGAGAGGCACAATATGAGATTATTAGCAAAAGGTTTTACTCAGAAATTTGGCATTGACAATGAGGAAACCTTTTCTCCTGTTGCACGACAAGAGACAATCAGATCAGTTCTTTCCTTAGCTGCCCATAAAGGATGGAACATTCAATACATGGATGTGAAAAGTTTTTTTTTGAATGGATATTTTATAGATGAGGTTTATGTTCAACAAACTCAAGGCTTTCAAGAACAAGGAAAGGAGAACCTTGTTTATAAATTGAAAAAAAACACTTTATGGCCTCAAGCAAGCACCAAGAGTTTGGTACTCATGCATTGATGACTATTTCAATGAGTATGGATTCACTGGAAGCAAAATTGAACCAACCCTATACTACCTAAAGCATGGTGTAGACATTCTCAATTTTTTTGTATGTGGATGATCTAATATTTATGAGTAGTAACACTAAAATGAATATGGAGTTCAAAAACTCCATTATGAAGTAGTTTGAGATGAAAGATATCGGTTTAATATGATACTTCCTAGGCATGGAAGTACATCAATAAAATAAGGGGATCTTCATATGTCAACACAAGTATGCTCAAGACATGATCAAGAAATTTTCCATGGAGTAGTGCAAATCAATTGCAACTCCAACTGGACATGGAATCCAATTGAGCAAGGATGACAGAGCACCAAAGGTTGACATGACCACTTATAGGATCATGGTTGGGAGTCTGATGTTTCTCACCAACACAATGTCTGATAATCAATATGTTGTTTCTCTAGTTTCAAGGTTTATGGAAAGTCCATATGAGCTACATCTACAAGCAACTAAAATAATCTTAAAATATGTAAAAGGTACATTGGATTTTGGAATTCACTACCACAAATGTAATTACTTGAAATTAGTTGGCTTTAGTAACAATTAATCGAGCAGCAATGTAGATGATAGGAAATCTACATCAGGGAACTGTTTTAGTCTAGGATAAGGACTAATTACATGGAGTTCCAAGAAGTAAACTATTGTAGCATTGTCATCTGCTGAGGCTGAGCATATAGCTATCACACATGCTAGTACTCAAGCCCTATGGTTGAGAAAATTCCTTGAAGAGATTAGAGAAAGTTAAAGTGGTCCAACTCAACTGTATTTTGATAACATAAGTGCCATTAAATTAGCATACAATCCAATCCACCATAGCAGATCAAAGCATTTTGATATGAAGTATCACATCATCTGAGATATGGTGGAGCAACAGATATTTGAGCTTAAATATTGTAGCACTTTGGACAACATTGCAGATATCTTCACCAAAGGCATGGCTAAAGCTCAATATATAAAGTTGAGAGACTGTATAGTCAGTCCTCTCAAATTTAAGGGGGATAATGTTGGAAGTGAAATGATAAAAATGGTAAAAAATATGGTCAAATTTAGTTTTGACCTTAACAATTTTACCCCCTTGGATGACATCCTAGTCAGCTCAGTGGTCAGCATAGTGGATGGTAGGATTGGGCAGAAGGATATTTAGTTTAGGTTGTTTAATTAATTTTTGCTTCCTCCTACTTAATTCTTGCTAATCATATGTTAGCAGACTATTTAAACCTTGTAATTTTTCTGATTTAAATTTAATGAGCATGAGCTATTCACAATAATAACCCATTTGAAGGATGTTATTTATGATAGCCATGCCACTAAAATAGCCACCACACATATTGTCGTGAGCTTGCAAAATTTCCCAAGATGACTCTTGGGGATCAAGACAATGAAGGATAACTCCATCATAGCTTCTTCGGTAGAGGATGTCTACTAACAAGATATATTTTATCCCTTTCTATTTAAATGTGTGCTTTGCAGCACGCAACAATCCCTAAGGTATTACACCAATTCTAAGGAAGTCATATATCTATGACATCCAATTATGATGAACTTTGGCTTCGACCGACAAGACAACATGTGCCCCCTATGATTCTACATTGTCAAATGCAGACTAGGACACAATCTTATGGTGAATGGTAATACCACTCCTTGTCTGATCTTGTGATATCAAAGACCCCTAGGACACTCTCTTGAGAAAGTCTCTAGCTTTGTAGAACCATTCATGATTTGGTTCTACATGAATCATGTTGATTGACTCTTTGTTATCTAATGATTCCTATTGTACAGTAGAGTGTGACAATGTTTTTATATGGATGGTCATGAAATTGACAGATGGATTCTAAGGGATTAGAGATTCCAAATATGCCATTGTGTTTACAAATCTATTGGATGAAAGAGAGATTACCTCGATGTCATACCTTTCCAACTAAGTTAAATAAGTGTTAACAAGATCCTTATAAGCTTTCAATACCAAACATCAACATTGAAATTCCCTTAACTTGGTTCACAATGAGAAGGGAATCACCAAAGATATTTAACCGTTTTATCTTCATGGCAATATTTTTTTGGATACCCAAAATTAGGGCTTCGTATTCAACATTATTATTAGTGCAAGGAAAGTCTAACTTGAACAACAAGGTAATTGGAGCTCCTTGTGGTGTGAACAACACTATTCCTACACCACTCCCTTCTCACACTTCAAACCGTCAAAGAACAAGGTCATATCATATTTGTTATCTAATTCTTTGGGTTCAGATGCTTTTGATAAGGCAAATGCTACATCATCAGGAAGCTCTATGGTGAGGGGCCTCCTATTTTTGAGAGGCACCTCAGTCACTTGATCTGGTATAACTTGTCCCTTAATGGACTTTTGGCTTATGAATTCTAGATCGAATTTTTTCAGTAGCATGATCCACTTTGTAGTACGTGTATTATGATATGTCTTGCTCATCATGTACTGCAAAGTATTTTGTTTGGATATAACATATGTAGTATGACTCAGCATGTAGTGTCATAATTTCTTTGTAGCAAACACAAATCCTAAACATAAATTTTCCACATATGCATATCCAATCTCATAGCTCACCAAGGTTCTGCTAATGTAATATATGGCTTGTTCTTTGCTTTGGGCATTCATTTGGGATAACATGGTTCCTAGTGCAAAGTCGATGATCGATATATATAACAAAAAAGACTCATCTAGCCTTGGTGGAGCTAGCATTAGCAGTGTTGCTAGGTATTACTTGATTTTAGTAAAGGTTGCTTGACAATCCTCATCCCAATTGAATGGGACCCCCTTGTGTAGCAATTGATTCATGGGTCGACATTTATCCAATAATTGAGTGATAAATCACTTTATGGATGCTACCTTGCCCTGTAGGCTCCTTATCTCTTTGATGTTTGTGGGGGGATGCATTTATAGAATAGCCTTGACCTTATATAGATAGAAGAGTTATGCAGATTTGAAAATAACTCCTAGAGAATTCTCTGTGGGTGACAAGGTGTTTTAGAGAGTAAAACCAAAAAATAGTGCAATTAAATCAACCAAATTGGATCCTAGGTTTGTAGTACCATTTGATATTGTGGAAAATTTAAGTCATGTAGCCTACCGGCTTGACTTACAACCTAACATATCAAATATCCATAATACTTTTCATGTATCCCTACTTAGGAGATATATTGTGAATATTAATCATGTCTTAGATGTTTCTAATTTGCAGATGGCAGATCTGACAACCTTTGAGGTGAAACCAGTGAAGATCTTGGAATTTTGTTCCAATACTATGAGGAAAAGAAATATTGAGCAGTGAAAGGTCCAGTGGGACCAATATTCTAAGAAGAATTCCACTTAGGAAAAAGTGGAGGACATAAGAAGATATTTTCCTTATTTACTTGATGATGTTAATGATGATGCTATGTAATAATACAGGTTGAACCATTTACCACTTATGAAAGTGGAAGACTATGCAAACCTTATGATGTAATGATTGTTATGTAATATTGCAAGAAACATAGAGGACTATGTTTATTCTAAGGGGGGAGTATGTCACAACCCACCTTGGAAGAAATTTATTAATATGCTATTTGTATTATAATAGCTGGTTTGTAATACTTGATGTATTTTAATTATATTGGTTTCTATCAAAATAAAATGATGTTGTGTGTATTGATTGATTGCTTGAATAGGTATTCTCTTAAGTGGAATACTGACCACCAAAGATGGAAAAAAGGAAATGATGACAAAGATAGCCCATCAGGTAAAGCTCTTATCTCAACCATCACTAGTTACCTTCTTGAGGGTGGTGTACTTGAGTATAACTCTAAAAAGTCCCACCCAATCAAAGGACAAATAGTTATGGGAGATATTGAGCACATCCATAGAGTGCTTGTATGCCATTTATGTGAAATATAGTTGGTTGCATAACTAATTTGCATAAACTCTACCTTGGAAATGCATATTTATTGATGATTGATATTTTAATATTTTGAAATATATGTTTTATGCATATAATTTGAGCATTCTCTAGAGTAGAGATTAATTGATTTGAGCATAATTATTTAATTTGATTGACCCCATTTTTGAAAAGAATTAGGTGGTTTGTCTTTTATGAACCTGTCCAAATTTTATTGGACCAAAATATGAAAATACTACCTTATAAATTAAATATTACATCTCTCCTACACATGGCAACTTTGGTATGGATGTACTAAAGGATTAGACTCTTCTCTTATCTTTAATAGTTCTAAAATCTAAGCACCCATGCTCTCAATAGTATTAGTGCTCTTAGGTTGGGGGACATAGGACATGTAACCAGCCTATACCTTATCTCTAGGGAATACCTTCTTGTACTAAAATATTATATCTTGAAGAAACTTGCATGTGAAGGGAAAAGAAAGAAAAGTAATAAAATAATGTAGAGCATCTTCCTGTGGGAAAAATAAAGTGTTATAAATAGCCATGAGGGTTGAGAAAAATGGGGGGTATGCTCTGTCTTGTGAATATTAGAGGAAGGCTAGTATGAGAGTAGAAGAAAGGTCTTCAGGCTCATTGATTTTGGGGATTTGTGGAGGTTCCACGTGCGAGAGTTTTCTCTTAATGTTGTACTCCATATGCTCCATGTTCTTTGTTGTAAAGATGAAATATTTGGATTGTTGTATTCCACTCTATTTATTACTTTATTGGGATTTTTAATCAAAATATATTTTAAATTAAGTTAGGAAATCAATTTTTTTTCCTTTCGAAATGCTTATATTGGTCTACCAATGATTCGGTGGTAGTCCTAAAAGACTTTGCTTGATATTAAAATTCATACAATAGAAACTTGTATTAGTGGAATACACCAGTTGGATTCTAGGCTCTCATGACTTGTTGACACCATAGGAACCCAAAGAATGTTTTGACATATTATTAGGGAAGCTTTGTAAGGTATCCACTTGAGTCAATGAATGTTGTTTTTGTCAGCCTCCAACAAAATATCATTTCTATCATGGCTATGTCTAGAGCATTCAGCTCTACTCAATAATCGAGCGTCTTCAGTTTGTAGGTGGATAAACTTTATGACAACACTTTTTGTACTTAGATTAAATAGTTTTAGTCTAGCAATCAATATGTGTTTTTTGAATGTATGAATATTGTCCTTTCTTGTAGATGATTCTAGAACCAACATGAGCAGTCGGGTGTCATTGAAAGTTGTATTTTGGTGTGATTTTTTACTGGGTATTGGAATAGGCAGTAGATTGTCTCACCTAGCATCATGTCCAAACGAGGAAGGATTAGGAGTAATTTATCTTGATTTAAAATAGGTCCTATCAAAAAACATCTAGAATAGTCCTATGAACATCAGATACCTGAGTGAACTATTATCATTTGTCGAAGGTAGTTCGAATTCCTTATACACTAATCATCAATTATGTTCTCTAAGCTATGAAAACCGTCACGATCCATTTGTGTTTTTCAAGTCATCAGGATTAGTGTATTATCATTGGCTGATATCATGTTGTGGAATAATGTCAAAACCTATTACATAGAAGAGTGTCGGTAGAGTTGATATGGTCCTATGTTGGTATTACCATGCATTCTAGTTTCATAGTTGAGCTGGCTCCTGAGATGCTCGATAACCCAAGTTATAGAAGTGACAAACATCCACGTAATAAGAGATGTCGCTCTCATGGATGTAGCCCATAGGTTTAATTTGGTACTTTGTATATACCAAATAGAATACTAAGTAGTGGGTAATATGTGGGTTATCCTAATTGTCGCATGGGCCTTATAGACTCCGCTCGATCATGTTCGATTCATCGTCGCCTAATTAAATTTCATTCTTATTGGTTCTAGGGTCGAAGCATTAGATTTCTCTACTCTAAAGTCTAATCTTAGTTGATAATCTATGATGTAATGAAGATATGAGAGCTTGCTATAAGAATGTAGAGTGATTTTTATGTAGAGAATATTAATACCATGTATTGGCAAAAGGATTAACTTAAGTAAAACCTAGTGTTGGAACCATTATTGGGTTTGCATTAAAAAACCAAATTGTATTGCATGTTGATTTGTTATATATGGTATCCAAATAAAAAGTGAGAGTTTTGCATTTATGCTCTGAAAATTGTTAAGTATTCATTCTAGCTCTCATATAGACTTTAAACTTATATAGTTTGGATATTTTGAATTAATGAAATCTATTTCAATTTGAATGTTTTGTTTGGTAATAAAATGAAATCAGATGTTTTGTTTATCCTCATAAGTATGGTAAACTTCTAGTATTGAAGGAAAATATTGGTGTCTTTTCCATAGGAATAGGTATGGGACTCTTCCTTTATTTGGATATAAACCAAACATAAAATGATTTGGATTGTGTATTAATATTTATTTTGCATACGATGGTGTATTTATTGCTAAGGATGTTCATTAACTTGAAAAATGCATATAGCAAAGTTAATGGTGCATGGATGGATTTAAACATAAAAGGCATGGCTTGCTCATGCTACATTGACACACTCTGCATTTGAATTATTCTGATCCCTTACAAACATCTCTTTCACATCATAAATATGCAATAAATCCAAATAAGGACTGGTCAAATAGTATTGAAGACTACATTATTTATATTGTATAACATGTTTTCAGATGTACTCATTGTAATTTTGTATGGCTGGAATGATGAGGCCAAGCTTGTAATTTTGATGTATTTCTCTACTTGCTTATGTATTTTGTAAATAAGTCTTTTAATATATGTAATCATTTCGAATAGATGTAGATGATGTATGATCTTGGAAATATGATTAAATGAAAGTATCTTGAGTAAATTTTTTTAGCAATTGTAATTGATTATTAATGATCATTTTTGTAAGTAGAGATTATTTGTAAGATCATTTTCAATTATGATAATATATGTGCAAAATTATGTGATGATATTTTGTTGTTCTATAGCATCACCCTTCATGGGATATAGTAGTAGAAAGGATTAAGTTGAACAACCGTGTAACCAAATAAAAGACTCAAGATTTATGGATTAAAACCCACCACCACCAAAACTGACAACACCTTGATGATAAAAAATTCTTATAATAATGTTTAAGATGACTAACTCAAATGGTATGTAAGAATACATAATGAGCAAAATATTAATGGATTCTCCTATGGAACTAGCCTTTATCGGTAGTATGGAGAAGTGGAGAAAGGTATTCCTTTGGTGAGGAATTGTTCTCCTAAATGGATGGTACAATCATTATGATTTCCTTGTTCCATTTAGCAAATGTATAATGGGGACATAGCCATTGCTTTTTGTTATTCATCTACCATTATGGGATGGTGAGATGGGGTTTTAGGGTTTGGTGCTCCTACTTGCAATTGGCTTAAAAATAATGGTAGAAGTTGGTGCTTTAATTTATTTAGTCTATTGCAATTTGGTTTGCTTCTTGTTGGGAAAATCCTATCTTAGAAAATTATTGTAACTTTATCTTATCACAAGGTGGATATAGATGAACTTAGATAAAAAAAATTAGTGGACGAGTAGTGACTACAGGGGTTTTTATAAGAAAACTCTTGATACGAAAAATTGTTGGAACCATTATCGACCCTGATGGCGAACCAACCAGAGGCATCCACTAGTGGCAAAGATGGTGCTTTGAAGGTAGCACCTCCATCTCTCTCATGCAATTTTACCCAGTTTAAAAATGAACCACATTAAGTAATGGGATTAATGAACCTCACTAAACTATTGGTAATTAACCTCACCCTAGTTAGGATTAGATCTAGGCTAGCGTAGAGGGATGGGCATTTAATTTTTAGGATATTTTTAAGGTGGTATTTGACCTTGAATGAGATCATTCCTGTAGCCGTGGGTGGTATCCATGACTCCCAATTGGCCAATCATGGGCTACGATTATCATCTGTGGCTAAGTTCAAAAACTAATGGTCAAAAAATTGATCATTGGTGCTAGCCACGGGTGATAACCGTGGCTAAGCAAATTTAGCCAAATTTTTTAATTTTTTGACTGTTTGACTTGATTTAATTGTTTGTTTTGATTTTTTCATGTGCATATTTGAATTGTTTTGAACATTTTGAATACATTTTTTATTGTTTTTGAAATTTTTAAGTGTTTTCGGATTTTTTTGTACTTTTGAAGTGCATTTTCTGATTGTTTTTTAAATTTATATATTATGTTATTGCTTCTCTTAGACATTGAATGCACAGGAACGAGAGTCATATTTTCTTTATGAGATAATATCCCAACTAGTCTAGGTAGACTTATATTACTTTGGGGTCATGGGCCTCGTCTATGCCCTACGACTACCTTCTATCAGGGCTGACAAGGCCTACATGACTGCTCTAGCCCATCACTAGGATGCGTGGACTAACACCTTCCATATTTCAACTAGGGAGATGATGGTCATTCTAGAGGATGTGTACCACATATTTTGGATTCCTCTCGATGGACAGGCCATCACCTTTTTGCCTACTAGAGCGAAGATCACCATTTTTTAGAGGATTTTTGGTACCAAGAGTGATGAGGTTCTAGAGGACATAGAGCATGGTGGGGTTCCCATAGAGCATTGGTATAGGGTGCGTGTCTTCTCATGATGCTAGGCCATCCTCATGCACATCATCTATAATTTTGTGTTTTTGAACACTTTAGGAGTGATGTTCCCTTAGAACCTCTTGACCATAGTGTAGGACTTGCTTTCTAGCACCATGATGTAGCCATTGGTTCTATCATGGGGGAGTGCTCTCCTCGCACAACTCTATGATAAGCTCTATTGCATCACACAATAGGGATGAGTAGGGGTAGAATGTAGCCTCCTAATTCAGATCTGGGCTTGGGAGCACATCAACATAGAGCATATTGGAGGGCTATCCCTACCTATTTCTTTAGTAGCAGCTACATCTCAGTGCTATGGATCTTGTTGGCCTTGAGAGGTAGATACTTACAGGAGCAAGTTTTATGCTAGATACTTACAACATTATATGGTTAGAATGATAGGAATATAGGCAATTTAGATCATCTAGCACCTTTATCTAGATTGCCCTACATGGGAGGAGGTAGATTGCTATCTGAGGTAGGTCAAATTTTATCATTGGGTTATCGAGCATAAAATTAGTGTGCAAGAGTTCTTCCACTTCTCCCAAGTAACTTGATAGTTTTGGGTATGCTAGGAAATTTTAGAGGAGTTAGTCCTCTACCATCACCTTAAGGTATATTCTCAATTAGCAAGGCCACAGGTGACCCCCTTAGGAGAGGAGGATGATGCAATTCAAGATACAGGGTTGGCAGATGCTGGTACCACTTCTGATTATGATGAGGTGGACTGCATGACTATGGTAGGGTGATGGTCCCCTAGGGATATCTAGATATGGGAAGACTGTAGAGGCAGTAGGCAATGATCCACATGGACAAAAAAATTACCAGAGGATAGAGGGTGAGTGGGTCCAAGCCATTGCATGAGAGGAGGGGGCCCAAGATGAGGAGGACAAGGAGGAGCCTGATGATGAGGTGTCACAACTTTAGGCCCAAGTATTTTGTCTGTAGACACACCTAAAAATGACTCAAAGATAGATTTTAGAGAGATATACCTCCATTATGACCCTACATGCTCATATGGGTGCTTTACAGGCACAACTTACAGTAGGACAATCTCAATGGCAAGGATTTTAGGAGGTGTGGACTACTCTCTAGACATAGATTGACTCGGCCACCTTGGTGATAGAGAATATCACCACACTATGAGATCTTATCCAATATTAGATAGACTTCAAGACTACAGAGTGAGATATGCTCAAGATTATGAGAGGAGGCACCTCAAATTCTTAGGCTATACCTTCTATTCTAGCCACTTATAAATAGGTAGCTATAGGTACACCAACTACAAGGGATACAACCTCACTATAGGTATATATAGCTGGACTATAGGATTTCGTTAGCTAGTATGAGATGCGAAACTAGTCTGATGGCCCATACACTATGAGGGGTAGGTGGATATGCTAGGGAGTACCTTCCTAGAGCAGTCTATGGTAGGTGGGTATAGGATTTAAAGTGATTTTAGATGTTCCTCAGTGCATCCAAGCCACATATGAAGGGTGCGATCAGAGAGATTGGTATGCACTAGTTCTAGGTAGCCTCGCAAAGAGGGCATAGAGCGTAGAGGTGATACAAGTTGTACAGACCACTCCTAATCATGATTTGATGATATTGTATCATTTTTTACTGTAATTTTTGAGGACCTACACTGTTGTAGCCTGTGGGTACTTTGATGTACCCCTATGTATACATTTTGATACACATATATATGATATTCCATTTTATTATGTTTCATTATGTGTACTAATTTATTATTTTATGTTTATGTGATACAAATGGATGCGATGCTTATAGGCTGTGTTGATTTGATGCTATATGGATGCGATGTATTGATGACATACACTAGCTAGATGATTTATGTATGCTTAGATACTATGATGTACATGTATGGATGCACTTATGATTATGAGTACATATATGGATGCACTGCTTGTGTTTAAATGCATGTTTAATTTGATTCAATTGTTTATGCATTTGATTTATGTGATATGATATGATGTATACTGTGTGGAATGCAATGCACTAATTATGTGATGATAATTTAATGCAAATGAACTTGTATGCTTTAATCACTTAAAACATAAGGAATGAATGTAATATGTATTTACACACTAATGGATGACACCACAGAATGTATAAAAATCATGAATGTAAATGTTAAATCTTATCATAAGAAATAATCATTTAAGCATCCAAATGTGAGATGAGATGGTGAAATATGTATGGTTTTCCTTCATGAGCTTTTGTAAATTAAAATATATACACAAAATACTCAGTGGTCATCTAAATATCATTGTTAATATCCATGTGATATCTAGTCTATGTTTTGAATACCCTTTAATAAACAAAACCTCATAAAAAGACATTTGGTGATTGATTGATTGATGTGACTATTGCTATAAGGTATTTTTTATGTTTTCCATGAGACTCAAATACCCTAGTTGATTAATCAAAAGTTGTATACTAACTATACAAGATTCCTAAAAGACAAAAAATTTTGTTACGAAGACCAAGATATTCATTATCCCTATGTGTGTGGATGAATATATTAGATGAAACATAAGACTACCTCATTTCTAGGTGAGATTCATTCATCCCATTTTTGTAATGAGGATC
Source organism: Wollemia nobilis (assembly GCA_028583015.1). Classification (NCBI taxonomy): domain Eukaryota; kingdom Viridiplantae; phylum Streptophyta; class Pinopsida; order Araucariales; family Araucariaceae; genus Wollemia; species Wollemia nobilis. The sequence continues at coordinate 10,384,059 of JAQPPZ010016925.1, forward strand.
ACCAAATTTTCATCATGGTCCTAAGTTTGGATGTAGTTAGACTAGACCACTAGGTAATACATACCACCTAAAGCTAGCTCATTTGTAAATTGCTTAGAATTATCCCAATTCCATGTGGGATTCATTCAGCCCATTGTTCTATTGGGGATCACTCAATGGCTTTGAATGGTGAAAATTCTAGGGATTCAAGCTCTTCACCCCCTTATTTTATTCACATTTATTGGGATACTTTCTCATGCATAGTGATGAAAATCACTAATTATTTTGTATATATATATTGAGCAAGGGATTTGCTTTTATTTTGGAATTTTGCTTATTTGTATGAAAGCAAGGGATTTCTTTGCATAGGGGGAATATTGTCCTTTTGTCAATGAACAACACTCTAGACCATGTGCATCACAATATGAGCAAGTAAAAACCTTTCTCTTAAGATGACTAGGACCACTTTGTAGTGTTCATATTTCCTTGTCCTAATTAGGATTTTTAATGTGTTTAATTAGTGATGGAATTTTGATATATGCTAGGTGCTATAAAAACTAGACCTCATCTCTAAAAAGTAAAGTTAGCTTTCTATAAAATCTGAGAAGATCATTAGTTATGGCTGAATTACCAAAAAACCCTAGTATATTCCTCATAGTAATAGGAGGGGTTGTGTTAAAAAATACAATTATTCACAAGAGTGATGAATGATGATGATTTTGAAATATGTATGATTAGCATACAAACGTGGTGTCATTTGTAAGATTGCAAACACAACCTATACTAATGAAAGTGCAATGGATGAATTATTCCTGATATCATGCAATTAATGCAAATGCAAATGCAAAATGTAAAATGCAAATGTTTTATGTTTTTGATGTTTTTGCAATATTTTTGAATTTTATTCCTTTTTGATTTATTTGAGTTTTGGTGTTTTCAATTGTTTTTGAATGTTTTTGATTTTTTGATTTTATGTGTGGAATGCCTTAATATGAATAATATTGAGAGTCTTGGGCTCTTCAACACCTTAAAATGATGTTAGGCGATATGTTCCCAAGTCCTATCTTTTCTAAAATGATATATGGACCTAACGAGTTAGCCATAAATTTATCTCATAAGTGTGGTAGTAGGTTTGAGTTATGTTGGTTCTTTTTCAACACAAGATCCCCAACTTTAAAGCCTCTCATATGGACTTTATTGTTATATTATCATTTTAGGTATTCCTGATAGACTTAGAGATGCTCAAGGGCATTCACGCGATTATCATCAAGAAGCGTCAATTAGTCAATATGAGCTTGTCACACAGTGTTGTCATAATGAACTCTTTCAATGCGATGCACAGGGTTGGAATTTCCAACTCTAAGGACATAATGGAATCAACTTCATATTCTAGTAAAAATGGGGTTGCCCCAATGGGCATTTGTATACTAGTCTTGTAAGCCCATAATGCAAGGGGTGGCTAGATATGCCAATATTTATGGTTTTCTTGAACAGTCTCTTTCAAGATAGTTACCACTATCTTGTTAGAAGCTTTAGCTTACCCATTTTCTTGTGGATAGTATGAAGTGAAAAAATTATGTTGTTTATTATATTTGAACATTAAATCCTATAGTTTTGTTTTTGAACGATGTTCCATTATCCAATATGATATTGGATGGTATCCCAAAATGACATGATATTGTGGAGTATGAACTCTGCAATATGTGCTCTAGTTGTCATTTTTAAAGGGGTTGCTTCCAGCAATTTTTTAAAGTACTCAATGGCCATTATAATGAACGTATGTCAGACCGATGAAGGAGGATAGATCTCACCAATCAAATCAATACCCATTTGAGAAAATTGCCAAACCACTTGAATGGGTTGTAAGGCCTGTGATGGAAAGTGCTTAAGATTAGCATGATGTTGACATTTGATGCATTTCTTGATATACGTGGTGTAATCCTTCTTCATAGTGGGCCAATAATAACCCATACCTAGGATATGCTTGATGATGGCCATGATACTGAAATGGCCACCGTACATATCGTCATGAGCTTGTGATATTGCCCAAGTTGATTCTTGGAGCTCAAGGTAATGAAGGAGAATTCCATTGTAGCTTCGATGATACAAGATGTCTCCTAGCAAGACATACTTAGTCATTTTATATTTGAATGCTCATTTTGTGGCATGCGACAATCCCTATGAAACTACACTAAGCTTAATAAAATTGTGTATTTACAACATTCAATATTGATAGCCAATAGCTTCAACTGATCGAACGACATGTTCCCACTATAGTTTAACTTGTACAAAAGCCAATTGGGAAACTACCTTATGGAGAATAGTAGTACCATTATTAGTAGGACCATGTGAAAGCAATGATCCCCAAGAAACCTATTTTAAAAATTCTTTGGCTTTGTAGAACCATTCATGGGTTGGTTCTATTTGAATCATGTGGACTGATTCTTGATTTTTTTATGCCTCATGTTGTATCATAGATTGTAATAGAATTTTCACTTGAATGGTAGTGAATTCAGTAGATATATTATGAGGGATTAAGGATCCCAAAGATGCCATGGTGTCTACAAATATGTTGGACATTCGAGGGATTGCCTTGATGTCATACCATTCTAGATGGGCTAGATATGTATCCACAAGCTCTTTATATGCCTTCAAAATGGGACATCTACATTGATAGATCCCTTTAAATTGATTCACAATAAGCAAGGAGTCACCAAAGATATTTAGCTTTTTAATATTCATGGTGAGTGTTGTTTGGAGACCCAAGATTAGGGCCTCGTATTCAACATTATTGTTTGTACAAGGAAATTGAGCTTTAATGACAAGGGCATTGGAGCACCTTGTGGAGTTAAGAACACAATTCCTACACACCCCCTTGCTCGCATTTAAAACCATAAAAGAATAGAGATATATCTCCTGGATTATCGGGTTCTTTGGATTCCGATGACTTCGATAATGCAAAGACTACATCATTGAGAAGCTCTATGACAAGAGGCTTATGATCCTAAAGAGAAGCCTCTAGCAGTTGATCTACTATGACTTGTCCCTTTATGGACTTTTGAATTATGAATTCTAGATTGAATTATATCAATAGAATGATCCCCTTTGCAGTATATGTAATATGATATGTTTTACTCATCATGTACTATAAAGGATTTTGTTTTGATACCACATATGTCGTATGACTCAACATGTAGTGGTGTAGCTTGTTTATTGTGAAGACTAATACTAAGCATAATTTTTCCACATATACATATCGTAGCTCGTAGTTTCCCAAAGTTTGGCTAATGTAATATATTACTTGCTCTTTGCCTTGCAGGTTCTTTTTGGCTAACTTGGTTCCTAATGCAACTTTTATGGAATATATATAAAGTAAGAATGGCACATCTGGTTGAGGTGGAGCTAAAATTAGTAGTATTTATAGGTACTGGTTGATCTTATAAAATGCCTCTTGACAGTCCTTATCCAAATTAAATGGGATCCCCTTGTGTAGCAACCGATTCATTGGTCATAAATTATTTGATAATTGTATGATGAATCGATTTATGGATTCTACTTTGCCCTGTAGGCTTCTCAATTATTTGATATTAATGGGAGGACACATTTCTAAAATGGCCTTTACCTTTGATAGGTCAACTTCAATCCCTCATTTAGAAATGATGAATCCTAAGAGTTTTCCTAATGTTACACCAAATATGCATTTCTTAGGATTCAACCTGACATTTTGCTCTATCTAGCGATTGAAGATTTTCCTAAGGACCTATGCATGATTTTGAATGTATCAATGAATTTATCGATAATTCATCGATATAATCCTCTAGGATCTTATGCATGTAGTCATAAAAAATATATATCATGGCTCTTTGATATGTAGAACCTGTATTTTTAAGACCGAATGGCATAAATTTGTAGCAAAATGTTCCCCATGGTATTGTGAAAGCGGATTTATGTTGGTCTTTAGGTTTAATCAAAATTTAATTGTAACAAAAAACCATCCATAAGGAAAATCATATCGTGACCTACATTCACATCTACTAGAGAATCTATTTTAGGCAACAGGAATGAATCCTTTGGTGTTGCATTATTAAGGTCTCTAAAATCTATACAGATATGAATTTTTCCATCAGGTTTTCCTACAAGTACCATGTTTGATACCCATTCCGGATAGTCAATGGAAATAATGAATTCTACATCCAAAAATTTTTGTAATTCATATTTAACCATCAAAGTGATGGTTGGATGTATTTTCTTGAGGTTTTTCTTGGCTGGCTTCTTGGTGGGGTCCAACAAAATATTATGAGTAACCAATTTTGGATCTAGACCCAACATATCCTTGTAAGTCCAAGAAAATATATTAGGTCTCTCTTTTAGTAGAGGAATGAGGTTGGTGCACTTGTTAGGAGATAAGCTTTCTCCAAATTTAACCTTCCTTGGATTCATGGGATCTTCACTAATATCCACTTTGAAGGTTTCCTCTATTAACATATGTGATCCCTCCTCAAGATGGTGAGGCATAGGGATCAAATGGATGCCATCTGTTGGTTTTAGAGGTTATACTAAATTAGAATTACCCTAAGAATGATAAATATCGTATGCACAACCTGGTGCAAAATGAAATGATTGCAACATTTATTCATTAGGAAATAAATATTTAGGCTCTAAAGTCAAATTGGTCTGATCAAAATCAATGTCCTCAAGATTGAGGTACAAAGGTTTCGAAGGGTCAAATGGATTTTCAAGTGGAGTGATCAAATCAATGGAGATCATGTTGATGGAATGGATGAAATCTCTAGGACCACGTGATTGCAACTCTACATTGTTGATGTGACTTCCATACCCAAGATGTGGCTCTAGGGGTATGGGGATCAGGATTCGATCTATGAATAGACAGGAATATGGTATCCTTTGTCTACAAGAGCTATCTAAATGTAGGAAGACCAAGGAAAACTATATTATAGATTTCATCTGAATTGGCCGATCTCCCATTGAGATGAGGGCCATGATATACTTTGTGATACATCTCATCTATGTAAAATAGTTCCTGAAGATGATGTAAGTGCCAAGGCCCAAGGTAGGCCATTTTAGTCTCATCCTCATAATCATTGTCATCTATGAAGTATCTATTATCCATATCCACTAGCTCCATGAGGTAACATGAATGTCAAGGCCCAAGGTAGGCCAATTCAGTCTCATCCTCGAACTCACTATGATCTATTATAGACTCATTCTCTTCTCATTCATAACCATATCTTGGTTCATCCTCCCACTAGATAATTCCTAATTGGCTTACCCTAAAAGAGAAATTTGGATGATACATAGTAGGTGGTTCTATAGTTACCATGGTCATCAACCTGTCACCAATGTAGCTTATGTTTGGATGGTAAGGATTCCATTCAATGTCTTCCCTAAAACCTAAGCTATCTATCTAGAGATGCTACTAATAAATCATCATGGCTTCGGATATGATATCCTAGGCTAGTCCTATCAATAGGTAACTAATATTATGGTTCAACTAGATTTTTTTTCCCTTGCTCATACCTAAACCATGGTTGTACCAATGGTTGCGTTTAAAGTATCTAAGAGCAAAATCAGGGTTGGACAGATAATGAATGTTCATTACGAATGGCTCATAATCATCCTCTTCAATGTCTAAGGCATCATGGTCTCGATCCAAACTAGTATAAATAAAATTAGTCTGGTTGGGTTGCATCCCTAATGGTACAATTGTTCCTAGGTGTAGGTTTGGGATTCTTGGTCATCCCATATCTTGTGCAAACTCAATTATTAGAGTAAAAGTGACATTTTGCACAAGATATTCATCTAGTCTTGTGTTAGCTAAGTGAACAGTCACCTGTGGTGCAAATAACCCCATTGATAATACAGGTGAGGCAGGTTGAGGTACCTCCTTGACTTATTTCTATGAGTTTCCCTCCTCCATGGGATTTGGGACCTCGATAGTTGCTATTTGGGCATTTCTTTAGTCTCTTTTTACCCAGTATTACCTTTATATTCTGATCATTCCTAAGCATTACGATGTCATAGATTTCATAAAAATGTCTATTATATGTGCATATGGTCGTGGTGCCGATGTTGGAGGATCAGTTCACACTTCCTTCAATTTTCCTACTAGATTTCATATAGGAGATGTAGGTATTACATAAACATGCATCAATGGGAGGATAAAATCTATTAGAAAATCCACTTGATTAACATACTTGAATGGCTCCTCTTCCAAAGGAGCCATATGCACTTGTCCCTCATGTACATATTTGATACACTGATGTAATATCAAGGGTACACATTGCATCTCTCTTATCCATGGCCTACCTAAGAGAATGTTGTATTGCATCACACCTTCCAACATGTGATACATAACAGGAATTATATTAAATATCACCTAAATAGAAAGGATTATAGTACCCACTATTGAGCATAATGCATTGTTAAATGCTCGTAGTGTGAAATTTTAAGGCACAATATACGATTTAGGTAATTTTAAATTTGCCAAGGCCTTTATGGTAATAATATTGATAAAAGATCCAATGTCGATCAAAACCTTCTTGAAGGGTGTGTGGTTCACACATGTGATAATATGAAGTAGTGGGTCCGCTATAGTAGTAGATACTATCTTGATTTTGTGATCATAGAATTGAATGACAGGCTCTTGACACTGCTGCACATGTCTCACAAAATTAGTGAATGCTCTTGGATCTTGGGACTACACTTCTATGGACCTTATAATATCCATTAGTATCTCCTTGTGCTTATAATAATTTTGTATTATCTCATAATTTGATGGCTTTATCGAGGCCATCTATAGGCTTTGAATAAGCCTATTTATTATTATGATCACCAGTATAGTTCATGGACCTAGCAAGTTATTTTGTACTAGACTTTGAATGGGTGTAGCTTGAAATCTAACTATAACATGAGGAGGATCTAATGGATTGTACCTCCTATACCTGGTGATAACATTCACCATGCCAACAAAACCTTGTGTGGTAGATCGATCTACACTTGATTTACTTGTCCAACATTATTCCTCAGAGGCTCATGGTTTGGTAGGGGGTTTTGAATATCTCCATATTATGATTATCTGAAGCCTGAGGATTGTCAATGATTAGCTTATTCTTATCAATCATATTTTGTACCAAATGTTTTAACCTATGACACCCTTTAATATCATACCTTTTTTTCCTATGGTATGAACAATATTGATCTTCCCTAAATCCTTTCGATCTAGGTTGATTAGGATCAAGTAATTTGACCTCGGGTAAATTGATGGCCTTAGCCTCATACAATTGATGAAAAAATGATTCCATAGTCTCATTTAGTGGTGTAAATTGGTGAGGAGGAAATTTCTCTCTGTTCTTACCCTACTTCTTATTGCTGCACTAATTGTACTATGTAGGAGGAGGTTGAGCCTGATAGTTTTGAAGTTGTTGGCCTTGATTCCTCTTTTGTTGATTCAACAACACTTGATTTGCATGTGTAGCTTTGGTTTGTTGGTGTTTGTTCTTTGTATTTTTATTATTCCACTCCTTTTTATTCAGATCTTCAAGTCACATTATTATAACTTGATGTCCTCTATAAATGTGGCTTGCACTAAATCCTCCTCGAATATCTGATATTGTTGTAGCTGCAATAACAACAAGATGTAATTTACATAGCTTTTAGTAAACATTCAAGTTAATTCAGTAGTGGAGATGGAGAATGGTAGTTTAGCCATTATATTTCTCAACCTATTACCAAAATCCATGACTAGATCGTCATCATATTGCAGAGCTGCCAAGTCAATCAAATTGGTTTTCTTCTTGACACCAAAGGAAAAGTGTTCAAGAAATGCATTTTCTAGCTGTTCAAAACTGGTAATGTTGTACCTATTTCTAAGGTTGGGATTGAAAGGGTTATTATGAAGTTTTTGAGTAACAAAGCATCATTACTTTCAATTTGGAAGCACATATTGATGAAGCTCATGACATGCTCTTGTGCATCTTCATTGCCTTGGAACTTGTCCAGCTTGAGCATCTTGAAATGATCGAGATACGCTGGGCAAGGAACTAAAGGGCATAGAAGTGCATTATGAATTATATTCAAGGTAGGATTTTGATAAGCCATTCTTTTTTTCTCAATAGCCCTTACCTTCTCTTACAATTCTGTGTACACTTATGAGGATAAAATCTCCTCTTCCCTAAGAGGTCTCTACGGAGCTATTGGGGTAGATTCTTTTTAGGTCAAGGTGGAGGATTAGGTTCATCATCAACATATAATAAGGATATTTTGGGATACTTTTGATCTTGCTCATCTCTTTTTGACTCTGCATACTAGGTAGACCCTAGTTATTTTAGTGCTTGGTGTTGTTGTGTATTCTAGATCGTACGATGAGTATGATTTTTAGCTTGGTTAGGGCATAGTTCTGGTTGTGATGAAACACATATTTGGTTGTGCTTCTTATACTCACTTTGAATGGGAATATTAGATCGATATAACCTATCCTATCTCTACTCATGCTCCTTTTAATCAAGGATACATTGCTCTCACATGAACTTCTCATACAAATGGTGCCTCAACAACCTTTGATGTTGAGTATCCTCATTCTCGAGGTGCTTGCGCTCTACACACACATCTTCCAATTGGTCTTGGAATATACGTTGCCTCTACTCTTAAGTCAACAATTGAGATCGATCTATACGATTGAAAGTATGAGGCCTTTGGTTGTTTAGCTCTGTTTGAGGGGCTTTATTAGTGTGAGCCCCAACAAACTTATCCACCACACTCTTTCCCTTATATGTGTAAATGATATTCATGTTGTGTTGTAGTCTATTCTATGTGCTCGTATGTGAGTAAGGGACACGTGTGTTGTGGGAGTGCTTTGAACACTCTCCTAGCTCAATGGTATACCTCTGTATGCTCTCACTATTTTAACTCTCAAAGCGAGAGTGAGTAGTATAGGGCTTATAGCCTAGTCACCCTAGAATTTTTTCTAGTCCATCAAGTTGCCTAGTCTTCCAAGGTTCATTTGGTGGTGTAACATTAACTCCAAGTGTGGCTAGATCTATCATGAACTTTATAGGTTCATTAGGGTTTGGAGTCCTTAGGGGTATATGCTTTGATGTAGTCCTATATTCCTACCCTTTATTGTGTAGATTTTCTTTTTGTCTACCATGGGATGATGGGGGTCTTGATCCACACTCAACTCTATCCAATGAGGAGTGTGTGTTACATCCTCTGACTGGGGTATTATGAATAGAATCCCCACACATCAAATTTTCACCTCTGATACTCATTGAATATCATTCAAGAGGATCATATGGTAGATATTCCAATGCATTATCTTATGTCTATCCTAGAGCTTTGGCCTCCACCTCAGTTGTGTTTTGATGTCGACCTCTCTATGTGTTGACCATAATGTAAATTATTTATTTTGTAAATTTTAAGGAATACAAAGCATACAAGGATTTTTATCTCTTTTAAATATTCTTTGTGAGACCTAAAATTGTTTCATGAGTTTTGGTTTATTGAATCATAAACTAGCTCTCATCATGTTTGAAATTTTGTTTATGACATACTTGTATAGCTTAAGGGATTTCACCTATATACTCTCACAAGTCGAATATGGAAGTGAAGTCCATACTCAAAGAGGTAACATAGGTACTACCAACCCTCACCTAGCACATCATACATAGATACACCCCTTCAAAGAGGAGTGTGTGCTATTTTGCATGGATAGGATAGATCTTGGATCAACCTTGGCCACAATCGGGTCCCAATAATACAATTTCAAAATGAGCCAACCAAGTGGTAATAACATCCACTGTTGGTCTATATAAATGGGTTGGATGTGAGAGCCCAACACCATTGATGTTTAAATGAAACGTGGTGTGTGGGGGTTTATTTTAATTTGCATAAAAATAAAATGCATCATAGAACATTCATGATTCTTCCTACATTCTTAGGAAATTGATGCTTAAATTTTAGAAAGGATGCAAAATTAGATGTTATTTCTAGAAGATATAAATGCAAAATTACATGAATAACTAGCCTTTAGATAGACCCCAAGCATGCAAACCCTAAAACATAGTCTAAATATTAGCTACTATTTTCTAACGTACACAAAAAACTCGACCGTTGGATAGAAACACATCCCAAAATCTTAGACACTATTGAAAATAGCAATTGATAGAGCTAGCTGTTGTTGTCAGTTGCGGCTAGAAATTGATAACCAATTTTTCATGATTTTTCCTTTTAATATTTATCTATGTGTGCTAATTAAGCCTACTGATAGGAAAAATAGAAAACAACAAAAACTCAGAACAGGAATACTTACTTGTAATCCCTCATTCGATGATGAGACAAGCTACTTACTATCTTTTTCTCTGCTTTCTACTAACTACAACTACTAAGCATGGTTGAAATGCTATTCATGGGTATTAAACATGGCTAATACTAGACATCAAGGTTGTCAAGTGTGGTTAAGACTTGCAACACAAAAACAAATAAAACTCAGTAAATGACAATGAATTTTATGGGTTTCCATCGTGATCGCCACTATAGAAGGCTATGGAGACCACACATCTATTGATATTGCAACATAAAGAAGGAAAATCATGTAATATAAGCATATATTTGACAAAAGAAGGAAATAACAAAGGAAAACTCTCTTTTATTAATCAAATGAATCTTATTAAAAATTTATCCCTCTTAGGGATACCAAAGCTTGATACAATTATTACAATAATAAAATAACCCCAAAATGGGGGAAGATGTATTTCATAGTGGTCTTCATATCTCCATAAACTTTTCTTAAGGGATTACAAGTATACCTCCTCTGTTTGTCAAGAGGAACTTCATGTTGAGAGTACCTTGCAGCTTGAAATATCCTATAACCTGCTTACAAGAAACAAAAAAGCACAATCAAATGCATATGGAGCCTCTCATAATGAGACATTTTCCAAGAAAGTGTAATAAATATGGCTAAACTTGAAATAAAGCATAAATATATGCTAATATGTTTAAAAAATAGCCAAATTAGTGTAAAGAGTAAAGTAAAATACATAGATATATCTAATTTAACATGTTATTTGTAGTAAAAGCATGAAATGAGGCTAATCTATGAATATTAATGACATCTAGCAAGTATGACAAATATTAAGCTAAAGCTACCTCTAATATTACAAATTAATTGGTCAAATATCTACTATAATTCTAATCTATGCTAGATTAAACTATTTGCATGATTGGAAATGAAAATATACTGCTAAAATGGAAGTAAATGAGCATCAAACCCTAACCGTGAGTGCTTAAAGTAGTTTGCTCTGTTAGTCATGGTTGACAACTATGGCTATGGGAAAACTTCCTTCTCTATTGAAACCAGGGCTGGGAAGGTTCAAATTCTCCAATGAATTGATGATCAAGGGTCATCTAATGTTTTTGAATAGATTGGTAGTTAAGTTTACTGGAATTGGTAATGGAAGTGTGTCAATTGGTAAGCTTGCTACTCAAGCTCTTGAAATATCCATTGCTTCAAATGTAGGTATGATTCTCCAAATGGATAGCAAGTATGCACTCCTTAGGCATTACAAGTGGTTCTCCATTTCGTTAGGGCTTTGCTGCATTCAAATTTAGGATTAATCTAGACCTCTATAAAAATTTTAAGGGAGTTTTATAGCCTTCCTAACTCCTCATCCTAGCTTCCTTGAGAATCCAAAATCGAGAATTGATAGGCTGGGGTAGTTGGGAGGAAACATCCATAAGATTCCTACCCAAAACCGCCTAAAATCAATTGCACATGGTCGTTACAACTTATTTTGGCTCAGATCAAGAGGTCGAGATAGTTACAGGCCTAGCCGTGACTCCTAGATATGGTTAAAATCCTAACTATGGGTGTCAACCATGGCTGAGATCTTAGCTACGGATGTCATCCACAACTAAGGCTGAATAGGCCCAAGATGCCTAAAATGAGTGGTTAGAACCACTTCTTTGCCTTGGAAAGGTCCAAGATCATTCATATGTTTTGCAAAGATTCCCATATGAGTAGTCTCATAAACATAACATTTTTTAGGTGTCTACAACCTTTTCTTCTAGATTAAGGATTCTATGGCCTTTTCTTCTTGTATGAAGTTCTCAATTTAGTAATGGAAAACTCTTGTCTCCTAACTTCACCACAACTCTTCTCCAAAAGTCTTATTCTACAATATTCATTTCTTAGTTAAGAAACTAACCTCTACACTATGAATATATGTTGACCATTTGGAAATGAAGTTGAAGTCTCTTATATTTCTATTGTAGGAGGAATCCCAATATTTTAAGAATTAGATTTCTGCAAAAAAAACTTTGGGCAATAGTTAAGAAATTCTAGATATCTTGAATTATCTTCACTAGTTGATTTGTCAATATAGTGGATTGAATGCTAAGTTCTAGTCTTCACGAATTTTTCCTACAACTTTGTGGAAATACTCTAGCTAAATGTAATATTAGTATTTCTAAAACTAAGATTTATTTTAGTCCTCACTTGTGTGTCTCTCTGTTTCTACCACCTAGACTCTTTTGAGATTTTTTGATAGTGACTAGTTTAAAGGTATATCAGGTTGACAAACAAAATTAGCCTCATTGGTAATGATGGATTTCTTATGGGTAGATCTATCGTAACTTTGATACCACTTTTAGCTTCTAATGTTTTATGCAATGTGAGATAGCAATCACAAGATGTAGAAATAATAATATGAAAGAAAATAAATTTGCAAGATGAATGAAATATACTATAAATAGAAATTTTAGAAATGAATACAATGTAGTTATGAAGGAAATGAAAACTCCATGAATAATGCTACTAGACTACATTACACCCATCTCCAATATAAGCAACTTTATCTATGCACTAAGATGCACTCTGAGTTATTCTATGTGATGCTATATGTGATGCATATAACTATGACAATAAGACCATTAAATAGGAAGATAGGTTCATTGGCAAACACTCTATCTAGTTGTACAAGGGATAACTTGCACATGTATAGATTGCATATTGACACTTTTGTATTTATTGCATTGCATGAAGAAACTAACTTCCCCCTAAATTAAATTAATTTTCTAAGTCTTATAGACACAAAAAATTGACCCACTTTAGTGGGTAATCTTCCCTGAGTCTTTTAGAAGATTCCTTGGACTTACTTAGGGCAAGGATAAGGCTTCTATACCATGTTTTGCCTTTTTCTCCTATTTATGTGAAATTGTGCTCGGTCTTGACTGGACGTGACTTCACATAGGAAAAATCACGATCGGTCCTAATAGGGCATGATTTTATATTTTTAGGGTTTCTTCCAAGGAAAACCTAATTTATTGGTTTTGGTGTGTTTTATATCGGCCCTCCTTGGTTTTTCCACCTTTATCGCCTTCAAATCCACTATATAAGGAGGGTTTGAATTCACTTTTCACACACGGTTACACACAACATGATTTTGGAATTATTGCACGCTAATATTTGATTTCTCATAAAGTGTTCTTATTTAGTCTACATCCTTTTTCTTTGTTCGCAAGCAAGTTTAACTTTGGAGTTTGAAGATTGATTAGTTTTTTGTTGCATTGGATTTTTTATTACTATTGCTCGTTGTTGGTGGATTAGTGTAGAACCCTAAGGAGAGATCAATAATTTGGAGGTCTTAACCCTTCTTCCTACTTCCTCATGCTCCACTAGGTTAATGCACTCTACTACATACTTATTTTCATTCTCTACATTCTAGTTTTATTATTTCACTATAGTCTGAGATGTTTTGTCTCACTTCAAAAAAATCATGCTAGATATGCTATAGGGCATGATTATTCCTGTGTGTTATTGCAATCACCTATTACGAGACATAATTTTGCCTAAGTAAAATCTGGGGGTAATTTGCTATCCCAAACTTCATCGTTGCATTCTAGGCTACATTTAGGACTTGATGCTACATTTTGTTCTGTGATTCCTGTATTTTATTCTACTATGTTGTATTATGTTTGTTTTCTTCCAAAGATAAATTTCTACTTTTATTCATCAAAGGTTAGCTAAAAGTACCTAGGGGGCTTGAATACTACACATATAATCATTTTTGTATAGTAGCCTAAGCAAGCCCCCTAATGCTAATCATATTTTCAAGTGTTTATCAAGTTGTCTTGCAGGAAATTGTTGATAGCTTTAGACAAAGAGATAAATGCAAGGATAAATCACTAGATAAGCTAAGTATCTTAATTAGTTTCTAGGTTGTTTGTTGAGTGCCTTCTATTTATGTTGTAAACCCTAGATCTAATTTTATAGAAATATATATAATTAATATCTAGGCATTTGAAAAATAAAAAGCATATAGTGTGCACTTAGGGTTAATCTTGTTTGTGCATCTCTTCTTGAACCCTTGCTTAAATATTGTTTGTTTAGAACCCTGGGTTAGAAAATCATTCAAAGAAAGAATCATTACAGGGTTATCTCTTGTATTCCTACATTCTATATTTCTGCATTGTCCTTTACCTTTCATAGCATAGATCTAGAAAGGCCAAATATAAGTGTTTTTCTTGAATATCATACTTCAAACATTCTTGAAAACCAAAGGACTTGGAGTGAGTCCTTAAAAAATTCTTGGTGAAACCTTCCCTCCTAGCACTTAGTGTAGAGAACAACATACCCCCGCAATTCATCCCAAATTCTTTCTCTCTTGTGGATCCAATTTTTGTGAATTGTACACGGTAGGGTAATTTTTTGCATATTCATATTTGGTGAACCCAATGTGAACACCTCCTTTATTTTAAAATGTTTTTAAGAAAAATAACTAAATTTTTTGTGTGGCTGAAAAACCTTAATAATAATTTTAAAAATCATTTTCTTTCTGTTTTTAGCATTATCTTCTATCCTTTCACTTTTCTAATGTCTCCTTTCCTTAGAATTTAGTGAAAGAAACTTGGATCTGATTATTTTCCTCTTGAAGATGATCGTATTGATAGAGAGGATCCTAACATAGATCCAGAAGAACAAAATAATATGGAAATTGAAATGAATTTTGATCCTTATGAAGGCCCTAATGGTGGGTTTGTATTTTCATCAGTTGAGAATATTTGGGGTTTTATGAAAGCTAATAAGGATAAGATATTGGAAGGTATAGAGTGAGAAGCTCATCTTTAAAGAGGTTAAACTCCTCTACCTCTTCTTCCAATAAGCTCCCCTATGCTTGACCAAAATAACCCCTTGCCTAAATCAATGCATCCTAATAGTTTGAACCAAGCTATTAATACTACTACAACCACCAACATTTGAAGGAATATGCAAGCTCCTCCAATTAGAAGTGTTACTAAAAAGTACTTTTAATTTATTCCTCAATATTCTAATATCAAAACCTTTTATTTTTTTCTTCCAAATGCTAGTTGTCCATTTTAATAAGGTGCCACATATAACAATAATATCCATACCTCCAACCTAAATCAAGCATTGGTTCTGTTGGTAATTTTATGTTGTCATTGATGTCACATGGATCACATTTAGTTTTGGTGGCCAAAATATATTTTGGAAAGCATATATAAATACATGGTTTTTATGAAAACCAAGGAAGGCAAAATAAAAGGTTTTATTTAAAACCATGGATGGAAAATTTGAACTGGGTTTTTCTTAAAACCCAAGTTGGCCTTTCGTTTTGTCAAAAAATGTGCCCTAGTGATGGAGATATTTTATTTTTAATATTTAGCTTAAATTTTAATTATTTAAAATTTAAATTTAAATTTAAAATTAAATATGCAATATTTCTACTGACATCATCGAAAATAATAAGGAGGCTATATAAATGGTATACCTAAGATTCATAAACCAATCCATGCTCATGGTTAATAATCATTTGCTAAGAATATGAATTGAGCTCGTGCGAAAATCTTTTAGAAAGTAGAAGCAGCAAATAAACGAAGGTTGGATGAATGAAGAACTAAGGGTAATAACGGCAAGACATGACACATTAGATGAAAAGGTTCAAAAAGGAGTGGAAACTTATTTTAAAGTTGTATCCTATTTCCAAGAAAAGTCACACTCAAAAGGAAAGGAAGTTCTAAAATATGAAAGCAAGGAAGCACCTAAGTTTTATGAAGAAAGTTCCAAAGTTCCTATGGCTCCAAATATTCAGTTTGGTTCTTGTTTTGAGATAGGTGAATCAAGTTCAAAAGGAAAAGAAATACTTGAAGAGAAAAACAAGGAAGAAACTAAGGAAGAGGATTTAGATACTACAAAGAAAGTTCAAGAATGCAATGCACAAGTTGAAGATGATCATAGGAATAATGGTCAAGAAAGGTATGAGGAACCAAGGCATGAACAAAGGGCTTTTCAAGGACATTGTTTTTCTTGTAATGGATTTGGACACAGGGCTATACACTGCAGGGTCTATGGATCAAAGAAGTTTGATTTTTCTAGAAGGAACATCAAAGGAAGAAGGTATGGTTTTCAGGGACATTGCTTCTCATGTAACAGGATTGGTCATAGAGCTTCTCAGTGCAAAGGAAATGAGCAACATGGTTTTGGTTTTAGAGCTACACAATTCAGAAGTCATGGTCATAATGGTCATGAAAACAAAACTTCACAATACAGGGTTCAGGAAAGGAATGGATATGGAAATTATTTCAAGAAATATTTTAGGATATGGGCACCATCCAAAGGCTACAATATCAAGTGTTTTAACTGCAATAACTTTGGACATATTGCAAAATGGTGTAGGACTCAATTCCAAACAAGTTCAAGGCAAGAAGGTCAAACAGGTTCAAGGCAAGAAGGTCAAACAGGTTCAAGGCAAGAATATCAAGAGAAGGATATCAGAAAAACATGGAAGGAAGTTGATAGAGGAAAGAAACAATGTAATATGGGAGTAAAAGTACTCCCACCCCAAAATTAATCACCTCAAGAGAGAAGGTGGTGAGGGGGCTATGCTTAAGAGTCATATATTTTAGCCCCATAGGTGTCCCTTTTGCCATTGATGTCAAAGGGGGAGAGATTTGAGTAAGGGGGAGAGCATTGAGTTAGGGGGAGCAGCCTCCAAAGAGAGCATTGAGTTAGGGGGAGCAACCTCCATAGAGAGTATTGAGTCAAGGGGAGCAACTTTGATTCTCAGAGATGGTTTTTGCAGTGATTGTGGTTTTTGCATTAGAGGTGTTGCCATCAATGACAAAGGGGGAGATTTTTGGCAATTTGAGTTATTTTATGTTGTCATTGATGTCACATGGATCACATTGAGTTTTGGTGGCCAAATGATATTTTGGAAAGCATGGATAAATACAAGGTTTTTGTGAAAACCAAGGTAGGAAAAATAAAAGGTTTTATTTAAAACCATGGATGGTATATTTGAACTGGGTTTTTCTTAAAACCCAAGTTGGCCTTTCGTTTCGTCAAAAAAGGTGCCCGGTGATGGAGATATTTAATTTTTAATATTTAGTTTAAATTTTAATTATTTAAAATTTAAATTTAAATTTAAAATTAAATATGCAAGATTTCTGCCGACGTCATCGAAAATAATAAGGAGGCTATATAAAGGGGATACCTAAGGTTCATAAACTGATCCGTGCTCATGGTTAATAATCATTGGCTAAGCATCCGAATTGAGCTCGTGCAAAAATATTTTAGAAAAGAAGTAGCGAATAAACGAAGGTTGGTCGAAGTCCAAAGTCATCGTGGGTAGAGTGGTGCATTGGCAGTTGGATTTTGGCTAAGGTGTGTGGCAGCACAAACATCAAGGTTTTGAATCCCCTTGATTGCGTTCGGAAGGCGTTGGAAGAAAAGCGCTCGAAGCGCTTTTTATTTGCGGAAAAGGAGGAAAGGTTTTAAGGCACGTTGTGCCTTTCCCTTTCGAACGAGCGGCTAGCTCGTGTGGCAACCTTAGCCATGGCTAAGGCGCTCATGGTGTGGGCAAGTCGGGGGTTCGAATCCCCTTGAGGAGGTAAATACATTTTTGCTCTAATTAATTTTGTTAAGCCCTAAGTTGGAGTTATAAGGTGGTTAGGAATAATTAAAGTTTTTAATTAAATATTGTTTTTATAAGGGCTGTGATTATTATTTCAAAGGTGGATGAGTTGTTGATTTAATTTGATGTTCATGAAATTGAGAATTAAGATTTAGGAGAAATAAGGAGTTGTTATAAAATAATTTCTGAGAGGTTTATTGATTATTATTTTGATAAGGGTTTTTTTTAAAAAGGACTTTGGTGGATGTGTTTATTAAGTTGGAGTAAAAAGGTGTAAATTGAGTTATGCTTTATCTTGTGATTATTATTTGAAGTCCACTAACCCTTATTGAGATTGGAAAGGAAAGTTGTGTTTAGTGTGGCAGATTTTGTGGACAACTTCTTGGCATCAAAAAGGTATGGGCACATTCTCCTATTGATTGTTTATGGTGGTTGATTTCTGAAATATCATTGGAGTGAAAATGATTGATTGTGGTTTCCTTTTAGAAAGTGGTTGGTTGAATGCTTCAAGGTTTTCTGGTTTGAGAGTTGTGTTTAAACCTTGTTTTATAAGCATAGTTGTTGAAGCCCATTGGTTATGTAAAGAACTTGAAAAGAACATGAGTATCATTGTTATGTGAGATTTGTGGTTGAGCATTATTGGAAACATTTGAGTTGGTTGATACATGCTTGGACTAGGGTTTTGTGAGAAAGAGTTGTCCCTTGTGGTGATTGGTTGAGTTGAGTTGATTGAGCCTAGTCAAGTGATTGTGTGAGGTGATTGTTCAAGTCCCATGAAACAAACTATTCTATAATTCTGATTTGAGTTGAGATTGAGCTTAGAACATATTGAGTCTCTAACAATTCTCTTTATGCTTCTATGAGTTGATGGATTAAATTGCTTCTATGAGTTGACTTAGTTGAGATTGATTTGAGTTGAGTTGAGTTGAGATCATTGTGGATCATTGTTGTCATCCATTGTAGAGTGCATTGCCATTCATTGTTGAGTTCATCTTTGAGCCTTGCCTTCATATATTTTTGGATGAGATTTGAGTACTACTTGAGCATGATTGATTGAGCCTTTGAGAAGGCCTTTGGGATAGATTTTTGGATAGATTTGTGGTAGTTTGTGTATGATTGATTGAGCCTTTGAGAAGGCTTTGTGGATAGTTTTGGGATAGATTTGTGGATAGATTTTGATGAGGTTCTGAGTGAGCCTATTGAGCAGAGTTGAGCAAGTTCTTGGTGAGCTTGCTAGAGCAGTTTTGGACAAGTTCTTAGTGAGCTTGTTGGAGCAGATTTGAGAAAGTTCTTAGTGAGCTTGTTAGAGCAGATTTGAGCAAGTTCTTAGTGAGCTTGTTGGAGCAGATTTGAGCAAGTTCTTGGTGAGCTTGCTAGAGCATATTTGGAAAAGTTCTATGTGAGCTTGTTATTGCCTAGATTTGAGCAGATCAAAGAAATTTGGACAAGTTCTATGTGAGCTTGTTGAGCAATTTTGGACAAGTTCTATGTGAGCTTGTTATGCAGATTTGGACAAGTTCTATGTGAGCTTGTTATTGCCTAGCTTTGAGAAGATCAAAGAAATCATTGTATTGGATAAGGATCCTTATTTATATGTGAAATATTATAAGGATATTATCTTGTGGAGTACCCCACATTAGGGGAACCACATTAAATATTGTGTCTCAATTGTGTGTGGTGACTTGTGCTCTTGCTTACTATTGCTATCTAAGTTATTAATGCACACTACTATATTTGGTTATTGCAATTAAGGACATTAATTGATATTGGTTTGGAAAGAAAGTAAAAAGTGGTCTTATATTGTTCACCCCCCTCTCAGTATAAGCTTGTGTTCTTCAATTGGTATCAGAGCGGGTTCCTTCAAAAAAGCTAACAACTTGAGGGCAGATTCTACAAGAACATAGATGGCTTCACAGAATGGATCATCTACAAATAAGGCTCCACTGTTTGATGGTAACAATTATGCTTTCTAGAGCATGAGGATGAAGAACTACTTGATATCACAAGGATATGAGGTATGGAAAATGGTTGAAAAAGAGTATAGGGTTGAAGGTGATCCCGAGGTAGATAAGACTATCAAGAAATTGGTTGAGATCAATGCAAGAGCAATGAATTGTATTTTGAGTGGGCTATGAGAGACATATTTTGCAAAGGTTATGGTATGTAATTCAGCTAATGAGATGTGGACCAAGTTGCGGAATACTTATGAAGGAGATTCCAAGGTAAAGTTGGCAAAACTACAAACTCATAGAAAAATATTTGAGGAATTGAAAATGGAAGATTCTGAAGATATTGCAAGGTTTTTACTTCGAGTTGATGAGATTACTAACACCATGAGAGGTCTAGGATTTGAGATGAAAGAATCAAAAGTTACTCAAAAGGTTTTGAGATCACTTCCCATGAAATATGATGCTAAGGTTTCAGCAATAGAAGAAATAATGGATATCAACAAGCTAACAATGGAAGAATTGCAAGGAACTCTCACAACTTATGAGATGAGGGTAAGTAAGCATCAGGTTCCAATAAAAGAGATTGCATTCAAGGATTCAAAAAAAAAAAGGGAAAGTTCCAGAAATAGATAGAGTTGTAGATAATGATGAGGAAGCTAACTTCATCAAAAGGAATAAGGACTCAAGGAATTTTAGGGATATAAGGAAAGTCAGATGCTACAAGTGTGGTGATCTTGGTCACTATGCATACAAGTGTCCACAAAAAGAAAATAGTGATGATGAAAAATAGGGTCATAGAAGAAAAGAAGATGGAAAGCATAAGCATGACAAAGATGACAGATACAAGCAAAATAGGTATGAGAAGAAGAATTTTTTTTGTAAGGCAAAGAAATATTACTACATTGTAGAAGCAAGTGATAGCTCAGATCATAGTGATAGAGACAAATCATATGATGAAAAGGAAGAACATCTATTCCTAGGAATAGAAGGTGAAAGAGAATAGTGCTTTGTGTGTGGTCAAAGAGATCACAGATCAGGATATTGCAATGGTTTCAGTGATAGTGAAGATGAGATGACACATCAAGGAAATAAGCATGGTCAAAGAAATCTTGAGAGTTTGTTTGCTATAGAAGATTTTAATAGTATCAGTGACAATGAAGATAAATAAGTCTCACTTTTGGTAATAGAAAAAGAAGAGGATGAGCCAAGAAAACAAAAATCAGAAGTCAAAAGGCTAAAAGAAGAATACAGGAATCTTGAAAACAAGATTCGAACAGATGTCAAAATCAGAGAAGAACTACTACAGACAATCAATAATCTCAGAGAAGAGCTTCAAAATGCAAAAATAATAGAAGAAAGGATGAATGAAGAACTAAGGGTAATAACGGCAAGACATGACACATTAGATGAAAAGGTTCAAAAAGGAGTGGAAACTTATTTTAAAGTTGTATCCTATTTCCAAGAAAAGTCACACTCAAAAGGAAAGGAAGTTCTAAAATATGAAAGCAAGGAAGCACCTAAGTGTTATGAAGAAAGTTCCAAAGTTCCTATGGCTCCAAATATTCAGTTTGGTTCTTTTTTTGAGATAGGTGAATCAAGTTCAAAAGGAAAAGAAATACTTGAAGAGAAAAACAAGGAAGAAACTAAGGAAGAGGATTTAGATACTACAAAGAAGGTTCAAGAATGCAATGCACAAGTTGAAGATGATCATAGGAATAATGGTCAAGAAAGGTATGAGGAACCAAGGCATGAACAAAGGGCTTTTCAAGGACATTGTTTTTCTTGTAATGGATTTGGACACAGGGCTATACACTACAGGGTCTATGGATCAAAGAAGTTTGATTTTGCTAGAAGGAACATCAAAGGAAGAAGGTATGGTTTTTGGGGACATTGCTTCTCATGTAACAGGATTGGTCATAGAGCTTCTCGATGCAAAGGAAATGAGCAACATGGTTTTGGTTTTAGAGCTACACAATTCAGAAGTCATGGTCATAATGGTCATGAAAACAGAACTTCACAATACAAGGTTCGGGAAAGGAATGGATATGGAAATTATTTCAAGAAATATTTTAGGATATGGGCACCATCCAAAGGCTACAATATCAAGTGTTTTAACTGCAATAACTTTGGACATATTGCAAAATGGTGTAGGACTCAATTCCAAACAAGTTCAAGTCAAGAAGGTCAAACAGGTTCAAGGCAAGAAGGTCAAACAGGTTCAAGGCAAGAATATCAAGAGAAGGATATCAAAAAAACATGGAAGGAAGTTGATAGAGGAAAGAAACAATGTAATATGGGAGTAAAAGTACTCCCACCCCAAAATTAATCACCTCAAGAGAGAAGGTGGTGAGGGGGCTATGCTTAAGAGTCATATATTTTAGCCCCATAGGTGTCCCTTTTGCCATTGATGTCAAAGGGGGAGATATTTGAGTAAGGGGGAGAGCATTGAGTTAGGGGGAGCAGCCTCCAAAGAGAGCATTGAGTTAGGGGGAGCAGCCTCCATAGAGAGTATTGAGTCAGGGGGAGCAACTTTGATTCTCAGAGATGGTTTTTGCAATGATTGTGGTTTTTGCATTAGAGGTGTTGCCATCAATGACAAAGGGGGAGATTGTTGGCAATTTGAGTTATTTTATGTTGTCATTGATGTCACATGGATCACATTGAGTTTTGGTGGCCAAATGATATTTTGGAAAGCATGGATAAATACAGGGTTTTTGTGAAAACCAAGGTAGGCAAAATAAAAGGTTTTATTTAAAACCATGGATGGCAGATTTGAACTGGGTTTTTCTTAAAACCCAAGTTGGCCTTTCGTTTCGTCAAAAAAGGTGCCCCGGTGATGGAGATATTTAATTTTTAATATTTAGTTTAAATTTTAATTATTTAAAATTTAAATTTAAATTTAAAATTAAATATGCAAGATTTTTGTCGACATCATCGAAAATAATAAGGAGGCTATATAAAGGGGATACCTAAGGTTCATAAACCAATCCGTGCTCATGGTTAATAATCGTTGGCTAAGCATCCGAATTGAGCTCGTGCGAAAATATTTTAGAAAGTAGAAGCAACGAATAAACGAAGGTTGGTCAAAGTCCAAAGTCATCATGGGCAGAGTGGCACATTGGCAGTTGGCTTTTGGCTAAGGTGTGTGGCAGCACAAACGTCAAGGTTTTGAATCCCCTTGACTACGTTTGGAAGGCATTGGAAGAAAAGTGCTCGAAGCGCTTTTGATTTGCGGAAAGGGAGGAAAGGTTTTAAGGCACGTTGTGCCTTTCCCTTTCGAATGAGTGGCTAGCTCGTGTGGCAACCTTAGCCGCGGCTAAGGCGCTCGTGGTGTGGGCAAGTCGGGGGTTCGAATCCCCTTGAGGAGGTAAATACATTTTTGCTCTAATTAATTTTGTTAAGCCCTAAGTTGGAGTTATAAGGTGGTTAGGAATAATTAAAGTTTTTAATTAAACTTTGTTTTTATAAGGGTTGTGATTATTATTTCAAAGGTGGATGAGTTGTTGATTTAATTTGATGTTCATGAAATTGAGAATTAAGATTTAGGAGAAATAAGGAGTTGTTATAAAATAATTTCTGAGAGGTTTATTGATTATTATTTTTGATAAGGGTTTTTATTAAAAAGGACTTTGGTGGATGTGTTTATTAAGTTGGAGTAAAAAGGTGTAAATTGAGTTATGCTTTATCTTGTGATTATTATTTGAAGTCCACTAACCCTTATTGAGATTGGAAAGGAAAGTTGTGTTTAGTGTGGCAGATTTTGTGGATAACTTCTTGGCATCAAAAAGGTATGGGTACATTCTCCTATTGATTGTTTATGGTGGTTGATTTCTGAAATATTATTGGAGTGAAAAGGATTGATTGTGGTTTCCTTTTCGAAAGTGGTTGGTTGAATGCTTCAAGGTTTTCTGGTTTGAGAGTTGTGTTTAAACCTTGTTTTATAAGCATAGTTGTTGAAGCCCATTGGTTATGTAAAGAACTTGAAAAGAACATGAGTATCATTGTTATGTGAGATTTGTGGTTGAGCATTGTTGGAAACATTTGAGTTGGTTGATACATGCTTGGACTAGGGTTTTGTGAGAAAGAGTTGTCCCTTGTGGTGATTGGTTGAGTTGAGTTGATTGAGCCTAGTCAAGTGATTGTGTGAGGTGATTGTTCAAGTCCCATGAAACAAACTATTCTATAATTATGATTTGAGTTGAGATTGAGCTTAGAACATATTGAGTCTCTAACAATTCTCTTTATGCTTCTATGAGTTGACTTGAGTTGAGATTGATTTGAGTTGAGTTGAGTTAAATGAGATTGATTTGAGTTGACTTGAGTTGAGATTGATTTGAGTTGAGTTGAGTTGAGATCATTGTGGATCATTGTTGTCATCCATTGTAGAGTGCATTGCCATTCATTTTTGAGTTCATCTTTGAGCCTTGCCTTCATAGATTTGTGGATGATATTTGAGTACTACTTGAGCATGATTGATTGAGCCTTTGAGAAGGCCTTTGGGATAGATTTCTAGACATATTTGTGGCAGTTTGTGTATGATTGATTGAGCCTTTGAGAAGGCTTTGTGGATAGTTTTGGGATAGATTTGTGGACATATTTGGGACATATTTTGATGAGGTTCTAAGTGAGCCTATTGAGAAGAGTTGAGCAAGTTCTTGGTGAGCTTGCTAGAGTAGTTTTGGACAAGTTCTTAGTGAGCTTGTTGGAGCAGATTTGAGCAAGTTCTTAGTGAGCTTGTTGGAGCATATTTGAGCAAGTTCTTAGTGAGCTTGTTGGAGAAGATTTGAGCAAGTTCTTGGTGAGCTTGCTAGAGCAAATTTGGACAAGTTCTATGTGAGATTGTTATTGCCTAGATTTGAGCAGATCAAAGAAATTTGGACAAGTTCTGTGTGAGCTTGTTGAGCAGTTTTGGACAAGTTTTGTGTGAGCTTGTTATGCAGATTTGGACAAGTTCCGTGTGAGCTTGTTATTGCCTAGCTTTGAGCAGATCAAAGAAATCATTGTATTGGATAAGGATCCTTATTTCTGTGTGAAATATTATAAGGATATTATCTTGTGGAGTACCCCACATTGGGGGAACCACGTTAAATCTTGTGTCTCAATTGTGTGTGGTGACTTGTGCTCTTGCTTACTATTGCTATCCGAGTTATTAATGCACACTGCTATATTTGGTTATTGCAATTAAGGACATTAATTGATATTGGTTTGGAAAGAAAGTAAAAAGTGGTCTTATATTGTTCACCCCCCATCTCAGTATAAGCTTGTGTTCTTCAGGTTCCCCAACACACATATGAAAATCTAGGAACAATGCATAACAGTAATCCAGACTTGCAAAATTTGGCAAATATGGTAAAGTAGTTGGTTTTAAAAGTTGAGATGTTTAGACTTCAAGTTTTACTTATAGTTCTAAGGAAATGTGTAATTAGCCTTTGGATCTTATTGTTACTGCTAGGCCCTATCCTAAACATTTTCCTATGCCATTTTTACCTATTTATAAGGGTACAAAAGATCCAATTGAGTATTTAAGAATATTTACAATAGCGTACCATGACCTTATTTATGATGACATGTTGTTACTTAAAACATTTCCTAAGATTCTTGGTGGCATGGCATTAGAGTGGTATTATAGGTTACCCAATTATTCCTTTAAGAACATTGAAGAAATAGAAAAATTATTTGTTCAATAATTTGGTGCTTATATTGAAAAGTAAATAACAATGAAAGATGTGTATAGATTAAAACAAAGTAAAGAGGAAATATTTTCATAATTTTTGGCTCATTGGAGAAGTTTAGTTGGATGTTTGAGACATACTTTACCTCCAAAGGGTATGCTTGAGATATTTATTAGTAATTTGCAAGAATAGTTATCTTATGCATTGAAGACTACTACTATTACATCTTTTGATCAGGCAATGGATTTAGCAAGAAAAGTAGAACATGCCCTTATCATAAGAGGCCAACTCAAATTTAGAGAAGAGAAACCTACTAAGTCTCAACATAAGAATAAACATATAGTAGGTGATAGTGGAATGGATAGCAGACCTATTAATAATGTTACTAACAACCTAAAAAAGATAGTACTTCAAAAACCTCCACAAAGAAATTTTACAAGGCTTAATATGTCTATGGAAGCAAATTTGAAAAAACTTTTAGAATCCAAATCAATTGAGTTGCCTCCAATAAGAAAACCGAATACTACAACTTATTGGTATAATGCAGGTCAGCATTGTGCATATCATAGAGTGGAAGAACATCGAACATATTCTTGTAAGAAGTTGAAGCATGTGGTTCAATATTTGATTGATGTTGGATGTATTGACTTAGGCAATTCTCAAACAATGAATAATCAAGCACGTACCCAATAAAATGTAATTAGCAATCAAGATATGAAAATATTTAAATATCCATTGCCAAAACATAATCAACAAGTAGTAAATTAGGTAGCTCATCAGAAAAAACCTCCTATATATGGTAATATAGTTGGAATGGTTGGGATAACTACAAGAATGCAAGCTTAGACTTAGCATCCTCAGTAAGTATAGAATTTTGTCTTACAACCTAGTTTAGTTTTGAATAATAATCAGAGAAAAGTTTCAGATATAGGGACTCCACCTATTGTATTGAGACCACAACCTAAGGTTTCATTTGATCTCCAAAAGTAGTTGGATAGTACCCCAAAAAAGATATCATTTTTAGAAATCTTGAAAAATTCTCCCAACCATAGAGATGCTTTGATGTAATTCTTAAAGAAATAATCAGTTCCCTCAAATATTTCTCCCAATGTTATATTTTATGTTTTAGGTTCTCTTGGGATACATCACATCTCATTCTCAGATGATGATAAACCTTCCTCAAACTTGCAATAACATTCTTAAAATTACATCACTACACTTATTGGGGATACCTTTATTAAGAGAATTTTGATTGATAATGGTTCTTCCCTCAATTTGTGTACATATCAATTATTTCAAAAAATTGGATTAAAAGAGAAATATTTAACAAAATCCGATATCATTATAAATAATTTCAACAATGAGTCCCAAGAAGCCTATGGTGTCATATCTCTTCCCCTTAAGGTTGGACCTAAAACACTAGATACTTTTTTTTATGTGCTACATTATCCTGCATCTTTTAATCTTCTTCTTGGATGACCTTGAATTCATGGAATGAATTTTATCCCTTCTATGCTTCATCAAAGCTTGAAGTTTAAATTTAAGAATCAAGTTATCACCATTTTGGATGATCCTCAACCATTTGAGTTTTACTCAAATGTAGAGTGATATTGGTATGGGTTCAACTAGTGTCCCTCTATTTCTTCAATGGTTTCTCCACATTCCTCATCTCATATATCAGAAAAAATTCAAAATTTAAAAATGAATGAGGGAAACATCTTGAATCTCTCATCTTAGGATCATTATAATCAGTTTATTTAAGAACCTCTTCTGGATCTATCCAAGCTACCACCATCACCAAGAACTATGGGTTTAACCCATAAGAAATGTGATGTTTTACATATTAGCATGTGTAACTTTGTCTTCGTAGGAATAAAAGATACGTGGTAGTAATCCCTCTCCCAATGAGCATTATTTTGCTCATTGTTACCTTTCCAATGATCACCCACTTCCTAAATAGATCCTATCTAGTATGGGATATGTAGGTAAAGGTTTGGGGCCACAAAAAAAGGGCATTTAAGAGCCTTTGGATGTCGAGATCTAGCTTTGGAGATGTGGCATAGTTTTTATACCTAGTAAAAACCAACCTTTACCATTTGACAATGATGATCATCTTATGACTTATGATGAATATATGGATTATCAAAAGTTAGAAGAAAGGATGAATATGATGGTCCCCATTTTTCTTCTAAGATCTTGTTTTGAAATATGATTGATTATATATGCTCTAAAAGTAAGCCTTATGCACTAGAGATATATCTTGCTTGGTTGTCTTATAATGATATTTATATTAAAAAGAAAGATTTTGTTCACAAGTTTCTTTATTCTCGTGCCATGGCTATTAGAGAAAAATCCATGAAGAAGCTTCCTCATGATTTTCTCATTGATATGACTTAATTTTTAGGGATTTATTTGAGTAAATAGTTCATGATACACTTACTTATCATCCTAAGAAAAGTGATACACTTAGATTTTGTGTCAACTTTAATCCTGCTTGTTTAAATTAAGTAATTAATTAATATAACAAAAAAAACATATAATAAAAATTGCACCAAATAAGTTAATCATAATTTAGCTATGCATTTGCATTTCCATTGCATCCATCTGCTTGTTCATATTGCACTATTGTTTATAATTCTTTTGTATTGATTTCCTGGCATTTAATAACAACTTGAATTTTTATGTGTTATATTTTGCATGATTTCCTATTCATGACTGTTTTATCATATAATTTTTTGGGGATCTTGTGACAATGGCATGTGATAATGCCTAGTTATGTCGTAGCTCACATGCATTGCACTCTCTCTAGGGTTATGTTACCTAGTAATATCCCTACCTAAGGTTTTCTTCTTTAGTCTTCTTTATTGATTTTATCTTCTTCTTCAAGTTCTATTTCCCTTGGTATTAGAAGTATTGATAGCATTTCTTATATCAAGATGATAGTTTTTTAATATTTATTTGTTGCTTCTTCATTTTTTTCTTATTTATCTTCCTTTTCTTTTGACAAGGAGATACATATACTTTATTTCTCAAATTTGTCTCCTTTGCACATTTGTACACACTCACCATGTTGTTCTTAAACCCCTATCGAGGATAGCACTTGCCTAATATATTTTATCCTTATATATATTACACCTCACATGGGATAATTATACATCCTAGCAGGTATCTTATCAGATATGATCTTCGGGATCAACACCACATTATAGGATAAGCTCCTTGGCCATTTTTAGCAGGCCTTAGCATACATCTTAGTGGGTAATCACCCCACAACAATAAATTAGTGAGCAACCACCCATAGCGGGCCAGACTCCAAAACCTTATCCTTTATTAGGCCAAAAATGCATCAAAGAGGGGTAAAATGTAGACATGGAAAATTGAACCACTTCAGTAGGCAATCTTCCCTAAGTCCTTTAGGAGATCCCTTGGAATTGCCTAGGGCAAGGATAAAGCTTCTCCCCCCAATTTTACCTTTTTATCCTCTCTATACGAAATCACTCTTAGCCTTGATAGGGTGCGACTTTGCATAGGTGAAATTGTGGTCAACCCTAACGGGACACGATTTTGAATTTTTAGGGTTTCTTGTAAGGAAACATTACTTTTTTGGGTTTGGCATGTTTTACATCAGCCCTAGACTTTTCCACCTTTCTTGCCTTCAAATTCGCTATATAAGGAGGGTTTGAATTTAATTTTCACACACAGTTACACACAATGTGATTTTAGAATTATTGCACTCTAACATTTGATTTCTTGTAAATTATTATTATTTGGTCTGCATAATTTTCCTTTTTTGCAAGTAAGTTTAACTTTGGAGTTTGAAGATTGATTGGTTTCTACTACATTGGATTTTTAATTGTTGTTGCTTGCTTTTGGTGGATTAGTGTAGAAGCCCTAAGGAGAGATCAACCATTTGAAGGTCTTAACCCTTATGCCTACCTCCTCACTCTTTGTTATGTGAAGGTGCTCTGTTGCATACTTGTTTCTATTTGTTGCATCTTAGGTTTATTGTTTTGCTTTAGTCTGAGATATTTCATCTCACTTCGGTGAAATCGTGCCTGATCTACTACGGGGTGAGATTCTACCTGTACATTATTGCATTCACCTATTACAAGGGACAACTTTACATTTGGGTGTAATCCCTTGTTCCAGACTTCATCGTTGCATTCTAGGCTACATTTAGGACTTGATGCTACATTCTATTATGTGTTTATTGCATCTTATTTTGCTACGTTGTATTATGTTTATTTTCTTCCAAAGGTTAATTTCCACTTTTATTCATCAAAGGTAAACTAAAATGACCTAGGTGGCTTGACTATTGTGCCTCCAAGAATTATTTTATAGCGGCCTAAGCAGCCCCTCTAACTCTAATCATATTTTCAAGTGTTTATCAAGTTTTCTTGCAGGAATAGGAATTTTTGATAGCTTTGTATAAAGGGATAAAAGCAAGGATAAATCACTGGATAAGCTAAGTGTCCTGATTAGTTTCTATATTATTTTTTGAGTGCCTTCTATTTTTGTTGTAAACCCTAGATCTAATTTTATAGAAATATATCTAATTAATTTCTAGGAATTTGAAAGATAAAAAGCATATAGTGTGCACTTAGGGTTAATTATGTTTGTGCATCTCTCCTTGAACCCTTGCTTAAAGTTTTTCTATTTATAACCCTAGGTTAGAAAATAATTAAAAGGAATAATTATTCTAGGGTTATCTCTTTTATTCTTGCATTATGTAATTCTACATTGTCCTTTATCTTTTATAGCATAGATCTAGAAAGGCCAAATCTAAGTGTTTGTCTTGAATCTCATACATCAAACATTCTTGAAAACTAGAGGAATTGGGTTGAGTCCTTAAACTAACATGGTGAACCCTTTGCACCTATAATCGAGTGTAGAGAACAACATACCCTCACGGTTCACCCCAAAGGCTTTCTCTCTTGTGGATCTGTCTTTTGGAAATTGTATGCAGTAGGTTAGTTTTCTCCCTCTACAAGTATGTACCTTGGTAGATACATTTATATGACCCAAATTATGTAATTGATCTATTTATAACAATAAAAAACTACCACTTCTTTTTTTCTTCAAAAAAAAGAACATTGCTAACTTATAGGATCTTTGAAAGCACAAGGATTTAGTAATCAACACTTTATGTACCCATAATAATTTATGACTATGTAAAACAATTTATTATTATATCCCTACACATCCTAATAGCCTATAAGCCAACATGGATGTCATCTGTTCATTCATATGAACAAGATCCTTCAAACTCAAGGTAATGCTATCATTTGGACCTCCTAGGTAAGGGAAATTTTTTTCCATGTTTTGCGCATATGCATTTCTTTGTACATACACCGAGCACGGGAGAAGGGATTATTCTTCTCTGGGATTGTGCATATGGGAAAATTACCCTCAGTTTGAAATATTTTGTTTATAAATAAAAATCCATGAATATTTCAACACATTAGATGGGACAACAAGTATCAAACCCAATTCCTCATGTACATGTAAATCTTTGCATTTGCATTAGGTAATAGACTTGTATACTCTTGTTACTCTTTCTTGTATGTTAAGAAATTCAGAAACATGAATCCTTCTTCTTTAAAAGTATTATGCTTTTTAAAAATGAAAGAACGACACAAAAATTATTCTACAAGCCTTTTGCAAACATCTTAATTTTATTTCTTGCAAACAATAATTTTCATCCCGTAATAACAATATAGCTTGTAAAAATCATTACAAGCATCCATGACATTACATTTTCATGAGAATATTTACTTTGTAAAATATTTTACAAAATGTTTACAAAAATCAAAACCTCTACTTTGTAAAAAAATTGTAAAAATGAAAACATCTACTTTACAAAAATATTTGTAAAAGACATGAGAATTTACATTACTTTAAAAAACCCTCTGCAAAGATCATTCCTCTACTTTATAAAATATTTGTAAAGATAACTCACCAAAAACATACGCAAAAATATACTAAATCAATCATAAAAGCATTTAACTACTTTGCAAAACACTTTACAAAGATCATTCTATTACTTTACAAGACATTTGTAAAGATCATTTTCCATCACTTTGCAAAAACATTTGCAAAGAATGTAAAATAAAAAATTTCACTACTTTGCAAAACACTTTGTAAATTTTATTCTATTACTTTACAAAAATATTTGTAAAGATCATTCTCCATCACTTTGCAAAAATATTTGCAAAGGTCTTTACGTCAATTTAAAAAAATTTGCAAACATCATATAAGAAATTACAAAATATTTTGCAACCATCATATAAGAAATTACAAATATTTTGCAACCATTGCAAAACACATATTACAATCAACATCAAAAGCATTCTTAGAATTTATTTTAGAAGCTTTACAAAATGCTTACAAAATAAAGCTACTTCATATACGCAACTGAGTAGATAAGATACTTCAAATGCCATTCTTTATGAAACATTTGACTGTGTAGATAAGAGTAGATTGATTGATTCTTATCAATGCTTAAATGTTATTCTTTATGCACTTAGACATTGATAAGAAGCATAAATGTTTTCACCTACTTAGTCAAGTATTTCATAGAGAATGGCACTTGAACATTGGTGAAGATCCTAAATTTTATCTACGTAGTCAGGTGTTTTATAGATAATGGCACTTGAACATTGATAAGAAGCATAATATTTTCAACTATGTGGTCACGTATTTCATAGAGAATGGAATTTAAACATTGGTGAAGATCCTAAATATTATCTACATAGTCAGGTGTTTCATAGGAAATGGCACTTGAACATTGATAAGAAGCATAATACTTTCAATTATGCAATCAAGTGTTTCATATAGAATGGCACTTGAACGTTTGTGAAAATCCTATATCTTATCTACATAGTCAAGTATTTCATAGAGAATGGAACTTGAACATTGATAAGATGCAAACAACTTCATATACATAGTCAAATATTTCATAAAGAATGGTATTTAAACATTGATGAAGAGCAAATACATTATCTATGTATTCAAGTGTTTCATATATAATGGCACTTAAAAACTGATAAGGAACAAGCAATATCTATACATATCATGTACATACTATAGGTACCTCATCTACATAGTAAAATGTTTCATAGATAATGGAATTTGAAAATTTATGAGAAGAAACAAAATGGCATATCATGTAATATCATAGGTACCTCATCTATATAGTCAAATATTTTATAGAGAGTGGTATTTGAACACTGATGAGAAGAAAACAGTATATTATCATTGTAAATACTATAGGTACCTCATCTACACAGTCAAGTGTTTTATAGAGAATGACACTTGAAAACTGATGAGAGGAAAAGATATTATATCTCATGTATATACTATAGGTACTTCATCTATGTAGTTAAGTTTTTCACAGAGTATGGTACTTAAAAATTGATGAGAGAAAAAATATTTTTGAAACAATATACTTCATTGTACATATTACAGGTACCTCATTATGTTTTAAATATTATCATGAATATGGCATCATAGGTAAAAATGATGAGATTAGGTTCCCACTTATGTAACACAACAAAAGGTAAAATATTTACCTCAAAATAAAATGAGTGTTCTCCTATATTAGGTCAAGAGACCACCACTCACATACATGCCTTTCAGGATGGTCATTTATAATCCAAAATACCCAAAACCTATCTTAAATGAGGCATATCCCCTTATATATCTTTGATCATAAAACTATTATGAAGTCAATCAAGAATACAACTACTTAGTCAACTACACCACATCAAAGCATCAAAGCATCATATTTTCAACAATCAACATGATTTCACATCATACAATCAATACATCAATACAATCAAATCAAATCATCATGCCATTAAATTCAATTTGGAGGTATCCATGGGACAACATTTCCTCCATAGGATGATTTTTCAACAACAATACATCATAGTGTTAAAATTGAGTTTTACTACTTAAATTTTGATGCAATACCATAGGTATCACATCAAAACTAGGGTAAAATGTAAATACCCAATTTTGACACACCTAACCAACGTAATCCTCAATCAAGACATTAAACAACACCTCATCAATGAATCCTAACCTTTTCAAATTAGGCATCAAATATTGGTATATTTTATCAATTTCCAATTTTAGCAAAACTCATCAATTGCCTTGTATTCACAAGCCTCTCGATCAAGTAAATCAAATCATTCATATTCATAACCAAATTTGGGATGTTTATAGCCCTAAAAATAAAGGTCATATTTTGGATAAATTTTGACCTATCAAATCTTCTCATAATTTCACAAAAATAGAAACATCAGATAGACCTTAAAAATATATTTCTGGAAAGTATAAATATGTCTATATTTGCACTCATATCGATGCCTAAAACTGCAAAACAAAAATTACTATCCAAAGCCAAATTTGCCACTGGTGCCAAATTTTCCAGTGACCAAATTCACCACTCTTGTGGTAAATTTGGCTAGTGGAGAATTTGATAATTTTTCAAATTTCAAACTACTCATAATTTGATTTTATTCCTTACCAAATTTTCCACTCATAACAAAATTCACCACCCCTATGGCAAATTTGGTAAACAATGGTGAATTTGGCAAAAATGATTGGGAATATTCCACACAAAATAGTTGGGCATGGATTGAGCTCCATTTCACCTCCCCCATCGATTTCACATGCCCCAATAAGGTATGAGATCAATTTGTTTTAATTTGGCATTATCCTCATCTCCCTCCAACTCACCTCCCAAATCATATTTAAGGAGGTCATGGGGCAAGCATTTGGCAAGCAATTTCACTGTAGCAAATCTCTACCAAGATTTATAATCTCTCCCTTTCCTATTAGCATTCTCATTATAAGCATTTTTTAAGGTTCTCTTCAAGCACTCAAGCATTTGAGGTCATTTTGCAAGCATTTGTGGAGGGCAACTAGGCAAGGCTAGGAGGCTTGGTGGCAAGGAGATCTCCATCCTAGGAAGGGACCATAGCTAGGTGAAACTTAGCTAGCTCTTTTCTCTATTTTCTTGTTGCATTTTGCATTTTAAGCTTCTTTATTTTAGATTTGCATGATGACTAATTCCATCCACTTGCTCTTATTTTATTTTTACTACATATTCTTCATTGTTGAGCTCACCTTTGTCTTGTAGGCTCTAACATATTTTCTTGTAGGTCTAATATTGAGGATTTACAGCACATTTTATCATCCCTAACATCTATTTGTAGGCTTAATTTAGTTTGCATTCATTCCATCATTACATTTTGCTTCTAATCCCTTATTTTGCAGGGTTTTCATCATATTTATTTTGCATATATTTGGGGTGAAATTTAGTGGTGAATTTGGCAACAGGCCAAATTCCACTCCAAGAGGCAAGCATAATCATTTTTTTTAAATAAAAAATGGGTATGATCAGCTGTTTAGACAAGCTTATACCCTATCCAGCCCTCAAACAGACCCCTTTAATAAAATAAAAAAAAAAACCTAATATTTTTAGTTTTTGTGCAAGTTTAACAAAATTTACTACCCTTATGGTAAATTTGGCATTAGTGGTGAATTTGGCACTTTCAGTGGTGAATTTGGCAAAAAAAATTTGGATAGGTAATCCGACCACTTGACCCTTCCTTAGCCTTGTGATTTCATTTTCTTTTTGTTATGTTTTTGTTTCTTTGTTGTTTTGAAATATAAATCACATATATTTTGGTAAATTAAGAAATTCTAGTTAGAAAACCCAAATCATTTACAAAACCTTGCAATTTATTTACAAAACACTTTTATTTCCTTACAAAATATTAAAATACTAATAAAAAAAAATAGACTCAAATTTAACATTTTATTCATATTCAAGTACTTAGGCAAGAAATCAAAAAACATATAGTTGCATTAGGCTATATTGTTTGATTGCATTCCTCCTTGTTTGCCCTGAAATTGAAATCTCCTTAGTCTAGTGCATTCAAAACTTGAAGTGCATATAGGTTAGCTCTTGTTTGCTTGCATTTGTGTGATTTAAACTAAACATTGTATTTTAGATGAATCTTGACGATTTAGGTTCAAATAATCATTAAGTCTTGATAAAGAGTCAAGATTACTAGATATCCAAAAACCCTTAGGTGTTTGTTCTAATTGAACTCATGAACACTGCAAAAACAAGTGTTACATTAACCTTAAAACAAACATAGAAAAAGCATAAAAGTAGGGGTCTATTTGTGTTGAGTATTTTCATATCCTCGGGAACTCCTTTGGAAAGAGATCCTCAAGTGGGGAAGTAGAGTTTCTAATGAATCTCCCCTACACACAATTGACAATAATTATATTTTAAAGGGAAAATAACATGAGATTTTTTCGTTGCCTACAATAGCATCTTGTAATGGCTTCAATGTTGTAGGTGATACACTTGCTTCTAGTTTTGTATTGGACATGGAGAAATGGTATTTTAAAAAACCTTTATTTTCACGAAGTATGTGCTCTTCGATGAATTTTTATTCTTGCTTGAAATTTATCCTACTACCTGTTGAATATGATGATTGAGCTGCTACCTGTAAAGAGAAATACTTTTATCCTTTTGAAGGAATAAAAGAGGTGCTTTGTAATAGTTATATTTGCACCAATATAAAGGACCTTTTTGAAATCCTTTTTTATTTTGATGAGGTAGCTCCTTTCTTCCTTGGATAATTTAATGAGAGTTAATCCAAGCTAATGCAAATTTTAAAGTAAGGATTTCTACACTTTGCACTTAAATGAAACCCTTATTATATCCTTGAATCTTGAGACTCACCAAGTCTCGATTTGAGGATTCCTTCAAGGAATTTATGGTGTCTTTCTTCTCCACATTTTGATATATATTGGTGGCTTCTTTTGGCCACAAAATTTTGTAGATTCTATGCTAGTTTTGTGCCTTTAAAAATACAAACTAATTGAGATTAGCTATTTTAAAGAACAACTAGTATAGTGCTTAATGGATTGATAATGTACTTTTTAATGGTAAAATTATCTCTCCTTATTACTCCCATAAATAAACTCTAAAAATTAATTCTAATCCAATTAATATTATCTACAAATTTTAAGAGTAATCTATAAATAACCCTTAATGAATATTCTACAATTTTCACTACAATCAATATTGTAGGATATAGTCTTCTTGATTTCTAGATAGATTAATAGGTAGGTGATAATTTTATTTCTTTCAAAAAATATCCAACTCCTATTTAATGTGTATATATATCTATAAAATGAACTCTTATTTTTGCACTTTCTTAAATACTATAATATGAGCCTTTCTTCTTGCAACTTTAATCCAAATATGGTGCTTAATAAAATTTGATAATGAACACTAATTTGAAGTTCAACTGATTTCACCCTAGTTGCTTACCTTTAATGGATTTTTTAGTAGATGTAGATCTTGGTGTTTTGATTCAACAATTTACTACCTTGTAATGGATGAATTCATAGCTTCTTATTGGCTATCCAGAACAACTTCTTACTTCACCAAATTGTGGTCTTTAACTTTCTATATTAAGTCTTGATTTTGGTGGCTTTAATCCTTCCAGTGATCTTCTATTTTCTACTGTAGATTCAAATAACTCTTATCTTTGAATTGTGTCTTCTTACAGTGAGAGGCAATCTTCACATCTTTTAAATTTTGTAGGATTCTTCTATCTGAATCTTCCTTCAATCTTCTTGTTGAATTTTGACTTTAAAGAATAGAATACAATAAATGCCTACATAGTATTTGTACATTTTCCCATAACAATCAAACATTTGAAAATAAATGAAATATAAATCATCATTCATTTATAATTTTAACATCAAAATACTTATCCATACCAATAATTACTTGGCCATAAAGGTTAATATTAAAAATTAACCCACATATCCATCGAATGAAAGTACTTTAATAAATAAGGACAATGCCCTATTCAAGAATTTCATTTAGGTCCAAGGTTCCTAATACATTTTATTAACTAAACAGATTTTAGAGAATTGGTCACATCAATAAATATTTAAAACTAGGGTTATGCATAAGGGGACAACCCCAAAATCTATTTATAAATTGAAGGTGAATTATCTTGGAATCCCGACGAAATATGAAGTATACATGGCGAATTCCAATTATTTTTCTCCAAAAAATTTCAAACCATGGCGAATTGCAATTATTTTTCTCCAAAAATTTTCAAACCATGGTGATTTTTTCTATGTTTGGGGCCATGAATATCATTTTTGAAAAATATAAAAATGTATGGAAAAATTAAAGGATTTAGGCCAACAAGAAAGGCTTTTTAGTCTTTATGATTAATGATGATCAATTTGAGACATAAAATTTGATCGATTACAGGCATACTGATTGGATACAGACATGTCGATCAATTATAGCCATGATGATCGGTTGTAGACATGCCAATTGGTTGTGGCCATGGTGATCTATTATAGCCATGTTGATCGGTTTCAGCCATCTTGATCGATTACAAACATGTCGATCAGTTGCAAACATACCAATTGGTTACAACTATACCAATCAGTTGTAACCATACCGATCGGTTGTAGCCATACTGATCTATTACAGCCATGTCAATTGGTTTTAGCCATGTTGATCGATTGTAGCCATATCGATCAATTATAGACATGTCGATTGGTTGTAAATATATTGATTGGTTTTAACCATATCGATCGGTTGCAGCCATGCCGATCAGTTGCAGCCATGTCAATCAATTTAGGATATGTCGATCGGTTGTAGGCTTATTGATCTATTGTAGCTAATAGACATGGCTCTACAATTGATCAATTTATATCGATAGACATGGCTTTGAAATTGATCAGTTTATGCTGATAGATATGGATTTGCAATCGATCTACTTATATCGATAGATACGAATCTACAATCGATCAGCTTATGCTAATAGACACAGCTTTGTAACCCATTGGTTTATATCGATAGACATGACTCTATAATCAATCAACTTATACTAACAGACATGACTCTGCAACCGATTGATACCTTTGGAACTGATTAACACATTTACAACTGATCGATACCTCTACAACCGATTGAAACCTCTACAAACGATCGACACACCTCTACAATTGATCGATACCTCTGCAACTGATCAACACACCTCTACAACCAATCGACTTATGTTGACTAACACTCCTCTTCAACCTTGGCAAGTTTTTCATTGTTTTAGAGCGATGTATGTTTATCGGTACCCACTACAGTATATATACGGGTAGTATATGAGGTGATTTTGGCAGGGAAAAATAAAATCATTTATAATTTGAAGGCGAATTGGGTGGGAAAATCAATTTCATTTATAATTTGACATCAGTGAATTAAAATAAAAATATTTTAATTATTTCCAACGGTACATGAATTTACCACCAAAAATATTCCACCCATAATTTTTGGGAGAATGGGCTCCGATGAAATGATCCAAAATTAGCCTTCTCAAGATTTTAAAAATCCTAAATAGAGCCAATTTACGATATTTCATGCTTATGCATAACCTTGTTTAAAACATAGTAAAACTATACTTACCATTAAATGTTTTTCTAGTTGAGGATAATTAAACTCAATATTAATTTAAACATTCTAAATTTGTAAATCCATTTCTTCCAAAAGTATTACAATATTAGTTATAGGATGAGAGGAACATAATATAAAATAAATAGATCTGAGTTTTACATCCACTCAAGGTTAACTAGCGACAAAAAAGGCTCTAATATACTTTCTAAAGTCATAGAAGTAAACCTAACACATACCTATAAAAAGGTAATCTCTCAGGTGATGCCAAAAATAATAGGGAGAGTTGTTAGAATTATTAACATGTGATGACATCCAAAGGCCACAGAATAATAGTTAAACTAAGCCACATTAACAACATAGCAATAGAGTGATGATACTCTAATTATGTTGCTAATATAATAATCAAAATATTAATCCCAATATGTTATATCAATCGGCCTGGTGAAATCAAAATAGCACCATAATTTTTAAAATTAGCACAATTAGGTTTGACTTCAAAATAAATACCATGGATTCTAGTAGTTTTACACTACAAAAATAATAATTTATTTAAGTGACAAAGTCCCCTACAAGTTTAGAAACTCACTTTGACCTCTTCCTCCTCTAAACTTGGTTTTCCTCTCATAGTAATATTCATACACGTTCTACTCTGGAGGCACTATGGTATAAAATAAAGTTTAAAGTTGTGATAGTCACTTCAAGTAAGCATGATGAATTCGTATCTTTCTATTATTTTTTTCTTAGCTTCTATGAAATCTTGCTCGGTCTCTCTAGAACATAATTTCATCAATCTACAAAATTGTGATCGCTCCTTACAGGGTGTGATTTTTCATAGACCTAGTTTAGGGGTAGTTTACTATCCCCAAACCCTAGATCTACATTTTAGATTTTACATAGAGTATATTGTTGTATTCTAGGTTTTGTTTTATCATTCTATTCTATTGTATTCTACTATTATTGTTCATTTTCCAAAGGTTAACTTCCACTTGTATTTTTAAAATTTAGCTAAAATGACTTAGAGGGCTTGATTGTTGCACCTCCAAGAATTATTGTACAATGATCTAAGTAGACCCCCTAATGCTGATTATATTTTTTAAGTGTTTTTTGAGTTATATTGTAGGAAAATGAATCATTGGACATCGTTGGATAAGGGATAAATCTTGAATCAACCACTGGATAATATAAGTGTCCTAATTATTCTTTAGTTTGTTTTTTGGGTGTTTTTTATTTCTATTACAAATCCTAAATCTGATTTTAAAAGAATACATTCAATCAATTTCTAGGTATAGAAAGGAAAATAACATATAGTGTGCACTTAGGGTATAGTATTATTTGTGCATCTTCTCTTGAGCCCTTGCTTGAAGGTTTTATATCTTGAAACCCTAGGGTTAGAAAGCATTCAAAGAAAGAATCATTATAGGATTAATTTTTGTCTTCTTGAATTCTGTATTTCTGCATTATCCTTTATCTTTCATAGCATAGATCTAGAAATTTCAAACATAGGTGATTGTATTTAAAAGAATACATCAAAAATTCTTGAAAACCATGGACTTGGAGCAAGTCCTTAAACTATTCTTGGTGAACCCTTACCCCCCTATTTTACATCAAGTGTAGGAAAAACATACCCCTGTAGTCACCTTATATTTCTTTTGTAGATATAGCCAAGAATCATATGTGGTAGGGCAATTTTCCCCCTCTATAACCATAAATGATCCATCCATATTTCTTATACCCTCATTAATTTAGGAAAATTTGACCATGGCACAAGAATTATACTTGAAGAACACAAGCTTATAATGAGAGGGGGGGTGAACAGTATACGACCACTTTTTACTTTTCTTTCCCAATCAATATTATGCAATGTAAAGATAGAAATATCAACAACAATAATAAAAGCAATGTACAAATCACCACACACAATAGAGACACAAATTTAACGTGGTTCACCCAATGTGGGCTACTCCATGGAGAAAATCTTTCACTAAAATTTTCTCAATAAATATCTTGGGAATCCTTTCCCTATTATAATTTTTATGGACCTCTGGCCAAAGGAGATACCAATCCCATAATTAAGTTAGTGGATATCTATCCACAGGAGAACTCCTTTCCCCTTAGCTCTGACTAGTGATATTCTAGAACTATTTCCCCCACTACTCTGGCTATTGGATATCTATCCACTGAAGACACCTATCCTCACTACCTTGGATAATGGATCTCTATCCACTAGAGACTATTATCCTCTATACTTTGTCACCTCCAAAGCTTACTCTCAGCTCTGTCTCAAATTTGCACTAAACATAGTCCTTCTGTTTAGCACAAATCTACTCAATCTTTGTCTCTGGTCTGGCATAAACCTATCCTCAAATATGCACCAAAATTTGTCCTCAAATATGTACTAAACATAATTCTTCGATCTAGCACAAATATATCCTTAATATATCCTATGATCTGTACTAAAATTGGT
This sequence comes from Wollemia nobilis, assembly GCA_028583015.1. Taxonomy (NCBI): domain Eukaryota; kingdom Viridiplantae; phylum Streptophyta; class Pinopsida; order Araucariales; family Araucariaceae; genus Wollemia; species Wollemia nobilis. The sequence continues at coordinate 10,425,581 of JAQPPZ010016925.1, forward strand.
CCTTTTATATAGCACAAATCTATCCTTGATCTTTGTCCTCTGATATACACTAAACTCAATCCATCAGTCTAGCACAAGTCTATATTTAATCTTTGTCCTCAAGCCTTAGCATAAATATTGATCCAATCACAAATCAAAACTACTAGATCTACCCCAAATATTAATCCAAGGTTTAAACAAATCAATCATCAACTATGCTCACAAGTCTACTCAACGACTTGTCTCAAATCTACCATGTAAGCTTCCATAAAATATCACACTAATATTTCCATAAGTACTCTCTAGAACTTATCCAAATATTCTCAACAAGTCCTCACTAGAACTTGTCCAAATATTCTCAACAAGTCCTCACTAGAACTTTTCAAATATGCTCAACAAGTCCACACTAGAACTTGTTCAATCTCATAGAAACATAAAAAGAATTTTTAGAGACTCAATATGCTTCACATCCATCACAATGCTCCATCACTTTCAATTACTCTTTTAGAAACATACAAATAATTGTTAGAGACTCAATATGCTTCACACTCACAAACTCTAAATCACTTTCAATATCTCTTTTATCAGAGAAACATATAGAGAATTGTTAGAGACTCAATATGTTTCATAGTCATCGATACTCAGCCTTTCTTAAATCAAGTCAAAATATAGAATAATTTTTTTTATAGAACTTGAACAATCACTTCACACATCCACTTGACTAGGCTCAACCGACTCTACCCAACCAATCACTCAATTAAGTAATCCTTGCTCACAAACCCTAGTCCAAGCATATGAACACTCACTCAAAATATTTCCAACAATATGTATCAACCAATATCACATAACAATGATACTCATGTTCTTTCCAAACCCTATTTCAAGTTCTTCACTCAATAATTCACTTAAGAAAAAATTCCTATAAACCAAGATGCATAGCATTCATTTCACAATGGTTCAAAAATTCAATAAGGAAACCTAATCAAGTCCTTTTTACTCCAAATTTGTTTTCCAGAAAACCAACCAATCAAATCAACCAAGGAAGAATATGCCCATGCCTTTTTCTTTGATGAAGAATGATCATAAAAACATGTTTCAATTATCACCACTTTATTTTTCCAAGTACAAAGGGTTAGATGACAAGAATTATCACCCTAACACTTTTCACAATTTACCTCAAACACAAATATAAATTAAATACCAAATACACCTTATTGCTCCATCTCAACAATAAATTTCAACATCAAAAATTTCATCAAAATCCCCCTTAAAATATAACACAACTTCTACTTATAACTCCTTTCTCAATATTGCATTTAAATTGAATATTTCCCTTTAACACTAAATGCAATAAATTAATTTTTGCCTCCCTAATATAAAAACAACAACTGCCCTAGCAACATATACCATTTACCACTTAGGTAAATAAAAACATTACTCACACATTATCTCTCCAACAACCTTAGCATAGGTAATTAATAAAAAATCAAATTATAAAAACCTTGTTCCACTTTGCAATTCATAGGATTGTATCCTGCACCCTATGCTGGAACAACGCCTTGGCCGCAGCTTCCACGTCATGTGAGCCAAGTGCTCACCTTGCTCCACTAAAGTGCAATGTGCGATTTATATTATTTTCCTTCCATAGATCCCTTTTGCTCCTTCTCCAACACATCTCCTACTTCTACATAATGCTTCGAAGGTGCTTCCCTTTTTAAATTCACATGAGCCTTTTGCACTGAGTATTGCAGATATCAATTGAATTGCACTTCCAATGTTTTTGGCTAAGGTATAAATACCTTTATGCCTTTGTTACATGCACATCATTGGAGGTAATTTATTTGAGGTCGACACTTATGAATTTAAATTTAAATATTTAATTTATAAATTATTTAGAATTTAAATATTGTAAATTAATATTTAAATCTTTTGACTTTAGGGTTTAAAGCCTCCTTGGGTTTTTATGAAAAACCTTTTATTTTTGCTCATCCATGGTTTTAATAAAAACCCTTCTACTTATGCTTCACATAATATTAAAAATAAGTATCAACGATAGCTTATTCCTTGACATCAATGACAACTTCATGCCTTGACATCAATGAAAACTTCATGCCTTGACATCAATGAAAACTCCATGGACTCAAAATATCCAAAAATATTCCCCTTTGTCATTGATGGCAACCCAAATTATTTTTACCAAACACTTGATCTTTTTCTTGTTCTTCTCCCCCTAGGACATTGCTCCCCATGTCTCAATGCTCTTTCCTTAAACAAATCTCTCCCCCTTACTCAAATATCTCCTCATTTGAAATCAATGTCAAAGGGTCACCTTTGGGGCTTAGGGCTAAGAATGAGTCTCTTAGCTTAGCCCCTCCCCCATCTCCTCTTGAGGTGATTAATTCTAGAGTGGGAGTATTTTTATTCCTAGCAAGCACTGGTCTTTACCTTTATCCTCTTTCCTTCTCATATGATCCTTCTGATTTCTTTAACTATTCATTTTTTTGTCCTTGTCCATGTCCATATTCCTATTCCTATTCATATCCATATTCCTATTCATGTTCCTGTTCCTATTCTTGTCCATGTCTATATTCATGTTCCTATTCCTGTTCATGCTTGATTATGGAATGTCTTGTCTACACCATTTTGTTGTATGTCCATCATTATTGCACTTATATTAATTAATGTTATTATTCCTTGGAGATGCAAATATCTTAGGATTTGTCCTGGTGAAGCCATATCCTTTTATTTCATTAAACCTATAATTCATTACCTTGTGATCAAACTGATTACATGAGTAGCAATACCCATGGAAAAGTTATCTATTCCTAAAATTCCCATATTCTGTCTTTCATGTGTCCTACACTATGAAGCCATGTGCCCAAATCTATGATATGAAAATAATCATCCATTGAAACTTCCTTGTCTTGACCTCATTGGTCTCTTAGTATCTCTTAACCTATTCTTATTGTTGTTCCATATGTTTCTTCTTTGTGCATTGTTCCTTTCCTTGTTGAATTTTCTGTTGTCCAACTCATCCTTAGAAGTCTCACTTTCTCTTACAATATCTTCTTCTAAAGTTGCTTCTTCTTCAGAACTTGAGGTTGAATCTTCTTCTACTTTATTTTGAGTTTATTCAAAGCCACGACCTATCTTATTTGTTGACCTTTTTTGCACCTTGATCATATTATCCATAATATTTTAACTCTTTCCAAACTTGTGTATCTTATCCTTGGATTTTTATAAATATTCCCTTAGTAGAGCTACTTCTTGTTCTAACATTTCACATTCTAAGACCTTTGCTTCTTACTTATCCTTGAACTTATTTGACTTAGCCATTGACTTATTTAGATGCTCTATAAGCTTTCCTCTCTCTTCATCACATTCTTGAAACTGAAATTCATGTTTAGAGTTTTGCTTTCTTACCTTCTTTAATGTGTTAAGAGCATAAATAAGTTTCGCTTTAAGATCAAATCCTTTTTTTATTTATTCTTCCTCTATTTTTTTACCTTTGGAAACATCTTCATTCTTTTTTGACTTATCCTCTATAGGATAAACTTCTTCTTCTTCTAGTGCCATTAGAATATTTTCTTCTGGTCCTTCAAGTGTATCTTCATATTCATCATCACTAAAACTAAAACCATTCCTTGTACAACTATCTTCAAGATGTCCAAAATTACCACATCTAAAACACTTGAGAATTATTGGTGACCTTTTCTTGAATTTTTCTTTTTATTCAATTAGAAATAGGACTTCATATTTATCATTATCTAAAAAAACTATTATCACTATCACTTGAGTACTTACTTGCCTTGCTTGCATAGTAGCTCCTCTTTTGTATTTGAAAGAACTTTCCTTGTTAGCCTTGTCCATCCTTGCTTTTATTTTGGTACTTGTATCTTTCTGATTCCCTATTCTTGTGGTCCTATTTTTCTTCATCATTGTTATTTTTAGCATTTTAAAAATTAGTTGCATAGTGACCATACTTTTTACAATTGAAACATGTAACTTATTTTGCATATTTAAATCTTCTTGAATCTTTATTCCTTCTGCCATAATTTTCTTCTTCATCACTGGATGACTCATTGCTTGATTTTGACTTCTTACCCTTTATCTTCTTAATTTATTTGAATGTTGCTTCCTTCTGGGGATTAGGTTCTTTTTTTCTTAATTCAAAAGTTGTAAGAATATCAAACAACATATCTCTTATCAAAGAATCACCATACTTTGATTCTTCTATAACAAAAATATTTTCACTAAATATTTTTGAAAGAGATCTTAAGACCTTATCACAAACATCTGATTCTTCAACCTTAAGTCCAAGTCCTTGCATGACATTAACAACCTCATCTATCTGAAGTAGATAAGTGCTAATATTTTCCTCATCCTTCATTCTTAATTCTTCAAATTGTCCTTTGAGATTTTGTATCTTTACCTTTTTGACACCTTTATCTCCTTCATATATACTTTGCAACTTATCCAAAATTCCTTTTGCATATTTAAAATGCATAAATTTTATGGACTCTATTCTATGTAAGCCTCTCAAAATTGTATTCATAGCTTTTGAATTGTAATGCTATAGAATCTTACCTTCATTATCTATAGGTGGATCAACTGGTGGTACGTATCCATTTTCAACTGCTTCCCAAATTTCATTGCCAAGTGCCATAAGGTAAATCTTCATTCTCATAATCCAATATATATAATCACTTCCATCAAATACTGGTGCTAAATTATCTAATGATCCATTCTTAGAATCCATTGTGTTCTTGTAAGATTTTTCTTCAAGCTATTAAACTCTTCCAAAATAATATGCTCTGATACCAATTGAAGAACACAAGCTTATACTAAGAGAGGGGGTGAACATTATAAGACAACTTTTTACTTTTCTTTCCCAATCAATATTATGCAATGTAAATATAGCAATATCAACAACAATAATCAAAGCAATGTACAAATAACCATACACAATAGAGACACCAATTTAACGTGGTTCACCCAATGTGGGCTACTCCACGAAGATAATATTTCATAAAATTTTCTCAATAAATCTCTTGGGAATCCTTTCCCTATTAAAATGTTTATGGAACTTTGTCCAAAGGAGACACCAATCCCCTAATTAAGTTAGTGGATTTCTATCTACAGGAGAATTCCTTTCCCCTTAGCTTTGACTAGTTATCTTCTAGAAGAACTGTTGCCCCCACTTATCTGGCTAATGGATCTCTATCCACTAAAGACACCTATCCTCACTTCCTTAGCTAATGGATCTCTATCCATCAGAGACTATTATTCTTTTATACTCTGTCACCTCCAAATATTACTCTCAGTTATGTCTCAAATCTACATTAAACACAATCCTTCGATCTAACACAAATCTGATCAATATTTATCTCTGGTCTAGCACAAATATATCCTCAAATCTACACCAAAATCTATCCTCAAATTTGTATTAAACATAGTCCTTTGATCTAGCACAAATTTATCCTATATCTCTATTCTTTGATCTGCACTAAACTCAATCCTTAGGTCTAGCACAAATCTATCCTCAATCTCTGTCTTATGATCTACACTAAACTCAGTCCTTTGGTCTGACACAAATATATCCTCAATATTTGTCCTCAAGCCTTAGCATAAAGCTTGATCCAATCACAAATCAACACTATTATATCTTCCTCAAACCTTAACCCAAGGTTTGAACAAATCAATCAATCAACTTTGCTCACAAGTCTACTCAATGATTTATCTCAAATCTACCTTGTAAGCTTCCAAAAATACTCACACTAATCTATCCACAAGTCCTCTATAGAAATTATCCAAATATTCTCAACAAGTCCTCACTAGAACTTGTTCAAACTTTCTCAACAAGTCCTCACTAGAACTTATTCAAATCTGCTCAACAAATCCACACTAGAACTTATTCAATATCATAGAAACATAAAGAGAATTGTTAGAGACTCAATATGCTTCACATACATCACAATGCTCAATCACTTTCAATTACTCTATTAGAAACGTACAAAGAATTGTTAGAGACTCAATATGCTTCACACTCACAAACTCTCAATCACTTTTAATCTCTATTTTATTACAAAAACATATAGAGAATTGTTAAAGACTCAATATGTTTCACACTCATCTGTACTCAACCTCTTTCTTAAATCAATTCAGAATATGGAACAATTTTTTTTTTATAGAACTTGAACAATAACTTCACACATCCACTTGACTAGGCTCAACCAATCACTCAATGAATTAATCCTTTCTCACAAACCCTAGTCCAAGCATATGAACACTCACTCAAAATATTTCCAACAATGCTTATCAACCAATCTCACATAACAATGATACTCATGTTATTTCCAAACCCTAGTTCAAGTTCTTCACTCAATAATTTACTTCAACAACAATGCTTATAAAACAACGTGCATAGCATTCATTTCACAATGGCTCAACAACTTAATAAGGAAACCTAATCAATTCCTTTTCACTCAAAATTTGTTTTCCAAAAAACCAACCAATCAACTCAACCAAGGAAGCATATGCCCATACCTTTTTCTTTGATGAATAATGATCTTCAAAACCTGTATCAATTATCACCACTTTATTTTTCCAAGTACAAAGGGTTAGATGACAAGAATTATCACCCTAACACTTTTCACAATTTACCTCAAACACAAAGATAAATTAAATCCCAAATACACCTTATAGCTCTATCTCAACAATAAATTTCAACATCATAAATTTCATCAAAATCCCATTTATATATAACACAACTTCTACTTATAACTCCTTTCTCAATATTTCATTTAAATTGAATATTCACTTTAACACTAAACACAATAAATTAATTTTTACTTCCCTAAGGTAAAAACAACAATTACCCTAACAACATTTACCATTTACCACTTAGGTAAATAAAAACATTACTCACACCTTATCTCTCCAATAACCTTAGCATAGGTAATTAATAAAAAATCAAATTATAAAAACCTTGTTCCACTTTGCAATTCGTGGGATTCGATCCTACACCCTATGTTGCAGCAACACCTTGGTCATGGCTTCCATGTCGTGTGAGCCAAGCACTCACCTTGCTCCACTAAAGTGCAATGTGCGATTTATCTTATTCACATTCCTTAGAGTCCTTTGGCTCCTTATCCAAAACATATCCTACTTCCACGTAGCGCTTCGAAGGTGCTTCCCTTTTTAAATTCACATGATCCTTTTACACCAAGTATTGCAGATATCAATCGAATTTCACTTCCAATATTTTTGGCTAAGGTATAAATACCTTTATGCCTTTGTTCCATGCACGTCGATGGAGGTAATTTATTTGATTTCGACGCTTATGAATTTACATTTAAATATTTAATTTATAATTTATTTAAATTATTTAGAATTAAATATTATAAATTAATATTTAAATATTTTGACTTCAGGGTTTAAAGCCTCCTTGGGTTTTATGAAAAACCTTTTATTTTTTCTCATCCATGGTTTTAATAAAAACCCTTCCACTTATGCTTCACATAATATTAAAAATAAGTATTATGAAGATATTTTGCCATCAACCTTTTGCATTGCTCCTTTTGACATTTTGGCATTAACGATAGCTTATTCCTTGACATCAATGACAACTCCATGGACTCAAAATTTCCAACAATCCTTTAACTCACAAACCACTTAAGGGTGACACCTTTTTCCTATCCCTATAGAAGTTCATCTATGTATAATTAATCTAGTGTAATTACTTAGTTATTATTTACCATACATTCACAAGATAACTAAGGATATTACCACTCATGTGGTAATGAGCATGGTCACCTAATACTTTTCATTCAAGGTGCCACTAGTATATTGTATTATGAATGATTTCCAATGCCTCACCACTAGGAATATGTCCAAGACTCATTTCTTAGGACTTCCCAAAATCCTCACCACTTTGGGACACCCAAAACTTACCATTTAAGGTGTATCATTCATAATACCTGGCTATTGCCTCACTACAACTCCTTCCAAGGTTGGTATTCATCTTGAGTTTAAGTTTATAACATCATAACCTTAATAAGGAAATCCTTTTAATACCAAGAAATATAATATGTAAAGTAAATAATTAACTCTGTTACAAAAAGGAAATAGATGTTATATTAAAATATCATAACACACTATTGAAGATTAGATATTTGAGTACTTAAATTAACACAACTATATATTTAACATTTTATTTATAACATTAATGAAAGAATAAGATAAAATCTAAAGGAATTTAAATCCTGAACTAGATTCTAACATGTTATTTCCATTTACAGGTAATAAAACACATTTTAAGTGTTTTATATGATAATCTAAAAAAACATTAACCTTTCATCCTTTTATCAAGTTTCAAATACATTATAGAAAGTATTTATAACATTTATTCTTTCATCATAATTGTAGAATTTATAAAAAAATTTATGCCAAGGATATTACAATGTAATATTTTCATTTCAAATATACTATTAACTCCCCTTCATCATTTTTACCTTGTTGGTATTTTCTTTTCCAATGTATAATTAAGACAAAATTGGGAATGATGAGAGCTCTTTGGAAAACATGAATATGGAACCCTAGTATGCAAGCATCATACCACCATGTAAAAACTTACAAAATTCATGATAGTTCAATTACATTGAGAGAATCCCATACTTATCTCAGTACATGGGCTTCTTTAGGCATGTAAGCCTTCCTAGTCTATAACCATCTACTCATAAGTAATTCCACATAACATTAAATATAATTTCCCAATAATATTTAATCTAAAATTTTCTTTTCTTTTAAATCCATCAACTACTATTCTCTTTTTTATATATATAATAATATAATACAATCAATGCCTACACAGTCCTTGTACATTTTTCCATAATAGTCAAACATTTAAAAAGAAATGAAATAAAATCATCATTCATCTATAATTTCAACATCAAAATAATTATCCATACCAATAATTACTTGGCCATAAATATTAATATTAAAAAGTAACCTACATACCCATAGAATGAAATTACTATAATAAACAAGGACGATGCCCTATTCAAGAATTTTATTTTTGTCCAAGGTTCCCTAATAAGTTTTTTTAACTAACTAGGTTTTAGAGAATTGGCCATGTCAAAAATATTTAAAACATAGTAAAACTATACCTTCCATTTAATGTTTTGATAGTTGAAGATAATTGAACTCAATATTAATTTAACCAGTCTAAATTTGCAAAGCCATTTCCTCTAAAAGCATTATGGCATCAGTTACAAGATGAGAGGAGCATAATCCAAAACAAATACGTCTAAGAGTTTTACATCCACTTAGGGTTAAGTATAAACAACAGAGGCTCTAATATACTTTCTAAATCAATAAAAATATACCTAACACATACGCATTAAAAGGTAACCTCTTAGGTGATGCCAAAACCAATAGGGAGGATTGTTAGCATTATTAACACGTGATGACATCCAAAGGCAATAGAATAATAGTTAAACTAAGCCACATTAACTAGATAGAAATAGGGTGATGATACTCTAATTTTGTTGCTAATACAATATTTTAAATATCAATTCCAATATGTTATATCAATCATCCCAGGGAAATCAAAATAGCACCATAATTGTTTAAAAATAGACCAAGCAGGTTTGAATTCAAAATAAGTACCATGGATTCTAGTAGTTTATACACTATAAAATAATAATTTCTTTAAGTGACAAATTCCCCTACAAGTTTAGAAATACACTTTGACCTCTTCCTACTCTAAACTTGGTTTTCCTATCACAACAATATTCACACACATTCTACTATGGACTTGTTATGGTGTAAAACAATGTTTAATAAGGTGACAGTCACTTCAAGCAAGCATGAAGATTAATTATTTTTTTCTCTTTTAAATAGTAAAATATTTATGTAGCTACCTTATTGTATAGGATGTATGAAACATATGTAGAGTGCTCAATAATTTCTTAATGGAAAATTTAACCAGCAAGCTTTAGGATTACCTTATATTTCCTAGAAAATATCCCAAAGACGTCTCATTCTTCCTCTCTATGTCCCACATTTAGCTCACCACTTTTCTCTTTTCCTCTCAGGTAGCTCACTAATTTTATTTTCTACTCTAATAGCTCTACATTTCCCTCTCTTGCTCCCTTATTTATTTTCTTACCCATTCAAAAAATGGTAACAGTTTTATTTTTTTTCAAGATTCACATTGCATGGAATATGCCAACCAATGTTTCATTTATTAAAAATATCATACCTTATAATTACACACTTAATAATTTTTAATAAATGGACCTCATTTTTGCAAGGTTTAAAGGTGCTTATATTTATTTATTTTTTGGATAGGTAAGAGGGTTTTGAAAAAACCCTAAACCTTTTACAACTTAGATGTTGAAAAGGATGGAACACCACCAAAAACAAAGAAGGAACCCATCCTTGCAATAGACACCAAGGCTGGTTTCAGTAGATCATAAGATAGAACCAAAAGGAAGTCATCCTTGACCACAAGAATACCAAGGATGGCTTTAGTAGACCAACAGATAAAATTGGATGGACAAACTAGACTTACACAAGCAAAAAGCCAAGAAGCGAGGATGAAACTACAATGGAAAACAACCCTTAGAAACAACTTTGAACAAATGGGTTTGCAAAAACCAAGTAAAAACTAGAAAACCCTCACATACCACCATCTCATTCTTTAGGATTCTCCTATTCATAATCTTCGGTGGTAGTATCAATCTCAGTTCCTTGGGTATTGCCATTATTCATAGTGGTGATGATTTTCCTAGTTTGAATGAGCATGGAGGAAGCAAAACTCAGGAGATCAACCATACATACCTAGGGTTATTTCTTATTTAGGATTTTCCAACTTCTACGAAGTGAGTCTGAGTGAAAAATCCCTTTGGATTTAATTTTTTTTGCAATGGTGGGAATCATCTCTAGAGCTGAGTCTAACAGGTCCAACTCTATCTTTTGGGCCTTGGATCTTGATGGACCCCTTCAATATGAGTAGCGATAGGAAACCACTTTAGCTTAAGAGAGGATGTAGGCTAGAGATACCTTAACCTTAGTGCCATCATCAAAATTTCTCTCCAAGTCATCACTTAGAACTAATATAGTAGGTATGCCCACTTATTGGCTATCAATCACCATGAGGGTAACTCTATCCACCTCCTTCTACCCAACATACTGGTATAGCAAAATATGAAGCTCTTGATGCTTAGGATGAGTGGAAGACCCATACCTAACATTTTCAATGGAAAGCTCAATTGTTCTAAATATATATTTAGGTATATTGATGTCCTTCATTGAATGCATGTGGTTTAGGAAGACCATGTGGAAGCTCTGTAGAGGTGCATTGATGTCGTCCACCATGAAATACTCCATTATAAGAATCATGATCTTGTTCTAGGGCATAGGAAGGCCCTTATGCACAATTCCATATTTCTATTTATCAAGACATTTACCTTTTTCCTAGAAATGGATGATCTCACCAACCAGGGTCTGCTTGTCGCTATGGACATTATCACCATCAATGGGTAATTCAAAAATATGCTTATATTGATTTCACCATCACTCATAAGACTATTATTTAAAAATAAATCATTATTGCTTTAACTTTAATATTTATTACTATGCAAAAATAACATTAAGAAAACATAATAATTAAATTAATTATTCATCTAATTAATTTAATTAATATCTAATGCTAACATTAACCATTAACATAGATATTAAGTATTATATATTTTTAGATATTAAAAATAATTCTATAATTATTAATATCATCTTGATAAAATAATTTTTCAAACACATGTATACCTATGATAAATATTCTTCAAACAAATGCCTCATAATACATTTTTCCTTAAGCAAGAGGATTTACAATAATTGTAATGTTATCGTCTGCCTACTAAGGATGTCTCTTTTGCTTAAGCAATATCCTTTGTAGTGATGCATAATACCCTTGAGATATTGATGAGAGTGTCATCCATCATTTTCCTTTTATATCTCAACTTTGGTGGTTGTACCATACCAATCCACCTATGAGAGTACTTGATCCCGCAACCATAAATTCCATTAGCAGTACCATATTCTAAAAATAATATAATCAAAGCATAAAATGCAATTATCCACACATCTTAATAAAATAAAATGAGAGTATATATTTGATATCCATAAATACATATATATATATATATATATATATATATATATATATATATATATATATATATATATTATATATATATATATATATATATATATATATATATATATATATATATATATATATATATATATATATATATATATATATATATATATATATATAATATCAAAAATAAGTCTTGCAAAGGAGGGTAATTACAAGTTCTAGTCAACGTATTTGCATAGGAAGCGTATTTGAATCTAGATGATATATTTTCTTTAGACATCGAAATAGGTAAGTTTTATTAATCCTCCATTTTTCCAATTCATAGCATAATATTTTTTTACTTTGTTTTGTTATTTCCATTTTAGCATAAAAAATATAAAATAAAACTCAAAATAATATTTTGTCTAGCTAACGTATTTTCTCACTTTCCTAGGTATTCAAAAGTGTATCACATATATCTTTGAATTATGATCATTTTCATGATTTCCTCCTTGCACCCTTGTCTTCATCATAAATGAAAATTAAAATAAATATTTACATTCATAAAATAGATAGAAAATCATCAAAAGTAAAATTGCATAAAGGATAGAAACATTATCCTTTGCATCTTTGTTTGTATTGCATTACATTGCACTTTCATTTTGCAGAACACATCCTAGGATAGAATTCCAAAACCAAGGTGCTTTTCAAAATTGAACACATAAAATAATATTAGGAAATCTATAAATGCCTTGGTGAACTCGAATCTCTCTCACCAAAGAGAGAACTACACAAATACAATAATCACAAAAATAATGGGTTAATAATAGGGCTCTCCTATCCAAGTGTGAATGAAGCCAAGAAAGAGAAAATACATCAATTAGGACTAGTTCCCTGATACAAGTGTAACCTTTTTGGCATCCCATATATTTTATGAACCCAAAATGAAGCACATCACTTGGTTCCCCTATCCTAAAACCTTATTTCTTAAACATCTTACCCTTAATTAATATGAAAATTATTACACTTTATTCAAGATCACTTAATATTGTTTGTTTAGATAAATTTGATTAAATCAAGATAATAATAACATAACTTAGTTCTATTGGGGAAGGTTAAAAACCCCTTGATCAAACCAACATACAAACATTGGGGAGAAATCCTTCTTGGATAGTATATTATGGTGGACCAATGAGAGTAATAAGAAGGGCTACTTTTCAAGGTGACATAAGTATATCAAAATTCTTCTTCTTATTTGCTATAAGTACTCTCAAAACAATAATTAATAGATTGAACCCCTTTCTTTGTCATGTCACAACCTCCCTATACCACTCAAAAAATTGGATGAAAAATGATGCAAAATCTAAGTGCTTCATTTGAAATTTGAGAGAAGCAACCTTTGATCAAAAACCCTACCTATGAGAAAGAAGAGGAAGAAGCTCCTCCTTCCAATACGCTTTCTCATATTCAAAATGACCAAGGAGAGGTAGTCTTCATATCCATGGACCATCTTGTCACTTTCCTATGAGGAAACAAAGAAACCATGGAAACCATATTTAAAGCAAAACAAATGATTCATTCTACTATGGAAGAACCTTTCCTAGAGATTTTGTACCAACCTATATCAAACCTCATGAATGCTCAACAATGAGACTCTATTTTCACTACAACCTTAGGAAGGAGAACACCAAGTATCCCATATTCTTTAGAGAATTTGGGATCTATACCTCCTAACATAGATCCACTCAAGCTAAACCTTCCATTTTCTCCACACCTAAGTTATCCACAAGTCCAACATGTGGATTTTCTTCCTATAATACCTCATGCTTTGAATGTGGTTTCTTCTAGACCATTATATAGTGTGACCACACCAACTAGCCTTCCATTGACTAATATTACTCCTATTAAAATTCCTTTATAAGATAATCCTAAATTTAGTAACACAACAATCCCTTATGGATTATCCCATTTAAATACTTAATATTACGCTTTAGTTAACCTTTAGTCCTATTCTATATTACCATCAATGCATTATCCTAGATTTTAGGATGTTAATGGTAGGTTAGAATAATTACCAAAAGAAATCTTAAAATTTAAATAATACTTAGCCTTTACGTAAGGAGGCACACCTGATAAGTATTATTTCAAATATTATTGTAGTGAAATCATAGATCCTAGTTGAAAAATAAGCCTTATCCTTTTACCTTTGTGTTGCCAAAGTTTTGGTTATATAAGACAAATGGTGATCCTATAGAACACATTCAAATTTTTAGAGTCGCAAGTCATGACATAAAGTATGAAGAAATATTGTTAAAGGTTTTTACATAAGACAAATGTTGTTAAACATTAATTAACGTATCACTCAATAAAGAAATTTTCTAATCTAGCCAAAATATTAATTCAACATTTTTCCACTGATATTGCCAAAAATTATACTATCGATGATTTCTATCAACTTAAACAAGGGAAGAATGAATTTGTTAGTAAATTATTGCTTCGATGGTGAAATCTAGTTATAGAACTACCTTGTTCTCTACCACTTAAGGAATTGTTGCATATATTCATAAGTAGTTTGCAAGATCATTTTTCATATCCTTTAGAGATGACTTGTGTTGTCTCCTTTGACAATGTGATTGATATCTAAAAAAATTGGAGTTGCTCTCCAATGAATAGGGCAAATGAATATCAAGAAATAATAAGATAAACCACATTCTCCCAAAACCTAAGGATAGTATAAGAATACACATATTTTTAGTGATGTTGTGATTAATTCTTGACCTAACATCAACCGTAAAATAGGTAATGTTAGTACCACTATAGTTTTAAGCAAGTTAATGTTAGCTAAAACTCAAGAAAAGACTCCTAGAAATTTTACTATGCTAAATCAATATCTATATTCTATGCTAAAACAATTATTAGATGGTACGATTATAGAGCTACTCCCTATAATACAACATGATCCTAAAATAGATAATCTCTCTTGGTTCAATATTGACCAATAATCCACTTTTTATCAAACTAATGACCAAAACATGAATAAGTGTATCACTCTCAAGAATGTGGTACAAGATCTTGTTGACCAAGGTCATATAGTGGTTAATGGTATTGAAAAAGCAATATATTCCAACCAATATTTTTGGATATTCCACGACCCCTACCTAAACATGGATAAACAATTGTCAATCAAGTGTAGTACAAGAATGTCCTTCTACCATATAAAAATATGGTAGTGATGATTCATGTTTGTACTATGAGTAGGCTACAGGAAAGGAAGAAGGGTTAATCCTCCAAACCACCTCTTGAACCTTCCCTAGATTTATGGTAAATATGTGCAAACATTTCTAGAGAGCCACATTTGGTTCTAAAATTACAAGAAAAAATCATTTTTAGCCTTCAACAACAATTAGAGGACACACCACCTAAGATATCCATACTTGAGCTGTTGTGAATCTTCCTAAGCCATAGAGATAATTTTTTTAATAATTTAAGTGAATAAATATTTTCTAAAAATGTGACTTCCAACAATATGGCTAATATGGTGGTCTCACTTAATGTGAACTATGCAACTATATTCTTCGTTATGGATGACACTTGTTAGAAATAGAATTTGTTCCATCATTTGGGTTATGTAAATGTATCTTCCAAGGTATGTACTTAGGATATTAGATTACTTTAGGGGGAATTTATCTAGTTACTTCATGCAATGTAATAAATTTACAAGTGTCAATGTGCAAGCTGTATATGTTCAAGTTATCCCTTGCACAACTAGGTAGAGTGTTGGCTAAGGAACCTATCTTCCTATATAAGAAAGACCTCATTGTTAGAGAGATATAGAGTTGGGATACATAGTTAGATAGTGTAGCTTAGAGTATAGTACTATTTTGTGTAGATCACCATCCATTGGTGATGGGTACAATGTAGTTCAGTAGCTTCATTAACGGAGTGTTCATTTTCTCTATAGCTACATTGTATTCTTTTATGTTATTTCTATTTACAATATATTTTAGTCATCTAGTAGATTTAATTTCTTTCATATTATTCAGCATATTGTAATTGCTATCTCCTTGTGCTCGTTATATCAAAATATAATAGTGGTATTAGAGCCATGATACATCTAGCCATAGTAGGTCAATAGGAAAATAACCATTATTATTGAGCCTGAGTTTTTGACAACCTAATGCACTATTGTACCAGCCACTATAAAAAACTCTCTATTAAAGTCTAGGTGGTATAATTAGGGAGAGTCACAAATTTAGTATTGAAATAAATCTTAGCTCTAAAACTATTGATATTACATTTGACTAGAGTATTTCCTATAGAGTTGTCATAAAAACTCATGAATACTAGGACTCAACATTAAATACACTATATTGATAGATCATCTAGTGAAGATCATTCAGGATATTTGAATTCTATTAACTATTACCTAAAGTTTATTTTATTGCAAAAATTAATTCTTAGAGGATTGGGACTCCTCCTAAAATAGAAATATAGGAGACTCCAACTTATTTTCCTAAAGGTTAGCATACCTTCATAGTGCAGATATTAGTTCCTTGTACAAGAGAAGAATATTGCAGAAGAAGACTTATAGTGAAGATTCATGGTGAAGTCAGGATACTAAAGATCTCCATTGTTGGATTGAAGAACTTCACAGTTGAAGAATATGCCAAAGAATCCTTGATACAAAAAGGCTATAGAATCCTTGAAGAAAAGAACATTGAAACCATGAAGAAGAAGCCACATAAGTCTTGATGCTAAAAAGGCCACAAAAGCCTTGATACTAAAAAATACCACTTAAGCCTTGATCCTAAAGAAGAATTCAAAGAGAATATTTTATTTAGAAGTAGACTAAAGATTCCAATACTTATAATTTGTTGTAGGTAAAGAAGATTCAGTGAGTTAGGAAACTTCCTATAAGAAAGTTATGAAGAGTATCTTCTTTAGAATCAATTCAAAACTTGAAGAAAGAAAAGATATTAGGTGAACATATCGATGAAGAACTTCCATTTTTGGAATAAGAAGGACTAAGTGAGTCCTGCTCAAATCTAGAATTAGTAGAATTAGATATCCAGAAGAAGATCTTACCACAAATACTTCCAAAAGCAAAAGCTTGAAGAGAAGGTATCAAGGAAGACCATCAGAAGCTACAATATCAAAGACCTTGGGAAGGTCTCATCGAGCATCCAAAAAAAGGCTAGGAGAGCCTTACTAAATAAATTCTCAAAGGAGAACTCATTGGAGAAATCCACTACCAAGGAGAAACCATTTTTAGTGAAGTACTTGGGACAATTGTTGTCATCTAACAACACGCCCAAGAGAAGAAGAATTTGGCAAGGAGTACCAAATCTGTGAAGAAGAATTTTGCAAGGAGTGCCAAATATATGATGGAGAATTTGGTAAGGAGTGTAATCCATTAAGGAGAATTTAGCAATGAGCACCAAATCTCTAAAGAAGAATTTGGCAAGGAGTGCCAAATCCTATAAGAATATCCTACTTGAACTCAGAATTCAACAAGAAGACTTGAATATAGAAGGAGCTCACCAAATATTAGAGATTTGAATATTACCTATCACATCAAGAAGACACCACTTTAGAGACAAATAATTCTCAAAATATACAATAGAAGGAGGGGAATACAAGAGGAGAACAAACCACCAAATCATAGGTTCATGAAAAAAAGTTCGAGATAATCGTTTGGTGAAGAAGGAGTTGTTTAGGATAGTCTACAAAGAGCTGCAAGTTCCTACTCAAATCTACATCCTCTACATAAGCAGAAAAAGATCTAAAAAAAATTTCAAAAGGTAAATAAATTTTGGTGTAAGTAGATTCATTAATTGGATTACTTATCAGATTTGTTAGAGCACCTAGATTTGGATTAAAGTTGCAAGAAGAAAATTGGATTACAGACTTCAAAAGTGCAAAATAAAAAAGGTTCTTTTTAAGGTTCATTTGCACATTAATTAGGATTTTATTAGATTTCAAAATTACTTCTATAAACTACCTATCATCTACTTTGAAAAGCAAAAGAAGACTAAGTCCTACAATACTAAATTTTAGTGAAATTGCTGAATAATTATTGAAGGTTCATTTCAAATTATTCTTGATTAGTTGCAGTAAATTGATTAAATGCATTATATTGGAATTTTATCAGAGTGATAAGGTGTAATTATTAGTGCATTAAAAGTGAAATATTATTATATTAATTTGCACTATTATACTACTCTCAAAAGAAATTATTTTGTGTTTTTTAAGGGCACAAAATTTGATTTGTATCGAGTGTCTAAATAAACTATTAAAGCACATAAATTTGTAACACATTGTGGCCAAGTGAAGCCACTAGAACATGTTAGAATACTCTAAAACTTGGATAAGAACACAAATAAATAAAAACAAAAACAGAAGCTTCAAGTATTGAGACTTGGTGACTCTCAAATCCAAAGCATTACAAAGTTAGATGCAAGAAAGGAAAGTGCAAAAAATTTCATGAATTAAATATCTTCTATCTACTATTACCTAAGCTTGGATTTGTTATCAAAGTATCCAAGCAAAAATGGTAAGGCACCTACTCATAAAATACAACCTCAAAACCCTTATATTTTAGAAATAAAAATCTGACACAAAACCATAATTTTAGATCTAAAAAAAGAGTGCAAAATAAGGTACATTAAAGGATTTTTATATACAATATGGTAAATGTTATTGCACTAGTCTAATATGGTTTTTATAGCAAAAGAGAAAATTTTAGAGTGCCTCAAAAGACACAATAACTATAGTGTACATCAGCCAAGGAAGGCTAAATTCTAGCACTCTTCTTCCCAAGCAAAAGGAGCCACTCAAGGGGATCATATTGGATGTAAAAACCTACAAAATCAAAGCCCACATAAGACTATCATCAAGATGCATTTACATAGATAAAAAGAGTGCACATCTACAAAGATAATGCATCAAAATCTACATAGGAATCAACACATTGGAGGCATAGAATACAAGGAGAAAATGTGCTACATTCAAGGTATTAAACTTGGAGAAGAACATCTATAAAAGGAAGCACCAAAATCACCATTCAAAGCTCTCTAAAACCTCATCGATCCGCCTGCAAAATAAAATATTGTTTGCTTCCCAAGAAACATAGAAAAGCAAAGGAATGGCATACGAAAGGACTTAAGGAATTATAATATTCTCCTTGGAAGGCATTACAGGAAAGGACTTCATGCAGAGAGCTTCCATTCTACTTGGCATAAATTTTCTAAGGCATAATTTCATCTCTCTGTTGGACATTTTGAGTGCCTAAGCTAAAATGTTGTCATTGATGTCAAAAGAGCATTTAATGTCAAAAGGATCTATGAAGGGTTTTTGTGAAAACCAAGGCAGGAAAAATAAAAGGTTTTATTTAAAACCATGGATAACAGATTTGATCTAGGTTTTTCTTAAAACCTAATTTGGGCTTTCGTTTCATCGAAAAAGGTGCCCCGATGATGGAGTTATTTGAATTTTAATATTTGGTTTAAATTTTAATTATTTAAAATTTAAATTCAAATTTAAATTTAAATGCAAAGTTTCCCACCGATGTCATCAAGCAAACATAAATTCATATCTCCACCGACGTCTTGTAAGTTTTTTAAAAACCATATAAAGGGGTGGTAAATAAATCAAAGTTTTATCCTTGATCTTGTAATAAATGTTTGGCATTTGAATATGTCTATGAGCTCATGCGAATTTTGAGAAGAGAAGCAGGAAATAAAATGACAGTGCTTGGAAAGTCAAATCATGGTGGGAAACATGGTCCATTGGCAAATAATTTTGTTTTAAGGCACAAGGCAGAACAAACACCATAGATTGAATCCCTTGGACGGTGTTTCAGAAGGCTTTTGGAAAGTGCTTTGGTGTTTTGTATTTTTCGGAAGTTGGAGGAAGGTTTAAGGCACTTTGGGCATTTGCCTTTTCAACGAGTGCCAAGCTCATGTGGAATATTAGCCATGGCTAAGATGCTCATGGTTTGGCAAGTTGGGGGTTCGAATCCCCTTGAGGAGGTAATTACGTTTTGTATTTAAATAATTTTTATTAGCCCTAAAGTTTGGAGTTATAAGGTAGTTAATGGAAATTAAAGTTTGTTATTAGGGTTGTGATTATTATTGCAAATCATATTTGGTTTATGATTTATTTGATGGTTATGGAGAATTAATTTTAGGAGAAATAAGGAGTTGTTTTTTAAAAGCAATTTTGAGAGGTTTATTATTTTTGATAAGGGTTTTAATAAAAGGGAATTTGGTGGATGTGTTTATTAACTTGAAGTAAAAAGGGTGTAATTTGAGTAATGCTTTATTTTGTGATTATTTGAAGTCCATTAACCCTTGTTTAGATTGGAAAGGAAAGTTGTGTTTAAGTGTGGCAGATTTTGTGGACAACTTATTGGCATAAAAAAGGTATGGGCACATTTTCCTATTGATTGTTTATAGTGATTGATTTCTAAAATATCATTGGAGAGAAAAGGATTGATTGTGGTTTCCTTTGAGAAAATGATTGATTGAATGCTTCAAATATTTTTGGTTTGTGAGTTGTATTTAAACCTTGTTTTATTAGCATTGTTGTTGAAGCCCATTGATGATGAAATGAACTTGAACTTGAGTTAGAAAAGAACATGAGTATCATTGCTATGTAATACTTGTGCTTGAGCATTGTTGGAAAAAATTGAGTTGGTTAACACATTCTTGGACAAGGGTTTATGAAAAAGGATTGTTCCTTGAGGTGATTGGTTGATTTGAGTTGGTTAATACATGCTTGGACTAGGGTTTGTGAGAAAGGATTGTTCCTTGAGGTGATTGGTTGAGTTGAGTTGATTAATCCTAGTCAATTGGATGCATGTGGTTGTTCAAGTTCCTAGAAACAAACTATTCAATATTATTATTTGAGTTGAGATTTATTTGAGTTGAGATTGAGGTTGATTTGAGTTGAGATTGAGATATGAGTATAGAACATATAGAGTCTCTAACAATTCTCTTGATGCTTCTATTGATTTGAGATTGGGATTTGAGTATAGAACATATAGAGTCTCTAAAAATTCTCTTTATGATTCTATGATATTGATTTGATATATTGATTGTACATTGAGCTTAGAACATATTGAGTCTCTAACAATTCTCTTTACGATTCTATGTGATTGAGACAAGTCTTTCAGAAGGCTTATGGACTATTTTGAGTAAAGCTTTTGTGAAAAATTGCTATGCAAATTTGAGCAAGTCCTATTGAGGATTTATTGAGCAGACTTGAGAAAGTCCTAAAGAGGACTTACTGAAAATATTTGAGTAAATACTAGAGAGAACTTATTGAGCATATTTGAGCAAGTTCTAGAGAGGATTTGTTCAGCAGATTTGGACAAGTCCTATGTGAACTTGTTGAGCAGAATTGGAGAGGTTTTTTGTGAACCTGTTGAGAATATTTAGATAGGTTTTGTGTGAACCTATTGACCAAATTTAGACAGGTTTTGTGTGAACCTGTTGAGCATATTTAAGCAGGTTCTAAGTGAACCTATTGAGCAGAATTGTACTAGACCAACTCTACTATGTTTAGTGTAATATATTGAGCAGAACTGTGCTAGACTAACTAAACTGTGTTTGGTACAATATTGAGATAGAGATTTGGAGGTGACAGAGTATAGAGGACAGAGTCTCAGTGGATAGAGATCCAGTAGCCAGGACAATTGAAGATAGATTTGAGTGAGGAGTCTTCAAGTGAAGAGATATCCACAAGTTAGTGTAGTAGAGAGACAAAGTCTTCTAGAAGATGACTAGCCAGATCAAAAGGGGAAAGAGTTATCCTGTGGAAGAGATCCATGAACTTGATATTTAAGGGATCAACATCTCCTTTGGATCGAGGTCCATAAAAATTGTAATTTGGGAAAGATTCCCAAGATATTATTTGAGAAATATTTAAAAGAAATATTTTCTCTGTAGAGGTAGCCCACATTGGGTGAACCACATTAAATATGTGTCTCTATTGTGTGTGGATTTTTGTGCATTTATTTTATTACTGCTATTGATATTGCTATCTATACACTGCATAATATTTATTTTAGAAGAAAAGTAAAAAGTGGTCTTATACTATTCACCCCCTCTCAGTATAAGCTTGTGTTATTCAATTGGTATCAGAGCGGTTTCTTTTAGAAAAGTTTGACAACTTGAAGGAAAATTGGTCTAAGAACACAATGGATCACAAATATCAAAAGGATGGGTCCTTCATTAATGCAATACCAGTCTTTGATGGAAGTGACTTCTTGTATTGGTGTATGCTAATGATATTTTACCTAATGGCACTTGGAAATGAAGTTTTGGATGCAATGGAACTTGGATATGATTCTACAGTCAATCCTCTAACAGATAAGGAAGGTAAGCTTCTAATGCATGCAGATTCAAGAGATATGAATGCAATTATAAAAGCATTGGGTAGATCAGAATCTATGAAGGTTATGGATTGTAAAACAACAAAATATATGTGGGATCTACTACATGATATAAATGAGGGTGATAAAGGTGTCAGGAAATTTAATATTAGAAATATCAAACAAGAATTTGAGAACTTAAGAATGAGATATGATGAAAATATTTGTGATTATCTCAATAATATTGATGAACTTATACATGAGATGAGAGGTCTTGGAATGAAGGTTGATGAATCAGATGCTTGTGATAATATTTTGAGAACTCTTCCAAAAAGGTATAGTGAAAAGGTTTCTGCTATAGAAACATCAATTGATAGTGATTCTTTGAAAATGAATTCTTTGCTTGGTATGCTTACTACTTTTGAGATAAGAACCAAAGATCCTATTCCTTCGAAATAAGCTACTTTCAAAGTGGAAAAAAGGAAAAAGGGAAAGCAAATAGAATCAAGCAGTGATTCATCTAGTTATGAAGAACCTAACTATGGTAGAAGAGATAAAGGGTTCAAAAGACCAATAGATATGAGATCAGTTAAGTGCTTTAATTATGGCAAGTTTGGACATTTTGCAACAAAGTTCAAAGAACCAAAGTACAACAGTGATGAAGAAAAATAGGATCACAAGTACAGGGAATCAGAAAGACACAAGTACCAGAAGAAAGGCAAGGATGGACATAACAAATAAGGAAATAAGTTTTTCCAAATGCAAAAGAAAAGCTACTATGCAGATAATGCAAGTAAGTACTCATTTGATAGTGATGCTAGTTTTTTAGACAATGATAGAGATGAAGTATTGTTCATGATTGAATAAAAGGATCAAACTAAGATAAAGACTCCAGTTATTCTTTTGTTTTAGATGTGGTAAATTTTGATATCTTGAAGATTATTGCACAAGAGATGGTTTTAGTTTCAGTGATGATGATTTTGAAGATGCACTTGATAGATCAAATGAGAATCTTCTAATGGATTTAGAATATAAAGAATTGAGTGACCCTATAGAAATCAAGTCAAAAGAAAGAAATGATATGGACAAAGGTAAACAAATAGAGGACTACTCAACAGAGAATGGTTATGATCTCAAGGGAGAACTTATCCATGCCCTTGACACAGTAAAGAAGGTAAGAAAGCAATACTCTAAGCTTGAAATTCAGTTTCAAGAATGTGATGAAGAAAGATTATTGCTCATAGAGGACTTAGAAAATTTAAAGGCTAAGGTAAGTAAGTTCAAGGATAATTTAGAAGCAAATATTGGAATGTGAGAAGTTAGCACAAGAAGTGGCTACTCTAAAGAAATATTTATAGGACTCCAATATCAAGATGAAGAGTTTCACAAATAGCTCTAAGAACTTGGATAAGTTCATTTGTGGACAACAGATAACATCATGTTCAAAAGGTCTTGGTTTTGGAAAGAAACAGGAAAAATCAAATTCTACTTCAAGTATTTAAGAAGAAACAACATCAAAATAAGATACTTCAGAAGAAGGATTCTTAGATACAAGTGAAAATAAAACTTCTAAGGATGAGTCAGATTGCAGTGAGTCCAATAGGGACAATGGAAAAAGAAGATATAAATGGAACAAAAATCAGAATAGGAGACCAATGAGGTCTATTCAAGGAAGCTTTAATGGGATATGATTCTCATGTCAAAGGTTTGGGCATGTGTCTTCATAGTGTAGATCACATGAAAGATAGGTATATGGAAGATAACAACTTTTCCAAGGATATTGCTATTCATGTATTAGGTTTGATCACAAGGCAATGAATTGTAGAATTCATGACAGAAGAGGATATGGCTTCACTAGGAGAAATTCTAATACTATTGCACATCCAAGAAATAATAACATTAAGTTTTATAAGTGCAATAATTATGGTCACATAGCAAGATGGTGTAGAGCAAATATTCCAAAAATAGACATGAACAAGAATATGAACAAGAACAAGAACAAGAACATGAATAGAAACAAGAAGATGAACAGGAACAGAGACTCAAAAAAGAAAAGAGACTCAGAGAAGAATGAGAACAAGAATAGGAACATGGATGAGAACAAGAACAAGAACAGGAGCATGGATGATGACTTGGAAAGAAACAATGAGAGGATTCAACAAAAAGAAAGTGGAAAAGACAAATGCAGAGAACAGTTCTTTCAAGGAGTAGAAATACACCCACCCCATAATTAACCACATCATATGGAGGTGGGGGAGGGGCTAAGATAAGAGGCTTAATTCTTAGCCCCGAGCCCCAAATGTGAACCCTTGCCATTGATGTCAAAGGAGAGAGATTTGTGTATTATGGGGAGAGTTTTTGGATATGAGGAGAGATTTGATATTTGAGAGAGCATTGAGCCAGGGGGAGCAAAGTCCTAGGGGAACAGAAAAGAAGGTCATAATTTAGTAAAAGGATTTGTGTTGCCATAAATAACAAAGGGGGAGATTTTTGGACATTTGAGTCCCTAAGCTAAAATGTTGTCATTGATGTCAAAAGAGCATTTAATGTCAAAAGGATCTATGAAGGGTTTTTGTGAATACCAAGGCAATAAAAATAAAAGGTTTTATTTAAAACCATGGATAATAGATTTGATATGGGTTTTTATTAAAACCCAAGTTGGGCTTTCATTTCATCGAAAAAGGTGTGCCGGTGATGGAGTTATTTGAGTTTTAATATTTGGTTTAAATTTTAATTATTTAAAATTTAAATTCAAATTTAAATTTAAATGCAAAGTTTCCCATCGACGTCATTAAGCAAACATAAATACATATTTCTTTCGACATCTTCAAAGTGTTTTAAACACTATATAAAGGGGTTGTAAATAAATCAAAGTTTTATCCTTGCTCTTGTGATAAATGTTTGGCATTTGAATAAGTCTATGAGCTCGTGCAAATTTTGAGAAGAGAAGCAAGAAAGAAAATGACAATGCTTGGAAATTCAAATCGTGGTGGGAAGCATGGCGCATTGGCAAATCATTTTGGTTTAAGGCACAAGGCAGTGCAAACAACAAGGATTGAATTCCTTGGACGAAGTTTCGGAAGGAGTGTGGAAAGTGCTTTGGCGCTTTGTCTTTTGCGGAAGTTGGAGGAAGGTTTAAGGCACTTTGGGCCTTTGCCTTTCCAAGGAGCACCTAGCTCATATGGAATCTTATCCGTGGCTAAGACGCTCATGGTGTAGCAAGTCAGGGGTTCGAATCCCCTTGAGGAGGTAATTACATTTTACATTTAAATAATTTTTATTAGCCCTAAAGTTTGGAGTTATAAGGTAGTTAATGGAAATTAAAGTTTGTTATTAGGACTATGATTATTATTGCAAATCATATTTGGTTTATGATTTATTTGATGGTTATGGAGAATTAATTTTAGGAGAAATAAGGAGTTATTTTTTAAAAGCAATTTTGAGAGGTTTATTATTTTTGATAAGGGTTTTAATAAAAGGGACTTTGGTGGATGTGTTTATTAACTTGGAGTAAAAAGGGTGTAATTTGAGTAATGCTTTATTTTGTGATTATTTGAAGTCCATTAACCCTTGTTTAGATTGGAAAGGAAAGTTGTGTTTAAGTGTGGCAAATTTTGTGGACAACTTATTGGCATAAAAAAGGTATGGGCACATTCTCCTATTGATTGTTTATGGTGGTTGATTTCTGAAATATCATTGGAGAGAAAAGGATTGATTGTGGTTTCCTTTGAAAAAATGATTGGTTGAATGCTTCAAAGTTTTTTGGTTTGTGAGTTGTATTTAAACCTTGTTTTATTAGCATTGTTGTTGAATCCCATTTATGATGAAATGAACTTGAACTTGAGTTAGAAAAGAACATGAGTATCATTGCTATGTAATACTTGTTCTTGAGCATTGTTGGAAAATTTTTGAGTTGGTTAACACATGCTTGGACTAGGGTTTGTGAAAAAGAATTGTTCCTTGAGGTGATTGGTTGAGTTGAGTTGGTTAATACATGCTTGGACTAGGGTTTGTGAGAAAGGATTGTTCCTTGAGGTGATTGGTTGAGTTGAGTTGATTAAGCCTAGTCAAGTGGATGCATGTGGTTGTTCAAGTTCCTAGAAACAAACTATTCAATATTCTTATTTGAGTTGAGATTGAGGTTGATTTGAGTTAAGATTGAGATATGATTATAGAACATATAGAGTCTCTAAAAATTCTCTTGATGCTTTTATTTATTTGAGATTGGGATTTGAGTATAGAACATATAGAGTCTCTAAAATTTCTCTTTATGATTCTATGATATTGATTTGAGATATTGATTGTACATTGAGCTTGGAACATATTGAGTCTCTAACAATTCTCTTTCCAATTCTATGTGATTGAGACAAGTCTTTGAGAAGACTTATGGATTGTTTTGAGTTAAGCTTTTGTGAAAACTTGCTATGTAGATTTGAGCAAGTCCTATTGAGGACTTATTAAGCAAACTTGAGATAGTACTAGAGAGGACTTATTGAACAGATTTGAGCAAGTACTAGAGAGGAATTATTAAGCATATTTGAGTAAGTTCTAGAGAGGATTTGTTGAGCATATTTGGACAAGTTCTATGTGAACTTGTTGAGCAGAATTGGACAGATTTTGTGTGAACCAATTCAGCAGATTTGGGCAGATTTTGGGTGAACCTGTTGAGCAGATTTGGACAGGTTATGTGGGAACCTGTTGAGCAGATTTGAGCAGGTTCTAAGTGAACCTATTGAGCAAAATTTTACTATACCAATTGTACTATGTTTAGTGCAATAGATTAAGTAGAACTGTGCTAGACTGATTGAACTATGTTTGGTATAGTATTGAGATAGATATTTGGAGGTGATAGAGTATAGAGGATAGAGTCTCAGTGGATAGAGATCTAGCAGCTAGGACAATTGAAGATAGATCTAAGTGAGGAGTCTTCAAGTGGATAGAGATCCACAAGTCAATGCAACAAAGAGACAAAGCCTTCTAGAAGATCACTAGCCAGAGTAGAAGGGGAAAGAGTTCTCCTATGGAAGATATCCATGAACTTGATATTTAGGGGATCAACATCTCCTTTGGACCGAGGTCCATAAACATTGTAATTTGTGAAAGATTCCCAAGAGATTATTTGAGAAATATTTAGAAGAAATATTTTCTCTATGGAGGTAGCCCACATTGGGTGAACCACGTTTAATTTGTGTCTCTATTGTGTGTGGATTTTTGTGAATTTCTTTGATTACTACTATTGATACTGCTATCCATACACTGCATAATATTTATTTGAGAAGAAAATTAAAAAGTGGTCTTATACTGTTCACCCCCATCTTAGTATAAGCTTGTGTTATTCACTCTCAATACTCAATAAACCTCATGCATAAGTTACTGGTAATATCAAGGAAGTGGTGACACTTGTTATCCTCCACAAGCTTCACACAAGTGCCCACATGAGTGCCCATACATTATAGAATGACCAAGAAGCATTAAACAAGAAATTGGTACGTTAAAGAATGGGATGAGCACTCATATGTAATGGATGTGAAAATTTCCACAAAGCATAATATTATACCTCCACAAAAGGTACCAATAGTCTAAATTTCAAAGGTACAACAAAGCATGGTCAAAGTTATCCGAAGTGCAGCGTAGAAGGAAGGAAGAAGGAGCATTAAAGTCTCCTAGTCTTGAAGGTCAAACCTTCATATTTTTGCAGCACCTACATTCTAGAATTGAAGAAAAGGAATTCCAAAGCATCTCCATTTATTATAATGCCAAAGGTGACCTTAATATTGCTGTAATATCCAACAAAAAATGCATCGAACTGTGAGAAGATTTAGCATCCAAAGGTAATATTTAATCTCATTTTATTATTGCTTTCGTTTTTGAATATAGAAGTATTATAAGATAAGGGTAAATATTAGATTTTGAAAGCAAAAGCTATAATATATAATTTATCAAATTGAAATAATATTTGCAATTTATCCTAGGAGAAATAAGGAATTCTACTTGGATTAAATTCTTTAATATTTTGAAAATATTAATAATTTTCTAATTTTCCAAGTTTGGGAGCCATAAGGGTTACTACATCAAATTAATTTATTGGAAATTAGAAACAATACAAGGGATATAAAAACTAGTTATTAAGATTTTTTATAAGGTTGGAAAATTATAATATTCTTGTCTCAAAAACCTCTAAAAGGTATAAGAGAAATCCAACATTAAAACCTCTTAAAAATTAAAAAGTGCTTAGTTCAATAGGAATAATAAGGTGTTAGAAAAATCGATTTTTTATCTTTACAAAATTTGTACAAAATCAACCAAAATTGAACTATACTTTTACAAAAGCACTATATCATATTCCAAAAATCTCCATGGAGACATAAGGAAGTCCACAAAATCTAAGAATTGATATAAGGAAAATTCAAATGGCATCAAATAAATTCTTCCTAGAAGAATTTCAACTACTCAAAGGTCCAAATTATTTCTCTTGGAAAAATAAAGTGAAAGAAATCTTAGTATATAAATAACTTTGGGATGTCATCAAAGGGAAAACCCAAATATATACCACAAGTGAAACTAAAATCCTAAAGTTTGAAGAAAATGATTCAAAAATCTTTAATGATAATAAATTTTGCTATCACTAATGAGATTCAACCATATATCAATTCAACAAAAACATATTCAGATACATGGACAATCCTAGACAAAAAAATTTAAGGAAAGAATATGGTAACTATCCTTAATATCCAAACTCGACTTGACTCATTAAATATGAATAGTGGAGAAATCATAGAATTGTTCCTAAGGAAGGTAGTAGATATTAAAGGGTCATTGATATGCAAAGATGAAAAACGCAAAGAGTCAAAGTAGTCAACTTTAGAGGACCAACTAGTGACTATTAGATAATTCCTATGATCGAAACCAATCACCCTAACTAAAGCCAATCACCATGATGATTGTCAAGTAAATATGAAATTATGAAGTTTTAATAATAGATTTTTGCACAAATTGTTCTTGGTAAGATTTCACATAAAATATGAAGTACAAAATATGATTATGTTTTCAAACAAGGAGATATGTGATGATGAAAATGACCAATTTTTCTTATGGTATATCTTTCATTTTACCAAGTTGCATGGAAATAACTTGTTGCATGGACACAAATGGTTGCAATCACCAAATATATATAAAAAACCATTATATACAAGATTTACTTGAATGTTGTTTGAACTAGCAGATATACAAATGATGGTATAAAATTATGATGTGATGATGTATGAATGATGTAAATTATGATGATCATAATTTTGTGAATATTTGGACCCTTTTGGGGTGCTTTTGTAACTTGTTTGGTGAATTTGCAATATGTGGTCGTAAATTAAAATTATGCATTCAAATTAGTTGGAATCTTCACAAAAACTAATAAAATGATGAAATGAATGCATAGATGAAATTTGGAGTGATATGGTGGGGAGAAGCCATTGATTTGTAAGAATTTTTCTTTTGTACAATTTTATGCCAAACTCTTGTTAGTATTTTTGGTCCACAAAAATGCCCATCGATGTTTGGGCATTTTGTAAATGCCTATGGGTGCATCTCAAGGTGCCTGAAGCAGCTATAAATAGCTACAAAGATGAGAAACCAAGCTCATTTTTGCATTTGGGATTTGGAGAAGCTACATATGAGAGAGTGAAGTGAAGTGACGTGAAGTGTTTGGAGCACAAAAGCTATGATGGTTGAGGGAGCAGGTATGGAGGCCGAGGTTGCAATTTGAGTGCAAGATACCAAGGTAATTCCTTGTTATTTCTTGTGCATTGTGCAAATATTTTTATGATGTTTTTTTTTTTAATTATTGACAAATATTTTGTATTGTGTTGTAGCTTAGGATTTTTGAGGATCGGCACCGATTCTCGCATTTCATCCCTAGGATGAGGAAGGTAGTTTTGGATGAGGAGTGAGAGATACTGGAAGATGTGGAGCTAGTGGAGGTAGCCCAGGTGGATGTTGTGAGGGCTTATGAGGGGTACCTTTTTGCCTTAGTGGAGAGGTGGGATGTAGATAGGGGGGCTTTTCAACTCCCCATGGATGAGATGACTATTACCTTGGAGGATGTATATTGCATCCTCAAGGTGCCAGTGGAGGGGATCTCGATTGAGGTCAGGATCAACCAAAATACTAAGATGATGAGTATGTTTGGGGATGCATGGCATGGGGTGAATTTGGAGAGTAGAGGCATACCATGCTTATCCATGTATGTGGAAAAGGATTTGGATGCCCTCCATGCTTTGGTTATGTTTGTGTTGGCCAATATTGTGGCCCTGAAAAACACTAGGTGCAGGTTCCCGTGGAACCTAATAGGGGTAGTGAGTGATATTCTAACTATGCTATAGGTGTATGCATGGGCTCCCACCTTGTTGGTGTAGGTGTACCAGGAGATGTATGATGTGACAAGGTAAGGAAGGAAGGGGTTGGGTGTAGCTTGCTACTGTAGTGTTGGGCATGGGAGCGCTTTAGTGTGGTTCATATGCAGGGCTTACTAGTAGCAAGATTTGATAGGGAGTAGCCTTACTCTAGGATATAGGTGATGGCCAAGGAGGTACAGTCAAGTTGGAAGGTGAGGATAAGCCAATGGTACCAAGACCTATGGGTAGGACTAACATCTATCCAAGTGATATGGAGGTCGTGGAGGGTTGTATGTGGATTGGTGATGGAGAGAACTTAAAATGAGTGTCGTAGGCTTGATGTATGGTTGGGATACATTAGAGTGAGGCTGAGTACTTTTAGTTCTCATGAGTGCTCTAACAGTTTAGGCTAAGGTAGGATTTCCCAATGAGCCTATGCACTATAGGTGACATCAGGAGGAGATAGGGCTACCATGCATAGATTTGTGGAGGTTGGCATATGAGGATGATGAGGAGATTTATCTCCCTAATTTGGAGATGTAGAGGATTCAAAGGGTATTTTGCATGGGCCTCCATATCAAAGTGAGGAGTATTGGGTGTGGTTGGAGAAGTAAGTAGTAGAGTGAGACATGAGGATTATGAGGCTTTAAATAGAGCTAGAAGAGAGAGATCATGGGCATACTATTGACATAACATGTCTTTAGGCTTGGGAAAGGTATATTGAGGTATTGGAGGATAGGTTGATGGAATATCATATTCCAATTCTAGATCCTCCAACCTTATTTGTCTTTGAGGGTGCTAGGCATAGTGAGTCTAGGTATAACTCTAGATCTAAGGCTCCTCCTAGGTCATAGGGGTCCTCTTAGAGGACATAGTTAGTGCTTATATGCACTTTTGTATATGAGCCTTGGTGCTCCATTGTATGTAGCCTTTTAGCACTCATTGTACATGCGACACACATACACACACACATATATATATATATATATATATATAGATGGATTTTACCTTTTGTGTTATGTATTTTTGTGTGAATGCTTTTGTGGAATACATGTTTTATATGGATGATTAATGCATATGAAATGTTATGGATGATTAATGCAAGGTGACATGTATGGATGATTAATGCAAGGTGATATGTATGGATGATTAATGCAAGGTAGCATGTATGGATGTGCTAATGATTATTTATAGTTTAGAACTTTCTTGTCCATTTTGCTAGTATTGTTGTTTAATCAGGGGCACCAAACTTGGTGGTATATGGGATGAATAGCTCATGAATTAACATGGATTTTGACATAGAAGAAGATATGGATGTTGATATGGAAGAATATATGGATGTTGATATGGAAAATATATGGATATTTATATGGAAAACTGCCTGTTTTACAGAGACTCAAACATTATAGTGGCATCAAACAAACTTACTAAAACTACCTAATCCCTATAGAACCATATGTGTGTGTAGTGAATTCATTTACCAAATAAATAGTATGGTAATGACTCGAGGCAATCAAGAACCAATGTGCATGCAAGTAAGTTCATTGACTCATCTTGAGTAAATTGGGTAAACCTATTATGGTTGAAACCAAGAAGCTAGCTTATCCTTATGAGCGGTCAGAGTTCTCTTTGACAGAGATGTGTCACCATGTCTGAGCATACTCCACTACCAATCAATCATCTATAGCTCTAGTGGAGGCTAACTCCATAGTCCACAATTTGTGTTTTTGATCTAAGTTTTTGGGATGACTACCTAACCATCTAACTAGAAATATAGTACGATCCGTACAACCCAATCATCAGTGGTGTGTGATGTAAAATATTTAGAGTTTTTTTTAGGAATTTTTCCCCACTCTTTCTTTTATTTTTGGAATTGTGATAGTGGTGAAAACCACTATTTTTATGGACTATGTTGCATTATGGGACTAGCAAGGATGACCCTTTTCACTTCGAGGTGCCTACTAAGTATGGTGTTATCTCTCTTTGACACAAGATGTTTTTAATATGTGAAATTATGTTTGGTTCAAGAATGTTTTGGAGTCAATTCCCAAAACTCAATATTTTCTTAGTTTAAGATGTGCAATGGTACTAAAAATAACTCGACATGTATTTTGGATTTTTCTTAAAACACTAGGAGTGGCTGAGTGATCTAAAATACCTAGGACTTTTATGAAAATCTGGTTTGTGCTAATGGCAATTTGACTTTATGGAATTGTGTATATGAAATTGTGAGGGTGCCCCTGATTAAGGCAACATGATTTTATTGGACCAATTAAGACCTTGAACTTAATAAATGATCCCTAATATGGAATGAAAAATGTGGATGTGAACGTAATGCAATTTTATGAAATGTGAAATGCAATAGGAAATGTGGATGAATGCATTGTTTTTGTAATGTAGATGCAAGTGAAATACAATATTTTGAATGACATGGATGAAAATGTGTTTTTTGTGTATTATCATGTATATACACACACACACATACACACACATATATATATATATTAAATCATGCATAGAATACTCTCAAGTGTATAACATTAAGTGGTTTGGGTTCTTCATCTCCTTCTAGACTGGCAAGCATATAAGTACTATTAACCACTCTATGAGTAAAAATGTATAGACCTAACCAATTAGCCATGAATTTATCATGAATATGCATCAATGTATAGGTATTTTGTTGGTTCTCTTCAAGGACAAGATCTCCTACTTGGAATTCACATAGATAAACTTTGGTATTGTAAGAATATTTGAAGTGGTCTTGATAAACTCGTAAATGCTCTAAATAATTGACTCGCATATCATTAAGAAGTGTGAGTTGGTCAAGACGTGCTTGTCTAGTAGTATCGTCATCTACAAATTCCTAAAAATAAATTCACAAGGAAGGGATCTCGAGCTCAAGAGGCATGATTGCTTTGACTCCATAGACCAATGAAAATGGTGTTGTCCTTGTAGGCATGCGGATGCTTGTTCAATAAGCCCATAATGCAAAGGGAATTTGTGTATGCCAATCTCTATGATTTTATTTGACAAGTTTCTTGAGAATAAAAATTAAGGTTTTGTTGGAAGCTTCAGCTTGTCCATTTGGTTGTGGGTAATAAGGAGTCAAGAAACTATGTTGAATGTTGTATTTCTCGTAAATTGCTTGAACATCATTGTTATTTAAAGACTTGCCATTGCCTAAAATGGTTTTTGAGAGAATACCAAAATGAAAAATGATGTGATGAAGTATAAACTCCATAATTCTAGGTCTTGTCATACTAGTTAGAGGAATTGCCTCAACCCACTTTGTGAAGTATTCAGTGGCTATGATGATGAATGTATGTTATCTCGAAGAAGGAGGTGAAATTTTACCAATTAGATCTAGACCCCATTGTTAAAAAGGTCCAAAGTCTTTGAATAGGTTGTAAAGCTTGTTATGGTACATGAGTCAAATTAGCATGTTCTTGAAACTTTTTGCAATGTTTAACATATGTGCAACAATCACATCCCATTGTGGACCAATAATAACCTATGCATAGAATACACTTTGCCTTGGACATTCCAATAAAATTACCATTGCAAGTACCATCATGAGCTTCAGCTATAACTCTTTGTACCTCACTAGAATCAATACAATGAATGAGGACTCCATCATAACAATGTTTATACAACACGTACCCCAAGAGAACAAAATGTGCTATCTTTTTCTTGAATGTGCATTTGGCAGTTCAAGACATGTCATATGGGAGTGTTCCAAACTTGATAAAGGCTACTATTTGGATTTACCAAGGCTCATATGGATTCGAATGGATAAAGAAAACATCCTTTTCATCCTTAGACTCAGCATGGACAATTATAGATTTAGAGACCACTAAAATTATCAGGGTTTTACCTCTCCAAATGAGTCTTTTGGAATAAATTATTCAAGGGAGTCCATCACATCTACAAATCTATTAGTCGAATGTGGTAAACTATTGATTTCATACCATTCAAACTTAGAGAGAAATGTTATTTCTACTTCATGATAAATCTTAATGGTAGGTTATTTGCATTGGTATTATCCATTGATTTGTTTTACAACAAGTTGAGAATCACCAAATATCCTAATATGCTTAATTCTCATAGCTATAGCTTATTGAAGACCTAAGATAAAGGCTTCATACTTTGCAGTGTTTTTTGTGCATTGGAAGTCAAGTTTAAATTATAAGGGAACAGGTACCCCCTGTGGTGTATGAAATATGACTCCAACACCTTGACATTTCATACACTTAGAGCCATCAAATAATAATGTTATATCAACGTCTTCCTCCAAAATGACATCTTCTTCTTGTTCAATGACAACAAATATAGAATCATCTAGGAGCTCAATAATCAAAGGATGATCACTAGGTAGTGGAGTTTTTGCAAGTTGATCGAATATTATCTGACCTTTAATGGATTTTTGGCTAATGAATTCCAATTCAAATTCAGTAAGGATCATTATCCATTTAGTAGTGTGGGTGTTGTTATAAGTGTGAGATATCATATAACGCAAAGGATTTTCTCTAGCTATGACATAAGTTGTATGGCTAAGCATGTAATGTCAAAGTTTCTTAGTGGTAAAAACCACTACTAAGCATACTATTTCTACATAAGAATGTCTAATTTCATATCTTACCAATGTTTGACTAATGTAGAGATAGCTTGATCTCAATTTTCCTCATTCTTTTGTACAAGCATTGTCCCTAATGCAAATTCCATTGTTGAGATATAAAGATAAAATGGGACCCCCAAATTAGGAGGAGCTAAGACTTGCGGAGAAGCTAGGTATTTCTTAATATCATCAAATGCTTTTTAACATTCATCGATCCAAGAGAATGACACCCCCTTGTGTAGTAGGTGATTGAATGACCTACATTTGTCATAAATTTAAGCAATGAAATGACGGATTGATTGAATATTTCCTTGTAAACTACACAATTCCTTAAAGTTAGTTGGGGGAGGTATCTTTATGATGGCATTGAATTTGTTAGGGTCCACCTCAATGCCTCTTTTGGAGACAATGAATCCTAAAAGTTTACCCGAGGTAATACCAAAGACACATTTCTTGGGATTCAAAATTACATTATGCTCTAGGAGTTGGTCAAAAACCTTCTCCAATACACTAATGTGTTATTGTCAAGTTTTAGATTTAGTGAAGATATCATCCACATAGTATTCGATAATATTATACATGTAGTCATGGAAAATGTATGTCATGGCACGTTGATATGTGCTACCTACATTTTTTAGGCCAAAGGGCATCACATTGTAACAAAAAGTTCCCCAAGGTGTAGTGAATGCTATTTTGTGTTGGTCATTAGGATTTATTCAAATTTTGTTGTATCCTAAAATATTGTCCATGAGTGAAAGCATTTCATGGCCAGCTTAGGTATCAACAAGAGTATCAATGTTTGGGAGAGGGAAGTAATCCTTAGGACATGCTTTGTTAAGATCTCAAAAGGTAGTGCAAATGTGTATACCCCTGTTAGGTTTTCAAATGGATACCATGTTTGAAATCCACTTAGGATAGTCGATAGGAACTATGAAGTTCATGTTTAAGATTTTTTGAAGATCTATTTTTACCAAGAGGGCCACATTAGGATGTGTTATCCTAAATTTTTGTTTGATCGAATTAGCATTAGGTTGTAAGGTGAGATTATGGACAACCAATCTAGGGTGAAGACTAGGCATGCCCTTGTAGGAACATGCACATATGTCCTTCTTCATTTTGATGAGAGCAATTAATTGCTCTTGTTTGTTGGATGATAAATTTTTTTACCAATCTTGACAATTTGGGGATTGTATTTGTCTAAACTAAGGTCCACATCCATAGTATCTTCAATAGACATGTGGGAACATTCCTCAAGTTTACGGGGTGTAGGGATTAGATGAATGTCATCTAATATGTCATCAAACTCTTTTGGCTTATCCTCATCTATTTTGCCTTGAAAACCTTGGGATCCAAAGGTGAAGGTGAAGATGAAGGTGAAGGTGGAGGGGATGGATGAATATAGTTGGAAGAAGCCCTTAACAATTCCTCAAACAAGACAAATTTAAAAAAGGATTTAGGAGAGGAAATATGGTCCATATCAATGAGACTTATGTCAATTGGAATTGAATTAGTTGGATCGTATGGATTACGGAGTGGGGTGAATAAATCAATAGGATTCATGTTGACTTATTGGTAGGGTGAATAAATTTAGATGGAATGGATAGAACCTAAGAACCGATGCTAGGAGATTCGTTAACCTGAAAAATAGCAGGAAATAATTAAATGTATTTAACTACATGATATGCAATGCTGAAAAATAAAACATGTTTTTGTTGATTTTTGATTTTTTTTTTGGTAGTGGTGAAAACCACTATTTTTGTGTTATGTACATATGTTACAAGTTTGGCTTAATAAATGGCTTAATGGAATGGAGGTGGTGGTTCACCGGTAGGGGCAGCTCACTCTTGTGGAAGAAAGAAGCAAAATATGGTCTCATGGATGGGGAACATTCTGAGATAAAACTCATCTCGTTCGGTGTGGGAAATAATGGGCTATGGTTATTATTTAGATTCATCCAATATTATTGACATGATTTTGAATTCCTCATAGATTTTGTCATCAAAATTATTAATATGGAGGGCTTCTTCTCTAGAATTTGGATTAATCCTTTAGAAGGCTTGTTTAAGACAATAGGTGGTGGAAATGGGTGGTAACCTAGACCTAAACAGTCATGTACCTCTTGATATGGAACATCGATAGGTTGATGCACTCCTTTTTCATGCAATCCTAGGTCATGACCTTACCAATTGACTATGTGGAAATATCAAGATAGAAATCCCATCATGTTTGGAATGTTGGTAAGTTTTGGTTCTTTGGGTTCCTCTAGGGGAGCTGGACTTGATGAAGAATCAATCCCCATATACAAAATTTATTCTATTTGGAGCTGAACCCATGTTATCTACTGCTTCTATGTCAAAATGTGGATCACATGGGTGACTAAAATACTTAGCCTTAGGAATGGTGTGGGGGTGTGATGGTAATGTCTTGGATCATATATTCACTAATATCAGGATTCATTAGGTGGAACTCGACTTGGGATGACATAGAAGTACTATGGCTAGATAATGGCTCAAGAAATGGTGGAGATAGGGATGCCTCACAATATGTCAATTTGACTTGTGAAACATTAGGTGTTGGTAATGAATTGGTTTAGACAGTCCACTAAGTGGATGATGATGAAGTGGATGGCAATGATATTGATGATGTGGATTTATTGTGACCACATGTGCATGTAGTCAATGATAAAGATGATGGGGATGTGAAATCTTGATGGGGATTGGTGATAGGGAGATCCTCAAAAATGGAATCCTTTTATGAGTAAATTGGTGAAATGGTGGATGGATTGGCTGATGGCAAAAGAAAATATGAGTGGAAGGAAGCATGGACTCATAGGGATTTGAGATGAAATTTTGCAATAGTTAAACAGCTCGACGTTCACCAATATGCAATGCACCTGTCCCTCATGAATATATTTCAAACATTGATGTAGTATTGAAGGGACACATCTCATTTCCCTCATCCAAGGTTTTCCAATGAGTAAATTGCATGCCATGGATCCTTCCAATATGTGAAACATGGTGTGCAACATTTTGACCCCTACTTCTATGGGAAAAACAACCATGTCAATTGTGGAACACAAAGCATTGTTAAATGCTTTGGGTGTGAATGATGACTTAGTGATATGGGATGGAGGAAGGTTCAAATGATGAAGGGTGGATGTGGTGATGATGTTGATAGGGGAACTAGTATCAATTAACACTCTTTTAAAAGACTTATTTTCAATTAGAGCCATGATATGCAATGGAGGATCTATTGATTTCGATGATATTGGATTAATATCAAAGTCATAGAATATGATGGAAGACTCCATGCATGTTTGGATGCTCCCCACAAATTTGTTGAAGGTATTAGAATATTGCAAATGTACTTCAATGGATTTTATAATATCCATTAATGCCTCACAATGTGGAGGAGATTTTTGGATTAACTCATCGATTGACAATTTAGCAAAAGCTATTTTTAGACTTGTAGTTAACTGGCTACTCAATGATATGATTGGTCGATGTGGATGATTGATGAGTGGATTTTTAGGATTTTATTGGCTAGGGATAGGATTGGGAGAAACTTGGATGGGTGGCAATGTGGGAGGTTGTGACACACTTTCTTGAGGTGGTTGCATTTTTTGGTTTTTCATTTGACCTCTAGTGACCACATGGATGGACCCTACAAACCCTTGGTATTTTTGGACATGATTGAATTGATTAGGAGGAGTTTTGGGATTAGCGCCTCCTACATTTTGTTGCACATCCTCATGATGACGAAGTTCTATTTGAAATATACCAAGGTTTTGATGTTGTTGAGCGAGGATATTATCAAGCTTGATCACCCTCAAATCAATAAGGTCTTATACATTATCTTTAAATAAATGTAAATTGTTAATGGCATGCTCGTTTTACCTATTATAAGGATAGATTAGATGTTCTCAATAGTGTTTACTATGTTTTATGTGATCATCAGGTCTTATTTTAGGTAAAGCAATTTTTTTTGTGTCATATAACATTCAAAAAAGGGAAGCATATGACTCCACTAAGGGGGTGTATTAGCGATTGTTTCATATAGACTATCATTAGGGATGGTTTTCCACATCTGGCATTGTGTTTTGCATGGCTTGATTTGTTGAGGGTACTACATGATAAGAAATTTGTTGTTGTATTTGTTGCATGGATTGTTGTTGAGACATTATCGGTTGGCTCATGATCACTTCATTAACTTGATTGGGCTGATTGGCTAGGGTAGCCCGTATTGATTTTGGTTGGCCAAAATAGTTTCTTTTGTATTGGCCCTTATTTTACAATTATTTATTTTTAGGATTAAGTATACCTTCTTGAATTTTTATCTCCTCAATGACACTAGCCTAAGCTAAAGCTTCTTCAAATGAATGATAAGTCCATAGTTGAAGCATCCAAGAGATAGGTTTTAAAAAAATCTTGGTGAATGGATTGATTAGCTTATCCATTGGTAGGGTAACACACCCCCAATGTCCAAAATCATAGATAGACTCACATCATTTGAAGCATAGACATCGACAATAGCCTTTAAACATTAGGAAAACATCAAGGGGGCTAGAAAACTACCATTTGGGGAAATTTTAAAACATTTGAATTGGGGACCCAACATTAGCGAAAAAAAACAAAAAAGGCGGCCGGCGAGAGTATCATGGTTATTTTTAAAAAATTTCAAGCAATCCCACCTAAATAAAGTA
Organism: Wollemia nobilis; assembly: GCA_028583015.1. Taxonomy (NCBI): domain Eukaryota; kingdom Viridiplantae; phylum Streptophyta; class Pinopsida; order Araucariales; family Araucariaceae; genus Wollemia; species Wollemia nobilis. Next base: position 10,465,784 of record JAQPPZ010016925.1, read on the forward strand.
CCCTTTTTGCCCTAAGATTTAAAAAATTCTAAATTATCCCACCTAACTCACCAAGTTTACCTCTTTATATCATTAATGCCCCAGGGATAAATTTTCATTTTTGAACCATGTTCTATACCCAAAGAATATACCAACACAATTCTTCACAAGATCGAAACCTTTTTTGTGACCGATCGTAAGCATTTCTGCAACCAGATAGAACCTCCTCTACAATATTCTATTTTTGCAACCAGATCAAGTTCTACAAACGTCTGAAACCACTCCTACAACAAAAACCTTATATGCAACTATCCAAAACCATTTTTGTAGTCAAATCAAATTTTGAAACCATCGAAAACCACTCTTGTATTAGGAACCACTTTTGCAACAGGATGGAACTACTTCTGCATATAGATCCTATTATATAACCATCTAGAACAACTTCTATAGTAGGAACCTCCTCTGCAATTGGACAAAACCACTTTTGCAGTTGGATCCTGTTCTACAACCGTCTTGATTCACTTCTACAACTGGAACCTATCGTGCAATTGGATGAAACCACTTTTGTAGCTGGACCTTTTTATGTATTTAGAAAAAATAATTTTGCAAGTGGGTCATGGTCTACATTTGGTCGAAACCATTTTTGCAACTAGAATATTTTTAACTTGATCCCGTTCTGCACCGGACCTCTTTCTACACTAGGTTCTCTGTCACTACTTTGCTTGCCATGTTTTTCTTTATTTTTCCATATTTTGCATGTTATCCCTTGTACATAATATTATATTTTTTGACATGTATATTTAATTATTTTTCAATCCTATTCTGCACCACACCAATATTCGAGCCCTCTTCTACATCCGGAATGTCATTGCTCTGTTTCCATGTTTTTCTCTATTTTTCCATGTTCTAAATATTTTAAAACTCTTTGATTCTTAGTTTCTATTTAGATATTTTTTTCCTTGCTAAGATTATACATGTGTAAATGCTTTGGTTCTCTAAAGATATATTGATGCTCTATTTCTCCGAACACATTTTGATTCTCTGTTTCTAGACCATTTTGTGCTATAATATGATATTTTTCAACATACGTATCACCAATTATTTTTTTCTTAAAGAATAGTTTTCTTAAATTGATTTCAATTTGAATTTTAATTAAATTTGTGCTCTTGTCAGTAAAAAGTGCTTTCACTAGAAAACGACCTAGTGGCATAAACTGATAAAGTCACAATAAAGAATGGCAGGAAACAAGTATGTATAATCTACCACCCAAACATTTGTTAACTCTATTTACAATATTATCTGAAGGCCTCCAAAAAGTACACTCTCTTCAACATTTTATTACTTTATTGAATTGTAGATATTTTTTGTATCAAGTAAAATGTCACCCAGTGATGGAAAGAAGGGCACCAAATCTTCTGCTAAAAAGAGTATCCTCAAATATTTTATCCAAACTTTGGAATGCAATGAGCCAATGACATCCATGCAAATTCAAGGTACAAATGATTTTTGACTTCCTAGTATGTTCTTGATTGACGATTTGAATATTTTTCTATAATTATTTTATCCAAGAATGATAAAAATATTATGGTATGCTACTATGAAGAATACCCTATCGATCTTGATATGCCTCCACTTGAAGATACTCCCCAACAAGAGATGCCTTCTAATGAAAATACCCTTGAGAATGACATCCAAAAAACACTTGAAGGCAACACTCAAAATGACATCACAATTGAAAATGAAAGTGATAAATCAAAATCATTACAAACTTCTTTTGAATCTTCAAGCAAAAATTCCAAAAAAAGAAAAACGTCTAACTGGATACTTGGAAGGGGATTTAAGAATGAATGGGTAGAAATATTTCCCTGGCTTGAGCCTATCTTGACTGAGGATAACCAAATCGATGAAAAATAATGTAGATGCAAAATTTGTAGTTGGAGACTTGGTAAGGATCATAGGCTTCAAAACAAGATTGATACAATTGAAAAACATGTTGGTGAAGCTTTTGTAAAAGTCATAAAAAGCAATGGTGAAGTTATTAAATAAGTTAAGTGGAAGGATGCATCAGAATGTATGCATTTAAGATATTCTATAGAATATGACAATCACTTAAAGCAACAACAATCTCTTATTGAGAAAGGTGGAACAATTGCAACCCAATTTCATAAAATATAGAAGACTATTTTAGCTTCAAAAAGTATGTAGTTTACCGTTGTTTATAATATTCTCAAGAAAGGTAGACCAATATTTGATTTTATTTATTATAAGTAGCTATTACACCTATTTAATGTGAAAAACCTTCCTAGTTCTCATTGGTCAGATCAAAGTGGTTGGGAAATGGTAAAATGTCTATCTTTGGTTGAGAAAGAAGACCTAAGGGAGAAATTAATACTTTTCAGATTCATTTCACTTTCTATTGATGAGGTAATAATTGTGGACAACACATATTGGATTTGCATGCATGTGTACACATTTCAAAATCATATTAGAAGGTCTATTTTTTTGGGAATACATAAGATGTTGGAAAGTTCAAATGCAAAAAATATTTATAATGTTGTTGTCAAAAGTTTAAAGAATATTGCGGGAATGAATGATATATATATATATATATATAGCAATAAAGTTAATTTGCATTGGAGCTGATGGAGCTACTATTATGCAAGGTCACAGGTCTGGTCTTTATGTTCGACTCCAAACCACAATTGCCCCATATATGATTCCAATTCATTGTATAGCTCATAGAGTTAATCTTGCATATAAAATTGTGAGCACATTTTCAAATGTTGCTAAAGTGGAAAACCTTATTTGTGAAATTCATTCTTATTTCTCATTAAGTCCAAAAAGGTTTGCAGAGTTTCAATAGTTTGCACTAGGAGTTACAGAAGGAAAAAAATTGTTAAAAGATGTGGATACAAGATGGATTTCACTATATCAACTTGCTCAAAGATTTTTTGCAGAATATCAATCATTAATGGGGTTTATGCATGCAAATCATAGGATAGTTGATAAGGCAAAAGATATGTTATTTCATTTGACTGACTTGGAAACACTTTTGACCTTATGTGGTATTCTTCCAATGTTAAAATAAATTAACAGATTAATTAATATTGCACAAGAGAGATCCATCTATATCATTGATTTTATGAGGATGAGAAAACAAATATGCATGCTTATTGATACATTATATGTATCTAAAGCAGATTTTATAGAACCTTTGTTTGATAGTTGGAATACATTGATAAATGTGAACAATCCAAAAATCTTCTTGAAGTTTGACATCAATGATCATATTTGTATTAATGTTCATGGAAATATGGTACCTATTTATTATTTTGAAAGGAAATCAAGTATAGTTGTGGAATATTTTGAATTTCTGTAACACATAGTAGATTTCATGTTATTATATAGAAAACAAAGTGTAATTTGTCAAAAATAGAAAAATATTTGACAGGTGAGATAAGAGATCGATTTCAGAGAGATGAGTTGCTCGAGTCCATGGGTGTGGTTAACCCCATGTTCTGGGGATCTTGTACTGAATACAATTCTACAAATGACCTATTTATTAAATATATGAGTAACCTAATTGACCATTTCAGTAATATTGTGGAATTCAATGGTGTTGAAATTAAAGGTATACTCAACAATGATCTTTTGAAAGAATAGTCATCTCATTTTGTGAGAACAATGGTTGTGCAAACATCACTTATGACAAGTATCAATAAGATTGGTTCCACTAATCATATGTGGCAAAAATTGTATCTAGGCATAATATTATGAGATACAAAAAGTGAATACTTTTGTTTATATGAATTATGTGAAACAATTATTTTGGGGTCAATCGAAGATGAAAGAGTTTTTAGTGCACTTTCTTTTGTTAAATCTAAACTTCGCAACAGACTCAACAAAAAATTAGAAAATTGTTTAAGAATTTATGTGTCTTCATATCAATTGGATACATTTCCATATGACAGAGCTTTGGCACACTGGAGTTCCTTGGTATACATAAGAGGAACATTGAATACAATCGATGACTATGATGATGATGCTTTTAGTGATCAGATGGTGGAGACACAAATTTCTGCTATGCTTCATAATGATTCTAGACAAGCTAAAATGTTTCAGCTTCCATAATGATAATTATTCCCTAATTTCATTGATATTGATAAACACAATGGTATTTTGATTTTACAAACTTCATAGGATATTTAACAATATTGTTCAAGATTTATAATATTTTACAGAATTGTTGTTTTATATTACATAAGTGTTTCAAAAATTACATATATTATATCTTTTTGCAGTTTTTAAAATTGTATGTTTATGTCATGGTGTCTCAAATCTCTTCATTGATAAATATTTATGTTTCATGTTTTAAAATTTCTTATTGGTATATAAATATTTAAATTTTAAAAATTCCTTTGTTGTTGAGATGAATATAGTGAACAATATTAGCCAAAAATAAACTAAAATTGCAACACATATTTATAAATGCAAGCAAACTATGAATGATGGAAAACACAAAATGAGATAATGTCATTATCATTAGTTCAAAAAGAAACATATTACATTGTATAAAATTGTTGACTACAGTCAAATTGATTTCAAACATTTGATTGGTGCTTGGTTGCTTCACTATTTGTTGGAGTTGTCGTTTCTTTTCCTTTGTATGCATTTGTGTCACTCTCTTCTGGAAGTACTCCAACTCTCATGAGGTTATCACATACTTTCACAATACTTGACACCAATTGTGCTTCTTCTTTGTTTGGATCTTCAAGTATTGTTGGAAGTGTTTCCTTTGTTTTCTCAAGCACCATTTCTGGATCTTCTTTGAGCTTCTCCTTGATGTATTTTTTAAATGATTATTTTTTGATATTTTTAATTGCATTTTATTTTTCATTTCCATTGCATGATTCAAAAATGTCTTCGCCATTTTAAGATTGACGTCCATGCTCTTAACCTATGTTTTTAAGTGTTCAAAATTTGACTGCAAAAACAAATTGAAAACATAATTAAAAAGGGTTATATTGAAATTATTTCATATTTTTAAGAAATATAAAAAATTTACTACAGTGCAAAATAGAAACATAAAAAATTTTCTTACCTCAACGATATCCCTTAAAGCCTTAGCAACTGCAACTTTCTCTTTATCAGAATCCCACTGGTTATAAGATACTTGGGCTTCAATATTAATGTTCTCCAATCTACCAACAACAACATCATCATAAATAAAATCATACTGAATAGATCCCGATGTGGCCTGTTTTAGAATACCATCAAGCTTTTTTTGTTCAAATTGAACTAAAGAATAAATATAATTACTTTTTACATAATTTTTATATCAGGTTTATTTCTCTTAAAAGTACCTTTGCTCGATATTCCCATTCCTTCAATTCCTTAAATTATTTTAACACAAAATGATTAATTGTAGCTTATGTGGTTTTAGCTAATAAAAAATTTTCATTAAAATCTACAACATTATCCCCAGTTTGAGGACCATAAGGAGGGTTGGCTCCTTGAGCTGATGGTAATGTTGTCTCCTGAGTTGCAGGGTCAGTGGCTTCTCCTTGATCTCCTTCACACCTCAGCACATATGTTGCCTTGAAGCCTTCAATGTTGCCCTACAAAAGATAATCCTCATCAAGTTGAATATTATCCAATCCCTTTGTAGAAACTTCTAGTGCCTAAGAATTTGTTGAAAATGTAAATTGTGATCATCCATACCTAGAAATTGGTGTTGGCATGTGTGATCTCTATGAGTGTGAAAACCCATACCCAAAAATTTGTGCAGTGCCCCGTGATCTCTATGAAAACAATCATTTTCCAACATCAATTTGCCCTCGCATAGGCATTAGCGTAGGCTGTGCTTGGTTCCTATCACTAATTTGGTGGAAGTGGTGGTTGTGGTGAAATCGGTGAGTGTGATGCAACCATTGGTGGTAATGGAGGTGGTGGTGGCATTTGGCCTCTAAATTATTATGTTACTTGTTGATTTTGAGAATCAACTAAAAATAGTCAAAAATATTTTGTTATAATTCTTTTGAAAATAAAAAAGATATTCTTAATTTAAATTAACTACACATAGATTTACTTAAAGATGATGAAACATGTTGAATTTGTATTGCAATGGGGCTAGGGGAGGGGCTGGCCACACTAGATTTGACCTGCATATTTTATGCATACCTAGGTGTACGATAAACCCCAAGAGTAGCTACTTACCTATAATGTTTGTGTGACCTCTGCAAAGGTGTTGTTTTAGATCTCGTATCTTCAAAATCACTAGTTTGTTTTGGCATGTGACCCCTTATGGCAGCAATTTATTTACTCCTTGTATTGTCTACATTCTCCTGCATATAGATGAAAATAAAAATAAAATAAAAAAGAATGTGATAAATTTATAAAATATAAAATAGTATGTCAAGGTCAATGATGTAGTTATTACCTTCAATTCCTTTGTTGATACAGCAATTGATTGTAGTGTTGCATGCACTACATTTGGTACATGAGTAGTCTAAAAATTATGAAAACACTCATAATAAAGGGCTAAAATAAAATTAATAGTGCCCACAATGGGTTGTGTCTTGTTGGTTTCCATTTGCACTGTGCAACTTGGACCTAATTCAATCCAAAATATAAGTGCACCAATCAAACTTCTGATTATGCTCAAACTGAACAATATAAGCAAGTGCCCAAAATGGAATTTTTAGTCTTCCCATAAAAATTAGTCTATCCTGGAAAAATTCAGTAATGGCCTTCATAGTTTAATGGTTAACATCACCGATTGATAAACCTCTTTTTGATTTGGTGGCAGAAGCTGCATAAAAAGAATAGATGTAAATTTATAAATTTGAAACATTGAACCTTAATAAAATATAATTAACAAGATTTATACCTACCAAATCTTCCTATAAGAGACCGTACTTTCTTTCAAGGTGTGCTTTATCATCTAAATATAGCTGCAACCTCATCAACACTTGTAGAAAACCAATGAATGAAATATCTATCAATATGTTAATATCTCCAACTATGATGCTGAAAAGTAGATTTCTATTTTGTACTTTAATATTCACCGTAGCCCTGTTGTGGTCATAACCAGCTATAATATGTTGCAGTAGGAATTTATTTGTTCTAAATTATGGCATGGAAATGAGGGTTGCTAAACCTGCATTATTGAGCCAACTAAAGTCCATCCTTGGGTTTGTCATCAAATCTGAAATCAAAGTGCACAAAAAATTCTTGAATTTTGGTGTAGGGGTGGAAGGGGTGGCCATCGCAAGAAGTTGTCAAATAAAAAGGATTGGGAATCGAAATGTTGATTGGAAAGGTTAGATCTGGTTCTAGCAGTCATAGAAATGAAATGGAAAAAATGATAGTTGATACCCTTTTATAGATTGAAGAAACAGGGTTGACACGTGGTAGCATTGTATTGGACATGTGGTGTTGTTGATTGAATGTGTGACACGTGGCAGAATAACTAGACCTCATTTTGCATGATGCTCACCCTCCCAGAACTAAACCTTTTTTGCATCCATTACAATGTAGGATCGAATCCTATTCTACATTTGGTTGGTGATCAGATCATATTATACACATAGTCTGAGACCGGGTCATATTATGCACCTGATGGGTGACCAAACCATAGTATGTAACTGGTATGAAACTAGATCATAGTATGCATTCGGTTGGTGGCCAGATCATTTTATGCTTTTGGTATGAAACTAGATCATATTATGTGTCCGGTTCAAATCTAGATCAGATTATGCATTTGGTCCAAGACTGGATCATAGTATTCATCCAGTATTTGAACGGATCATTTTATGCTTTTGGTATGAAATTGAATCATGTATGCATTTAGTATTTAACCAAATCATATTATGCATCTAGTTTATTACCAAACTATATTATGCATTTGGTCCGTAACTGAATCATATTATGCATCTAGTTCATAACCAAATAATATTATGCATTTGATTTGTGATCAGATCATATTATGCATCCGATCTATTACTAGATCTTATTATGCATCCGGTCCAAGACCGAATCAAGTTTTTTAACGTGTCTTACATCACCAAACTCCTTTTTCAATTGGTCCGATCAGAACTTTGAAATTCGCTATTTTTTGCCATTTTTTTTGGAAAAAATAAGGTCATTCTCCATGCCATCATACATGCAGTTTTCCATGATTCACTGGGTTTTCCTAATAGATTAGCCATTTTTTTACAAGCACATTTCGGGTCCTACCTCTTATGCATAACCCTAATGAGTGGGTTTGTTGATCAATTTGCATAAGGTTGGTTTCTAATTTTTCAAACTGGGAGTATGTTGTATCAATTGATCTATCTATTTTTGCATGTCCTTAATTCAAGGGTATTCCTAAGGAATGTGGAAGCCCTAAATTACCTAATTATTTTGAGGTGGACTAGATAAATGTTGTGGAGTGACTAAATGATGATGAGATTGGTAATGATGGCTAGGTGAATTTGATGGATATTGATGAATGGGAGATTGATGATGAAAATATGGGGAATTATGGAATGAGTTTGATGTATGAGGGTTATGGCTAGGTTTTCCAATGGGAATATGATGGATTATGGTATGGTTTTATGGGGAATAGGGATAGAAACCACAAAATATTGTGGTACCCATGATGGACCCTGGTTAACAAGGATAGTCTAAGTAGAGTTGTATAAAGGCTTAGGGTTCACATGTACTTGCTATTGAGCATTTTGGCATTGTCTAATAAATTTGTTCAGGTGTTACCACACCTCATTAATCTCTCTATCAAAGGCTAAGGGTATGGAGGTAGATGGTATGGAAGATATGGTTTGAGAACAAGTTACACTAGGTATGGCAACTTGTGAGGCTAAAACTTGTGAAGCAACATTTCCATGTGCTTCATACAAGGGGTTGGTGTATGAATATGTGTATGAAGTTCTAGGAGTACATGAGGGTTGGGTAATGGAAATATAGGAATAATGTGCAATTGATGCCTCAAAAATATGGTTGCTATACACCTGGGTAAAGGTGGATGGGGGTTGGGAATAAACAGACTCTTGTTGTAAAGTAGAATCATGTCTAGGTGAATTATGAATGGACTCTAAGACATACCTAGAAGACTTCATGAGAGACTCTACTCTTTACATATCTATATGGATAATGTGATGGTCAATGGTAGGGGAGGTTAAATCCTCTTGGGGCATGGCCATATGAAAGGTTGTGGATGTCAAGGAATGTGATGGACTTGTAGAAAAATCTGCCTGTGTCACATTTGAGGAATCTACCACAGAAGTGGTTGGGAAGGTGGATGAAGGTTCCATTTGATTATCTTGAATTAATACTTATTTTTGTTTTTGTGTTAGGACAATAAATAAAATAAATTAAAATACATATTATGTACTAAACTAAAAAACCCAATTTAAAATAAAAACAACCAATGTTATGTTTGTTTAACACGTGTCTTACCTTGTTCATTGGTTATCTTGTTTTACAATGAGTTAATTTCCTTAGGTTTCAATATTGTGTGTTTCATATTTGCTAATATGAATTAATAAAAATAAAGATAAAAAGTATGGTTAATTTGGGGCAACGATATTCTTACTAGTGATAAAATCCAACAAGTTTGCTCAGGGGTGACCTAGGGTTTCTAAGGGTAGAGATTGGTGGATGGAGATGAAAGCCACCATCACAAAATCTCAGGAAATGGCTAGTGATGATATCCAACCAATACTATTGAATGTGAATTGTGTAATGTGTGGTTATTTTAAAAAATATATATTTTCTATTGTGTTCAAACAATGTTAGAAAAATAACCAGTTTCAATGGTCTAAATCAAAAGCCACTATTCACAATACCAATTTCTTCGAAGGATATAGAGTACACCGCTTAATACCCACTCTAAACAGTTGTGGGGTTCATATATTCCTCTATATAGAATCACCCAAGTATGGGGATACTCTTGGTATATGAACAATTTTCCTACTTAGACCACCAAAAATGGATATCTCTAACCCTAATAATGTAAACTAATTATGCAATTTTGATTTACATGCAATCAAAATGCAGTATTTTTTTCACACAGTAGAAACTCAAAAAATTCAAATAGAAGTTGTGAACGGATGCAAATGATTAATCTAAATCCTAAAATTCATGCTAATATGAATGTTCTTTTTTATATTACTTAGTGAAGTTATTTTATCTCAAAAACCTAAAAAAGACATAAAACAACCAGAAAACATAAAAAAAAAACTAGGATTTAGTTAGAAGACTTACAAATGACCTATGTATTTTTCCTAGCTCTTTTTAAAACACCCTTGGGCATTTATAGATAGCCCTCAAGCACCTTCGGGTATTTTGTGCACCTTTTGCAACTTCCTACAACTTTTAAAAATCCTAGATCTAGTGAAATCTATGAAATCTATGCTTCTAAAAACCCTGCAAGATGACAGAAAATAACAAGTAAATTATTATGGCAAATCATAAACAGAAACCCTTAGTGTGTTCCATTGTGATCTCCATTTGAGTATACAAAAACACAACACCAAACAATGCTAAATAAATTGAACTCAAAGAACCCAAAATTGCATAATAGATGTCTTATATTAATGAAGGGAGCCTAAAAACTCCATTGTTACAATGTGGATCCTTTAATATATAGATTTACAAATGGCTAGGTTTCTTCCAAACCCTATAAAACAAGGTAGGCAGTGTCTTCAGGTGTGTCCTTACTTCCAATATAAGTGAGTGGGATTTTAGTAATCTGATGTTGTGCCACTCTAGCTTAAGCAGTTATCCAATGTTGATGTCACACTTCCAAATATACACACACATGAAACAACAAATAAGTTAGTAGCACCTATGAGGGATCCATAGTGTGAGGTCCTCTATAAGGAATGATAAACCCTAACTATATACTATAAATGATCTAGATAGAAATGAAAGTGCATATATGAAATAACAAATAATAAGTTTACCTTACGTACTTGTTGTCTTATAATTTGATGAATCTTGTTGTAATGATTTGATGCAATGATGCCCCAACATCACTTAAATGCTAGTAGGTCCTTAGAAAACTTACGTAAAATTCCCATGGGCACTCAACAGATGCAGGAAATGCCTATGTGTGCTCAAGACTAGTAGGGAGGCACTTAGAGCTGCTTGGCAATGCAAGGGAAGTTTCCAGAGGTGCTTGGCCATGATATAAAGTGCCCGAAGGTGTTTGGCAATTGAGGAAAGATGTTGCAGAAGTAGATCTAGCAAGGGGAAATGAATGGTGATGGTTTTGGGGGTTACAACGAGTGAATATGGAGAAAAAGTGCTTAGAGTGCTTAGGGAACTCAAAAATTTGCTTAGGCTTAGAACTCAAGACTCAAGGTATTCAAAAACTTAGGGATCTTAGGGGTTGAGCCATCAAAATAACATATATTTATAATACAACCTAGGGCATCCTATGATTTCAGTGACACTAATCATGTGACTGAGATAAAAGCACATCGAAGGGTGGATATTAAATTAAGGGTGTGGCATGGATTGATGTGGATGAACAGATGAGATTAAATGAAATCAGATGGTTGGAATTAATTCACATATATAAATATATATTTGTTAAATATATATAAAATATCATTATTTAAATATATATAATATATATATGGATAATGGGTGAAAATGGCAAGAAAGTTAGGATGGATGACAAATGGCTAGGTTTTTGTGGTGGAAATGTTAGGAAAGTTAGGATGGATGACAAATGGCTAGCTTTTGGTGGTGGAAATGGTGGGAGAGTTATGATGGATGACAAATGACTAGGTTTTGGTGTCTACAACATGAACATAGACCATCCAACACAATAATCATACATGGATATAGGCTATCCAAAATAATTGTATTATATGGACAAAGACTATCCAAAATAATTATATTATATGGACATATATTATCCAAATGCATTGTATTATATGGACATAGACTATCCAAATTTATTGTATCATATGAATAATGACTATCCTTATCATTGTATCATATATAAAAATAGACTTTATAAAACATTAAAAGATGTTAATTGTCTATAGAGAAATATATTTCTTAAGTGCTTGTCCATTAATCAATATAGAAGAGCCACTGCTTAGGAGCAAGTAAAACATTGTAAGGACATAAACTATCCAATGATACATACTTCCAAAAAATATAATTACTCATAGCCTCCTAAGTGCTTATCTATTGATTAGGCTAAGAGGCTACCACTTAGGGTGTATTGACACAACATATAAATATAATATCACTTTGATAGATACTACTACATTAGGTCCTTCAAACCAATACCTTTTAGCAAGCACAACATGGTAGATTTTAAATACATTGGTTAAAAGGGGCCACAAATTTAGGCATATTTGGATGCTAGAACTAACCCTCCCTTTTTACAAGCAATATAAATTTGCAAAAAAATACTTCTTCTCTTTCCAACCCCAAAAAATCATCTTGAGGGTATTCATAAACATATCCTAACATCAAAAATTCCTCAAATCATGAAATCAAATCATTTCTAAAATTTTAATCAATTTCTTCTAAATTTCAACATTTATAGTAGCATGACAAAGAAAAAAATTCAAATCACACATAGCATTACAAATATCTTTCAAATGAGATTCAAACTTCTTCATTAGCCTCTATTCACCTAATCACATCTATATTTCACATTATCACTTGGTAGAAATTTATTTTGCAATTATGACAAATTGTTGTTCACCTTGATACTTAGAATATTTTAAGTCAAATTAATTTGTCAAATCTTTTAAATAAAATTCAAAATCAAATATGTATCCACATATATCTACCATATCTATCATACAATATCATTAAACCTTCATAATATCTATCTATTCATTCATTTAGAATAAAAAATTGAGGATCGAGTTGGCCCCATCACATTTTCCTGCTCCCTTGATCCTAGCCTGCATATTTCCAAGCTCGTAGGATCCACTAGATCTTCCAAGCTTGTTTCATGTGCTTAACTAAAACTTCAGATCTTGTTGGATCATCCTGGAGACCCTATCCCAGGTGCCTTGGTTTGGTTGATTTTTGGCTAGCCTAGTTGGGGTGCTATGGCTTTCGAAAGAGGGTTTGGTATTTTATGTTCTTGTTGCTCAGGATCACTATCCACATTTTTGTGGTTTTAGGGGATCCTATGCTCAACATCTATATATGGTCATTCCTTCTTGCTCCAAATTAGGTTTACTAGTGTTTGTCTACCTTTGGGTGTTCCAGTGGAGCTCTTTCTACAATCTATCTTTTCGATCTTGGGTTGGGACCCTATGCTTTTTTGTGTAGATATGACTTTGGTTTTTATGGTTTATTTCCTTTGCATACTAGCAGGACTATGTGCCTTTTTTATGTAGATGGTCATATTTTGTGGTTTTGTTATGAAATTTTAAAAGTCTTAGGTGAGACCTCATGCTTCATAATTTACCGCAGTGGTCAGCTCATGATTAAAAATCCCTATGTTCATTTTTTTTCCAATAATGGATCATCCTTGTGGCTAGGGTTTCTGTACCCTTATTATTTAGCCTACATTCTTAGTATCCTTCTTAGAGAGATATTGTGGCCTATCAAGATCTATGTTATCTTTTGATCCATTTTCTAGGCCTTTTTTCATTTTAGCCATCCTTGAGATGGGTCTTCGGTTTTCCCATGCCTTTCTAAATATGATTTATTTTTTGGACTAGTTTGGTTTTCTTGTGCATTCGAACAAGATTCTCTTGTTGGGTTAGCCTATTATGGTCCTATCACTTATTGGATGGAATCATACTTTGATGCAACTGCTACCTAATAATAAATCCTTGGTGGGATTTCTTTGCTCCTACTATTTTTCCCAAGATTCCTTAGATGGTTTTTTCATTTATGGTTTTCATGATGCTTCTTTTTTTTGTTTCTAGTTTCTTAGATCCTTCTAGGCAGGATGGCCCCATCAGGTTGGCCTAGTAGGATGGCCCTTATGGGATTGTAAGTTTAAATTTTAATTTTAATTTTTTTGCTTTGGTGATCACTAGATTTTTTGCTATCATGGTTTTGCCAACTTATTTTTTAGATGAGAATATGAGTTTAATTTTAAAATTTCAGATTTTGGGATTGTCCCATAAGGACCTTCTTCTTGTTGTTTATATTTTGCTTTTTTAGGTTTGGGACCACCCTTGTAGCTTGCCCTAACCTTCCCTTTTGGTCTACGGACCTGATGGTTTTTGTAATCACTTTGTAATAAGGTTTTGGGGCCCTTTCAAAACCCATATTTAATCCATCCATCTATAAAAAAAAATACAAATTTTCACTTCACATCAACTCAAAACACAAAATAACATAGTGAATCAATAAATAATTTATATGTGTGTGTGCATCATCTAATCATATATTGATTTGATGCACCACAAAAACTTAAAATGATGTACTCAAACTATATCATCTAGTTGAGGTACCTCATAAAAATTTAGTGCTCTCATGCCTTTTAGGACAACCAAAGTCTACAACAAGCCCAAAAATTGATCCTAATTCTCTATTCCATCCTAAATTGGTCAAGTAAGAAAATAAACTGACTGTTGGAAGGGACACATAACTAATCTCATCCTAGAATATGAATGAGATTGGGACCTCATGGGTAAAAATTACCTCTAGTTAGGAGGAACAACCATATAGTAGATTACCTAATATTGTCTACTCCTCTCCACCTTAACTAAGAATTGATCTTAGAGAGATTCTATCTAGTATTTTAATGCTCAAACCAATGAATCACTACTCTTCTTCCCTTCTATGACCATCCTAGCTCTAACATCATCCCTTTTCATTCTCAACTACTCTCTCTACTATCACCTAATATATTTTCATTTTGGCCTAGTCTCTCTGAGCTATGGCCTAGTTTCTCTTTGATAAAGTTATATCTCACTATGATAAGACCTGATATAGCTATGACTAAAGAAACTTTAGCTTCCTCACCACATCATCTCTCTTATTGTGGTGCCTCCTCTATCATTTAACTTATCCCAGTCTTCTTACCTATTTCAACCCTTAATAGAGGAATAATTAGGGTCCTCCTAAGCATTGATCCATCTATAGACCTCAAGTTTACTCTCTCCTATTCTATTCAAATATGGAAATGGGCTATCATATTAACTTTGATCCTCATTTAGGGCTTTCTCATGACTAGAGTGACTTGTGCCAGATAAATTTATCAATACCACTACAGGTAACCAGGAGTGACCCCAACTACATTGCACCCATCACCAATGGATGGTGATCTATACAAAATTGTACTATGATCTAAGCTACACTATATAACTATGTCCCTTGACTCTATATCTATCTAACAATGAGGCATTTCTTATATAGGAATATAGGTTCCTTGGCCAACACTCTACCTAGATGTGCAAGGGACAACTTGCACATATACAACTTGCACATTGACACTTGTGCATTTATTACATTGCATGAAGTATCTAGATAAATTCCCCCTAAAGTAATCTAATGTCCTAATACCTTGGAAGATACATTTACATAATCCAAATTATGGAATAAAATCTATTTCTAACAAGTGGCACAACTCTTAAGCATGAGTGTAGCTTCAATTTTTCCATCGTGACCAAAAAGCATAACCACTCAGCACAAACAATATTCCCATGGGTATTAAATCCAAAAGGAGTACCACGGTCTACTAACATCAATCCTCCTTAGATGTAAAAGCATAGATATATATTTACATACTAATATACTTGTGAAACCAATGTTTCTAAAGAAGCATTCCATTATCAATGATTTCCCTTTTTATAAATAAAGGAAACAAGATAGACAACCAATTGTCTTCATAACATAAGCATACTTAATTTTTTTCTTTAGATTCTATCAGACTTATAGAACCTCCTTTAAAAATAGCCATAAGCTGAAAATACAAGAGAAAATTGTTGTTAGCAACTAAAATTTCACCTAAGATTTAGTGCACTTGCCCTAGCAAGCATGATAGTCTATTAGGTCTTCACAACATTTCTCTTATACATTTCTAGTGGTTATATTCTTCTCCTACTATGGAGAAACATATTCCTGCAAGGGTAAACAATTTATTAACCACTTCAAATTATTTTCATTAAAACAAGTTGTGGAACCAAAATATATAGAATAGTCAACCATTCCATCACCAAATAGCACATCCAAAACATAAGTCTATCTCATGAATGAGTTTGCCTTGGGAGGGTCATGAAAATTAATGCATGAATACCCCAATTTGAATTTGGAAGTAGGTATTTGGAATTTATATATAAAAATAGGGTTTTCATTTACTAAATCAAGGTTTTAAGTATCAAGGAGGCGTTTTGTAGTGACAAGTCACTACCTTGGGGAATTTACATTTTTGGAAGGTTGAAAAAACATGGAACCAGTAAAATGATACCTTCAAAAGCCCCTTAAATAATGGTAAGTCAAAATAAAATACCAATTTTCTCTATGAAGGAAAATTTGTTCTTGGAGCAATTCACTAGCAAACTAAAATGATTGGCTTACAATATCAAAGACTAAAGAAACAGTAGCAAAGAACTACTAGAATAGAATTATTTGCTCACCTACTATATTGAACTACTCATGGACTAATAAAGGGATAAAAAAGCAAGCACTAACCCTAAGGAAGATATTTTGAAAGCAATATTTTCATATGTAGCATTTCAATAACCCATATTAGAGGCAAGTAACAAATGGAGGTGCATGATTTTATTACAGATGCTGATAAATATTTAATTTTACTAGGAGTAAATAGTTTATCACCTGAATAAAGTACAAGTTTCTAAAATGGTGGTTTGATGAGGAAAATCTACTCTGTTAGGGTTTGATGAAGAAAAATTGCTCTACAGGGATGGCAGAAGCTTTTGAAGGAGGTCTAAAAAATTGGAGGAATATTATGATGGCATCGGGTCCGGCATAGAGAGTACATGCTCATGATGTCTTTTCATCTAAAAATTACTAGAAGGAACAGGATTTTCCAGTGCATGTCAGGAACCGCTTGTTAAATAACAATGGATGTTTGGAACGATGCGAAGCTAGACCAATTCTAGTGGTTCAACCAGATGCAGTGATGGAAGATGTGGAGTATCTAACCAAACATGCCCTTATTGGAAAATTTTTGGGTATTCAAATTTCTCTCCCCTTTGTGGAGGCTTGGGTCAGGAAGACTTGGAATCCTGAAGGTGATGTGGAGGTGATGCTGAGTGCGAACAACTATTTTATGGTAGTTTTCTCTTGTATTGCAGATTGTAACAGAGCATTTGAAGGGGGTATTTATTCCTATAACCAAGTGGGACTCTTTATTAAACCATAGCATGTGGGTTTCAACCCATTAGAGGAGTGACCATCGCAGGTTCTAGTATGAGACGACTTCCATGGATCCCATTGGAATTCTGGAGAAGTGATATCTTGCATAAGATTTTCCTTCTGCTTGGAAAGTCGGTTGGACCATCACAACAGACAATGGATAAAAAGGTAATCTCTATTGCTCGTATTTGTGTTGAAATTGACTTAAATAATCCTATTCCAGATTCTATTGAAATACAATTTTGATCAACTACATGGGTTCAAAAACTTGACTATGAAGCTCTTCCATTTTGTTATCGGATTTACCATGAATATGGCCACCTACAAATAAAATTCCCTAAGTTTGTCTCACCTATGGCTTCAAATCCTGGGCCCTCTCGGTCTGGACAAAGTTTGGATAAAGGAAAAGCCCCGATAAAGGAAGGGGAACAGGATAAGGAAGGTTTTGTTTCGATAAAATCCCAAAACGGAGGACAAAGGGCAAAGAAAGACCTTAAAAGTAGCCAGCCAGATGCTCTAGTCAACCATTTTGAAATATTAGATGATCTTGATCAGTGCATGGAGATACCTGAAATGTTGCTACCTAATGCAAAAATGACAAGGCTAAATCAGATCTCTTCTTGAGGGGGAAATTAAGGAATCAGATTTAGGGGGTTTAAATGAAGAACAAAGGGCTTTGTATCTGAGTATAGGGGACATGGTTGGGTCTATCCCTATAAGGGAAACTATTTTAGAAAGTGGTATAGATTTAGTTATGCCCTATCCTACTTAGGAACTGATGCAGTCATCCTTGGACTGCAAAACTCCTACGGTATTGGGATTGTAACAAAAAAAAAAAAAATAGATAAGAATATGAAGGTGGGTCGGAAGAAGGACCAGGATAAAATTAAGTTAATGGGGGAGACGTTGGTGGAGTCATGCTTGGTGAGAACATTGGACTCCATTTTTATAAACCCTAAAATTTATTATCCTCTCATGGAATGTAAGGGGGTTGAACAACATCCCCAGACAAAAAGTTGTTCATGATTTGGTTCGTGTGCATTATTTGGATCTGGTGTTTATTCAAGAGACTAAATTGGATATTGATAGTATGTTCAATATTTCTCCCAATTTTTGGAGAATGGGGTAATTCCAGTGTATTTTTGCATGTGGATATGCTGGTGGTATTGCTTATTTATGGGATCCGATTAACATATCCCTTCTTACTTGGATTTCTAGTAGATGGTCTATTTTTATGGTCGGAAATGATAATGAATATGGTGAAACCATCCTACTTACAAATGTGTATGCTCCTATTGATTACAATGGTAAAGTGAATTTGTGGGAGCACATTTGCTTTGTGAGAAGTTTGGTTCCCCTGCATCCATGGATTTTGGCTAGAGATTTAAACTCTATCACTTGTCTAGAGGAGAAATGTGGTGGGGTGGACCATCTCAAGCCTTTTTCTTCTATATTCAGTGCTCATATCCAGACCCTAAAATTGGTTGACATCAATCCAGATAATGGGATATTTACTTGGCACAATAGAAGGTGTGGGGAAGCTTCCATCTCAGAGATACTAGATAGGTTTTTGATATCCAATTATTGAATGGGTAATAACATAAGTACTAGTTCTATGATTCTAGAGGGTAGGGGATCTGATCATTGGCCTATCAAACTCTCTACTTTGGAGTTAGGGCTAAAAAATAATTCCTCCTTTAAGTTTCAACTTATGTGGCTTCATGATCCTAAGCTTCATGATTTCATGCGAGGCTGGTGGACCACTAGAAAACCTCCTCATGGCATCACTATGTATTCCTTTATGAAGCGACTATAATTTGTAAAACATAAATTTAAGAGATGGAATAGACTGAATTTTGGGAACCTTTCCTTGGCTAAGTTGGCAGCTCGTAGGAGGATGGAAGAAGCTTCACGAAATATTAGAGATCAGGGATTCATGAAGGAGCTTCTTGTTGAGGAATCTGAGGCTGCGAAAGACCTTTTTGAATGGGAATTGAGGGAAGAATTTTTTTAGAAACAAAAAGCTCGAGTAGATTGGATTCAAGAAGGGGATAGGAACACAATTTTATTTTATAACTCAGTTAAGGCTCATCGTAATGGTAACCTGATTACCTCTCTTGTGAATTCTCAGGGTGCCCTACTCTCTTCTTTTAGGGATATTTTAGAAGATACTAAGAGGTATTTTTTCTCTCTTCAAGGAGGACTCCCTATCAGATGATGAGAATGAAAAGCTTATTCTAAACTATATTCCAATGATTTTTTCTAGACATATGAATGAGCATTTTATGGGTCCAATTTCCCTCGAGGAGTTGGAAAATGTTGTATTCAAGATAAAAAAAGGAAAATCCTCAGGCCCAAATGGATTCCCGATTGTTTTTTATCAGGATTTTTAGGATTTAATCAAATTTGATCTTTTGGAGGTGGTCCATGAGTCCCAAAATAACAAACAGATGCTAAGGGCCCTAAATTATACCTTTGTGGTGCTTATACCCAAAAAAGAGGGAGCAAATTACTTGGATATGTTTAGGCCTATTGCTCTCTGCAATGTTGTGTATAAGATCATCAAAAAAATTATTGCTGAGAGGCTAAAGATATGGTTGATCAAAATCATCTCTGAGGAGTAAGGAGGGTTTGTTGCTGGCCGAAAAATCTTGGATGGGGTTGTTATTGCTATAAAATATATTCACTCGATGGAAACTTCTAAGGAGAAAACTATGTTCATTAAGTTGGACATGGCCAAAGCCTATGATTGGGTCAGATGGTCCTTTCTTCAAAAAGTTCTTGTTGCTTTTGGATTTGAGGAGGAATGGATTATATGGGTGATGAGTTGTGTGTCTTCTTCTTCATTCTCTGTTCTTGTTAATAATGAGTCATCAGAGCTATTTGAGGCATCAAGAGTATTTAGGCAAGGATATCCTTTATCTCCTTATTTGTTTATCATTATGGCAGAAGGGTTGGGAAGATTTCTCAAGTATCAAGTCATGCAGGGTCTCATTTAGGGGTGGAAGTGGGATAGTAGTTTGCCACCTCTTTCCCACCTTCAATTTGTTGATGATATTGCTTTTTTGGGAGTTTCCACTATTAGGGAAGCTAGAAATATTAGAAAATATCTTGACATATATCTTGGTTCTTCTATAAAGTTGATTAATGAGGACAAGTTTTCTATTTTCTTCTTCAATCCCCCTCCTCTTATTCAAGCTAGGATTGATCGTATTCTAATATTCCAGGTTGGGACTCCCCCCTTCATTTATCTTGGTATTCCAATTTCATCTCATTATCTACCTAGATCTTCTTAGCAATCTATGCTTGATAAGTTTAGAAGAAAGATGAATCACTAGACTTTTAGATGGCTATCCACTGCAGGTAGAGTGTTGCTTTTAAATTTTTTTGTTCAAGCTTTACCCATTTATAGATGGTTTGTACAAATAGCTCCCTATCACTTCATCAAGGACATGGATTATTTATCAAGACATTTTTTATGGCCTAGAAAACTTGATCAATCTAAATTGAGTTTGGTTAGGTGGGATTCTATATGTAGGCCGATGCAAGAGGGAGGCCTTGGGTTGCGATAGATAGCTCTTTTTGGGTAAGCTTTGGCTGCAAAAATTTATTGGAGATGGTGTACCTCTCAAGATTAGATTTGGGCTAAAATATTATCTTGTAAATACTTGAGAGGTATTTATGAGCCTGAGATTCCTAGAGTCAGCTTGGTTGGGAAAGGTTTAGTTATCTAGGACACTCTAAAAAGAGAAGCTAATTTAATCAAGTAGGGTTTGTTCTGTATTTGCAATCAAGTATCAAATGCTATTTTTTGGGAGGATTCTTGGGATGGACACACTCCTATCTTGAATCAATATCCTAGATTACGTTCCCTATGCATTTTTTTCTTGGAAGTAGGCTGGTCTCGTGTGGAGGACTTTAAAAAAATATAGTCTTTTGGAAATATGGAGATGTACAAGTGGAAATATCTACAAGAATTTCCCTAGGGGGGACTGGCCAAGGATAGAGAGGTTCTTGATCTTATTATTACAAGGAGGCCTTGTTATTCATTGAGGGGTAAATATATTCTGGCTTGGAACCCTGATCTTAAGGGAACCTAATCAATAGCCTATGGTTATCAGGTTCTTGATAAGCAAAAGAATGGGAGTCTTCTTGTCACTTGTTGGAAAAATGTGTGGAACAAATTTGCTTGGCCAAAATGTAACTTCTTTCTCTGGTTGGTAGCTCGTAATAAATTCCTCACTTGGTATAATGTGAGAAAGAGGGAATTTTAGGGTCCCTATTTTTTTATCCTTTGCATTAAGAATGAGGATGACTCTTCTCATTTGTTTTTCCAATGCTCCTTTGCCAGAGACATTTGGCACCGTTGGTCGAGCACTTGGAACCATCCATGTTTTCATGTGCTATCTATGGTGGACTTTTGGAGTAGTCTAGGTAGACCTCCGACCAAGACCCCTTCCTTCAGGTGGCTTGGAATTTGGGCCCTTTTTGCATCATCTAGCAAATTTGGCTCAAACAGAATTGGTGCATATTTCAAGGCAGTTATTTGATTGTTCAAAATATCTAGAAAAGGATCCTGTATATGGTTCAGGAAACCATCCATATCAAATATTATGTGGACCCTCTTTTGGATTCTAGTGAGGAGAAGGTATAGCAAGCTCTTGGTCTCTTTTGGGATGGTGTGAATTCTTCTAGCCCTAGTAGGGTTCCTCAGCTCAACAAGAAGGTTAGGAGAGATGGTAGGTGGAGGCCACCCCCTAGATGAGTTTTAAAAATTAATACTGATGGATCATCTAGAGTTAAAACTGGACATGCTGGCATTAACAGTGTTGGGAGAGATTCTACTGGTGGTGTCATTTTTTTCTTTTCCATTTATAAAGGTGTTCACTCTAACAATTTTATGGAAGCTCTTGCAATTCTTGGGGCCTTATAGAGGGGGTTTTCTCTTGGCTGGAATAGGATTATCTGTGAGTCTGAATCTTAAATTGTGGTTAATAATTTAAATAGTAAAATGGTGGAGGAATTTAATTTGCAGTTGGTCTCTATAGCCATTCATATTCTCAGAATGAGTGAAGAGTTTGAATTTATATCCTTTGTGCACATTCCAATGGAATGGAATGTGGTTGCTGATTACCTGTACAAAAGGGCTTCTGAGTTGTTGGATCCTTGGAGTATCGATAATTGGGAGAGTCTCCTATCTGGGGACTCTCAATGCCTATGGGAGTTGATCCACAAGGATGTACAGACTTAATGTGGTTTTTTCTTGTTGTTTAGCCTATTTGGCTGTTTATTTGAGTCCTGGTTGGAAACTCAATTATACTCTGTAATCCAGAATTTTTATCAATAAATTTTTTACCCCTTTATTTAAAAAAAAAATAGTTTATCACCTAACGTAAATTATGGGTAAATTATCCCTATAAAAATGTTCCACGGGTTTAATTATAAAAATGTTTTGGCCTTGATAAATTCAAGGATATACTTTGTGAAACTCACATTGTGCTCTTGTAATTCATGATATTAATGAGAATTTGATGTCTTTTTCTCTCCATTACTGGCACTACCATCCTAAATTGCATAATTGTGGCATGGCCCTTTCATCTATATTTTCATTCTTTTCATAATTTTAGCTCATTTGTATGGGAATACATTGTTCTTATTTGATTCCATTTTGTGTTGATTTATTATACACTCTCCTTACTACAATTTCAGCCATTTTTACTTTTAATCTCTCACACCCAAGTTTAATGATTTACTTTTATACATTTACTTTTTGCATTTACTTTCCTGCAATTGGATTATATTAGTCTATATTTTAATAAAGATAGTGGGAAGCTAACCTAAATTTTTAGGTCAAAAGAGGACCTAAACCATTCCATCCAACTTTATTGAAACTAGAATTGATGGCACATAAGAACTTAGATAATTCTTTGATTCAACATAGTTTTTGGTATGCTTGATTAGACCCTAGTCCTTTAGCCCTTAATTTGATAAAATTTCTCAATATTGGATCTATATTTGCATCATACCATAGGTGGAAAGAAATTGATCTAATTTTAAGGAATAATTTCCAAGCCCCCATTTGAATATGAATTTTATTTATACTTGGAGTATTTTACTTCGTTTGGAGCCAATCATCTAAAATCATTAGAAAAATTGTAAGACAATTTTAGGAGCAATTTGATCCACTAAGCTATCAAGTCACTTCAACTCTATAGAATTTTTAGAAATTGAATCTAGAGTGTTTCATCAAGACTAATGAATTCATTTATTTAGCCCAATCCCAAACTGACCTTAACTTTCACAACTTTCTTATTGTTTTTCTAATATTTATAGGTGATTTGTGAATAGTGGCCCTATTATGAACTTTAGAATCATAAATATTGCATGAAGTAAGTAATTTAAGTGGTATCAAATAAACAAAATATATCATTATTTGTTCTAAATTTATATTTGTCATAGTTAAAAGGAATCTAGAATAATATTGTAAAAAACTTTGCCAATGTTCAATCCAAGTAGGATTCACTCCACAATAGTAAAATTTCTCCCAGTTAAATTTAGGGAATGCTTTGTGGGGATTTTGAGGAGAAATTAACTTAAAAAGGTAAAAATAATTCCAATTCCTCAAAGGAGAGTGATTCTCTATAAATTTAAGTGATTCACTCCAAGCAATTTTCTTGGCCCTCTACTTGTCATTTTTTTCAATTTTACTCTTTGCAAGCAATTCACTCAAGTTAGCTAGCCATTCATTCTAGTTAGTTGGAAATTTTCTCCATAGGTCAATTTTTTTTAAAAATAATATTTTAACCCTAAAACATTGAAGAAAAAAATCCTCGATAAGCTAATTCTAGAAAAACAGTAAATGGAAAATCAAAAGAAGTTAATAGACACACACATAACACAATATTTCACCTGGGAAAATATTTTTTTGAAAAAACCTAGCATAGTAATATCTCCTTATTGTATAAACTTTACTATCTCCAATACGATATTGTTCAGCTCTCATCAAACCCTGATGCAAGTGCAATTAAATAACAACACAAGAATGAATTTTACAATAGCATGGTCATAAAACTATTGGTTCAAATATATTAACCCAAAACAACCCATATGGATCTAAATATATAGGTCTAAACATATGGTTCTAAATATATATTAACCCAAACCTTGGGGAGAATACATGGAGAGTGTCTAGTATCTTTTAGAGTTAAATCCACTAGAATAACATGGAAATTATTCAACATGTTTCCTCTCCCACTTTTTGAATACTTTCCATAGGGGTCAAAAAATTCCATTGTCAACTGTCAAGGGAAACCATACCCATAGATCTGCTACACTAAGAAAATTTCTAAGAAAGTACAACCTTTGTTAATGAATCAACATTATTATTATCTATATCAAACTTTCTCCAACATCATTTGATTCCCTTCAAACATCTCTCTCACAAAATGGTACTTGATATAGATATGTTTTGATCAATCATGAAAACCTAGATTGTTGGCCAAAAATATTGCACTTTGATTGTCACTGCTAATTCTCACAACCTTTTGCCTAATACCAAATGTTAAACAAAATCTCTATAGCCACACTACTTCTTTACAGGCATGATTTGTTGTAATGTAATCTACCTCTATTATGAAAAAATAAACCACGGATTACTTTTTACTCAACCAACTTACTACCCCAAAAAATATTTTGAACACAAGCACTCATGGATCTTCTCTTGTCAAGATCTCCAACCTAGTCACCATCCACAAAATATTTTAGATTTAAAATATTACTATCTCTAGATTATCCTTGGTAATAGATAGCATAATCTAAAGTTCCATGCAAGTATCTAAATATCCTCTTCACAATAGTCCAATTTTCCTTTCCTAGATTGAACATATATATGCTAACTACTCACATTACACGTGTAATATTAGGTCTAGTACATACCATTGCATACATAAAACTACCAACAATACTAGCATAAGGAACATGATGTATTTCTTCAATTTCCTCATCTATTTTAGGATACTATTCAGTAGATAACTTTTGACCAACAAGATATGGAGTACATATTGATTTACAATCATGCATCCTAAATATCTATAGTATCAAATCAACATATTTCCTTTTATTTAACCACAAATTTCCATTTGCATGATCCCTTATTATTTCCATACCCAAAATAAATTTTGCAATACCCAAATCCTTCATGTCAAATTCAGAGGATAACTAATATTCCAGTAAATTTTTCATCTTCTTATTGTTACCAAGTAACAACACATCATCCACACAAAATAATTATAACAAAATTTTTACCTTCTTGTTTAAAATACACACATGAATTTGCTTTGATTTTTCCAAGCCCAAGTGTAAAAAAAAACCTATAAAAATTTTAGTTCCACATTCTTGGAGATTGCTTCAAGTCATAATGATACTTTTCCAACTTGCATACCAAGTCCTCCTTACCTTTTAATCTAAAGCATTATGGTTGTGAAATATATATGTCTTCATCAAGTTCACTATGTATAAATGTTGTATTTAAATCCATTTGTTCTATTTCAAATTCAAAAGTAGTAGATATAGCCAATAAAAATCTAATTGAAAGTTAGTTTAGACAGAGGATAAAAAATCTCCCCAAATTTAGTTCCCTCAACTTGAGAAAATTCTTTTGCTACCAGGAAAGCCTTGTACTTCTCTAAATTTCCTTGTACATTGTACTTCTTCAATACCCACTTACAACCAAAAATTTTTCTTCTAGGGGTAATTTCACCAAGTACCACATCTTATTTAATATCTACGAACTCCATTTCCTCCTCCATATCCATTTTCCATCACTTATTCTCACTTGACTAAAGTTTCTCCTTTACAGTTTTGGATTCTTCATCAGTAACTAATATATTAAATGCAGAACAAAAATTTTAAGGGCTATACTTTTATGGGAGTCTTCTCACTCGATTTTATCTCCTCAAACTTGGAGTTCCAAGTTCTACCACGGGTTATTCCTCCTATTCAAATTTTACTTGAATTATTTTAGGTTCTTTGCTTGGTTGCATTTCCTATTTTGGAACCCCTTTTGTTTCTCTAAAGATGACATTACGATTGTAAATAATATATATTTTTTATGGGTTCCACAACTTATATCCTTTAACACTAGTACTATAACCCATAAATTGCATTTTTAGATTTATAGTCTATCTTATTCCTTTTCTTTTTTGGGACATAAGTATAAGCATCACAAATAAGATTCTTTATATAATTGGTAGAGGGTTTCTTACCAGTCCATACTTCCGATAGAGTCCTTTCCACCAAATCTTAGGTAGGAGATCCATTCATGAGGTAACAAGCAGTTAACATGGCTTCTACCCATAATTTAATTTCTAACCATGTACCACTTAGCATGCTTTTGGCCTTATGTATCAATATTCCATTCATCCATTCTACAAATCCATTCTATTATGGAGTATACTGAGTTATTTTTTACCTTTCTATTCGAAAATCCTTGTAAATCTACTCAAATCCATTAGAGAAATACTCACCACCATTGTCACTTCTCAAAAAATTTATATTTTTATCTATTTTATTTTATACAAGGGCCTTAAACTCTTTAAATTTATTGAAACATCAGATTTGTTCCATTAAAAATATACATATGTTTTTCTTGAAAATTCATCTATAAATGTAACAAAATAGATAGATTTACGTAATTATGGTACATTTGTAGGTCCAAACACATCACTATGAACTAGATGCAAAATTAATTCATATCTTGTAGCACTACTAGTAAACATGATTGGGATTGCTTTCCAAAAACACAATAACGAGCAATCAAAAATACTTCAACCATACCTTTAATTTTTAATGTTCGAAGGTACTTCTCACCAATATGCCCCATGCATTGATTCTACAATATTATCTTCACTATAGGAATACTCGAAGCTTCTTCTATTGTATTATTCACCTCTACAACTAAAGAGTTATTGCAATCAATACTTACAGTACTAGCCTCAAGTTTGAACAAAGTTCTTATATGAACTCCCCTTGCCAACACCAAGACTCCATGAACCATCTTGTAGCTTTTTCTATTGGATACTACAATCACACCCACATCATTCATATTACTCATGGATATTCGATTTCTTACCAAACTCATAATATGCATCACAACAGGAAGGGTTTTAATTCTTCCATATTTTAACCTCAACTTGACTCTTCCTCAACTTATTAATTTTTTCTCAAGAAGACTTCACCTTCATTTATCTTTTCATATTCACAAAACCCCTTCCTATGAGGATTCATATGAAAGGAAGCACCTAAGTCAATCAACCATGAATCATGGCATTCATTTGAGCATGTTGTAGCTAAGAATAAGTCCCCTAAATCTTCATTTGTGGTATTCATTTCTACAAAAGTTCATTTATTATGTGATTTACTATTATCATCCTTTTTAGATATGTAGTCTCTTTTATAATGCCTTGTTTTATCACACATCTAGCATTTTATCTTTTCTGGAGCAACAGAAATACCACTAGATCTCAATTTTCTTTCTCCTATTTACTTCTTTATTGAGAATGACCTCTCACAACCAAGACATATTTTTTATGATAATCCTTAGAGTATTTTTATCTCATTTCCTTATATAATGATGTTCCTACTATATCCTCTACTTTTAATGTAGTAGTATTAGTGATAGCAATAACTAAGTTATCCCATGAATTAGGTAATTAACAAAGCAAAGTAATACACTTTTCCTCTTCATCCATTTTACTTCAATAGAGTTTAATTAAATTACCATAGTGTTAAAATAATTTATATGTTTAGCCACAAAAACACCATCATTCATTTGAAGCAAATAATTTTTTTTCAAACAAATATTTTATTTACCAACAACTTTATTTGATACAAATTTCTTAGCTTATCCCATAATGACTTTTTTGCGGTCTCTATTGATACATTCAACAATACTAAATTAGATAAGTACAATTTGATAAATATCTTTGTCATTAATGTTATTTTTATTCTTGAAACTGCAATATACTAATCTCTATCAACCAATAGATTCTCCATCTTGAGTTTCCATAACTCAAAATTTTATCCATTAAATTTTTTAATCTCTACCCATGTGCTTCCCATAATTTTTATTTGCCCAAATTCTTTCACATTGTTGGGTCAAAAACACTAGTTAAATGTGGTCCTATTTTATCATAACCCTCTCATTTAAATTGTCAAACCAAGGAACTCGTAAGCTTACGAAGTACCACATTCAATTCTAATTACAACACCATTATGAAATGAGTCCACTAAACCTATTTTTGGGGGGCGTGTTTGTGAAATATCATTAATTCATCCACACCAATTAAATCATGCATAATAAAAGTATGGAAACATAAATCACACCACACTATCCTTGAAAAATAAAGTAAAGTGGTAAAACACACTGGTAAAAATAAAAGATACAACACACTGAAATAAATAATTTGATCTAGAAAGTAATAGAAAGTAGGGGAGGAATACTGGATTGGAGTGGGCCCAAGCTCCAGAAGCTTCTGTATGGCTAGTTACAAAGATAAAACATGAATGGAAGAACTCTTGAGAACTTTTATTAATGTTGCAATACAATTCTTACATACATAAACACTATTAGAAAATTACCTCCCTTCTTATAGAAGTATGCCTATTTATATAACATACACAGAGCTTCCTGTACAGTGTTGTTACAATAGAAGGTCTGGTTACACTCTAAAATAGGATAGTTTAGTTACTATATGGGCATATGATAAAAATAATTAACAACTTTTCATATTTTCTTGGGGATAGAAGATTCTCAGGTTTGATATCTGTGTTGCCCATGTTCTGCTTTGTCGATTGGTTATATGTTTCTTCCAATACAATTGGGACAACTCATACATTCAGTAGTCTTCCAAGGATAGCCTGTGTGACATGGAGTTAAAGTTTTATCATAATCAATAAGGCCTCCTTCAACCACACGATCAAGGCACTTAATATCAATGTGCCTACTTGAAGAGTAAGGCACCTTCTTGTAGAGTAGGGCATATACCTGTAGATTAAGGCACCTACTTATAGAGTAAGGTGCCTACCTGTAGAGTAAGGTGACTACTTGTAGAGTAAGGTGCCTACTTGGAGAGTAAGGCACCCTTGACCAAGGTACCTACTTGAATATCAAGGCACATTTGGTCAAGGTGCCTTTCCAATATGCCTTAGACTTTATTGAAGTAGAAGCATTACAGGTCCACATAGGACATTGACTAATCAAAATATGATAAAATCAGCAAATATATACACAAACACACACTTCACACAAAAATTAGATAATGCACATAATTTTATTAAATACATACATAATAATTCATAAAAATATACAACTCTTATTATATTGCCACACAAAAACCATTAGAACTCATACAAAAATATGAGCATTTCTGATGCTCATCATCCCCCCATGCTTAATATGTGCCACGCCCTAATGGCACCTAAAGTCGGTAGTCAACCCCTTCCATTAGGTTTTATACTTCTATCTTCTTTTCTCATTGGTGACCTTAGCCTTCCCTTTATTTTGGGATTTTCTTTTTTGCTGAGGGGCACTGGTCTATTGTGGGATGTCTTTGGGCTACGCTGGCTTCTAGTTATGTTGGGTCAGCTTTTAGATTTTAACTGCACTGGCTTCCCGCTACACTATTTGTGTCTTCATATTCTGCTTGGTCTAGCACTTGTGCTAGGCAATGCAACCATGATTATTTCTCATTTATGGAATGAAACTTCTCCTTCCTACCAAAGATCGAAATGTTGAGGCTGTGACTCCCTGAATGGAATATTGGAGTCATCCCTCTATCATATGACCACCCTATCCTTTAATAGTTGAGCATATTTAGGGGTGAGGCCAACATTTTCTTCAATGATCATCGCTGCCTCTACTTCTAGTCCGAATATCCCCTGTCTCTCCATATACCTTTGCATTTTAGAGGATCATCCTTGGGATGAACTGTATATCTACCAAAATTGGTCTTTCATAGTAGAGTTGATGCAAATGCTAGGCCCTCTTTTAGACTTATTGGAATATTTTCTAGCTACATTTGTCACCTTCAATTCTTTGTGGAGTCTTTCAAACTTCTCCTTCCACTTGGTAAAATTTGTCATACCTTTCATCCATTCTTTGTTTGACTATACGGTTGGTTCTATGAACATAACCTTGGCATTTCTCTTGGCCCTCTTCTATGATGTTTGAGGTGCCTTCCTCTTGGGTCTCTCTAATGTTGTAGTAGATTATGTGGGGATGTCCTCCTTCCCCATGGGAGATGCTTCTATATCGATATTAGAGGGTTCAGGTATCTACCCCTCCAGCCTTGAATTCCCCATAACTACTTTTCCTATTGATTGCTCACCAATATAATGTTCTATAGGACCTTCTGCTATAGGTATTAGTTTCTCCTAATATTCCTCCTTAGTTTTAGGTTTGGGGGCTTGTTTTTAGCTCTAACCTAAGTGGTATTCATCATCAATAATATCTATAACAAGGAGTTTTATTTAAAAATAGAGTTTCATTATTCCTCCGTAGTCATCCTATAAAAAGTAAACAAACTCTCCCCTACCTCCCTGTCTTCATTTCTAGCATCAGAGCTAAATGACCCTAATGAAAACACCCTTTCTAGAGAGGTTGGGGAGTTCATGGGTACTTCAATTGCCCAATTATTTTGGGTGTAGGCGTCTACTCATCCCACCACCCTAAACTTTAGCTATTGATTTTCTGCCTTGATATGTTGAACTGGTTGTTGTAACTACACTACACTGGCATCATACATCTGCATTTTTCTATAGTCATTTTTTGAAATCCATCAAAAAGTGCTTGTGCTTTAAAATACTCACTTTTAAAAGTGAGGCCTTCTTCCAACATCAAGTTGAGTTGTTGTTGCAGGTCTACCAAAGGTTGTAGGTCTTGTGGATTTTGAGAAGCCAAATTCTTCAATGTTTGGGCCACAAACCTGACCTCTGTATCCTCCCCTTATTCCTTGATTTATATAATTAATCATCATATGTGCCTCCTACCGCTTATACACTCTATTTAATGATCCATTGGTTCAGGGTTGGAAGAATCTATCTTGTCCTCCATATAATCAGACAAGGAAGTTTACCCTTCAACTACAACATCTTGGGAGATTTGGAGCCATTGTTCTTCTTCTTCAATTAATACCTATAATTTGGCATCCTGCCCTATTTTGGTAGTAGACCGCATCTGTGTTCTAGAATTTTTAGCCCTATCGATTGATATATTCTCTTTGTGTTCCTTGGCATAGTTAATCAGGGCCATAATTAACCCATAATAGGCTAGGGCAAAGATTTCTCCTATCTAATATCAATAAACCTCATTTTTTAGACTACTTTTCAGGTAGAATGGTACATTTATTTTTTGCCCATGCACTAGGTGATTCAGAAATTATATGTGGTTTGCATTCAGGTGGGAGTATTTTCTCGTGTATGTGAAGAACCTTGCTACCTATTTGAAGAGCTTTTGCAAGGGCTCTGGGATTCTTTGTTTTGGTAGCCCTATAGCATCATATTGAATGTTCCCCTACCCTAGTAGTAGCTCTACACATTGGGCTAGAACACCCTCCTTGTAAGTGCACTCTCTAGTGAGGAGGAGATTGGTAATAATGGAAATATACTTCGACGTGACTAGAATTTTCAATCCATGTAGCTGAGCGATCTCCCCTCTCACAATGGTAGCAAACTCCTTTATTGCTTCGAAATCCTTGTTTTTGTTGACCAGGAGACAATAATTCATCCACCTAGTCACCTTGAACTATTCCTAAACTTTGTCACAAATTCCATTGATACTGCTGGGCTCATTCTTCTTGTATGCATGGTTCTTTGATCAACCTCCCATGGTGAATTCTCAGCTCCTTTTTCTCTGATTGGTTTGATGCCCTATTCTAATAGGAAGGTAGATTCTTATAGATCAAGGTACCTACCCAATGAATTTATTTTACATTGGGTTTGATAGGCTACACCACCTAAATTGATTTTTGACATGACGTATTGGAAATGGGGGGCCAATACGATTCTTGTGATGATATTATTTTTAAAGAAGTATTTAATCATGAAATATTATGTAAATATTTAACAAAAATCATGTGCATACCTTATTGGTTGTTCATGCATTGTGGAGCATACTGATTTGGTAGTCTGTGATAAGGGTGATGGCATATTTCCCATGTGTTGATTATGTTACCTTGGACACTGTAACTCTGGTTTGCTCAAGGTATTGTGCTAAAAATGTGGGGGTCCAATTGGTTCAGATAATAGGATGCATATCTCCCTTGGAACATGCAAAAATCCTTATCCAATCATTTCATAATATTATTGAGTGACTTAGAATTTCCATCATGTGAAATAATAACATTAGCTTTGACCGCTCCCTCATACCATCAAATTACATAGGTGCTTTCGATTAGATCAAGGTTCCTGTATGATATCGAGGTGCCTACTTGTAGAGTAATGCATCCTTGATCAAGTCACCTACTTGGATAGTAAGGCACCCTTAATCAAGGCATCTACTTGAAGAGTAAGGTGCCCTTGACCAAGGCACCTACCTGAAGAGTAAGGTACCCTTGACCAAGGTTCCCACATGAAGAGTAAGGTGCCCTTGACCAAGACACCTACCTAAATATTAAGGCACCCTGGACCAAGGCACCTACCTGAAGAGTAAGGTGTCCTCGACCAAGGTTCTTACATAAAGAGTAAGGCACCCTCGACCAAGGTGTCTACCTAAAGAGTAAGGCACCCTCAAGCAATGCACCTATCTGAAGAGTAAGGAGCCCTTGACCAATGTGCCTACCTAAAGAGTAAGGCACCCTTGATCAAGGTTCCTACCTAAAAATTAAGGTATCCTTAACCAAGGTGCCTACCTGAAGAGTAAGGCACCCTTGATCAAGGGGCCTACCTAAAGAGTAAGGTGCCCTTGATCAAGGTGCCTACTTGAAGAGTAAGGCACCATTAACCAAGATGCCTATGTTAGGATCATGTCCTAACATTAATTAATAATAATAATAATAATAATAATAATAATAATGTATGTCATATCTTATATTATAATAATAAAATAATATAATAATAAATAATATAATAACTAATTATATTAATTATTATATTATTATAATATTAGGGTAAGGAAGCATTGCAAAATTTCACCTATAACCCTAGAGTGGGTATAAAACACTATACCACTCTTTCATTCGGAATAATCCATAAAATATATAATATATGATTTATTAAATCATTGAAGGGACTTCCCGACAATTCAAAAGTGATTCTTTTAGATTTAGGTTATTATTTATTTATCATTTTATGTTCTAGGAACCCTAGGTTCCTACCATATGGTATCAGAGCCTTATGGATCCAACCATATTGGTCAAGGAAATGAAAAATGACATTGCAAAAATTAGAAGAATGATTGGAAAAAAACAAAAAAACAAATGGAACGTTTTGATCGTATTATACAATATTTAATGGAAATGCAAGAGGAGACCCTATCCATGGAATCCCAGGAAGAAGAGGAGCCCATAGCCATGGAATATGAGGAGGAGGAAGAGAAAATAACCAGATAACTTCTAAAAATACCTATTGCACTTTCGAAAGAAATTAATCAAAACCCTAATAATGCAATTTTTTTTATAAAAAAAGTGAATGATGAAGAAGATTTTTTGAACAACAATGCACATATTGTATGGTTTCCAAAGGTGCAACCAATTAAAATTACAAATAGATATTATGAAGATAAAAATAAATACTATATAAATGAAATAAAGTATTCCTTCTGTAAAATTCAAGAAATAGCAAATAGGTTAATTGCTCAAAAATTATCTACTTTTGCAAACTTGCCTGCCAAATTTTGGAAACTGAAATTTTGGCATGAGATAAATTCACAAAAAATTAAGTTTTTTGATGATGTTGAAAGGAGTGTATTTTCAAAATCTTGTTACCCTCTCGTCCTCCACCTTGGCCTCCTCCCACAATAAAAAAAAATAATAATAATAAATAAACACTGGTAATTTATCCTTGTTATAGTTAAACACAAAAGAAGACTTTTAAAGTGGGTGTCCATTTTCATAAAGCTCGAGAGAAAAGAAACTAATCAATTTAGCAAACTCCCCTCAATCCAAGGGAGTCATCTGATCGATCAGGTTATTAATGTAGGCCTCATCCCTCGCTTTGTACAATTCCTTACCAATAATAATTTCCCTCAACTTCAATGCGAAGCAATAAGGGTTTTTGTATAAATTATATCAGGAACCTCGCAGCATACTAGAGTTATGGTTGATCATGGAGTTGTGCCACACTTTGTCCAAATTCTTGCACACTTCCCCAATGCTGATGTGCGAGAATAGGTTGTTTTCACTCTAGGCAATATAGTTACTGATTCAGCCAATTTCAGAGATCTAGTACTCTGCTATGATGCACTTATACCACTGTTGGCCCAACTAAATCAACATTCCATGCTATCAACATTTAGAACTGCCACATGGATGCTATCTAATTTCATGAACGGTAACCCCAATGTACCTTCAAATCATACAAAGCTGGCACTTGAAGCACTTTATCATCTTATCCAGCTAAACGATGAGGAAGTCTTGGTAGATGCATGCTGGAAAATTTCTAACATCATGGCAGGCAACAACGACCAGGTACAAGTTGTCATAGATGCAAACAACATTCCTCCTATTATTCAATTAA
Organism: Wollemia nobilis; assembly: GCA_028583015.1. NCBI lineage: Eukaryota > Viridiplantae > Streptophyta > Pinopsida > Araucariales > Araucariaceae > Wollemia > Wollemia nobilis. Next base: position 10,500,818 of record JAQPPZ010016925.1, read on the forward strand.
TTCAAAGTAGCAATTATTATATCATGAAAGAGGCTGCATGGGCAATCTGTAACGCTACTTCACAGGCTTCGTCGGAGCAAATCAAGTTTTTGGTAGAAGAAGGATGTATTCATACATTGTGTGATCTGTTGGATCTTTCAACATCTGGAAGAGCGCCAGGTTGGATGTTCATTTTGGATAATACCAAGTCTTAGAAAAGTCACCTTGATTTTTGTAATAAGTGATTCCACAGCCGGTGGATACTTATAATAGTTCTGGCCATTTCCACTCTCTTCGTTCATGATGATAATGTCAGGATCCATTCTCGGAAGGCTTCTGATTTCCTTTGTCATCACAATTTCGATATCCATTCTTAATGTAGAGTCATTTTGTGCATTGTTTTTTCTGAAGGATATGTTCTATCTATGCCATAACAAATACCAAGAGCTATCGAATGGCCTGGTCATTGTAATTGGCCAAATTCATCATATAGTCATTACAACGAATATCTAGAAATAGTGAAGTAAATTGAATTGACGAGTTGAAAATATGGTTGGCAGCTGTAATTTGACAAAGTACAAAATGGTGAATGTTGACAATGGATATAGTGCACACATTTTTTTTGTGATTTTCCATAGTTTTATCATCTCTACCATTTTAGTATGATGAAGGGCAATGGAAACGTCAATATGTCCGTATCGGTTGGTTATTTCCAGGGAATCATATTGGATTTCAGTATATAATAATCAAGTTTTTTTCAATGGACTCTCATTTTGAATGAAGGAAGTGCGTGTACAAGTTTTTGCAATGTTCTGCCAAAGATAGCTTTACTCATCCACGTTGAGGAACAATACAATTGTGACATTGAAGAATTAAAAATAGATGAACCTGTTTTGTTTATATATATAATTTGGCTTGACAAATGAATACAAAGAAAGAAATTCATGAAAAACAGGACTGACAGTCACTCCTAGATTCTAGAAATTCTATTTTGATGTAAAAATTTGAAAGCAACATGTATAGTAAATCTGGAATTGCTGCAGTGAAGAGTTTTCAGCAGGGTTTATGGTTTTTGATGTCTCTTTTGTTGGAGAATGTGTGCAGTTTCACATCAAATAAAATCCTCGTATTTCATTTGTAGAATTCATTAGAAATGGAGTTTTAAAGTGTTGGATAATTTAATACAAATGCAGTGAAAATGAATAGTTGCTCATTTGGAATACATCAAAGGGGTCTCACAATTTGTAATGCAGGTATGACGAACAATGAATGATGCAGTCCAAGTTTATGATATGCAGATTTATGAAGTATTTTTAAACTACCATGTCATAATAAGATACAACAAACATGTAACATAAGTATTAATTATAGTAGCCAAAATATGATTGCATATTTCCATGTCATCATGAAAGACACATTCAATACACATTCAATAGATAGATGTTTTCAGTATTATTAAATTTCGAGTTCGCCATCACAGGGTGCAGCCTCAACACTTGCAAATGCCAAATTTCACCACATCTTGCTCTTCAAATTATGGATAAAGTTTGTAGGTGTCAGATAATCCATCTTTGCAACCCCGTAATACGTAGAATACAACCATTCTTCCAACTTATCAACGTCTGCTATAATGCTTGTGCACACTATTTTTTTCATGTAGTGATGGTTATAACTGATATGAGATATTCCTTTACAGCAAAAGTTAAAAACATGTTGATGGAATATTAATAGTAGTTTTTGGATTCATGTTATTAGTTAAGCATCAATAGACTGCAACTACTTAAAATATACTGTTATAATGCATTGTTAAAAGGCTTCACGAGGGGAAAATTTCTGTGTAGGCGACAGGCGATGCTCTAGGGTTTGTGGAGTGAAGGAAAAGCCAGGGCAATTGGTGGGTTGACGTAGTGTTACTCTGGTTACTGTGGATCTGAAGGAACGTCTGCTGCCCTAGGAGGGCCCAATGGGGTCTCCTCTAGATCCTCTCTTTGGGAGAAAGAGATCATATGCTAATTATCTAAAAGAAAATTCTTCATCTGCCAATGACGAAGCTCAGAGGAATGCTCTTCATATGCTCTTCAAGAACGCTGGAAATATCTCAACAACACATCGAGTTAATGGATGCCTCCCACAATTCACCTCAAGACCCAAGATTGTCATCGAACCAAAGATGGTTGAAGACACAATCATATACAGAGCTAACCATGATCTAATTTGTAAATTCATGGGTATCCAACCTACCCTGAATTTCTTACATACCTAGGTCAGACAGAACTGGGAGCCTCACGGTGAGTACTCCTTATGGTTTATCAGCAATGGGTATTTCATTGTGAGTTTTTCTTCTCTAGCCGATAGAAACAGGGCATTTGAATTAGAAAAGAGGAACCCTGGTTCGATAGGGTTATTTGTTCAACCCTGGAGAGTGGGTTTCGATCCTCGTATTGAACCCACGACTGTCCCGGTTTGGATCTTGTTGTACGCTCTTTCGATGGAGTTTTTGGGTGAGCAGGTTCTAGAAATGATCGGTAACTCCCTCGATAGACATCTAGGCGTCTCCAAGGACACCATAGAAGGTAACACAACTATCTTTGCAAGAATTTGCATGGAAATGGATATTAGCCAACATCTCCCAGTAGAGGTGGAACTTGAACTGGCAGGACTATCTTGGATTCAACAGTTAGATTATGAGGCTCTACCCTTCAGATGTAGAGTTTGCCATAAACATGGCCATTTGGCACGGTTTTGTCCAAATATTGTGAACACAAAAGTGGAGGCTCCGATTGGAATGCCAAATCACCCCAGAGAGGGTAAGTATACTCTTGTCAAAGAACCATCCAATACTCCTCAGGGTAATGATGTCTAGAAATATGGCTTTGAATAGACCAAAAGAAGGAGAAAGAAAAATAAAAATGGTAAGGAGCAATCACAACTCAAGCTAGCAAATAGGTATGAAATTTTTAAGACACTAGTGGATCAAGAGGATCAAGTCATGGAAGGAGTGGATGGGAATATTAAGGATAATAACATCCACACTCATGCTTCTCCTTCATCCCCCCCTGTCTTAGAACAGGTGATTGAGTCCACTGAGTTACCGCAGCCAAAGAATGTAGGGGCACTAATAGTGCACTCCCAAGCGCAACCAGTAATTAAGGATGTCAGCATGGGAACTGCAAAAAAGAACAGAGAAAGGCCAGCCCTAGGGATAACTCAGGTGGAAAAGAGATCCAAAAATAGTAACTCTCAAGGAGCGGGCATAAATTCTAATAAGGACCTGCTAGCAGTTCAAGGAGACAAGCTGATCACTGGAGGATCGGTGAGGACAATTGATTCTTACTGCTCTCAAGGTTTTCAATGATTATTCAATCTTGGAATGTTAGGGGTTTAAACAATAGAACCCATCAATTTGCTATTCAAAGACTCTTAGGAAAATGTAAAACAGACTTTTTTCTCCTCCAAGAGACAAAAATGTCTTTAGATCTTATGTGTAAAACAGTTAGTAGAATCTGGAGGGGCGCTGGCCATATGGATGTGGCTACCCAAGGTGCCTCAGGGGGGATTGTTACTCTTTGGAACCCTCTGGAATGGACTACAATAGAACATATAGCTTGGAGGGGTGTTCTCACATCTCATTTTAGGAATAATATCACATCTGAACATGTTTTAATTACAAATTTTTATGGGGCTCAAAACCTTGAAGGCCAGAGGCTCCAATGGAAAGTTGTACACAACATGAGGTCCTCAAGGGAAGATTTATACTGGATTATTGCTAGGGATTTTAATGCTAAATTATCTACTCATGATCAGGAAGGTGGAACCCCAGTTTTGGATCCAGGGGACCGGCTTCTGATTGCCCAAGTCCAAGCCTTTCACCTAGTGGATATCAAAGGCCCTGGAACCTACTTTACTTGGACTAACAAGAGGAGGGAGCCACACAGTAGGAAGGTAAATCTAGACCATTTTATGGTATCAGAGGAGGCATTTGTAAAATGGAATATTAAATTTTAGATTTTGGAGGGCCGAGTTTTAGACCACTTTCCCATTTTGTTGGAGGGAGGGACTATGACAGGGCAGCATCACAAACCGTTTAAATTTGAGAATTTTTTGTTACAAAAGGAGGATCTTCAAAAGAAAATTCCACAGTGGTGGGAAGAAGGTCGTCTACCTTTTGGGACAACAATGTTTCGATTCCACAAATAGCTTCATTTTTTCAAAGTTAAACTGAAACAGTGGAGGCAAGCTAATAAGTCAGATTTCCAGCTCCAAAGAGCTCCCTTGGTGGCCAGATGGGAAGAGGTTCAAAAACACTTCAAGGAAGGAACAATTACTGAGCAACTCAAAACTGAGGATGATGCCTTGGGCAAAGCGGTTGAGGACATTGATAACCAAGAGGAGACTTACTGGAAACAGAGAGCAAGAAACACTTGGTTATTAGAAGGAGATAGAAATACAAAATTTTTCCATCAATCAGCCTGCACTAAGAGACAGATGAATAACATGGAAGTCCTTCAAGATGAGAATGGACACTCCTTTGATACTCTTCCTGGTATGCATTCCCATTCAATGGATTACTTTTCTAAACTTTTTAAGGAAAGTATGGAGCAAGATGTAGAGGCTCAAAATGAAGTAATTGATGTCATACCCTCTGTTATCTCTCGAAGAAGAAAATCAGGCCCTTCTTAGACCCATTGATAGAGATGAACTGAAGAATGTGGTCTTTGGAATGAGCACCGGCAAATCTCCAGGTCCAGATGGTTTTCCTATTGAGTTTTTTCAGGCCTTTTGGGATACCTTGGAGGAGGATGTTTTGGTTGTCATAGAGGAGTCCAGAACTAATAAAAGAATGCTTAAGGCAATAAATCATACCTTCATCACTTTAATTCCAAAAGGGGAGGAGGGGACTCATATCTCTGATTTCAGACCTATTGCCTTATGCAACGTGATTTATAAAATAATCACAAAGATAATGGCTGAACGGCTAAAACCTCTCCTTCATAACATCATTTCCTCAGAGCAAGGGGGTTTTGTAGAGGGTAGACAGATCTTGGATGGGGTGGTTCTCACCCAGGAGGCAATACATTTAATGCAAAAATTTGGTAATAAAGGAATGTTCATTAAACTGGATATGTCCAAGGCTTATGATAGGGTGGAGTGGGGTTTCTTGTCAAAGATGTTGGCTGCATTTGGTTTCTCTTAGGACTGGATAGATTGGGTCATGAGTTGTGTTTCTACACCTTCTTATTCTGTTCTAATCAAAGGTCTTCCTTCGCAACCTTTTGGAGCCACACGTGGTCTTCGTCAAGGGGATCCTTGCTCTCCCTATATTTTCCTCATTTTGGCTGAAGGATTAGGTAGACTCTTCTTGAGGAGAAGACATCAAGGCCTGATAACAGGTATCAAGGTGGGTGAGGAAATTTTGACTCACCTACAGCTTTGTGGATGATACTGGATTGGTTGGAGTGGCCACTTCAAGGAAGCTAGAGGAATCAGAGATACTCTTAATGTCTACCTTAGGGCCTCAAACCAAGTCATCAATGATAAAAAATCCAAAGTGGTCTTCTTAAATCTTGACCAAAGGCTACAGGATAGAGTTATAGAGATCTTAGGATTCACTAGGACCTCTCTTCCAGTAGTTTACTTGGGGGTTCCTTTGCATTTCAAAAAATTAAAAATAGATATCTGGAAGGATCTTCTGGATGGTATCAAAGATAGAATGAATCATTGGTCTCATAAATGGTTAAGCTATGGGGGCAGATTAACTTTCTTACAGTCAGTTATTCAGGCCATGCCTATTTATAAATTTTCTATCCTGGCTGCCCCACATACTATTTGGAAAGAGCTGGACAAAATGGCCAGAAGATTTTTATGGGAAGGAGAAAAAGGGGAGAAGAAATGGGCCTTGGTTGGTTGGGATAAAGTTACCTAGCCCAAGGAAAAAGGAGGGCTAGGACTGAGAAGCTCCAAGCTTAATAACAAAGCTTTGGCTGGAAAACTGTACTAGAGGTGGATTTCCCAACCAACATCCTTATTCAGTAGAATCCTAACCAGTAAATACTTGGGTCATGTTCACCCCAATGAAGTGGGCCGTTTCCATCTGGATGGTACTGGATCCTTAGTGTGGCAGGCTCTTAAGCTTGGATCTCAGGTTATTAAATACCAATTATTTTGGAAAGTGGGGAGAGGGGAGAAGGCACGTTTCTGGACTGACTCATGGGACCAGTACCCACCCATCATTTCTGAGTTTCCCAAATTGCAACCAATTAAATCTGCCATAGAATCCAAATGTTGGGTCCAAATTGAAAGTTATTTCAACACTATCCAAATGGGGGAGTATAAGTTCAAGAAGTTTAAGAGGTTGGAGGAGTGGCCAATTACAATCCCTCTAGAGCTGGCACCCATCTTGACCAAAATATTGACAGAAAGGTTTCTCATAGGGAGAGACGAGGAGGATGAATTAGCTTGGGGCTATGGGAACCTTGGGGTATATACAATGAAGGACAAATATGATAATATTCTTCTAGAACCTCCCCCACATTCATTTTCGATTCAAGATTGGAGGAAGATATGGCATTCCAAGGGCTGGTCAAAAGTGAATTTCTTTGCCTGGCAGTTTATGCATAATGGAATTCTCACTTTTGATAATCTCAAAAGTAGAGGAATCATCGATCCATCTCAGTGTGTATTATGCCACAAGAACGAGGAAACAGCTGATCATCTGATGTTTGAATGCTATTTCATGTGACAGATTTGGAAGCGTTGGTTCTCTCACTATAAACTCCAGGATAATGGTGATATGAATCGGACCAATATTTGGGAAATATGGAAGAGAGGTAGATTTAAATCTAAAGCTCTTTGAATTGGTTGGGAGCTTGGCTTACTTTTCATCTGGTGGCAGGTGTGGTTGGAGAGAAATGCTCGTATTTTTAGAGAAACTTTCTCCTCGCTAGATGGAGTTTGGCAGGTCATCTAGAGCAAAGTCACAAAAATGGTTGCCATCTATGCTAAAGAGGAAAATCAGGTTGGTCCTGGGCCACTGGAAGAGGGAGCTAAAGAGCAAGAGAGACAGACAGAGCTAACTGGAAACCTCCCCCAGAAGGTTGGATAAAAATCAATACTGATGGAGCTGCAAAAGGCAATCCGGGTAGTGTCGGAATTGGTGTAGTCTGTCAGGATCATGCTAGTTCAGTGCTCTATTGGGAATTACAAGGTCTAGGAAGAGCCACAAACAATGAAGCAGAAGCCATTGCTATCAAATCTGCTTCCATCTGGGCTGTTAATCAGGGTCACAGGAGGATAATTCTCGAGTCTGATTCCCAAATTCTGGTTGGCGCTCTAGACTGCATGAGGAACTTTGCTTCGAAAGCATGGAGGTTGCAGATTTTGGTCTCTCAAATTAAGGAACTCTGGAGGGAATTAGATGATGTGATCCCCGTCTATGTGATTAGAGAATTAAATAAAGTGGCTAATTTCCTTACGAAGATGGGTGCTGAGAAAGAGGTAGGGGTGCAGCTGCACAATGACATGCCTTTGGAGGATGAAGTGATTAGGCAGGGTCTTGAATGATCCTTGAGACAATGAGCAAAGATAATGCTAAGGGTGGTTTTTGTCATTATATCATGACCTGTTGCATTGTCATGGCTTTTGGAGGGAAGCTGTCATGATATCGTGACATGCTGCACCGTCGCGGCCTTTGGAGGGAAGCTGTCACGACATCGTGACATGCCGCACCATCGTGGCCCTTAGAGAGAAGCTATCATGATTTCATGACCTAGTGCATCTTCACGGCCTTTGGAGGGAAGCTATCATGATTTTGCAACTTGGTGCGTCGTCGCGGCCTTTGGATGGAAGTTGTCACGATTTCGTGACACTTTTGGAGAATGGGCATCGAGGGGGATAATCGTCGCGATATTGTGATGTTTTTTGAGAATAGGAGCCAAGGGGATAAGCCGTCGTGATTTCGTGACACTTTTGAAGAAGGGGCACCAAAGGGAAAAATCATCACGATTTCGTGACACTTTTGGAGTATTAGCGCCTTGGGGAACAGACGTCGCGATATCGCGACACTTTTGGAGAATGAGCACCAAGGGGAAAAGTCATCGCGATTTTGTGACACTTTTGGTGATTGGGTGCCAAGGGGAAAATTTGTCACGATATCGCGACATTTTTGGAGAATTGACACCAAGGGGAAAAGCCATCGCGATATCGCAACACTTTTGAAGAACGGACACCAAGGGGATAACTCGTCGCGATTTCGTGACACTTTTGAAGAATGGGCGCCAAGGGGAAAACTCGTCATGATATCGCGACATTTTTGGCGAATAGGCACCATGGGGAAAAAGTGTCGCGATATCGCGACACTTTTGAAGAATGGGCACCAAGTGGAAAAATCGTCGCGATATCATGACACTTTTGAAGAATGGCTTCCGATGGGAAAACTCGTCGTGATTTCGTGACACTTCTGGAGAAGAAGCGCCATTTGGAAAAGTCGTCGCGATATCGCGACACTTTTGAAGATTGGGTGCCAAGGGGAAAAATCGTCGCGATATCGTGACACTTTTGAAGATTGGGTGCCAAGGGGAAAACTCGTCTCGATATCGCGACACTTTTGGAGAATAGGCACCATTGGGAAAAATCATCGTGATTTTGCGACACTTTTGGTGTTTGGGCGCCAAGGGGAAAAGTCGTCACGATTTCGTGACACTTTTGGTGAATAGGCGCCGCGGGGTCAGGCTATCGTGATATTGCGACATGTTGCGATATCATGACATGTCGCGATTTCGTGGCTTGTTGCTCTGGCGCGGCCATGGATGGTTTGCTTGTCGCGATATCGCGACATGTCACGATTTTGCGATATGTCACGTTTTCGTGCCTTGTTGAATTTTTGCGGTCTGCGGTAGAAAGTGCCACATTTTCGTGCCTTGTAATCATGCTTCTTTGTTCTCGACTGGGATGTGTTTACTCCCATTTGTAACTGATCTTTGTTTTAATACAAGATTTTTCAATTTTCAAAAAAAAAAAATTCTTCATGAGCATGATCACTAACACATCAAAATGAGAAGAGAAGCAAAACCGTCCAAAGCTTGAAGTAGCATGTTGAATTATCAAGACTGGAGAAGCTTGATAAAAAAGCTGAGGAACACTAGATTAAGAGAAGAAGCTCAAAAATAAATTTAATATTCTATTCACATACTCAGTCCAGAGTTTGAGTTATGGTTGCCAATTCCTTCACTATGTTCACTATGTTCTTGCTGGAGCCAACATTCGAATCAATATCCAAACCTGTGAATAGCAAACACTATCTTGCCTCAAGCACAAGAAGAAAATGGAGGGAGTATTTTAATTGACGTTCCACACGAAGTTCCCTCGGAGACATTGTGTATTTTCCAATCATTTCCAAACTTTGAGGACAAAGTTTTTCGAAGAGGGGTGGCATGTTAGGATCCTATCCTAACATTAATTAATAATAATAATAATAATGTATTTCATATCTTATGATTATAATAATAAAATAATATAATAATAAATAATATAATAACTAATTATATTAATTATTATATTATTATAAGATTAGGGTTAGGAAGCATTGCAACCTTTCACCTATAACCCTAGAGTGGGTATAAAACACTATACCACTCTATCATTCGGAATCATCCATGAAATATATAATATATGATTTATTAAATCATTGAAGGGACTTCTCAATAATTCAAAAGCGATTATTTTAGATTTAGGTTATTATTTATTTATCATTTTATGTGCTAGGAACTCTAGGTTCCTACCAGCCTACCTGAAGAGTAAGATGCCCCTTTGACAAAGGCTCCTTATCATTTTTTTTTATCAAGGCTCTATTGTATGGTGTGAAGCCTCGTCATTTTTTTTAAGGCATCCTTGATCAAGGTGCTTACCTAAAGAGTAATGTGCCCTTGAACAAGGCGCATACCTTAAGAGTAAGGTACCCTTGATCAAGGTGCCTACCTGAATAGTAAGGTGCCTTTGACCAAGGTGCCTGTTGGTCCAGCTTTCATGCACACCCCAGGAAAGGATGAAGCAATGAAAGCTCCGAAGACACCCACGGGACTGATCCCACTCATCTTTAGGATCTAGCTGGTTATCCAAGGTGCGAGTTACAGAGTTGGGTCGAATGTCAATTCACTCTTTTTCACTTCTGGAATAGATTTCGATATGGACTGCTCTGTTACCTTACAGGGGGTTCTTGAACTCGTTCAGTAGTTGCAAAAGTTGTTGACAATCAGATTTAACTTGAATTATGGATCTAGCTCTCATGGGTCATCAGATTTAAATAAAAGGCAAATAAAGAAAATAAAAATGGATCATTCATGGTAAGCAAAGAGAGGGTAGGGTAGGGCAGAAAGAGAAGCTTATCAGACTTTAAACTGTAAAACTCTAAACTATCAATCTTATCTATGCTATCGACTTCACAACAAAACAAATCCCGGAAGAAAGTGTCCAGATCAGTCTAAGATCACTTTCAACTAAGAGCACAAGGCAGAGTGAAACGGATCTAGCAAAAAATTATAAATCCAAGGGCAGCTGGTTAAAATCGGTATCTTTCACCGGTAGCCTAGCTCGCACAGTGAAGATAGAGCAATTAGAACAAACTTACACCTGAAATCTGTAATTTCCCCTAGCAGACAAGAGAACAACTGAAGCCTAACAACATATTTAAACTTGATAACTCAGATTTACAGCATATATCTAACAAAATTTAATGGAACGGATAAAAAAATAAGATACACTTATCACACTCTGCAAAAGATTAGGCTCCTGGCCATGCTATCACAGAAAAGCTAAAGCACATCAACTCCAAGTCCAGAAACAAAGGATTTTACAAAATTTGCAAGAAATTGCTTATAAGCCTTTATTTCTAAGTCTCCGCCTCCTGGAGAGTGAATGGGAACAATCTGCAGGCAACATCTTCATGCTGTATATTTAACAATTTTAAAGCATTTTTAAAAGCTAGCAGATGTTCTTCTGCAGTTCTTGTCCCATCATGTTTATACCTGGGGAGATATCTTTCCGGGCTTCTGGGCAGGTCATGGGCTATACCCGGGATGTTCAAAGCAGTGGGGCCCAACCAATTTGCCATTATTACTTGGCTGACAGTGATGTTCTGAGTTGTAACTGGATAACTGCCAGTGGAGATTAAACTGTTCTGAACTTGAGGTCTTCTCTGGCAATTTTAAAAACTGCACTGACAACTTTAAAAACTGTACTGACAATTTAAAAACTGCACTGACAATTTAGAAAATTGCACTGACAATTTAGAAAACTGCACTGACAATTTAAAAAATTGTCCGGAGTTCACTGTGGGTCCTTCAAATGTTTCTGTTATGCCCTTACAATACTTGAATTGAGTTTCAGCCCCTCCTTCTAGCGCCAATTAGATGTTGGCTGAGGAGGAGGGGAAAATTGGCTACCAGACTTTGGATAAAATACAGTATTTTTCAAGCACCACATACAGTCAGATTTCTCAACTCAAGTGCACTAAGAACATATGTTCTCGGCCCTCCTTCTAGTGCCAATTAGGTTGTTGGTCCGACTGCTTTGAACATCCCGGGTATAGCCCATGACCTGCCCAGAAGCCCAGAAAGATATCTCCCCAGGTATAAACATGATGGGACAAGAACTATAGAAGAACATCTGCTAGCTTTTAAAAATGCTTTAAAATTGTTAAATATACAGCATGAAGATGTTGCCTGCAGATTGTTCCCGTTCACTCTCCAAGAGGCGGAGACTTAGAAATAAAGGCTTATAAGCAATTTCTTGCAAATTTTGTAAAATCCTTTGTTTCTGGACTTGGAGTTGATGTGCTTTAGCTTTTTTGTGATAGCATGGCCAGGAGCCTAATCTTTTGCAGAGTGTGATAAGTGTATCTTCTTTTGTTATCCGTTCCATTAAAGTTTGTTAGATATATGTTGTAAATCTGAGTTATCAAGTTTAAATATGCTGTTAGGCTTCAGTTGTTCTCTTGTCTGCTAGGGGAAATTACAGATTTCAGGTGTAAGTTTGTTCTAATTGCTCTGTATTCACTGTGCGAGCTAGGCTACCGGTGAAAGATACCGTTTTAACCAATCGCCCTTGGATTTATAATTTTTTGCTAGATCCGTTTCACTCGCCTTGTGCTCTTAGTTGAAAGTGATTTTAGACTGATTGGACACTTTCTTCGGGATTTGTTCTATTGTGAAGCCGATAGCATAGATAAGATTGATAGTTTAGAGTTTTACGCTTTAAAGTCTGATAAGCTTCTCTTTCGGACCTACCCTACCCTCTCTTTGCTTACCGTGAATGATCCATTTTTATTTTCTTTATTTGCCTTTTATTTAAATCTGCTGACCCATGAGAGCTAGATCCAGAATTCAAGTTAAATTTGTTTGTTAACAACTTTTGCAACTACTGAACGAGTTCAAGAACCCCTTGTAAGGTAACAGAGCAGTCCATATCGAAATCTATTCCAGAAGTGGAAAAGAGTGAATTGCCATTCGACCCAACTTTGTAACTCGCACCTTGGATAACCAGCTAGATCCTAAAGATGAGTGGGATCAGTCCCGTGGGTGTCTCCGGAGCTTTCCTTGCTTCATCCTTTCCCGGGGTGTGCATGAAAGCTGGACCAACATCTAATTAGCACTAGGAGGGCCGAGAACATTTGTTCTTAGTGCAATTGAGTTGAGAAATCTGACTGTATGTGGTGCTTGACAAATATTGTATTTTATCCAAAGTCTGGTAGCCAATTTTCCCCTCCTCCTCAGCCAACATCTAATTGGCGCTAGAAGGAGGGGCTGAAACTCAATTCAAGTATTGTAAGGGCATAACAGAAACATTTGAAGGACCCACAGTGAACTTCGGACAATTTTTTAAATTGTCAGTGCAGTTTTCTAAATTGTCAGTGCAGTTTTTAAATTGTCAGTGCAGTTTTTAAATTGTCAGTACAGTTTTTAAAGTTGTCAGTGCAGTTTTTAAAATTGCCAGAGAAGACCTCAAGTTCAGAAAAGTTTAATCTCCACTGGCAGTTATCCAGTTACAACTCAGAACATCACTGTCAGCCAAGTAATAATGGCAAATTGGTTGGGCCCCACTGCTTTGAAAATATTGGGTATAGCCCATGACCTGCCCAGAAGCCCGAAAAGATATCTCCCCAGGTATAAACATGATGGGACAAGAACTGCAGAAGAACATCTGCTAGCTTTTAAAAATGCTTTAAAATTGTTAAATATACAGCATGAAGATGTTGCCTGCAGATTTTTCCCGTTCACTCTCCAGGAGGCGGAGACTTAGAAATAAAGGCTTATAAGCAATTTCTTGCAAATTTTGTAAAATCCTTTGTTTCTGGACTTGGAGTTGATGTGCTTTAGCTTTTCTGTGATAGCATGGCCAGGAGCCTAATCTTTTGCAGAGTGTGATAAGTGTATCTTCTTATGTTTCTCGTTCCATTAAAGTTTGTTAGATATATGCTGTAAATCTGAGTTATCAAGTTTAAATATGCTGTTAGGCTTCAGTTGTTCTCTTGTCTGCTAGGGGAAATTACAGATTTCAGGTGTAAGTTTGTTCTAATTGCTCTGTCTTCACTGTGCGAGCTAGGCTACCGGTGAAAGATACCAATTTTAACCAGCTGCCCTTGGATTTATAATTTTCTGCTAGATCCGTTTCACTCTGCCTTGTGCTCTTAGTTGAAAGTGATCTTAGACTGACTGGACACTTTCTTCTGGGATTTGTTCTATTGTGAAGCTGATAGCATAGATAAGATTGATAGTTTAGAGTTTTACAGTTTAAAGTCTGATAAGCTTCTCTTTCTGCCCTACCCTACCCTCTCTTTGCTTACCGTGAATGATCCATTTTTATTTTTTTTATTTGCCTTTTATTTAAATCTGCTGACCCATGAGAGCTAGATCCAGAATTCAAGTTAAATCTGATTGTCAACAACTTTTGCAACTACTAAACGAGTTCAAGAACCCCCTGTAAGGTAACAGAGCAGTCCATATCGAAATCTATTCTAGAAGTGGAAAAGAGTGAATTGCCATTCGACCCAACTCTGTAATCTCGCACCTTGGATAACCAGCTAGATCCTAAAGATGAGTGGGATCAGTCCCGTGGGTGTCTCCGGAGCTTTCCTTGCTTCATCCTTTCCCGGGGTGTGCATGAAAGCTGGACCAACATCTAATTGGCGCTAGAAGGAGGGGCTGAAACTCAATTCAAGTATTGTAAGGGCATAACAGAAACATTTGAAGGACCCACAGTGAACTTCGGACAATTTTTTAAATTGTCAGTACAGTTTTCTAAATTGTCAGTGCAGTTTTCTAAATTGTCAGTGCAGTTTTTAAATTGTCAGTGCAGTTTTTAAATTGTCAGTATAGTTTTTAAAGTTGTCAGTGCAGTTTTTAAAATTGCCAGAGAAGACCTCAAGTTCAGAACAGTTTAATCTCCACTGGCAGTTATCCAGTTACAACTCAGAACATCACTATCAGCCAAGTAATAATGGCAAATTGGTTGGGCCCCACTCGCTTTGAACATCCCGGGTATAGCCCATGACCCGCCTGGAAGCTCGAAAAGATATCTCCCCGGTATAAACATGATGGGACAAGAACGCGTAGAAGAACATCTCGCTAGCTTTTAAAAATGCTTTAAAATTGTTAAATATACAGCATGAAGATGTTGCCTGCAGATTGTTCCCGTTCACTCTCCAGGAGGGAGCTTATGACTGGTTTTTAAACCTCACCAGCAATTCTATTACTAGCTGGGATGATCTAGAGAAATCTTTTATTTCATAGTTCAGTGAAGTGATAGATCCCAACATTTTATATCAGCAATTTTCCAGCATCAAGAGAGAGTCGGGAGAAACTGTCAGGTCTTTCAATATGTGGTTCCAAAGAGCTTACGGTAGAATGACTGGCCATTACATCCCAAATGCAAATCCGGCCTTAGAAATCTACAAGAATGCATTGGATTCGGTGACCTCTATTTTCCTTAAGAGAGACATTAATATCACAACCCTGGCAGGTGCTTATAAAGAAGCCTTAATTCTTGAAAGACAGCTAGGACCTCAAATTCTGAGTAGTCCTTTGATATCCTATGTTACACAGAACATGCCTGTTCCAGACCCCATTCCACATCATGAGTTAATGCCAACATGTCATGCTCTACCCAAGGAGACTCCGTTAACTGTGACATCCACTCAGCATGTGCAAAATACAGAGAAAAGTTCTGACAAATTCAAAGTGCGGGTGCTTGAACTAAACAGTTGTGATTTGGCACCACCCAAATCTGAAGTTTTTCCTGGTGAGTCAAATTTTCCTAGAGATCAAAGAAATATTGATATTTCTAGTTCACCCAAAAATAGTACAACCAGGGTTTCAGATTCTGTCACTTTTCTTGAAGAGACAGAAAGTCTTGTAGAGACTCCTGTGGATGAAATACAAGATTTTCAACGAGTTCAAAAGAGACAGGTTATGACTTGAGATGTCGGAGTCCGAACTTAATAATGATCCTTCCTCATCAGAGGATGATGAAAGTGAGATTCAATCTCACTATGCAGAAGTAACTGAGGAGGATAACATCATTGAGGATATGAGGGAATTTAAAGCTGACATCACCCTCTATGAACTGCATTAGATTGTTGAACAAAAGGATAACTTGATTGAGGCTTACTCGGGCCCCATGGTGTTTTTTCAAGAAAAGGAGGAAAATATAGTAAATATGAATGTGGTCACCAACTTGGAATTGATGAGTCTGTCTCAACATAAGCCTCGCAACTTTGAACATAATGTCAAAGAGGAGGCTATAAACTGTGTTGATGCAGATATTGGAGTTTATAATTTGGCAACTGAGGAGGTGGGAACAGTTACAGCTCTAATCAATCACAACAATGATGTTTGGACATTGCACATTGATGAGGTTAAATCTAAGCAAGGCTCAGGTGAAAAGGAAAATTGTAAACACTCTGCTAGAGGGATAAAAATTGAAGTCCTAGATATTGAAGCAGTACAGCAACCGCAAAATGTTCAAGTTGTTAAGAACCAGGGCATACAAATAAAACATGATTTCTTTCAGTTGTCACATCATTTTGAAGATGTGGTGGTCTGGGTCTGTCAATATTTTAAGGTATTTGATCCTGGGGGTTTTTTACATTCAGTCCTTTTGAAAGAAATCTGCAAACCCTTCAATTAGAAGCATGAACATGTTATCATATGATTTGTTATTATATGATTTGTTTAATTTGAAAGAGTTGCAGATTTGTTTTTCAAATGGGACAGGGAAGACAGTAAACCCAAGTCTTTCCCAGATAGCAAATTTTTGAAGCACAGTCTGGAGTGCATTTCGTCAACAGGACCCGAAAGGTAATTTTTTTTAAATTACTTGCATGGTCAAATTTTTTTTAAAAGCACCATTTCTCTGCTTTCCCAACTGCTGCATTTTTTGAGTATGAAGGGAAGTTGTAACATATGTATGCATTGTAAATAAGCTTTGAAGTTTTTTAGTTTTATTTCTTTGTCAGTGCAGTTTTTATTTCAATTTCTGTGCAGTTTTAATCTGTTTCAGTTTAATTTTAATGCTCTGCAGTTTTAATTTATTTGTTTTTCAATTTATTTCTTTGTCAGTGCAGTTTTATTTTTAAATGTCTGTACAGTTGCAGTTTTTCAGTTTTCTTTAGTTGTTTTTTAGTTTTAGCTTGTGCGGTTTATTTCTTTTGTCAGTGCTTTTTATTTCCTTTCTTTGTCTTTTTTATTTTAGCTTGCTTTTATTTTAGTCTGTACAGTCTTTTCTTTATTACATTTCTTTTTCTTTGTTGTCTGTACAGTTGCAGTTTAATTTATTTCAGTTGCTTTAAGTTATTTTCAGGTCTAGGAAGTTTTAATTGCTTTGCTTTTGTTTTAGCTTAATTTTGTCGCTCGTACACTCGTGCTTTGCATCCTTTGTAAATAGCCTTGCAGTTTGTTTTATTCCTTTGTCTGTATAGCTGTGCAGTTTTCAGTGTTTAGTTTATTTTATTTGTAGTCTATGCAGTTTTATTTTGTTTTGCTTTAAAGCCTGTGCCTGTCCTTGGAAGCCTGTATAAAGTCCTTTGGCTTCTAAAATTTTTTGTCCTTTGCCTTTGCTTGAGCAATCAATGAAAAGTCAGCCTGCTGAAAATTGTTTATTCTAAGCTGATAAATCCACAATCCAGTACCCCCATTCTGTTCATTATTCCAATTGAGATAGTCTGCTTGCACTGAACTGTAGAACTATTTTGTTATCCAGGATGAAGGTAGAGAGATGATTGGATCTTGTGTCTTACTTGCCATAGTTGTTTTAATGATAGAAAAGTTGCTATGCTGTTTAGTTGGAGGAACTCCCGGGGAATCCAAGAAAAGCTGGTTATGAGAGGGGACTATGTCATGCAATTATTTGGGTGTCACCAGAGGCTATCAATGCCTAGACTGAAACAGTTCCAGATTGATCAAATATTAAAAGAAAATTGTAATTTCTCTAAGGTCTTCCAGATAGTGATATATTTCAAAAGAGAGAGAGAGATAAGAAAAAAAAAAAAGAGAAAAAAGAGTTGAATAATTAAAAGAGGCAGCCAATACTTCCAAAAATATTTTCTTCTAAGTTATAGATTCTGCCCTGCAGTTGTAAATTGAGTCGTGTAAATCTAAAGGGTAACTCTGTCTAGGTCGTAAAGGCTAAACTAGTAAACAGAGCTCTACTCGGTTTCCCCTTTTACAATCTAGAAAAGTTTATTAATCCAAGTTTATCATTCAATTCAGTCATCCTTGAAGAAAGTTTTATACCCTTTGAAATTGCACATCAGAAATCTTCCTTGAAGTAATCCAGACCAGTATGTCCTTGGAAAATTTTAACGACTTTGCGCTAACGATCAATTTATTGTGAAGAATGTCTGTGGCAAGGCATGATGCATGGTATTTTTGTTTTGAAATCAGAGTCTTGGGTTCTAAAATAGTGCTACTATTTTACCCACAGATATCGTCATTTGTTGATAAGCAACACACCCCCACTGAAAAATGAGATTCCATCCTTAGAAAATTCTAAACTTTCATTTTTTGCAGCAGGGACCCTCTTGATCTTTTCGGGTTTTAAATCCAAATTTGCTTGCCTCCTTTTTAAAGTTGTGCTTTTTCTTGCATTCTAGCTGTGTTATCCAAGAATTCACTTTTTACATGCTAGAATCATTCATGCACAAGCAAAATCTTACACCGGTACCGAGAAAATCCAAAAAACAGTTGCATAATTCACTGAAAGATCAAACTTTCCATTTTTGGTAGTGTCGCGATATCGCGACACTTCCATTTTCGAAAATGTCGCGATATCGCGACAGGTAATTCAAAATGCAGCTAAGTGCCAGAAAGGTCGCGATTTCGTGACATGTCGCGAAATCGCGACAGTTTTTTGGAGAGAGACGCAAGCTGTACGGAGGGCGCGATTTTGCGACATGTCACGAAATCGCGACATGTCACATTTTCACGGTAGGAGAGAGAAAGTGAGCTGTAGAATGAAAAATCGGCTAAGTCGCAAACATGTCCCAAAATCACGGTCAACGCGGTCAACGCATGCAGGTAACGAAACTGTCGCGATATCGCGACGTGTTCTAGAATCGCGACTGAAAATCGGGATGGCTGTACGGAGGCCAGGAGGGTCGCGATTTCGTGACACATCGTGAAATCGTGACATGTCGCATTTTTGCGGCCGACCGGGGGAGAAGTTGCCGATGCACTGGCAGGGTCGCGATTTCGTGACATGTCGCGAAATCGCGACATGTCGCAGAATCGCATAGGAGAGAGAAAGTCATAAGTTGACCTGAAAGTGCATTCTGGCGGGAAACAGAAGGCATCCTAGGGTAGCAACACGTGTCAAAGCATGAATGAGACAAAAAAAAGCCGACATGCAAGCTTATTTTGTGGTTTTTAATCTGTTTTTAATGTTTTAAGATTCTGATTTAATTAAAATTCTAATCTAATGCATCTTTTTGTCTTTCATGCAGGATTCCACCTGGCACTTACGGGACAACCGGGAAAGACCATAAAGGCAAAGATAAAGTATGGATTTAGTCAAGGACCACCATGCTAGAAGAGAGGTTGCCGATAAATGCATTTAATGGAGATTTATTGCAGAATTGATAGCATGGAGACCATTTCAACTCAGAGATGGATTTACGGAGATCAAATTGATGGAGAAGTGGTGACTCATCCGGCTCACCAGTAGAATTAACGGAGGCATTTATTTGTAGCTGCGGATGAATGCAAGTTGCATTTGATTTTATCTTCTCCATTTATGGCAGCTGACTGCACAGATTTGCCGAAGGGTTAAGTTCTATCTGGACTGTGATTTTAAATGGATTTTTATTGTAAAACCCGGGTCCTAGGGTTTAAGTGCGATAAGATTTAGGGTTTGAGCAAGATATTTTGAAAAGATCAGGGTCTGTCCTGAGTCTATAAATACAGATTCTAAATGTAATCGCAGGAGGCAGAGACTTAGAAATAAAGGCTTATAAGCAATTTCTTGCAAATTTTATAAAATCCTTTGTTTCTGGACTTGGAGTTGATGTGCTTTAGCTTTTCTGTGATAGCATGGCCAGGAGCCTAATCTTTTGTAGAGTGTGATAAGTGTATCTTCTTTTGTTATCCGTTCCATTAAAGTTTGTTAGATATATGCTGTAAATCTGAGTTATCAAGTTTAAATATGCTGTTAGGCTTCAGTTGTTCTCTTGTCTGCTAGGGGAAATTACAGATTTCAGGTGTAAGTTTGTTCTAATTACTCTGTCTTCACTGTGCGAGCTAGGCTACCGGTGAAAGATACCAGTTTTAACCAGCTGCCTTTGGATTTATAATTTTCTGCTAGATCCGTTTCACTCTGCCTTGTGCTCTTAGTTGAAAGTGATCTTAGACCGACTGGACACTTTCTTCCGGGATTTGTTCTGTTGTGAAGCTGATAGCATAGATAAGATTGATAGTTTAGAGTTTTATAGTTTAAAGTCTGATAAGCTTCTCTTTCTGCCCTACCCTACCCTCTCTTTGCTTACCGTGAATGATCCATTTTTATTTTCTTTATTTGCATTTTATTTAAATCTGCTGACCCATGAGAGCTAGATCCGGAATTCAAGTTAAATCTGATTGTCAACAACTTTTGCAACTACTCGAACGAGTTCAAGAACCCCCCGTAAGGTAACAGAGCGATCCATATCGAAATCTATTTTAGAAGTGGAAAAGAGTGAATTGCCATTCGACCCAACTCTGTAACTCGCACCTTAGATAACCAGCTAGATCCTAAAGATGAGTGGGATCAGTCCCGTGGGTGTCTCCGGAGCTTTCCTTGCTTCATCCTTTCCCGGGGTGTGCATGAAAGCTGGACCAACAGTGCATACCTGAAGAGTAAGGTACCCTTGATCAAGGTGCCTACATGAATAGTAAGGCACCCTTGACAAAGGTGCCTACATGAAGAGTAAGGTACCCTTGACCAAGGCACCTACCTAAAGAGTAAGGCATCCTTGACCAAGGTACCTACCTAAAGAGTAAGGCACCCATTTGACCAAGGCACCTACATAAATATTAAGGCACCTTTGGCCATGACTCCTTATCATTTTTTTGGATCAAGGTGCCCTTAATGTATGACATCAAGGTACCTTGTCACTTATTCATATATATGTAACTTTTCAACTGAAGTCAAGCACCTACACTAATGGACATTAAGGCACCTACTTGTACAGTAAGGTGCCCTCGAGTAAGTCATATACTTGAAGAGTAAGGTGCCTAATAGAAGAGTAAGGTACCTACTTGTAGAGTAAGGTGCCTACTTGAAGAGTAAGACACCTACCTGAAGAGTAAGGTACCTACTTGTAGAGTAAGGTTCCTACTTATAGAGTAAGGCACCTACCTGTAGAGTAAGGTGTCTTCTTGTAGAGTAAGGTTCCTACCTAAATATCAAGGACCTTCCTAGTGTTAAAAAGTTAGCAGTAGCTGACACGTTCACTGGTGTAGGGTTGATCATGTCCTTCAAAAATTTTCTCATGTTGCATTAGTGTCTGCTTCATCCAAGCACAATGATGAGTACCTTTTTTCTTTATGGGAAATTAGTTCTCACGCATATGCTTGTATCATGACTATCTTCCCTAGATGAAAATAGTTAAATTTAGACCTCCTAAAAATGTGCAAGTTCATGGATGCTAAGATAGTTTAGGCCTTATCTCCCAAGATGCCTAGTTTTCATACAATCAAGCCATTTCACCTGCAAAATAAAATGAAAAAAACTAAAAGGAAAATGTAGTTAAACGTAATCCATACTTGTTAGGCCTTGGATCTCAGGATGTCTATAGCTTGCATGTGGGTTTTGTCCCTACAAAACACACTATAAACTAGAAAGTAGTAAAATATATGTTTGGTGCAATCTGTGCCTGTTAGGCCTTGGATCTGAGAATACTTGCAACTTGCATGTGGGCATCGTACCTGCAACACATAGAAAAGAAAAACTAAGAATCAAATTATTTTTAGTGGAAATATGTATCCACTATGTTGCTAAGAAGTTGAGACATTTTCAATTGGATGGGGTCTCCCCCATGCCTATGTTGGACTCCATCATTAAATTTTTGGTCATGTGATATGGGCACAATCGATGATCATTAACTATCAAGATGGTGTCACTACCATAAATTATCTTGAAATGAACAACACCATTTTTTATTAGCTCTACCACCTCATATGGTCCCATCCACCTCTACATCAACTTACCTTTGTATCATTGAAATCTAGAATCATATAGTAATACCTAGTCTCCTTCCTTGAACTGATTTAGCTTAATGTGGCAGTCATGCCATTATCTCATTTGTATTTGGATGATTTCTATCTTTTGTAGGGTGTCCATTCGATATTTATCTATCTAATTTAGCTACTGAATCCTATCCCTCTGTGCATCATCTAGGCTCAAGTTCAATTCTACTATAGTTTTGAGCATTTTTATTTTGAATTCGATGGGCATCATCATACTCTTCTCGATACCAGTTGGAATGGCATAAAACATGTGGTTATTTTCCATGTCATTCTATATGCCTATACTATCTCTGGTAGTCTTGTAGCACAATATTTCCTATGTTGTTGCATGCTTTTTGTAAGGATATTCTCTAGCTCCCTGTTGGTCACTTCTACCTATCCATTTACTTATGGATGGTAGGGTGTGGTCTTGTTATGCCAAATCTTGTATTACCGCATTAGCTCCTAAATTATCTTGGAGGTGAACTAAGGCCCTTGGTCCATTGTAATTTCTTCGAGCACCCCAAACCTCATGAAAATTTGAGTGAATAGGAATTCTGCCACTGTTCATTCTTTAGAATCTTCTAGTGCCTACACTTCGACCCACTTGGTGATGTAGTCAGTACAGACTAGGATGTATCTCTTTTTGGCAGAAGGTGGGTTGATTTTTCCCACAAAATCCATACTCCATTTGTTAAAGGGTTCTATGTGCATATGCAGTTGGAGAGGTATTTCATCCCTAGGAGTTGGCTTACCCATCCTTTGGCACTTGTCACACTGACTGGTGTATTTGGCTACATATTTGAACAATGCAATCCAAAAATACCCAATTTTTAGGACTTTGTGCACAGTCCTTCTTGTAAAATATCCTTTACATGGATCATTGTGACAACATTTGAGAACTTCTAGAAATTTGTGCTCAGCTATTCACCTCCTCATGACTTGATCAAGCCCTATTTTAAACAAGAGGTCATCAATCCATGAAAAAGATACACTTTTTTCTATCACCATATACTTCTCATAAGGTGAAATAGTAGAGGATGTTCTACCGATGGCAAGTAATATACTACATCTGTGTACCATGGTATCTACTTTTTGATGATGAAAAAATGCTCATCTGAGAACTGGTCTTCCATGACTGCATTATCTAATGGTATCAGTCTGTATAATAAGTCTGATACTACATTATATTTGCTAGTTTTATCCATGATAGTAATATCAAACTTCTACATAAGTAAGATCCATATAATAATTTTGCTACTAATTGTAGGTTTACTCATTAAATATTAGATAGCCACATGGTCCGTATGGACGAACACCTTGTAACCCGTAATGTAGTGGCAAAACTTGTTTATGGTGTGCATGACCATGAGGAATTCCTTCTCCATAACCATTTAATTAAGATCGGCTCTAGTTAAATTATTACTAAAATAGTAGATGCCATAGAATTGTTTTCCATATTTTTGTCCTAGGACTGCTCCAATTGCGTTATTGGATGCATCAGAATAAATATGGAATGGGATGACCCAGTTTGGGCCCTGTAGGACTAGGGTAGTAATAAAATTTTATTTCAATTTTTGAAAGGCTCATTCACAGTCTTCTATCCAGACAAATTCCATGTCCTTGGAAAGCAGAGTGTGTAGTGGTTTAACAATTTTTCTGAAGTTGATGATGAATCACCTGTGGTATCTAACGAATCCAAGAAAACTCCTCACATATCTCTACATCTTAGGACTAGGTAGGTCTTTTATGACTTCAATTTTATTTTTTTCCACCTTAATCCCTTTTACTGAGAGGTGGTTCCCTAGTACTATTCCTTCGTGCATCATCATGAAGCATTTTTCATTACTGAGGGATAAATTGTTTTCTTCACATTGCTATAGTACTCATTCCAAATTGGTCATCGCTTTTTCAAAGGATTCACTATAGATGATGAAATTGTCCATGTAAACTTCCATTGCTTCTCCCATAATGTCCAAGAATATGCTCAGCATTACCCTCTGAAAGTTTGCTGGTGTGTTGCGCAATCCAAAGGGTAGGACTCTGTAGGTGAACATTTTTATGGGCACATAAACATCATTTTATCCTGGTCTTCCTCTCCAATATAGATTTGGTTATATCTGCTAAACCCATACAAAAGTAGAAGTAATTTCTTCCTGATAATGTATCCAAGACTTGATCAATGAAGGGTAGCAAGAAATGATCTTTCTTGGTTGCCTTGTTAAGCAACCTATAGTCGACACAAATCCGCCATTTCCCATTTTTATTGGG
The DNA here is from genome assembly GCA_028583015.1 of Wollemia nobilis. Lineage (NCBI taxonomy): Eukaryota > Viridiplantae > Streptophyta > Pinopsida > Araucariales > Araucariaceae > Wollemia > Wollemia nobilis. The sequence continues at coordinate 10,524,814 of JAQPPZ010016925.1, forward strand.
AACCACCACTAGTGGTGACACCCATTCACTGTCAGATATGGGATAGATAAATTGTATGAACAAGAGTTTTTGCAACTCTGATATAATGATCTCTTTCATGACAGGATTCATCCTCCTTTGTGGTTATCTTATTGGATTCACCTACTCTTCGAGATAGATTCAATGAGTGCAAATATTTGGACTAATTCCCTTTATGTCTGACTAGTCCCAAGAAAAGGATTTTTGATGCTTGGTCAAAAATTATTTTAATTTAGTTAGTTGTGTAGGTGTCAACCCACTACTAGCATTTAATTTTCTACTAGGTCCTATCTCCATCTTCCTGGTGTGGTGATTTTGGGCACTAACCAATGGTGATTTAGGAATAATAGGAGAGGACTATCCATGGAGGAATCTCATAATAATGCCATATTCATCAGCTTCCTCCTCAAATTCCTTCAACACCTTCATCAGTTGAAGCATTGACAGTGATCCATCTTCTTGGTTGTCCCACATGGGCTCTCCTAATGTGTCCACGAACTATACAAGGGGAGACATTGTCAACCTTTTGATATTTTGATCATTTGAAATAGTTATTTGTCCATAGTAGTAGCTGATGTAGGTGTCAAATGTTGCTATCCATGGCCTCTCAGGGATGAGTGGGTAGCCACCAAATATTTATTTGGATTAAAAAACCAATAAATCCATTGGGTACTCCCATGCATCCACTATCACAATCATATCCTCTAGCATTCCTTATGGTGCTACAATCGACCTGCTAGCTAGCTACAACACCATTTAGGTGGGATTTAAATCTATGAATCTTTGATTATGCATATTTTCCTTCAGTATGATGTTGATGGCTGCACCCAAATCAACCAGAGTATTAGCCAACAAGTGACCGTCTATTTTTACAGTCAAAAATAGATTGTTTGGATCTATGTATTTAGGGTGGCATATATTTCCCATCATTAAATTGGTCAACTTCCTTACTATGTTGATGGTATGGGATATATTTCATCCTAGTATCCTTAGAAAAAGTTCCTTTATTGCTTTGGTGTAAATAGGAACGTCTCTAATAGCTTAGAGTGGGATTGTAACTGTTAAATTCCTCAAGCTTGAAAGGATATCAAACTCAGGTTGTACGAGCTTCTTTTGCTCCTGTAACCTCTTGTGAAAATGAGCTTCCATTTTTTTAGTAACATGTTCTTCTTAAAACTTCTCTATGAGAGGTGGTTATCCTACATTCTCCTCATATTATATCAAGGGATAAACTTCTACTCCTAACTACCTATCTAATTTAAGCTGAATTGGATTACAACTAATGTTGTACATTGGATACATCTCTCCTTCTAGTTGGTACATGGGTTGGTTTACCTTGTTATTCAGATTGATCATTGGTTGTGCTGGTAGTTGTGGAAGTCTCATTGGAGGGAGAGCCAACAAGCTTTACTACAACTAACCCTACACTACATTATGTGGAGCTAAGTTCCATGAACCATGATTTCTCCATTGCTACCTAGATTACTGGTATGGCATCCATGGGTGCTGGTTGGAAAATGAGGCCCATGGAGGTACGTTAATTCATTTTGGTGGACCCTACCATCCCATATTATGTGGTTGAGGCTGCCCTTGTGGCATGTAAGGTCCTACTCCATAGGGTGATATTCCTATTGGCATATTTCCCATAGGAGGTTGTTGCTAGTTCCTTCGATTACCCTTGAAATAAGCTTCGGTGACTTCAACATCTTCCTTAATATTTTGTATTTGTGGGCACATTTGAGTCTTATGATTTTATTGGAAAATGACACATACTCTAACTTTTTTCTTTGGACATGCATTCCTTACATGTTTTCCACTGCATTTTGAACAGAATTAGGCTAGCACAAATTCATTCTATTGCATTTTTTTCTCTAGCAGGAGTGTGTCCAACTGCAATTCTAGAGAGGAGAGCATTTTGCTCTTTAAATATTTGAACATATTTTCTATCTCCTTTTTTGTGACTGAAGTGATTGCTTTCATGGTCCTGGAAGTTGTTTTGTATATTCTTCGTGAGTAGTTTCAATATAGTTGTTGGATGTCTTCCATCGGGTGCTGGTAAATGTCACCTCTAGATATCATGTTGAGTTCTTTGAGCGATTCTTTGTTAAGTCCCCTTAATAAAATACTCCTATGGGACTTTTTACCTAGCTTCATATGAGGGGATATCTATATATTAAAGTTGAATCTTTCCCATTACTCCTCTAAGGATTCATCCTCCTTCTGTGTCATGCTTATAACATCCTCCTTGGAGTCTCACACTCTATCAAAATCTTGGTACTGTTATAAAAATAGCTTTTTTATTCCCTCCTAGGAGATGATCTGTTTGTTCCCCAAGTAGATGAACCAGTGCAAGGCTGAGTTGTCTAATATTAAATGGAAGAGCTTCAACTTGTGGGTGTCTAATTTGTAATCTATAGACCTGCACAAGACATCAAACTTGAATAAAAATAGGTTAAGATCTTATGTTGGGTAACCCTGAAGGTAGGAACATAAGCAGGGAATATGTTTTTCATTTTGGTATCTCTTGTACCTTCTATAAAGAATCTAAATCTAGTCGAAGTATCGTCTTTAGCTAATTTTTTAGGAAATGTGGTCTCTAATGTAGATTCTATAGCCTTTTTATCATTTTGAACCTTTTGTACAAGATCCTATAAGTCAGTTGGTGTTATGATTATATCCTCTATGACTTTCCATAGCAAATCCTCTTCGGAAGGTGTCCTTTTAAACAAGATTTTTATAATCAAATATTTTCCTGGATGATAGAATGAGCAAGATATTTTTGCAAATATGGGGTGTTCACTCCAGTGCACTACTGCTGGTGATTGATAAGAATCTAACTCAAATTCAAAATTTTTAGCTAACTCAAGTTTTTCCTATGGGCTCTGCTTTATGAAAAATTCATCGAATCCTCTTTTCCTCAATGGACTCATGCAAAGTTATATGGAAGGTTTTAAGGTATTGTAATTAATCTATTATTGGAACTTCCCCAATAATGACACCAAAATGTTGGGGTAAAAATATTGGTTAAATATGGTCCTAATTCTATCACAGTCCTCTCATTTAAATTGTCAAACTAGGGAACTCATAAGCTTATGAAGTACCATGTTTAAGGCTAATTACAATATTATTATGAGATGAGTCCACTAAACCTATTATTGGGGGGAGTGTTTGTGAAATAATATTGATTCATCCACACCAATTAAATCATGCATAATAAAAGTATGGGAAAATAAATCACACCACACTATGCTTGAAAAATAAAGGAAAGTGATAAAACACATTGGTGGAACTAAAATATACAACACACTGAAATAAATAATCTGATCTAGAATGCAATAGAAATTAGGGGAGGAATAATATCCTATAGTGGGCCCAGGCTCCAGAAGCTTCCACTTGGCTAGTTACGAAGATAAAACACGAATGGAAGAAATCTTGAGCATTTTTATTAATGTTGCAATACATTACTTACATAGATAAAAACTCTTAGAAAATAACCTCCCTTATCAGAGAAGTATGTGTGTTTATATAACACACACAGAGCTTCTTGTACATTATTGTTACAACAAAATGCTTGATTACAATCTAAAATAGTATAGTTTAGTTACTATAATGGGCATAATATAAAAATAGTTAACAACTTTTAATTTTTCATAGGGATAGAAGATTCTCAAGTTCAACCTCTACGTTGTTCGTGTTCTACTTCATCAAGTGGTTATACATTTCTTACAATACATTTGGGACAACTCATGCATTCGGTAGTATTCCAAGGATAGACTACGTGTTGTGGATTCAAAGTTTTATGGCAGTCAACAAGGCCTCCTTCAGCCACACGGTCAAGGCACTTAACATCAAGGTGCCTACTTGAAAATTAAGGCACCCTTGATGTATGACATCAAGGTGCCTACCTAAGGATCAAGGCACCTACTTGATGTATGGCATTAAGGTGCGTTCTTATAGAGTACGTGATGTGGATTCAAAGTTTTACGATGGTCAACGAGGCCTCCTTCAACCGCATAGTCAAGGTACTTAACATCAAGGTGCCTACTTGAAAAGTAAGTCACCCTTGATGTATGACATAAAGGTTCCTACCTAAGTATCAAGGCACCTAATTGATGTATGGAATTAATGCGCCTTATTGTAGAGTACGTGATTTGGATTTAAAGTTTTACAATGGTCAACGAGACCTGCTTCAACTGCACGGTCAAGACAATTAACATCAAGGTGCCTACTTGAAGAGTAAGTCACCCTTGATGTATGACATAAATGTGCCTACCTAAGGATTAAGACACCTACTTGATGTATGGTTTTGAAGGCACCTTCTTGTAGAGTAAGGTGCCTACTTGTAGAGTAAGGTGCCTACCTATAGAGTAAGGTGCCTACTTATAGATTAAAGTGCCTACCTATAGAGTAAGGTACCTACTTGTAGAGTAAGGTTCCTAATTTTATAGTAAGGTTCTTATTTGTAGAGTAAGGCACCTACTTGTAGAGTAAGGCACCTACTTGGAGAGTAAGGCACCCTTGACCAATGCATCTACTTGAAGATCAAGGCACCTACCTAAAGATCAAGGCACCTTACCAATATGCCTTAGACTTTATTAAAGTAGAAGCATGCTATGTCCACGAAGGACCTTGACTAATCAAAAGACAATAAAATCAACAAATATCTACACAAAACACACTTCACAGACAAATTAGATGATGCACATAATTTTATTAAATACATACATAATAATTCATAAAAAGATACAACTCTTATTATATTGCCACACTAAAAATGTTAGAACTCATATAGAAATATGAGCATTTTTTATGCTCATCACACATGCGGCTTCCATGCTATAATTAATTTATCATAGGGTTGAAACCCTTACTCCTTGAATAAATATAAAAACCTAGATATGATATCAAATAAAGAGCAAAATGCCCCAATAAACTAAATCTAGAAAAGTAGTAAATGGATAATCAATGAAAAAAAGATAATAGATACACACATAACACAATATTTCACCTAGGGAAACCCTTTCAGGAAAACCCAACACAATATTATCTCCTTATTGTATAAACTTAACCATATCCAATACAATAATGTTCATCTCTCTCAAACCCTGATGCAAGTGTAGTTTAAATAACAACACAAGAATGGATTTCACAATACCATGGGCATAAAACCATGGGTTCAAAAATATTAACCCAAAATAGCCCAAATAGATCTAAAAATATAGGTCTAAACATACGGGTATAAACATATATTAACCCAAACACCAATGGGAATACATTGAGAGTGTCTAGTACCTTTTAGAGTTAACCTTACCAGAATAACATGGAAAATATTCAACACATTTCCAACAAAAATTACTCTTGTAGGCATATATATGGATGACATAAATTTTATGAATACAAAATCAAATATGCAGTGATTGGATAAGGAACATCAATCACCATAATTAATTATGTATCAATAGCATAATATAAAAGAGAAAAGGAATAAATCATAGCATTGGTCCTATCTTATCAAAAGAAGATAGTTGCAAGGTTGTTCGTGATTCAAAATCCTACATACCAAGAAATTAGTTTCTAGTATAGTTATGTTGAATGGTAATTTTACCGAATTGCAAAACCACACTCACAATTAGAATTTTGATTAGAAAACCCTCTCTTGCAAAGAAATAGAAATTTATCCAAGGTTCCTTTTACTTAATGTGTGCATGTAAGCTTGTAAAAATATTTCAAGTAAGTGCTAGAATACTTTAGTGACTTGCAAGTAACTGTTAACAAGGGACCTATGTTGGAATTACTTTATTATGTTATGTTATTGATTGTTCATGAATTTTAAAAGAAAATAAAATGTTATTGGCCGTCATATGACCATGGTGTAAAGTGAATTAATTCCTTTTATCTTTAAGTGTTTTAGTTAGATTTTATCTTCTTTTGGTTAAGCCAATTTTAAACAAATTTTGTCTTGCTTAAACCTTTCTTTGAGAATGAAACGCAAGATTAAAATCTATCTCTAAATGTGAACCTGAAATGATGATTAGATTCATTTTAGCTTGCTTGTTTAATGAAAATAAAATAATCTACATGGCTTAGAATGTAATGGTCTTGAAATGACATATAAATTACCCCTCTTTAATGAAATTATAGTTTTCATAAAGAGAAGCTAATTTATTGCTTTAATTACAATAGCTTTGGGAATGCCATATAAATTATCCCCCCTTTAATGAAATTGTAATTTTCATAAAGGGAAGTTAATTTATCGCTTGGAAAAAAAAAGTGCAAAGCTTGGAATTTGAAAATGTGAATTCATGCAAAACTTGAAATTACAAAATAACTTAAAAAAAAATAAACTTTATATAATTTTTAGGAATATTGAATTTCCTTCCAAACAAAATTGAAATGGCTTAAAATGAAACATTAAAAATTTTTATTGGGATTCGTGCATCTCGTTTTTAGATTTTTTAAATTTTTATTTTATTTAATGAGATTAAAAAAATTAAAAAGGGTAGGGTGAGAAAAATAAAAATAAAAATTTGGAATACATGAAACCAAATGTTGAAAATGTTAGAAAATAAACTACTATTAGTATAATGCTACCCTATATTGCAAAACCAAAGATGTAAGAATTTCTAAATGTAACCTAATCTAATCAGAGATACATTCACAATACACAAACTAAACTATGTATAATCTTCTAAGGAAACGAACCAAAATCCATGTTTCTAAACCTTCAACAATGCAACCATTAAAATACATTAAATGATGTATATAAGCCTAAAAACATGGAAGGGAAAGATAGATTGTTAGTTCAAAATATTCAAAAAAATATCTCCTTTAATTTTTCTTACAAGGTGCAAGTTTCTATAGTATTTTGCATTAAAAATAGAAAAATAGTCCTTGTTTCTAAAAATTTCTAGCCTACTATTCCCAACAATTCCAGCCCTTATTTTTTGTTTCAATGGTTTATTTCAAGTTTTAGAAACTTTTCATTTATCTATTTGTTAATTTTTCATTCTTTCCACTTTATTTTATTTTATTTTTATTTCCTTTACTCCCATATAACTTCGAAACGCCTTCCATTCCATGCGCATAATGGGTAACGATCATTTTTTTCATTTTAATAATTTACATTTAGATAACGTCTCTTCAACCTGAAATGAGTATGTTTTGGGCTACCCTTGTAGCATGCTATCATTACATAATATTCACCCCTTTAAAATCTACCTATCATCTAATAATATGTCCTATATTTATGTAAATTCCATACCTATTATGTCTTCAACATACGTATTTTTGAATCGTCAGATGTGGTTACATGTGTCTCAGTGATGGTGGGCATTCTACCTGTACCGATGATGTATTACATGGTGGGACCAATACACACCTCGACCTATAGTATTATGTATAAATTTATTCCTATCTCTAGTCTTGACGATTGCATCAACCACTATCCCAATCATGGTCGGTGATAAAAACAACCATATATCTGACACCCTATGCTAGATCTTGGGAAAGCTATCACATATGCCATTATAATAAAGGTAAAATACACATTGACTGTGTATAATAGAAGAGGTACATTCAAATACTCCATCCCTACTACCTCATTTCATCAGTGTCATCTTTGTCAGGTCTACACATCCGCATCTACTTTCGAACCTTCTAGAGCCTATGTATTGGGATGCCCTTTGATATCAATATCACACTGTCCACTCACCACACATTTCTATAAATAATAAACTTAACCACTAAATGTTATTAACTCCATCTATCTTAAACTTTTTCTACATATCTGCTAGTAGTTCTATCATTGGTACCACACCTATAATTGATGTCATTGCTGCTATGTGAATGGAAACGAAGGCAACTACTGCTATCTCATGGTCAAACTTATTTGTTATACTGACAATATTACCTACATTCATGGAGACCGAATATGAAAATAGCATAATATACAGGCACATCATTGGCAAATGCATATTGGTTCTATGGTTGAACTTTGAAAAGCATGATTATATGTGCAAATTTTAAGCTTCCTTTGATGTTGTTGCTCGCGACTTTAACATTCCTCAAAAATTTCATTTTTTCTACATTCTACATGATGAATCCTCAATCCCATGGTCTTGATGAGTAGACTTCAACAAGCCACGTATTCCTCCAATGTCAACATATTCACCTACGACTATCGTTGTTTGGTTTGTCCCTACTTTTATTTTTGCTTGTCACATCGATAATTCAAGTCAATTTTAAACCCACATTCAAGATCCATCCACATTCATCTTGCCATCCATTTGGCCCCTATGCAACCCACATATGATGAGATATCCACATTTTCTTTTGGAATATACTCCATTTAAACCACATATTATATCACCACCAAATTGCTGCCCATCCACCCACGTGTGATCTGTGTTTATGTTTATCGTTGGTCCAATTCCTAGTCCATGTTTGCTTCTGTTTGAGCTCATCCTCTTTGTTAGAATCAAATTTGATTAGGGTCTGTGTCGAGTTCTACTACATTGGTGGCCACCACATAGATTATTTGCATTTTTGATCCCCTTTCATGTTACCATCCCAATTATCTACCATTTTAGTAGATTTTTGTGTTGGCAAATGATCTGTAGGTCCAACCAAAAATTAGTATATGTACACTACTGGTCTCTAATGCTCACAATCTTCACCCAATTTAGATCCTCCTAGTGCAAATCCACATTTAGTCCCTTGTTTTTGCCATGTAAGCAGCCTGAGTCCTCACATATTTGTTCTTGCTTGCTCAAATTCTTTAGATACTTTCCATAGCTTACCATAATATGTCATGTGTAAACTGACATCGTCGCTATAATTCTTTTAGATCTTAATCATGTCCCCCTCGCTATCACCTTGGGTACCTATAGAAAACATAAGGTTTTAGATTTTAACATTAGCTTCCTGACATATTATAATATAATAGCTTAAATGTTAAAGTAAAACATTAAAGATGCTCTTTACATAAAAGCCATGGATACACTTAGACTTTGTGAGAATAACATGCAATCATATAAGCCTAATGAGGATTTTTGGAACTGATTTGCTCATTTCACTTTTATTTTAATTTTCAAATATATATATATATATATATATATATATATATATATATATTTATTTATTTTTATTTTTTTATCATTGTTTTATTTTTATTTTCTTTTATTATTATTATTATATATATATATATTATATTTTCTTGATTTGATAAAATTAAAAGCCCAAAATGGTTAAAACATAAAACATTATACTAACCAAACAATAAAAGAAAAACAAAGAATCAAAACCTATCAAATCTATCACTCAAAGACAATGAAAACTTCCAAAAACCAAAATTTCGAGGTGGGTCCCTAAATTTGGGGCTAATTGTGTAATGGCCACAACAAATGATGACATTGTTGGAAAATGCTCCTAAGAATTTTGGATGAAGAACCTAGTTCTAAAAACAAACAAACCAAATATTAGGAAAATATACATTGTCTAGCAATATCCAAAGAATATGGGGTAGATAACTTCAAATGAAACACATGAACCCTTTGCTTTAGCTTAATATGTGTGAATGTGATTTCATTTTGCATGCTTGAAAACCATTCGAACTCCATCACTTGTTTAACATTTAGGCTATAGAAATATTGCTCATTAAAATGAATTTCTTTAGATAGAGCCCTATTTCTAGTCAAACATCTATAGCCCCAGTAGAGTTTATCTAAATTACTCTTGCATTTAATTGATATTTTTACAATGCCTCTTTTATTTTTATTTTTTTTGAACAAAATTTTGATGAGGCCCAAAAATACCTCATTATTGCACAATGTTTGACATATAAAAACTGCCATATTACCAAACATGACAAAGTTAATTGCCAAATAGTTGATTAGAATATATTATTTGTTAAGTGTTTGCATGATTTTATGTTAGGAACACTATATCTCTATTTTTGACTATTTTCAGCATTTTGTGACTGTTTTTGCTTGATTAAGTAGCAAATAAAAACATGCATTTCAATTAGCCAAATGTGGTATGCTGATATCCATTAACTTCAAAATGGTTTTTGAATGTTTTCCTGCCCTTCAACTTGTTTGAAATCCACATTGGAGCCAAATTTTTAGGACTGTCATAAATCTGAAAATCTGTAGAAAACAACCATATAAAAATCAGCAAGTTGTCACTTTATAGGAACACCTTGAAGTTGTCAAGAAAAGCATGAGGAAATGGATGGAATAAGTTCAGAAGGACTAAAGAAGACATCTGACCTATTTAGAAGCATTCCCACATGGTCTAAATAGGCAACAACAGGCAGAAACAAGAAAATGCAGAAATCACCATGTAAATTCCAGCCAACTGCCAATGAATGGCAAGGCCTAGAATTTACCAATGGAGAAGGATGAAATCAGTTGGAATCACCTCATGGAAGCTGGATTAAATGACCTACCTAAAATAAACAGCCAAAATAGACATTCTAAATGTATTTTTGAGCATCAAGTGCACCTACAACCAATTATTCCGAAGATCTTCGGAATAATAGGGGAACACGCTTCTTTTTGAATATCTATGATTTCTAAGTGGTTGAAAAGGTAAACTAAGGTTGAGGGGATATAGGAAAATATTTCTACAGCTATCTCCACCATTCCTTGCTGACCAGAAGACATAACTCATGAGGAAATATCAATTGATGCAATTGATCCTATCTTGAAATAGACCCAGATTAGTTGCAGAATAATAGGCAAATAAGTTGTAAGATAGGAAAATGATATTTTAAAGTGGATATAGGTGTACAAAATATATTCTAAGACTCCTCCAATGTACTCCTACCACTGAATATGCCTTCTAAGGGCCAATGAGTGTTGTTGTAGCACAAACTATCCAAAATTACACTTATTTCAGATTCAAAATTATTGGCAAATCACTATAAAATAGCAAATAGGCTGATTTGAGCATGAGATATATTGTAATATTTTATTATAAATAACACAACTCCCTTCTTGGTTGAGCTAAGTAGGAAGTAGAATAGAGGAGAGTAGTTAGTAGCAGCAAATAGGATAATACAACAATTCTCTGTAATAATTTTAGCATGTTTTGACAACAATAAAAGTGTAGTTCTTTTGTCAATTTTTGTTCATGAGAAAGTGTGATTGTTAATTAGTTAAGGAGTGTTTTTCCCACCTTCTTCTAGATCAGGAATCTTGGGCCCACTTTCAGGCCTAGAAGGAGGATTTTCATGATAGGTTTTTCTATAATTTTGTTATAGTAGAATTAACAGATTGCTTGTCAGATTTCATTTTCTTGTTTTAAGTTTGTGTGATGTTATTTATATTTTCCATTATGTTTATATGCAGCATTTGTGTGTGTGTCAGCTGAAAAATTATATTAGACATTTGTTTCCCTTGTTTCCTCTACTTTCCATGTTCCCCTATTTTTTTATGTTTCAGCAACTTTCAATTTTTAGCAGATTTCATTTTGCTGTCAATTCCTGTAGTAGAAGCTTGATGACCTTTTGTGGTAGGACATTGATAGGTGTTTTTAGCATAAGTTTTATTTCCAAGCATCATTTCAATTCTACAAGAGTAAACTAGGTTTCAATTCTGCAAGTGTAATTTAGGATTTCAATTCAAGCAACATTTTAATTTTGTTATTTCAATTTTGCAAAAGTAAATTAGATTTCAATTCAACAATTTCCAATTCTTGCAATTGTAGTTAATTGTCAATTTCTGCAACTTAGATTTAGTTTTCAATTCCTATAATTTAATTTAGTTTCCATTCTGTAGACTAGGTTTAGTGTGACACCAAAAGGCTAAACCAAAATCTATTTCACCTAATAAATGCTTGAAATATGAATGCCTGAATTGTACTCTGCCCTAACCTTCTATCGTAGATAGCCTTGGACACCACCCCGGATTGATAAATCATAAGATTAAATGATGCTATTAATGACACGCATCATTTTGGCATCATTGTTAGGGAACACGATGTTGTTAGAGGGTAAAAGCAGTCAAATAATTATTATTGTGCTAAGTTGTGAACTTCAGAGTAAAATATGAATATAATAACTGGTATAAATAATAATTATTGATAGTTGCATTTCAGTCCATTTAGAAAACAAGCAAGAAACCACAAGGAGGTGATCTTCACACTTAGGGGTTAAATTGCCTATGTTTGAAATTCTTGATAAAAATTGAAAGAAATTCATCATCCTCATTATCAAGAAACATAAGATCTCTTGAAAAATTTAGAGGAGCCATCTGCTAGTATTACCCTTTTTATATCCATATCATCAGGGTAGTATAAACAAATTTGTACTAGGTGTTGGGAAGACATCATGGCAGATATACAAGACTATCCCTTGAACAAAACAACCATATCAACTACTTGTAGCATTTGTTCACAAGGACATATCACTGATAAATGCCATTTACTTCCACAACTCAAAAATATCCTAGAGATGCAAAATTTGTTGCCTAGTCTGAATTCTTCTCAAGAGAGATCCCAACAACAACAAATAGAGCAAGTAAATCAACCACTACCTCCAGCCCAACCTATGGCCAATCTGAATAATACAGGATAGGTAGCCCCTATCTATGTAGCTGAATCTGGTAAAAATACTATAAGAAATGTTATTGACTACAGCAACATCCAACTATGCTCAAACAAGACCTTACCTGAGCTTGAAGAGATAAAAGTCAATGGAGATACACAAAAACCCTTTAGTCCAGACACACAGAAATCAGCCTTGGATAAAGGAGAAAAACTAGAAAATCTGCACATAGAAAATTTACTTCCATTGAACTCCTTAGTAAGCAATTACAAAGGGGTAAATTTTATCCTCCTAGGAATGAAACAAATTGAAGTACAACCAAGAAAATTCTTGAACATTATTAGTTGGCTGACTTATGAACAAAAAGCAAAATTGTTTGTTATTTTGAAATAATATTTCAATCCTTTTGCATGGAAATACAAGGGTATGTCAAGATTTCATCTTGATGTATGCACTCATAGGATATATATTGAAAATGTTAAACCTGTGAAACAACTGCAAATGCAATTAAAGTCTACCTTAAGAGATATTGTCCAAACTGTAATAAAGAAACTCTTGGAGGTTAGATTCATTTATCCAATTTTTGATAACCGATGGATTCCTCCATTAGTTATTATTCCAAAGAAAAATAGGAAACTGAGAGTGTGTGAATATTATCAAGAACTGAATACAATCACACATAAGGACCATTTTCTATTTTATGATCATATGTTAGACATACTCAATTTCACACTGCATGAACTGGTTTATGATAAGAAACCATATTTTCCTATTGAAATTGAGTTACTAATGCTTTTAACATCTTTGGGAATTGGTATTGAATTGTTTCAAGTACAGATTGACAAGATTTTGCAGACTAGGAGGCATGGACCACAATTGATTGAAGAAGTTTTCAGATATGGAGTAGTGCTTCTTTCTCCCATTGGTGATTCATGGAGGAAGTTAGTGGTGAATGGATATTGCCTTCGGGTATACCATGCACCATTAACTAAGGAGGAGTTCTTGAGGGAGGTTGAACAATTGGATGTACATAGGATGGAAGAGAATTTCTCTTCCATATCAGATTCAGAGTGATGATAAAAAGTTTGAAAAAAAAAATACAAGAAAAGCAAAAAGAGAATAATATTGTTTGTGAACTTCCTTCATGGGCACAAGCAAGACAAGAGAAAAATTAAAAAAAAAAGAAAAAAATTGCAGCAAAAGGCATGTCCCACAAAATGGGGATACATGAGGACAAGCATCAATTTCAGCATGGAGAAGGAACAATGGAGTCAATACTTCATTTCTAACAATAAGGAGTTAATGATGACATAAGAAGGCTCTTATTACTCATATGGAAAGGAAGGTTGCATCATTGTTGCAGGTTTCAACAGAAAAATATGGTGTTTTCATACAAATATTGACATGTTTTTGTAGAATAAGGATTGTTCTTATCCAAATAAGAGTGAGAGACATTCTCTCTCATTGAAGCACTTGAAAAAAAATAGAAGTTGGTTGAAAACCAGAAATGGCAACCTCTTCTGAATAAAAAAAAAAAAAATAAAGAAAAAAAAAAATGAATAATTCAATAGTGAAAACCTCCTTGAGGCGCTGCTGAGTTGGCTTGCATGAAAACTAGTTTTCCGGTATGCATTGCCTTGTTGATCCACCCATCATTGTTCCACCATTGTACAAATCTCACACTGCACATGTGTTATGTTTATGCTTTCAGATAGCTTGCTAACAATCATCAGAAGCAACTTGTAAGGTGCATGATCAATTTTCAGGATAGTAAGGTATGTGTTTCTTGCATTTAAGTCATAGTAAGCATTTAGCATTTAGTGTATGATAATCGGTATTTGGCATAAACTATTCATACAATATTGGCAAGTTGAAAATGGAACATGTTCAAAATATCAAGAAACACCCCCTTCTACCCTTAGTTGCATGGGAACTTCAAAACTATGCAAAAACCTGATTTTGGGACAGACATGGCAGCAATTCTATTTGAATTAGTAGGGCAGGTTTCAGAAGGAGAACTGCAAGTTTATATCTCACAATTGTCTCATAAATTTGAGGAGGATAATCTAGAAAATGCACCTAAAAGATTCTATTTTACTACTGCTGCAATAAAATAGCAATATACAAAATGAAGAATAACATCTAAACAAAAGGATAGAGAAGGGATTTTTGATGTTATAGAAGGCTTACATACCCTAGATATGGGTCCAGAATAGAATCTACAGCTAAATTTTGCATATGAGGTCATTTCTGCATTTTTAGATGCATCTTCGAAATAAGCAGAGACATCTTTGGAATAACAGTCTTATTTCGAAGATCTTCGAAATAAGACAGAAATTATGCCAAAAATTCTTAAAAATGTTGCAGAATAGCAAAAAGAGTAGGACACATCAAATATTGAGGTTCCTAAAGCTCAAAATCATCCCACCACAAGTAGTACATCCCTCAAAAAGGTTCAAAATTGAATTTTTGTCAATTTTGTTTTAGAGGTGCAAAACAACAGAAATAGGCATCCAGGCTGAAATGTTGTCAAGATAGAAAATTCCACCAGTAGTAGTGCATATGCCAAATATGGTTCCATTAGAAAAATACAATAAGGCTATTGCAAGATGAATCACATGATACCAAGCCTTTAAGAGGTACCTTGCAACACTAAAACTTGTAGAAGGGCAGAAAAAGAGTCAAAACTAGGAATTGCAGAAATTGCAATATTGAAGGATGTAAGTGTAGAAGTCAAAGAGTTGCAAGTTGAAAATGAAAAAATATATGCAAGAAAAAAAAAAAAAAAAAAAATTGTAGGAACTACAAAATTGAAAAAATTCAAGGTTGTAGAAAAGTGAAATACATGTGCTTAAATTGCAAAATGCTTGGTGTAGTGCAGCAAGGAGAAATTTCATGGGTAGCAAGTGGCAAAGGATGTTGTTCACAAGGATAAAACCTGCATATTACTATGGCCTACTAGGATGCATGAGGGCATGCATCAGTTCAAGCTGGGGGGATGATGAGGCCCAAAAATACCTCATTATTACACAATGTTTGACATATAAAAACTACCATATTACCAAACATGAAAAATTTAATTGCCAAATAGTTGATTAGAATATATTATTTGTTAAGTGTTTGCATGATTTTATGTTAGGAACACTATATCTCTATTTTTGACTATTTTCAGCATTTTGTGACTATTTTTGCTTGATTAAGTAGCAAATAAAAACATGCATTTCAATTAGCCAAATGTGGTATGCTGATATCCATTAACTTCACAATGGTTTTTGAATGTTTTCCTACCCTTCAACTTGTTTGAAATCCACATTGGAGCCAAATTTTTAGGACTATCATAAATCTGAAAATCTGCAGAAAACAACCATATAAAAATCAACAAGTTGTCACTTTATAGGAACACCTTGAAGTTGTCAAGAAAAGCATGAGGAAATGGATGGAATAAGTTCAGAAGGACTAAATAAGACATATGACCTATTTAGAAGCATTCCCACATGGTCTAAATAGGCAACAATAGGCAGAAACAGGAAAATGCAGAAATCACCATGTAAATTCCAGCCAACTGCCAATGAATGGCAAGGCCTAGAATTTACCAATGGAGAAGGATGAAATCAGTTGGAATCACCTCCTAGAAGCTAGATTAAATGACCTACCTAAAATAAATAGCCAAAATAGACATTTTGAATGCATTTTTGAGCATCAAGTGCACCTACAACCAGTTATTCCAAAGATCTTCGAAATAACAGGGGAACACACTTCTTTTTGAATATCTATGGTTTCTAAGTGGTTGAAAAGGTAAAATAAGGTTGAGGGGATATAGGAAAATATTTCTACAGCTATCTCCACCATTCCTTGCCGACCAGAAGACACAACTCATGAGGAAATATCAACTGATGCAGTTGATCCTGTCCTGAAATAGACCTAGATTAGTTGTAGAATAATAGGCAAATAAGTTGTAAGATAGGAAAATGATATTTTAAAGTGGATACAGGTGTACAAAGATATTATAAGACTCCTCCAATGTACTCCTACCACTGAAGATGCCTTCTAAGGGCCAATGAGTGTTGTTGTAGCACAAACTATCCAAAATTACACTTATTTCAGATTCAAAATTATTGGCAAATCACTGTAAAATAGCAAATAGGCTAATTTGAGCATGAGATATATTGTAATATTTTATTATAAATAACACAACTCCCTTCTTGGTTGAGCTAAGTAGGAAGTAGAATAGAGGAGAGTAGTTAGTAGCAGCAAATAGGACAGTACAACAATTCTCTGTAATAGTTTTAGCATGTTTTGACAACAATAAAAGTGCAGTTCTTTTGTCAATTTTTGTTCATGAGAAAGTGTGATTGTTAATTAGTTAAGGAGTGTTTTTCCCACCTTCTTCTAGATCAGGAAGCTTGGGCCCACTTTCAGGCCTAGAAGGAGGATTTTCATGACAGGTTTTTCTGTAATTTTGCTACAGTAGAATTAACAGATTGCTTGTCAGATTTCATTTTCTTGTTTTAAGTTTGTGTGATGTTATTTATATTTTCCATTATGTTTATATGCAGCATTTGTGTGTGTGTCAGCTGAAAAATTATATTAGACATTTGTTTCCCTTGTTTCCTCTACTTTCCATGTTCCCCTATTTTTTTATGTTTCAACAACTTTCAATTTTTAGCAGATTTCATTTTGTTGTCAATTCCTGTAGCAGAAGCTTGACGACCTTTTGTGGTAGGACATTGATAGGTGTTTTTAGCATAAGTTTTATTTCCAAGCATCATTTCAATTCTGCAAGAGTAAACTAGGTTTCAATTCTGCAAGTGTAATTTAGGATTTCAATTCAGCAACATTTTAATTCTGTTATTTCAATTTTGCAAAAGTAAATTAGATTTCAATTCAACAATTTCCAATTCTTGCAATTGTAGTTAATTGTCAATTTCTGCAACTTAGATTTAGTTTTCAATTCCTGCAATTTAATTCAGTTTCCATTCTGCAGACTAGGTTTAGTGTGACACCAAAAGGCTAAACCAAAATCTGTTTCACCCAATAAATGCTTGAAATATGAATGCCTGAATTGTACTCTACCCTAACCTTCTATCGTAGACAGCCTTGGACACCACCCCGGATTGATAAATCATAAGATTAAATGATGCTATTAATGACACGCATCAGTTTTGTCTAGATAGAGCTCTAATGCTAGTCATGTGTCTATATCCCTAGTAGAGTTTATCCAAAATTGATGACTAATTTTAGCGTGTTTTCCTTTGCTTGCATTTTTTTAATGGTTTCACAAAATTTTATGCACCACATGGATTATAAAATATTTGAAATTGATCATGTTGGATTTTTACATTAATTTGCATACCATAATGATTTCATACTTCAATATTTTAAAGCATACCCTTTAATATGATGTGTTCATGTGTAGCTTTAGCAAAATGATTTAGTATTCCAAAATTCACTATCTTAGTCCCAAAATCTAGGAGTGGTTACTAAACAACTTCATCCCCTTTTCCTTGATCCATATGATAGGCAATTCACCCTTCATAAAAAAGGAACATAGAAAATATCAGAAGGCCATAATTTAGTAGCTATAACAAAACATCACCTCAAATGGAGGGACCAACCCCAAAACACAAAACTCAAAACTTAAACTTGGAGATAAACCCAAACTTAATCTAATACAAACTAACAAAGCAAACAAAAAATTTATCAATACAAAAATTAAGGATAAAGCACAAAAATAGATAAGCTAACAACAAAATCATGAAAACCAAAACTATATACAATATGGTACAAGATGATGTAAAATTTAGGCTATCACTTTCCTAGATCTGAAACATGATTAGCACACTTTAAAAGACATATAACATGCTATGCATGCCAAGCTTTATAGAAATCCAATCAAAGTAATATTAGGCCAAAAATATAATAATTCTCATTTTACCTCTCTCACCCCACCATTTTAATCTAGTTCCATTAGCAATCCCATAGTGGAGTTTCAAATCATCAAATTGATAATATAATAATTGATCTTCAATTATTTCTTGTTTATTCCTTAAAATGCAAATTTCACAATTCCATTCATGATTTAGAATTAAAATTTCCTTTTTAAATATAAGGTCTTGCAAGTAGGAGCATATTTCTAAAAATTTCAAAGCCACATAATTTTTCATTTTTTTATGCCAATCAAATTTATGCAATAATTTGCAAGCATATAGAATATCTAACAAGTGAGGATAATTATAGATTTTTATCCTAGACTCCATTATCAATTGTTGATGAATTTTATTTAATAACTCAAGCACATCTACTTCTTTTTCATTCAAAAAAGCAATCTTATTAGTGGTGTGAGTAGAAATCAACTTAAATTCTTTGTCAACCACAAATGGTATTTCATCATTGATAATATTTGAATCCAACAAACAATTAGGCCCACTTTTACCTGGAGTTTGAATGGTTGAACACAAAGGATGAGATTCTACCTTTTGTACATGTTCATTTACCAATACTTGATGAGCCTTTGTAACTTCTTCTTTTTCTTCATGGGCTTCATCATCATAATGTCTTCATTCATCTTTACCAATGACCTGTTTTTCAAACACACTAAAATTAGTTACCCAATCAAAAATATGTCCATCCTTTTTAAATCATAAATCTTGTCAATCAAGGGATGCGTTAAATAACACATCTTCCTGATCAATTGTTTGAGTTGTTTCAAATAGAGAAACATTTTCATTTGGATCATCAATGATATCAAACCCAAACCATTCAGGTTCTAGAATTTCCTCTATCTGAGGTAACATAGGTATTATAGGATCCTTAGGTGAAACAAGACTTTCAATTTCTTGCACCTCAAATGGGAACAAAGTGAGTGATTCCCCTTCTTTATCTAGAATGGTAGAATCATTATCTTTTTGAAATATTTGATGAGATTCCATCTCTTCTTTCATGTCATTTTCATATTGTTCAAGAATTGTAAAATATTCATGTGAGATAGAGATTTTAGCATCCTGTATATCAAGCAAAATAGACATTTCATTAGTAGGAGTGTGAGAAACCAATGATTTCTCATATCTTTCCTGGTCATTATAATAATTGTCTTCTAAAATAAAGTGACAAAATTCTATTGTGTCTTCAGGATCATCCATTGATTCTCTTTTAAATTTACTTTCATCCACTTTTTATGGCTCAAGGGTTTCTACAATGGGATAAATTCTTGTATTTTACTTTCTATGATTCTCCCAATATTCCCTTGTAAATAAGGACTCTAAGCCACTCATCTCTATTTGGTCATTATTTTGAGGATGTTGAAGGTTTTGATCATCAATTTTAGTCATCTCATCCAAATTTATGGAAGGTCCTAATTTGTCATATGTTTCAAAATTAGTCAACTCTAGGATCCCTCCACTTTCTAAAAGAATATCACTTTTAGTATCTTCAAACTTTGTGTCATGAGGATGATTTGTAAAATTATCAAGATATGCATCTTGAGGCATTTGTTCCTGTAATTGAGTGATGTATCTCTTAAGTTGTATAACTAGCCTTTACAACTTTTCTTGCATATCATGTGAAGCAAGTGCTTCATTAGAAAGAGCAACAAAGCCCTCCCATTTATTCCACCAACAATAATCATCTTCTAAAACTGGGGTGTGATGTTCAACCACTTCTTCACAATCTTTAAATTCAACAATGGATTGCTTTTCAAACTCACCTTCATCCACTTTTGAGGGTTCACTTATTTCTAAAAGTGGATCATTTAGTTTTCTATGATTATCCCAATCCTCACTTGTAAATAATGACTCTAATACTTTTATTTCTATTTTATCATTATTTGAAAAACATTAGCTTTCTTGATCATCCGCTTTAATCCTTTCATTCAACTTTATGGAAGATCCCAACCTATCACATATTTTAATACTTATTAGATCTAAGACTTCTCCATTATCTGAAGGCTCATGGACATGATTCGAAAGATGATCAGTATGGGTATTCTAAAATTGATTCACCCTAGAGGATGATGGTTTATTTTGAATGGTAGATTGAGGTGCATAAAATTATGGGTGGGTAAGGGAGGTATTAAATTATTGAGGATTATACAATTAAAAACCCACACCATAACCTTGAAAACTCAACTATTGTTCAAATGCTATTGCTTGGGTATAATCTTGGGATAAATATGTTATTTTAGGTATCCCTCGCAAATACAAAGACATTTATGGGTTAAGAGCATTTAAATACACTTGGATAGCCACTCCTTCTAGAGCAACATAGGGTATCACTAATTGAGTATATAACCCATGGAACATTTTGGTGAATGACTTCAAAGATTTATTTGGTCCTTTATGGGTAGCGATAAACTGATTATACATGAGGATTGGGTTAACTAGATTTTGTTAAAATGATTGAGGAACATTACCTCTAATTGATGCCAAGAATTGATAGAACTTGCAGGTAAACTAAGGTACAAATCATAAGAAAATCCATCTAATGTGGATGGAAATATGTTACAAGCAACATATTCATGCATAATTTACAATTGAATTAAAGTGTTCTTGTATGCCTGAATATGTTCCTAAGATGATTCTATTCCATCACGCTGATATTCTCACAATGACACTGAGAGGGGGGGGTGAATCAGTGTAGCTATTTAAATTCAGATCTACAACTCTTTAAAACTTAAGCAAGGAGAACTTAAAAATAGATAAAGCAATTAAACAAGAGAGCATTCCACAACACACAATTTAACGAGGTTCACCAGTTTTTGCTACTCCTCAAAAATTAGACTTCTTGGAATCCCATCCAAATCTAGCCTTTGCAAAGCACCAACTTTACAAACAATTTTCCAGTACCCACAGGAAGGAGCACCAACCCCTTATTTATCTGCAGCAACAAAAAGGAGCACCAACCCCTTATTTATCTATAGCAACAGAAAGGAGCACCAACCCCCTAATGCCAAGCACCAACTTGGACTTCAGTTCTAAACTATTTTAATGACATAAAAATGCCTTCTCTTCTACAAGACCCTCACTGGTCTAATGCATTTTAACAAGAACTACATATACTTATAGCTCTATTATATTTTTCTCTTTTAGCTCTGTTATTCTCTCTTACAACCCTCTCTTCTGTATCTTTTTTAGCACACTTCTATCTCTATTACTGCCCTCTTCTATATATTTCAGCACTATACCCCTATTTTATTTTCACAGCTCCTTTTTCCTTTTATTCGACAATCCACAACACTCATGCCTCGTGTAGAGCTCAACCCTAACCCTAACTTCCTATACACAAAATATTCTTTTGGCTCTGCTTACTACGCTTTTGATAACCTTAAATGCTTACTTACGGCTCTGACAACCTTATCTGCCCACTTTATGGCTCTGACAGCCTTTTGTGCGCTCTGATAGTATATCCACTGTTCTGATAGATTTATCTTCTCATTTACGGCTCTGACCTTCTTATCTGCTCATTTACGGATCTAACAGCATTTTCTATTCTCTTATAGCTCTAACAATAGAACCATCGCTATGACAGCATTTTTGTCTTCTTTTTGGCCTGCATGCACGAAAACACATGTCACGATATCACGACACTTTTTTCCTCCGTACACTCTACTTGGCTTGCACCAGCGAAAACATGACATGTCATAAAATCATGACACTTTTGCTACCTTATGCCTTTCTCTGCCTTTCACCCACAAAAATGGAACATGTCACGATATCGTGACACTTTCACTGCCTTATGCCTTTCTCTGCCTTTCGCCCGTTAAAACAGAACATATCACAAAATCGTGACACTTTCACTGCCTTGTGCCTTTCTCTGCCTTTCACCCGTGAAAATGGAACATGTCACGAAATCGTGACACTTTCACTGCCTTGTGCCTTTCTCTGCCTTTTGCCTATGAAAATAGAACATGTCGTGAAATCGTGACACTTTCACTACCTTGTGCCTTTCTCTGCCTTTCGCTCATGAAAATGGAACATGTCACGAAATCATGACACTTTCGTTGCCTTGCTTCATTGTTTGGCTTGCACTAGTGAAAACATGACATGTCATGATATCGCGACACTTTTTTCCTCCGTACACTCTCTCTCCTCTTTGGGTCACGAAAACACGACATGTCACGATATCACGACATTTCTACCTTCGAACACTCTATCTCCTTTTTGGGTCATGAAAACATGACATGTCATGATATAGCGACATTTCTGCCTCCAAACACTCTATCTCCTTTTTGGGTCACGAAAATGCGACATGTCACGATATCGTGACACTTTTTCATCCGTACGATGTGAAATCATGACACTTTTCTTTGCGAGCTCTTTCTTTTGAACCTGTTGCAAAATCGTGCCACTTTTTCGTCCATACACTCGCTCTTGCAAATTGTCGTGAAATCGTGACACTTTTCTTTATGAGCTCTTTCTTTCGAACCTGTTGCAAAATTGTGACACTTTTTTGCCTGTACAATCCTTCTTGCAGACTATCACAAAATCGTGACACTTTTCCTTTCAAGCTCTTTCTCTCGAACATGTCACGAAATCGTGATAGTTTTCTTTGCACTTTCTCTCTCTTCAAACATGTCATGATATCATGACAATTTTCTTTGTGCTTTCTCTCTCTTCAAACATGTCGTGATATCATGACATTTTTTCTAGCTTCTCATCATGTCGTGATATCATGACAGTTTTTCTACTTGGCTTTTTTTCCTCCGTTTATGTCGCGATATCATGACAGTTTTCTTGTCGTGATATCGCGACAGTTTTTTTACTTGCCTTTTTCTTTGATCTTTTGAAACTGGGCCACTTCTGTCTTCTTGGAAATTCACTGTACATGCTTTGACTGACCTCTGAACTCCTATCCACTGCATCATCAATTGATCTATCTGTCTGTTTTGACAACAATGACAATATTGTTTCTGCACCTTGCTCAACAATCTCCCCCTTTGGAATTATTGGCAACACATATGCAATTTCCTGTAATTCTTCTTCCCCTTTGACAATAATACCAAAGGGTTGTTGCAGACTCCCCTTGAGTCCATGCACAACATTCTCAAGCACACAATATTATAGTTAGCAAAAATTACAAACATGAGCAAACAGATAATCAAATATATAAATGCTCCCCCTAAGAATGTGTTCCCGATAGCTAGTCAGTTCTTGGGTAGTGTGACCACTCCCAAATTACTACGAAGGTATTCAAAAAATTCCTTGGGCAACGGTTTAGTGAATATGTCCGCTACTTGCTCTGTAGTTGGAACAAAATCCAATTTAACCTCACCTTCTGCAACTTTATCCTTCAAAAAGTAATACTGGATAGTAATATGTTTGGTGCGAGAATGCATAACCAGATTCTTTGAGATGTTAATAGCATTGGTATTATCACATTTAACTAAAATTTGATCTTTGAAGTTAATACCAAGATCTTTCAGGGTTTGTCTCATCCATAAAATCTACGTACAACATGTTGTTGTTGCAATGTATTCTGCCTCTGCTATGGATAGAGAGACTGATTCTTGTTTCTTCGTGTGTCATGCTACCAACCTGTCTCCAAGATAGAATGCACCTCCACTGGTACTCTTTCTATCATATATACATCCTGCCCAATCTACATCAGAATATGCAATAAGAGTGAAGTCCTTACCTTTTGGGTACCATAACCCATACTCCATAGTACCCTTGAGGTACCTAAAGATCCTCTTCACAGCTATCACATGAGTCTCTTTGGGACTAGCTTGAAATCTTGCTACCATGCATACTACCTGTAAGATATCTGGTGTTGGCAATTTTGGGTACTTTGGGTACATTGCCTTTGCTCAAGTGTATAAGTTGTCATTGATGTCAAAAAGCTCTTGAAGGAATTTGATTTGATGTCAAATAATTTGTTTTGGTGAATGTTACAACATGACAGTTTCAAAGGTCTTTTGCAAACCCCAAGTTGGCAGGTTTAGAGATTACAGGTGGATGCATTGGTTTAATGCATTTGGGTCTAGGAGGAAGTATTTATTTAAATAATTAAAAACCTTGTTAAGGTTCCATTTAATTATTTCTTAAATAAATAAATTATTATTTGCAATGGGTTCTCCTAATCCATGGTGCAAATGTTTTAACATTGTGGGCGATAGCCAAGACCTCCGTCGACGTGTTAAATTCCTCACCAACGTCAAAGAGTTTATGGTAAATTGCATATAAATATTCCTTGACAAAAACAAAGATTGATCCGATCCAAATTTTGAAAGGAGTTGCTCGTTGAAAATTCGACTGTGTCTTCGCTATTTTTTGTGGATCTGTTGTTCGTTTGTCTGCACTCGCCGTTTCTCGAATCCACTGTAAATTTTATTGTCGTCATGTCGTGGCAGAGGAAAGGAAGGGACTATGGTTTTATTTTTATCCCTGGTGCAGAAGGATCAAGGGTAACAACGTGAGGTTTAAACCTCATCGGGTGCCTTTGGCGCACCGGTAGCGGCTAGGCTATTGGTGCGCTACCCGAACGGGAGGTTCCACGTTCGAATATCACGAAAGGGTTTTTCATTGTGAAGTGGACACAGCAGTTGGTGTTAGAATTCGTGCATAAATTTCTCCATAGCAATTTTTGATGTGGCTAAGGTATTTTTGAAATTAATTTTTGCTAAGTGTTTTTGCGGATGGAGGAAGTTTGTTAGAGGGAAAAACAACTTAGGAGTTATAAGGAGTTTAAAGCTTGTTTGTATTTTGATAAAATATTATTTTTGAAGATGTTGTTGAAATTTCTTATTGCATTCTTATGAGAGATAAATTTTATTTGTGATAAGACTATAAGGGAGAAATAAGGTGTATAAGGGTTAAATATTTCTTGTAATGTAGATAGTGCTTTTGGTTGTTTATGGAAATGAAAGCATGATGTTTTAAGGTCAATTGCTTCTTGTGTGAAGTTGTGAAACCTTAAGTAGGGCAGCTTTGAGATTGATATTTGCTTTCATTAAATTGGTAATAATCAAGCTATTCTTTACTTGGTTAAAGTGTTGAGCTTACTCCTTTATTTATGATTTGAAAAGTTGTGTGTGCTATTGTGAGTTGAGTTGGTGGATGCTTTTGTTCAAACAATATTGGAGAGAAATGGAGTTCTACTTGTTTCCTTTTCTAATGTTGGGGACTTGTGAGCAAGTTGGGGACTTGTGAGCTTGTGTGTAGAGGATTGATTTGTTCAAGTGTTGGATAGATCTGACAGACAAAGGAAGACCTGTACTAGACCGACTGACTATGTTTGGTACAGGTTGCTGAGCTACTATGGATGTGATCATAGAAGGCAGAGGTCTCTTAGGCTAAGCATTGAGGAGAGGAGGTCTTCGATGGAAAGGAGTTCCACGTGCTAGCAAGAGGTAGAGGCAGTTGATCTTCTGAGGGATCATTTCCAAAGTAGAGGGGAAGGTATCTCCTTTGAGCAGAGGCTCATAAATTCAGATAGAGGGGAAGGTATCTCCTTTGAGAAGAGTCTCATAAATTCTAATTGGGGGAAGGTATCTCCTTTGGGCTGAGGCTCATAAACATTGTAATTGGGAAGGATTTTCAAAGAACTTTGAGATTACTTTTAGAGAAAAGTTTTGTGGATGTAGCCCAACCATTCTGGGTGAACCATGTTAAAATTGGTGTCACTTTGTGGATGATATTGTGCATTGCTTTGATATTGCTTTGGGTATATTGCTTTACTATTTTGAAGTATAAAGGAAAAAGTAAAAAGAGGTCTTATATTGTTCACCCCCCTCTCAGTATAAGATTGTGTTCTTCAATTGGTATCAGAGTCGGTGCCTTCAAAAAGTTTAACAGACTTGAAGGAAAAGCTAGTAAAGAACACAATGGATCATTCAAGTAGTAATGCAAGCACCTATTCTTGATGGGTCAGATTTTGGTCTTTGGAGTGCAAGGATGAAGGTTCATCTAATGGCACTTGGGAATGAGGTATGGGAAGTGATTGAAGATGAGTACACTATTCCTGTACATGGTCCTAATACTAAAGAAGAAAGGCTCCTACATCATAGTAATTCAAAAGCAATGAATGCAATCCTAAAAGGCTTACAAAAAGCAGATCTCACCAAAGTGATTCACTGCAAGACAACTAGTGAAATGTGGAAACAGTTGAAGGTGGTTCATATAGGTGATACAAATGTCAAAAAAGCCAAGTTAAGACACTTCAAAGGTATGTTTGAACAACTCAAGATGAATGATGATGAAAATATTAGTGACTACATGCTTCGTATGGATGAGGTTGTTAACTCCATGAAAGACTTAGGTCTTGAGCTTGCTAAAAATGATGTTTGTGATAAGATTTTAAGATCTCTTCCTAATAGATTTAGTGAAAATATTTTTGCTATTGAGGAAGCTAAATATTTGGATAAGTTGAAAAAGGATGAGCTCCATAGTATACTTGTAGCATTTGAGTTGAGAACTCAAGTAAAGGTTGATGTCAAGAAAGAGGCAACTTTCAAGGCTACCAAGGAATCCAAGGGTAAACAACTTCAAGATAGTGATGAGTCTTCTAGTGATGAAGAGGCATATTACAACAAGAAAGGCAAGTTCTCTAGAAAACACAAAAGTATGAAAAATATAAGATGTTTCAATTGTGGAAAGTTTGGTCATTATGCTACTAACTGTACTGTTCCCAAGAATGAAAGTGATGAAGATAAATAGGATTCTAAGAGCAAGGATTCTGATGAGCACAACAATCAAGGAAAGAGGTATTCTCACAAGCACAAGAAGAGTTTCTACCTAGACAAAGCAAGTAAGTGTTCTAGTAGTGATAGTGAAAGTTCTTCAAGTGATAATGAAAATGAGATGTTGTTCATATCAGAAAAAGAGGAAGAACCGAAACATAGATTCATTATCATGAAATGTCTTAGATGTGGAAATTTTGGTCACCTTGAGGATGATTGCACAAATAATGATTTGGTTTCTAGTATGTATGAGGATGCTTCAGAAAACTATAAGGAAGATGCATGTATGGTTTTTGAAAAGGGTAGCACCTCTAGTGATAAGAAATCTAAAAAAGGCTTTGATGATTCAAAAGGAAATCAAATAAAGGATCTTGAAAGTGAACTTATTAGTGCTCTTAGTGCTTTGAAAAAGGAAAGAAAGAAGAATGCTAGACTCAAGGATAAGTTAGATGAATTTTGTATGGAGAGAGATGATCTTATAGAAAGTCTTGACTTCTCTATAGCTAAGACACAAGAACTCAAGGATGAGTTAGAGTCTAAGGTTCTTGAGTATAGTGAGTTAGAACAGAAAATGGCTTCTTTGAAAGAGGAAACTAAAGAGTACAAGGATAAGCTTTACAGGTTTCAAGATAGCTCCAAAAAGGTTAAGTCACTCATCAAAGGTCAAAGAAAGACAATAGATAAAATAGGCCTTGGTTTTGTTAAGCCACACAAGGAACAAGTTGGAGAGTCTAGTAAGAGACTCCAAAAGGAAGAGAGTTCTGATGAGGAAAGTACTTCAGAAAAGGAGTCCTTGAATGATAGATGCACAGAAATAGAAAACAGAATTCAGAATGAGAAGAAGAAGTTTTCAGGACCCAAGAGGTCAAATAAAGGAAAGTTTCAAGGTAGATGTTTTGCTTGTCACAGGTTTGGTCACATGGCTTCACATTGCATGGCTCAAGTGAAGAAGGTAAATGACAATTTTAGAAGTGCTAGTTTCTTTCAAGGGTATTGCTACTCTTGTAAACAGTTTGGGCACAAGGCAGTCTATTGCAAGGTAAATAATAGGAACAAGTTTGGTCAGAACAGGTTTGGTCAGAATAGGTTTGGCCAAAACAGGTTTGGTCAGAATAGGTGGATTCAAAGATCAGGTTTACCTCAGAGAAACAACATCATCAAGTGTTTCAAGTGCAACAATGAAGGTCACAAAATCAGACAGTGTAGAGCTGAAATTCCAGAATACAGGAACAGGAACAGTGGCATGATCAGGTCCAAGGATCAAGACATGGACAAGAATAGGGATGAGAACAAGAACAAGAATAGTGACAAGAACAAGAATATGGACAAAGAGTTCAAGAGAAGGCCCGCCAAGGAAGTTATAGATGTTGATGATGATCAGTGCCTAATGGGAGTTTTACTCCCACCCTAGAATTAATCACCTCATCAGGAGGTGGGGGAGGGACTAAGCTAAGAGGCTCATTCTTAGTCCCGAGCCCCAAAGGTGGCCCTTTGCCATTGATGACAAAGGGGGAGAGATATGAGTAAGGGGGAGAGCTTCAAAGTGAAGAGGAAAGCTTCAAGTCAGGGGGAGCAAAACTTCAAAGGAAGATTCTCAGTTGTGGGCATAGTTTCTCAGTTGTTAGCATAGTTGGTTTTAGTTTTGGCTCTTGAGAAGTGTTTTCAGTAAAGGTTTGCCATCAATGACAAAGGGGGAGATTGTTGGCAATTTTGGGTACTTTGGGTACATTGCCTTTGCTCAAGTGTATAAGTTGTCATTGATGTCAAGAAGCTCTTGAAGGAATTTGATTTGATGTCAAATAATTTGTTTTGATGAAGGTTACGACATGACAGTTTCAAAGGTCTTTTGCAAACCCCAAGTTGGCAGGTTTAGAGATTACAGGTGGATGCATTGGTTTAATGCATTTGGGTCTAGGAGGAAGTATTTATTTAAATAATTAAAAACCTTGTTAAGGTTCCATTTAATTATTTTTAAATAAATAAATTATTATTTGCAATGGGTTCTCCTAATCCATGGCGCAAATGTTTTAACATTGTGGGCGCTAGCCAAGACCTCCGCCGACGTGTTAAACTCCTCGTCGACGTCAAAGAGCTTATGGTAAATTGCATATAAATCTCCCTCGACGAAAACAAATATTGATCCCATCCAAATTTCGAAAGGAGTTGCTCGCTGTAAATTTGTCTGTGTCTTCACTGTTTTTCATGGATCCGTTGTTCGTTTGTCTGCACTCATCGTTTGTCGAATCCGTCGTAAATTTTATTGTCGTCGTGTCATGGCAGAGGAAAGGAAGGGACTGTGGTTTCATTTTATCCCTAGTGTAGAAGGATCAAGGTTAACAACGTGAGGTTTAAACCTCATCGGGTGCCTTTGGCGCACCGATAGCGGCTAGGCTGTTGGCGCGCTACCCGAATGGGAGGTTCCGCATTCGAATATCGTGAAAGGGTTTTTCGTCATGAAGTGGATGCAGCGGGTGGTGTTAGAATTCATGCACAAATTTCTCCATAGTGATTTTTGATGTGGCTAAGGTATTTTTGAAATTAATTTTTGCTAAGTGTTTTTGCGGATGGAGGAAGTTTGTTAGAGGGAAAAACAGCTTAGGAGTTATAAGGAGTTTAAAGCTTGTTTGTATTTTGATAAAAGATTCTTTTTGAAGATGTTGTTGAAATTTCTTATTGCATTCTTATGAGAGATAAATTTTATTTGTGATAAGACTATAAGGGAGAAATAAGGTGTATAAGGGTTAAATCTTTCTTGTAATGTTGAGAGTGCTTTTGGTTGTTTATGGAAATGAAAGCATGATGTTTTAAGGTCAATTGCTTCTTGTGTGAAGTTGTGAAACCTTAAGTGGGCAGCTTTGAGATTGATATTTGCTTTCATTAAATTGGTAATAATCAAGCTATTCTTTACTTGGTTAAAGTGTTGAGCTTACTCCTTTATTGATGATTTGAAAAGTTGTGTGTGCTATTGTGAGTTGAGTTGGTGGATGCTTTTGTTCAAACAATATTGGAGAGAAAAGGAGTTCTACTTGTTTCCTTTTCTAATGTTGATTGTGAAATGCTTCAAGGTTGTGTTTTGAGCTGAATGGTGTTGATTGAACCTTGTTTGATGAGCATTGTTGTTGAAGCCCTAATTGATGGTGAAAAGAACATGAGTATCATTGTTATGTGATTCTTTGCATAGTTGGCAATTGTTGGAGTTTCATGTTCTTGAAAGAAAGCATTCTATCCTATCCATTTTAGATATTGAGTTTGAGTTGAGTTTTCATATTTGAGATTGAGTTTGAGCTGAGTTGATTCGAGTTGAGTTTTGAGATTGGGAGTTGAGTATAGAACATATTGAGTCTCTAACAATTCTCTTTATGCTTCTATGAGTTTGACAAATCACATTGGGTCTCTAACAATTCACCTTGTGATTTCCTACTAAGAAATTTTTTCTTGGTGAGCTTGCTGAGGTTTTGGACAGGTTCCGGTGGGGACTTGTGAGCAGGTTTTGGACAGGTTTCGATGGGGACTTGTGAGCAGTTTTGGACAGGTTTCGATGGGGACTTATGAGCAGATTTGGATAGGTCCTAGCAGAGGACTTATGAGCTGAGTTTTGATAGTTCTATCAGAGAACTTGAGGATAGAGGAGCACTGGTTCTTTGAGAAGAACATGAGGACAAATTTGGCAAGTCTTTGAGAAGGCTTGTGTGCAGAGGATTGATTTGTTCAAGTGTTGGACAGATCTGACAGACAGAGGAAGACTTGTACTAGACCGACTGACTGTGTTTGGTACAGGTTGCTTGAGCTGCTATGGACGTGATCATAGAAGGTAGAGGTCTCTTAGGCTAAGCATTGAGGACAGGAGGTCTTCGGTGGAAAGGAGTTCCATGTGCTGGCAAGAGGTAGAGGTAGTTGATCTTCTGAGGGATCATTTCCAGAGCAGAGGGGAAGGTATCTCCTTTGAGTAGAGGCTCATAAATTTAGATAGAGGGGAAGGTATCTCCTTTGAGTAGAGGCTCATAAATTCTGATTGGGGGAAGGTATCTCCTTTGGGTCGAGGCTCATAAACATTGTAATTGGGAAGGATTCCCAAAGAACTTTGAGATAACTTTTAGAGAAAATTTTTGTGGATGTAGCCCAGCCATTCTAGGTGAACCACGTTAAAATTGGTGTCACTTTGTGGATGATATTGTGCATTGCTTTGATATTGCTTTGGGTATATTGCTTTACTATTTTGAAGTATAAAGGAAAAAGTAAAAAGAGGTCTTATACTATTCACCCCCCTCTCAGTATAAGCTTGTGTTCTTCATCCGGTCTGGTAGCTGACAAATACAGTAGGCTTCCAATTATAGATTTGTACATGGTTTGATCTACATCTAGAGATTTGTCATCCTTGCTCAACTTGCAACCTGTTGTCATGGGAGTGCTAACAGGTTTACAATCCTCCATTGTGAATTTTTTCAGCATTTCTTTCACATATTTAACTTGAGAAATAAAAATGCCCTTTTCATTTTGGTTAACTTGCAATCCGAAGAAATATGAAAGTTCACCAATCATAGACATTTCAAATTCTTTTTGCATTTTATTTGCTATTTCTCTACATGACTCATCATTGCTGCTGTCAAAAATTATATCATCTACATAAATAAAAAGGACAATAATATGGCCATTGTCTATTTTGACATACAAGTTACTATCCACCATACCTTTCTTGAACCCTTGTTCAGTGAGATAGTTGTCTAGTCTTGCATACCATGCTTTGGGTGCCTGTTTCAAGCCATACAATGCTTTCTTCAACTTGCAAATAAATTTGGGATTATCACCGAGTTTAAAACCATCTGGATGCTCAATATAAACTTCTTCTTCAAGATTTCCATTCAGAAATGCTGATTTCACGTCCATCTAATAAACTTTGAAATTCCTGTGGTCTACTAAATCCAGAAACATTCTGATTGCCTCGAGTCTAGCCACTGGTGCAAAAGTTTCCTCAAAATCAATACTTTCAACTTGAGCATAGCCTTTACAGACCAATATTGCTTTATTCCTTACAACCTGTCCGTCTTCATTCAATTTGTTTCGAAAAATCCATTTAGTACCGATTATGTTTTTATTTACAGGCCTTGGTACTAACTCCCAGGTTTTGTTTTTCTTAATCTGATCTAGTTCTTCATTTATTGCCTTCATCCAACTTTCATCTATGCTTTCTTCAGCAATATTTTTGGGCTCAATGCTAGATAATAGGGAGTAGTTACTTACTACTCTTATTGTCTTAACACCAACTGTGGGGTCCCCAATAATTTGCTCTCTAGGATGATTTTTCTGCCAGCTTCATGTTTTGAATTTATTGTTTTCTTCTACTTCTGAATCAATACTTAAATCATCTGGGTCAATTTTTTGATTCTCTTCTATTTCCTTTTCTTCATCTCCTTCAATAACTTCTTCATAAATAGGGTATTTTTCTTCACAGTTGACTGCTCGTTTCCTATCTTCATAAAATTTAACATCGGCAATGTCTATAATTTTCTTTAGCCTTTTGTTGTAGCATTTATAAGCTTTACTTTTTGACGAATAGCCAATGAAAATACCTTCATCAGCTCTATCTTCAAACTTACCAAGATTATCTTCAGTTATTTTGATGTAACACTTGCTGCCAAAGACTTTGAAGTATTTTTTTGTTGCCTTCTTGCCGAACCATAGCTCATAAGGGGTTTTGCTTTCATGCATCCTGAACATGCACCTGTTTTGGATATAAATTGTAGTATGGACTACCTCTTTCCAAAATTTGTCTGCAATTTTGCTCTCAGTCAATATCGTTCGTGCCATTTCCTGCATAGTTCTATTCTTTCTTTCTACAAAACCATTCTGTTGAGGTGTCCTTGCTGTTAAAAACTGTCTTCTGATCCTATATTTTTGATAGTATTCTACAAACTCCTCTAAGATGAACTCTCATCCTCTATATGATCTTAAGCATTTGATCCTCTTTCCTGTTTCATTCTCAACTTAGTTTTTGAAAGTCTTGAACATTTCAAAAGCTTCAATTTTTTGCTTCAAAAAGAATATCCAGGTCATTCTGGAATAGTCATTTATGCACAGCATAAAGTATTTGTCACCATTTATACTTTGTGTTCTCATGGGTCCACATAAATTAGTATGTATTAGTTCTAAAGGTTTGCTGGTAAAGTACTCCTTTGATTTAAATGTGGCTCTAGTTTGCTTCCCATTTTTTCATGAAGCACAAATACTATTTAGTGGTTTGCCAATGGAGGGTATATCTCTTACTACCCTTTTTGAGATTATTTTTACCAAATTGTCAAAGCTGATATGATCGAGCCTCTTGTGCCACAACCAATTTTCATCTTCCTGTCCAATCAAGCATGCTCCTTCTGAAGTCTCTGAGAGAGTATACAGATTTCTAGAAGTCCTTGATCTAGTAGCAATCAACTTCCCACTGTTAGCTTTTCTCACTTCACAACATTGCTTCTTAAAAATTACTTCATGACCTCTGTCACAGATTTGACTTACGCTGAGCAAGTTATGCTTTAGACCAATCACAAACAAGACTTCTTTTGATTTGATCTTTTCGTCACTAATCTTGACTGATCCTTTGCCAACTATCTTTGCTCCATCATTATTTCCAAATTTCATAGAACCACCTTCGTAATTCTGTAACTTCTCAAATTTTTACTTGTCACTTGTCATGTGATTGGAGCATCCACTATCAAGTATCCATGGTGTAGATTTGTTCTGTGCTTTAAAAGTAGTCTGAACAATCAAAGATTCCTTTTCTTCCTAGAGTTTCTCCTTTTATTTCTGTAGTTTCTCCTTTTCTTTCCATTCTGGTTTGATAGCAGTTTTGGCTACTTGTTTTGCCTTTCCCCTTTCATTAGCTTGTGCCTATTTTTTAGGAAATATTTTGTTTTTTTTCAATCCATTTGGTTGAGATTTTCTACCCTGATATTTATTTGCTGTAAAAGTGCTTCTACAGTTTCTTGCAATGTGTCCAAAATTATGACAGTTATAACATTGTACTACATAATCCATCAATGGAGAAAAGACATTTCTACTGGTGAAATTCCTTTATGCTACATTATAACTGCAATCTGAAATCTTATGACCATAAGCATTGCATTTAAAACAATAACCAGAAAATGAAAGATTAAACCTGGGTGAAGGTCTTTGCCATTTTGAAGTAGGAGCCATGAATCTTCTCCTTCTTGGATGTGTGACTTTTGTGAATCCATCTTTGTCAGTACTTCTCTTGAGTCTAGCATTATTGCTTTATTTGGCATGATTTGGTTTTTCTTGATCAACCCTGATCTTATCTTCTTTATTTATGGGTTATACATTTATGGCCTTTGATCCCTTTGATGATTCTCCTTCATTGAAGCCCAAACCAAATTTGATGCCTGAAGGCCTTTGGTTATTTATAATTTTATCCAGCTTTACAGAAATTTCTTCAAAATTATGATAACAACTCAATTTCCGATTCATCTCCTCTAGCTGCATCCTTAACCTAACAATGTCTTCTTCTAGCTTGCTACACTCATCTGTTTTTATGGTTAATTATACTTTGAGAACTTTAGACATTTTCTTAAATTCGTTTGTCTATACTTTCAAGTTGTTTATTATTTCATTCGCATCCTCAAGCTTTCTTGAAATCTTTTTATTCTTTTTCCTTTCTATGCTCAGCTCTTTAAGTGCAGCAACCAACTCACATTCTAGATATACTTCAGCCTCATCCTTAGGTTTTTCATTACATTCCTATGTTTCCTCTGTTTTTCTTTCTTCAAATGCCATGAACAGAGCTTCACCTGCTTCTTCTTCAGAATCCTCACCAGAGTAGTCTTTAGAAGAGCAAACATTCTTGGATATAAAACTTTTCTTCTTGAAGTTGCTTTTTCTAAAATGTGGTTTCTTCTTCCAGTCACTTCTTTCTTAGTGTGACCCTTCATCATTTTTGTTTTTCTCATTCATTGGACATTTAGCTGCAAAGTGCCCAATGCCTCCACAATTGAAGCACTTAAATGGTAACTTTCCTCTATACTTTCCTTTTCCATTTATTAGTTTCCTAACAAAGTTTGCTTCTGTTTCATCTGAAGACTCTTCTTCCTTAGATTCTTGTTTAGCTTTTATATTTTTGTGTGCTTTAAAAGTAGCTTCTCTATTTGAGGGCTTAGTTTGTCCTATTATCATTTCGTATGTAGTTAAAGAACCATGCATTTCATCCATGCTAAAAGTATTTAGATATTTAGCTTCTTCTATAGTAGAAAATTTAGAATCAAATATTTTGTGAAGAGTTCTTAGTACCTTTTTCATGACGACCACATCTTCCATTTCCTTGCTGAGTCCTCTAATTGCATTAATGATTCCATTGACTCTCAACATATAGGCCTCTATGTTCTCATCATCATTCATTTTTAATGCTTCGAACTGAGATCGATGTATTTGTAGCTTGGATTCCTTGATCTTGTCGTCTCCTTCATGAATGCTCTGTAGTTTGTCCCACATGTCTTTTGTCATTTTACAGCTCATGATCCTTATCAGTTCACTATCTACTAACCCACACATTATAGCATTATTTGCTTTAGAGTTATTCTCAAAAAATTTCTTCTCAGCAGCATCTATTGGAGGAGTAGAGGGTATTGTGTATCCACTGTCTACTGACTCCCAAATGTCTTTTCCTAAAGCACACAGATATGTCTACATCTTGAGTCTCTAAAAAGAGTAATTAGTTCCATCAAACAAATGAGCTTTGTTGGATGAAAATCCTTCACCACCAGCCATTGTGTTTCTTCCAAGATCACCTTAGTTGATTGAGCTTGTTTAGGAACCTTTCTTTGATACCAATTGATATTATCACAATGACACTGAGATGGGGGGTGAATCAGTGTAGCTATTTAAATTCAGATCTACAACTCTTTAAAAATTAAACAGGGAGAACTTAAAAATAGATAAAGTAATTAAATAAGAGAGCATTCCACAACACATGATCTAACGAGGTTCACCAGTTTTGGCTACTCCTCAAAAATTAGACTTCTTGGACTCCCATCCAAATCCAGCCTTTGCAAAGCACCAACTTTACAAAAAAATTTCCAGTACCCACAGGAAGGAGCACCAACCCCTTATTTATCTGCAACAACAGAAAGGGGCACCAACCCCTTATTTATCTACAACAACAGAAAGGAGCACCAACCCCCTAATGCCAAGCACCAACTTGGACTTAATTTTTGAACTATTTTAATGACATAAAAATGCCTTCTCTTCTATAAGACCCTCACTAGTCTAATGCCTTTTAACAAGAATTGCATATACTTACAGCTCTATTATATTTTTCTCTTTCAGCTCTGCTATTCTCTCTTACAACCCTCTCTATTACTTCTCTCTTCTATATATTTCAACACTATATGCCTGTTTTATTTTCACAGCTCCTTTTTCCTTTTATTCGACAATCCACAACACTCATGCCTCATGTAGAGCTCAACCCTAACCCTAACTTCCTGTACATGAAACATTCTTTCAGCTCTACTTACTAGGCTTTTGATAGCCTTAAATGCTTACTTACGGCTCTGACAACCTTATCTACCCACTTTATGACTCTAACAGCCTTTTCTGTGCTTTGACAGTATATCCGTCGTTTTGACAGATTTATCTTCTCATTTACGGATCTGACCGTATTATCTGCTCATTTACGGCTCTGACAGCCTTTTCTATTCTCTTATAGCTTTGATAGTAGAACCGCCGCTCTGATAGCCTTTTTGTCTTCTTCTCGGCCTACATGCGCAAAAACACAACTTGTCGCGATATCACGACACTTTTTGCCTTCGTACACTCTACTTGGCTTGCACCAGTGAAAACATGACATGTCATGAAATCATGACACTTTTGCTACCTTATGCCTTTCTCTACCTTTTGCCCATGAAAATGGAACATGTCGCAAAATCGTGACACTTTCACTACCTTGTGCCTTTCTCTGCCTTTCACCCATGAAAATGGAAAGTGTCGCGATCGCGACACTTTCGTTGCCTTGTGCATTTCTTTACCTTTCACCCATGAAAACGAAACATGTCACAAAATCATGACACTTTCACTGCCTTATGCCTTTCTCTGCCTTTCACGTGCGAAAATAGAATATGTCATAAAATCGTGACACTTTCGTTGCCTTGTGCCTTTCTCTACCTTTCGCCTGTGAAAACGGAACATGTCACAAAATCGTGACACTTTCGCTACCTTGCTTCATTGTTCAACTTGCACTAGCAAAAACATGACATGTTGTGATATCATGACACTTTTTGCCTTCGTACACTCCCTCTCCTCTTTGGGTTGCGAAAATACGACATGTCGCGATATCACGACATTTTTGCCTTCAAACACTCTATCTCCTTTTCGGGTCGCAAAAACGTGACATGTCACGATATCACGAAATTTTTGCCTCTGAACACTCTATCTCCTTTTCGAGTCACAAAAATGTGACGTCACGATATCACGACACTTTTTCATCCGTACACTCGCTCTTGCAAATTGTCGCGAAATCGTGACACTTTTCTTTGCGAGCTCTTTTTTTCGAACCTGTCATGAAATCATGACACTTTTTCGTCCATACACTCGCTCTTGCAAATTGTCACGAAATCGTGACACTTTTCTTTGTGAGCTCTTTCTTTCGAATCTGTCACAAAATCATGACACTTTTTTGTTCGTACAATCCTTCTTGCAGACTGTCGCTAAATCGTGACACTTTTCCTTGGAAGCTCTTTCTCTCGAACATATCACGAAATTGTGACAGTTTTCTTTGTGCTTTCTCTCTCTTCAAACATGTCATGATATCACAACAGTTTTCTTTGTGCTTTCTCTCTCTTCAAACATGTCATGATATCATGATAATTTTTCTATCTTCTCATCATGTCGTGATATCATGACAGTTTTTCTACTTGGCTTATTTTCCTCCGTTATGTCGTGATATCACGACAGTTTTCTTGTCGCGATATCACCACAGTTTTCTTACTTGCATTTTTCTTTGATATTTTGAAAATGGGCCACTTCTATGTTCTTGGAAATTCACTGTACATGCTCTGACTAACCTCTGAACTCCTATCCACTGCATCATCAATTGATCTATCTGTTTGTGTTGACAACAATGACAATACTATTTCTGCACCTTGCTCAACACATGCTTAAACTGAGGTAGATAACACAAAATATCTATAGGCACATGATGTGAAGGCCTAGGTATGTTTAAAGGATAGCCTATCATCATTGAAGTAAACCATGCCATTAGTGGACCTTAAAGAATATAACTTTAGTACCAATTTTGTTAGTCAAATAAATATATCTTGCAAAGAAACATGAAATGACTAACAATTTTTAAATGAATAAATCATCACATTCATCAATTATAATGCATGAATTAAACCATAGCAATAAAGAACATTCTCCAATTTGTAAAATGTTAGCATCAATGCATCATCAATTAAAGAATTTTCAAATCAATAAAAGTGATCACATGTAAACAAAACCTCGTTAGTCAATACCAATGCCTTCAAATAACTCTTTCAAGAAACATGAACAAGTTATCATTTTAAGTAGAAATAAATTAAACCAATTCAGGACCTCCTTTTAGCATCAATTCTATTGAGCGGTAATTTTACCCAATTGTAAAACCACACTCACAGTTAGGATATTGATTAGAAAACCCTCTCTTGCAAAGAAATAGAAATTTCTCCAAGGTTCCTTTTACTTAATGCGTGCATTTATGCTTGTGAAAATGTGTCAAAAGAGTGCTAGAATATCTTAGTTACTTTCAAGTAGCTATTAACAAGGGGTCTGTGTTGGTATTACTTTATTATGCCATGCTATTGATTGTTCATGAAACTTAAAAGAAAATAAAATGTGATTGGCCCTCATATGACCACGATGTAAAGTGAATTAATTATTTTTATCTTGAAATGTTTTAGGTGTATTTTATCTTCTTTTAGTTAAGCCAATTTTAAACAAGTATTATCTTGCTTAAACCTTGCTTTGAGAATGAAACAAAATATATCTATCTCTAAATGTGAACCTTAAATGATGATTGAATTCATTTTAGCTTACTTGTTGAATGAAAAGAAAATAATCTACATGACTAATTTTAGAATGTAATGGCCTTGAAATGCCATATAAATTACCCCTCTTTAATGAAATTATAATTTTCATAAAGAGAAGCTAATTTATTGTTTTAAATATAATAGCCTTAGTAATATAAATTATTCCCCGTTTTATGAAATTATAATTTTCATAAAGGGAAATTAATTTATCACTTGGAAAAAAAAAGTGCAAAGCTTTGAATTTGAAAATGTGAATTCATGCAAAACTTGAAATTACAAAATAACTTTTTAAAAAAACTGAACTTTATATAATTTTTAAGAATTTTGAATTTCCTTCAAAATAAAATCAAAATGGCTTAAAATGAAACATTAAAGCTTATTCTTGGGATCCATGCATCTCTTTTTTGGATTTTAATTTTTTATTTTATTTGATGAGGTTAAAAAAATTAAAAAGGGTAGGATTAGAAAAATAAAAATAAAAAATGGAACTCATGAAACAAAATACTAAAAATATTAGAAAACAAACTACTATCAATATAATGCTACCCTATCATGCAAAACTAGAGATGTGAGAATTTTTGAATATAACCTAATCTAATCAAAGCTGCATTCACATGATTCGAACTAAACTAGGTGTAATCTTCTAAGGAAATGAACCAAAATCCATGTTTCTAAACCTTCAACAGTGCAACCATTAAAATACATTAAACACTATATATAAGCCTAAAAAAATGGAAGGAAAAGATAGACTGTTAGTTCAAAATATTCAAAAAAATATCTCCTCCGATTTTTCTTACAAGGTGCAAGTTTCTGTATTTTGCATTAAAAAACAGAAAATATAGTCTTTGTTTCAAAAAAAATTCAGCTTGCTATTCCCAAACAATCTAGTCCTGGTTATCTGTTTCAATGGCTTATTTAAAGTTTCATAAAAAAAAATTCTCCATCTATTGGATT
Source organism: Wollemia nobilis (assembly GCA_028583015.1). Taxonomy (NCBI): domain Eukaryota; kingdom Viridiplantae; phylum Streptophyta; class Pinopsida; order Araucariales; family Araucariaceae; genus Wollemia; species Wollemia nobilis. Next base: position 10,565,063 of record JAQPPZ010016925.1, read on the forward strand.
TCCATTCTTTCCACTTTGTTTTATTTCATTTTGAATTCCTTTGCTCTCGTCTAACTTTGAAATGCCTTCCATTCCATGTGCATAATGGTTAATGGCCATTTTTTTGTTTTAATCATTTACATTTAGATAACATCTCTTCAACTTAAAATGAGCATGTTTTGATCTACCCTTGTAGCACATGATCATTAAATAATATTAACCCCTTTAAAACCTACCTATAATCCAATAATTTATCCAATATTTATGTAAATTCTATATCTGTTGCATCTTCAAAATACGTATTTTTGAATGGGTAGACATGGTTACATGTGTCTCAATGATGGTGGGCATTCTACCCATACTAGTGATGTATGACATGGTGGTACTAATACACACCTTGGTATATAGTATTATTTAGAAATCTATTCCCATCCCTATCCTTGACGATTGCATCAACCATTATTTCAGTCATGGTCGATCATGATAAAAACAACCATATGTTCGATACCCTATACCGGATCTTGGGCAAGCTATCACATATGTCACTGTAATGAAGGAAAAATACACATTGACTATGTAAACTAGAAGAGGTACGTCTAGCACCTCCATCCCTATTGCCTCACTTTATCGATTTTGTGTTCATCAGGTCTACACATCTGTATCTACTTTTGAATTTGAGGGAGCCTATGTACTGGGATGCCCTTCGATATCAATATCACACTATCCACTCACTAGCCTTTTTTATAAATAATAAACTTAACTACTAAATGTCATTCACTCCATCTATCTTAAACCTTTCATGTGTATTTGTAAGTAGTGTTATCATTTGTACCACACCAATCGTTGACACCGTTGTTGCTATGTGAAATATCACACCCGTTTATTATGCTGACAATATTACCTACGTCCATGAAGATAAAATCTAAAAATAGCATAATATACAAGTACATAATTTGTGGAGGCATATTAGTTCTATGGTTGAACTTTGAAAAGTGCAATTATATGTTCAAATTTCAAGCCTCCTTTGATGATGTTGCCTGCAACTTTAAAGTTCTCCAAAGATTTAATTACTACCACATTATGCATAATGACTCCTTAGTCTCATGGTCTTGATGAGTAGAATCCAAATAGCCGCATCTTCCTCCAACATTAACATATTCACCTACGACTATCATCATCTAGGTCATCCTTGCTTTCCTTTTTACCTACATCGTTAACTCAAGTCAATGTAAAATCCACCTTCAGGATCTATCCACATCCATATTGCCATCCATTTGATCCCTACGTAGCCCATGTCTGATGATACATCCATGTTTTATTTTGGGATATGCTCCATTTAAACCACAACTTATATCACCACCAAATTATTGCCCATCCATCCACACGAGATCCATGTTCATGGTTGTCATTGATCCAATTTTTGGTTCATGTTTACTTCTATTTGAGCTCATCCTCTTCATCAGCGTCCAAGTCGATCAAGATTTGCATTGAGTTCCACTACATTGATGTCTACCACATAAGACATCTACACCATCGACCCCCTTTCATGTTACCATCCAAGTTATCTACCACATCGGTAGATATACATATTGGTGGCTGATCTGTAGCTCCAACCAAAAATTGGTATATATACACCACTAGTCTCTAATGCTCTCGTTCTTCATTTGGTTTAGATCCTTCCAATGCAAATCCATGTTTAGTCCCCTGTGTTTTCCATGTAAGTTGCCTGAGTCCTCACACATCCACGCTTGCCTGCTCAAATTCTCAAGATATTACCAACAACTTACCAAAATCCATCATGTGTAAGCCGATGATGTCATTGTAATTCCTTTGGATATTCATCACATCCCCATCGTTGTCACCTTTGGTACCTACAAAAAAATATAAGGTTTTAGGTTTTGACAGTAGCTTCCTAACATATTGGAATATAATAGCTTAAACGTCAAAGTAAAACACTAAAGCTACCCTTTACATAAAAGCTATGGATATATTTAGGCTTTGTGAGAATAATATGCAATCATATAATCTTAATGAGGATTTTCAAAGCCAATTTTCTCATTTTATTTTTATTTTTATTTTTATATATATATATTATTTTTATTAATGTGTTATTTTTTATTTTATCTTATTACTATTTAAATTATATAATATATATATATATATATATATATATATATATATGTATATATATATATATATATATATATATATATATCGATATATATATTATGTTTTATTGATTTGATAAAATTTAAATGCTTAAAATGGTTAAAACATGAAACATTATACTAACCAAACAATAAAAGCAAAACAAATAAGCAAAACCTATCAAAGCTATCACTCAAAGACAATGAAAACTTCCAAAAACCAAAATTTTGAGGTGGATCCCCAAATTTGGGGCTAGTTGTGCAATAGCCACAAAAATTTATTCATATACCCTCATAAACTAAATCTAGGCAAGTATGATACATACTTTAACACATACTAATTCCCTCTATTGAATGATGTTTGCTATAAATAATCATAAAAATAATTCGTTATTTGAGCCATTTCAAAATCCAAATAATGTGTATCAACCTCTAGCTTCAAATTACCCATCCTACTAGTGTGGCCACCTGGTTCTAGCATGTCTAACACAACCAAACTTTCATATATATATATATATATATATATATATATATATATATATATATATATATATATATATATATATTTATGCCACTAAATATAGGTTATTCAAGATAAAATTTTATTTGTAATCAAAATGACAACTTTGCTTAGAATTTTATGTGTCAATCGATCAAATATGGGCACAAAGCATTTAGGGAACCTTTAAGTCAAATGTCACCTCCAATTAGAAATGTACTATAAAACCTAAAGTAACATTTATCTTTTCCAAATCAATAATTCTATCCACAAGGATTGTAAAATCCCCCTACATTTAAAAAAATACAAGTTTCCTCAAATTATCAATTGGTTTGTCCTAATCCACCACCTTCTCCTTTCCAAATACCAAACCCTCTTTTTTTCCCACCTTATTATATTTCATATTAGTACCCCCATATGATTAAATGTTACTTGATATATCCTTTTCCAATGTAATATGTCCAATCTCCATAAATAATCTATCACATCAACCACCCAAGCCCCAAAACCAACTTCTCAATAGGATCTATTAAGGGAAATTAACTCTAGAGGTTAGTTCCCCTATGTCATTTTCATTGCAAAACCATTACCCACCTTTAATGAAAGTGGGATTAAGACAACATTGGACCACATAAAATATCTATATACAATCAATACAATTCAACACATCTATGAGTAAGACATCATGGTATGTATACTCATCTATTATTTCCAAGATAAGGCTACTTTATGGTATAGAGGTTTACTTGTTAATTATGCTACTGGTTGAACATTAATTATAGAATATTTCATGCACAGATTTAGTAATATGAGTAATGAGTATTTTTTTAATTTAAATATGATATGCAAAATAATAATTATAAATATTCATCACTACAATAAAATGTTTTTGAGGACCTTGAATTTAATTTCACAAAATGCTAGAAAAAATGAAGAACATGCATTGTAATTCTAGATAAAATATTAGAATGGGTCATCTCTCACTAGTTTTCTTATTTTACATATTTCATATTTCCTTATGGTTTTGGATCATTTTCAATGATTACTATGGATGGTGTCCTAAATTTGGTTATGATATCTTGTAGTACATGGACAATTGCTTCTTGACTTACTAATTTGAATGACACTAGTTTAATTCACTTGGCGAAATAGTTTAATGTAGTTAGAGTACATCCATATATTATACTAGATAAGGGATTTATTTTACCAATGAAATTGAGGCATTATTATTGTAAAGGTTTAGTGATAATGATGGGCTTCAAGGGCATTGGTGCTTTCCTTCATATTCCCATGTATATAAAATATGGTTTGCAATTCTTGCCTTAGAAGTAATTAGACAAGATAGTGGGCCAATAATATCACACTTATAGAATTTTTATATGTAATGTATGGAATAGAATAATTCCCTTCTTGAATGTGATATTCCTTAGTTATGGATTTTATCCTTTCACTTCAATGCATCGTAGTAAGACATAATTGTATCCTTTTCTAAATAGTACTTTGTGTAGATAAGCATAGTGTGTTGTTACTTGTCTAAATCCAGCCTATTATTTAGGAATCAATACCTTTAGGACCTTTATGGTTGCCATGTATCTACCATTATATCACATCCATCCTATTTGATCATCAATTTTGGTTTCTTCAATTAGGTAAATTTGATCCTTTAGAGTAGACATTGAAATATTTTCACATTAGGTGCTATCTCTAATGAACTTGGTTGCATAATATCCATATCAAAACCCTAAATTTTATTTATCCACCATGCTCTCTTATATCCTAGTTTAACATGAAGCACAACACATTGGACATCATGGTGAACTACAAAGATGGTGGTATTGATTTTAGTTAGATAGTACCTAAAATTACTTAGAGCCTTCATGATAGAAAATACCTATATTTTAATGAATGTATACTTATCCTCATAGTTGTTAAGGAATTTTATCATGAATGAGATAGGATTTTTTTCATCCTTAACATTATTTTTGGTTAGTATATTAATACTCTCAATTTTCCTAAATGCATAGAGCCTAAAGTATTTAGGATTTAGGAAAATTATGTTTCACTAGAACTAGATCTTTGGTGATGGCATATTTAATGTCCTAAATTTTTTTTTACATTAATCAATCTATGTTAGAGTTGCATATTTCTCAGTATTTTAGTTATTGGCCTAACCAATTATGCAAATTTTGTTATGAACTTAGTAACACACTCAATTTTATTTACGAGGGATTGGATTTCTTTAATGGATGTGGGAAGGGAGAGGTCTTGGATTGCTTTTATTCAATCAAGATCTATGGTTAAACCATGTTTCAACACCACATGACCTAATAATTTTATTTCTTGAACCATAAAGATGGATATTTTAGGATTGGGTGAAATACTATATTCCCTACACCTCTAAAATACAAATTCTAGGTGTTCAATATCTTTATTTCTCTATTTTGAAAAGACAACTAGATCATCAAGGTTTATGATAATAATATCACCAGCTAATCCTATAAATGTGATATATATCACTCTTTGAAAATTGGTTCTTGCATTAGATAGCCCAAAAATCCATTGGTAAATGGAGGTTTTCAATTTGGTGGTGAAGATCATTTTGTATTTGTAATCATCATCAATCTAAATCTTATTGTACCTTTAGTAACCATCTACAAGTGAAAAATTTTGTGGTGCATCCATCTTTTGTGAAATTTACTATATAATAGTGTAGTACCTTGGAACCACCTTTTCTAAATTTGGCCCATTTTGGAAGAATAAGGAGTGCCAAGAGGCTAGACCATAGGAAAATACACACAAATTTTAAAATTTTGCTTTTTTATGTTAAAGTACCAATTAACTTACAAAATTAGTTTATTGGCTTAGATGACCAATTCACTCAACAAAAGTGTCAACCACTCAATTTATGGTCAATTTGTTTGTTAAAGCAAGCAAATTGCTTTCCAAAGTGAGTGAATCACTTGACACAAACAAGCAAATCACTTAGACAAAACATAAAAGTGAAAATCAGTATGGATTATAATAAAAATATTTTAGAAATCCTTCTAATCCTACTAGAGGTATAATTAGAGGCATGTAAAAGTTTAAGGAACAACATTTTACTAATTTTTCCCTCAATTTTTTTTAATTGATTATATGGGATTGAAATGTGCCCCACCCATATTACATCAACACCACATAGTGGTATTACAACAAATCCTAGATATTATCCATGTATCACTTGGAAATATTTGAATCTTGGTCTCATCTTTAAATATTGAGGAATCTAACTAGTTGATCTAATGCCACTTGATAATTTTCCCTCAATTTTTACTTTCACTAGGATTAATTATATTTCACCCTAGGTAATTCAAGCGTAAATGTTTGCTATAAATAGGGGCCTAGGGCCCTTAGTGTAATAAATTTTTGCTATAAATGTTTGCTAAGTCATGAAGACTGGGTACAACCCTTATAGGCCATTTGTCATTTTATTATCAATATTATAATCAAATGAATGAGTGGAGATTTATGCTATCAATTTTTCATGTATTTATTGATCGAATTATATCCTTGATATGGTGTAATAATTGTATTTAATTTCATTTACTGTACTCTAAACTTCAAGATTTTATTTTATGTATTTTAATTTTGCATTTTTCTTTCATATAATTTATTTCATGCATTAGATTTGCATGCAAACTAATTAATGTATATAAGAGATAAATATGCAAAAAATAAGGAACTAACCTTAATTTATAGGTCATGTAAATATTTTGGCTAACCTATCCAATCTTATTGAAACTTGAATTTTGGGGCACAACACTCAAATTAGAAGTTACAATAATTCCCTTGATCAACATAGTTTTTGGCAAGCTCAGTGGGAAAACTATTTTTAATGTATTTTTGTTGAATTTTCTTGATCATTATGCAAAAATATCATCCATCATGGTTAGAGAAATTGGCTCAAAATCAAAGACAAATTTTCACCAAGTCTAGTTTGTAACTTATTCACTCAAGATATAGGAAGTTAATTGCTAGGAAAGACAATATTTTCCTTCCTTTTTCATAGGAGAAAATTTCTTTATTCCTATAGGAAACTAAATTTAAGTAATCTACTTGAGCAATGTTCTCTTTCTACAAAAAATTCTAAGTTTATCTAGATGATCGAATCAATCAATAGATTAGGTGAATTGCTTGAATTTTCAAGTGGATCACTCACTTTTTAGTTTACTAAAAACTTGTGTACTATAAAAAAATCACCCAAAATAGCTAAAAAATTAATACAATTCTCAAATTAATTGCTTAGATCCATATATTTCTAAAAGACTGCATTTTGATAGTAAATTGTTAAAAATTGCAAGCGTATTACTCCAATTTATAAGCAAATTACCTAATTACATAAATTTTTGAAAATTTTAAATTTTTTTAGATTTTGACCCTAAAAATTTATCCATGTAGTTGTAGTCCTATGAAAATATAATTTAAGAGAAATAATGTCAAACAATAAACCGAAGGAACACTAAAGGAAAGAGGAAATAATAAACTATTATATGGGTGAATTAAGAAGAAAAGTTCAAATACATCCTAGTATATATTGCCATCTCATCAAAAGGAAAAAATATCATGGTATAATAGGTTATCCAAGGCTTTATGTGACCACAAATTGAATACCTAATCCAATAAATAAATTATTATATAGCCCTAGTAGGTCATACTTGGTCCAATCAATCTCTTATGGTAACTTACACCAATCCCTTATACTAAGTGATAATTGATTTAAATAAGATCATGAATAACCCACTCTTCATACAATATATTTATAGCCATAATATGACTTTTAGTGCAATGTACATCCTACAAGTACCTCTTTGGTATAGATCCCACATGGATCTAATCTATGTAATACCTCTAGCATTCCTCCTACTCAGTCATTGGCCCTATAGGATCATTACACTTAAATATATACCTTTATCATAATATGCAAGTAATGGATAGATAAATTGGGTTGTAGGTATACAAATAAAATAACCAATGATTAACACTACCTCTAGTTGGCCAAATATAGTAAAATTTTCAATGTCCATCTCCATAAAATAAACAAATACTAAAAATAGATTTGGACTATAACCCCCCATAATAGAGAAATCAACCACCCCTAATCAATAGTGGGATTACCAAAACTTTATGCCTAAGTTTCCACCGTATTATCCTCCATACCTATATAATTCCTACCACCCATAACCACCTCCCTGCTATGTGATGTACACTCCTCATAAATATTATGGTCAACCTCCACATCAAAAAAATAATTTGGGTGTATTAGATAGATGTTAAACTAAATACCTAATTAGACCTACCAAGCCTTTGAACCTAATTTTCTACTCTCCCATTTTCCTAGTAGATATGAAATCTTTACCTACATTTTATAGGAATGGACATAAGACAATGTTGAATCACCTTAGCAAGCTATCAAAACTCATGTTATTCCATCACATTCGAGAGGAAGACATAATGGTTCATTTACTAATATACTTTATATTGGGGGCTAGTCATGATCCCCTTGCACCCCCCAAAAAACTATGACCCCCTATGGTTGTGGTTTTGGCGTCTAATTACCTCTACCAAGTGGATGTGTCTTATACCTTATTCCTTATGTGAGGGTGCTAGTCCTCAAAATTCCAAGGGAGAATGGGACATGGATCTACTAGATGACCTCAAGGATTTCTTACTCAAGACCATCTCCTTTCTTCTTCATGTCATATTTTGTGCCTATATTTCCTTGTTACAAATCACTAATCTAGTCCTATCCTATGGTTATTTAGGGGAGAAAAGTAAAAAATAAGAAAAGTAGAAAAAAAAACATAAATTAAACTAGAGGAAAATAGTAAATAAAAGTAGGAAAAGGTAGGAAAGAAAACCTATCTAGCCTAGTCTATGGGTGGTGATGTACCAAAGAAAAATAATAAGAATCCTCTGATGCCCTGATGGGTTCTAATTAATACATGCATAGTGGCCCACAGTGCATGAGCAACACATATCCCTTTGAGAACAAGTAGTGGAACCAAAACACCCATACCATAACCAAAATAAATATTTATAAAAGAGTCACATATTCTTATTAACGTGAACTCTAAGTTACATACATACAAAGAGAAGAGGTTCAAAAACCATCCTTTGGGCTACACAAGGATTAGGCTAGGCTAGGACATAGGAGAATGAAGGAAAGCACCCCTTAGAAGGATGGAGAGATTTTTATGGTTTATAATGAGAAGAAGAGAGATATTTATAAGAAATGGGGAAAAAATTTCCCACAAAATACATGTAGAATTTCAAATTTTGAATTTAGAATTTTTCTTGGGCTTAGTCAACATCAAAAATGAATAATATAAAGGCTTTGGAGGTTTATATCTAGAAATATCCATTATTATACCTTCATAATCATTTTTTACTTATGTCTTAAGCATGCATTGCTCCTTGGGATGTCCTCCTTGTTGCCACTTTAATGCTCAAGTCCCCACATGTAGAATTATATTTTGTTGTGGGGTGCTAGAACAAAAATCAAATCATCACCTCTTCCCTCATGTCTAGTTGCTTTGGGTTGATCTAGGGTTAAAGTGATCAAAACCTAGTTCATCCATACTATTGGAAATTCCCCTTGGTAAAGATGTTCTTCAATGAACTCTATAGATATTATGGTTGCCACCTTCTAAAATACTCTACCTCTAGGGACTCCTTTTCCACTATGTATCACAAGGAGACTATCATGGAATGAACATACTATAAGGTTAAGAGAAAACATTGTAGCTAGGAGCATTTTGGGCTACTCTATTATACCTTGACCTTCATGTATCAAGCTCTCCCTTGAAAAAGGGGAGTCTTGCATTTCTTCCTCTTCACTTGATCTCCTTGGATACTCCTTACCTTTTACCAATGGAAGGGACTTAGTCTTTAGGATTCAATACTGGTATCAATTTGGAATAATTCTTAGGACTAAGAGGACTCCTTGGCTAAGGGAAGGGATTGGTATTAGGGAATTTACTCACTGAATATGAGAAAAGACCACGAGATTTTTTCAAAGCAAGATATCGATAAAATTGGTTCCCCTTTTGTCATTACAAAAATAGCTCAAGGGTTCCAAGTATTATTATGATCAAAATTAGCCACCCCTAGAAAGGCTTTTGGGTTATTGCTTGATTCCAATCCAATGGTTTAATTGAGGCTTACGATGAAGTAAGTTTTAAGCACAATATTAGTCAATGGTAGTGGCTCCTTATTGGTTGCATCTTGGATGGTTTTATAGCTTTGGTTGTATCCTAAGTAGTAGGGGCATTGGGCCTCTTTAACTTAGCTTCAAGTAGGTTATTTGGTCAAAATTACTTCTAGGAGTAGGATTTTACCATTGCAGTGGGAATGCACTATATCTTTGGTGAATCATATGGAAAATTCCTACTAGAAATATTTAAGGAACCTAGAAAAAAATGCCATATCTATTGGGTGCAGAGTCCGATCTAGATAAATCTTGATGCCTTGATAGTAGTGGCATATGCTTAAAGATGAAGATTTTGGAGATCACTTTGCTTAGGAATATATGCAGGCTAGGATGAGGTGTATCTTCCTTTATAGTCAATGTCAAATTTATGGATCCTAAGTATCATATTCATTCTTTTTATCAGTTGACGTCAAATGGTCACACGAAGACTCATTCCCTCATGCCTAGGATTTGGGGATGTTATTGTCTTTCAATTTTCTCTCTACTTTGGTATGATGATTGTCCTTCAACTAGTCAAAAGAGGTCTCAATTTACTTTAAGGAGTAGTTAGAAATACTTTTATCCCAACTACTTTGTCCTTCAAGTTTGTGCAACTTTAATTTCTTTTCTACGTGTGTGAATTTTCTTATGTCCTACATCTACTTGGTAGGTATAAATAAAGACAAGAAAACACTTTTTTATACAAATTCCCACTAGTGTTGGTGGGTATTCCTTGGCACTTGGAATCTATCCCATGCTATCTTAGCCAAAAAATATTACTATATCAACCTCCCTAGCTTCCTCGTTGCATCATTTATTTTTGTAGTCTAGGTGCATTCTCTAGTGAAGTTGGGTCCTTTTTGACTTTATTGGAATTCTAGGGGTGGTCCCTATTTCATTTTGTTACTTGTTACTTTATGGGGATAGGTTCTCACTTTGAATCCAACTTTTCTATAGCATGCTTAGCTCTTTGGTCTTATTTTGATATTTAATGAGGGATTTGGAGTAAGTTATAATGGTATTGTAGTGGGTAGTCAATTACCATGATATCTCTTAACTACCTGGTTTGCGTCCTTCTTGGCTAAGCATGGGGATATATTCAGTGCCCGAGCTATCACTCTAGACAAAGGAGATAGGAATTACACCTATTTAGCACCTTTGGATAGGCTTCCCTCTATACCTTAGGGTTAGGTGGAATAGTTACATCCCTACCCATGTAGGTTCTTCTATATTTCCCTTCTTTAATTATTGGTTATTCCTTATTGGGGGTTTTAGTCGTGGCCCAAGTATTCTTAGAAAAAAATAGTGTTAGCACCAAGGTTGTCTAGTAGATCTGATAGTTTCTTTTTTGGTTATTTTGTGATAGTTGGTGCCTCTTCTCCCTTAGTTTATCCACTTCCTTGAATGCCTCTATAAAAATCGATTTGGGTTCCTTGTTAGTTTCCCACTTGCCTCCATTTTAGTGATTCTTCCTTTTTATCATCCTCTAAAAACTGATGTCCATAATGGACGTCAATAATTAGGTAGCATTGCTTCATCAGGTCTTCTTTGGGAATAATTTTTTGTTGTACTTAGTATGGCACTGAGAGGGGGGGTGAATCAGTGTAGCATTCCAAAACATAAATAAATAGCTCTAAAAATTGTAGCAGATAAAACTTATAAATAGATATAATAAGTACCACAAGAGAACATCACACAACATAGATTTTTAACGAGGTTCACCAAAATGGCTACTCCTCAAAAAGAATGGTTGCTTGGACTCCTATCCAAATCCAGCCTCTTGCAAAGCACCAAATTTACAATTTGTTTACCAGCACCAACTGGAAGGAGCACCAACCCCTTATTTATCTGCACCAACAGAAAGGAGCACCAACCCCTAATTTGCCAGCACCAACTGGACTTCAATTTTTAATGAAAATGTTTGACATATACCTTTGTTATTGCAAGACTCTAACTGGTCTACATCACCTTTGCAATCTCTGTGCACTCTGCTCTCTCTTGCGCAATCACTTCACATAGTCTGCTGCACTGCTATAGGCAAACTTTGCAATCAACTTTGCCCTTCGCGCTTCTCTGCACACTCTACTTTCTCTACGCACATGCTTTGCACACTCTGTGTCATTTCACATTCTGCTCTCTGCTCAACATGAACTTCACTTTCACAAACACTGTGCTCGCATTTGCACTTTATCTTGACACCCCATTTTAAACTCGAAGTACCCTTGCTTTTATAGAAGAAATTTTAGAAACAAACTCTAGAAGAACGTCGGCTGATAAACCCTAGAATTTGACAGTTGCCAAACCCTAAAATCCGTTGGTCCAGATTTAACTTTGTCGGCCTCAAACTCTTCTGCCACCTTCATCACTTTCCTGTAGCTTATTGCCATGAAATAGTAACACGTCGGCCCTTTTAATTTAATTTAATATTTTAATTTAAATTTTAAATAAAATAAAATTTAAACTAAATATTTAAAATTAAATATCTTCATCATCGGGGCATCTTTTTCAACGAAACGAAGAGCCAACTTGGGTTTTAATAAAAACCCATTTCAAATATGTTATCCATGGTTTTAAATAAAACTTTTTATTTTGACTGCCTTGGTTTTCACAAAAACCTTTTTGCTTCTTGACATCTCAAGTTTTGAAGACTTCTTCTCATTCTGAATTATGTTTTTTGTTTCTGTGCATCTATCATTTAAGGACTCATGATCTATCTGACTAAATTTTGAATTTTATCCTCTACATCTGAGTGACTTCTGAACTGCCTGTCCATTGCATCATTAGATCTAACTAACTGTATTGACAACAATGACAATCCTCCTGCAACACCTTGCTCAACACTGAAATCCTATCCATTGTACTTTGGCTGCACCTTGATGTTCAATAAACTCTTGTCCATTGCATCAATAAATCTGTTTGACTGTGTTGACAACAATGACAATACTGTTTGCTGCACCTTGCTCAACATTTTCATTAGTAGAGAGAGGAGGATATTGGTATTTGAATGCAAATGGTAAGGGAGTTGGATTAGAGTCATAGAATAGAGGGTTTGTAGGATGCTTGGGGAAAATTTTACAATTATAATGAGTTCTTTTATATTAAGATTGATATGATAGGTAGTGGGGAAAGAATTCTTCCCCTAGGCTTTAATAATTATAGAAATCGTTGGATATAAATATATAAGATAAAATATGAGTACCATACCTAGGGAATGTTTGATATTTACCAAATTTTTAGATTTTTTGGAACTAGGCATTGAAGTCCCTCATTATCTCACAAAAAAATTTGTTTGATGTTGATAAGGTAATCCAATAATAGGGATCCTTCCTCCTTTGAATGATCGAGTAGATAGATATATATATTCCCAATCCCTTATTGAGTGCATGGGTAGGGATATGTACCACCTCCAATACTTCTCTTTGAAATATGCCACCAATAGCCTAAGGTCTATGTCCTAATTTATTATGTTGTGAACATCGTGATGTGTAGCCATGTGTTGCAAGTGCTCCAACACATTGATTGTACTTTCTTTGGTGAATTTTGATAAGGAATCCAGAGCTTCTACAAGGATTTAATCCTAAGAATTAGGGGTGACCATGACCACTAATGGGCCCTAATTATTCCATGTTATAATATTTTCATCCATTCCTTGGTTTAATTTCTTTGTTTAATTGGTTAGCTAGAGAGTGGAGGTTTTTGTGCTCTTCTCAATGACTTCTTTAAATTTTTCTTTCTTACAATGGAGTAACCAAGTGGAGAATATTACTAGCCAGATGGAGGTTCCCACTACAACATTAGTCTAGGGATTATGGCTTCTTATCATACATATTTCTTTATAAATATAGTCACAAGGTGAATCTATAGAGTGCTTCAAAAATAGATGACCATAGCCTTCAAAAAAACCATAGTCTAACTTCTTGATCAAGGGATAAATATTCTCAAATTTAGGTCTCATTGGGCATGCCAGTATAAACTATTAGGGGGTTGTGTCATAACCCCCTTGTACTCAGGTTTTGCAGTTGCTTGCAGTTGTATTTTTGGTTTTTTAACACCTTTGTCGAGTGGGTGCATATAGTGCCTTATGCCTCATGTAGGGGTACTAGTCCTAGGAATTATAGGGGAACATGGGATGTGGTTCCATCTAATGACCTCTAAGGGTTTTTACCCAAGGCCAATTCCTTAGTTTTGGATGTCTTCTTTAACACTCACCTTTTCTTGCTATAAATTACTAATATACTCCTAGCCAAGGAACCTTCAACGAGAAAAAATAAAAGAGAAGTAAAGTAGGAAATATAACATAAAGTAATATATACAAAGGTATTAAAAGGAAGTAAAACAAAACTATATAGCCTAGCCTATGGATGGTGATGCACTAAAGAAAAATAATAAGACCCCATCAATACCTTGACCAATTTTAATGAACATATTCATGTTGTTCAATAGTGCATATGGAACATAGGTTCCTCTAAAAATATGCAATAAAAACATAACACCCATGCCAAAAGTAGGATAGATATTTATAAAAGAGTTATAGATTCTTATTAATATGAAATTTGAGTTGCAAATTATTTGTAGAAATAAGAGGTTTATAAACCAGTCAATGAGTTGTGCAAGGCTCAAGCTAGGCTAGGACATAGAGGAGAATGAAGAAAAGCACCCCTCAAAAGGATGGAAAGCTTCTATGTTTTACAATGAGAAGAAGAGGGATATTTATAAGAAGTGGAGAAATAATTCCCACCAAAATACATTCTAGATTTGAAAAATTGAATTTAAAACTTTTCCCATGCTTAGTTGATATCAACAATGAATAATATGAAGACTTTGGAGGTTTTTAACTAGGAAAATATTCATGATTCAACCTTCATGATCATCCATTATTGGTATATTCAACATGCATTACCACATGTATTATCATCCCTATCATTGCTTTAATACTCTAGTTGCTTCCTAGGGAATTACATTCGATTGTGGGGTTCTAGGACTAGAACATGATCATCGTCCCTTCCCTCATGTCCAGTTGCTTTAGGTTAGTATGATATTATAGTGATTGTATCCTGGTTCATCCATGCTCTTGGAAATTATCCTTGTTAAATATGTCCTTCAATGTACACTATGGAGATGATGGTTATCACCTCCTAAGATGCTTTGCTTTTGGGGACTCCTCTTCCAAGATATATTAGTAGGATATTATTATGGAGTAAAAAAACCAAAATGCTAAGGGGGAATGTTGATACTTGGAGTCTTTAATGTTGCTCTATTCCTCCCTAACCTTTGGGTATCAAGATCTCCCTTGAAAAATGAGGAGTTTTGCCTTGTTGCATCTTCAATTGGTCTCCTCAGATACTCTGTTTCTTTGACTAATATAAGGGTCTTAGTCCTCAATATTCACTAGTGGTAATAATTTGGAATGATACCTAGGACTAAGGGGTCTCCTTGGATAAGGGAATATACTGGTCTTAGGGACTTTGCTCACTAAATATGAGAAAAGGTCATGAGCTTCAATCAAAGAAAGACCCTAGTAAAAGTGGTTCCACTTTAGTCATTATCAGAATGGATTGGGAGTTTCAACTATTATTAGGACCTGATTTAGATACCACTAGAAAGGATTCTAAGTTACCATTTGATTCTAGTTTGGTGGTTGGGATTATGCTTGTAGTGAAGGAAGTTTTAGGCACAAGATCAATCAATGATGGTGCCTTCTTCTTGTCTACATCTTGGAAAATATTCTAGCTTTGATTGTATCATAAGTAGTAGGAGTGTTGGGATCCTTCATCTCATATTTAGGTAGGTGCTTTGGTTAAAATAGTCTCTAGGATTAGGATTTTCATATTGTAGTGGGACTTCAATACATTTTCTTTGTGATAAGGTCACTTTGTGTTATATGGTATTACTAGATAATTCAGTGACTAGTTCCTTCAAGTCTCTATAGAATAGAGCAATATCTATGCTAATGGACTTCATCACTCTTGAATGCAAAATAGATATTCATAGCTTTCATCTGGCTCTGGTGAAAAACATTAGGGGAAAGAAACAAATGAATTTCCTAGGCTTCCTATTTATATAGCTAGAGAAAATTATGGTATACATTCAAGATGGTAATATCTCCTTCCAAAGCATTAGGGTATTTACAAATTGTTTTTAATTTTTTTCCCTAAAATATAATTTGCTAGATTTAGGAAAAAATGGGCTTGTGCCTTTTGTCCCTATTGATGTATTTAACTCTAGGAAATATATTGAAATTTATTTTCTTGTGACTAGGGGGAACAGTTTGGGTCCTTTAATTGAGGATAATGCTAGTCATGAAAGTCTTTCTGAACTGCATTTGGAGCAAGTTCGAGATAAAATAGAGTTGGATAATATTTTTGGTAAGATTATTGAAGATGTGAGTCCATGACCAAAGTCAGGAGGAATGACCCTTAGTATAAATTTGATGTTTAGGTTCCAAAAGGAAACTCTCCTTCAAACTCGTTGGAGTCTAATGATAGTAATTCATCTTCTCTACAGGAGGAAAATTTAGTTAGGAAAATAAATTCTAGTTACCTAAAGAAGCTAAAGTTCGAAGCAAAAGGGATGAGAATATCAGTGCACATCCATTCCAAAGCACAAAAATATTGAAGATACAATGCTCTGAGTAATTAGATAATCCAAATGAATCCCCTATTTCTAAGGAGAAGATTAAGATTTTGGCCACCCCACTTTTGAGGCATAATATTAACAAAGAATTTTTTGTAATGCCAAGATCCTATGGCAATCTAGTTAAGGAGCTAATGAGATCCATTAAAATATCTACAAAGTAAACTACTTATTTTGTTAATGAATTGGAATAGAAGTTAAAATAAAATACAAATACCCCATATATGGATGTCATCATTTCTAATGACTCCTCCTAAGGTTAGATATTGGGTTTTGTTTTTACTATGTGGATCTTTTTTTTTAGGTTTTGTATCTCTCTTATCTTCCCCTATGGTCTTCTAGTTGGGTTGGATCGGTTCTTTCTCGGTAGTTGGTTTTTTGTTTCTTTGTGGTGCTTCTCTTGCTTGGTTGTTTTTGGGTCCCTAATATAAAATGTTTGGAGGAGCCTTTCAAAACCCCTTTGTTTTCCATTTAATAAAAATATAATATATTTGAACCATTCATTTATAGGTTCAAAAGCATGGGAAATGGGTATTTTGTTTTGTTTTAGTTAAATGCAATACAAATATCACCTCAAGAAAAAAATTATAATCTCGATTCTCAATACTAGATCCTTTAGAACTCTAAATTTAATTCCACAAATTGTTAGTCCAATGAAGAAAAATTATTACCATGTTACTAGCATTAATGGTTTGTAATATTAGCCATTGTACACTAGATACAGTATTTAAAGAAGTATAAAGAGGTAAATATATTCTCATCATGGTAGGGAAGATCCCCCTATCCCACCCATGGCCTATGCGAACCAAGTTTTCTATAATACAAACATTCCAAATGCTATACCTAATTTTTATTCTATTGCAAATCTTAAACCAAGAACCTCCATCAACGCTTCCTAGTCATCATACATCATTATAAAAAAATGACAAAATACATCATCAATAGTAGTGTTTTAGCCACTACTTCTAACTCTCCATGATCCATCTAACCCATGTCAGAAGCCCAACAATAATTTTATAATGAATGAAATGTTTGAAGTATTCAAATATTTATTGAATTAGACCAATGATATGGAACAAAAATGGCAATAACCATAAATTCGGTATCCATAAAATATCCTATACTTGAAAAAGGATCTAGTGCCTTAGCAAATTACTATCCAAGGGGTAAACCTGGCTCACAAACATATGGTGAATGATAACATTGAAGCTAGACCAACATGGTGTCTTAATTGTAATGATAGACATGATCTTGTTGAATGCTTGAGCACCATCATACATTCTCAAACTACATAGTACCCTTAAAAAAATCAAGTTCAATAGGCTACTACCACTAATAAATTTTCTTCCATAGAAAATCCTACTACATATTAGTAGTCTTAGGCTACACAATCAGTTCCTACCTTTCCCAATCCCAAAAAATTAATACTAATAAATTTCACTACTATATAAATATATGAAGATACAACTTTTGAAGATGACACCATATTTGAAAACCAATAGGATGTAAAAAATAAGAAAAAAATAAAAATGACTACAATGTAATCAACTAATAATTAGGGCAACATTGAAAAGGAGATAATGGTCCTTCTAACAGGAAGGATTCTTTTACATGTAAAAGACAAGAGGCCTATAAAAATATATCAAGAAATAAAAAAGGATAAGGAAAACATCGTAAAGGAATCAATAGATGTATCTTCAAAGTGGAATCAGGGCACATCAATTGATAAATACCAAAGAGTTGACAAAGGGAAGGAAATTTTAATAAGCAATAGAGATAAATATGCAACTAGTAAGCTGAGTAAAATAAGGTACCCACATTAAATATAAGTTGAAAGAATATTTAAATATCCCTCTTTTAAGAAAAATGGTATTTGATAGTTCATATACATCCCTCATGTTTTGCCAAAAGGGATGTCCCCTTTGCTAAGTTTAATATCCCAAAAAAATCTCAAGAAAACTTTATCTAAGATTAGCATGTTGGAATTTTTAGCTCTACTTGGGTGTTGATACCTACTCTAAGAATCCAAGAAATAGTTAGATTAAATTTATGCTAACTATAAGTAATGATATCTCACTCCAACCTACATAATCAAACAACAAATTTTGATCATAGAATAGCCATAGAATATCTAGGTCAATGGCTCCAAAGTGTAAAATGATTCAAAACCAAATAATTTGAAGCCATATCCATTTTACATTATGCTTAATATCAATAATTACATCTTTAGAAGTTATATAATATATTTGGGAGCAATAGTCATAATGATACCCAAAGATATTTGTGAAGAGATGGATCTTCCTTACACTAAGATAACCAAAAACCTAATTTGAATGGATGGAACTATAGTTAATGTATTGTGTAGTATCAAAGAATTGGTTATGAGCATAGCCTCCTAAATATAGTTTGTGGTAGTACAAGAGGTAATAGTTATGGATCTCCCTCCATACTTTGGAATGTTACTATTGATAGAATGAACATAAAAGTTATCAAGAAAAGGCTATCTATAAATGGATGACATGTCAATAAAGGTTCCCAGGGATAGAAATATAATCAAGATATAGAATGAGCCACATTATAATTACCTCCTTTACAAACTAGAAGATGAAATCATTGTATACTAGAATAAACTCATAGAGTAAATCAATGATGGGTATCAAGAAGAGTACCAATACCTAGTGGTAGAAATGATCATTAGTGTAATATAAGATGATGAAGATATAGAAGTAGAGGTAAAAAACAAGGTTGGAGAAATACCTTATAATGGAAACTCCTCCTAAGTTCCTCACCTTGGTAATTCATAGGGGAAAAAATATATGGACTATGTACTTAGATGGTGCCAAAACTAAGAATGGAGTAGCCATTGGAATAAAAATCATTGATCCACAAAGAACAAAAACTTATTATGCCTATATGATACTATTTAACTACATAGATAATGCATCTAAATATGAATCATTCTAAACTATTTTTATAAAAGTAGAGAATATGGGAGTTAAAAAATAGTAATATATAGCAACTCTAAACTAATTGTGAACCAGGTTAATTCCTAGTGTGCCAAAAACACAAACACACAAAGTGCTATAAGCATTAAGTTTAGGATATGCTTGAAATATTGAATATTATAATATCAAGGTGATACCTATATAACTAAATGCAAAAGTAGATGATTTTTTGGGTATAAAGCATACTTTGATCAAAAAATGGCATGTGGGATAAACCAATGGACCTAGATGTTTTTTATACTAGCAATTCTAGATAACTTCATCATTTGGTAGATCTTTAAAAATGATGAACAAACTATATAATTGCTAATAATAGAGGATTAATATGTTGAATAATAGAATGAGTGTGGAGATTACATAAATGATGAAGTCATTTAGCTAATTTCAATTTAGTTACCTAAAGGTCTAATCACATTGAAAATATTTTTTAATCTAGATGATAGCTCAATGAAAAATAAATCGTAAGGTGGAATGTTCCACATATCACCTAGTTGAGGTAGTTGAAAAATAAAGGTTTTTTCTAAAAAGGACTATACTCAATATGAATAGGATCCATTCAAAAAAATATATGGTAAATATGGAGACATCATTGCCTAGTCTTATGAATATTTAAAAGTCTATGACCACAATATGATAGAGCATGCCATTGAATTATAGCCTAATTCCAAGAATTTATTATAAAGGTAAAGACTAGTCAATCCTAACATAGAGACCATAATGAAGAAAGAGCTACTAAAGCTCCTATAGGATCAAATTATATTTCCAATCAAGCATTCTACATGGGTTTCCAATTTGGTCCTAATATGTAGGAATAATGGGTATATAAGGTAATGCAATTATTTTAGAAACCTAATCAAGACATCATTGAAGAATCACTACCTAGTGTTTACCATTGATAAGATATTACAAAAAATAGTAGGCTCATTGTCACATCCCACCTTGGAGAAATATTTTTAAGATGCTATTTATGTAATTATAGTTGGTTTTAATGCATAATATATTTGCATTGTATTTGTTTTTGTTAAAAGAAAATGATGATGTGTTGCTTGATTTTAGGAACATTTATTCTTGTAGGTGGAAGACTGACCACCAAGAGATGATAAGGGAAATGATGACTATGACAACTCAATAGGTAAATATCATATTCCTATCATCACTATTTACCTCCCTGATGATGGTGTTACTTGAGTATTACTCTAAAAGTCCCACCTAATACAAGGTAAAATGTTGATGGGGGAAACTGAGCACATGCATCGAGTGCGTGTATGCCATTTTTGTGTGATTTATATTTGATTTCACAATTAATTTGCATGAGATTAGTTTAATTGAATTTTACTTTGAAAATGCACATTAATAATGTTTTATATTTTACAAATTAATCTATAAAATATTGAAAAGAATATCATGCAATTTATAATGATTTTGTGAAATCTTTAAATTGAGCAATTCTTAAAGTAAAGGATTTATTTTGTTGAGCATGCTTATTTGATATAGTTGATCCTATTTTAGAAGAAAATTAGGTAGTTTATTTTTTTATGAACTTGTTCAATTTTGATTGGACCAAAACATGAAAAAAAAACTACCTTGTAGATTTAAAAAAAAAATCAATCTTTAGTACACATGGCTACTTTGGGAAGGTTGAAATGGTGGATAAGATTTTTATGTTATCTATATGGATTCCCTTTCTATTAAAATAATATGTTAAAGGAAGCCTTCACATGAGGTGAGAAAAAGAAGATAAAAAATAAAAAATAAAAATAAAATATATTTAGAAGCATCTTATCTGAAAGAAAGAAAGCTAAAAACATAAAAAAATATTTAGAAGCATCTTTTGTAAAAGAAAGAAAGCTATAAATTGCCATTGTGGTTTAGAAAAAAAACATGTTATATAATACTATATTATGCTGAACTGAAGAAGGTAGGAGAAGGGATTTACAAGATTTGGGAAGCATTAAAGTACTAGAGAATTTTAGGTTGGATCTATCCACTATATTTTATTTTAATGCTTTCTAGAATAAATGGAAATATATTTATATGTGTTGAATGTTTTACTTTATCTGATTGCTTCTCTTATATAGAATGTTTTAATACATAATCTTCCAATGAAGTTTAAGTAGAAGCCTTCATAGATTAGCATTTTCCCATCGATTGGCTAGAATACGATCATGCTTAAACACGTAGAAGAGAAGTCTCTAACGACTTTAGGTCCCACTCGGACATCCTTTGTGCATACTCTGTGAAAGAGGAGTCATGTAAATTTTATAGAGCTGATATTTAATTAGTCTTATGTGCTTTCAGTAGCTTATATACAATCCTATTTTGTAGTCTATGATATAGAATGGCTTTTAGAAACTCCATAATAATTTGTTGGTAATGCACTGTGTAATATAGCCTGGGCTCTGAGACCAACTATAACAACCCCAATTGTTACTACTCATACACTAAACATTTTTTTTGCATCTATAATAATATTTTTCTACCTTTAAGTGAGTCAAGAGTATAATAATGATCTAATACAAGGATATCTCAAATAAAAAGTAAGTAATCCAAGTCATAAAAGATTAATCCAAAGTCACATTTAAGTAGAAGTGCCATCTTCTATAATTAATTCAAAGCCATTCAAAAATAGGAGCACCAAATCCTATAATTTCATCTTACCATCATGATGCAGGAGCATCCAGTGGCATTTGGTGTAGGAGCATCCAGTGGCAGGGGAGCCATCTTTGCTTCGGCAAAAATTCCTAAGTGTTTGCAAGGGAAAGTTGTCGCGATATCATGACAAAAAATGTGTCGTGATATCACGACACAATTGGCAGAAAGAAGCTTGAAGGGAGAAGCTGTTGTGATATCGCGACAGAAAGTGTGTCACGATATTGTGACACAAGTGGTGGAAAGAAGCCTGAGGGGAGAAGCTATCGCGATATCACGACAGAAAATGTGTCGCGATATCGCAAAACAAGTGGCAGAGAGAAACCTGATGGGAGAAGCTGTTGTGATATCGTGACAAAAAATGTGTCGCGATATCACGACACAAGTGGTAGAGAGAAGCCTGAGGGGAGAAGCTGTCATGATATTGCAACACAAGTGGAGAAGAGGAGTCAGCGAGGAGAAGTTGTCATGATATCATGACAACAAATGTGTCACAATGTTGCGACACAAGTGAAGCAGAGGAATGAGCAAGGAGAAGCTGTCGCGATATCACGATAGAAAATGTGTTGTGATATCATGACACAAAATGGAGAAAGAAGCAAGGGTGCCAAGGATGTCATGATTTTGCGACCCAATCAGGCAAGAGGAGGCTGCAAGCAAAGATGTCGTGGTTTCACGACCCAAAAGCAGGAGAGTATGGAAGGAAAAGATGTCACGATTTTGCGATATGTCATGGTTTCATGACCTGAGGAAGAAATAGGAAGCCAAAAGTGAATATGTCATGATTTTGTGACTCGAAGGAAGGATGAAGAGTGGAAGAGGAAGATGTCATGATTTCGTGACATGTTGCAGTTTCGCGACCCACAGAGGAGAGAGAAGTCACAGAGGAGAAGATGTCGTGATTTCATGACATTTCGTAGTTTCGCGACCCATCAAGGAAAGAGAAAGCTAGGAGAAAGAGATGTGATTTTGTGATAGGTCGCAGTTTCATGACCAGAAGGCGAAGAAGGAGCCAAGGAAGAAAGATGTCACGATTTCATGACATTTCGCATTTTTGCGACCAGAGGGCAAGAGAAGAAGCCAGAGGAGGAAGATGTCACGATTTTGTGACATGTCATAGTTTCATGACCAGCTGGCAAACGAAGGATCCAGAAGATGAAATATGTCGTGATTTCATGATAGGTCGCATTTTCACAACCCGATGAAGAAGAGAAGGCAAGGGAGTCGAAATGTCGTGATTTCACGACCTGTCATGATTTCACAACCCAAAGGAGAAGAAAGGAGGCAAGGAAAGAAGATGTCACGATATCGCGACATGTCATGATTTCGTGATGCAAAGAAGAGAAAGTAGGCAGAGCGAGAAGATGTCACAATTTTGTGACATGTCATGAAATCATGACCCAAAGGAGAGGAAGGAAGCAGGAAGAGAAGATGTTGCGAAATCGTGACATGTCATGATTTTGCAACCTGAAGTGGAACAGAGGAACGAGGAAGAGAAATGTCACGATATCATGAGATGTCACGATGTCGTGACCAAAAAGGAAAAGGAAGGGCAGGATAAGGAAGATGTCGTGATATCGTGACATGTCGTGATATCACGACCCAATAAGGGAAGAGAACGAGAGGAAGCAAAACTATCATGATATCGTGACAGAAAAGGTGTCGCAAAATCATGACAGGAAGAAGAGAAGAAGAGCCAAAGGGAGAAGTCGTCGTGATATCATGACATACTATATTTTTATGGGCCGCAACAGAGTGACAGTGATAGCTCATGAAAGTCAGGCAGTGAATGCAGAGGCTGTTGCAGTGCAGCTAGAAGAAGAAGATGATAGAGGTCAGGCAGTGGTTGTAGAAGGGCATGTGGCAGCAAAATATAGGTGGCTATAGAGCACTCCACCATTCTATGCAATTATGGTCCAAGGCACCTGGCAACAAGATGCAAGCGATGACATAACATTCGTGCGGGCGGTTACAAAAAACTCTGCAGTCTGTGTAATGATGTCCGAAGAAGGTTGAGTCCTCTATAAAAACCTAGGTATTGTAATAGGATAGGGATGCAAAATTAGGGAATTGCATAGAGTAGAAAACCAAGCCAAGCACTGGTTATTGTAAAGCCTGTGAGCTATTACTATAGAGTTATTCCAAGTCAATGAATGCAAATTTGGGATTTTTGGGTGTGCAAATTTTTTTTTGTTCTACGTCAATGGTATCAGAGCCAATGTTCCTGAGTGCGCAAGCAGATTGCTGGCCGTGAGGCATTTTGTGCCAGGATCTATGGTAGGGTTCTGAGAGAGAAGAGTGAGTTAGGGTTCTGAGCATGTGAGCAGATCACCAAAAGTGAGGCGGCTACACCAGGATCGACTAAGCTTGTGAGAAAAGCAAAAAAACAAGAATGCCTCCACAAAGAAGCCATGGCGGTGAGAGAGATATGGTGCCAAAGGAAGACTTCAAAGCTTTGCAGAGGCAAGTGCAAGCCCTGCAAGAGGTGCTACATAGAAGGCATGAAGAAGAACAAAAAATAAGAGAGGATGGAGTGCATCAAAAGTTGAAGTCGTTGAAGGCTACAGACAAAGATGTGTGCAGCAGTTCCAGGATTTGCTTGGAAGAAGGTAAAAATTTATCTGGCCAGGGGATGAAGTTTAAGAGGGCTACAAAGGCAGGTGAATTTCTGGAGGTGTTGTAGAAGGTGGTGACTAGACAACACAAAATTGAAGTTCACTTCTCCACCAACCCTGGGTGTTTGATGCAGGAGCATCTAGTGGCATCTGGTGCAAGAGCATCCAGTGGCAGGGGAACCATCTTTGTTTCGGCAAAAATTTCTAAGTGTTTTCAAGGGAAATTTGTCATGATATTGTGATAGAAAATGTGTCGCAATATCACGACATAAGTGGTAGAAAGAAGCCTAAGGGGAGAAGTTGTTGTGATATCATGATAGAAAGTGTGTTGCGATATCGCGACACAAGTGGTTGAAAGAAGCCTAAGGGGAGAAGCTGTCGCGATATCGCGATAGAAAATGTGTCGCGATATCGTGACATAAGTGGCAGAGAGAATTCTGAGGGGAGAATTCATGATATCATGACAGAAAATATGTTGTGATATCGTGACATAAGTGGTGGAGAGAAGCCTAAGGGGAGAAGCTATCGTGATATCATGACAAAAAATGTGTCACGATATCACAACACAAGTGGATCAGAGGAATCAACGAGGAGAAGCTATCGTGATATCGCGACAACAAATGTGTCGCGATGTTGCGACACAAGTGAAGCAGAGGAGTGAGCAAGGAGAAGCTGTTGCGATATTGCGACAGAAAATGTGTCATGATATCGTGACACAAAATGGAGAAAGAAGCAAGGGTGCCAAGGATGTCACAATTTCATGACCCAATCAGGCAAGAGGAGGCTACAAGCAAAGATGTCATAGTTTCACGACCCAAAAGCAGAAGGAGAGTATGAAAGGAAAATATGTCACGATTTCATGACATGTCATGGTTTTGTGACCTGAGGAAGAAAGAGGAAGCCAAAAGCAAAGATGTCATGATTTCACGACCCGAAGGCAGGATGAAGAGCGAAAGAGGAAGATGTCACAATTTCGTGACATGTCACAGTTTCATGACCCACAGAGGAGAGAGAAGGTGTAGAGGAGAATATGTCACGATTTTGTGACATGTCATAATTTGGTGACCCGTAAAGGAAAGAGAAATCCAGGAGAAAGAGATGTGATTTTGCGATAGGTCGTAGTTTCATGACTAGAAGGTGAAGAAGGAGCCAAGGAAGAAAGATGTCATGATTTCGTGACATGTCGCATTTTCATGACCAGAGGGCAAGCGAAGGAGCCAGAGGAGGAAGATGTCATGATTTCGTGACATGTTGTGGTTTCACGACCAGCTGGTGAATGAAGGAGCCAGAGGACGAAAGATGTCACGATTTTGCAACAGGTCGCATTTTCATGACCCGATGAAGAAGAGAAGGCAAGGGAGTCAAAATGTCATGATTTTGTGACCTATCACGATTTTGCAACCCGAAGGAGAAGAAAGGAGGCAAGGAAGGAAGATGTCACGATATCGCAACATGTCACAATTTCATGATGCAAAGGAGAGAAAGTAGGCAGAGCGAGAAGATGTCACGATTTCGTGACATGTCATGAAATTGCGACCCGAAGGAGCGAAAGAAAGTAGGAAGAGAAGATATCATGAAATCGTGACATGTCATGATTTCGTGACCCAAAGTGGAATAGAGGAATGAGGAACAAAAATGTCACAATATCATGACATGTCATGATGTCATGACCAAAAAGGAAAAGGAAGGGCAGGATAAGGAAGATGTCGCGATATCACGACCCAAGAAGGGAAGAGAATGAGAGGAAGAAAAATTGTCATGATATTACGACAGAAAAGATCTTGCAAAATCATGATAGGAAGAAGAGAAGAAGAGCCAGAGGGAGAAGACGTCGCGATATTGCGACATACTGTATTTTCAGGGGCTACGATAGAGTGACAGTGACATCTCATGAAAGTCAGGCGGCGAATGCAGAGGCTGTTGCAGTGCAGCTAGAAGAAGATGACAGAGTTCAAGAGGCGATTGTAGAAGGGCATGTGGCAACAAAATACAGGTGGCTATAGAGCACTCCACCATTCTATGCAATGATGGTCCAAGGCACCTATGCAGGCGATGACAAAACGTTCGTGCAGGCAGTTATAGAAAACTTTGCAGTCTGTGTAATGATGTCCGAAGAGCATCGGGTCCTCTATAAAAACCTAGGTATTGTAATAGGATAAGGATGCAGAATTAGGGAATTGCATAGAGTAGAAAACCAAGCCGAGCGCTGGTTATTGTAAAGCCTGCGGGCTGTTACTGTAGAGTTATTCCAAGTTAATGAATGCAAATTTGGGATTTTTGGGTGTGCAATTTTCTATTCTACGTCACATCACCAAGTGGTTATGAGGATAATACAATGGCTATGTCCTTCATGAGGACATCTCAATGGTTATACCATTAATTGGGAGTTTTACCCAATGGAATTCATCCCCTCCTCTCCATACTATCCATGAAGACTAGTATTAAGGAGAGAGCCATTAATCTTGTTATTTCTCGTGAAAACTTACAAGTGACTTGGAATATTGTCTTAAGCACCATTATAGAATTTACTCATTTACTAGGTGTGATGGTGTTGGTGATTATCTGTCTTATCCATTTGCATGGAGTGAATGGTTTGCTTCTAGCTATCTTAGGTGGATGGTGTAGATATTGTTTTGTCTCATATTATTGTGGAGATTATCATGAATTTCCTTCTACACTATTATAGTCCTTGAGAGAGAATTTAAATACATCCATCTAATCTACTAGAGCAACATAAATCTCAATGCCATACACTTGACAATGTGCAATATCCAAAGTAGTTCCAATACTTGCTCATATTCCAAAACATATATCACCTAACATTTATTAGAGGTGAATACTACAATATGAAGTCTTTATCTCTAATTTACAAAGCTTGTAATCAAATACATAAAACATTACAAGTCATAGCTGATTTTACATAAATTATATCAGCCCTGCATAATTACATTGGATCTATATCAATACAAGCTTGTACATGATGAACATTGCAATAGTCTTCAAAAAGTGTTGTCCAGCTCTTCTCTGAAATATATCGAGTTCTTCATGGTTGGAAGAGATGATAGTGAAGGGATCAGGACAACTCGGATGCAAAGTATGCCAAATGCATTACAAGCAAGCCATGCTTATCAATTTTGAATGCAATCATGCATCACACATTTGCCAAATGTATATCACATATAGAGAAATCATCAAGCATGAATTTCAAATTCATCCATATTTAATATTTTCATAACAAGGATTAATTCTTAATCCCATTCATCATTCATTTGGATTACCACCAAACATAAGGAAGAGTCCCATACCTCTTTCCAAAGAATGGACACCAATCCATTCCTTCCCAAAACTAGAAAATATTCCATCCTTCTAGTTGAGATATATTTATTTACAAAATTTATCAAACACATAATAGTTTACTGTTTGTTTTCTAGAATTATACAAAGACTATGATTTCACTTGTTCATTCTACTAGACCTCAAATCATAGTTGTTTTTCTTATTTTATAATCCATACAAATTTTAATAAAACAAAACCAATATTTACAAATCTAATTGATTCCAATTTGATTTTCCAGTCATTCCAAAAATAAAGGAA
Source organism: Wollemia nobilis (assembly GCA_028583015.1). Lineage (NCBI taxonomy): Eukaryota > Viridiplantae > Streptophyta > Pinopsida > Araucariales > Araucariaceae > Wollemia > Wollemia nobilis. Next base: position 10,593,412 of record JAQPPZ010016925.1, read on the forward strand.
ATTGCTTTAATTTTTAAAGTCATCATCTTTAATTTAAATTAAAATAAACCAATTAACACTAGTCTCCTTATGAAAATATAATATAATCATAATTCTCCAATTCAGTTTTGTCATATATTATGACAGACTAAGATTTACAAATATTCTCCATATAACTAAACATGTATATTCTAAACTTAAAGGAGATTTATTTTAATCAGGATTTCATAAAGATAAGTAATACAACCTATTTAAAATATCGATATATTATATGATTTTATTGTCCATAGCATAGTTTCATTTGATAAAATCACTCATACATTTTAATATATCATGCTTTAATTCAAATGATAAAATCTGAAAGCATTCCAAATATTTAAAAAAAACTTTCAAGGTTAATTATTGTTTATAACTGATGATTCAATGCACACAGACATAAAGAGAACAAGGCCTGAACAATACATAACAACTTGCACAGTCATAATGATTGTTTGTCTAAGTGACAAGAGATCATTCCCAGAAGTACCAATGTACTATTAAACAAATTCGATGGTTGTTGGGCTTTGTAATAGATAATCCAGTAATAGTTTGGTAGTCCATTGTTGGGAAATAAAATCAAGGATTCGGCCATTGGTAGACAATAATAATGGTTCTATTTTAGAAATGAACAGAGGACTGAATCTGGTAGATCTATATTAATGGAAATCAAAATATACATGGGAGGCTTTTAACCATAGTTGTATGGAAAATATTTTAACATTGCACAGCCTAGCCAAAGCTATATTACACAACGCATTACCAACACATCATTATGGAGTTTCCAAAAGCCATTCTATATCATAGATGCCCAATAGGATTGTATATAAGCTACTGAAAGCACATAAGGTTAATTAAATATCAGCTCTATAAAATTTACATGACTCCCCTTTCATAGAGTATGCACAAAGGATATCCGAGTTGGACCTAAAGTCATCAGAGGCTTCTCTTCTACATGTTTAAGCATGACCGTATTCTAGCCAATCAATGGGAAAAGGCTAATCTATGAAGGCTTCTACTTAAACTTCGAAGGAAGATTATATATTAAAATATTCTATATAAGAGAAGCAATCAGATAAAGTAAAACATTCAACACATATAACTAGATTTCAATTCATTCTAGCAAGCATTAAAATAAAATACAACGGACAGATCCAACCTGGAATTCTCCAGAAGTTGAATGCTTCCCAAAGCTTGTAAATCCCTTCTCCTACCTTCTTCAGTTCAGCATAACATAGTATAATATAACATATTTTTTTCTCAACCACAATGGCAATTTATAGCTTTCTTTCTTTCAGAAAAGATGCTTCTATATATATATATTTTTAGCTTTCTTTCTTTCAGAAAAGATGCTTCTAAATATATATTTATATTTATTTTTTATCTTCTTTTTCTCACCTCATGTGAAGGCTTCCTTTAATATATATTATTTTAATGGAAAGGGAATCCATAGAGATAAGAGAAGAATCTTATCCACCATTTCAACCTTCCCAAAGTAGCCATGTGTAGGAAAGATTGATTTTTTTTAAATCTACAAGGTAGTTTTTTTTTCATGTTTTGGTCCAATAAAAATTGAACAAGTTCATAAAAAAACAAACTACCTAATTTCCTTCTAAAATAGGATCAACTAGATCAAATAAGCATGCTCAACAAAATAAATCCTTTACTTTAAAAATTGCTCAATTTAAAGATTTCACAAAATCATAATAAATTGCATGATATTCTTTTCAATATTTTCTAGAATAATTTGTAAAATGCAAAACATTATTAATGTGCATTTTCAAAGTAAAATTCAATTAAACCAATCTCATGCAAATTAATCATGAAATCAAATATAAATCACACACAAATGGCATACAAGCACTCGATGCATGTGCTCAGTATCCCCCATCACCATTTTTCCTTTGATTGGGTGGGACTTTTAGAGTAATACTCAAGTAACACCACCATCAGGGAGGTAACTAGTGATGATAGGAATATGAGCTTTACCTGTTGAGTTGTCATAGTCATCATTTCTCTTCTCATATCTTGGTGGTCAGTCTTCCACCTACGAGAATAAATGTTCCTGCAATCAAGCAACGCAACATCATTTTATTTTAACATAAACAAATACAATGCAAATATATTAAGCATTAAAACCAACTATCATTACACAAATAGCATCTTAAAAATAGTCCTCCAAGGTGGGATGTGACATACTCCCCCCTTATATTAAACATAGTCCTTTGTGTTTTCCTACAATATTACATAACAATCAATAAAACATAGTTTTTGGCATAGTTTCCACTTTGCATAAGTGGTCCATAGTTCAACCTGTATTATTACATAGCATCATTAAATAAATAAGGAAAGTGTATTTTCATATCTTCCACTTTTTCCCAAGTGGAATTATTTTTAGAATACTGGTCCCACTAGACCTTACACTGATCAATATTACGCTTCCTCATAGTCTTGGAATGAAATTCCAAGATCTTCATAGGTCTCACTTCAAAGGTTGTCGGATCTACCATCTATAAATTAGAAACATCTAACACATGATCAGGATCAACAATATATCTCCTAAGTAGGGATACATGAAAAGTATTATGGATCTTTGATAGGTTAGGTGGTAAGTCAAGCCGATAGGCTACAAGACTTATCTTCTCCACAATATCAAATGGACCAACAAATCTAGGATCCAATTTTGTTGATTTAATGGCACTCTTCTTAGGTTTTACCCTTAGAAACACTTTGTCACCTACGAAGAATTCTCTAGGTGTTCTTTTCAAATCTGCATAACTCTTTTGTCTATCCGTGGCTTCCTTGAGCCTTTGATGGATTAGTCCTAGCTGCTCTTCCATTATTTTGACCATTTTTGGTCCAATGACAACCCGATCCTCGGGATTATCCCATGATAATGGAGTTTTGCATCGTCTGCCATACAAATATTCGAAAGGGGCCATCTTCAAGGAAGAATGATAGCTATTATTATAAGTAAACTCAACCAGATACAAATAATCTTCCCAACGAGACTTTTGGTCCATGCAATACATGCGTAACATATCTTCCAGAACTTGGTTAACCCTTTCTATCTATCCATCCATTTTAGGATGATATGCAAAACTGATATTCAAATTTGTGCCAATTGCATGATGGAGAGCCTACTAGAACTCAGAAGTAAACCTAGAATCCCTGTCAAAGATAATCATCTCAAATCCATACAACTTGAAAATTTCTTTTGCAAATTTATTGGCAACAACTACAACATCATCTCGTAGTACATCCTGGTATAAAATGTGCAACCTTAGTGAGTTTATCTACTATAACAAATATTGCATCATGATGATATTTTATCTTTGGCAAACCGACAATAAAATCCATTGATATTACTTGCCATTTGTGAGTGGGTATAGCATGTGAAAACAATTTTCCTATTGGATGTTGATGTTCAACTTTCACCTTCTAACACTGTAAACATCGTGCCACAAAATCAGTGATATCTTTCTTCATGCCAGACCAATAAAAGGTCTTTTTCATATTTTCCCTCATCTTGGCTCCTCTAGGATGAGCGAAATAAGGAGAATTATGAGCTTCATGCATGATCAATCTCCTCAAATCACCCATTTTAGGTATGACTACTCGATCTCTAAAGCATAAAAGTCCATATTTCATGCTATAATCTTGGTTTTCATTCAATTTTTGCTCTATATTAACCCGAATTTCACTACATTCAGGATCCTGACACTGCATCTTTCTAACTTGCCCCATTAAATCCACATGACTACGAGTCAATGCATCTATGTGCTTCCTCCTACTTAAGGCATCAACGACTTTATTTTCTTTTCCTTTGATATACTCAATACCAAAATCATATTCTGCTAAGAACTCTATCCACCTTCTTTGTCTAGCATTTAGTAATGGTTGAGTGAAGATATACTTCAAACTCTGGTGATCAGTTCTTAACTCAAATGGTCTACCAACCAGATAATGTCACCAAATTTTCAAGGCATGCACAACTGCAACAAGTTCTAAATCATGAGTAGCATAGTTAACTTCATGCTTTTTGAGTTTCCTAGACTCATATGCTACTACAAAACCATATTGGGATAGGACTCCTCCTAACCCTTCCAAAGAGGCATCGATGCAAACTAAAAAATTTCCTATGGGATCCAAAATCTTTAGAATAGGAGCTGAGGTTAGTTTTTGTTTAAGCAAATTAAATGCTTCTTCACACTTTTCTATCCATTTAAACTCCTTCCCTTTCTTCTGAAGGTTGGTTATTGGATAAGCAATCTTAGAGTAGTCTTTAACAAACCTCCTATAATATCCTGACAAACCCATGAAGCTTCTTACTTCTGTCACATTTGTTGGAGGTGGCCAATTCAAAATGGCTTCTATTTTCTTTGGATCAATAGTGATCCCATCCATTGATATAATATGCCCCAAGTAATGCACTTGTGGAACATAGAATTCACATTTAGACAAATTCCCATAGAGTTGGTTCTTCCTTAAAATTTCTAGCACTATCCTCAAGTGCTTATCATGTTCCTCTCTATTACGAGAATAAATCAAAATGTCATCCAAGAATATCAACACAAATCGATCCAACTAATTTTTGAACACACTATTCATCAAATTCATGAAATTTTTTGGTGCATTAGTCAATCCAAATGGTAGGATTGTAAATTCATAGTGACCATATCTAGTCTTGAATGTGGTTTTATGTGTGTCTTCTTCTCGGATTCTCAGTTGATGATATCCAGATTTTAGATCAATATTTGTGAAAATGGTGGCATCTTTTAGTTGATCAAATAAATCTTCTATCCTTGGCAATGGATATCTATTCTTGATAGTTGCCTTGTTTAGCATTCTATAATCTATGCATAGCCTTAATGAACCATATTTCTTCTTCACAAATAAAATAGGTGCTCCCCAAGGTGATACACTTGGTTTTATCAACCCTTTTTCTAGCAACTCTTGAAGTTGCACTTTCAATTCCTGCATCTCGATGGGGTTCATTCTATAAGGAGCTCTATGGATAGGCTCAGTACCTAGCATCAATTCTATGGTGAAATCAAATTCACATTTAGGCGGAAATCCAGGTATCTCATCAACAAAAACATCATGAAATTCCTGCAACAGTGGAAATTTTCCAATAATTTCTTCCTTTGGAATTTCCTCTTTTTCCTTGAGTTTAACTACATAAACCAATCCTCCTTTTCTAATAGTTTTCTTCAGTTGCATTGCTGAAATTAGCATTGGTTGAAATTCTCTTGGTTCACTATACATCCTTTGCCTTTCTTTGTCTTCGTTGGTAAACTCAATCCATCTCTCCTGGAAATTTACCAAGGCTTCATTCCTAGGACAAATTTATGTATTTTCATCTCATTATTCTGATTATAGGATGGCACATATTTAAGGAGTCTCACAAACTATTCATAGTATTCCTCCATAGATCTTGATCCTTGTTGAAATGCGAAGAATTCCTTAAATTTATTCAAATAAAATTGCTTTGTAAGGAATCTATCCTTAAAAGCTTCCACAAAAACTTCCCACTTCAACTTGTTAGGTGAGATCTTATGTTCATATTTATAAGCATTCCACCAGTCAATTCCTATTCCTCCCAGATGAGAAAGAGCAAATGTTATTTTAGTTTTAGAGGAGTAGTTTCTTATGGAGAAATGAAGTTCTAGTTCATCTAACCATGAATCAACTGCATCTTCTCCTCCTTTTCCTATGAACTTAGTCACTTTAATATGCTTTATGTCATTGCCCATTTCTTTCTTCATGTGGGCCTTGTTTTCACGCTCTTCGGGATCTTCATCCTCTCTAATCTCAACCTCTGGATTTTCCATCTCATGATTGTTGTTGTGGTGATGTTGTGAATTTATAGCTTGCAAAATCTGTTGAATTTGATCTTGCATTATGGAAACCATGGTAGTAAGGTTCTCCATATCTTTATCTAAATTCCTAGAACTTTCTCCTATCTGTCTGGATTCAGGACTATCGGGACTAGCTTGTTGCAAGGTTCCTTTCTTCTTACTTCTCAAGATTGTCGCCATGTTTACCTGGAGTAAAAAGTTGTATTAATTCTCACTGATTTTCATAGTTGAAATTCTAGACAACTAGATTTCATCATAATTTCTTAAGTAATCTATTACTACTAGGTTCCTTCCCTAGTTTAGTCCACTAACTCTGTTGTTGTTCATACACACTTGAGAATAAGGAGTAAGTAAGTCAAATTAACAAGTTTGGTACTTGAGATTACCAATGTATGAGTTCCTATCCCCCATGAATAGATCCATAGTCATTCTAAAGTGGAAGAGCTAAGATAACCCTCCTTCTATAGGTTTTAAGTGGTGTACCTTAGACTCTTTTGGAAAAATTACTCAACATCTATGTCTTTTGGATAAATTTAAGGAATTATTCACATTTCAACAAGGATCAAGATCTGTGGAGGAATACTATGAACAGTTTATGAGATTCCTTAAATATGTACCATCCTATAATTAGAATAATGAGATGAAAATATACAAATTTGTCCTAGGAATGAAGCCTTAGTAAATTTCCAGGTTAGACGAATTGAGTTTACCAACAAAGACAAAGAAAGGTAAAGTATGTATATTGAATCAAGAGAATGTGAACCAATGCTAATTTAAGCAATGCAACTAAAGAAAGCTATTAGAAAATGAGGATTGGTTTATGTAGTTAAACTCAAGAAAAAAGAATAAATTCCAAAGGAAGAAATTATTGGAAAATTTCCACTGTTGCAGGAATTTTTGGATGTTTTTTTGTGGATGATATACTTGGATTTCTACCTAAATATGAATTTGATTTCACCATAGAATTGATACCAGGTATCGATCCTATCCATAGAGATCCTTATAGAATGAACCTCATTGATACATAGGAATTGAAAGTGCAACTTCAAGAGTTTCTAGAAAAAAGGTTGATAAAACCAAGTGTATCGCCTTGGGGAGCACCTGTTTTATTTGTGAAGAAGAAATATGGTTCATTAAGGCTATGCATAGATTATAGAATGCTAAACAAGGCAACTATTAAGAACAGATATCCATTTCCAAGGATAGAAGATTTATTTGATCAACTAAAAGATGTCGCCATTATCACAAAGATTGATCTAAAATATGGATATCATCAACGAAGAATCCAAGAAGAAGACACACATAAAACCATGTTCAAGACTAGATATGGTCACTGTGAATTTATTGTCCTACAATTTGTATTGACTAATGCACCAACATCTTTCATGAATTTGATGAATAATGTGTTCAGAAATTAGTTGGATCAATTTGTGTTGATATTATTGGATGATATTTTGATTTATTCTTGTAATAGAGAGGAACATGATAAGTACTTGAGGATAGTCCTAGAAATTTTAAGGAAGAACCAACTCTACGGGAATTTTTCTAAATGTGAATTCTATGTTCCACAGTGCATTACTTGGGGTATATTATATCGGCAGATGGGATCATTGTTGATTCCAAGAAAATAGAAGCCATTTTGAATTGGCCATCTCCAAAAAATGTGACAGAAGTAAGAAGCTTCATGGGTTTGATAGGATATTATAGGAGATTTATTAAAGACTACTTTAAGATTACTTATCCAATAACCAACCTTCAAAATAAAGGAAAGGAGTTTAAATGGACAGAAAAGTGTGAAGAAGTATTTAATTTTCTTAAACAGAAGCTAACCTCAGCTCCTAACATTTCGAATCCCATAGGAAATTTTTTAGATAGCACCAATGCCTCTTTGGAAGGGTTAGGAGGAGTCTTATCCCAATATGGTTTTGTAGTAGCATATGAGTCTAGGAAACTCAAAAAGTATGATGTTAACTATGCTACTCATGATTTAGAACTTGGTGTAGTTGTGCATGCCTTGAAAATTTGGTGATATTATCTGGTTGGTAGACCATTTGAGTTAAGAACCGATCACCAGATTTTGTAGTATATCTTCACTCAACCATTGCTATATGCTAGATAAAGAAGGTGGATAGAGTTCTTAGAAGAGTATGATTTTGGTATTGATTATATCAAAGAAAAATAAAATAAATTTATTGATGCATTTAAGTAGGAGGAAGCACATAGCTGCATTGACTCGTAGTCATGTGGATTTAAAGGGGTAAGTCAAAAATATGCAATGTCAGGATACTGAATGTAGTGAAATTCAGGTTAATATAGAGAAAAACTTGAATGAAAACTAATATTTTAGCATGAAATATGGACTATTATACTTTATAGATCGAGTAGTCATACCTAAAATGGGTGATTTGAGGAGATTGATCATGCATGAAGCTCATAATTATCCTTATTCCTCTCATCTTGGAGGAGCCAAGATGAGATAAAATATGAAAAAGACCTTTTAGTGTTCTAGCATGAAGAAATATATCACTGATTTTGTGGAGTGATTTTTACAATGTCAGAAGGTGAAAGCTGAACATCAACATCTAGTAGGAAAATTATTTTCACATGCTATACCTACTCATAAATGGTAAGTAATATCAATGGATTTTATTGTCAATTTTCCAAAGACAAAATATCATCATGATGCAATTTTTGTTATAGTAGATAAACTCACTAAATTTACACATTTTATACCATGGTGTACTACAAATGATGTTGTAATTATTGCCAATAAATTTGCAAAAGAAATTTTTAGGTTGTATAGATTTTTGGAGATGATTATCTGTAACAGGAATTCTATGTTTACTTCTGAGTTCTGGAAGGCTCTCCATTATGCAATTGGCACAAATTTGAATATCATTTTTGCATATCATACTGAAATGGATGGATAGATAGAAAGGGTTAAGCAAGTTCTAGAATATATGTTACACATGTATTGGATGGACCAAAAGTCTCATTGGGAATATTATTTGTATTTGGTTGAGTTTACTTATAATAAAAGTTATCATTCTTCCTTGAATATGGCCCCTTTCAAAGATTTGTATGGCAGATGGTGCATAACCCCATTATCATAGGATAATCCCAAGGATCGGGTTGTCATTGGACCAAAAATGGTCAAAATAATTGAAGAGTAGCTAGGACTAATCCATAAAAGGCTCAAGGAAGCCACTAATAGACATAAGAGTTATGCAGATTTGAAAAGAACACCTAGAGAATTCCTTGTAGGTGAGTGAGTGTTTCTAAGGTTAAAATCTAAGAAGAGTGTCATTAAATCAACAAAATTGGATCCTATATTTGTTGGTCCATTTGATATTGGGGAGAAGATAAGTCTTGTAGCTTATCGACTTGACTTACCACCTAACTTGTCAAATATTCATAATGTTTTTCATGTATCCCTACTTAGGAGATATATTGCTAATCCTGATCATGTGTTAGATATTTCTAATTTACATATGGCAGATCCAACAACCTTTAAAGTAAGACCTATGAATATCTTGGAATTTTATTCCAAGACTATGAGGAAGCATAATATTGATCAGTGTAAGGTCTAGTGGGACCAGTATTCTAAAAAAATTCCACTTGGAAAAAAGTGAAAGATATGAAAAGATACTTTTCTAATTTATTTAATAATGCTATATAATAATACAGGTTGAACTATGTGAAGAACACAAGCTTATATTGAGAGGGGGTGAATAGTATAAGACCACTTTTTACTTTTCTTTTCTCAAATAATATTATCCAATATATCAATGGCAATATCAATAGTAGTAATCAAAGCAATGCACAAATCATCACACACAATAGAGACACCAATTTAACGTGGTTCACCCAATGTGGGCTACATCCATGGAGAAAATATTTCACCAAATTTTCCCAATAAATATTTTGGGAATCCTTACCTATTACAATGTTTAGGTACCTCTATCCAAAGGAGACATCAATACCCTAATCAAGTTCATGGACACCTATCCACAAGAGACACCAATCCCCTAAGTTGATTCATAGAACTCTATCCATAGGATAACTCCTTATCCTCTACTCTGGTTGGTGATACTCTAGAAGACTAATGCCTCCATTGCACTAGCTTGTGGATATCTCTTCATTGAAGACTCCTATCCTCACTCAAAATGCATCTATCCTAACTGTCCTGGCTAATGGATACCTATCAATTGGATACTAGTATCCTCTACTCTATCACCTCCAAATCTTGCTCTCAAATCTGTCTCAAATCTGCACTAAACACAATCCTTCAGTCTAGCACAAATTTTCTCAATATCTATCTCAAATTTACACTAAACATAGTCCTTAATTCTAGCACAAATTTGCTTACTCTTTGTCTCAAATATACACTAAATATAGTCCTTTGGTCTAGCACAAATTTGCTCAATATCTATCTTTGGTCTAACACAAATTTACCCTCAAATATGCACCAAACTCTATCTTCAAATATTTCCCCAAGCCTTACACAAATCTTGATCTAATCACAAATAAATTATACTAGATCTACCCCAAGACTTAACACAAATCTTGAAAAAATAAATCAATCAAATATGCTCTTAAGTCTTCTCAAGGACATGTCTCAAATTTTTCCATAAGCCCTCTCAAGAACTTGTCCAATCTATTCTCAAGTCTTCACTAATACTTACCTCAACCTGCATTGTAAGCTTCCTCAAAAGCTCACACTAATATGTCTACAAGTCTTCATCAAGACTTACTTCAAATCTTCTCAACAAGTTCTTACTAAAACTTCTCCAATCTATGCAATAAGTCTTCACCAAGACTTACCTCAAATCTGCATTGTAAGCTTCCACAAAATCTTACACTAATCTTTCCACAAGTCTTCACCAAGACTTACCTCAAATATGCTCAACAAGTTCTCACTAGAACTTGTCCAATCTGCTCAATAAGTCTTCACTAAGACTTACCTCAAATCTGCATTGTAAGATTCCACAAAAGCTTACTCAACTTAGTCCTTAATTCCACTCTAGGACTTACTTCAAATCTGCTCATAAGATTTCAAAAAATATTGCTTAATTCTATCCTAAAGTCCACTCTTTAACTTACTCAAATCTAGCCACTAGATTTCACAAAAGCTTATTCAACTCAACTCAATCTATCATAGAAAACCTCTTCAATCACACAAAAAAATTTCACTCCAAATTTTTTTTAACCTTAGAGACATATAGAGATTAGTTAGAGACTCAATATGTTTCAAACTCAAATCACTTTCAATCTCTTTCTCAAATTATTAAAGAAAAATTTATTTCATAGAACTTGAACTATCATTCCAATGCTTTCAATGAATTATGCTCAATCAACTTCACTCAACCATTCACTCAATGAAACACAACTTGCTTATAAACCCTAGACAAGTATTTCATAATTATTTCAATAACTCACACAATGTAAATCAATCCTTGACTCAAGATGATTCACATAACAATGATACTCATGATCTTTTCACAAACCCTAATCATGCATATGAAAGCTTACTCTAATATTTCCAAAAATAACAGTCCTTCGGTCTAGCACAAATTTGCTCACTCTCTCTCTCAAATCTACACTAAACATTGTCCTTCGGTTTAGAAAAAATATTCTCAATCTCTATCTCTGGTCTAGCATAAATTTGCCCTCAAATATGCACCAAACTCTATCTTCAAATATGTCCTCAAGCCTTAACACAAAGTTTGATCTAATCACAAATCAACTTTGCTAGATCTACGCCAAGCATTAACACAAATCTTGAACAAATAAATCAATCAACTCTGCTCTCAAGTCTTCTCAAGGAAATATCTCAAATTTATCCACAAGTCCTCTCAATAACTTGTCCAATATGCTCTCAATTCTTCACTAAGACTTACCTCAATTATGCATTGTAAGCTTTCTTAAAAGCTCACATTAATATGTCTACAAGTCTTCACCAAGACTTACCTCAAATATGTGCAACAAGTTCTCACTAGAACTTGTCCAATCTTCTCAATAAGTCTTCACCAAGACTTACCTCAAATTTACATTGTAATCTTCCATAAAATCTTACACTAATTTATCGACAAGTCTTCACCAACACTTGCCTCAAATTTTACTCAAGTTCTCACTAGAACTTGTCCAATCTACTCAATAAGTCTTCACTAAGACTTACCTCAAATTTGCATTGTAATATTCCATAAAATCTTACTCAACTTAGTCCTTAAGTCCACTCTAGGACTTGCTTTAAATATGATCAAAAGCTTTCACAAAAGCTTGTTTAATTATATCCTGAAGTCCACTCTTGAACTTACTCAAATCTATCCACTAGCTTTCACAAAAGCTTATTCAACTCAACTCAATCTATCACAGAAAACCTCTTCAATCACACAAATAAATTTCACTCAAAATTTTGTTTGACCTTAGAAACATATAGAGAATGGTTAGATACTCAATATGTTTCACACTTACAAAACACTCACAAAACTCAACTTAATATTTTTAGAAAACCTCTTCAATCTCACAAATAAATTTCACTTAGAATTTTGTTTAACCATAGAAACATATAGAGAATGGTAAGAGACTCAATATGTTTCACACTCAATCACTTTCAATATATTTCTCAAATTAGTAAAGAATAATTTGTTTCATAGAACTTGAACTATCACTCCAATACTTTCAATCAATTATGCTCAATCAACTTCATTCAACCAATCACTCAATGAAATATAACTTGCTTATAAACCCTAGACAAGTGTTTCACAATGCTTTCAACAACTCACACAATGGAACTCAAGCCTTGACTCAAGATGATTCACATAACAATGATACTCATGATCTTTTCACAAACCCTAATAATGCATATGAAAGCTTACTCCAATATTTCCAATAATGCTTATCAACCAATCTCACATAAAAAGGATACTCATGATCTTTCACAAACCCTAGTTCAAGATAGTTCTCAATTTCTCACTCAAGTGTTCTCACAAATATTCACCAATCATGCACATGAAAGCTTACTCAACAATGCTTATCAAACAAACCTTTTCAATCCAACTTAGCATTCACAACATCCAAAAATATTCTTCACAAGGATGATATACCCATACCTTTTTTTTTGAAGAATATCTGACCTCAAAATCTATCTTAATATCAATCAACCTTTTTACCAATCTCAAAGGTTACGTAGAAAAAACCTTCTTAAAATTTCATTAAAATATTCCCTCAAAATATTTCATCATTCAAAACATTAAATCTCAATTACACCTTATAATCTCCACACTCTTAAACACTACTTCAAAACCCTAGATCTCAAATTAAATTGGAAAAAATAAACTCCTCAAAAATATCCTTATAACTCATTTCTCAAAAATTAAATCACTCATTTAATATGCTCAAAAATGTAAAAATAAAATTGTAATAAAACACCTTATACCTCCATTTAACTCCAAAATTTATGCCATGATAAAAACCTTAGGAGAAAATTTAATTAAAAAAATAAATACCTTTATTACCCTCAGTAGGATTCAATCCCCCGCTATGCTGCTACCAGCACCCTAGCCATGGATCAACTACCATGTGAGCTAGGCACTCACGTTTTTAGACAAAAGTGCCTTATGTGCTTTGTCTCCTATGCTAGGTGCCAAAACCAAATGGACCACCAACAAAACACTCCCAGGCCTGCCATTGGGATTCGATCGTGGGACCTCCCACCTATCAATGCCTCAACTCACTACCACTTGCCACTAGCCCAACCTCTAGGTTGGAAATGAGGTTTTAAGCCTCCACTCTCTTATCCCTTCGATGGTCATCGAAACTATACAAATTTTATCCTTTTTCTTGCACACAAATCAAGAAAATTTGCAGGCACTAGTAATATTAATCGATCGAAGTATGGAACTTAGGCAACCAAATGCACATGATATTTATACCATTGTGCCATCTCTCTTTCAACGTTGGCGAAGGAGAAAAATATATATGATGTTGGTGGTTTAATAAAATTAAACCTTTTGCCCTTATAACCCTAACCTTAGGGTTAATTAAATTAAATTATAAATTAATTGATAATGAAATTATTATAATTAATTTATAATTAATTTAATAACTTAGGGTCTTAATATTAGACCTTTTACATCATAATAAAATATTATAATATTATTTTTCCTGGGCCTTCCTATTGCTCCTTTAGACCTTATATGACCACCTTCCTATTTCCTTTAGGCCTTTTCTTCAGGGTATTTAACCATCCTTTTGACCAATCATGTGAAGCTCTTAAACCAAATATCTTGGGATTAAAATATAAATATTTTAACCCTTCTTTTTCCAAGTCTTGCACTACTTCCTGACACTAACTCTTGACATCAATGACAATACAACTAGCTCAAATTTCCAACACTATGGACCACTTATGCAAAGTGGAAACTATGCCAAAAACTATGTTTTATTGATTGTTATGTAATATTGCAAGAAAACATAGAGGACTATGTTTAATATAATGGGGGGAGTATGTCACATCCCACCTTGGAGGACTATTTTTAATATGATATTTGTGTAATGATAGTTGGTTTTAATGCTTAATATATTTGCATTGTATTTGAATATGTTAAAAGAAAATGATGTTGCGTTGCTTGATTGCAGGAATATTTATTCTCGTAGGTGGAAGACTAACCACCAAGATATGAGAAGGGAAATGATGACTATGACAACTCAATAGGTAAATATCATATTCCTATCATCACTAGTTACCTCCTTGATGGTGGTGTTACTTGAGTATTACTCTAAAAGTCCTACCCAATCAAAGGAAAAACGGTGATGGGGGATATTGATCACATGCATCGAGTGCTTGTATGACATTTGTGTGTGGTTTATATTTGATTCACAATTAATTTGCATGAGGTTGGTTCAATTGAATTTTACTTTGAAAATGCACATTAATAATGTTTTGCATTTTACAAATTATTCTAGAAAATATTGAAAATAATATCATGCAATTTATTATGATTTTGTGAAGGGTGCATGGACTCAGAAAGGCCAGGATATGGGACCTTTATTGAAGACATGCCGGAGTAGTACCGGGATGGGTGACCTCCTGGGAAGTCCTGATGTTGCACCCTTTTCTTTTTTTTGCCTTCACACAAATTAAAAAAAAAATAATTATAATTTTATAAAATCTTTAAATTGAGAAATTTTTAAAGGAAAAGATTTATTTTGTTGAGCATGCTTATTTGATCTAGTTGATCCTATTTTAGAAGGAAATTAGGTAGTTTATTTGTTTATGAACTTGTTCAATTTTGATTGGACCAAAACATGAAAAAAAATAACTACCTTGTAGATTTAAAAAAAAAATCAATCTTTCCTATACATGGGTACTTTGGGAAGGTTGAAATGGTGGATAAGATTCTTCTCTTATCTCTATGGATTCCCTTTCCATTAAAATAATACATATTAAAGGAAGCCTTCACATGAGGTGAGAAGAAGAAGATAAAAAATAAAATAAAATAAAATAAAATATATTTAGAAGCATCTTTTCTGAAAGAAAGAAAGCTAAAAAATATATATATTTAGAAGCATCTTATCTGAAAGAAAAAAATCTATAAATTGTTATTGTGGTTGAGAAAAAAAAATGTTATATTATACTATGTTATGCTGAAATGAAGAAGGCAGGAGAAGGGATTTACAAGCTTTGGAAAGCATTCAATTGCTGGAGAATTCTAGGTTGGATCTATCCGCTGTATTTTATTTTAATTCTTTCTAGAATGAATGGAAATCTAGTTATATGTGTTGAATATTTTACTTTATCTAATTGCTTCTATTATATAAAATGTTTTAATATATAATTTTCCTTCAAATTTTAAGTATAAGCCTTCATAAATTAGCTTTTTTCCATTTATTGGCTAGAATATGGTCATGCTTAAACACGTAGAAGAGAAGCCTATAATGAATTTAGGTCCCACTTGGATATCCTTTGTGCATACTCTACGAAAGGGAAGTCGTGTAAATTTTATAGAGCTTATATTTAATTAACCTTATGTGCTTTCAATAGCTTATATACAATCCTATTGGGCATCTATGATATAGAATGGCTTTTAAAAACTCCATAATGATGTACTAGTAATTTGCTATGTAATATAACTTTGGCTAGGTTGTGCAATGTTAAAATATTTTCCATACAACTATGGTTAAAATACTCCCATGTATAGTTCAATTTCCATTAATATAGATCTATCGAATTCATGCTTAAACACGTAGAAGAGAAGCCTATAATGACTTTAGGTCCCACTTGGATATCCTTTGTGCATACTCTACGAAAGGGAAGTCATGTAAATTTTATAGAGCTTATATTTAATTAACCTTATTTGCTTTCAATAGCTTATATACAATCCTATTGGGCATCTATGATATAGAATGGCTTTTAGAAACTCCATAATGATGTACTAGTAATTTGCTATGTAATATAACTTTGGCTAGGTTGTGCAATGTTAAAATATTTTCCATACAACTATGGTTAAAATACTCCCATGTATAGTTCAATTTCCATTAATATAGATCTATCGAATTCAGTCCTCTATTCATTCCTAAAACAAAACCATTATTATTATCTACCAATGGCTGAATCCTTGATTTTATTTACCAACAATGGACTATCAAATTGTTACTAGATTGTATGTTATAAAGCCCAATAGCCATCGGATTTGTTTAATAGTACATTGGTACTTCTGGGAGCGATATCTTGTCACTTAGACAAACAATCATTATGACTGTGCAAGCTATTATATTTTGTTCAGGATTTGTTCTCTTTATGTCTGTGTGCATTTAATCATTAGTTATAAACAATAATTAACCTCGAATTTTTTTTTTTTTAAATTTGGAATGCTTTCATATTTTATCATTTGAATTAAAGCATGATATATTAAAATGTATGAGTGATTTTATCAAACGAAACTATGCTATGGACAATAAAATCATATAATATATTGATATTTTAAATAGACTATATTACTTATATTTATAAATCCCGATTAAAATAAATCTCCGTTAAGTTTAGAATACACATGTTTAGTTATATGGAGAATATTTGTAAATCTTAGTCTGTCATAATATATGACAAAACTGAATTGGAGAATTATGATTATATTATATTTTTATAAGGATACTAGTGTTAATTGGTTTATTTTAATTTAAATTAAAGATAATGAATTTAAAAATTAAAACAATTTTCTTTATTTTTGGAATGGCTGAAAATCAAATTTAAATCAATTAGATTTGTAAATATTGGTTTTGTTTTATTAAAATTTGTATGGATTATACAATAAAAAAACAACTATGATTTGAGGTCTAGTAGAATAAACAAGTGAAATCACAGTATTTGTATAATTCTAGAAAACAAACAACAAACTATTATGTGTTTGATAAATTTTATAAATAAATATATCTCAACTAGAAGGATGGAATGTTTTCTAGTTTTGGGAAGAATGGATTGGTGTCCATTCTTTGGAAAGAGGTATGGGACTCTTCCTTATGTTTGTTTGTAATCCAAACGAATGATGAATAGGATTAAGAATTAATCCTTGTTATGAAAATATTAAAGATGGATGAATTTGAAATTCATGCTTGATGATTTATCTATATGTGATATACATTTGGCAAATGTGTGATGCATGATTGCTTTCAAAATTGATAAGAATGGATTTCTTCTAATGCATTTAGTATACTTTGCATTCAAGTTGTCCTCATCCCTTCACTATCATCTCTTCCAACCATGAAGAACTCGAGATATTTTAGAGAAGAGTCGGACAACATTTTTGAAGACTATTGTAATGTTCATCATGTATAAGCTTGTATTGATATAGATCTAATGTAATTATGCAAGGCTAATATAATTTATGTAAAATCAGCTATGACTTGTAATGTTTTATGTATTTGATTACAAGATTTGTAAATTAGAGATAAAGACTTTATATTGTAGTATTTACCTCTAATAAATTTTAGGTGATATATGTTTTGGAATATGAGCAAGTATTGAAACTACTTTGGATATTGCACATTATCAAGTGTATGCCATTGAGATTTATGTTTCTCTAGTAGATTAGATGGATGTATTTAAATTCTCTCTCAAGGACTATAATAGTGTAGAAGGAAATTCATGATAATATCCACAATAATATGAGATAAAACAATATCTACACCATCCACCTAAGATAGCTAGAAGCAAACCATTCACTCCATGCAAATAGATAAGACAGATAATCATCAACACCATCACACCTAGTAAATGAGTAAATTCTATAATGATGTTTAAGACAATATTCCAAGTCACTTGTAAGTTTTCATGATAAATAACAAGATTAATGGCCCTCTTCTTAATACTAGTCTTCATGGATAGTATGGAGAGGATGGGATGAATTCCATTGGGTAAAAATCCCAATTAATGGTATAACCATTGAGATATCCTCATGAATGGCATAGCCATTGGATTGTCCTCATAACCACTTGGTGACGGTATGATGGAATTGTAGGAGTTGGTGCTCCTATTTGTGAATGGATTTGAATGAATTGTATAAGATGGTACTTCTACTTAAATATGACTTTGAATTAATATTTTGTGACTCAGATTACTTACTTTTCAATTGGGATATCTTTGTCTTAGATCATTATTATACCCTTGACTCATTGAAAGGTAGACAAGGATTATTATAGGTACAACAAAAAACAATTAGTGGATGAGTAGTAACAATTGGGGTTGTTACACTCATAGATGTTATCACTTCTATATATTTTATCTAATATAATCCTATTTAGATTAGGGATGATGACCAACATGAAATACTTCACCACCAAGTGAGGGATGTTTGTCTATTAAATAATGTCTTTTAGTCTATATAATTTTTAAGCAACCTTCTAGAGATATATATTTATAGATTTTTAGGACATGAAGGTGAGATCATCCTTATATACCTTGATGATTTGACAATATTCTTCAAAATAAAAATCAAGCACATCAAACATTTAGACTAGGTTTTCTAGGGATCCAAATATTTTGATATATCTAACCCTAAGAAATCTATATACATAATCTAAGAGAGAAAATTCATGTAGTGCTAAAATAAGGTCTAACCATAGACCCTAAATTAATAAAAGCTATCCAAGAGCTACCATTGGCCATATTTATAAAAAGGATTGGGTTATTCTTAGGGAAAATTGAATTTGTAGCCAAGTTCATTATAAATTTTACCCAAATGGTTAGACCCATAACTAAAATGCTCAAAATAGAAATAACCTTAGTTTGGACCAAATAAGGGAATAATACCTTCCAAGAGGTCAAATGTTTTTGGAATATAGAGCATACTTTACAGTATCTTCCCTAAAGTATATAGGTTCTAAATATTTAAAATTCATTTAAATATAGTTGCACCAACTTTACTATTTGAGAGGAAATCAGTTTTGTTGTGAGAGCATATAGGGAATTGTTTAGAGTGTTTCTAAAAATAGTAGGAGCAAGTAAGATCTCCATAATAGTAGAGATTTCAAACTGATTGGAGTGCTATAAAAGCATTGCAATTTCTTCTGATTATAAATCTAATGAGCATATTTTATAAAATATACCATCACCAAGGCCCATATCCTAATAAACCTAGATATATTCAAGTAATTTAGGATATATGTATTTGGAATAGATGCAAGTATTACAGTTATACTAACACAAAATAATGACCAAGAGGAGGAATATATCATATCCTTCATAATTCAATACTTGCACAAATATGAGGAGAGATATACCTTTATTGAGAAGCTAGTATTTTCCATAATGAAGGCCCTAAAGACATTTAAGTACTACCTTTCATAAAAAAAGACCACTATCTTTGTGTTGAATCCCAATGTGTAGTTTTATCTATTGCATGACAAGCTAGGATAAAAGAGAGTTGTATGGATAAATAATATATACAAATTTTATATTTAAATAAATCCCACTAATATTATCAAGGGAAGGATTTTATACTAAAGTTTAGCAAGATCAATGACTAAAGAACAAGTTACTCTAATTGAAGAAATATATAGCAAATTGGGAACCATATGGATGTGCAATATATGCAAGCATAGGATAGGTACTTGAAAGGTTATTGGTAAATGAAAGGGCTAGGTTAAAAAAAAAGGTATTGCACTACCAATGGTTAGATGTCTTGTTTAGAAAAAGGTAATATGGCATTCTACTCTACTATATAGAAGAATATAGACAAGGAGTCCTAACCAAGCAATACCATGATGAATAAAGGCACCTAGCTACACCCACATTAGCCCATATGATTTTAAGGATTGAATACTATTGACCTACCATGTTCATTGACTACTATCAATGGGTCAAGTATTGCAAACCTTACTAAATGTTCCAAGGAAGAAAGAAAAAATAGTAAAATACCCAATTCAAATAAAATCAACTATTATGATTGAGATGTTTCAATAGTGGGGCCTTTATTCCATGCGTAAGATAATTCTATTACCAAGTGCAAGCCATGGATGAATCCTCACCTCCGTAGGATCATAGTATAAGTAATTACAAATATTATCACTAGGTCTAAATCCCCTATTGCAATCATCACAAATAATAGAAAATATTTTAAAGGAGATAGAGTGATGAAGTTTTCCCTTGAAAATGGGTTCCTACTCAAGACATCATCTATTTATTATCCTATATATAATGGGTTGGCTAGATCCACTAACAAAAATGTTACCAGGATCTTGAATAATATTGTTTTAAAGTCATAGAGTTCTACCACACAAATATGAGCAAATCACTACGGGTAGATAGAGTAATTCCAAAATTATCCATAGAAACATCCACTTATAATTTGGTACATGATAAGGAATAAGGGTTGTCAATCAAGCTCAAACTCACTTCCCTCCAAATATCACAATAGCTCAAGTTGGAGTATACTAATGTCAAGCCCACATAAGCAATACTAAACACATTGTTGGTATTAGATGAGGGAATATAAGAGAATTTTAATAAAATTTATCAATTAAAAAATGCCATAAAAAAGTGTTTGAAAAAGGGGAAAATTTTGGAACATAAGGAAGAAGACCTTGTGCTCAAATGGGACAAGGATCATCCAAAACTAGACAATCATTAGAAACTTAAATCATTATGGAGTAGAACTTACTAGGTTTTCAAAACCATAGGTGTAAGGACTTATAAATTAGCCTCTATAGAAGAAGAAATATTGTTTATCTCAATAAATTATTAGCACCTCCGCCTAGTTTAACACAAGGGTGATAGCCAAAAGAGTAACCTGTGTACATAATGTCAACTATTAATCTTGCAAGTAGTTTTCCTTGTACTATTATTTTTTCATTGCTTATTCTTTTTTTCCTCTACTTTACTTATTTATTTCTAAAAGTTTCATCTTATCCACCCAAATTAAAAACATAATATTTTGGATTGCTTAAAAAATAAGTGACTTGTTTGTTTAAATAAATTATTCACTTGCATAAGGTAAACAATGTATCCTTCTTGGCACTAGGTCATGCACCAACGTAAGGTGGGGATAATTAGTCCTTAATGGGCTGATTACCCTACTTTAGTAGCCTACACCATGGAATGGGCAAGGTATGCCAATGTGTGGGTAAAGTGCACCCTACTTGGGATCTATAAATAAACTTGGAAAAGCTAATTTGCACACCTTTATTTTCTAGAAATCTTGAGTGCACCACTATTATGATGAGAAAAATACACAACCCAATATATCATGTGCTAAAGACAAAGTAGGTCATATCTTCATAGAATATTCCCATCAAATTTTGAGTAAATAGCTTGAGGAGAAACTATATAAATTTTCAAAAAATGCCCAAGTCTTAGAAAACATGAGCAAATTGCATACCATTAGTAGCAAATCACTAGACTCCTTAAGCAAATTTATTGTCTCATTAAGTTAATTGTACCATTATAAACCAAGCAAAAAACTCTCTATTCCAAGTGAATTACTTCCAATTTTAATTGAATCACTCCCTCTTCTAAGCAACCAAATACCATCTCTAGCAAGTGAATCACGTGCATTTTTGAGCAAATTGTTTTAAATTATGAAAAAATTCTCCAACCTCCAAACATAAAATTTATGTAATTTTTCATCATTTTCTCACCATTATTTACCAGGGATACCTCATCCACCTCCACCATCCCTTCACTACCTTAGGTTCAAGTAACATCATTGCCTTCCATAACTACTACCCCATCTATTGTAGTTTAGTTATCCCCTATTGATGTCATCATAATAGAGGATAGACTATTATAGGGATTTCATCAAAAGAAGAATAGGGGGTAGAGAAAGAGATGAGAATCCACACCTTCCAAGAGACTAGAAGAACAATTTGAGCAACCTTTTTGGAAGATAATTCAATAAAACTATACTCATTCCATGGGATAAGTGAGAAGAGAAGCACTAAGGATATTTATTTTTAGCCCTTAAATGAACTCGCATAATATATAGTTGGACATCTAAATTATTCTTGAACCTAGTGCCACAAGTGTGTAACTATCCCAAACTAATAGAAAATTCCAGAAAAGGTATGTTTCCATGATAAGGATTTTTTACCTTCTATAATGGGTACATGATGTGATGAGTGTCGTTAATGTCATCATTTAATTTTAATTGAATTTATCAAATCTGAGGTATCCTAGGTATGTACACATTAGAGACATTAAATTTCAACTCATATATCAAGACACCAAATTATTCTAAGAAAGCTAGAAATCTTGGCAGAAAGGAAACAATGTCACTTTGCTCCCTTTCGCATAAAAACTATTTAGTTGTAGAAATTATCTTGATAAAATAACAAATGCTAAATTAATTTTACTAAATTTAAATGAATAAAGTGATAATTTTGAATTGAAATCACCTAAATTAACAAACTTCTGAAAATTAACTACTGTGAAAGAAATTGTAGAAAATGAAAATGTTGTTGCAAAACTAGAAAAACTTGCTGAAAACTATCAAAAAATTGTTGAAGCTGAAGTTGAAAAAAAATTAAATGATAAATATACACATAAACATAGGTCAGCTAGCTGAAAATCCACTCTCACACATCATACTTAAAAAACAAGGAAAAATAAGGTACAAAATAGGGGAAATTTTGTTTACAAGATATGATAAGAAATTGACAACATTTAACAAAAATTGCATAAAATAGAAAAAACTTACAAACTTGCTAAAATGGCTCCTTCCACTAGCCACAAGAGTGATCCCTTGCTTCTTGGTCTAGAATAAGGTATTATCACTCAAAAACCTAATCTCTAAACACTCATTCATGCATAAATCAACTCATTTTAAAAAATTGCACTTTATTACTACTATTGTTGTTACAATCAACAAATTACCGTCTTCCATCAACTTAGTGTCTAATTTATAATTCTTTAAATAATGAATCTTGACTAAATCCAACTAATATGTGAGTAGTATTATTTAAAATAATTTCTATATTTCTATTCTAACATACAAAATCATTAATTTGTTGTACATGCTTGATTCATTGTCTTGTTATAGTAGACTTAGTCTATTTTAGGACAAAATCCACCCTGGTAGCCAATTGTGTGCTTATTTGTGCTTCTATTTTAGTGAGAATCAGATGATAATAGTTGTATCATCAACTACCACACCTATCCTCATGTCAAATTGCTCAACTTCTTTAAAAATATGCCAAAAAGTTATTTTTAAAAAATGTTGTAGTTTTAATTGACTTTTTCCAGCTTTTGGACAGTGAGTTGGAAATGAGATATTCTCTCCTTTTTGCATGTCCAATCTATTATTGGATGCTTGGAAATTATTTTAGTGATGTGTATACAATATTCCACCTTTCCAGCTTGTTGGTTGTTGTTTTATTGTAGGAAAAACTATAGTTTTTTGTAACAATATGTTGCACACTTACCAAATATTATTGAAGTCAATTGTGTCATGTGGGATTGCTTCTAAATTATCTTTGGGACCCTCCTAATTGATACAACACTCCCAAAATATTTTTAGCTCCACTTTTGATGTTTGATCTTGTTTTCCTATTTTGTTGTAGGTGGTTGCCTTGTCATTTTGGAGTAGCTCTGAAATGCCAGGCTGAATACCTATCATGTTTTGTTGCTACTAGTTGTACCATATGGGGACACTTCCAAGTACATGGTAAGTCCTCCCTTGTTACCTTTAATATTTTCCAATTAGTTTTAACTTCTCCTCTTGACTTTATCTTGGTCCTTTTTTAATGTTATAGATGGTTGCCCTATATATGTTGTGTACAATTGTCATGCACTGTTTCAATAGTAGAGTGGCTGATTTGGCACAACATCACCCTAGCAACTTGTTTTAAGTGGGAAAACCATAAAAAATAGCTCAACCAATCATAAGTGACAAAAAAATTTATGTGCTACTAATTTCACAATGTTTTTTTTTTATAAAAGGGGTAAAAATTTATTAGATCAAAGAAACCTTACAACAGTGAACAAACAACTAGCAAAAATAGCCAACAAAAACCTCAAACAGACATATCCTCAGCAAGTAAATTATGAAGTTGTTGAGAACAGTCTAAAGGGAGGTTATCCCAACCCTTAACAGACCAATTCCCCTGAAACTGAGAAGCCCATTTGGCTAAACAATCTGCAACCCTATTCCATTCCCGAGGAATGTGAACAAAAGAGATAAACTCCAAATTACAACAAAGTTGAAGAATCTGTCGAACAACCAAAGTCAACCTCCAGTGAACATTATCAAGATGGTGAGTCCTTAAAAAATTTATAATAATCTATGAATCAGACTCACAGATTATCCTCCACCAACCCATAGCCAACCCTTGTTCCAAAGCACAACAGATAACAAGAGCCTCCATATAATTATTAGAGTGTATCCCGTTGTAGCATGAAAAAATGAAGCAAGCATTCCCAGAACTATCTCTCCCAACTCCTTCGATACCAGCATGCCCAGGATTACCTTGAGAAGACCCATCCGTATTGATCTTGAACACCCCTGGAGGAGGAGGATGCCATCTCCCATCTCTCTGCATTTTTTTTCCATCTCGGTTTCTAGATGAAATAACAGGACGAGGACCATTCTCCACAAATCCCAAATTTTGCATCATCAAAATCTTCGACTGCTCCAAAGGAAGACTAATCTGGCATGTGAAAGAGACAGTTTCCTGGATCATACCAATGATTCGTTGCCAAAGCTGATGAACAGTAAGCTTGTTATCATGAAAAATTCGTCGATTTCTTTCCAACCAAATCTGCCATAGAATGCAAGAAGGACCAATAGTCCAAGAAACCTGGAGAAAGAAAGACTTAGCGGGAGGTCTCCCTAAACTCCTCCAAAACTCCAAAAGAGAAGAAGCATGGG
The DNA here is from genome assembly GCA_028583015.1 of Wollemia nobilis. Classification (NCBI taxonomy): domain Eukaryota; kingdom Viridiplantae; phylum Streptophyta; class Pinopsida; order Araucariales; family Araucariaceae; genus Wollemia; species Wollemia nobilis. The sequence goes on from JAQPPZ010016925.1 coordinate 10,618,649, forward strand.
CACAAGGCTGCTTCCACACCTCCCACCAAAGATGCCAAATATCCCGTGCAAAAGAACACTGAAAAAGAAGATGACCTGAAGACTCTTCACTGTTCGCACATAAAAAATAAAAAGGTCCTTGAAAACCTCTCTTTTGCACATTATCCCAGGTAAGACATCTATTGTGAGTAGCTAACCATAGATAAAAATTGCATTTAGGCCAAGAGAACTTAGACCACACTTGCTTCCACCAGGTCACCTCATCATCCCAAAAATGTTGTTGATCCAACTCCCTGTATCCTGAAGCCACCGAATAGACCCCTCTAGGATCCAAGCCCCAAGCCAAAACATCATCATCCTGTAAAGAAGAGCAGGCCCTACAAGCCAAAATGCGAGTCAACTCCTCTCTTTCGTGAAAATTACCCCCTACTGGCCAATCTATAGGATCCTTCCAACGAACAACCTCAACCTGCCCAACTCTTTCAACAAATTTGTAGTCCATAACCCGATTCCAACCGGCATCCAAAAAGACTTTGCACAAATTTTGAAGATGAGGATACATGGATAAAATGGCAGGGAACCCATCCCAAGCATCCTGCCAAAAGAGAGCCTTGGAACCCTTATGACAAATCCAGAACAAACCTTGCTTAACAAGATTCGCCCCCTTCTTAAGAGTGTTCCAGATGAAAGATCCCCTACCAGACAAACTGTATCTGGGAATCTCAGAGCCCTCAACCCCATTCAAATATTTATAGGACAAAATCTTTGCCCAAGCTTGGTCTTGAGAAGTACACCATCTCCAATAAAACCTAGCTACCAAAGCCTCTCCAGAAAGGGAAGACAAACGAAGACCCAACCCCCCTGCTTGCTTTGGTCTACAAATAGTTTCCCACTTAACCAAACTCCACTTTGAAGACTCCAAATTACCAGCCCATAAAAATCGTCTAGACAAAGAATCCAACTCATGAATAAAGCTAGCAAGAGCAACTTGAATCATGCACCTATAGATGCAAAGGGCCTGAACCACAGACTTAAGGAGTAAAACTCTACCAGAAACAAAGTGCTCCTTGACATTAAACCTGGTAATGGCATCCAAATACAAAGTGCTCCAAGTGCTCCTTGCTTGCCGCCACCGTGCAGGTTGTGCCTCCATTCGAGAGTATGGAATGAGATGCCGTGAGTCTATCATGGGTCGTGGTGAAGTACCATGGCCAAATCAAGGGAGCAAGGTCCGTCGTTAAGCAGGTGGCACGAGTTGGGCGCATGTCATTGTAACCTGCCGAACTTAAGGAGGGGCGTTCGTCTGCCGGCATGTCTTGTGTCGTGCAGCGGGCGGGTAAGACAACTAGTTGGTTGATGGTTTGTGCTAGGCGACCCTCGTGTCGACTTCATCACAGGTTCTCTTATGCCTGGGCGTTACGTTGGACTGTGTGGTCTGTCGTCGCCAGCTTGGCTGGAAGGTTGACAGTGCTACGGGAGTTTGTAAGTGCCGTGTTCGGCCGGGTCGTTTTAGTACTAAAATCATGCAAAAACGGGACAAAAAATGTAAAAAATAATCAAAACAGTGGCATGTTATCTCTTAATACTTAATCATGCAAACATCAATTAAAAAATGCACTTTAATCAAATATTTGACATTTAACTATATTATGTATTAAAATGTGGTAATTTTTATGTCAAAAAATGAGGCAAAAATGAGGCATTATTTGGCCTCATCATCCCCCCCAACTTAACCTGATGCATGTCCTCATGCATCCTAGTGGTTCATAGCAGTATTTAGGTCTAGATTTCTGAAAAACATCCTCTAACAACCAAATGTAGAATTGTTGAAATTGCCAAAATGGTTGAAATGTTAAAATTACTGCAATTTTTGAAAAATGTTGAAAGTGTGGAAATTGCTACAATTTTTGAAAAATGTTGAAGATGTTGTAATTTCTAAAATTGTTGCAATTTTTGAAAAATATTCAAAATGTTGAAATTGCTAAAAATCTAAAATTGTTGCAATTTCTAAAAAATGCTGAAAATTGCTAAAATGCTGATTTTTTTTTTTTTTTAACTTTATGAAAATATCTATTTTTTTTAAATTGCTGAAATTTTGAAATTGCTATAATTTCTAAAAAACACTATAAAATGCTAAAATATTTTGAAATTTCTAAAAATTACTACAATATTTAAATTTTTGAAATTTTTGAACAGTTCACATTTTCATTACCTACCACCTAAGAAATTTCTCCTTGTTGGACTACACTAAGCATTCTGCAACCAGTCACAGGTATTTCACCTTACAAATCTGCAATTTTGCATTCTACTTTTTGCTTTGTTCCTTTAATTTTTTTATAATTCTACATTTTTTGCAGTCTGCACTATTTTAACAGATTCTATAAATATATAATTTTCCTATTCCGTAGGTGATGTACTTACATGTATTGAAGTATTTTTCTCTCTAGGAACTTCGGTGATTGACGTTCCTTGCTTAACCTATGGTTTCAAAGCTTCCTATCGACATTCTAGCACTTTCTCTAGATGTTCTAGAGCTAATTTAGAATATCCACGTTCATCTTTAGAATATTTCTAAGCTACTTCAAAATGTGCTTGTACTATTTTAGAATATGCCAAAACTATATAGAATACATCATTTTGTGCCCAGATTGTTGTAGAAACATAAAAAAAGAGCTAGAAAGTTGTATATATATATATATATATATATATTATTCTTGCACAACTATGTTGAGTTCTGCCATCTGAACAAGTGTTGGCTAAATAGGTGTTTTCTGAGTATCATCATCTTCATCCTCCTACAAAACTAGTTTTCTCTTTCTTCTTAGCTCAGGTGGTGCAAGGGATACTATTTCTTGGGTTGTAGTAGTTTCTTGTTGCTTTCTCCTTAAAATTATTAGAAGAGAAGGTGAAGGTGGTTTATCCCGAGTTTCAGCCTCTTTATCCCCTATTTCAAGAGGTTCCTCTACAAAATTTTTTCTCCTCTACCTGGTGGACCTTTTGAGTAATTTTGCCCCTATTTTCTTTGTTCCACCAGTCTTCTTTGTTTCTACAATTTTTATTCCTATAGACCTATTTGTGCAGCCAATTTCATATTCCTCTGTAGATGATGAATTTGTTGTTTTAGTCTATGCCCCATTATTCTAGAAGCTCTATAATTACTTGGTTTTATGTTGCCATATTGAAATTTTTATGCAATCAAGGGTAGAATAGGGTGTTTCTTGGCTTTTTAAAAAAGGTGTTCCATTAATTTACCAAATTTACAACTAGTTTTTTTTGCCAAATTTTCATAACCCAATTTTTCCTAATCATTTTTTCTTAGAAGGTAACATTAACTACAAGTAACCCCTACCTAATTTTTTTGTGAGGCACACCCATCCCTACAACATACATATATATTCAGGTACGCAAATGTATTAGGTGCAAGTTATAATTTACAAGCTATCTCTCTTGTTGGTCAGCCAATCTATCTTGTCCTTCCTTTCATTCCTTTGAAGGAATCACTCTAAAGAATACCATTTATTTCTCGTCTATATGAACATGGTTAGAGCATGCAATAGTTGACTATCCCTCTCATCTATAAGATGAGCTAATAAATTCTTATTAACCTTGTCAAACCCTCATTATATATCACCTTAGATTTGTTAGAACCTAAAAAAGCTAACCACTAAGGATCAACGTGGTTAATCGATCCTCTATCTAAATTCACTCATCAAAATCCTTTATGACGTTTGTGAATTATTCTTTGGTTTCTATTAATAAATTTGCATTATTCTATCCGAATCATACCCCTCATCATCTCTTATGATGTGATAATAATTACCTATTTATCTTTACCTATATCTATTTATTACTTGATACCGCACGGTTAATGCTTCCAATACATAATAGCTAATAGCCATAACTTTCCATTTTTAAGAAGGCATACACTTAAATTTTCCATATCCCTTTGAGTAACATAAATTTTACTCTAACTCTCTATGCAATTTTTTAGTTTTACAAACACAAAGGAATCCTAATTATAAATTAAAATATAAAAGTAAATCCTTAAGTTTCCATGGTTCATCCTTTTTCCAAGCAATATAACAAATCTATTTTCCTTTTTATTCCTATATACATCGATCAAATTTTAAGGAAAATACATCTGATGCAATATAACAAGTTAGCAATTGAATAAAATAAACCATACAAAGATCTATTTAAACACATAATTTATCTTGGGAGAAACCCTGTGGGGAAACCTAACCTCAAAAATATTCTATCATAAATTTCATTAATAAAGCTATCTCATTACATTGCAATTGGACAACACTTATTATTCAAAGTCTTAATTAAAAAAAATCCTAAATTTTCCTTTCAGCTTCCCTTATGAGAATGTTCGTCTTCACATAAAATCACCACTCTATCTACGTCTTGGAATTCCTGGTTTCCATCTCCAACTCTTGTTGTCATGACAAAGCTAGTTACATAGATCTCCTTCAGCAAGCACCCAAGGCAGCTCAGTAAAACTCTTACCTCTTCCTAGTAATAGTACTTGGCCAACCTATTATTAACTTAAGAGTACAATGACTATAATTAATAGAGTGGAATCTATCCTCCAAGCAAGACAAATTCGACAACACCCATTTTTGGGATTTATTTAATTCTAATCCAATCATAGTCAATCTTCAAAGGTTGTGACAACCATTGCATAAACCATTTTAAACTAATCAAGCAAAAATAGAAGAAGAACAAATATCAGATTTACAAAATCATTTAAGAAAATTTATCATAAATAATTTTGGAATACATATATCCATCTCACAGAGTCATTGGTGTTATCTATCATGTGAAAATTGATATACAAATATCCATTTTCACCATCATTTATGCTTCCTATCTTATAAAAATTGGGAACATGAATATATATTTTCACCAAAATCATTTATGCTTCCTATCATATAAAAATTGGGAACATAAATAAACGTTTTCAAAAAATTCATTTATGCTTCCTATCATATAAAAACTGGGAACATAAATATATGTTAAAACCAAAACCATTTATGCTTCCTATCATATAAGAATTGGGAACATAAATATTGTTTTCCCCAAAATCATTTATGCTTCCTATAATATAAAAACTAGGAACATAACTACTTATTTTCACCAACTTTCCATCATTCTAAGCCTCCCGAAGAAACATTACTACAACCCTAGATTTCCTTCTCTAGCTCAAGAATAGATTCCATAGTTTAGTGATGATAGACTCAACTGTCAAAAATGGTAGCAGCAATACTCTACAACATTATTAAGATTCCATAAATTCTTCTTTCAAAATAAGGAGACTAATAACCACCACAACAACTAGAATGTTTAGGTAAAATGATGTAACATTTCCGTACTCAACAAGATCAACCTTAAGAATACGTGCAACCAATTATTTTCAAGAGTCTCTAAACTCAGATGCACCCCGATAAAATGAGGTTCTCTACAAGCACCCAGAGGTAGTTTCTTCCTCTATAACCAAGAACATCACCTAAAGCTTGGTTGTTAACTTTAGAGGAAAATATTTTAATACCTTTGGCTAAGACAAAAGGAAATCCTAGTCTTCTCTAAATGATGCTCACCAAAAAAACTAGAATGATGACACAAACAAAGTTATAGGGTGGATAGTTGTATAGGCATCTATTCTCTAATGTCCAACATAACATATAGAAGGACTACCACACCAATGAAGATTCTTGCCAGTATAAAACCAACTATCAACTAGTTATATTGATCTAGCCAACTCTAGGATTCGAATGGCTCACAAATCAAGCATGCAACCAGGTCCATAAATAGTGAGTGCAACAAGGAATTCCTATCATAGTTAAGATACTAAAACCTCTACCAGGAGCATTAAACCTTCTCATGTACCACATAAGAAGTAAAATCATGATAGTAGCTTATTAAGTGCAAGCCTATCTATGGATAATGGATATTTACATTGAATCTGATCTCCTGCTCAATGTCACCACTCCAAATATTCCTACAAAGAATCTCCAATTTTTCTATCTTTTCCCACACCAAAAGCCAACATACTCTAACCCTTTCACCTAATTTCCAATAGTTTTTTTGGATGTCACGGATGGAACCATCGAGCCTTCACTTCCCCACTACTAAATTACCTTATCCTTTAGATGTATCATCGTGGGATCTCTATTGGTAAAATAACATGTTTTCCTCCCCTTGCCCTCACATCACCGCAAGGTTTTCATCCTCAAACTTAGTAACAATTTATCCTTTAATTTAAATATTAATTTAAATAAAAAGAAAATAAACTTACGTAAATAATACCTTAATGTTAAAAATAATGAAATCAATCTCATTAGTTATACCTAACCAAAACTTCTCTTCATTCTCTTTATTGAAAGAGATTGTATTAGGAATATAATAAAACTTAATCATAACCAATAAAGTTATGTAATAAATAATCAAGCAAGCAACAATTTGATCCATTCCTTATGTGTAAATTATGCTAAATCACTTATGTCATCTATCCGACTATCCTTCTACCAAGAACATTCCCCTTATAAGATTACTTGATCCTACATCAATGAAAATATTGTTAGCAAAATCATTTTATATCATTTATCTATGTTTTTAGCAGAATTGAATATAATCTATCAATCATTCCTTTGGTTGGAAAAGGTGTCTAGCTACAATAAAAAGAATATCCATCATGCATATCCTAACATATATTCAACCCAAATAATCTTCCAAGAGAGGGTCGTGGCATCCTCCCCTCCATAGGCTTAACATAGTCCTTTGTGTATCATCATAGTTAATAGATAGTGACATCATTCAAATTACATTTTCAAAAAAAAATGAAAAATGGTTTTGCATGTCTGCTACTTTATCCCAAGTAGCATTTATTTTTTAGTATCAATCCCATTGGACCTTGCATTGATCCAAAGTTTCTTTTCTCAAATATTTGGATCGATACTCAAGGATCCTAACTGGTCAAACCTCTATGGTCTTTGGATATGCCAACTATAAGTTGGAAAAGTTCCACACATGTTCAATATTAGAAATGTACTTTCTAAGTAAAGAAATGTGAAAGGTGTCTTGAATCTTGGACAAATTGGGTGGTAAGGTAATTCGGTAAGCCACATGACTAATATTTTCTATGATTTTAAAGGGTCCAACAAATTTGGGGTTTACTTTTGTGGACTTGATAGTGCTCTTCATCGATATCACCCTTAAGAACACTATATCACCAAAAACAAACCCATGTGGTGATATATTCAAATTGGCATAACTCTTTTATCGATCTATGAATTCTTTCAATCACTTCTTGGTTTTCCTTAACTAATGCTTCATATCTCTGATCAATTTTGGATCAAGTATAATTCGATGTTCTAGATTATCCCACAACAAGGGTGTCCTACACCTCCTACCATAAAGTGATTCAAAAGTAGCCATACCTAATGTTGAATGGTAACCGATATTGTAGGTAAATACCACTAGATTCATATAGTACATGTGAAGCATATCCTCTAACATCTACTTCACTCTTTCAATATAACCATCGGTTTCAGGGTGATAAGTAGATTTCATATTCAATCTGGTACCAATAGCATGATGCAAAGCCTACAAAAACTTAGATGTGAATCTTGAGTCCCTATCCAATATAATTATTTTTGAAAAACCATGAAGCTAAAATATCTCTTTGGAAAATCTATTAGCCACCACCATGGCATCATCTTTAGTGTTTATAAGATTAAAATGTGCAACCTTGGTCAATTTTTCGATCACCACTAGGATAGAGTCATGCTAGAATTGATTTAAGGTAACCCTACTATAAATCCATCATAATTACTTACCATTTCTTCTTAAGAACATCATGAGAATACAACAATCCCGCAAGATATTTGCATTCTACCTTAAAATTTTGGCATTCAAGACAACAAACAACAAACTCATTTGTGTCCCTCTTCATCCCTAACCAAAAAAAAATTCTTGGCTAAGTTTCTATAGAGTTGATTTTTCCTCAATCATTCTAGCATAACCCTAATGTGGTTATCATGCTCTACCTTATTTCAATAATAAATCAATATATCATCCAAGAACACCAACACAAATTTTTCCAAATGCTTCCTAAAGATACTATTAATCAAATTCATAAATGTAGTTAGAACATTTGTTAATCCAAAAGGTAAGATAGTAAACTCGTAGTGTCCATAGTGAGTTTTAAAAGTTGTCTTGTGTGTATCCTCCTCCTAGATCCTCAATTGGTAATATCCAAATTTCAAATCAATATTTGAAAATATTATGGTATTTTTCAACCGATCAAAGATATCTTCGATCCTAGGTAGGGGATATATGTTCTTGATAGTCGCATTGTTTAACATCCTATAATCTGTACATAATCTCAAGGTGCCATAATTTTTCTTTACAAATAGCACAAGTGCACCCCAGGGTGACACACTTGGTTTGATTAGTCCCTTTTCTAATAACCCCTGTAGTTGCACTTTCAACTCTTGCATTTCTATGTGATTCATTCTATAAGGATCTCTATGTATGGGTTTCACTCTAGGTTGGAGTTCAATTGTGAAGTCAAATTCCCGCTTAGATGGTAATCCAGGTAAATATTTTGGAAAAACGTCACTAAACTCTTGCAAAAGTGGGTACCTTTAATACATATTTTCCTTATTTTCATCATCTAGCTCATTTATTTTAATAACATAAACCATTCCTCCTTTCTTCATGGCTTTCATGAGTTGTATTTCTAAAATAATATAGGGTTGAAAAGCCCCTTGAAGGCTATACACCCTTTGCACTTCCCCACTATCATATATGTACTTTATTTATCTATCTTGAAAGTTGACTACAATCCTATGTGCCTACAACCAATCCATTACATCAAAGGTATGCAAGTATACCACATATAGACATCCCACGGTCATTCCACTAGGTAAGACAATTTCTACTATTGGGTAGCACTGACTCACAAAGTAGGTTTATCCTGAAACATACTCAACCTTCCACCCATGTGCCAAGATTCTAAGTCTTTTGAATATGTCTTTAATTAAATTAGTGGAAAGAAAACTATCCATAGCACCACTATCAATCAAAATTTTAACATTCCTACCAAAGACCTTACCCCTTATCAACAACGGAGTGGCTTGCCCATCTAGATCCTACTTAACTATCATTGCATAAATCTTATGCATTGGTTCCTTGATGGTAGGTTCCTTGTACATTGGTTCCTTTCCCTTCAAACTCATTCTTGCTCTACACGAATAATAATTTACGTAATGCAGTCCACCACAATCATAACACCCAATTTTGGGTCCTGGATGTGGTTTCTTTTTCTTCCCTTCAAATGCTTTCTCCACTGTGATGGGAGACTAGGTTGTCCTTGAGATGATATATTATTTCCATTATTATAATTTTTGGAGTTTTGGTTCTTCTCTTGAAACCCTTTCCTGAACCTTTCCTACTTCCACTCATTCCTTTTACTTGAATGAGTCTTTATTTTCTATTCTCCTTCCCACTTTACAAAACCTACACTATTCCTTTTTCATAGTGCCTCTTTGCCCTGCTCATCCAACCTTTCATAATAAAAAAGGGTTTGAGAAAGGTTTTATATTTCCTAGCCAAATTATAGTCCTTCTATAGTGTAACAATTTCTCACATATCCACATACCGCCCTATTCTCAGGTTTTCTCCTAATATAAGCTTACGGATCTTCATTTTCTCATTATACATAGGAACATACTTAAGGAGGTTGACAAATATTTGATGATACACCTCCACCAACCTAATTCCCTATTGAAGTCTAGTGAATTCCTCAATTTTTTGGAAATAAAATTGCTTTGTGAGGAATCTATCTTTAAAGGCCTTCACAAATGCTTCCCAACTCAAATCAACTATAGTCATAAGTCCTAGTCCATTACTATATGTTTCCCACCAACTCGCACCATCACCTTGAAGGTGCAGAGTGGTGTAGGATGTTCGGGTGCCAGAGGAGTGATTCTTCAAAACACAATAAGTTTCTATCTCCTTCAACCACGATTTGGCTTTGTCACCATCTTCTTCTCCATTGAACTTGAAAGATTTTAAATATTTTATATCTATTTTTGCCATTGCATAACTTACCCCTAAATTGGGGATCCGAAATTTTTTGAAATTTTGATGCCTATTTGAAGTTTTGGTTTGCATGTGTGACTAATTAAATTTAATTTTTAATGATACTCTTTAATTATTTTAATTTTAATGCTTTAAATTTCAATTTTAAATTTTAAATATTTAAATTAAAATATTTAAAGTTATTAAATTAAAATTAAAACATTTTTTTTATAAAAAGAGGTTTTAATAATGTTTATAACAGGTGTATTGTTTTTGAGGTGGACCGGTGGTCAACATGGTTTACTACATGCACAAATTTTGATATGCCAGAGCATGGTCGTTAAGGGGGCAGGGAGATGTCCACCAAGGACCTTAGCTAGATCAAACTATATTAGAGGTGTTGGTGGTAATAAAGCCCTTATCGCCTCATCCCCACCTAAATGTGGGAAAAAGTGATGAAGACCCTATTTATTGTTGTGATACCCATGATGCCTAAGTATTTAGCTCCTAACGAGTCACCGAAAAAGATTGGATTGGTAGGATAAAAATATTACAGAGTTTCTTGTTAAAATGTACATTATATTAAAGTTGCAAGGGTGAACCCACGATGGTCAAACATGGAATGGAGGCTATAATACTGAGGTGTACTTATTGCGAGAGGAAATCATTTATATTTCAATGAAGATTCACTTCATACACGAGCACAAAGTGAACTATTTGGTAAACATTACAAGTGCAATTCGATAACATTAATACATGAAAAATTTGTAGCATATCAAGAGAAAAGCACTACACCATTGTATCTTTGGGTTTGCTCCAGTCTTGATGAATTTTCTTGTTAAAACTCAAGCCCATTCTTTACCATGACGTTGACATCTTAACTGAAGAAAAATTAGGATGTTGGATCATGTAGGTACACATGGAGAATAACACCCAATACTGGCCCAATATGGCAGGGAAATGAAATTGTTTGGAAAAAGCAAATGCACAAGTTGGGAGTGTTCAAGTGGAATTTTGCTGAGTGATAATACACAACGTCATGGAGGATGATAGGTCAATGAAATACAGTGATAAATTAAAATACGGAAGTGATGTTAGAATTCCACAAAAATGAATATAATCTTATCTTTGTGGCAATAGTTGAATATGGTCATCAAGGAAGATGTATTTTTGTTTAAAAGCTTGAGAATGCCTTCATTGTTATAGGAGTGGAAATACTAATCACCAAATGATTTTTCTAAATTGAAACTGGTACCTCTCTTGTTTTCCTATGATGGAGATAACAATAAAATAAAGGAAACAATCTGACCAGAACTTGTGAAGAGCTTCTATGAACATGGAAATCAAAAATTTGTAGATGCACAACAACACGGATCACAACAACACCAAATTTATGAATATCTCTATGTAGTTTAGATTATTGTAAAGATGAAGTAAAGTGATGAAAATGAATAATTCAACATGTTTGTATTTTCCCAAAGAGACAAAATGTATCAATTTTAGTTAAAGAAATCATGACAAAAAGATTGTTGTACACTGGTTATTCACTTCAGTACCACAGTAAAGAGAATATAGAAATTTTAGATGAATTTAACAAAGTTGTTTTACATTTGATAGTGGTAATTGTGCTAATAGAAAGCAGATTGAATTACCTTTGTAAATTTGTGAATATCTTCACAATATTCTAGAGTTCGGTGCTCTCTACTTTTCAATTATTGATGATATTTCATTAGCTTCCATCTCATTATCGTTCTCGGTGTGCTACCATGGTTTAAAATGAATATGGTTAAGAGACGTGAGTAAGGCAGATTATCCTTGGTAAAAGTGACATTAATGCATTCAAAAATTCAAAAATTATAAGGACCATATGGTTTAAAAGCAATGGTAGAAAGGTATTTATAGGGGTCACAAAAGATAAAGATAAATTATTTGTCAGAAGACATTAAGTTTGAAGCCAAGCATACCAATTTTAGGCTATAAATTATAATTTAAATTTTCAAAGATGTTTCAAAGAGGAGGCAGAATTTTAATGGTTTAATAAATATAAACATGTCAATACGTCGATGATACAATAGAACTTGTTATGAAACATTTATGAAATCCATTCAAAAATCGGTCATATAACAGAGTAAACGAACAGAACAATTGAATGTTATAAATGGCTATTGAATTTCAAAAGAGGGTGGGAATATTTTTGGAGAAGCAAAAGAGAAGAATTGAAGAAGGATTTTCCAAAGGTTTCCTCCCAGGTTGCTTGTTAGAGAAGGCTTCATTTTTGCAGATTGTTGGACAAAGGTATTCTGGAAAGAGCATTAATATAATATTTCTTTATGATATATTCATTTTTTTATGGTGAAAAATATGCATGTGGATGGTATTTTCACTTTTATAATGATTGGGTATATTAATTAAATCTCTTTGAATATTGCATCTAATTTAACTTGAACTCTGTTAATTCTAGTTGAATTAAGTTTGGTTTTGTTTTAGAAATATTTTTGCTTTCAGATTTGCGATGGAGTTCTGAAGCTCATGTAACCTACAATTTTATTTCATTTTCATTTTTATTATTTTTCCTAATCCTAAGTCTTTTGACTTTATTTAATTTCAATTATTTAGAAAATCAAAACCCTAAGTTTTAATATAAAGTTTTCAATCTTATATTAGGGTAAAATTTTTATTTTACTATATTAAAATATCAGCTTTGCACATTCTGAAATAAAAATTAGAATTTCAATTAATTAAATTTTCCAAATAATGATTATTAAAATTCAAACATTAACTATTTGGATGAATTTAATTAAAATTATTTTCTAAGGTTAAATCAAATATTTGCACTTTATAAATTTTATTTTTGGTAATATTTGATTATTAATTTTGCATTTGGTTCATGAATAATAGCATTTCATAATTTTATAAAATATCAAACCACAAGACCCTTGTTAATATTAACTTGCACCCGTGAGGCATTACAATGATATTTTCACACATTTACAAGCATACAAGCATATTAAAAAACATTAATCAAACAAAACCTTGGAGAAACTAGTAATTTTCTTTGTAAGAGAGGATTGCTTAACAGGATCCTAACTGAGTGTATTTTCATAATTGGGCATAAATATCACTCAACAGAATTGGTGCTAGAAGGAGGGCATGTAATCAAGTATTTTGATTTATACATTTAATTTTTTTCACATTTGTTCATTCCTTAAAATTTATGCTTGAAAATATTTCTTGAATATTATGATTTGAATGATGCATTTTTTATAATATTGGATATTTTTTATTCAAAAATATCTTGAGGTTCAAAACATTGTTGTCTTGATCATATTTTAAAACTAGAACCTAAAGAAATTTTTACAAGATCCAAATCTACTGGTGATACAATATTTCAAAGTCTTTCCTCTACACAAAAGTTTAGGTGAATTAAAAGTCAAATAGTGGTTATTACACCATCAGTTAGCACTTCATCTCAAAGCCTTAACATTCCTTTAATCACAACTTCACCAGTTTCCATGGTTGTAAATTTAGTGTGGATGGGAGCTTGGAGGAGCCCCTTAAAAATTCCAGGAGATGTACATGAAATACCTAAAAATGTAGAAAAGTATTTGCCTAGGTACAAACATGATGGTATAAGACTAGTAGAAGAACATATACAAGCCTACACAAATTTTTTAACTAGATTGCAAGTAGAATATGAAGATGTAGCTTCTAGGATGTTTCCTTTAACTCTTGATGACATTGCTTATGATTTGTATATTTGTTTACTAGTTGGGTCTATTACATCTTGGACACAATTAGAAACTACATTTGGTAATCAATTTAAATTTACTATAGATCATGCTAGTGTTTATCTTCAATTTGTTTCAATGAGAATAGAACCAAATGAAACATTGAGAATGTTTAACACCAAATTTCACAAAATGTATTCTCGATTAAATGCTCCTTATGCACTTACAAGTTCAAAGGTAAAAGACCTAATAAGTATGGTTCATAAGTTAGGTAGCGATATGGTTCACATGCAGAAACAATCACCAAAAAATTCACAACAAAATAAAAAATTTAGTTTTCAGAGGAAATAGTGGAACACAAAACCAAACAATGGAGGTGTACGTACTCCTGTTGTTAATAAAAACAATGCTTCCACTATTTCAAGTTAAAAGAGTACTATTTCTAATATTTTTGATGTGGTTTTGAAAAATTGGTGTAGGTTGCATAATACTAAAGAACATACTAAGATAGAATGTCCAAATTTAAAAACTATTGTGGATATTATTCAACAAGAAATGGATGATTTGGAATTGGTACCTAATGAGGACATTTCTAATCAAGCTAATTCAAGCAAATATAAAGGAACTGATTTTGTTATTGAAACTTTTGGTGCAAGTGATGATGAGGAAGAAGAGGAAGATGATGAAGTTATAGAAGAAGAAGTTCAAGCCTCCAGGAAAATCATAAAGGGGAGTCATAATTATCATTGAGGAGTAAGAGTAAGGTTCCTTATACTTCTTCTACTCTAAATAATTCCATTATTCCTCTAGATGTTAATGCAAATAATAATCATATTCCTCCATATTATGTTGATTCATCTAAACCATCACAAAAAGTGTAAATTTCTGAAAAGGTATCTTATAATATCATTAAATATTTAAAGAAAACAAAAGTTAACATCACTTTATTTGAAGTTGCACAGTCGACAAATCAACAGGATTCATTAATCAATACTTTTGGTAAACAAGGTAAAAATGATGCTAAGAGAAATACAGAGGTGCAATTTGTTTCACAAAAAGAGAAAGGACATGTTCCTCCTTTTATTTGGTCCATAAAAATTATAGGTGTAAATTTACATAATTTCCTTGTGGATTCGGGAGCATCAGGTAATCTTATGCCTTACATTGTTTGTTAGAGATTGGGTCTTAAACCCTTGCCTTCTAATAGGATTGTTTTTCAATTGGATAAATCAGAAGTGAATATGGTAGGTATGCTTAAAAATGATCATATTAAGCTTTTATCAGAACCTAGAGTTCAACAATACATTGGAATTCATGTTGTTGATATTCCTGATAAATATGGTATGATGTTGAGCAGGGATTTGAGCAAAAATCTGAATCAATATTTATCTACAATTTTTATGCACATGTGATTGCCATGGAAGGGTGTAGCCAATCAGATAATAGTAGAAAGATATCCAAAACTCAAGGAATTAATTATAGAATATGTTAAAGAATCTAATAAGGTTCTTTATAATGATATTGAGTTAGGTGTATACACGTTAGATATAAGTTAATTACAAGTGAATCTAAAGTTGAAATTCCATCTTGTAAATCACTTACTGAGGATAATATTATTTTGATGTTAAAATTTGATGGATCTAAATCTAAAAAAATAATGATGTAGGGGTTGAACTCATCATACCTAAAGGTAAGTACTTTCTCTTTGCTTATAGATTATAATTTCCATGTACATGTAACACAACAAAGTATGAGGCTTTAGTTTTTGGTTTACAATTAGCTTTGAATAAAGGTATTGAAGGTAATTTTTCATAAAAGTAAGGTTTAATTTCTCAAAACTCCTCCCCAAAATCATGCTAAAATTGGTCAAATCCTTGAGTGCATTCTGGCCTCCTTTCCTGCTACTTATTTAGGCCTTCTGCTATTTGTGGGAATTCCTACCAATTCAATGTAAAACAACGTAATTGAAATGATCAAGAAGAAACTGGCAGGATGAAAAGGAAATCTTTTGTATCAAGCTGGTAAAGCTACCCTCACTGGGGCATGTCTCCAAAGCATTCCGATATATTTTCTCTCAGTATTCAAAGTCCCTCCAGACGTCTATTTCAAAATTGAACAAATACAAAAATGATTTCTATGGTCAGGATCTAAAAACAAAGAATGAATCCATCTTGTATCATGGGAAAAAATCCTGTAGACCTAAATCCTATAGAGGAATTGGACTCAAAATAATTTAAAAGCTCAATATTGCTATGATGGCCAAGTAGGCTTGGAGAATCATTTCCAATGATAGCTATGAATGGATAACCATAATAAAAATAAAATATTTGTAGGAAATAAGTTTCTTTGATGAATTGATTCCAACCAATTGTATCGACCCAAATTTTTTGTGCCCTTACCTTCAGGCTAAAGGATCCGTGCCTAGAAGGGGGATGCGAGAAGGATGGAACAATACCTTGGACTAAGAGGCCCTTTGAAGGTCATGCCTCTCGAGGGAGGGGTATAAAGGTGAATTTTTGACGGATGGTGGGGTTCACCAGGAAACTTTGAGTGGCAACTTCCACACCTAGGTTGAGAATGGGTTTGATGTGTTCATTTTGTACTTTAATCATTCATATCCCTAGGTTGGCCAGAATGAATCTAAGCTATTCTATATGAAATGCTGATTTATATGAATACAGAAAGCATGAATGAATCCTAAATACCAAGAATATACTTAAATAAGAAAGAATGCACCTGATTTCGGATGTCTGATGAAGATTTTGAAGCTTGTAGGAGTTCATATCGTCTCGAATATGACAAGATCATCTGCAATTGAACAGAATCATCTCAGATCACAGTCGATCATCTAAAATCAGACAAGATCATCGTCGATCTGATGAATTCATCGGATGAATCCGTCAAAAGCTTGCAATCACATAAACAGACACCAAAAACTAAAAATGCTACTACAAGAATAATGCAAAATAATGGAAATGACAATATGAATGCTTAATTGATAAATCTAGATAGCATATTAAAGGAAATACATTGTTTTAATAACTTATTTTAACTTTATCATGCATTTATGCTAGATGAGGTGAACTCCAGGATGCAGAATGAAAATAAATCAAGCTAATGCATAGTAAAATAAAGAAGAAATATGAGAAATGCAAACTCAGGGCTCTGGTTGCCCCCAATCTGAACTATTTTCTAGATCACCTCCAATCATATGAGATCATCATCGATCTACGATAGGATCGTCTAAAATCTTATGGAATCAACTGCGATGATCCGAGATTCCTTCAGTTGAAGCACAGTGAAAACCTACAATGAAAAACTTGAAAATACAAATGCAAATGATGGGGGCGAGGATGTTCTAATACAACAAAACTAGAATTACAGGGGAATGATCAGTCAGGGGTATAAATTGGGAAAATCCCAAGTTTATATAGGATTAGGGGGAGGTTAAGAGGTTGGGGATCATCCCAATATGGGAGATCCTCAGCGAAGGAATCTCCAACTACATAGACACGCTTCTGCCCAAGTTGGAGAGGCTATTGAAACAAAATATAATTATGAAAATTTGGTTTTGGGACGAAATCGTTTGGACATTCTGTTCTAGATGAATTCATCCGATCTGGGACGATTTCGTCTGATCGGCGATGATATCGTCCAATGGTCAAAACAACTCCTAAAAATGGCACAAAAAATGGGGTGAGCGATTAATGGGCGGTTTCGGGGTTAAAATTCAAATTTTATCTTTTTACTAAGGGTTTAACTACGCCAATTTTAGGGTGCTACATTTTGCCCCCTCTTTAGCAAATTTTCTAAAGAAAATGCGTTAAAGACGAGTTCTTCCCGCTTTACGAGAAAGCAAAAATTTACTCAATTTTTTAGATGATGATTCTAGGTCGAATCGTACAACTGCTTACTATGGTGCCCCCTCCGAGTTTTTACCCAAATCGAACGTTTGAGGTAAAAGCACGAAAAAGCAAAATTTAAAAAAAAAATGTTGGTGTTTTTAAATAAAATTAAGAAAAATAGGGTAAAACCCTAATTCATTTTTACTGTTCATTTTGGCTGTTTTAGAGCTCTGCAGGAAAAATGGTGGAAACAACGCACAGATCGACAGAGGTCCGACGCGGGTTGCGGGTAAGGATCTAAACTTGGTGAATTATGTTTTTAATTTTGATTTGTGTGGTTTTTAATTGAAATTTTGACTATTTTTGGGGCATCGCAGCCATTTTTAGGCCGTCGACGACGTCGGGATGAAATCGTCCCAATTTCGTTGAAATCGTCCCTAGATCACCGATTTCGTCTAGGGGCAAAATCGATGAAATAGGGGCGATCCTGTCCAACAAGGGGTGATCCCCAAGTTGAGAAATCGAAGACGATTTCGTCCTACAAAGGACGATTTGACTCAATTTAGGATGATATCATCCAATAGTGGACGATATCATCATTTTTTTTATAAGATGAAATTGATTTTAATGATTATCTATTAATGATTTTTATTGTTTAATTGTTTTATTTTGTAGAGGGGATTACTAAAAAGTTAGGAATGGAAATACGGGGGGCTAAGAGATGATGTAGCCGCACTCGATTAGGTGGAGCGAGGCCGACTATCAGAGGTTGGGCTACAACATGTGGCAGAGATGCCACAAATATCGATAGACATGGGGCTACTAACAACCCTAGCAGAGAGGTGGTATTTGGGGTCGTCCTGCTTTTGGTTATCAAAAGGGGAGATGGCTCCCACTCTAGAGGATGTATGGAGGATCTTGAGGATCCCCATATAGGGACGATTGATGACTCCTACGGCCAATCAGGGCCATGCCATGATGCGACTATGCGAAGATCCTAGCTTCACCCTAGAGAAGGGTGGGGTGAACATCGAGACATTAAGGCAGATGCCTGGGGCATCTCGATTGACCCAGGTTTTGGTAGGGGTAGTGGGTGGCTTACTGTTATGCCACCAGAGTAGATGCAGGTTACCATGGCTACTCTAGGTTGTGGTCTACGATATTAGAGACCACGACTATATATTTTCTTGGGGTAGCTTCATACTATGCCGCTTGTATAGGATCCTATACGGGCTCGTATACAAGGGAGGTTGATGTCTGGTTTTGACATCGCTACTATAGGTTTGGTGTTGGGAGCACATTACAATGCGGAGGCCGATAGGGCTTCCATTGATAGGGGTTGACCAGGAGAGACCCCGGGTTTTCTATTGGTGGCTCCAGAGAGGGTCACAACGGTGGATAGATCTGCCGATGTCCCGAAGGTTGCTAGATGACCTCATCCCTGACCAGATCACCTGGAGGCTATGGAGAGAGCACCTAGGGTGGGGAGAGGATGGATAGGAGTTGGCTCGCATCAGGTGAGTCTTTTGGCTAAGGATGGAGCGAGGAGAGGTAGAGCTCCACCACTATGACCAAGTTTTGTGGTAGTTCGGTCTACAGTAGGGGATCCCTTCTCTCAGGGATTACAAGTACTCTCAGACTATTTGAGATAGTACTACACTGAGCGGGGCTCCATATATGCAGTGATTCTAGAGTCAAGATGTGAATGATGCCCCCATTTAGCTAGTGGATGGGGACAATGCTGGGGTCACAAACAGATATGATACTTGGTACACAAGCATCCACCCTCCTTGAATGACAAGGGCACAGGGTTCAATGCACGCTGTTGTGCGATGGATAGGGAGGTGATGCCAGGATTTTGTTGATGCAACGAGGGATAACGAAGGGAGGGAGCAGTGACGGTCTCCTTAGGAGAGATGTCAAAGAGCACCACAGTCTCTAGAGAGACCACAACAAGTAGAGAGGAGAGAGGAGGTACTCCCTTCTTAGTAGAGGGATAGGCTCACATCGCTCAATAAGGGCAAGGGTATCAAGGTGGGGGAGAGCAGCAAGATGGTGGCTCTTTGGGCTGAGAATGCCCGCCTTCGAGCTCAGGTGCAGACACTACAAGATGAGGCTACATGACTTAGGGCTCGGAGCGGAGGGGTGAGCACTCGGGATCTAGCATGGTCTATTTCTCAGACCGCATTCTATCAAGGATTGTACTACCACATGGTTCTAGAGAACCAGAGGATACCATTGCCAGCCCCTATTATAGATTCGATCACGATGGGATCATCGAGGACATCCTCATGATCAACTATGAGGACCCATGATATAGCACGAACCTCGATGGGACCACCTCCTCCATGCCAGGGTGGGAGAGGAGATGAGGCTGAGAGCTCGAGGGCTTCTCGAGACTAGCTGCTCTTTGGCTGGACTGTATATTTTTGAGAGGATTGAGTATGCTAGGGTATAGATTGTGGCATACCAATCCAATTGTGATATGATGTACATATATATATGATTTTTTTATGATATGACTTGTCCATATGTTTGATGATGCTTCAATTTTGGAATTGTTGATTGATTATTCATGTAATTATGTCATTGAAAAAATTATAATTTTATGTCATGCCATAAAATTTAAATGAAATAATTTGATGTAAAAAAATTGGTTGTTGTGGTGTGATTTGATGAAAAATAAAAGGGACTTCTAAAAATAATTTCAAAGGACATTGTCGTTGTTATAGACCATTTCATGGAGTCACCGCTCGCTAGGTCGTCAAGCTAATCCCAAGTATAGAAATATTGCTAAAAGTAAAAGAGTGCTTAAGAGACTGTCTTAAGACTTTGTGTTGTGATGATGAAAAATGATGATGGTGATGATTTGTTTTCAGATTTTCATAAAAATATTATGCATGAAATATTAAAAATATGATTTTTTTGCTAGGCATAAAATTCCTAAGTGTGATAAAATTTTGAACAATTCCTTAGGAATTATACCATGGTTGCAAAATTGAATGTTGACATAATGAAATGAAATAGAAAAATGTGTTCATTCTTTTTAAAGCACAATTGTGTAACATAATGATATAAGCCATATGTTTTTATGAATTAAATAAATGGGAAATAAAATTAGAACAATGGTTTGTGCTAGGCATAGAATTATAGGTATAGACTTATACCATCATCGTGAAATCCAAAAATATTTTTAATATATAATATGAGGACTTGCGCTAAGCATAAAATTCCAATTTAGGTTTTTAGGAACTATACCATCATTGCGGAAGTCGAAAGTATTATATAAATGTGACTTTATTTACTAGATTTTTGAAGGTGTGAAAGAAAATTTTGGATTTTGGAAAGAAATGTATTTAATTATTTTTATGCTAAGCAAATGTTCTCAAGCAAGAAGATGAAATTATTCTAAAATATTTGCATAAATATCTTAAATTATCTCAAAGAGAAAATGTATATTTATAAGGAACCCTCATGTGCAAATGTGAGTTCATTGTCGATCTTGATTTATCATAATGATACAAAATATCTCAAATACAAATGTGTGTGCAATTGTATTGTTCATTTACCAATTTTGAGCAAGATAATTTGATACAAGTAATTTGAATTAACCAAATAAGTGTTCGTTGACCATGATTTATATGCATGTAACCGTACCAGACTACTATGTAAGTCGGGTCATCAAGAGCTAGCTGATCCATAAGCAGACATAGGTCTATACAAAAGAAGGTCACTAATGTGACAGACATATCACCACGCTAGGAATTACCCAAGGCCAAGCGGGTTGGGCACAAACCACCTATTATGGGGCTTACCTCATAGTTTTCGAATAATTGAGAATTCCAAGGATTCAAGCTCATTCACCCTTCTTTTCTTTTCAAGGGGTAGGGAAAGGGATTTATTTGCATTTTGCTTGTTCTTTTCTCTTGCTTCTTATTTTCTTTTTTTTTTTTTGTATTAATGCTGGAATATTGCTGCGATGGTACAAAATGATATTTTTATTTTTCTCATTTTCTTTGAATTTTCTTTTTCTTCCTATACTAGGGATACTTGCTCGGATTGGTTGTAGAGCAAGGGATTTTATTCTAGGCAAGGGTGAGCTTGTCCTTTTGTCAATTCTCAAAGATTCTAGACCATGTGCATGATAGGATAGCAGGGGAAACTTTTCGCTCAAGAAACCACTTCTACTATGTAGCATCATATCGAATTTGCAATGAAATCATTTTAATGTGAAGAGATATACTTGGTTCAAATAAATAACAAGATCAATTCTCTATGCTCAGAACTTTATTTAATTCAACTGTGGACTTTGATATAAGAGAGATTAATAATCATACCAAATAAAATCAAGATATTTATTCATGTGAGTGTGAAAGTGCGGGATTCCAAATAAATGCTAATTTATCCAAAATAACTAAAAATATAACTGCAATACTTCAAGAATTAACAGGTGTGAAAATAAAAGATGTTTTTGAATATTTTGATGATTTCGATTTTGTTATGTTTTTTTTTTTTTTTGGTTTTGATTTATGAATTGAAAAAAATAAATAACATTACTGGTTTTTTGAAATTTTTATATGGATGACTAAAATGAAACAATATGCAAAATAACAATATATACAATGATGAAATGACCAGATTTTATGCATAATAGCATTTAAGATGCATAATGTTCATAGGTTATTTAAGATATTTACCATCTAAGGTAGCTAATCTGTATGCTCCCGAGCCAAATTTAGCAGTGATGATATATGGCCCAAGCCAGTTAGGTTCAAATTTACCTTTAAGGTCTTTAGTTGCATTAGTATTTTTTTTATTTTCTTTTAAGACAAGGTCGTCGATCTCAAAGGATCGATGATGAACTTTCTTGAGGTATGCTCGTTTAAGCTTGTTCTAGTAGGCTCGAAGATGATCCAAAGCATTGATGTGCTTCTCATCTAGGAGTTCCAGCTGACTAAATCTGCCAGCACGATATTCATCTCCTACTTTAGTATCTTGAAGTAGCAGAGCCAAAGAAGGAACTTCTAATTCAAAGGAAAAAACTGCTTCAACGCCATAAACCAAAACAAAAGGTGAAGTGCCTGTGGGAGTATGAATGCTAGTTCGATAAGCCCACAAAGCAGGATATAGTTGAATGTGCCAATATCGGCCAGATTTATTGACCAATATTTTGAGGATTTTAATTAATGTTTTATTATATGCTTCTGCTTGGCCATTACCCTGAGGATAATAGGGAGTGGACCAATGATGTTGAATTTTATATTTTTGACATAATTTCTTGACATATTTATTTTTGAAACAAGTTCCATTATCCGAGATGATATTTGCAAGAATTTCGAACCTACAAATAATTTGATTAAAAATAAATTTGGAAACTTGGGTTCTAGTGCAAGAAGCTAAGGGCATAGCTTCAACCCACTTCATGAAATACTCGATGGCGGTTATGATGAATTTGTGTCCATCATATGACACAGGGTTGATTTTTCTAATGATGTCTAAGCCCCATTTTGAAAAGGGCCAAGTAGATGAAATAGCCTGTAGCTCTTGTGCAGGCGCATGGACAAGGTTAGAATGTTTCTGGCACTTGTCACAATGGCACACATAATCATGTGCATCATTCTCCATGGTAGGCCAAAAATATCCTATCCTAAGGAGCATCTTAGCAATGGTGCTACCACTAAAGTTTCCCCCATGAGATCCATCGTGGGCTTCACTCAAAGCTGATCTAGCTTCTTCTAGATTCAAACATCTCAGTAGGATACCTTCAAAAGATCTCCTATATAATGTATTGCCAATTATGACGAAGTGACTTGCTTGTCTATGCAATAACCAATGCTAGTTTCTATTAAAACCTTTAGGGAAGGTCCCATGTTGAAGAAAATTGAAGATATCAGTGTACCAAAGTTTAGGAGTAGTTTCGTTGATTAGAAACACATCCAAAGGTTCTAAGAATGATTTATTTGAAGCGGGTTCCTGGAGTCGATGAATAATGATGGTAGCATATTCATCCTCTAACTCCAAGGGTAAAAGAGATGCAGCTGTAGCCATAGCATCAGCCGCACGATTGCTAGTTTGAGGAATAGCTTCCAAGGTAACTTGATCAAATAAAGATATTAATTGTAATACATATGCTTTATATGGATGCAATTTATCATCTTTGGTCTGATAAAAATCATTAATTTGATTTATAACAAGTTGATAATCATCGAAAACCAATATATTTTTAATTTTCAGTGTCAAGGCAGCTCATAAGCCAAGGATTAGAGCCTCATATTCAGTAGTGTTATTAGTACAAGCAAACATTAATTTAAAGGACAGAGGTATAAGATTTTTTTGTGGAGATTAAAATAATACCTGCAACAGCCCCACTCATGCATCAAGCTCCGTCAAAGTATAAGGACCATTGCTCTAGATGGTCTACCTCTAGTTTAAGGCATTCATCAATAAACTCAATGATGAGGGGATGGGTAGACTCTAAGGGTGCAACAACTAATTGATCTGCTATGATTTGACCCTTAACAAAAATTTGTCCTATAAATGTGAGTTCAAAATCACTTAGGGCAAGAACCCACTTTGTTGTGTGACCAGATAAATAAGGTCAACTCATGAGATACCGCAAAGGATCGAATTTAGCAATAACATAGGTTTTCTGAATGAGCATGTAATGGCGTAATTTTTGTGTAGAAAATATGACTGCTAGACATAACTTCTCTAATAATTTGTAGCGGGTTTCATAACTAATTAATGTTCTGCTAATGTAATAATTAGCACGCTCTCTTTTCTCATCATCAAGTTGAGCTAGCATAGCTCCTAAGGCAAAATATGAAGCAGAAATATACAATATAAATGGATGATCAGGTCGAGGCGACGAAAGCACAGGTGGGTTAAGAAGATATTGTTTGAGGAGTTAAAATGCTTCCTGACATTCATTATCCCAATGTAAATAAAAGTCATTCTTAAGAAGCTTAAGAAAGGGTTCGGTTTTATCCGCCAGCTTATCGATGAAGCGACGGATAACTTGAAGCTTACCTTGTAAACTCTGTAATTCAGATATGTTTGTGGGTGCGGGCATATCAGTGATAGCCGCAATCTTGAGAGGGTCAATTTTGATGCCACATAAAGAAACTATGACCCTCAATAATTTACCAAACTTAACTTCGAATATACATTTGGCTGGATTCAATCGGATAAGATATTCCCTTAACTGATTAAATACTTTTCTCAAGTCATCTAAATGGTCATCTTCTTCAGTAGAACGAGCTATAATGTCATACACATAATCATGTAGTATATCATGCATCATATCATGAAAAATGTAAGTCATGGCTCATTGATAGATTGCACTTGCATTCTTCAAACCGAATGGCATCACTTTCCAACAAAACGTCCCCCAAGGGGTAATAAAGTTTGTTTTAGCCTAATCTCCAGGAGCTATACTGATCTTATTATAACCAGAAAATCCATCCATTAAGGATATCATTCCACTCCCAATAGTAAAATCAATGATCTGATCCATATTAGGAAGAGGAAAATCATCTTTAGGGCATGCAGTATTAATATATCTAAAGTCTGTGCAAACCCTAACCTTGGTAGCTTCTTTATTAGTTACTAGAACTACATTCGAGATCCATTCAGCATAATCAATGGCTTGTATAAAAATAACATTTAAGAGTTTTTCTAACTCCCCTTTGACTAGTAAGGCCACTTTAAGATGCATTTTTCTAAGTTTATGTTTAACAGGTTTAGCATCTGGATGGACTACTAGGTGATGCATAACTACAAAAGGGTCTAATATCAGCATATCTTCATATGTCCAAGCAAAAACATCCTCATATTATTTAAGAAATGTAATATATTTATCCTATTTTTCTTGACTTAATTCTGATCCAATGTTGATTAGGTGAGGATTATCCTCAGTTCCAATGTTAAATTTTATGACATTCTCTACTTCCATGTGTAGATTTTTCTCAAAATTAGGTGGGGCGGGTGAAACGCCCAATTCTTGTAATTCTTCCAAGGTTAGCTTGGATAATTCATCTTGAGGAGTCGTGGCCTCAAGTTGGGCTATACTAGATATAGAGCCATCAAAATAAAATTCATGATGTAACAATTCCTCAACGGAGACATCATGGAAGATATCTCCCTCCAACTCATCATCGAATTCGGCGATCATCTCAGGGTAGGCTATAGATAGCATAATACATGTAAATATCTTATTCATTAAACACAAAGCATCACGTTGATCTAAATAATCTTGGTAAAATATGAGATGGTCATCATCCTCAAATGGGAAAGGCTGACCCTTACTAGGAAATAGGCCCACACCACATTTGGCCAGCCTCTACCTCAAAAGGTTCTTTCATACAATTTTGGAAATTTCCTAAACCTTTCCCTTTATATCCCAATTTAAGCATTATAGATTTGGCTTTAATATACTCATTAGTAAAATAACATCAAGCATATCCATCATAATGAGTCTTGTTGTTTTTGGGTATTCTACCCCAGTCATATCCCTTATAAATAAAAGCGCAACTCCCGACTTGGTAAATACTTCCCATAGGCTGTGGGAGACCCAAGGTACGAGGAGATGGTGGAAAATTATTTAAAATAATGGAATCTTGCATAGCAACATTCATTTTCTCTGATATAAGAATTTTAGATAAATTGGGTAAGAGCTCATCAGTAAGAGCATAAGAGGTAGAAGGAACATTTCCTACATCTTCTGATGCGGAAACTATGCCTTTGGTGGATGTAGATATTGTAGAGATGTTGATGGATGATTCTATTATAGGTATAAAAGTTATAGGAGTAGAGTAAGAAGCCTTGGTTGTGGGATTATGATCTTTTTGAGGTTCTAATGTGGTTTGTTTAGAGGATGGCTGAGTTGTATGTAGAGGTGGAACTAATTGAGAATAAGTAGATGGCATTATGGGTGTGTGTTTCACATGTTTAGATAGATACTGAGAATTAGGATGTGTGGATGATAAAGCAGGGCAAAATTGAACTCCAATAGGTTCTGCTAAAGCACACATATCAAAGGGTCTAGGATCACCATTAATGGTAACCAACTGATTCTTAAATTCAAATTTAACACATTGATGTAAAGTTGATGGAATGGCTCGCATTGCGTTGATCCAAGGGTGACCCAAGAGTATATTGTATGATGCAAGGCAATGTCCAATAAACACGATCGTATCCAAGGTTCTCGGACCAACCTGCAATGGGATGGTAATAACTCCACATGTTTCTTGTGTTTCATCATTGAAGGCTTTTATGATCGTATCAGTTCTTTTCATTTCATCAGTTCTAAATCCAAATATTTGGTAGAAGTCAAAAGTGCAGATGTTTAAAGATGAACCATTATCAATAAAGACTCATTTAATTGCTACATATCTGATTAAGGCAGTAATATATAAGGGGTTATCCTTTTGTAAACTATGTTGCATTATATCTCTATCTCGAAAGTCAATACAATCAACTTCACGAGTTATTATAGTATTAGTCATGGCTTCAGGTTGAATGTCTTGTGGTACCATCATCTGGCTTAATGTGAGCATTAATTCATCTCTATGTGTAGGGGAAGATCTTAAAATGTCCAAAAGAGAAATTCTAGCTGTAATATTTGATAGTTGCTCATTAATATTATAAGGAGGTTTAGGTTGAACATTACATGCCTGATTCTCTTTATTAGGAACTTTCAAAACAAATGGATCTGATCCATCATTCTACATTTGATCTTGTTGAGAGTTTTGAGCCTGTTGTCTAGTAACAGCTCCGATGGTACCCATAATATTATTCTACGGATGATGAATGGATCTTGGTCTAGCATTTATGGCTTCCTCATTAGAAAGTAATTGGTGAGACAATGGTCTAGTAGTGACTCTTCTTGGAAATGGTTCTTTCAGAACCATAGAACTTGTGATAGGGAGAATAGGATCTGATTCATCCTCAGAGCTATTTGATTGATTTGATGTGATTTCCATATCACTCTCAGTCTCGTATTCTATATCACTGAGATCAAGTGTCTGGATATTGTATAGAGGCCTAGTTGTAACCATGGATAAAGTTGTGTCAAATATTTCCAAATCATGAGTAGGTAAATGCCCACTAATAGTCCCTACATATCGGTTAGGATGAGGAACATTATGATGTTCAATTTGATTAGCCACTTCCTTGCCATGCTTTGGTAAAGGATGTTGAAATATTTCCAATGACTGATTGGCATTTTGATTCTGGTTTTGAGGAATGTTCTTTTGAGTATTATTAGGAGGATTTTACTTAGGTTGAAAGGCTTGTACCTCCATCTCATTATTATCAATCAAGTCCTATATTTTATATTTTAATCTTTTACAAGAGTTGGTAGTGTGTCCAAGTCCTCTATGGAAGTCATAGTGTAAATCAGCTCTGTATCTGGGTATAGTTGGATCAGGTTCTCGAATAGTTGGTAATTGAATCAAACCTCATTCTAATAATTACGGTAGAATAGTTGATAAAGGTTGATTTAATCTAGTAAATTATCGAGGAGGTTTATCAGGAGGTTTTAGTATAAATTTCTTTATTGTCTTTGCAGCATTAACAGTAGCAATATTTCTACTATCAGTGACTCCATCACCCACAAATTGTTTATTTTTATATTGATTTCTAGATGTTTTCTCATCATCTTTCTTTTTAAGCTGACCTATCCTAATAAGAGCATCTTCCACTTGTCTGGCTAAGTCTATAGCCTGATCGAAGGTGGTAAAGGTAGTAGTTGATAATTCATAGGATAGTTGTTATTGTAAATTATTAATAAAGATGTCCAACATCTCCCTATAAGGCAACACAAAGTGCAATTTTCCTATCAATTGTCTCCACCTAGCTAGGAAATCGGCAAAACATTCATCTTTGTCTTATTTTAAGTTATACAAGTCTTTAATGGTCACATGCCTTTCGATGTAGGCACTAAACTGATGAACAAAAGACTCAGCAGTTTCTTCGAAGTTCCTCAAAAAATTAGTGGGTAATTGATAATACCACTCTAATGCCATTCCTCCTAAACTTTTTGGGAACATTTTTAGTAATAACAAGTCATCATATGATATATCATGACATGCTATCCTAAACATATGAAGATGCTCTATGGGATATTTGGTTCCTTTATATATGGGCAAGACAGGCATAGGAAAATGTTTAGGATATGGCTATGCTACAACTATAGGATCTAATGGCTGACTACACATCCCTAAATAATTGTGCGAGGGATGGTAGGGATCTATCTGGTCCATGAGGGAAACTAACTGTTTCACCATAGTTTCAAGATTACTAGTTTTTCCACCATATTGGTTCGGTGGAACATAAGCATGGGATTTATGAGTGTATGACGGTGTGAAATAAGGATTAGACACTATATTGCTATTATGCAAAGCATTGGTAGGAAGAGTATTATGAAGAGGATTGGTAATAGTATTATGTTGTATCCCATATTGTTGGTAATTGGTGTTTGGTTTTGCTTTGGGTTTTTGCTGATTTGAGGTATATTGCTCAACAACTTGGTGAAATAGAGCAGTAAATAAAGGTTTCTTTTGTGCGGGAATGACCCTAGTCTTGCTAATAGGCACTTTATATGGTTGGATAACCTATTGTTGTTGCATGTTCTGGATTATAGCTGCCATATCCAAATTGGATGGTCTAGCTTTATCACTCTCATGATCAATAAAAGACAAGGGATTAGTGCGTGTGTGAAATACGTTTTCTAGAGTTTCTTGAGTTTCACTAATTTGATCCTTGTCCATATGGACTGCTCTATTAAAAACACCAATATTAGTATTAATGAACTTCCAAAATTGTTCCATGTTTTCAAAAGTAACAGCTCCTCCCAGAGACATTTTAGGGGATGAGGATCCTTCCTCTCTAACATTTTCTTCTTGTTCATTTCTTACAGCAAGCTATTCTTCTTGCTGGTCTAGGATTTCTTCTTCCTGGACTTGATCTTCAGGAAGGACATCCGGGTTATTTAATGGTTTTCCTAACCAATCTTCTTCTTCTTCAGTTTGTTTTCCATTCCTAAGTCTAGGCATTGTGCTTAAACTTAGATTTCAGCAAATATATATATGCGATAGGTTTGAGAGGTATATATTTTAATTATATACCTACTATAAAAAGGAAATGTTTTGATTTTTTGTTTTGTATTTATTATATATATTTTTTATTATTTGTTTTTATGTTTTATAATATTATTATAAAGATAACAAATAGCATTCTAGTTGCAAAAAGAATAACAATAATAAGAATAATGACTTAGTTTTCTATAAATAGTTTATGGATATCGTTGATGGGATCAAGTTCATCAGGAGTCATGAAATGCTCCTCTTCAAATTGAAAATGGTTTTTCAAAAATTTGACAGTGTGCTATGGTAATATGATCTGCTTCATACTCGAACTTGTAGAGATAATGGCAATACTCTCGATATAACACAGCTCTAGGAACTCTATTCCATATTTTTCTATCCGTAAGAACGACTTCTTGATCCTCTATATGAGATAGAAACTTATGTACTACAACTGCATTCTCAAGGTATTCTTCAAAGGTGTACAATTCAGAAGACACAAGTGCTCTTTTATCTGCTAACCACCTATGGCAAGCTCTTTGAAGTTCATGATATAAGGTTACTTGATTAGGATCCAAGATTCTATCTAGGACAAACCTCTTAATTTGCCTAAGTTCTATAGATCTGGATTCAATAATACCTAATCTCCTGTCAAGTTTGTCCCACAAAGGTTGAACCCTATTTGTTTGAGGTACTCTAAGTATAGAAGCCATTGGTTGTGAGAAGAACTTGAATTAGGGTTTGAGTATCATTGCTATGGGAAGATTGTTTTATAAGCATTGTTGTTGAAGTGAGTTGTTGAGCAAAGAACTTGAACTAGGGTTTGAAGAGAACATGAGTATCATTGTTATGTGAGAGTTGTTTTTATAAGCATTGTTGTTGAAGTGAGTTGTTGAGCAAAGAACTTGAACTAGGGTTTGAAGAGATCATGAGTATCATTGTTATGTGAGATTTGTTGTTGAGCATTGTTGGAAATATTTTGAGTTGATGTTTATATGCTTGGACTAGGGTTTGTGAGCAAGGATTATTTCATTGAGTGATTGGTTGAGTAGAGTTGGTTGAGCCTAGTCAAGTGGATGTGTGAAGTGATTGTTCAAGTTCCATAAAACAAACTATTCTATATTCTGAATTGAGTTGAGAAAGTGATTGAGCATTGAGGTGAATTTGAAGCATATTGAGTCTCTAACAATTCTCCTTATGTTTCTAAGAGAGTGATTGAAAGTAATTGAGCATTGTGATAAGTATAGAACATATTGAGTCTCTAACAATTCTCTTTATGTTTCTATGAGATTGGACAAGTTCTGTGTGGACTTGTTGAGCAGATTTGAGGTAAGTCTTTGAGGAGACTTGTGGACTGATTTTGTGTGAGCTTTTGTGAAAGCTTACAATACATATTTGGTTAAGTTCTTGAGAGGACTTATTGAGCAGATTGGACAAGTTCTAGAGAGGACTTGTGGAGCAGATTGAGCAAGTTCTAAAAAATCTAGAGGACTTGTAGAGAATTTGAGCAAGTTCTAGAGAGGACTTGTAGAAAAAATTGAACAAGTTCTAGAGAGGACTTGTAGAGCATATTTGAGCAAGTTCTAGAGAGGACTTGTGGATAGATTAGTGTGAGATTTTGTGGAAGCTTACAAGGTAGATTTGAGATAAGTATTTGAGAAGACTTGAGAGCAGAGTTGATTGATTTGTTCAAACCTTGAGTTAAGGTTTAGGGTAGATCCAAAAGAGTTGAGACAAGCCTTGAGTTAAGGCTTGAGGATAGAGATCAAGGATAGATTTGTGCTAGACCGAAGGACTATGTTTAGTGTAAATTTGAGAGCAGATTTTGGTGCATATTTGAGGATAAGTTTATGCCAGAGATAGATATTGAGTAGAGTTGTGCTAGACTAAGGATTTTTTAGTGTAGATTTAGGAAAGACAGATATTGAGTAGATTTGTGCTAGATCGAAGGACTATGTTTAGTGCAGATTTGAGATAGAGCTTTGGAGGTGATAGAGCAGAGAGGACAGTAGTCTCTAGTGGATAGAGATCCATTAGCCAGGGTAGTGAGGATAGGTCTTCTGAGTGGGGACAAGAGTCTTCAGTGGAGAGAGATCCACAAGCCAGTGTAGTGGAGGCAGTAGTCTTCTAGAGGATCACCAGCCAGAGTAGAGGAGAAGGAGTTCTCCTATGGATAGAGATCCATGAACTTGATTTAGGGGATTGGTGTCTCCTTTGGATAGAGGTCCATAAACATTGTAATAGGGAAAGGATTCCCAAGAGATTGATTGAGAAAATTTTAGTGAAATATTTTCTCCGTGGAGTAGCCCACATTGGGTGAACCACATTAAATTATGGTGTCTCTATTGTGTGTGGTGATTTGTGCATTGCTTTGATTATTACTATTGATATTGCTATCTATACATTGCATAATATTGATTTGGAAAGAAAAGTAAAAAGTGGTCTTATACTATTCACCCCCCTCTCAGTATAAGCTTGTGTTCTTCAATTGGTATTAGAGTGGGTTCCTTCAGAAGAGTTTAACAGCTTGAAGGAAAAGCTAACAAGAACACAATGGATTCTAAGAATGTGTCCTCGGATAATTCAACACCAGTATTTGATGGAAGTGACTATATATATTGGAGTTTGAGAATGAAGATCTACCTGATGGCACTTGGCAATGAAATTTGGGAAGCAGTTGAATTTGGATACGATCCCTTGATTAATCCTCCTACAGATAAGGAAGGTAAGCTCCTACAACATTACAATTCAAAAGCAATGAATGCACTTTTGAGAGGTTTGCATAGAACAGAGTCTATGAAAGTTATGCATTGTCAAACTGCAAAAGAAATGTGGGATAAATTGCAAAATATATATGAAGGAGATAAATGTGTCAAGAAAGCAAAGATGCAAAATCTCAAAGGACAATTTGAAGAATTAAGAATGAAGGATGAGGAAAACATTAGTACTTATCTACTTCGAATTGATGAGGTTGTTAATGCTATGCAAGGACTTGGAATGAAGATTGATGAATCAGATGTTTGTGATAAAGTCTTAAGAACTCTTCCAAAAAGATTCAGTGAAAAGGTTTCTGCTATAGAAGTGTCAATGGATGGTGATACTTTGACAAGAGATATGTTGCTTGGTATTCTTACAACACATGAGATAAGAACAAAATATCCTATTCCCCAGAAGGAAGCAACATTCAAAGCAATCAAAAAGACAAAGGGTAAGAAGTCAGAATCAAGCGATGAGTCATCCAGTGATGAAGAAGCTAACTATGGTAGAAGAGATAAGGATTATAGAAGATCCAGAGATCTAAAATCTATTAAATGTTTCAATTGTGGAAAGTATGGACATTTTGCAATAGATTGTCAAGAAGCTAAGAATAACAATGGTGAAGAAAAATAGGATCACAGGAACAGGGAATCAGAAAGATATAGGCACCAAAAGAAAAGCAAGGATGGACAAAGTAGACAAGGAAAGAAGTTCTTTCAAAGACAAAAGAGGAGCTACTATGTGGATAAGGCAAGTAAGTACTCAAGTGATAGTGATGCTAGTTTTTCAGACAATGATAGAGATGAAGTTCTTTTTATGATTGAAGAAAAAGAACAAGTTAAGAAAAGGACTCCAGTAATTCTCAAGTGTTTTAGATGTGGTAACTTTGGACATCTTGAAGATAGTTGTACAAGGGATGGTTATAGTTTCAATGATGATGAATATGAAGATACACTTGAAGGACCAGAAGAGAATATTCTAATGGCACTAGAAGAAGGAAAATATGATCCTATAGAAGACAAGCCAATAGAAAATAAAGATGTGGACAAAGGTAAACAAATAGAGGAATATTCAGAGAAATATGGATATGATCTCAAGGGAGAACTTATTTATGCCCTTGACATGGTAAAGAAGGTAAGAAAGCAAAACTCTAAACTTGAAATTCAATTTCAAGAATGTGATGAAGAAAGAAGATTGCTTATAGAGGATTTAGAAAAATCAAAAGCTAAGGCAAAAAGGTTCAAGGATAAGTTAGAAGCGAAGATCTTAGAATGTGAAAAGTTAGCACAAGAAGTGGCACTACTAAGAGAAGATTTGGAAGACTCCAAAGTCAAGCTAAAAGGGTTCAAAAATAGCTCAAAGAACTTGGATAAGTTCATCAAGATACAAAAGACTACATCAAGCAAAACAGGTCTTGGATTTGAACAGGTTCAAAAGAAATGGGAAGGAAAGTCAACCTCAAGTTTTGGAGGAGAAGAAACTTCAGATGAAGATACTTCAGAAGAAGACAATGTAAAAGGAAGTGAGACATCTGAGGATGAGTTGGACAATAGAGAGTTCAACAAAGACAGGAACAATGCACAAAGAAGATACAGATGGAACAACAATCAGAATAAGTCAAGAGAGACTAGGAGACCAATGAGGTCAAGACAAGGAAACTTCAATGGAAGATGTTTTTCATGTCACAGGTTTGGGCACATGGCTTCACAGTGTAGGACACATGAAAGATAGGAATATGGGAACAAACAACTTTTCCATGGGTATTGCTACTCATGTAATCAGTTTGGTCACAAGGCAATAAATTGTAGGGTTCATGATAGAAGAAGGTATGGCTTCACTAGGAGAAATCCTAAGATATTTGCACCTCCAAGGAATAATAACATTAAGTGTTATAAGTGCAATAATGATGGTCACACAACAAAGTGGTGTAGAGCAGATATTCCAAAAATAAGTATGAACAAGAATAGGAACAAGAACAGGAACATGGATATGAAATGAATAGGAACAAGAACATGGATATGAATAGGAACAGGAATAGGAATAGGAACATGGACAGGAATGTAGACATGGACAGGAACATTGAAAGAAATAGTCAAAGGAATCAGAAGGATCAGATAAAAAGAAGAGAGGATAAAGGTAAAGAACAATGCTTTATGGGAGTAGAAATACTCCCACCCTAAAATTAACCACCTCAAGAGGAGGTGGGGGAGGGGCTAAGCTAAGAGGCTCATTCTTAGCCCCGAGCCCCAAAGGTGACCCTTTGCCATTGATGTCAAAGGGGGAGAGATTTGGTATTTGAGGAAAGAGGAGAGAGCATTGAGCCAGGGGGAGCAATGTCCCAGGGGGAGTAGAACAAAGGAAAGGTCAAGTTTTTAGTAAAAAGAATTTGGGTTGCCATCAATGACAAAGGGGGAGATTGTTGGACATTTTGAGCTCATTTAGTTGTCATTGATGTCAAGGTGAGAAGTCGTCATTGATGCCAAAGTGAACACATGAAGCTATCATTAATACCATGGAGTACACCATCATTAACACCAGGAGCAATGCAAAGAGATGGAGAAAAGTTGTCCAAATATGATTTTATAAGGGTTTTTGTTAAAACCATGGTGGCACATTAAAAGGTTTTTTATTAAAACCATAATGATAGTTTTCTAACATTGTGATGGTAGAATTAAGGTTTTTATTAAAACCAAGGTGGTGGAATTATTTTTCATCAACCCAGTGAAGTGCAAATGACAGTTTTGATATTAACTCAAAGAGAGCTTTAATTTTTTATTAAAGTCTAAAGTTTATAAATTAAATTTATAATATTTAAATTCTTTTGAATTTAAATTAATTATAAATTATAATTTATACAAGTCGACATCATCAAGTCGAATCATCCGCCGACGTTGTATGCAAAGCAAATGAAGGGTATTTAAACCCTAAGACAAACCTTAGGGAAGATGGCAATTCGAATTCGAATACAACAAAAAAATAGAGCCTCCAAAAATTGTGGAGTGGGGTATTGCAGAAGCAAGGCAGCGCATCGTGATCGAGGCAGCACATCGTGTTCGAGCGAGGAACAAGGTAGAGGGAGTAGCGCTCGTGGTCTAGCTTGGTGCTAGACGTGGAAGAAGGCCAAAGCCTTTAAAGCCTTGGAGAAAAGGCTTAAGCAACCTTAGGGCTTAAGCTAAGCACGTGGAGCGCTTAGCTCACATGGCTAGCCATAGCTAAGGCACCAGCCGAGGGAGAAGGTGCAGGGTCGAAACCCAAAAAATGTGGAAGGGGGATTCACCAAAGGTTTTTATGATTTAATTTTGATTTTTGCATAATACTAAGGTTTAGGAGGCATAAGGGAATATTTGTGATATTTGATCATTGTGCTAAGGTTTTAGGGGTGTTTGTGGAATTTGATTAATTGTGCTAAGGTTAGGGAGTTATAAGGTGATATTAATTTATTTACCTAAGTGGTAAATAGGTGCTTTATTAAGGTAAATATTATTTTACCTTAGGAGATAGAAATTAAGTTGGAATATCAATTTTGTGAAATTGAGAAATTGAAGGTGTGTTTTGAAAAGGAAATTTTTGTGAAGATATTATTGTCAAATATTGCTATTGAGATGGAGTGATAAGGTGTAATTGAGTTTTTACATTACATTGTGAGAAATATTTATCTTCTAACCTCTTTGAGCTTGGCATAGAAGTGTTTGTGGTTGTGACAGATTTATGAGATCCCTTCATCATCAAGAAAAAGGTATGAGCACATTCTTCCATAGTTGAGTTGATTGATTGGTTTTCTTGAAAATAAGTTTGGAGTGAAAAGGACTTGATTAGGGTTTCCTATTGAGTGTGTTGAGTGAATGCTTCAAGGTTTTCTGGAATAAAGAAGTGTTGTTAAAACCTTGTTTGATAAGCATTGTTGTTGAAGCCATTGGTTGTGAGAAGAACTTGAATTAGGGTTTGAGTATCATTGCTATGGGAAGATTGTTTTATAAGCATTGTTGTTGAAGTGAGTTGTTGAGAAAAGAACTTGAACTAGGGTTTGAAGAGAACATGAGTATCATTTTTGTTATGTGAGAGTTGTTTTTATAAGCATTGTTGTTGAAGTGAGTTATTGAGCAAAGAACTTGAACTAGGGTTTGAAAAGATCATGAGTATCATTGTTATGTGAGATTTGTTGTTGAGCATTATTGGAAACATTTTGAGTTGATGTTTATATGCTTGGACTAGGGTTTGTGAGCAAGGATTATTTCATTGAGTGATTGGTTGAGTAGAGTTGGTTGAGCCTAGTCAAGTGGATGTGTGAAGTGATTGTTCAAGTTCCATAAAACAAACTATTCTATATTCTGAATTGAGTTGAGAAAGTGATTGAGCATTGAGTTGAATTTGAAGCATATTGAGTCTCTAACAATTCTCTTTATGTTTCTATGAGATTGGACAAGTTCTGTGTGGACTTGTTGAGCAGATTTGAGGTAAGTCTTTGAGGAGACTTGTGGACTGATTTTGTGTGAGCTTTTGTGAAAGCTTACAATACAGATTTGGTTAAGTTCTTGAGAGGACTTATTGAGCATATTGGACAAGTTCTAGAGAGGACTTGTGGAGAAAATTGAGCAAGTAATTCTAGAGAGGACTTGTGGAGAATTGAGCAAGTTCTAGAGAGGACTTGTAGAGCAGATTTGAGCAAGTTCTAGAGAG
Organism: Wollemia nobilis; assembly: GCA_028583015.1. Classification (NCBI taxonomy): domain Eukaryota; kingdom Viridiplantae; phylum Streptophyta; class Pinopsida; order Araucariales; family Araucariaceae; genus Wollemia; species Wollemia nobilis. Next base: position 10,655,810 of record JAQPPZ010016925.1, read on the forward strand.
GACTTGTGGACAGATTAGTGTGAGATTTTGTGGAAGCTTACAAGGCAGATTTGAGACAAGTCTTTGAGAAGACTTGAGAGCAGAGTTGATTGATTTGTTCAAACCTTGAGTTAAGGTTTAGGGCAGATCCAATAGAGTTGAGACAAGCCTTGAGTTAAGGCTTGAGGATAGAGATCGAGGATAGATTTGTGCTAGACCGAAGGACTGTGTTTAGTGCAGATTTGAGAGCAAAGTTTGGTGCAGATTTGAGGATAAGTTTGTGCCAGACCAGAGATAGATATTGAGAAAGTTGTGCTAGACCGAAGGACTATGTTTAGTGCAGATTTGAGAGAATTTTGGTGTATATTTGAGGATAAGTTTGTGCCAGACTAGAGATAGAGATTGAGAAGATTTGTGCTAGATCGAAGGACTATGTTTAGTGCAGATTTGAGATAGAGCTTTGGAGGTGATAGAGCAGAGAGGATAGTAGTCTCTAGTGGATAGAGATCCATTAGCTAGGGTAGTGAGGATAGGTCTTCTGAGTGGGGACAAGAGTCTTCAGTGGAGAGAGATCCACAAGCCAGTGCAGTGGAGGTAGTAGTCTTCTAGAGGATCACCAACCAGAGTAGAGGAGAAGGAGTTCTCCTATGGATAGAGATCCATGAACTTGATTTGGGGGATTGGTGTCTCCTTTGGATAGAGGTCCATAAATATTGTAATAGGGAAAGGATTCCCAAGAGATTGATTGAGAAAATTTTAGTGAAATATTTTCTCCGTGGAGTAGCCCACATTGGGTGAACCACGTAAATTGTGGTGTCTCTATTGTGTGTGGTGATTTGTGCATTGCTTTTGTTATTGCTATTGATATTGCTATCTATACATTGCATAATATTGATTTGGGAAAGAAAAGTAAAAAGTGGTCTTATACTGTTCACCCCCCTCTCAGTATAAGCTTGTGTTCTTCAGACTATCAAAGCATAATTATAGAAGCACTATTGTAGAAGGATGTTGAGATATACTAGCCAAGGTAGATGTATAACCATCTAAGTGTTATTTAGCATCAGTACTATAGTAGTTAAAGCATCTATATTGATAAAATACAAAACATTATTGCTGAAGGAACAATGAACCAAATTGAAGCTTCTAAGGATGAAGCATTGTAGTCTCAAGAACCAAAAACTTGAGCAAAGCTATCTAGGACATAGGAATAAAAAATGTTAGAGTCTCAAAAACCAAAAACTTGAGTGAATCTAACTACGTCAAAGGAATCGAAACATTGCTATTTCAATAACCAAAAACTAGAGCATAACTATCTAGAATCAAAGAATTGCTATCCAAAATGACTAATCAAACATATAGCAGGGAGAATGCTAGATATATAAAGAAGGATAATATTTAACAATGAAGGAGAACATTGAGGAGAAAGCATTCAAAATGCTTGACCTAACACATAAAGGTTTACATGCAAACTTCTAGTGAGCATCGATTATAATCATGCTTACAATGGTCAGGTAACGTCTTGAGTGTTACTTTATTTTAAGCACTATTTACTTTTGGAGGGAAAATAAGGTTGATTAAATTTGAATGCATATTAAGGAGTTATAAGGTTGCATTATATTTTTAATATATATAACGTATGGAGAGATAAGGTGTACTACTAGGGTTTAAAAGTTTAGAAGTTAATTTAAAGCATTGGAGAGTTTTTTAATTTTGAAGAGAGTGAAGATTTGAAAGTAGGGAGATAATTTTTTTTTTTTTTTTTTTTTGGAATTTGAATATTTTTAGATTTATTTCAAATTTTAGAAAATTTAAAATTTTAAATTTTGCAAATTAATATTAGGGATTCAAGAAAATTTCTACATCAAAGGTTAGAAAATTTAAAATTTGGAACATTCATATTTAAATTGGAATATGGAAGGTCTTCAATTTCAAAGGAAATCACTATGAATTATTGGTATATTGATTTTGGAGCAAGTAGTAATATGACTAGAAATAAATAATGGTTTAACGTTTTTTCAAGAGAAATATGAAAAACCAATTGTTTAGCAGATAGTATGATTTATGAGGTCAAAGGAGTAGGAGATGTCCTAATTAATCTATCAAATGAAAAAGGAATTATTTACCATGTATTGTATGTACTTGGATTGATTATGAATCTTCTTTTAGTATCTCAACTAATGGATCAAAACCTAGTTGTTGAGTTCAAGACTATTAAGAACATAAAAATATATTATTGTTAAACTAGGAAGAGTCATAGCTTTTATCTCTTAAAAAAATAGTTTGTTTACTCTAGATATAGTGTCAAATATGACTCTATCAATAGGGATTTCATAAACAAGAGAGATTTGGTATAAAAGGATAGGACACACAAGTGCATCTTCATTAAATGAGATGAGTAAATATCAAATGGTTAAAGGTTTACCTAAAATTTCATGGGAATCTATAGTTTATCCAGAATATCTAGCAAGGAAACAACATAGAATACTCTTTAAACTGTATTAGCATAAAACTCAAGAATCATATATATATATATATATATATATATATATATATATATATATATATATATATATATATATATATATATATATATATATATATATATATATATATTCATGTGGCCCAAAGAATATTTTTTATTATATAGAAAAATAAGGGGTTTTGAAAGGATCCCTGAATCATCTACATATTTACACCTAGGAGCACAAAGAAGTTCCTAACAGAGCCCAAACACAAGACAAGATAGAAAGCATAAGGGGCATAGCCTCCAAGACAATAAAGGCAAAAAAAAAAAACATGGGGTGTAAAGGACATAAAAACCAAGAAATTAGTCTTTGACATAAACCTGTTCCACTCCCTCATCATTACATTGATTCCCCTTGAAATACTTCATCATCTAGGTTGTTTCTTCAATATATATGACTAACATTTTGATAGACCTGCTTAGGGAACTAATAATATCATTAGAAGTAATTAGAGTATTTTTTTATATTTGAGAGGATCTAAGATACTCATGGATTCCTTCCTTTTTCCAGTAGGAGTTTCAGCTTTGATCTTTATCTTATTTTTAAGAGCTAGGCAAAAATCACCAAAGTTCTCAGAATCTGGGATGACTTGTATGATTTTATCCTCTTTACTCACTTTAAACCTTAAGCATTTTGAGTGTCTTGCATATTTTTCCTTTCCTTTGAGGGTCACCTAAGTCTCAACCTTCACTATCTTAATAAATTATAAATAAATTCAATAGATAGGAAACTCCACTAATGAAAAGCATGGGAAAAGTTGACCTTAGATAATAACTTAAGGTGAGAAATGGAAAACTCATGTTTTAATGCCAAATTAGATAGAGTAGATCTAGAATAACAATCAAGGAAGGGCGTGTGTGCTTTAGAAAGACACTAGGCATGAGGATGTCTTGCCACTTAAAATCAAATATTTCATAAAAATAGGGTATAGGAGGAATAACCAGGACTAAGGATGAAAAACAAAATAAATTACCCAAGTCCTGGGTAATCATGACATGGTAATCAAAGGATCACCCCATTCTAAAAGTAGAGATCCACTTTGAAAGCCACATGAAGGGAAGTCGAGGCACTTGAAATAAAATCAAACTATTAGACCAAATAAAAATAAAAACTCAACCATATTGGAATGGAAAAACCAGTTGTACACCATCAAAATAGGCCAAGACTACACAAACTTGAAAAAGGTAGAACTCAAAATCAAGGGATATGCCATGAGAAAAAAAACACCACCCCAAGGATTTTATCATAAAAAAAAATTGAAAAGTGAGAAAAAAGAAAACTCAAAGCCTTCTCCAATAAATAAGCAATAAAATATCTACCCTCAAGCCTTTCCATAATTCTAGAAAGATCAATAGTTCTAAGATATTGGAGAACACTCCCATATAAATCCTCTTCTTCAAAATAGATCATAAGAAGGGCCATAGAATAGATAGATTTAAACTTCTTTATTAGTTGCACCATTATCTCTCATCACCATAAGAGAAATAACTTAAGGAAATTTTTTCATCCAAATAACAAAGCTTTCTTGATGGACCCCTATATTGGCTAAAGAGTCTGTGACCATATTTCCTTCTCTCAAATTATGTTTACATTGAACACTTTCAAAGGTCCTGAGAATTATTTTCTATTTAGACATATCTCAAATGAAAAGGTCAAGAAGGATATTTATTATATTAAGGGAGTCCCCATTGATGATAACACTATCATACTCTAGGGATTCAAGAAGGGTTGTTCCTTGGAAGAGGTCTCTGTACTCCATAAAAGTCTTAGCAAAAGCAAGGATGATTTCATCTCTATTATTCTTGATGACTCCTCTAATCCCTGCCATTCTTGGGTTCCCTTTTGAAGCCCCTTTGGAATTTAATTTTTTTCATCCCATGGGAGGAAGAACCTATTTGGCTTAAAGTCTATTTCATCCTCCCTGGTTAGCCTCCTTATCACCTTTGGGTAGGGCCAATATAGCAGCTAAGTTTGCTTCTTTAGGATTTTTTCTATTATTATTAAGATATAAAATTGATATATTTTTAATAAGATCCTCAACAATTCTGATTCGAGTAGAGGTAGATTCCAGGGAGCAATTTTTGAAGGCCCTATTGTTTTTCCCATTCCACACCCCAAAGAAAATGTGGAAGACAATTTTTTTTTTAAAATGACATCTTTTGCTAAAAATAAAGGATTCCATTGGTCAAACAATTTCATCAAGGTTTTTAGGGTCACCCAACAAACCCCAAGAGTTCTTAAGAGAAAATTGAGGATATCAAGGGAGAAGAGGTGTTGAGTGCTCTCCTCATTATTTCCACATAAGTAGTAATGGTTAGGTAATTTCATTCCCCTTTTCTTGAGATGTTTCAAAGTAAGAATTTTATTCTAAAGGGCAAATGATACATAATAGTTTAATTGGGGGTAAGCTCATTAAACTAAACCTACTTATAGAGAAACTGGATATGAACCTCCTCAGCCACTAGGTGATAAGAAAATTTTATAGAGAAAGTGTCTATTTCCTCTTTTTTCTAGACCAAAAAATCCTCATAATCAGAGTTTCTTATCATATGAGTTATCAATTATGGGATAGAAGTCTCAAGGTTTCCTCCTCATCTTGAAAAAGATCATTACATGAAATAACTTTCCATATTTTCTTACCCTCAACTTCTTCAATAAAGTTTATCACTTTAGCACTAAAGGTTAGGGATATTTTGGGCTTCATATTGACAAGAGAGGGATTTTCAATAAGGAGAAAGTCCTCCAACCAAGGATCCTCCTAGATATGAATGTTGACACCATTACCCAATCTCCATCTGATACCTTTTTTAATTAGATTTTTTTATTTAACAATTTTATTCCAAAAGGTTAAACTAGAATGAGGATACTATTCTTCCATAAATCTCAATCCCTTCAAATATTTGACACTAAGAATCTAGGTCCAACCAATGTTCTCATGTTTGATAAGTCTCCAGATTTTTTTAGACATTAATGCTTTGTTCATTTATTTTATTTTCCTTAGCCCTAAGCCACCTCTTTATTTTTTGGAAAAAACTTCATCCTAAGATATCAGGTGAAATATCTTTTTATCCTCAGATTTAGACCAAAGAAATTTTTTATAAAAATATATTAAAAAGGGATAAGAAAAAAAATGGGATACTTTGGAGAGTGCATTTGACCAACTAAGATTTACCGACCTGACTAAGAAGAGCACCCTTTGAACCTATCGATTTCTTCTAAATTATTTCTAGAATAAGATTCTAAAGATCTTCCATTATTCTTCCTTTGAATAGGGGTAATAGTAAGTGGGTTGAGGGAAATTATGCTATGGCACAACCAAGGATGTGGGCAATTGATCTCTTCCTATTAGGAGGGGTATTGAGAAATAATTGTTTGCTCTTAAAAAAAATATTTTTTTCCCCACAACAAATTCATAGGAGAGAAAAATTTCTTTGATTTATCTTTCCTATGAGATAGAGGAAGAGGTGGATAATGTTATAAAAAATTATTACATTATTTAGAAGTTAAGTTAGTTCTTAACTAGTTGGCAGTCTAGAAGCCAACATGCATAATTTTAAAGTCATAATAGATCATATTAGATCCAAAATAGGACTAATTTGTTATTGGTTAATTATGACCAATACTATATTATTTATGAACATATTGTTTTAAATAAATATAGTGTAATTTTTAATATGGTATTAGAGCGATGGTTTTTATTGCTTAGGTTGGATCTGTATTAGACCTCTATTTGATTCCATAGGAGTTTCAATTGAATTCTATGAGCCTAAAGTAGATTTAATTAGTAAGGAGGGTATGAAACCAACCAATCAAGGTACACAAGTATTGGTGACAATGACATATAGCCATTTGGAAATCGTATCTCATGTTTTGAAGTCCATCTTGGAGGACTTCAACCAATAAACATCACACACCTATGGATATGATAGGAGAGGATACCAAAAAACACTTGGCCACCCATGAAAGGAATAGGATGACCTATGATATCTATATATCTTGTTCGATTGGGGTTCAATTGCTTTTGTGCTATGTATAAGCAAGCAAAAAGTTAACATTTTTTTTGAAGCCCTAGTAGCATCCATGTGAGGTCTAGCATCGACATGTGTAACTCAAGATTTTGCAAAGACATTTGTATGGTTTAGCAATAGTTCATGGAGGGTTTTCTTGGATTGATGAAGATTGATGTTTGTGATTAGGCATCATGAAGCTATAATAATAGATTTTATCGCAGCAACGAATGTGAATTTTGATATTTATAGGTAGAGTGAACTTGCAATATAATGTGCTAGTTGAATGATGTTTTTTCTTGACGTCTTAGATAGACATTAGGACATACAACATGGACACCCTATAGCTCATCAGTGAATGTCCACCCTTCCTCAACTAGTGATGCATTTTGAATGCCTCTCCCAATATCTAATGATGAAACCTATGCAAGAAACCTGCATGCAATGGTTCTCTAAAATTTGTATTGACTGTTAGGTGGAGAATGAGAAACTAGTCTTAAAAACCACATAAATTGTTGAGTGGACTATGAAGTGGAATACATGAATTTAATGTGGCTTTAAAAATTAAAAATAAAATAAATTCCAACAATGTGTGATAGAGTGTTTCATTGGTATCCTAAGAAAATGTTTGAAAAACTATTCAAAAGTTAAAATTTCCAATCTTTTTGTTGCTTTATCTTTAAGATCCAAAATTAAAACAACATTGTTCAATGACAAGCCATTATTTTTTGGTAATGCATGGAGCCCATGGTTGGATTTAGACTTAACATCTAAAAATTCAAACTACAACATACAAATCTGACAAGTGGTACCCTCCAATCATGTAGTCCTATTTTTTACGTGGTTCACTTGGTGGTGAAGCTAAGTTTTTTCAAACATATCTACAATGGGTTTGTTTCCTTCTTTGTCCCATTCGTCCCTCTGATATTAAAAATAAAATAAAACAATCCACATGGCATAGTTTTGTGTGAGGGAGAGTTTGGAGCTATGCATGGTCACCATTGAGAAGTATTTTTCACCATTGTTAGAGAGGAGCTAAGATATGGGTATATCGACCAAGGTAGGAGGAACTAAGGGGAGGAGAAATACAAATATATATATATATATATATATATATTTTAATAAATCTTTATGTTGTTTGAAACTCAATGAGTAGATGCTCTCAACTGGTTAGCATGCGATATTTTGAAACTTTTTTTTATGAGACTCAACTTCGATTATGGTCTATAAAAGTTTCAAACCACCACATGCTAACAAATTGAGAGTAGTTACTCTTCAAGTTCCAAACGATGCAAGGATTTTTTTAAAATCATAATTTTTTTCAAAAAATAAATTTCCCCTTCTTTTTTTTTAAACAATAAATAAATTAAAGATATATTTTGTTTGAAATATGGGAATCGAGTTATCAAAAATTGTAAAAGGTGCTCTTTTAGTGGAAACCAACAACTTAAAACATAGGAAAATCCAAGAAAAAACAAGCCTCAAAATGAATCCATGAGTGTGCGACACCAGATAAAAGTCTTTATTTTCTAGAAGGAAAGGATATTTATGAGGATGGAAAATTGTTTTCTTTAAAATTTAAAAAAGAGAGATTTAAAAAATTATATTTCAAACAAACTATATATTTTATTCAATTTAAAAATAAAATCTCTTTAAAATTGAAAAAAAAAAGATTTATTTTTCAAAGGATCATATTTTTGCAAAAAGGGGGATACAATTATTTTAAAAAAACTAAAAATATTATAGTTGTATTGTACAAAGGTGTAATATTATAAGAATATGATACCTTCACCCCCATAATTTTTGCACGATTACACCAAGTTATCAATGATTGTAAAAGGTGCATTTTCGGTGGAAACCGACACCTTAAAACATGGGAAAATCCAAGAAAAAGCAAGCCCCAAAACAAATTCATGAGTGTGCCACACCAAATAAAGGTCTTTATTTACTAAGAGGAAATAATCTTTATGAATATGGAAAATTCCTCACATTGAGAAGTTATGTGAGCAATTATCAAAGATGTTGATGATTGTCAAGATCTTGAAACAAATGGTCCTATATTTCCTATAGATGTTGTAAAGGAAATTTACATGTCATTAATAACAATTGACATATGTAAGCATAAAAATAAAGAGGAACTAAAGGAGGAATCAAAGGTCAAGCCCATGGTGGTCGATGCTTGTTGTGACACAAGTGACCTTGAGCCCTTGGTGGAAAATGCTTGTTGTGACACAAGCGACCTCATGCCTATAATGGAAGATATCAATTGTGACACAAGTGACCTTACACAAGAAATTATATTTTCTATGACAATAGTGACTTAAAAACTGATAATCCTAAAACTTAGAACCATAATCTTGTCAATTATGAAAAATGCAGTATTGTTAAAGTCATCGATGATGAAGACCTTGGGTGTTTAAAAAACACACCAAAGGCATTTACTCAAAACTAATGCAAATAATGGTATTAAATGGTTAAGGATTGGGTAAAAATTGGCAAGGCATAAAGAAGGCCATAATGTCAAATATCAGACGAAATAATGAAAACCTTGACTATGATGGTCAAGTAAGAAGTAATAAGACCAAGTTTGTGAAAACAAAATCCTATATAACTCCTAGAATCAATTGTTGCAATCATTGTGGAAGAATTGGACATGTAACAACTAGGTGTTGGAACCTACATCCTTGTGACATATGTGGTTGTACTAATCACTCCCCTATAAATTGTTGGTATAAAGAGAAAATGACCAACAAGATTCATGTTGATTGTGGATGGAAAAATATCACACAATGGAACAAAATGAAAGAAATGTTGTATGGATTCTACAGAAGAGGTAGACCTAGTGGTAGACCCAAATGCAGACCTAGGAATAGATTGAGTGGTAGACCTAGAGGTATATCAAGAGGTAGACCCAGAGGTAGTGACCTAGAGGTAAACCTAGATCCAAGATCCAAAGCCAAAAGCCAAGAGTTATAATCTAGGAGCTAGATCCAAAGCCAAAGCTAGAGCCAAGAACCAAGAGCTAGGAGCCAAATCCAACTTTCAGTGTTATCTCCTCCACATTGAGGGGGGATAGTAATATATGTTATACTAAATAATGTAATAAGGGAGGATTTTAGAAAAATAATTTATTATATTATTTAGAAGTTAATTTAGTGCTTAACTAGTTGGCAATCTAGAAGAAATTTGCATAATGTTAAAGTTAGAATAGATCATATTAGATCCAAAATAGGACTAATTTATTATTGGCTAATTATGGCCAATACTATATCATTTATGCACACATTTTTTTAATGAAAATACCATGTGATTTTTAATAGATAAAATATTATCATCAAAAAACTATTTATGGGTAATAAAATCTATAGGAGAAGAAGGCTTGATTACTTCATTGGTATTTAGGATAACAACCACTTTTAAAGATCTTTGTAAGGCTTAAACTAAAATAATGAAAAATCAAGGAGAAAAATGATCTTCCTTCCTCAATCCTCTGGTACTTCTAAAATATATTGAAAATGAGAGTAGAGAAGCATTATTTGGAGAGGGAGATCCAACTCTAATGAAATCCAAATTTGATCATAAATTTTTCAAGAAATTCCTAGGAGACTATCATAAGCTTTACTCATATCAAGTTTAAAAAACATTCCTACTTTTCCACTCTTGTCCATTGAATGGATCAGTTCATGAAATTTTATAATTCTGGACAAAACATCCCTGGCTTGCATCAATAATTATGGGAAGAATAATTTAAATTCTATTAACCATAACTTTGGTAGGAATTTTGTAGATGGTGTTACAAAGACTAATAGGTCTGAAATATTAGAGATCCTTAGCTCCAACATTCTTGGTAATAAGGACCAAAAAAGTAGAATTCACATATTTTGGTATGAAGCGGGATATTTGTACTTCACATATTGCTTCCACCACATCATTTCCTATTATATGCCACTTTTTTTGGAAAAAAAGGTAAGAAACCCATCAGGATCCAATTCTTTATTTTCTGCCATAGAGAAGATGGTATTATTAATATCAAACTCCTTAAAGGGGTTAATTAATCTAGAAAATATCTCACCAGAGATTAGAGGAGGAATATTAGCCAAAATTCATCTCTCTACAAGCTCCTCTCCTTGAGTTTTGGAACTCAGGAGGAATTCAAAAAATCTAACTGCTCTATCTCTAATTTCTAGGGGATCCACAATTTTGTAGCCATCAACCTTAAGAATATCTTTGAGTTTATTGAAACTTATATTCTTCAGGTAGTAACATAAAAAAAATTAGGTTGTAGTCTCCACTTTTCAATCAAAGAGGTCTTAATATTTATCTCCCAAAGGTCTCATATTTAGCTAGAGTATTATGAAACTCAACCAATAATAGTTTCTCCTCTATGAGATCCTCATGGGTAGATCTAGATTCTAGGGAGATCTCTATTTTTTTAACTATTTTTTAAATCCTCTTTCTTTATAAAAATGTGACCAAAAACCAATTTATTTCATTCTTTCAGCTTAGCCTTAACATATCTAAGCTTTTTTCTATTTGAAATATTAGAGGACTATAGAAAATTTTTATCGACTACTCTACTATATTAGGCTCTAGATTAGGATTCTAAATCCACATAGATTCAAATATAAAAGGCCTTTTAAAATTTTTGAAATTAGGGAAGACCTCCAATAGCAAAGGGTTATGGTCAGAGTCAATCTTGGATATAGTATTGGCAATTTTGGGTTTGAGATCCTAGCTTCTTGTCTATGAGTTATCATTGATGTCAAAAGGAACTGGCATTAATGTCAAGAAGATTTATTGGCTTCAAAGGTTGAAGATTCCAAAGAATATTTTCTAGAAGATTTCGAAGAGATTCCATGTGGCAGATGAAAAGGTTTTTATCAAAACCATGGTAGGTTTAAGGGTTTTTATTAAAACCAGGTGGATGCATTAAGGGTTTTTCTCAAAACCACTCTCGACTTAATGCAAAGGTTGGAGACACTTATTAATTAAATAACTTAATTAATAAAACCTTTTAAGGTTTTTTAATTAATTATTTATTTGATTTAGTGATTAAATTATTTTAATAATTTAATGGGTTCTCCACCTAAGGTCTAAGGTATAAAAGACCTTTGATTATTTTTTAAATAATCAAAAGGGTTTCATAAACCCTAGAGTTGTTTCGAAGGCGTCAAAATAATATTAATTCAAAAAATTCAAATTATCCTCCCACCGACGTCGTGCATCGCATGGAAGTTTGGCTATATAAGCCATAACCTATAGTCCAAAGCAAATGTGTGAAAGAAATTCGAATTGCACAAAAGTTGGGAAGTAAAAGTTGCGGCTGTCATTTTTTCACCATGTTTATCCACTGTGAAAGGGTTAAGGAGAAGGAAACTCTTGCTAGCCTTCAAGCTAGCACCGTTGGCCTAGTGGCAATGACTGTTCTACGAAGGCGCTTGAAGGGAGGTCAAGCGTTCGACTCCCACCATGGAGTGTGAGAAGAGTTTTTGCACTCCTATTTTTTCAAAGGCACTATTGACCCACGATTTTTGGAAGCATTTTTTTTGGTAATGTTTTTTAAATAAAATCTGCATTTTGTTAAAGAAGAAGTGGTTGGGTAGATTTATTTAAAATTATTTTTGAGGTTAAATGCTTCTTTGGAGATATAAGGTTGATAGTGTGTGGTTGAGATTTTTGGCTTGATTGTTGAGTGAGATTTGCTTAGAAACTATTATTCCTTGAGCATGGTTTAATTAATTTGGAGAAATAAGGTGTAAAAGGATATATTGTTTGTATGCTTTATATTTTTGGTAGTTGACTTCTAAGGATTGGAGTCATAAGGTGTTTTATGGAATAAATATTTGTATGGTTACTTTTATGATCTAACCCTAACTTGGTGGCAAAGTTGAGGGTGGTGTTGGTAATAGGTTGAAGAACTATTCTCTTCTTCATCAAACAAATGTATGGGTAACTTCTTTCATGTATATTGTTGATGGTGTATTTTCTGAAATTGAGTTTGGAGTGAAAAGGTTGTCTACTAGGTATTCTTGTTGGTGTAAATCCCATTTTTTGGATATTGAAGATTGTTTATGCATTAAAATCATTGATGAGTTTTTTGTGTGAATGCATAATTCTGGTTGAGGAAGAGGAAGCATTTTTGCACTAGGGTTTATGTTAGTAAGTCTTGCTACTTGCATTGAGTTGGTGAAACCCTTAGTTGGTTGTTTTGAGATTGATGGTTGAGTTGCTTCCATAGAGGTTGTTTTGATCAAGTTAATTCTTTACTTGATACATGATTTGGGCTTACTCCATTGAGATTGATTTGAGCAAGTTATTCTTTGCATTGGTGATTTATGTTGGTGGCTATTTTGTTCAAATACCTTTGGAGGGAAAAGGATGTCTACTAGTTTCCTTTTCATGTAGTGATTGGTTGAATGCTTCAAGGTTAATGTTGAGTTGAATGATATTGGTTAAACCTTGTCTATAAGCATTGTTGTTAAATCCCTAATTGGTTGAGAAAATATATTGGTTGTGGAAAGAACATGAGTATCATTGTTATATGAGATATTGCATGGTTGGCAATTGTTGGGTTGTGTTTCATGTTCTTGAGAAAAGCATACTACATCTATCTTATTCTTTTGAGATTGAGATTGAGTTGATATTGAGATTGGGAGTTAAGTATAGAACATATTGAGTCTCTAACAATTTTCTTTATGTTTCTATGAGATTTGAGATTGATATTGGGAGTTAAGTATAGAACATATTGAGTCTCTAAAAATTCTCTTTATGTTTCTATGAGATTTGAGATTGAGATTGGGAGTTAAGTATAGAACATATTGGGTCTCTAACAATTCTCTTTGTGGGTTTGTGCTAAGCAATTTTTTCTTGATGAACTTGTGACCTGATTTGGACAGGTTCTAGTGAGGACTTGTGAGCTGATTTGGACAGGTTCTAGTGAAGACTTGTGAGCTGATTTGGACAGGTTCTAGTGATGACTTGTGAGCTGATTTGGACAGGTTCTAGTGAGGACTTGTGAGCTGATTTGGACAAGTTCTAGGGAGGACTTGTGAGCTGATTTGGACAGGTCCTATCAGAGGACTTGAGGACAGAGTTGAAGTGGTTCTTTGATAAGAACCTAAGGATAGTTTTGACAAGTATTTGAGAAGGCTTGTGTGCAGCAGAGATTGATTTGTTCAAGCTTTATGAGTTGAGCTTGGGACAGATCTGACAGAGTGAGGAAGACTTGTGCTAGACCGACTAATCGTATTTAGTACGGAGTTGATGAGTTGTTGTGGAGGTGATCAGTGAGGACAGAGGTCTCTTGAGGCTGAGCATTGAGGACAGGAGGTCTTCTGTGGAAAGGAGTTCCATGTGCTAGCGGAATAAGAGGTAGGTGATCTTTTGAAGTATCATTTCCAAAGCTAAGGGGAAGGATTCTCCTTTGGGCAGGATGCTCATAAATTTGTGAGGAGGGGAAGGATTCTCCTTTGGGCAGGAGGCTCGTAAATTTGTGAGGAGGGTAAGGATTCTCCTTTGGGCAAGAGGCTCATAAATTTGTGAGGAGGGGAAGGATTCTACTTTGGGTAGGAGGCTCATAAATTTGTGAGGAGGGGAAGGATTCTCCTTTGGGCAAGAGGCTCATAAATTTGTGAGGAGGGGAAGGATTCTCCTTTGGGTAGGAGACTCATAAATTCATGAGGAGAGGAAGGATTCTCCTTTGGGTAGAGGCTCATAAATACTTGAGTAGGAGAAGGTTTCTCCTTTGGGCTAAGGCTCATAAACATTGTAATCAGGAAGGATTCCCAAAGAACTTTGAGAAAGCTTTTTAGAGAAAATTTTTGTGGAGGTAGCCCATGTTGGGTGAACCACGTTAAAATTGGTGTCTCATTGTGTGTTTCTTTATGCATTTCTTTGATATTGTTATTGGTTCATTGCTTTGCAAAGTTGAAGTTAAACAGAGAAAGTAAAAAGAGGTCTTATACTGTTCACCCCCCCCCCTCTCAGTATAAGCTTGTGTTCTTCATATAGAGCTTAGAGTGGCATTTCCCATAACATCTAGACCATCCTTGGAAACCAATAATCTATCCAATATAATTTGGATTAGTTGATTTCTTGACCTTATGTTGCTCCAAGTGAATTTTTTTCCTCGTAGTTCCATGTCAATTAGTTCACATAGGTTAAAAAAAATGAAAAAAATCTCCATTCCTTTAGACACAATAAAATTCTTCCTTTTTTTATCAAAGGGGTATATAGGAGAGTTGAAATATTCCACTAGAATCCAACATTCATTCTTAAAGGATTCTCTCATCTACCTTATAACTAACCATTAAGAACTTCATTTAGCCACTAAATTTGGAGTGTAAATGCTAGAAAATACACATCTTCTATTGGACTCCTTATAGAAAAATATGATATTAGTAAATTTATTTGAAGAGAAGATAAAAAAATATCTATTCTCATAGGATCCAATAGATATAGGAGCCCTCTTGAAGTTCCTTGAGTATGAATTACAAAAATATTAGTCTCTTTCCAAATAGAATTTTTAGCTTTGGCTAAGTTTCTCTCTTCCAAATTTGTTTCTTGAAGGAGAATAATATGAGGTGATAAATATTTCCTCATAGAATTTAAGAGTATTTGCTTAGAGTGGCCATTTAGGCCCCTCACATCCCAAGAAATGATCTTCATTTATGATTTTTGGATTTGAGTTTCTTTCCTCTACTTAAAGTGGTTGGTGGTTGGGTCCTAGGGTCTACTAAGCTCCCTAGATTTTTCTTTGGGTCACTGCTACCTTCCAGTTTTAATACTTCTAGAGATCCATTAGCAATATCTATTTTAGTAGCATATCTCCTTACATATTTTTTGATGGTTTGTCCAGTTTTTTCTCAACTCTTATATCCAAACACCTTTTAGTTCTTGTCATAGGGCTAGGGTTCACATGGCCATTACCTAAGATGTTCTTTACCTTGGAGGGAGAACCTAGAAAATTCTTTGAATATGAGTCCATTCTAGGAATCAAGGGACCAACTTCATCAACTAAAGGTTCAAAAGCTAAGGTATTTACTTCTAGAATATTTTCCCTTTCAATAATTGAATCAAAGCATAAGGCTAAAAATTTGAAGGTATTATCCAATAAGAGTTTCAACATAGGAGATTCAAAAGTGGGTTCCTTAGAACATACCTAGACATAGGATCCCTAGGGGATTCTGTCTTCTACAAGATACACTTTTCACATCAAAGCAGTTTAAAATATGATGGTCCTCCTGGAGTTGCTGAGGGAATAAAATCTCTTTTTGATTCACTAGATCTCACTTGAAGTCTTGCTTCTTTCTTTTGGATCCACATAATTTTTTTTTTTTGTACATTGGTTATCAACATGCCCTATTTTTTTATAGGTAGAGTACAAGACAAGTATGTTTTCATACTCCACATTTTTTATTTGAGTACCCATGTCTGAAATAAGCTCGATTGGTTCAAGGAGGTCTAAGGCCAGATCTACATTAACACACATTCTAAAAAACACCATTCTGTACTTGGCCCTAGTTGATTTTTAATCATAACCACTTCACCTAATATTTTTGTAATTCCTCTTAGAATATCCTTGTGCTATAAGTGAAAGGGTAGTCTAGGGAGCTTAACCCAAATAGGAGCTATGTTTATCTTCTAATTATATAGATCAAATTTTTGTCCCTATCAATGGTGGAATAGGCTACTTCTCCCATAAAATTATGGGTGGCCTCCAATAATATGCTTCATATATTCCTCCTCATTGATCTTAATGATAAATAATCTTTTGGGAATAACCACAATTTCCATCTGGTCTTTTGGATACCATTTTAAGGAGGCCCATCTCCTAATAGAATCAATATTTGGATAGGTCCCCGAGAACGTCCCAACCAGATTACAAGCTCCCTTCTCCAATCGAAGAGTCTACTTTTTTGGAGAATTTTGAAACCATTTGCAAAAGATACTACCCCTAGGTTAAAATGAAAAAGGAGCCCCAATGGGTCCCAAGGGGGGTCTACATCTCCAGGAGGAACTGGAGGGTATTCTATAGGAATAAAAATGTCTCCAAGGGGAGCTTGGAAACCACAACAAACCTGAGAGATCTCTAGGATTTCATATACATCATCTCTCACCACCTTCCCACTCATTTTTTTCCCACTTATCACATTCCTGCTCACTTCCATATTTAATTTTTTCATTATGGCTCAATAAATGTTACTAGTATTGGAGGATATAGATTTTTCAACTATTTTTTAATGTTTACTCTAGGAAAATATGGGTGTATTTTATGAAATTTAAATATGAAGAATTTAGTTGTTTCAAACAATTCAAACTACTAGTGGAAAAAGAATAAAGAAAAACAATCAAGAATATTTGTTCAGACATAGGAGGAGAGTTTTTGTCAAAATAATTTAACTTGTGTTAAGATTCTAACAGTATAAAAAGACAACTCACCACAATATATTTACCACAAAAAAATATTATTGCAAAAATAATAAATATATCAATTATGGAAATGGTTCGATGTATGCTAGGGAAAGCTCATCTTGATCATAAATATTGGTAGAAGAAATTTAAACAATTGTATACTTAAAAAATAGATCATCTACAAGGATAGTAAAATATGTTACTCCTAAAGAGGTATGGTAAGAATAAAAATCAACTATAGAATAATAGAGAATATTTGGATGTAAGGCATATATGCATATTTTAAAACAAAGAAGAACTAAACTAGATGATAAAACTATGTATGGAATATTTCTTAGTTATGACGATGGTTCAACAGGTTACAAAATAATTGATCCTACAACAAAGAAAATCTACATAAGCAAAGATGTGATATTTGATGAAGGAAACAAAATATTATTAAAGAACAAAATATTGATTTAGGAATAATTCTAAATTCTTTATAAGAAGACTCATCAAGTGAAGACTCATAATCGGTATAGATGATGAACAAAAATAAAATATAGAGACTGCTACAACATTTCAAAGGAAATAACCTATATGGTTTAGACATACACTTAAGGAATCAAAGATAGAGCAAACGGTAGATCTCACTACTACAAGACCTCAAAATCATAGTTTAATGAGAATAAGTAGGGGGTTGATAAGTTCTGTGATAGAACCTAAAACTACTCTAAATGCTTTAAGTTATCTAAAATGGAAGGTAGCCATGGAATCATAATATGCAACATTAATAAAAAATAAGACATGGAATCTAGTTGATCTACCACAAGGAAATAAGGTAATAGCATGTATATGGATCTACAAGATAAAGTACAAAATAAATGGTTCTCTTAATATATATAAAGCTTGATCAATTGCAAAATAATACACTCAAATATAAGGAATAGATTATGAAGAAAAATTTACACCAACAACAAGAATGACTACTATTAGAATAATTTGTGCTTTGGCAACACATCATGGATGGAAACTTCATGAAATGGATGTAAAAAGTTCATTTTTAATGGTAATCTTGAAGAAGAGACATATATTTCACAACAAGAAGGATTTGTGATCCAAGGACATGAAAAAAAGGTTTGTAACCTAAAAAAATACTTATATAGCCTAAAGTAAGAACCAAGAGCATGGTACATAAATATTAATAATAATTTTTTGTAGTATAATTTTAAAAGAACTTTATCACATCTAAATTTCTACATGAAAAATATTGGAGATAATAGAATAATACTTATGGTATATGTTCATGATATAGTAATCATAGGAAGCTCAAAATTTTTGATAGTTAAATTTAAACGAGATCTAGAAAAGGATTTTGAAATGATAGATTTGGGGATTCTTCATTATTGTCTTGGTTTGGAAATTTGTCAAAATGAAAATAATATCACAATAACACAGCCAAAGTATGCAAAATTATCACTTTATAAATACAAGATGAACAATTGTAAACCTAAAGACACTCCCTTGGATCAAGTATTACAATTGTTAAGATATCATGAGACACCTCTAGTCTTAACCACTATCTATTGTCAATTGGAAGTCTTATATTTAACAAATACCAGACTAGATATAGTTTTTGCTATAAATTATCTCAATTTTTATGCAAGAACCTATAAAAGCCATTGCAAAGCTACAAAATGGATAATACAATATATTAACAAGACTACATAGTATGGGATAACATATAAAAAGGATGATAGAAAATTCTTCCTATAGTGATATACATATTCTAATTATGCTAGGTCTATAGATGACAAAATCTACATCAGGCTATATTTTCTATCTTGGTTTAGGACCTAGTTCTTGAAATAGTAAAGAACAACATGTAGTAGCACTTTAATCTACAAAAGTAGAATATCGTGTAATAAAAAATATAGTGTGTGAAGCAATTTGATTACAATACATATTATCAAATATTAGAATTAAAATAACTACTACAATAATAAATTCCCATAATAAAGGAGTACTTAATCTGATCAAAAATCTAATTATTCATGAAAGAAAAAACATGTTGAAGATCAATCTCATTTTATCAGAGATCATTTCAAAAACATCATATCCAGTTGAAACACATTTCTACTAAAAATAAAATTATAGACATTTTTACAAAATCACTTGGTCGAAATAAATTTTAGATATTTTAGAATCATCTATGTATATCAAGAAAAGATGTAAAATAATATAATATAGGGGGTGCTAGATAATAATACATTAGTTGATATATTAGGATTTGTAGGATATGTACATTTTTCATGTTAGAAGACTAAGAGTCTTGTATACAATTAGCAAGAAAAGAGTCCAAAGATCATGTGCAAAGCAATAGCTAATAATTTAAAGAGTTTTATTGTATAATTATATTATGTAGATAAATATCCATACTTTGTATTAAAAATGAGAATATCTGAAGATTGTATTCCATATTTATGAATAATATTGTACGTTTTTTTTCAATATTGTTGATCTATATGAAATTTATATTATTCTATATTAATTATTATTATTATTATTATTTTATTATTAAGTAGTGAGGTTTTTGAGAGGAACCCACAACCAAAAACATCCACTCTCATAGGAGACCAAAAAGCAGGGATTACTAGACAACCTAACAAGAACAAAGCCTATCACCAAAAATAAACAACAGGTTGGGAAAACAACACTACTCTAACAAAAAATACTTCAACAAATAGAAAAAATCCTTGATTTCTTAGGGCAACATCTATGATTTGGTAGAAGCATTCAACCCCAAGGAGACAATCTCTAAGAGGCATCCCTAGAGGTGATTCACATCCTCTGTAAATTCAATATATATCTTCATTATTATTTTAGCCTTTAATATTGTGGCCATTTTACATTGGGACATGTGATATTTTTATGGTAGTAAGGCTTAAAAATCCAACATATATTTCATTTTATTGATGCTAAACATGCAAAAGTTATTTACAAGCATGGTCCATGGTTTCTTCAAAGCTCCCTACCTATGTTTTATCCCTATACTCAATACTTTGTGGTCTCAAAGGAAATGATTCACAAAGGTCTCAATACGATTTGAGTTCCTAGACCTTTCCCTTCCCCTTTGGTCCTTCTTGATCTGCATAGCAATTTCTTTAGGTAGGGTCACCTTGGTGGAATTAATGAATTTTTTCATGCTCATCCTCAAAAGCATGTGTGTGTCAAACTAGATATATCTAAGGACCTTACGAAATTAATTTAGATACAACTTGATCATATTGTCTTCTCTGAAAGAGTTCTATATATCAATATTTCTAACAGTTGTTTTGGATGCCAATATTCTCACCACAAAGTCATGGATTGTCCTCTCATTCCTCATAATAAGTATAAGTCAATCCCCAAATCGACTAGTTTCATCCCCTTCAAACCAGTGAGGATTTTTAAACCACTATTGGATGGAAAAAATACTCTCTAATTCTCCCAAGGCCATAGATAATATGACAACCATAAAAACTTCAAAGACCTCTAAGAAGGTAAAAGAAGAAGAGAGTACTAGTCCACCATCAACAATGTATATCACAAGCAAAGATATTTATAAACCATTACAAGTATAAATTTTAAATGCAATGAATGTGATATCTTCACATTCTATCACCCATAGTGAATCCCTCCTCACTCATTTCTAGTTAGTGCTAAACACTCATGTAGTCCATGCCAAGAGGTGGAGGATGGTGAGTTTGGTCTAGAAAAACAATTGTATTTATCTAGTAGTCAAATTGGGAGCTATAGGCCCAATTCAAATACATTCAATTATCATAAAAAATTTGGTACTTTGGAGTCTCTTTATGATGTGAACATGATGTTAAAAAACCTCTCCTAATGAACTTCATTTCATGGAATGTTCAAGGCCTGACAAACTCTAAGAGTAAATATATTGTGTGGGAAGTTCATCAAAAGTTCCCACTTCTCATAATTATTTGCTTATAGGAATTAAAAGTTATAGGTTTTTTGTTGTCCACTATTTTTTATGCCATCTAGCCAACAAACCACTTCCTTTATAACAACTATGAACCAATCCAATGTGACATTGTCACATTCATATCCCTAAGGTGGTAGCCCCACTAGATTTATCATGGATGTGATCCCACCATAGAGCATTATAAATAACTTTCAATATTAATAACCACTCATTTATAGTGATTAATTTTTTGCTTTCAATGATGCCATTTAACAAGCCCAATTATGGTATTGGGTTATGGACTCTTTACCACTTGTATTGTGGGTCATATGAGTTAATTTTAATATGGTTGAAAAGGTTATAGGTAGGCATAGTGTCCAGTCTATTTGATGGATAGTTGGTGAAAGGGAAACTTGGTTTTACATGCATAATAAATTGGGATATTTGGATCCCAAAACTAGCTACCATTGATCTAACACTCCCTGGTACACATAGTCAAACATGTGTGTTGGACCCAATAGGATCCTCAAACAAATTAATAGGGTGTTGTTGTTTGTCCAACCCACATTTATTTTTTCTAATTGTTAGTCTGTCTAGGTGAAGCCAATTTTTGGGGTTATCCTATTGAAACACTTTTTTATTTGATTCAATATTGAATGGTTAGGTGATGGAATCAAAATACTAAGTAACCAATTTTATTTGAATATGTTTTTGGGTCATAATCACATGCGTGATAACATATAACATTTTTGGAACCTAAAGACACATCCTCACACTCATAATAGATGGATTGCATGGTGGAATAATGTGATTGACTATAGTTCTATCTCTTGTATACTTACGAGTACCAATTGGCTCCTTTTCATCATTTATTATACATGGCTACCACCATAAAACTCTACAAATCCATCACTGATTTGGAAGCTCATTCTATCTCATAGAATTTGCAACTTACTATGGCTAAGCTCAAGTAAAAAATATAGATAGTATGTATGCATGTTTTATAAGGATATTAACTCAAGGCTAGACTCCATTAGCTTAGGATTGGGGACTAGGTCTCTAAGAAATTATTTAATTCTTTCAAAGGGAGAGATATAATTTAAAAACTAAAGGGTATTATATAGTGACAACAAGTGCTTATAGAGCTCCCAAATATCTTACAAGACTTTGTTAGGCACTAATAGCAAGTCCTTAATGTGTAGGATCCTTCTCCTACATAGGACCACACTTTGTAAAATTGTGTTAGAATGGTCGCTTGTCATATCTTTGCCTCCTAGAGACATTATGTGATAGTTTTCTCTCAACGAATGAGCTCGAAGATGTTGTATTTTCCATGGATAATGGCAAAGCCCTAGGTTATGATGGATTCCCCTGTAAATTCTACAAAGTTATTTGGGATATTATGAAACATGACTTATAGTAGGTTTATTTTGAAGCCCTTAGAACCAACTCCTTAGGGCAATTGATTTTTAGAGGAAACATAAAATTCATCCCCAAATATAGTGACCTAGAGGATATCTATAATTAGAGAACAATAACTCTGCTTAATGTATCCTCTTAGATTATAACCAAAGTTCTTGATCTTAAGATGAGGAATATTCTTCCTCTAATCATATACCTAGAGCAAATTACCTTTATTAATTGCAGATATATCCTAGATAATGTTATTGTTGTCTAGGAAGGTATTGATTGGGTAAGATTATCTCAATAGAAGACCATGTTTATCAATATTAATATTGCAAATACCTATGATAGGATTGAATGCTAATTCATTTTGGTAATATTTTAGGCATTAGGGTTTGAACCCAATTTTTTACAAATAGTTAAATTTCTTTTCAAAAATACCACTATTTGTCTTACCATAAATGATAATCAATCCACCTCTTTTAGCCTACATAGTTCAATTTTCCATGGATGTCCACTCACCCTATTTTTGTATATTTTGATAAAAAATGGCTTTGGGTACCATCTAGAAAATACAATATCTAAGGGTCTAGTGAAAGGGGTTTCTCTCTGAGGTACCTCTCAAAAACTAGTAAATAGGTACTCTGTAGATGATTCTTCCCTCACTCTTCTCAATAAGAAAGATAACATAAAGTATGCCACATAGTGCTTGGACACATTCTAGTTGGCTTTAGGTTCTAGTATCCAATGGAAAAATATTGAATTATATAGATAATTTTTCCTTATGAATCTTTTATGGATCAATAGACATGGTTGAAAGTGGATCTACCCTAGAAAAATATTCAAATTCCTTGGAATCTCTTTTGCTTTCTAATTCTCCCCTACTCTTTGATAATATGTCATTGATAGAGTGGAAACAAGTATTTAAAAGTGGATTACCAAGACTCTTTCAATACCTTGGAAATTCCAAGTCTACTACAATATCTTGAAATCGACTAATTTCTATTACAAGTCATGTTGGACCCCCTCGAAAGCCTCATACCACAAAAATTGGAGAAACTTCTCAAATAATTCTTGTGGGTCTCTTTGTAGGATCAAAAAAGTTTCTATAGAATTTATTAGGAATTCTATTATCTATCAAGGGACTCTAGAGGGATGGGTCTTATGGATGTCCAATGACAAGGCATTGCTATTTGTGCTAAATGGGTCATCAAATCCCAACAAGGTAATGAGGCCTAGAAAATATTTCTTCATAACTGTATCAGCTTTCAATCACCCTATTGGTGGAAATATTGGAAAGATTTGGGTTGCACTCAATTTTGGTTATGAAAATGCCAATGCATGTTTAGTGAATTTTTATGGCTAAAAGTATATGGAAGTCCTAGGAGGCTATTAGATACTAGAATTTATTGAATGGTAACATGTCAAATAATGGGTTTTCCATAAACCAACAATCAATATGATGATCTTCCATTTTTACTTACCAATATTAGCCACTTAATAAAGTACCCTAGATACATGCCTTGCAGTTCTTCTACAAAGGCATTTTGTTTTTTTTCTAGTAGTACTAAAAATTGGCTTCCTTGTCCAGAATCCAAGACTCAATTAAATCTAATAGAGTAGTAGGATAAGTAAATATTTTAGTTGATCATGGATTCAATTCCCCATGATATGCTCCATAAAATTGGGGTTAGGAGCACTCATCCATGCTAGAAATATTGGAAATGGTTTATAGACACCCCATTCAAGATTTATAAACCTTATAAATGGTACTCTTGGTTATCACCCTACCTTCCCATGCTAAAAATGATTAATGAAAGGTGGGGAATTTATTCATGCAACATAGTTTAGCAACATAGGTTTCACATAGTATGAGATGCAATTTTGGAATCAAAGATTATTCATTTTGCCTAGTGTTTTCCATACTAGGGTCTTCCCATTGGGGAATGCTTGGACCACTTTAGGATGACTAACCCTAGATGTCCTTTATATTATCATTGAGAATTCATTAAACACATATTTTGGTTTTTTAACTAAGCCCAAGCAACATGGATTTGGATACATGACCTATTAAGACATTTCAAGCTTAGACGATTTTCTTGGCAAATGATTCTTCTAAGGAATATGATTAGCTTACCTACAACAATTGATTAAATTTGATATAATTTTTGAGAAGATATTTTTTTATATATGTGTAGACACCTAAAACGCATCATGTTGAGGTGACTACTCATATGGACATGCTACAAGGCCATATGAAGGATCTTGGACAAACTCTAAGATAGAGCAATGGTTCTAACCACTCAATTTGGGCTCCTTGGCCTAATCAGTCTGAACCACAGCCTAGACCTATGGTTTACAGTCTGAACCATGGCTAAGACCTACAATTTATAGTATAGACCATAGTTGTAACCTACAATATTAACTGAAGTTTAGTTGGCCTTCAATCCAAGCCAAATCGGTTTGAACGACCATTTATTCTAGAAGAAGGTGGTTAGAGGATTAAAGCTTCCAATCCAACTGTCCTAACTACCCCTTCTTGATATTGGCTTCTCCATGAAGCCACCCCTAGCCCTTGGGTAGTCCTATAAGTACCTATAAAAATTAGGACAAATTATCAGAGAGAGCATTGGATATTTGAGTAGTGGAGCCCTATCGAATTTTACACTCAATTGAGTATACTAAGAGAGAGCTATTGCACTTATCCCCTACCTCCTTGCCAAGATTCATAATAAATTGCATTACAGATGCCCTAGGATTCTAGGAGAGCCAATAAACACAAACATAGGAAAACAGAGGCCCTTCATAGTGAATCAACTTCCAAATCAGTCCGAGGACACCGAAGGTGACCATTGAACATCAATTTGGACAAGGAGGTCAAGCCCACTACCCTTGGAATTGAGGGAAAACCTATCATATTTCTAACTGTGGCTTTTGGCCATGGTTTATAGTGTAGATCACTCACCAAAGCTATGGTTTACAACAGAGGTTATCACCACCTTACCTTTTTCATTTATGTCCGATTAATTAGCTTAGTTTAGTTATTTTCATGGTTTAATTGTATTTTAGCATACTTCTGACCGGTAAAACTAGGTTAGATTAGTTTCTTTATGTTAATCATCAATTAGGACCTTAATGGATTATTTATGCACTTTCATGCTTTATTTTACATAATTAATCCATGCATAGTATATTTTTTGTCCTTCTTTATGCTATTTCATGAATCTTGATTCAATTTACATAGTTTAGAAGTGCTTTTTATGCTTTCTTGATTGTACATGCTTCATGATGTTTTTATGCAATTTTCCTAAAAGGGCTTCATCATGAGAGGCTGCTTATATTTTTGAAACTCTTATGTTGTTTCTTAATAGTAGGGAATAGATTCAAAATGAGAATCAACCATCAAGTTCCTTCCCCAACACGAGGAAGAGGGCACCTCCACCCTACAGCAGTTTGTGACCAATTGAAAAGCAAAATTAGTGCACCTACCCTATTGAGGCCTTTGGCATTGTATTAATCGTATCATCATTTGGGTGACCCTAATATGGGCATGATTATAATTGAGATTCTTTGCAATTATTAATACAAGAACGTCTATTTTGTTGAATCTATGCAATCTTGTCATTTTTATGCTTTGAATGAATGAATATGACATTTTACAGTAGATGGGTGCACATTTTTTGGTTGGATAAAAAAGTGATTATGGTGGGACTCCACAATTCTAGCATCTAGCTATGTTTTTTGGTTTTTGTGACTTGCAGGTACAGACCACAGCTACCAGCTACAGGCCAATAATTGAACTGCAGGTTCAACCTATGGGCCATAGTCAGAACCGTAGCCCATAACTGCGGTTTCCAACAAATATAGCAGATAGCAGAGAGACAAAGCTCATCCGAATGTGGACATGAGGTAGGCCCTATTTATAACTCTTTGTAATTATTTTTGTCTCTGTGTTTTTCCAAAAAATTCTAATTTCAAATGCAATTAAGAATTAAGAAAGAAAAATAAATGAATTAGCTCTTGGTTGCATTTATCTTTCGTGTCATTAGAAAGACATTGCTAGGAATAGCAGATCTCTTATTTTAATCCTCCCTAGAATCCAACATGCTTGATAGAATTTGTGTGAATGGTTTGCATATGTGAGACCCAATTAGTGGCCAATTATCATCGTAATTTACATAGTCTCAAAGAGCATCTAGAATAGCTTGCATTTTCTAAATTCGAAATGTTCTTTCATTTGCATAGCATTTAGAAAATGAGAATGAATGCTATATGATGCATTTATTTTATGTACATTAAAACGAACTACACACACCACTTGGCACTTAAATGCTAGTGAGTTGGGCTTGACATCCAACCAC
Organism: Wollemia nobilis; assembly: GCA_028583015.1. Lineage (NCBI taxonomy): Eukaryota > Viridiplantae > Streptophyta > Pinopsida > Araucariales > Araucariaceae > Wollemia > Wollemia nobilis. The sequence continues at coordinate 10,682,445 of JAQPPZ010016925.1, forward strand.
TAGTATAGTTCAATGACAGTGGGCATAACTTCCATATGTTGGCCCAAATTCCATGAACCTTTTGGATACTAGACCAATACCGAATTCGAGAACCTTTCGTGCCTTGGAAAATTTGCATGTATTCTCTTTGGAGGGTATAACATTGACTGAGGAAAAATGGGTGAGGATCTGGGAGGACATGTGCTCCATGACCATATGTGGGCTTCATTACCACACATTATAGGTTGGATTACGTGACTTGGAGTTCATAGCCAAGTTTTCAAGCCACAAGAGTACAGGTGAAAGCCATTAAACTAAGAATAAAATCCAACAAGTTTTACAAAACACGATAAGAGTTTCTACACTGATGCAACAAAGCATTGAAATACATCAAACAGTTTAGGGCTCAACTTTTAAAATGTAAAGGAGATAATCACATTGTTTACTTTGTATGCTTATTTATATCTTAATACATCAAGATAAGGCATCAAGATAATTTTTAGTAAGAGAAGAAACTTCTTGAGTCTTGTTTAGTCAGTTCATCATGACGATTAGGCATGATAGAGCTCAATAATGAGCTAATGAGTCAAAGAATTCATTGAGGGGCTCTGAATGCTCTTGATATTCTCCTAAGGATATTTCAAACCTCGTGTGCCTCATTGCTATGCATCACACTCATTGTGTACATGAGGATCCAATTCTCCTAGTGTGACATTATGAAAGTCGTCGCAAGATCCCTTCATCACGTAGGGGGTTCACCCGTACAAATCATGGGGTTTCTTCACATATGGTGAGAACCCATGTCACTAGGTCTCCACCTAGATATATAGAGAGTTATGTATCATACTCCATGAGTTAGTCCTATAGGGAATTTGAGTCTTATACAACCCATGAGAGGCACCTACTCCAAGACCAATTGGAGGAAGTGCATCGTCAGTGTAAGTGCCTAGAGTGTGAGTCCACAAAAAGAAAGATAGCACATCAACAAAGGTTTTCTGAAATCCAATGGTGTGAAGAGAGGATTTACCAACATAAATCATGTGAAGAACAATAATGTGAGGTAATTCTAGAAAAGAATCTCATACCTAGAGTGCTTAGGTAACAAGTCCATGATGCACCCAGTGCATCATCAAGACTTACCACTTAAATTAGTAGATAGCCATTCTTCTAGATAGATAGACATGCCTAGGATTATCGAAGAGAAATAGAAAGAGACATCTAGGTATCCCATGCATAAGTGTTAGGTCGATAGTATTCAAGTTCGATAGATGAGCAGTGTCAATGCTCGAAATTTATCACAATCCTTAGGGCATATATATTCTATTCCACCATATAAGAAACCTATGATTACTTTCCATAAATATGAAGTAAAACCTATCCCTATCAGGGAATCTAATCCTCCATTGCATATCATAGTGAGGATACAATATATTGCATATTAGCGACTGTTGGTGGATACAGGATCATCGATTAATATCATCACCACCTTAGAATTCAAACATCTCAAAATTCCACTGTCCCACATCAAGGAAACAAAATTTATTTTGCAAGCCTTTAACGATGTGGAATACCCTATAATAGTTACAATAGTCCTTCCCATCGATGTGGGAAAAAATATTATTCCTACATTTTTCTACATTTTAGAGGGATCAAGACAACATAATCTATTGCTTGGAATACCATGTATAAGAGCCATGGAGTGTGTTACATCAATAGTGCATTAATGCATTAAGTACACCCATGGAGGTGAAGTTCATGTAGTTGAGGCGGACCCAGATCCCTTCAAGTATTATAAGCCTAAGGATCATATGTGGGAACCTGTTAAGGTGCCTATGCATCTGCAAGCTAAATTGGATGAGTCTATCCAAAGTGTGGATGTAGCCTTACAAATGGTGTTGGAATTGTCATCCCCACTAATATCACCTGCAGAGTCACCTACAACCCTTGTGCTCTCGATTCCACTTAGTAGGAAAGGACTAATGAATGCCCTTATGGAGTTGATCACAACTGCTTCAGAGGTATCATTAGAGGAGCTTCCAACTCCTATAAAGGAGGAGGAACATAGCATGGTCATGGATGCACCTGAGTGTATCACACCCTCTTTGTCCATCATGACACCGAATAGTTCTCATGAGGACAATGGTGAATATGAAGAGCTTATAGAGGCTAGCATTATGATGTTGCCCACCATAGAGTCCACTGAGGATCTAGGTCAAATTTTCATTGAGTCTCCACTGGTGGATCCTATCCTGGAGATAGTGTATGAGTATGATGAAGGTTCAGTTATCATGACTGAAATAGAAAAACCTCAGTATGTCAAAGAATTACCTACAACGCATGTAGTTGTGGATTTTTCTCACAATTTTATGGGAATGGTCAACTTTAGGCCAGATGATCAAGTGATTCCAAATCACATAGAGCCAAAGATGGGGTAATCCAGTGGTGCTTTCACATTTCCAGGGCCAAAAATTTTGAAATTGGTCACTCCTAACTCATTTTTCATGGCACCATCTCGGGAGAACGAACAAGTAGGTTCCTCACATCAGATTGGGTGTACTAAAACTGACACAGTTCAACACAACAAAGTGAAACAAGAGCTTGAGCTGAGTCATATGCATGAGCATGTGGATGGAACTAACAAAGTGTTTCATAAAGAATATTCCACATCAACTCAAATGAAGAAAATAGGTGATTTACAATTACCTAATGGATCTATAGCATCCACTTTTCCATTTCCCTCAAATGACAAAGGTATTTTGAATCAGTCATTGGAAATACATATAAATTCTTTGTTAGTATTGCAATCAATTTTAAGCCATCTAGAATGGATGGAGCATCAAATGGATGAGAAATATAAAACGTTGCATCTTATCAAGAACCAAATTGAAAATCTAGAATTACAAAAGCAACCCTTGTTTGAGGTCAAATCGCTTCCTGTGCAAGTACTGGAAAAGCCTTAGCAAAAGCAAAAGCCCATGCGGCCAACCCAAAAATTGGATTCTCAAAGCAAACTAATACGGGGCAAGAGCCCAAAATAGGCATAACATATGATATCTTTCAAAATTTGCAAGAGGCTAAGATCATCACCTTGTCTAACATCATATTTCTAAACCCAAATAGAATTAAACCTATGGGTTACAGGGAGCATCATTACTATCTCTACCATCGAATAGATGGTCATGGCATTTGAGATTATCATGAATTTAAGAGTGTGGTGTAGAATTTGATAGATAAGGGGGTTTATTATGTGGATGGTTCTATCAAAGTGCCCCAACCTGTTGAAGTGGAGGTCACACCTCCTCAAGAGTGACCTCAGAGTCGTCAGTCGCATCGTAGGCCCAATAGGCTAGTGCAGCAAGTAGTTTCATTTCAAATGACTACTCTAAATTTGTTCCAAAAGTTATACAAGGCATAGGCATTCATATTGCCCGAAGTCAAGTATAGGGTATTCGAGACTAGGTCACCTGATAGGGGTCCAAGGGTTCCTAAAACCACTTGGTCATGTTAGTTAAAATCCTTGAGGGTTTATTTAAAACTTATCGATCATCCTAAAATGCTCCAAGGGTTCCTAAAACCACTTGGTCGTGTCAGTTAAAAGCCTTGAGGATTTTCTTATAATCACTTGGTCATCCTAAAAAGCTCCAAAGGCATCTTTAAGCCCTTTGGTTAAACTCAAAAGGCACCAAGAGTTTCTAAAAAATTTCTTGGTCAACCTAAAGGTCCCAAGGATTCTCAAAATCGCTTGCTCATCCCAAAATGTCCCAAAGGCACCCATAATCCCTTTGGTCAATCCTAAAAGCTCCAAGCATTCTTAAAAATATATTGGTCAATCTAAAGGCTCTAGAGGCATGTATTCACCGTTTGGTCAATTATAAAATTCAAAAACCATAAAAAAAATTATAAAATCAATAAAATCCAAAAAAAATGGTAAAGCATAAAATCCAAAAATATTTGCATTTTGCATTGTCACTTTGCATTCACACATGCATTCACTGCATCACTGCATTGCATATAGGCATTCCCCATCCATTGCATTCCATAGTAGAAGGGATTATGTTTTTCAATCTTACAAACAACACCATGTTTGTGTTTAAATCATGCATCTCTGCATTTATCATGATCCATCATTCATATGAGTAATTGTGTTTTTCAACACAACCCATAATGTTGCTATGGAGATATACTAAGGTTTTTTGGTCACTCAGCCATACCTAGCAGTCTTATCAAGAGTTGGTAGAAAGCTTGCTTTGCTTTTGTAGCTAAGGTTCAGTTAGTATAGTCCTTAGCATATCATAAGCCTATCACTAATCAATAAATTAAACAAACCTAATAAGGACTAGGGGAATATGAAATCCGTGAAGCAGGACCGGGTATCATAAAGTGAAAAGAGTTATTATTGCTTATCCCTCTATGCAAACGGTATGGGAAATGTTGGCAGTTTGCAAAAGGATAGGTTAGTTCCCTATTCAAAATCCCTTGCTTACGATAAAATGAGCAATATCCTAAAGTGATATCCCACATCAATCCTCATGATTGATACCCTAGATCGATATCATAGATCAACTTCCTAGATTGATATCCCATATTGATATCATAAGATTGATATTCTCAATCGATATAACAGAAATAATTTTCCCAAGTAAATTCCCCAAAGGAAAGTTTCTAAATAAAATTATCATATGTAAATTTCGAAAAGTGAAGATCAGAAAACAGGCTCAAATCAAAGTTCAAAGTGAAGATCAAATGAAGATCATAAATAAAAGTCCGAGCGAAGATCAAATGAAGATCCAAAATCTAGTTTGAAGGGGGATCAAATGAAGATCCAAAATCCAGTTCGAAGAGAGATCAAATGAAGATCCAAAGATAGTTCAAAATGAATATGGGATCGACTCCCTTGCTTAACTACATATGAGCAAGTATCCTAAAAATTGAAGGATAGAAAGGAATGATCTTGAATCCCTAGAATTTTTGGCACTACTATACCTTACGCATTATGATATGTCTGACACATTAGCAACTCGCTTATAAACAAGACCAATGTTTGAATTTGGAAGAGCTAGCTTCAGGTGTCCTACGTTGCCTAGTGGCTTAGTCTAACTAAAATATAAACTTGGGATGGATAAGATATTTGTGGAACCCTTATCTTAGAAATGGGCTAAAAGAATCCCACCTAAAATTAGGGAATGCTCGTGTATTATATTAAAATAATCATGTGCACACACAGGGATAATGAATAATTATGGCCTATAAAATCCTTTTATCTTAGAAGTCTAGTGTGCTTAGTATGCAACTTTTGATAAGTCTATTAGGGTGTTTGAGTCTCATGGAAAACCTCAAAAACAAATTCTCTCATACCAACAAAATGTCAAAAATCACAACCATATAAAATCATCAAATTACAAAGTATAAAATCCATGATACATCATCATATAAAGCACAATCAAAATATAGGATAGATATCGAATGGATATTAGCAATAATATTTAGACAACCACTAACTATATCATGCACATTTTTCAAATTTTGCAAAAGAAAATAGAATGACACATTATATCATTCGCATCATAACATCGTATACCATTGCATTTCATATATGGGTTATTAATTGATTAAATTATTATCTTAAGGATGTTCAATTACATTCATGATTTTTATGCATTTTTTGGTGTCATCCATTATATTGATAAACATGTTTGCATTCATTCCTTATTTTTTAAGTGATTAAAGAATATAGGTTCATTTGCATTAGATTACCATCATGTAAATAAATCATTACATACATTAATGTATACAGTAAAGCAATATCAAATATGCATTAAGATAAAGCATTGCATCCATATGCATCCATCATAGATCACACATCTAAACATCTAGATCACTGCATATAATCATCATCACAAATAAAATAGCTATCTAATGCATATCATCCATACATCACATAATATAGCGTCAAATTAACATAAGCATTGCATCCATGTGCATAAAATAAACATAAAATCAAACATATAAATAAAGTACACATAATGAACCAAAATGATCATGATCATATATATAAATATGTGTTTCAAAGTACATCAAATGAGTATAAAAATACCTGTAGGTTACAATCGTGTAGGTCCTCGACCTTACACCAAAAATGATACATATACTAAAAGTAGTTATCATCTGATAAGAGCCCTAGATCTAGCTGAATCCCCCTAAATTAGAGCTCTTGCCACCTCCCTCAACCCTATGACTTGGAGCCTACTCTATAGTCAGATCTGGCCCTTGTTGTGCACCCTGCTGAGGGTCCTATGTACCACCTAGCCCAAAGAGGCCTAGTACACTAGAGACTAGTATGCCCATGCGGCTAGTCCTCTACCTAGAGGTCTCATATGTCTCCCTGTGGCTCCTATGTGAGCTACCACCATGTGTGCTATAGGACCTATGCATCCTCTTTGTCCTATGGATCCACTGGCTCGAGCTAGCTATGGACTATCCCATAGTCATGGACCTGGTCCACTGCAACCCTACAACATGAGAATTCTATAGGACTATGCCACCAATCAACCTGATGTAGCCTTCCATCTGGTCTATATGGGCTACCCTACTAGTGTGTCTATCATTGCCCTCCTCCATAAGGGTCTGTAAATGCTGGATATCTAACATAGGATCATGGCCGCTAGGTAGCACTAACACTAGTGTTGTAGGTGGTTCCATAAAAACATGGGAAGATAAAGGATCTCCTCTCTAATATAGGACAAAGTCCCTCTCTACTATGGTTGTACCCATTCATACCTCTACTAGATCACATGCACTAGTGAGCTCTTGTACCCTCCCCTATGCAGTCATAACTTGTGAATTCAAACTAGTGATCTATTGTTTTGCCTCGGTCAGTCCTTATCAAAATTCTAGGCTTGTAGGGTAGTAATTATGGTGTCTCACTCCATCTTCTGTGTGACATATCTTCCAAGATGACTCTACAAGTCATCAACCTAAGCTAGGAGTATCTCCTCAGTGTTGTCAAGAGGGACCTCACCCTCCTTGAGAGCCTCATCATCAGGATCAACCTCAGGAGCCTCCTCTATGGTGGCCTCTATGCCCCATCCACCCTCTGTATGCTGGCACACCTTGCACCCATCAATATCTGCCTCTACCTCTGCCTGGTATGCTACTCCACCCAAAGACCCTGATCCATACCACCAAAGCATGGACCACCATTCATCGTATGCCAGTGTGGTCATAGCCTTGTCAACTCCAATCTTTTGGAAGTCATCTAGTTCATCTCCTAGAGCCAGAGGTTGAATCCATGACAAATCCTACTCTAATGCCAAGTGCCTATATGGAAATAGAGTCTCTAGGATGTCCTATAGTATCCTGAACTATCATAGGACACGAGAGTATAATTGATACTCTATAATCTTGACCTTCTAGATGAATAGCCACCTATATCTATGAGCTAGGTAAAGCCACTCACCTGCCTCAGTCCATGCTGGGTAATCCATGTATGAGTGCCACTTAATATCATCGAGACCGAGTGATTTGAACCGTATGATATAATTTTGGATGTCACCAGCATGGGTCCTACTCTTGAACCCATCCTCCTCTTGAGGCTAGTAGGTGGTATAACACTAGTAAGCATTGTCAATCTCTGTGATGTGTAGTGGTAGATCCCCATGACACTCTATCCTTATGTGCTGCTAGCCCCAAATATGAAGAAGTAGGTTGCAGCTAATGCCTCGATGGCTCTGGTCTATGATTTGGTATAGCTCTGTACAACTAGTAGAGTAGGGTGCTCCCCTAGGCCAATCGTAGTGACCAAGTCATGGACCTATGAACCACTCTACGAATAGTGGCTAGGAGGTTCTAAGGAATCCTCACGCCCGAGGAGTCTAGAAGAACAACTTGCACCACCAAGTGCATAAAAGTTGCCTCACATATAGAGAATATGTTCTTCCCCTACTAGTATCTAATATGGACTCCTCCATGGTCAATAATGTGTTGAGAATCCTGGCTTTGATCACAAAATATAGCATCAAAAATGGGCCCTTTGAACCTAGAAGTAGAAGAGACGATGGCCTCACCATCAATGGGGATCCTGAAGATCCTGTAGACATCCTCCAGGGTCACCGTTATTTCACCTATAGTTAGGTGAAATGTGTTGGTCCGTGCATTCCAATATCGTGCCAACGCAGTCAAGTAGGCTTGATCTACTCTAATCGTGGGTAGATCCAGAACGTAGCCGAAGCTGACAACTTTGAACTATTCCTGCTCCCTGGGAGTGAGATCTCCATGAAGAGTCTTAAGGATGTCGGGCTCTCAAGCTCTAGAGGTCAACCTCTAAAATAAAAAGAATAATATAAGAAAAACATCTAACTAAAAACAAGTAAAAACATTTAAAAATGACCTAAAAATCATCAAAAACATCAAAAAATTGATAAAATTACAAAAACATGTCCTCATGCAGTCCTAAAAATTAAAAATGTCACTCATACAGGTCAAAAATGCATTAAATAACATTATTTCCCTATTAAACCTTAAGAAAATTAAAAATTTGATAATTTTTTTCCTAAAGTTTGTGAATCGTAGGTCAACCTTGTAGTTCGCATGCGGTCAAAAATTGACCATTGGGATTTTAAATACTGACCATAGTTGGTACCTACAATCTTTGACTGAGATTCCATCGGGTCATTTACCGTAGCTAAAAAATGAAAAAAAATTAAAAAAATACATAAGCCTAAGCTAACCTAACCTAAGGTGTGGTTCATTGCCAATAGTTTAATGTGATTGATTAACCAATTAGTTAATTTGGTTCATTTTATTGGTAATTGATGCGAGGTCTTGGTTTCAAATTACCTTGCTCTCGCCTCAGCCACCTTGACTAGAGGAAGCTTGACCGTGCTCTGCCATCATGCGATGTGTAGGTATGAGTGTGGATTTTGGTAGGGTTTCAGGTGAGTTCTCATTGGTCACTTTCAAAGCTCCAAATGCCAAGTTGTTGTCAAGGAATAATGAAAGATATTTGAAAATTGAGCCTTTTATAGGGTTTTCTTATTCCGCATGGACCGTAGGCCCTAGCCGTGATTCCCAAAATTACAATTGGGAACCGCAAACCCTAGCTACGATTTACAATTGGTAGCAAATCTGGTCAAATCCCACCATGCGAAGGTCTAAAAAAGAAAATTAATGACTCCCATTGGATAAAATTTCAATAAAAATAATTAATTTGGAATTTTGGTGACGATCAATCATCAGGATCCATTTAGAAATAAAATATCTTGCTGAGATTATAAAGTACGTTCAACCGATGTCGTCACTATGACAATCCTTTCATGGAGTGACACACCTCCCAGCCAAATAAATAAATTAAATTCACAATTAAAAACAACAAAAAATTAAAAATACCAAATATGCCTCATATTCAGTATTTTACCCTATACACTTGGTGGTTACAGTGACTTGTGATCAATGCAATTCAACAAGATGATTAAATTACCATAAGGACATTTGGGGTAAAATTGTCATCGTTGATCTGATATGCTTCTTTTCAATCCCTAATAAGACCTTCATAGCTAGACTTCTCCACGGGAACGAAGTGTTTCATGTCATGTCTGAAATGACATTTTTAGCAAATCATCAATAATTTGATTCAACACAAATCTGATTGGATTTGTATAATTTTGATTCTCTAAGATGACTATTGTAGCCCAAATTCTCCATGGGATAGAAATGTTCAAATACTATTAATTTTTGGAATCAAAATTTTAACTAGGCCTAGCCAAGGCATTAATTTGCTCAAATATAAATTTGTTCAGATCATCCATGGTGGTCAAGTGACATTGTTGCTTTAATCATTGTCATTACCCTCATCGACTCATCGCTTGAAGGGGTAGTCATAATATCAAATCATAATCAAAATCAATAGAAGATCCCTAAAATCGTAGATCCATTGATCTTGTCAAATTTACGTCCTTGCGAATCATTGTCAACAACTATCATAAGCTTACCCATTTTCTTGGGGAAAATAGCAAATATGATCATTTGTTTGTAACTCTCATCTTTTCGTATTTATAGGTGCAAAAGTCTACTTAGCATTGATGTTATCTGAATGTCTAATGATGAGTACAAACTTTCTATACCTCCAAAGAGTTGGAAGCAATGATTCCAAGATGCACGTCCTTTTGCAGGATCTGGGATATCTAATGTTGATCTGACTAATGATCATCATAGAACCTTTGACATAATTTTAGGAGGTATATTTTTGCTCAACATTGTTAGATCTCACAATGCATATCAAAAGAGGCATTTGTAGACACCTAAAACGTGTCATGTCGTGGGCGACTACTCATATGGACATGCTAAGACCATATGGAGGATATTGGATGGACTCCAAGATAGAGCAGTGGTTCTAACCACTCAATTTGGGCTCCTTGGCCTAATTAGTCTGAACCGCAGCCCAGACCTGTGGTTTATAGTCTAAACCATGGTTGAGACCTATGATTTGCAGTCTATACCATAGTTGTAACCTATGGTCTTAACTGAATTTTAGTTGACCTTCAATCTGACCAAAATCGGTTTGAATGACCATTTGTTCTAAAATAAGGTGGTTAGAGGATGAAAGCTTCCAATCCAACTGTCCTAACCACCCCTTCTTGATCTTGGATTCTCCATGAAGCCACCCCTAGCCCTTAGTTAGTCCTATAAGTACCCATAAAAATTAGGGTAAATTATCAAAGAGAGCATTGGATATTTGAGCAATGGAGCCCTGTCGAATTGTACACTCAATCGAGTATACTAAGAGAGAGCTATTGCACTTATTCCCTACCTACTTGCCAATATTCATAATGAATTGCATTAAGAATGCCCTAGGAGTCTAGAAGAGCCAAGAAATGCAAATCTGGGTAAATGGAGGCCCTTCATAGCGAATCAACCGCCAAATCAATATGAAGACACCGAAGGTGACCATTGAACATCAATTTAGACAAGGGGGTCAATCCCATTGCCCTTGGAATTGAGGGTAAACCTATCAGATTGCTAACCATGGCTTTCAGTCATGGTTTACAGTGCAGACCACTTACTAGAGTTGTGGTTTGTAGTAGAGGTATCACCGCCTTACCTTTTTCATTTATGTCCTATTAATTAGCTTAGTTTAGTTATTTTCATGGTTTAATTGTAGTTTAGCAGACTTCTGACCAATAAAACTAGGTTAGATTAGTTTCTTTATGTTAATCATCAATTAGGACCTTAATGGATTCTTTATGCACTTTCATGCTTTATTTTACATAATTAATCCATGCATAGTGTAGCTGCTACTTTATTTATGCTATTTCATGAATCTTGATTCAATTTACATAGTGTATAAGTGCTTTTTATTATTTCTTGATTGTACATGCTTCATGGTGTCTTTATGCAATTTTCCTAAAACGGCCTCATCATGAGAGGCTACCTATATTTTCAACACTCTTATGTTGTTTCTTGACTATAGGGAACAGATTCAAAAGGAGAATCAACCATCAAGTTCCTTACCCAACTTGAAGAAGAGGTAACCTCCACCCTAGAGCAGTTTGTGACCAATTGAAAAGCAATATTAGTGCGCCTACCCTATTGAGGTCTTTGGCATTGTATTAATCGTATCATCATTTGGGTGACCCTAAGAGGGGCATGATTGTAATTGATATTCTTTGCAATTATTAATACAAGAAAGTCTATTTTGTTGAATCTATGCAATCTTGTCATTTTTATGCTTTTAATGAATGAATACGACATAGTACAATAGATGGGTGCACACTTTTTGGTTGCAATTATGATAGTATAGTAGAGCTATCATAAGCTTACCCCTTTGCTTGTGAAAAATAGAAAATATGATAATTTGTTTGTAACTCTCATCCTTTTGGATTGACAGGTGTGAAAGCCTACTTGGCATTGATGCTATCTGAATGTCTGATGATGAGTACAGACTTTTCAAGTTTAAGCCTCCAAAGAGTTGGAAGCAATGATTCTAGGATGTGCATCCTTTTTTAGGACGTAGGGCATCTAATGTTGATCTAACTAATGATCATCATAGAACCTTTCGCATAATTTTAGGTCTTTTTTTGCTCAACGTTGTTTGATCTCACAATGCATCTCAAAATGGGCATTTGTAGACACCTAAAACGTGTCATGTCGAGGGCGACTACTCATATGGACATGCTACAAGACCATATGGAGGATCTTGGATAGAATCCAAGATAGATAAATGGTTCTAACCACTTAATTTGGGCTCCTTAGACTAATTAGTCTGAATCGTAGCCTAGACCTATGGTTTATAGGCTAAACCATGGCTGAGACCTACGATTTATAGTCTAGACCACAGATGTGACCTACGATCTTAACTAAAGTTTAGTTGACCTTCATCTGAGCCAAATCAGTTGGAATGACTATCTGATCTTGAAGAAGGTGGTTAATGGATGGAATATTCCAGAGGCTTCCATTCCAACTGTTCTAACCACCTCTTCTTGATCTTGGTTTCTCCAAGAAGCCACACCCAGTCCTAGGGCATCCTATAAATACCCCCTCCAAATGGGGATAGAATATAGAGAGTTAATTGATCAAGCAAGTAGCGAAGCCCTGTTGAATTGCATACTGAATTCATGCATTGGAGAATGCCACTTTGCTATCCATCCAAAGATCAATTTGCCATAGAAATCCTAGGAGCCTAAAAGAACCAAGAAATATAAATCTAAGCAAACGAAAGCCCATCACAATGAATCAACTACCAAATCAGTCTAAGGACACTAAAGGTGACCATTGAACATTAATTTGGATAAGGAGGTCAAGCCCACTGCCCTTGGAATTGAGGGTAAACCTATCAGATTGCTAACCGCAGCTTTCAACCATGATTTACAATGCAGACCGCTCACTAGAGCTACGGTTTGCAACAGAGGTATCACCACCTTACCTTTCCAATTTATGTCTAATTAATTATCTTAGTTTAGCTATTTTCATGGCTTAATTATAGTTTAGCAAACTTTTGACTGGTAGAACTAGGTTAGATTAGTTTCTTTATGTTAATCATCAAATAGGACATAATTGATCCATGCATAGTATGCATAGTGTACCTGTTGTCTTTCTTTATGATATTTCATGAATATTGATTCAATTTACATAGTTTAGAAGTGCTTTTTATGCTTTCTTGATTATGCATGTTTAATGGTGTCTTTATGCAATTTTCCTAAATGGGCCTCATCCTAAGAGGCTGCCTATCTTTTTGACACTCTTATGTTGTTTTTTGACCACAAAGAACATATTCAAAGGATACTCCACCATCAACTTCCTTCCTCGACGCAAAGAAGAGGGCAACTCCACCCTAGAGCAGTTTGTGACTAGTTGAAAAGCACTATCAGTGCACCTACCCTATTGAGGGCTTTGGCATTGTAGTAATCGTATCATCATTTGGGTGACCCTAAGAGGGGCATAATTGTAATAGAGATTATTTATAAATATTAATGCAAAAAATGTTTATTTTGTTGAATCTATGCAATCTTGTAATTTTTATGCTTTGAATGAATGAATATGACATAGTACAGTAGATGGATGCACGCTTTTTGGTTGGATCAATATGGTAAAGTAGAAATAATGGTATTTTTTCTAATGTAAATGTTGTTGGACATTTTCAATGATAAGTTGTCATTGATGTCAAGAGTAAGTGGTCATTAATATCGAACTTTCAACACTAGTCAGTGGTAGTTTTAGTTGGAAGCATTCGTCTCGGTTTCAGTTTCAAGATCCAGTTCACGGAAGTTAGATGAGGTCCAAAGTGCAAGAAAAAGCCCAAATAAATAATATTATAATATTTTTTTATAATATTATACCAAGGAAGTTTAAAATTAATTATAAATTAATTTATTAGTTAATTTACTTAACTTATAACGTTATTTAAATTAATTATTAATTAATTTAATTATTAATTATAAATTAATTTAAGCTAATGTTTAATAACCCGAAGGTGGGTTATCAAATTTGAAATTCAAAATTTGATTTTGAATAAAGTGCCATCGACGTGAGGAGAAATTAAAATCTTGTATAAAGAGGAGAACTCCCACCCTACCATACTTACCATGCCTTCGAGAATTAATGCGAGCTTTGGAATTGAGAGCTATAAAAATTGTGCTACATCTAAAGCGAAAGAGGACTATGCACATTTTCAAAAGTAATAGATGGTGAGTGAAGGCATACAAGGAAGGTTCTATACATTCCTTCACGTGGGCATTAGTAGCCCATGTGGTCGACTCCCAAGTGCTAAGGCGCTTAGCCTAGAGGAGACGGAGTATCAAATATTTCCGAATCCCCTTTTGTGGGAAGTATAAGGTATGCTTGTAAATTGGTCACCAAAATTTTTGGGAATATAGTTTGGGCATTTAAAAATTAATTTTTACATATTTAAATTGGTTCTAAGGTTGTTAAAGGAGTTATAAGGGTTTTTGTAGAATTAAATTTTTAGTGTTGTTTGCTCAAATGTTTTGAAAAGATTGTAAGGTGTTTGGTTGATATTTTTATAGTGTTGGATATTATTTTAAGTTGGATTTTATAAGGTGTATAAAGGAAATTATCTTTATGTATGGTATGATGAGTGTTGTTTTAAAAGGGATCAATAAGGCATAAATTGAGTTGTGATTGTTTTCTATCCAAGGAACATTTTGGAAAGTGTTGAAGTAATATTGTTGTGTATAACCATTAGAATTGAAAAGAAGAAAATTGTGATTAAGATAGGTTTTTAAAGGCACTACTACATCCAACAAAAGGTATGGGCATGTTCTTCCTAGTGAGTGATCACTGAAAATTGTGAATGAAAAGTTGGAGTGAAAAGGATTGTTTCGTTTACATTGTTGAGAGCATTTTGAATTAATGCTTCAAGGTTTTATGGAATTAAGAGTTGTTGATAAAACCTTGTTTTATAAGCATTGTTGTTGAAGTGTTTGATTTGATTGAAGAACTTGAACTAGGGTTTGGAAAGAACATGAGTATCATTGTTATGTGGAGATTTTCTTATAAGCATTTTTGTTGAAGTGAGTTGTTGAGTGAAGAACTTGAACTAGGGTTTGGAAAGAACATGAGTATCATTGTTATGTGAGATTTGTTGATAAAGCATTGTTCAAAATATTTGAGTGAGTATTCATATGCTTGGACTAGGTTTTTTGAGCAAGGATCATTTCATTGAGTGATTGGTTGAGTAGAGTTGGTTAAGCCTAGTCAAGTGAATGTGTGAAGTGATTATTCAATTTCTGTGAAAAAAATTATTCTATTTTCTAAATTGATTTGAGAAAGTGATTGAGTATTGAGGTGAATGTGAAGCATATTGAGTCTCTAACAATTCTCTATATGTTTCTAAGAGATTTATTGAAATTTATTGATAATTGAGGTGAATATGAAGCATATTGAGTCTCTAAAAATTCTCTATATGTTTCTAAGAGAGTGATTGAAAGTGATTAAGTATTGAGTTGAATGTGAAGCATATTGATTGAGTCTCTAACAGTTCTCTATATGTTTCTAAGAGAGTGATTGAAAGTGATTGAGTATTGAGTTGAATGTGAATCATATTGAGTCTCTAAAAATTATCCATATGTTTCTAAGAGAGTTATTGAAAGTGATTGATCATTGTGATGAGTGTAGAGAATATTGAGTCTCTAAAAATTCTCTTTATGTTTCTATGAGATTGGACAAGTTCTAGTGTGGACTTTTTGAGTAGATTTGAGGTAAGTCTTTGAGAAGACTTGTGGAAATATTTGGGTAAGCTTTGTGAAATATTACGATATAGATTGAGAGTAGATTTGGATAAGTTCTTGTGGGGACTTATTGAGTAGATTGGACAAGTTCTAGATAAGACTTGAGGACAAATTGGTGTGAGCTTTTGTGGAAGCTTACAAGGTAGATTTGAGACAAGTCTTTGAGAAGGCTTGTGAGTAGAGTTGATTGATTTATTTGTTCAAACCTTGAGTTAAGGTTTGGGGCAGATCCAGTAGAGTTGATTTGTGAATGTTTCAAGCTTTGAGTTAAAGCTTGAGGACAAATATTCAGAACAAATTCATGCTAGACTGAAGGACTGTATTTCGTACGAAACAAAGGATAAATATTGAGGATAGATTTATGCTAGACCGAAGGACTATTTTTAGTATAGAACAAAGGACAAATATTGAGGATAGATTTGTGCTAGATCAAAGGACTATGTTTAGTGCAAATTAGAGGACATAGATTGAGGATAAATTTATGCTAGATCAAAGGAATGTGTTTAGTGTAGTTTTGAGACAAAGCTTTGAATATGACAGAGTATAGAGGATGATATTATCTAGTGGATAGAGATCCATTAGCTAGGGTAGTGAGGATAGGATTCTTTCATGGATAGATATCCATTAGCCAGAGTAGTGGGGACAATAGTTCTTAGAGAAGATCACCAGTTAGAGCTTAGGATAAAGGAGTTCTCCTGTGGATAGAGATCCACAAATTTGATTATGGCATTGGTTTCTCCTTTGGATAGTGTTCCATAAACATTGTAATAGGGAAAGGTTTCCCAAGAGATTTATTGAGAAAATATTAGTGAAATATTTTCTTTGTGGATTAGCCCACATTGGATGAACCATGTTAAATTTGTGTTTCTCTTGTGTGTCATGATTTGTACATTGCTTTGGTTATTGCTATTGATATTTCCATTGATTATATTGGATAATACTATTTGGTAAAGAAAAGTAAAAAGTGATCTTATACTGGTCACCCCCCCTCTTAGTATAAGCTTGTGTTCTTCAACTGGTATCAGAGTTGGTTCCTTTGAAAAAGGTCTAACAGCTTGAACGAAGATATTACAAGAACAAAAATGACAACAAAATGCAAAGGTATAACCATGAGACATAAGAAGAAAAGAACACACATGGTCATGAAATAAAAGGAAGATGAATTTGATATTATTATTTTGGGTGGAAAAATAGAAATATATTCAAGAGATGAATCAAGCAATGAATAAAATATCAGATTAATAATTTTTTGTGCTAAATATAGGAATACAGGTCACCATGTAGCTTATTGTCCACAAGAAGGCGAATAATGTTTTGTTTATGGTCAACTCGGTCATGATGTAGGTTATTGTAATGGGTTTAGTAGTAGTGAATATGAATATGATACTCTCAAAATTTAAATCCTAGAGGTTTATTCAGAAAATGATAATAAGGATAATCAAAACATGTATGAAGAAGAAACTCTACTTTTATTAATAGAAGAAAATACTCCTATTAAAGACCAAATAAAAGAGATAAATTTAGAAAAAGAGAAGGAGGAAGTCACTCTTAAGGAACTTGTTGAGTTGAAAAGGGAGAACTTAGAATTAAAATCTCAAATACAAGAGGATGATAAATGTAAGATAAATCTTCTACAAGATCTCTTTGACTTGAAATATAAGGTTGAAAAGGCAAGGAAAGTTGAAAATTGTATAGTTGAACAATCAAAGGTAAAATATATAGAATGTGAAAGACTTATGGTTACTCTTAAATAATTAAAAAGGGATAACTCAGGATTAAGATTTCAAGCTCAAGTAGATAAGAAAGCAAAAGCAAAGTCTCTACAGGAACTCACCAACTTCAAAATCAAGGTTGAAGAGGCAAGAAGGATTGAAGAAGGTATGACTGAGAAATTAAAGACAAAAGATCTAGAGTGTGAAATATTAGAACATTGTATAGTTTCACTAAGGATGGAATTGAATGACTCTAAGAACAAGCTACACAAGTTTGTGAAAAATTCAAATACTTTGGACAAGATTATAAATGTACAAATATCATCTGTCACAAAAACAGGACTTAGTTTTGAATAAGAACAAGGGAAATATGAAGCAGAAAAAGGAGAGTCGAGATCAAGCACCAAAGAAGAAGAAACGTCAAAATAAGAAAGTGAAAGAAATAGCGAAACTTTTGAGGATAAGTTGGACAGTAGAATTTTTAACAAGGAAAGGAATAATACACAAGTAAGGAGCAGATGGAACATGAAACAAGAAAGGGTAGAAGAAACTAAGAGACCAATATAATCAAGGTAAGGTTTCTTCAATGGATGGTGCTTCTCATGTCACAGGTTTGGGCATAACGCTACATAGTGTAGGACACATGAAAGATAGGAATATGAGAATTTTAGGAACATACAACTTTTCCATATGTATTATTACTCATGTAATCAGTTTGGTCACAAGGCAATGGATTGCAGGGTTCATGACAGAAAAAGATATAACTTCACTAGGAGAAATCCTAAGACATTTGCACCTCCAAGAAATAATAAAATTAAGTGTTATAAACACAATAATGATGGACATACAACAAAATGGTGTAGAACAGACATTCCAAAATCAATCATGAACAAGAACAGGAACAAGAATAGGAACAAGAATATGGGTATGAACAATAACAGGAACAGGAATATGGATAAGAACAGGAGTATGAATATGAATATGGGTATGGATATAAATAAGAAAAAGAATATGGACATGGACAATAATATGAACAAGAATAATCAAAGAAATCAGAAGGACCAAATGAGAAGGAAATAAGATAAAGGTAAAGACCAGTGCTTGTTGGGAGTAGAAATACTCCCACCCCAGAATTAACCACCTCAAGAGGAGGTGGGGGAAGGGCTAAGCTAAGAGATTCATTATTAGTTTGATACCCAAAGGTGACCCTTTGAAATTTATGTCAAACAGGGAGAGATTTGAGTAAGGGAGAGATATTTGGATTAATGAGAAAACATTGAGTCAGGGGAGCATTTTCCTAGGGGGAGAAGAATAAGAAAAAGGTCAAAATTTGGTAAAAATAATTTCGATTGCCATCAATGACAAAGGTAGATATTGTTGGACATTTTAAGTGATAATTTTTCATTGATTTCAAGAGTGAGTGGTCATTGATGTCAAATTTTCAGCACTAATCAATGGTAGTTTCAATTAGCAGCATCCGTCTCGGTTTCAATTTCAATATCCAGTTCACAGAAGTCATATGAGGTCCAAAGTGCAAGAAAAATCCCAAATAAATAAGTATTATAATATTATTTTATAATATTATGCCAAATAAGTTTAAAATTAATTATAAATTAATTTATTATTTAGTTTACTTAAATTATAAAGCTATATAAATTAATTACTAATTAATTTAATTATTAATTATAAATTAATTTAAGCTAAGGTTAAATAACCCTAAGGTGGGTTATCAAATATGAAATTTGAAATTTGATTTCAAATAAAGTGTCTCCCACATGAGTAGAAATTAAAAGCATGTATAAAAGGAAGAACTCCCACCCTACCATACTTACCATGTCTTCGAGAATTAATACAAGATTTAGAATTGAGAGCTATACGAGTTGTGTTGCGTCTAAAGCAAATAATGAGTGTGCACATTTTCAAAAGGAATATTCGATGAGTGAAGGCATAAGAGGAAGGTGCTATACCTTCCTTCATGTGGTCATTAGTATCCCACACGATGGGTTCCCAAGTGCTAAGGTTCTTAGGCTAGAAGAGATGACAGATCGAATCTCACAGAATCCCCTTTTGTGGAAAGTATAAGGTATGCTTGTAAATTGGTCATCAAAAATTTCAGGAATATAGTTTGGGCATTTAAAAATTAATTTTTGCATATTTAAATTGGTTCTAAGGTTGTTAAAGGAGTTATAAGGGTTTTTTGTAAAATTAAATTTTTAATGTTGTGTGCTCAAATGTTTTGAAAAGATTGTAAAGTGTTTGGTTGATATTTTTATGGTATTGGAAATTATTTTAAGTTGGAGTTTATAAGGTGTATCAAGTAAATTATCTTTATGTATGGTATGATGAGTGTTTTTTTATAAGGGAACAATAAGGTATAAATTGAGTTGTGATTGTTTTACGTCCAAGGAATATTTTGGAAAGTGTTGAAGTAATATTGTTGTGTCTAACAATTGCAATTGAAAAGAATAAAATAGAGATTAAGATAGGTTTTTAAAGGTACTTCTACATCCAAAAAAAGGTATGGGCATATTCTTCCTAGTGAGTGATTGTTGAAAATTGTGAAGGAAAAGTTGGAGTGAAAATGATTGTTTGGTTTGCATTGTTGAGAGTGTTTTGAATTAATGCTTCAAGTTTTTATGGAATTAAGAGTTGTTGATAAAACCTTGTTTTATAAGAATTGTTGTTGAAGTTTTTGAGTTGAAATAATAAATTGAACTAGGGTTTGGAAATAACATGAGTATAATTGTTATGTGAATATTGTCTTATAAGCATTGTTGTTGAAGTGAGTTGTTGAGTGAAGAACTTGAACTACGGTTTGGAACTAATATGAGTATCATTGTTATGTGAGATCGGTTGATAAAGCATTGTTGTAAATATTTGAGTGTATTCATATGCTTGGACTAGGGTTTGTGATCAATAATCATTCATTGAGTGATTGGTTGAGTAGAGTTGGTTAAGCCTAGTCAAGTGGATGTGTGAAGTGATTTTTCAAGTCCTGTGAAATAAATTATTCTATATTCTGAATTTATTTGAGAAAGTGATTGAGTATTGAGGTGAATGTGAAGAATATTGAGTCTCTAACAATTCTCTATATGTTTCTAAGAGAGTGATTGAAAGTTATTGAGTATTGAGGTGAATGTGAAGCATATTGAGTCTCTAATAATTATCTATATATTTCTAAGAGAGTGATTTGAAGTGATTGAGTATTGAGGTGAATGTGAAGAATATTGAGTCTCTAAATCTATATGTTTCTAAGAGAGTGGTTGAAAGTGATTGAGTATTGAGGTGAATGTGAAACTTATTGAGTCTTATCTATATGTTTCTAAGTGAGTGCTTGAAAGTGATTGAGCACTGTTATGAGTGTAGAGCATATTGATTTTCTAACAATTCTCTTTATGTTTCTATGAGATTGGACAAGTTCTAGGTGTGGACTTGTTGAGAAGATTTGAGGTAAGTCTTTGAGAAGACTTGTGGATAGATTTGGGTAAGCTTTTGTGGAATATTACAATACAGATTGAGATCGAATTTGAATATGTTCTTATGGGGACTTATTTATTAGATTGGAAAAGTTCTAGAGAGGACTTGAGGACAAATTGGTGTGAGCTTTTGTGGAAGATTACAAGGTATATTTGAGATAAGTCTTTGAGAAGACTTGTGAGCAGAGTTGATTGATTTATTTGTTCAAACCTTAAGTTAAGGTTAGGGGAAGATTCAATAGAGTTGATTTATGTTTGTGTAAAGCTTTTAGTTAAGGCTTGAGGATAGAGATTGAGGATAAATTTATGCTATATTGAAGGACTATGTTTAGTACAGAACAAAGGACAAATATTGAGTACATATTTGTGCTAGATATAAGTTCTATGTTTAATAAAAAATAGAGGATAGATATTGAGGACAGGTTTGTGCTAGATCTAAGGATTGTGTTTAGTACAAATTAGAGGATAAATACTGAGGACATATTTGTGCTAGATCGAAGGACTGTGTTTAGTGCAGATTTGAGATAGAGCTTTGAAGGTGATAGAGTATAGAGGATGTTAGTCTCCAGTGGATAGAGATCCATTAGCTAGGGCAGTGATAACATGAGTCTTAAGTGGATAGAAATCCATTAGCCAAAGTAGTGGGGGCAATAGTTATTCTAGAAGATCATCAGTTAGAGCTTAGGAGAAAGGAGTTATCTTATGGATAGATATCTATGAACTTGACTAGGGGATTGGTGTCTCCTTTGTATAGAGGTCCATAAATATTGTAATAGGCAAATGTTTCCCAAGAGATTTATTGATAAAATATTAGTGAAATATTTTCTCTATGGAGAATTCCACATTGGGTCAACCACATTAAATTGGTGTCTCTCTTGTGTGTTATGATGGTGCATTGCTTTGTTTATGGCTATTGATATTTCCATTGATTATATTGGATAATATTATTTGGGAAAGAAAAATAAAAAGTGGTCTTATATTTTTCACCCCCCCTCTCAGTATAAGCTTGTGTTCTTCAATTGGTATCAAAGTTGGTTCCTTCAAAAAAGGTTTAATAGCTTGAAGGAAGATCTTACAAGAACACAAATGGAAAAAAAATGCAAAAGTAGAACCATGAGACACAAGAAGAAAATAACACACATGGTCATGAAATAAAAGGAAGATGAATTTGATATTATTGTTTTGGGAGGAAAAATGAAAATAGATTCAAGATATGAATCAAGTAGTGAAGAAAATATTAGATTGATAAATTTTTGTACCAGATGTAGGAATACAGGTCACCATGTAGCTTATTGTCCACAAGAAGGTGAAAAATATTTTATTTGTGGTCAACTCGATCATGATGTAGTTTATTGTAATGGGTTTAGTAGTGGTGAATATGAAGATGATACTATCAGAACTGAAATCCTAGAAGTTGGTTTATAAAAGGATAACAAGGACAATCAAAACAGGTATAAAGAAGAAACTCTACTTTCAGTAATAGAAGAAAATACTACTATTGAAGACCAAATAAAAGAGATAAATTTAGAAAAAGAGGAGGAAGTCACTCTTAAGGAACTTTTTGAGTTGAAAAGGGAGAACTTAGAATTAAAATCCCAAATACAATAGTATGAGAAATGTAAGACAAATCTTCTACAATATCTCTCTGACTTGAAATATAAGGTTGAAAAGGCAAGGAAAGTTGAAAAGGGTATGGTTGAAAATTCAAAGGTAAAAGAGATAGAATGTGAAAGACTTATGGTTACTATTGAATAATTAAAAATGGAGAACTCAGGATTAAGAGTTCAAGATCAAGTAGATGAGAAATCAAAATAAAAGTCTCTACAGGAACTCACCAAATTTAAAATCAAGGTTGGAGAGTCAAGAAGGATTGAAGAAGGTATGGCTAAAAAATTAAAGATAAAAAATATAGTGTGAAATATTAGAACATGATATGATTTCACTAAGGATGGAAGTGAAAGACTCTAAGGACAAGTTACACAAGTTTGAGAAAAATTCAAATACTTTGGACAAGATTATCAATGCACAAAGATCATCTGTCACCAAAATAGGACTTAGTTTTGAATAAAACAAAGGAAAATAGGAAGCAAAAAAAGGATATTCAAGCTCAAGCACCAAATAAGAAGAAGCATCAAAATAAGCAAGTGAAATAAAGAGTGAAACTTCTGAAGATAATTTGGACAATAGAAATTTCAATAAGGAAAGGAACAGATGGAACATGAAACATGACAGCGTAGAAGAAACTAAGAGATCAATACGGTCAAGGAAAGGTTTATTCAATGGACGATGCTTCTCATGTCATAGGTTTGGGCATAAGGCTACACAGTGTAGGTTATATGAAATATAGGAATATGGGAATTTCAAGAACATATAGCTTTTCCATGGGTATTATTACTGATGTAATCAGTTTGGTCACAAGGCAATGGATTGTGGGGTTCATGACAGAAAAGGATATAGCTTCACTAGGAGAAATACTAAGATATTTGCACCTCCAAGTAATAATAAAATTAAGTCTTATAAGTGCAATAATGATGGGCATGCAAAAAAATTGTGTAGAGTAGGAATTCCAGAATCAAGCATGAACAGGAATAGGAACAAGAATATGGGCATGAATAGGAATAGGAATAAGAATATGGATAAGAACATGAATAAGAACATGAATATGGATATGGATATAAATAGGAATAGGAATATGGAACTGGATAGGAACATGAACAAGAAAATTCAAAGAAATCGAAAGGATCAAATGATAAGGAAAGAAGATAAAGGTAAAGACCAGTGTTCACTGGGAGTAGAAATAGTACCACCCCAAAATTAACCACCTCACGAGGAGGTGGGGGAGGGGCTAAGATAAGAGATTCATTCTTATCCACGAGCCTCAAAGGTGAACCTTTTATAGTTATGTCAAATGGGGATATATTTAATTAATAGGGATAGATTTATATTAAGGAGAAAGCATTGAGTCAAGGGGAGCAGTTTCCTAGGGGGAGAAAAAAAAGAAAAAGGTCAAAATTTGGTAAAAATAATTTGGGTTGCCATCAATGACAAAGGGGGAGATTGTTGGACATTTTGAGTGATAAGTTGTCATTGATATCAAGAGTGAGTGGTCATTTATGTAGAACTTTCAACACTAGTCAGTGGCAGTTTCAGTTGGTAGCATCCGTCTTGGTTTCAATTTCAAGATCGAGTTCATGAAAGTCAGATGAGGTCCAAAGTGCAAGAAAAGGCCCAAATAAATAATATTATAATATTATGCCAAGGAAGTTTAAAATTAATTATAAATCAATTTATTAGTTAATTTACTTAACTTATAAAGTTATTTAAATTAAATATTAATTTATTTTAATTATTAATTATAAATTTAAGGTTAAATAACCCTAAGGTGGGTTATCAAATTTGAAATTCAAAATTTGATTTTGAATAAAGTGTCACCAATGTGAGGATAAATTAAAAGCATGTATAAAAGGGGAGAACTCCCACCTACCATACTTACCATGCCTTCAAGAATTAATGCGAGCTTTAGAATTGAGAGCTATACGAATTACGTTGCATCTAAAGCAAAGGAGGAGTGTGCACGTTTTCAAAAGGAATAGGTGGTGAGTGAAGGCATAAGAGGAAGGTGCTATACCTTACTTCATGTGGGTATTAGTATCCCACACGGTGGGTTCCCAAGTGCTAAGTCTCTTAGGCTAAAGGAGACGGCAGATCGAATCTCGTCGAATCTCCTTTTGTGGGAAGTATAAGGTATGCTTGTAAATTGGTCATCGAAAATTTTGAGAATATATTTTGGGCATTTAAAAATTAATTTTTGCATATTTAAATTGGTTCTAGGGTTGTTTAAGGAGTTATAAGGGTTTTTGCAAAATTAATTTTTTAATTTTGTGTGCTCAAATGTTTTGAAAAGATTGTAAGGTGTTTGGTTGATATTTTTATGGTGTTGGATATTATTTTAAGTTGGAGTTTATAAGGTGTATCAAGGAAATTATATTTATGTATGGTATGATGAGTGTTGTTTTAGAAGGGAGAAATAAGGCATAAATTGAGTTGTGATTGTTTTATGTCCAAGGAATATTTTGGAAATTTTTGAAGTAATATTGTTGTGTATAACCATTTAAATTGAAAAGAAGAAAATAGAGATTAAGGCAGGTTTATTAAAGGCACTTCTACATCCAACAAAAGGCATGGGAATATTCTTCCTAGTGAGTGATTGTTGAAAATTGTGAATAAAAAGTTGGAGTGAAAAGGATTGTTTGGTTTGCACTATTGAGAGTGTTTTTAATTAATGCTTCAAGATTTTCTAGAATTAAGAGTTGTTGATAAAACCTTGTTTTATAAGCATTGTTGTTGAAGTGTTTGATTTGATTGAAGAACTTGAACTAGGGTTTGGAAAGAACATGAGTATCATTGTTATGTGGATATTGTATTATAAGCATTTTTGTTGAAGTGAGTTGTTGAGTGAAGAACTTGAACTAGGGTTTGGAAAGAACATGAGTATCATTGTTATGTGAGATTGGTTAATAAAGCATTGTTAAAAATATTTGAGTGAGTATTCATATGCTTGGACTAGGGTTTGTGAGAAAGGATAATTTCATTGAGTGATTGGTTGAGTAGAGTTGGTTAAGCCTAGAAAAGTGAATGTGTGAAGTGATTGTTCAAGTTATTTTTGGAATTTAATCTACCTTGGTTGGTCGAAAAGGAGTTTTTTAACCACTTTTATCCACCTAAGTTGGACGACAGAGGTTGTCGACAAGTAGTCGGCAAGGCGGTTTTAGAATTTCAATTAAAATTGTTGTCTTCCCCTTAATATTCTCCAACTATAGTTTGGGGACTATATATGCATTGTAATTCAATTATTTTTCTTAATGAGAATACGATATTCACATCTGGTATCAGATCTTGGCAGGGAGTGAGGTGTATCAAGGCCCATAGAAGCCATGAGGTTGAGAGGATGGATTGCATCCCAAGGTGTAGTAGGAGGACTCGCATCCCAAGGTGGAGTAGGAGGACCCACATCTTGAGGTGGAGTAGAAGGGCCCAAACTCAAAGTTCGAGGCCAAGGAGAGGAGAGATCGATCAAGAGCCGAGAGGAGAGATCGATCGAGAGCTGACCAAATGAGATCGAGAGCAGGTGAGGTCGAGAGCCAACTAGCAATAGGAGAATGAAAACTAGCGAGAGGAGATATTGGTCAAAGTTGACTAGGCAAAAAGTTGACCAGACCAGGTGACAAGGTGAAGAGATCAAACTAGGCTATGTGGCGTGTGAGGAGAGGATAGATTTCAGGCAACGTGGCATGAGGAGAGCAAAAGGTGACGTGGTATAATGATATTGGGTAGAGAAGTCCAAAAGGTAGGTGGAGCGATTTCTTGAAGACAATTGAAGCTTCATCCGTGCCTTGAGGGTTTTAAACCCCTCAAAAGCCCCTCTTCGGGAGCATGTGGGACTAAAAGTCCCATTTTTTTTTTTAATTTGAAGGCACGGGTTGCCTTCATATAGAAGGCACTCCCAAAGCCTTCTTGTCAAGTGCCTAGCCCTATTGGCTCGTGAATCCAGCCTTAAGGCACCCATCCCCATTTGGTCACGGGTTCGAATCCCAACGACAACGGACCAAGTGCTTTAATTATTTTTTTTTTGGTATTATGCTAAGGTTAAAGGCATAAAATTACTTGTTGTGCTTCTGGTTTCATCGATCAAGGCTATCGAGGTGGTAAGGAGTCTTTGTGGCATGGAAAAGATCGCAGGTTCGAGTCCCGATAGATCTAAAATTTTTTAAAAGCTCCCCCTTGTTTAATTTTTCATTATATTTGAAAAAAAAATTATTTAACTTATTAACTTAATTAATAATTTAGTTTAAATATTTTTTAAAATGTTTTAATTAAATATTTACTTGATTATTAATTAATACTTTAATAAGGTTTTATAATTTTTTTTTTTGCAACTTTTATGGAAGGATATAAAGATTTCCTAAGAGGAAATATTTTGTAAAAAGCCTGAGAGGCTTAAAAAATTTCTTTGTAAAATTTTGAGAGAGGCAAAAGCATTGAAGACTGAAAAATTATTGTAAAAGGCCTAAGAGGCTTTAAGAGTGTAAATTTCTGTTATTGCCTAAGAGGCAATCTTTGTAAAAAGGGGAAGCATAAAAGTGAGGTTAGAAAAGTGATGGGAAGCCTTTTGGAGTGCCAGTTTAGTGCTTCCAAAAAAATTTAGACTCCTCATCTCATGATGGGGGAGGCATGCCAAGGGCGCTGCCCCTTGGAACCCTGTTCAAGGGCTAAGTATTGTGATGGAAAACATGAAGGTGCCAAGTTTCAATGGAGAATATTATGCTTATTGGAGCATAAGGATGAAGACCTTCTTGATGGCCAAAGACCTCTGGATAATTGTAGAAGAAGGATATGATGAACCCACTTGGAACAAGCTACAAGACAAGGGGAGAAAAGAGATGAAAGGGAAGCAATATGAAAATTGCTTAGCCCTTATGGATTTGAGGAGAGGAATGGAAAAGAGTGTTTTCCCTCTCATAGCTAATTGTAGAACAACTACAATGGCATGGCAAGTATTGAAGGATACTTATGGGTTTGATGCAGACACCCATAAAGCCATGTGTGACAATCATGAAGATTGTTTAAGCAAGGAGGAGCCTTGCTTCCTTGAAGAAATTTCTGAATTAGATCCTTTTTAAGGAGCTTTTGAAGACTCTTGTGAAGGCTCATATGAAGAGAAGAGAGACGAATATGGGCAATACCTTCATGGAAAAGAGTATGAGAAGGCGAAGGAGCCTTGTATAGCTCTCATTGGAGAGAGTTATTGTGAGACATCCAGAGTTGCAGACATGTCTTGTAAAGGCATGGAAAATTGTAATAGTCAATTATTTATTTTAGGAGGAGAAAAATATGAAAAGAAAAATTGTACTAATGAATTTTTTGCAGAAATGGCATGCTTGGAAAGCATTCACATTGATAGCAAAGAGTATGGATGTCTCAATGGAGATAAAATTGCTCAAGAACCTTGTAGTCAAGACCACTCAAAAGTGGAAGAAGACCTTGAAGATGAAGGAAGAGAAACACTCGCATTGGAGTGTTCCTTTCTTGAAGACCATCAAAGTGAAATGTATGATGAATAATGTCTTATGGAGGTGACAAATGAAGAGTGTATTTTGGATAATGCACCTACAATTCTCATGGAGGAGAATAAAAAAGTTTTGTGGGATGATGATGGAGAAGCAATGTTCATGGAATACCATTGGCTCCCTTATCTTTAAGACCATTCACTTGGAATGGATGAGTGCTCTCTTGAAAGAGCAAATGAATATGCAAATATGGAAGCTCACTTATATGGAGTGAATGTTGATTGTAATGTTCAAGTTATGTGGGATTTTGATCCACAATAATTTGTAATTGAAGATGAGATGAAAGCCATAGGCTTAATGCTCAATGGAGTATATCACTCATCAGGGGTGACAAATAGAAAGGCTTCTTGTTCATTAGACCAAGAAGTAAAACATGAAACAAAAGGAGATATTGATAGTTTTCATGTTGTGATGACTATGAGAACATCAATGCTTGAACCCAAGAATTATCTTGTATAGACAATTAAAAAGCAAGAGGAATATTACTCATTTGGTGTAATAGAAAAATATATTAATGGGTTCCATGTTATGGAAAAATCAATGGAAGAAGAAATGAAGGGCATAAGTTTCATGCTCCATAATGAAGATTATCTCAAGGCTAAGATAATAAAAGGAAAAACACATTATGAGAAAGACTATCTCAAGGAGGAGATAGAAAATAGTGAGATAGTCATTAATGGACTACATGATGTATTGGAGGCATCATCAAAGGAGATTGAGAATTGTCTTGAAGAGGCAATTGTGGATGAATATCACTCACTTGGAGTGACTACATTGCAGAAAAAGAGTTGTCTTGAAAAGGTAACAATGTATGATTGCTTGGATGAATGGTGTTTCAACACACCAACATGGATTGAACAAAGGAGGAGAACTCTTAGTGAAGAGTTGATGGTTGATCTTGAAGCAACATACAAATAAGGAGAACTGCTACAAACTAGCTTTATGGGAAGCACAAAATCTACTCATACTAAATGTAATGTTTTTATGATTAATTATTTGTTTTGTGTGAGCAAGAATGAAAAGAAAGGAGAATGTCTTCCAAAGGCATTATTAAGAAGATATTGTCTCATAGAGACAAATTTGATGAATAGTCTTCTTCTAGAGAAGACAATGATGGAGATATTGAGTCACATGGATCCAAATGAAGTGTTAAAAATTCCTTGGAAGAAGAAATATTGTAAAGTCATTGTGTTGAGTGGAACTTTGTGTGAGGAGCAACATTTTGTTGCATATGTAATTAGCTATTGCATAGCTATATTTTGTTTGAATATTTGTGTAGAGGTATGTGAAATTGTAATATGGAAAAACCATCTACATAAGATGATGCATTGTACATACTTAGGAGGAGTATTATGAGCTGAAATATGGTTTGAATACCATTGAATGACTGATAAAAGAAATGTGCTGGATTGGTTAATGAGAACCAATACTTATGGCATTCTGGAAATGCCATAATTTGAAGGAGTTTTTGATGAAGGGGGAGTTGCTCATCAAAATGAAGCACTCGGTTGCTTGCAATAAGGAGCAATAACAAATATGGAGGAGATCACACACAAACAATGGAAGGAGTGCCCAAGACAAAATTTTATAATTTTTGATTTCTTGTTACAAAACTGGAGGAGACAAAAAATATTGAGTTTCTTCCAATGTTGTGATGTTGATGAAATTTTTTGCAAAAGTCACATCAACATCAAGGGGAAGAATGTTGGAATTTAATCTACCTTGGTTGGTCGGCAAGGAGGTTTTTAACCACTTTTATCCACCTAAGTTGGATGGCAGAGGTTGTCGGCAAGTAGTCGGCAAGGCGGTTTTAGAATTTCAATTAAAATTGTTGTCTTCCCCTTAATATTCTCCAACTATAGTTTGGGGACTATATATGCATTGTAATTCAATTATTTTTCTTAATGAGAATACGATATTCACAATTCTTTAAAATAAATTATTCTATATTCTGAATTGATGGAAAAAGTGAT
The DNA here is from genome assembly GCA_028583015.1 of Wollemia nobilis. Lineage (NCBI taxonomy): Eukaryota > Viridiplantae > Streptophyta > Pinopsida > Araucariales > Araucariaceae > Wollemia > Wollemia nobilis. The sequence continues at coordinate 10,712,452 of JAQPPZ010016925.1, forward strand.
TGAGTGTTGAGGTGAATGTGAAGCATATTGAGTCTCTAACAATTCTCTACATGTTTCTAAGAGAGTGATTGAAAGTGATTGAGTATTGAGGTGAATGTGAAGCATATTGAGTCTCTAAAAATTCTCTATATGTTTCTAAGAGAGTGATTTAAAGCGACTGAGTATTGAGGTGAATGTGAAACATATTGAGTCTCTAAAAATTCTCTATATGTTTCTAAGAGAGTGGTTGAAAGTGATTGAGTATTGAGGTGAATGTGAAGCATATTGAGTCTCTAAAAATTCTCCATATGTTTCTAAGAGAGTGATTGAAAGTGATTGAGCATTGTGATGAGTGTAGAGCATATTTAGTTTCTAAAAATTCTCTTTATGTTTCTATGATATTGGATAAGTTCTAGTGTGGACTTTTTGAACATATTTGAGGTAAGTATTTGAGAATACTTGTGGACAAATTTGGGTAAGCTTTTGTGGAAGCTTACAATATAGATTGAGAGCAAATTTGAATAAGTTCCTATGGGGACTTATTGATTAGATTGGACAAGTTCTAGAGAGGACTTAAGCACAGATTGGTGTGAGATTTTGTGGAAGCTTACAAGGTATATTTGACATAAGTATTTGAGAAGGCTTGTGAGTAGAGTTGATTGATTGATTTATTCAAATCTTGCGTTAAGGTTTGGGGCAGATCTAGCAAAGTTGATTTATGATTGTCTTAAGCTTTGAGTTAAGGCTTGAGGACAGATATTGAGGACAAATTTGTGCTAGATCGAAGGACTTTGTTTAGTACAGAACAAAGGATAGAGATTGAGGAAAAATTTGTGCTAGACCGAAGGACTTTGTTTTATACAAAACAGAGGATAGATATTGAGGATAAATTTGTGCTAGATCAAAGGATTGTGTTTACTACATATTAGAGGATAGATATCGCAGACATATATTTGCTAGACGAAAGGACTATGTTTAGTGCAAATTTGAGATAGAGCTTTGAAGTTGATAGAGTATATAGGATGACAATATCCAATGGATAGAGATCCATTAGCTATGGCAGTGAGGATAGGAGTATTTAGTGGATAGAGATCCATTTTCCAGAGCAATGGGACAACAATTCTTCTAGAAGATCACCAGTGAGAGCTTAGGAGAAATGAGTTCTCCTATGGATAGAGATCCATGAAATTTATTAGGGGATTGGCATCTCCTTTGGATAGAGGTCCATAAACATTGTAATAGGTAAAGGTTTCCCAAGATATTTATTGTGAAAATATTAGTGAAATATTTTCTCCATGGAGTAGCCCACATTGAATGAACCACGTTAAATTTGTGTCTCTCTTTTGTGTGATGATTTGTGCATTTCTTTGGTTATTGATATTGATATTTCCATTTATTATATTGGATAATACTATTTGGGAAAGAAAAGTAAAAATTGGTCTTATATAGTTCACCCCCCTCTCAGTATAAGCTTGTGTTCTTCAATTGGTATCAGAGCTAGTTCCTTCGGAAAAGGTTTAACAACCTTGAAATAAGATCTTAAAAGAACACAAATGACAAAAAAAGGTAAAGGTAGAAGCATGAGACATAAGAAAAAAAGAACACACATAGTCATGAAAGAAAAGGAATATGAATTTGATATTGTTTTTTTGGGTGGAAAAATGAAAATATATTCAAGATATGAATCAAGTAGTGAAGAAAATATCAGATTGATAAATTTTTGTACCAGATGTAGGAATACAGGTCACCATACAACTTATTATCCATAAGAAGGTGAAGAATGTTTTGTTTATGATCGACTTGGTCATGATGCAGGTTATTTTAATGGGTTTAGTAATGGTGAAGATGAATATGATACTCTCAAAACTAAAATATTAGAGGTTGGTTCAGAAAAGGATAACAGGGATAATCAAAACAGGTATGAAGAAGAAACTCTACTTTCAATAATCGAAAAAATACTCCTATTGAAGACCAAATAAAAGAGAGAAATTTAGAAAAAGAGAAGGAGGAAGTAACTCTTAAGGAAATTGTTGAGTTGAAAAGGGAGAACTTATAATTAAAATCTCAAATACAAGAGGATGATAAATGTAAGACAAAGATTTTACAATATCTCTGACTTGAAAGATAAGGTTGAAAAGGCAAGGAAAGTTAAAAAGGGTATGGTTGAACAATATAAGGTAAAAGAGATAGAATGTGAAATAATTAAAAAGAGAGAACTCAATATTAAGAGTTCAAGATAAAGTAGATGATAAAGCAAAAGAAAAGTCTCTATAGGAACTCACCAACTTCAAAATCATGGTTGAAGAGGCAAGAAGGATTGAAGAAGGTATGGCTGAAAAATTAAAGATAAAAGATCTAGAGTGTGAAAGATTAGAACATGATATAGTTTTACTAAGGATGGAAGTGAAAGACTCTAAGGACAAGCTACAAAATCCTGAGAAAAATTCAAAGACTTTGGACAAGATTATCAATGCACAAATATCATCTGCCACAAAAACAGGACTTAGTTTTGAAGAAGAACAAGGGAAACAGGAAGCAGAAAAAGGAGAGTCAAGCTCAAGCACCAAAGAAGAAGAAGCATCAAAAGAAGAAAGTGAAAGAAAGAGTGAAACTTCTGAGGATGAGTTGGAAAATATAAAGTTCAACAAGGAAAGGAACAATACACAAGTAAGGAACAAATGGAACATGAAACTGGGTAGGGTAGAAGAAACTAAGATACCAATGGGGTCAATGCAAGGTTTCTTCAATGGATGATGCTTCTCATGTCACAGGTTTGGGCATAAGGCTGCATAGTGTAGGACACATGAAAGATATGAATATGGTAATTTTAGGAACAAATAACTTTTCCATGGGTATTACTACTCATGTAATCAGTTTGGTCACAAGGCAATGGATTGCAGGGTTCATGACAGAAAAGGATATAGCTTCACTAGGAGAAATCCTAAGACAATTGCATCTCCAAGGAATAATAATATTAAGTTTTATAAGTGCAATAATGATGGACATACAACAAAATAGTGTAGATCACGCATTTCATAATCAAGCATGAACAGGAGCAGGAACAAGAATAGGAATATGGGCATGAATAGGAACAAGAACAGGAATATGGATAAGAACAGGAATAGGAATAGGAATATGGATATGGATATAAACAAGAACATGAATATGGACATGGATAGGAATAGAAATAGGAATAGTCAAAGAAATTAGAAGGACCAAATGAGAAGGAAAGAAGATAAAGGTAAATACCAGTGCTTTTTGGGAGTAGAAATACTCCCACCCAAGGATTAACCACCTCAAGAGGAGGTGGGGGAGGGGCTAAAATAAGAGATTCATTCTTAGACCTGAACCCCAAATTTGACCCTTTTCCATTTATGTCAAAGGGGTAGAGATTTGAGTATGGGGGAGATATTTGGATTAAGGAGAAAGCATTTAGTCAAGGGGAACATAACAAGAAAAATGTCAAAATTTGGTAAAAATAATTTGGGTTGCCATCGTTGACAAAGGGGGAGGTTTTTGGACATTTGAGTGATAAGTTATCATTGATGTCAAGAGTGAGTGGTCATTGATGTCGAACTTTCAGCACTAGTTAGTGGTAGTTTCAGTTGGCAGCATCCATCTCGGTTTCACTTTCAAGATCCAGTTCACGAAAGTCAGATGAGGTCCAAAGTGTAAGAAAAGGCCCAAATAAATAATATTATAATATCATTTTATAATAATATGCCAAGGAAGTTTAAAATTAATTATAAATTAATTTATTAGTTAATTTACTTAACTTATAAAGCTATTTAAATTAATTAACCCAGGTGTTGTAGGTGATTTGGAGAGGAGAGGGCAATCCTCCAAGGGAGGTCCCAGGTTCAAATCTCCACCCTACCAAAAAGCTGAATTGGGTATCCAAAATCCAATTGATAATGTTGGTGCAAGGGCAGGGTCGGGTGCGACTCTTGGGTGACTTTGATGGTGTAGAACCCCCTATTCATGGTCTCTTAGACCAATGCGGCCCCGCAAGGGGTTTTTCACTTTAAAAAAAAATTATTTAAATTAATTATTAACTAATTTAATTATTTATTATAAATTAATTTAAGCTAAGGTTAAATAACCCTAAGGTGGGTTATCAAATTTGAAATTCAAAATTTGATTTCGAATAAAGCACCACCGATGTGAGGAGAAATTAAAAGCATGTATAAAAGGGGGGAACTCCCACCCTACCAAACTTACCATGCCTTCAAGAATTAATGTGAGCTTTAGAATTGAGAGCTATATGAATTACGATGTGTCCAAAGCGAAGGAGGAGTGTGCATATTTTCAAAAGGAATAGACAACGAGTGAAGGCATAAGAGGAAGGCACTATACCTTCCTTCACATGGACATTAGTAGCCCACACGGTGGGCTCCCAAGTGCTAAGGCACTTAGGCTAGAGGATACGACGGATCGAATCTCGTCGAATCCCCTTTTGTGAAAGTATAAGGTATGCTTGTAAATTGGTCATCAAAAATTTTGGGAATATAGTTTGGGCATTTAAAAATTAATTTTTGCATATTTAAATTGGTTCTAAGGTTGTTAAAGGAGTTATAAGGGTTTTTGAAAAATTAAATTTTTAATGTTGTTTGCTCAAATGTTTTGAAAATATTGTAAGGTGTTTGGTTGATATTTTTATGGTGTTGGATATTATTTTAAGTTGTATTTTTATAAGGTGTATCAAGAAAATTATCTTTATGTATGGTATGACGAGTGTTGTTTTAGAAGGGAGCAATAAGGTATAAATTGAGTTGTGATTGTTTTATGTCCAAGGAATATTTTGAAAAGTGTTGAACTAATATTGTTGTGTCTAACCATTAGAATTGAAAAGAATAATATAGAGATTAAGACAGGTTTTTAAAGGCACTTCTAAATCCAACAAAAGGTATAGGCATATTCTTCCTAGTGAGTGATTATTGAAAATTGTAAATGAAAAGTTGGAATGAAAAGGATTGTTTGGTTTGCATTATTGAGAGTGTTTTGAACTAATGCTTCAAGGTTTTTTGGAATTAAGAGTTGTTGATAAAACCTTGTTTTATAAGCATTGTTATTGAAGTGTTTGAGTTGAGTTAATAAATTGAACTAGGGTTTGGAAATAACATGAGTATCATTGTTATGTGAAGATTGTCTTATAAGCATTGTTGTTGAAGTGAGTTGTTGAGTGAATAACTTGAACTAGGGTTTGGAAAGAACACGAGTATCATTGTTATGTGAGATTTGTTGATAAAGCATTGTTCGAAATATTTGAGTGAGTATTCATATTATTGGACTAGGATTTGTGAGCAAGGATCATTTCATTGAGTTATTGGTTGAGTAGAGTTGGTTAAGCCTAGTCAAGTGAATGTGTGAAGTGATTGTTCAAGTTCTGTCAAACAAATTATTCTATATTATGAATTGATTTGAGAAAGTGATTGAGTATTGAGGTGAATATGAAGCATATTGAGTCTCTAACAATTATCTATATGTTTATAAGAGAGTGATTGAAAGTTATTGAGTATTGAGGTGAATATGAAGCATTTTTAGTCTCTAAAAATTCTCTATATGTTTCTAAGAGAGTGATTGAACATGATTAATTATTGAGGTGAATGTGAAGAATATTGAGTCTCTAACAATTCTCTATATGTTTCTAAGAGAGTGATTGAAAGTGATTGAGTATTGAGGTGAATGTTAAGCATATTGAATCTCTAAAAGTTCTCCATATGTTTTTAAGAGAGTGATTTAAAGTGATTGCGCATTGTGATGAGTGTAGAGCATATTGAGTCTCTAACAATTCTCTTTATGTTTCTATGAGATTGGACAATTTCTAGTGTGTACTTGTTGAACATATTTGAGGAAAGTATTTGAGAAGACTTATGGACATATTTGGGTAATATTTTGTGGAATATTACAATATAGATTGAGAGCATATTTGAATAAGTTCTTGTGGGGACTTATTGAGAATATTAAGAAAGTTCTAGAGAGGACTTGAGGATAGATTGGTGTGAGATTTAGTCAAAGATTAAAAGATAGATTTGAGACAAGTATTTGAGAAGGCTTGTGAGAAGAGTTTATTGATTTATTTTTTCAAACCTTGAGTTAAGGTTTGGGGCAAATCCAATAGAGTTGATTTGTGATTGTGTCAAGCTTTGAGTTAAGGCTTGAGGATAGAGATTGAGGAAAGATTCATGCTAGATCGAAGGACTGTATTTAGTATAGAATAGAGGACAAATATTAAGGACAAATTTGTGCTAGACTGAAGTACTATGTTTAGTACATAATAAAGGATAGATATTGAAAATAAATTTGTTTTATATCAAAGGACTGCGTTTAGTGCAGATCAAGGGACAGAGATTGAGGACAAATTTGTGCTAGATTGAAGGACCGTGTTTAGTGTATATTTGAGACAGAGCTTTAAATGTGACAACGTATAGAGGGCAAAAATCTCTAGTGGATAAATATCCATTATCCAGGGTAGTGAAGACATGAGTCTTCAGTGGATATAGATCCATTAGCCAGAGTAGTGGGGGAAATAGTTCTTCTAGAATATCACCAGTCAGAGCTTAGGAGAAAGGAGTTCTCCTATGGATAGATATCCACAAACTTTATTATGGGATTTGTGTCTCCTTTGGATAGAGGTCCATAAACATTGTAATAGGTAAAGGTTTCCCAAGAGATTTATTGAGAAAATATTAATGAAATATTATCTCTGTGGAGTAGCCCACATTGGGTGAACCATGTTAAATTGGCATCTCTCTTGTGTGTGATGATTTGTTCATTGCTTTGGTTATTGCTATTGATATTGCCATTGATTATATTAGATAATACTTTTTGGGAAAGAAAAGTAAAAAATGGTCTTATACTGTTTACTCCCCCTCTCAGTATAAGCTTGTGTTCGTCAAATGCATCTATTATTTTTTTTTGCATATGCTAAGGATTTGATATGTTCAATTGTATTAATGTATATCAAATATTAGGCCAATAATGTGGTTCTAAAACTCCAATATTTGCAATATTTGTTGGATTATTAGGTAAACACCCCATACATTATGGCCTAAATCCCACCCTCCCCTCTCTCCCAAAGAAGCTAACCATTTCCAAGGGTTTAAAAATAATATCCATGCATCCCTAGCAATAAGAAGTCCAATCCTGTAGGACTAAGGAACCAAAAGAGAAACATGAGTTTCTAGTGGGTTCCCGCTCTCATTTACTATTTTATATTTTCACTTTGTATTTCCTTAAACTTATTTTGTTCTTGGATTGGGTTCCCGCTATTTACTATTTTCTATTTTTAGTTTTTAGTTCCATGAGCTCAGATTATTCTTGGTCTATTTTTCTAATTTTTACTACTTTATGTTTTTATTTTGTAGTTCCCTAAAATTAGTTTGTTCAAGGGCTAGGTTCCCACTCTTTACTACTTTTTTCTTCTAGCTTGTAGTCTCTTGAACTCAATTTGTTCTTGGATTGAGACCATAGCATAGGCTTTTAGGGTGTGCTACCATATCAAATTTTTTTAATAGTGTACTCTTCATTTTATTTTAAATTAATATGAAATAACTTTTCAACAATAACAAAATGGTAGAATCAATTATTATTCTAGGTTATATAAAAAATATGAATATTTTAACTTTATTTATAACATTCATTTTTCATTATTTATTTTGTTAATATAATATAATGAACTTATTATATCTATATCTATATATATATATATACATTTTATATGTAATTAAATTAGGTCAAGGATGACATATATCTTCAACTAAGAAATGTATATTATTTTAAGTGTGCATTTTCTCATGAAGCCCTTTTGGATCATAAATATTTTTACATGGCATTCTAATTTTTTTTCATCTATTTCTAATGTTGGTAGAACCATTTGTTACTATAGGTTATAGAATAACTAGGAGAATTTTACTTATTTTATAGCATTTATTTTTATGCATTCTATTTTGTTGGTATAACTATAGTACATGGTACTACTTTGATGCAAATATTCTAAACCATGCTTTAATAGAAGATGTTAGGTGAGAAAGCAAGATTAATAATTTATAAAGCCTCAATAAACTACACTGCCAATTTTAAAATCATTAGGAAGTGGTCAAAATAAAGGAATCTAAAAATTAGCTAAGCCTATAAAAGTTGTGATCCATCAACCAAAAATCCATTAGTAGAGTTACATTCCATTAAAAAAGTTGTGATTCATTAACTAGACAATAATTCATTAAAATGTAGGATAGTAGTAGACTATAATGACCTAAAATCAAGAACTTATCTTTTAGTTATAAATGTAAATGTTATATTACTTTGTGGGTTTAAAAATAGGTTAATCACTTACAATAAATAAGATCCTTAGGTTTATTATAAATATATTTTGAATATTTTTAAAAAGGCCTAAATATGGAGGTTATGGAGGATTCATCCTTTCCTTTTATAATTGAAAAAATCCTCATCAATGTGCACCAATTTTATGGATCAATAGTTTCTAGCACTCCTAGTGGGATATTAACCATTGACTTTACATAGACTCAATATTGTCCACATACGTCTTCTTTTGAGATCCATGTCATTCTACTAGAAATTTTCTTAGATCCACAAAGGGTTTGTTAAAAAAATGAACACCTAAAAAGCCTAAAAAATCCTTTCAATTGATTTATGCTCCATTGGACTAGATCCATACCTTTTGTATCCTAATCCCATGAACAAAATTATTGCAAAATATATCAAATGGGATTAAAATGGTAGCTCCATTAAAAATAAACCCATAAATATGGATTAAATAATAAATAATTTTATAAAATATTTGTTGTGTCATCGATTCATAGATTTGATCTATGAGAAAACTCATAATGTCCTTAAAATTTCTATGTCTATTTTCTAATGATGTATAAAAATAAAAGTCCTACCCAATTCCAAAAACACTCAATCCATTAAATCCAGTTCAACAATATATCTAATGATCATAAGTATAATATATTAAGCCCTAATTGGCCAATAATTGATTCCATGAATTTCTCAATCTAGTCAAGGATTACAAATAATATTTAGCTAATAAAACAATATGAACCAAGCATAATTCTAGTGAATTCATAATTCTATTCATTATAGTACCACATCTCAATGACTAGGGGGTCATCACAAGAATTGGCCTAAAATCCTTCTAGGGTCAAACTTTTTAGGGACCACAAAACATGAATGCACAATAGATCTTACAAGACCTAATTGGTTTTGGTAGCATACAAGGACAATTGTGTCATTGCCCACCAAAATTACAGTTACAACTAAGTCAAAATAACTCACAAAATTTGTAAACACCTCCACATCACAATGAGCCTAGTGAATCAAGGAGATTCCCAAAAATTGTTGTTTACTATAGGAGGCAATCAAATATTGTATTAACAAAAAATATCATCCTTCAATCAACCATTCCAAAAACACCTCTAGATTCCTTTGAATTAGTAAAAGTTTTTCAATCCACCTCTTTTACCAAATTCTAACCCTTAGAACAAGGTGTATCCCAATCAAACCTATTTTAAAACATCAACCATGTACTTTTCCCTTAAAATCTAGTTGTCTCATAGAACCAACATGTATCTCCAAATTAATAGATGGTTTAGTTCATATAGCAATAACAAGGGTACATGGGAACCCTCAACTAGAATTAGCTTCCAAAGTTTATAGATAATAAATCTTGTAAATATGCCAATGGGTCCTTGGCTCAATGGTTGGGATAAATAGTTGATGTAGCTCATACCAAGGTTCAAATTTCAATAACACCAAATAGGTCAATGTGACTAAATTGATATAAAATGGAATGGGTAACCCATTAAAAATCTGACTTTAATAATAATTATATATATATATATATATATATATATATATATATATATATATATATATATATATAATGAAGATATTTTTTTATTGGTATGAGGTGTTTTGAAAGAATATCGTAACGTTTTACAAAAAAAAACTAGTTAGGAAAAATGCTCCCAACCATATAAAACAAAAATGAAGAACCTTCTTCAAAACAACCAAGAATAAAGATAAAAATAGATAGATAAACCCTCGTAGGGTAAAAAAAGGAAGCTCCAATGGGATCATGTAGAGCCTACTCATGTGTCTGGGTAAAATAATAGATTGCTCCATTTTATCATCTATTACGCAAAAAAATTTGTAGGAGGTTTTCATTGAAGATGGTCTAGTACAATGTCTCCATGTATGTCTCACAAATACATTCTAGCCACAAGCTCCACGTGCCCCGAATATTCATTTTATCAAGGTGAAGCCACACATGAAAGTGAATGTTGAAAATAGATCCTGTGAACTTAGAAAAAATCCATGAATTGATGAAACCTCCAATGATGTGCCCTAAAAATGCTATCCAATATGAAGAGGAGAAGATATGGCTACCTAAGAAACTTGAATCCTATAAAAACTCACAAAATATATACAGGTGTGGGATTTCCATTGACCAAGAGGAGGATAACTTTCATTCTAAATGGTGAGGTTAGGCAAAGAAACCCCTAGGTTAACTAGAAATTCAGAGGCTTGGTTTCCTTCCCTAAAGACATGTTGGATAGTGAAATTAGAAGAAGATCTCAAAAAAATTTGCCTCAAATGTTAAACTAGAGATGTTCCAAGATGCTAACTAGATGCATACAATGCTTCTAATAATTTTCATAGAGTCACCTTTGACAATAATATTAGGGTAATTTGTTATAGACAAGAGAGATAGACCTTGGAATAGGGTTTGGATACCAATATATTTTTGAAAGGCCAACAATATCTTCCCTATATGATCTCAAAATATACCTCCTTCTCTAGTCGGTCCCAGATTTCCCTTGGCAACACCATCAAAATTATACTTGATCCATCCCAAAGGTGGATGAGACCACTTGATAATTGAGCGATCAACCACAAAATAGGGAGAGGAAATATTACAAGAAGGTAGTTGGAGGGACTTGGCTAACCGAGCTTCACTTGGGGACTCTGGCCACCCAATGCCCTGAATAATAGAGATATTTTTAGCTTCTCTGTGGATAACTCTAGAAAAAACATAGTTGGAATCATGGATGGAGTTATTGAAGATAATATTATTTTAGAGTTGCACATGAATATTAATGTATTCCATGGTAAGTAATTAAATGAAACAAGTGCATTGAGGAGATTGAACTTGGATATTATTTGATATAAAAAGAACTAGTTAAGATTACTATTATGACAAGCAAGGTATATCAAGGGTTGAACCCTAAATAGATTATGTATTTTGATGGTTATAGGAATATCATGGAGTAGGGATATGAATACATCTTATAAATCATAAAGGAGAAAAAATTAAATATTCATGATGTTCACTCTTTAAATACTCTATTAACATAGTTAAATATAAAAATCTATGGACTAAATTGAGAAAATACTAGTTGGGGATAAAAAATATTAGAATTTTTAGCAATTTAGAGCTAGTAGTGAAATGGGTGAATTTAACCTATACTATCAACCATATACACCTCAATTTATATAGACATAAATTTTTATGCCTACTAAAATATTTTATACATATTAAATCATCTCGATACCTAAGGAAATGAAATAAAGGAAGATGAAGCAACCTTCCTAGGTATCAAATTTTATGAAACTATAGGTATATAAAATCAGTTAAAAGAGATAGAAGTGGAATTTAAGCTATAAATCCTCAACAACAAGAATAATTGGAATGTCTTTAACAATAATGAATAGGTTGTTGAATTCTTAGTTAAAAGGGAACATCGGGTTGAAGGTAAAAGTGTAATGGTGATGATATAAAGAATGAGATTAATTAACTAAAAGCTAATCAATTATCCGAGGAACTAATTATATTGGAGAGGTTGTTTAATCCTAATGACAATATCCAAAATTCTTGTATCAATATGAATTTGCTCTATTACTAACCTATCCATAATGTTGAAGGTAAAAATTTAATGATTGGAAAATATCTATATTGAGGAAGGAGTTAATCTGTTCAAGGAGATCTAAGGTCACCATAGTGATATAATTACTCAAATTTATGAGGACCATAATATCTACTGTTGAATAATTATTGAACACAATTGGATTGGAACATAGTTCTAGGCATTTTTGGTCAAAAATAAGATCCTTCAATCTAACAATTAAGGTGGTGATGAAGAAAGAAGTTAAGAAATTGTTATAGGATCAAAGTATCTTCCCCATAAAGCATTCAACAAGGATCACCAATTTTGTGTCTTTTCATAAGAAGAATTAAAATATCAAGCTATGTATTGATTTAAGGAACATAAATTGGGCATCATTAAAAAACTACAATCCATTGTCATCCATGGACCAAATTTTATAAAAGTTATTTACGTATCAAACATTATCCTTGGTAGAAAATTTTATAGGGTATAATAATATTTGGATCAAAGATGTTAAACAATACAAAACTACTTTTTCAAGTAATATATATTTCCTATCAAAGAATTCCATTTAAGCTATCAAATGTAGATGCTACCTTTCAAAGGATGATAAACATTGCCTTTGCATGGTTAATTAATTATATCATCCCCATCTATCTTAATGACTAGACAAATTTTGCTAAGGATAGGTCCAAACACATTGAACATTGGAAAGCAATCTTTAAAATATGGAATATGGTATATCATTGAATCCTAAGAAGTCACAATCTTTGTATAGGAAGGCAATATACAAGGGCATGTGGTATCAAAATATGACCTTGTTGTAGACCCTAATCTCATAAAGGTAATTCAATAGTTACCCTTACCATCTTCAATCAAAGGAATTAGATCCTTGTTGATTTGGATAATGTTTATCTCAAAATTTATCACTAAATTATCATAAATAGTTAAGGGTATCACCAATATGATGAAGAAGGATACCACTTTAACTTGGTATAATGAAGGAAATAAATAATTGCTAGAAATTAAAAAAACAATCACTAAGGCTCTAGTTCTCATAAATATAGATTTCTCAATAGAATTATGATGTATGTGTTTGGAACTATTGAAAGTCTAATTGTTGTATTAATTTTGAAATATGATAAGGAAGAAGAACATCTTGTAATCTTCATGAGCTAGGTACTTCATAATTATACTTATTTGTACATATTAAATTAAAAGTAGGTATTTTCTATGATGAATGCACTTACAAAGTTCAGGTATTATCTATCCCAAAACAAAATATAAAATTTTTGGTACATATTGATGCCAAATATTCAATATTACATAATGACTTGGGGAAAAAAAGTTGGCTAGATCAATTACATATAGAAGTTCAAGATTAAAATTAAGATTATAAAAACTAGTAAGAGGAAGAGATCTATGTAAAAAAATGGATATGAATCATTGCTACAAATAATTTCCATTATTAGAAGTCTATTAAAGAAAATTTACTAGGTGGATGGATTGCATAAAGACACACATGTTTATTGGAAATTTTCCTAGAGGTCTAACACTTAAGGAAAGAGATAAAATTTAGGCAAAAACCTATGATCCACACTTGGATCAATTACACCCTTTTTAAAAAAAGATATGATAAGGTATTATTAAGGTGCTAAAAGAGGAAATGATAAAATTATTGTTTATAGAATACCATTTTAAAGAAGGTCACTATTTGGACCAAAAAACCATGCATAAAATCCTAAGAGTAGGATACTACTAGCTCATTATCTTCAATAATTGCTTTCAATGGATGAAGGAATATAAAGCATGTTTTATGTATATAGGTTGAAGAACATTTCTTATGTCCCTATAATGCATAAAAACATTTAATCCATTCCTTTAGTGTAGCATAAGTTTCTTTGGAAATTTTTTATCTATTATCTAGTATTAGACATGGATGGGTCTCAACCACTAGAGACTATTTATCTAGATGGATTAACCCATTTTAGTTAAGTTGGCTAACCAATAGAAAGTTATATAGCTATTGGAAGATATAATGCTTAGATTTTTGATTAGCTTCAATGATAATTATACATAATTTTATAGTGTTCATAGGATCTAAGTTCTTTTAGTTTACACTATAATATGGATTCATCCTTAAAACTCCTCGAGAAAAAGTTTGGTGGAGTCTATAACCAATAATATTGTTAGAATTTTAAAAATAATGATTGTTTAATTTAAAATGGACTGCATACTAACATAAAAAATGCACTATGAGTAGATAGGTAAGGCCTCTATTGGAAACTCTCCATGTAAATTGGTGTTTGGAAAGTAGTGTTACCAATCAACATAAAACACCCTTCACTTTAAATGTCCCAATTGTTGGAATTAGAGGATACTAATATTACACCTATGAAATATTATTTGAATGTTTTACTAAAACCAAAGGAAGATAGGGATAAGGCACTCTAAAGGTTCATGCAACATGAGAATATTATCAATAGATGGTTTGATAAATGGGACACAATGTGGAATTTAAAGAAGGTGATATGGTCATAAAATAGGATGAAGAAAGAACCAAACCAGAATTTTGATTCTTTTTGGAGTGGGCCATATCATATTGACAAAGCCCCAAATGCTTATAGATTGATCACATTGGAAGGAAAGTTGCTATAATATTTTAGTAAATGGGAAAAACTTATGACATCTTTAAGATTGAAGATAATATTGTTATAAATATGTATGTAGTATGTGTTTTTATTTTTCTTTATATTTACCTTTACTTTTGTGCTTTCCTTTTATTTTTCTAAAAAATAATCCTCTCAACCTATGTGAATATATCATAAGAGACACTCAATTTCCTTATCCTTACATCATTTTATGATATGTACTGACTTGACTAGTGTTAGGAATTAGGAAGAGTAAAAAAACTTGTGATACTATGAGAAAGTTTTGGTAATTCACTAGATTATCTAGTGATTAATCGAATTGAGAGAATGATGTTAGCATCCACCAATAATAAATCTATCAATTTTTTTACCAAGCATCAAATTTGATAATTCATTGGCTTTGTAGTAGTTCACTAAAACTAACATTATCCTCAACCTAATGTAGAGGTCTATTATAAGCATAGGGTTAAAATGCTTCTTTGAGTGTTGATTTCTTGAAAAACAATGAAATCATTTGGTATGCACTTAAATAATAATAATTAGGTCTTGTTGATGAAGGAAACAATCCTTGCATGAGGAAGAGAGAAGAAATGATGATTTTAAGCTTACAAATGTGTAATTCATCTACTTGATGAGACAAGTGAGGCAATAGGGTATGCCATGTTAATTTCAATGTCCAAAAGTGTATGACTCATTGAATAGGGGTGAAGTAGTTCAAATATGAGATGATTCCATGATGAAATACAAACAAGATCACTTGATTTCTCTTAATAGGAAGGTATGAAACAAAGAAGATGATTACATGTTAATGTAATTCTAGAAAGCATCAATATATTGACTTTAAAAGGGTATGCAATATATAGTTTTGCATGCACATGGGTAGGTTTAGGAAATATTATAAATATCCTTATGGTTAAGCCCTTATGTTTACTCTTTAATCAAATTAATTTTACCATGAAATTTCTATATCTTTGGCCATATAAAGCCTTGTAAGAAAGTAGAACCAATTATACCTACTTGTAGAAGATTATGTTATATCCTATCCATTATATATGAAAAATATATTTATTCATAAATTTTTACTAAAATAATGACTACACTATGACTATAATAAGGAAGGGAGAGATAAATTTTATGATCCTATAGTCAAAGGTGATAACGAGTCCAAAAACCCTTGCCATAGTGACTCTCAAAATATTCCACCTAGTTGATGCCATAAACACTAAATATTTCTTTAGATGTGCATCCCTCGCTTCTGTTTGTTGATGCTAAAGCTCTTGGTTTGGTAATAGTATCTAAATATAGAACCCATAGTGCCTTATATTTTTAAGTACCTCTAGTATACCAATAGAAAACTACTCTTAGTTAATATGGTGTTGTCTCCCCTTGTTGCTATCCAATTTTGATAAAATATTAAATCCTATGAATTGTCAACACACCAATGACTTGTCAATTTTTCAAAATGATAAGGTTAGTAGGATGTCTATTAAAAAACAATTACCATGTTTATAAGTTGTCAATTCGTTAAAATTGGTAGCTTGATCTATCAACCAATAAAATATGCCACAAGAAGATTATAGACAAATAACCAAAGACTACAATTTATAGGGAGTAAAATTATTTTCTAGTCATAACTAAGATAAAAATAAATAAATAAAAATAAGCATTAAATTTGAAAATTCATAGGATTGAATTCTTAGCAATTTTTCCAACTCATACTTGAGGTAGGTCCCATTAATATTAACTATAGATCCAATAGGTATTGGTATTGACTAGACATAGGAGGTGGTAGAGATAAATTCAAAATATGAATATACCTCTCCTATGGAGACCTTCCTTGTGTAAATAACCAAATAACCTACTAATTTTTAGATACGAGATATAAGAGTAAATCAATCAAGAAGAATTGGAATAGGATGCCCACTCTATAACATCCAAAATAGTACAAAAAAGGTCCACTAAAATATTCCAAATGGTTTATGATATGATGGAATATGGATACCTAAAATTCCTACCCAAGGAGTCTAGGAGAGAAGACCTTAGGAGGTACAATATTAAACTTGATGAATCTTAGTATCTAGGTTATAAAGTTTGGGGGTAGGATTTTTATAGCATATATTTTAGAATTCCCATATTTGATGCATGTCTATATGACACACCATAATAAACAACAAGTTATAGTACCTATGTAGTGACATTAATCTCTTATAATAATAAATATTACAACTATTAGGATTATGATGCACATCCATGATTTAATAAATTGATGAATCTCCCATACCCCTAAGGTAAAATATCCTTTCCTTTATAGAAATATAAAAAAAAAGTGAGAGAAATTCCTTGTCATGCAAATGAAGAACATGAAAGATATCAAAGTGTTCAAGTTACTTTGAAAATTTATATGTTCAAGGAGGAGAGGAAGAAAACACTATTGACAATCATTTTTATAACAGGTAGTGGATCCCATTTCATCATGATGAAGGAACACTTGGTCATGCTCCATGTAAATATGTGGTCATGTATGCCCACCTATTAGACTATACCACTTACATCTCTATGGAAATTAATAGGTAACTGAAGGAGTTAAATAATACTAATTTTTTTATTTTTTCTTCCAACCTAGTGTGATTAATCATTCACCAAAATAGAGAATGATTCCTAGACATAGAGCTACATAATAATGATGAGGACAAGTAGACTTTGAATATGCCCATTTATTAAGCAACCATTATCCCTATGTAGTTGTAAGAACCTAGGTATACACCTAGTTGTCTAGTCCAATCTTGCTCCCTAGAATCCCAAAGTGAAAATTTTGATTAAACACAAGTTTTAAACTATAGAAATTCTATTGTACACCCAAAATTTAATTAGTACATAGGCATAAAGTTACTCACTCCGAGAATACTGATCACTGTATATGGTCTCTCAAGTGGTAGAGATTAGCCATATCCGATAAAAGGTGCCATCTTGTTAACACATTCTTCTCCTTTACTGGAGGACTAAGTTCACAGCTAGGGTTGTCCTTCTAGGGCCTATTTCACCTAGAAATATAGATGCATAATTACCCATCCCATAGCATGGAGGATTTAGGTTCCTTTGGCATAATGTTTATCATTATTTTAGTATTATTTTTCTTATAAGACATACTAGGGTATAGCATAAATATGCCTAGTGCCTAATTGAGAGTTAAATGTCCTATGGAGTCAATTAGGACCCACCAATACACTGGCTCATGATCAAGTATCTCAAGTCATATTATGATTTATGAGGAGTTCCATTCCAACTTGTCACTGAACCTTCTAGCACCAATATCTAGTGACTTTTAGTACTAGTATTCTACTAGCAATTTCCCAATAAAACGATGAGCATGAGACCCCTCACTGTATTCCTCACATAACATCCTAGAGGTGATGTCCCATTTCACCCCTCGTTACTTGTTCTTGGCAAAAGAGCCACTTGTCTCAGGTAGGTTTTGCAAAAAGTAATAGTTATCAATTCACAGTAATTTTCTACCCGCAATTACCAATGTTGGGTGGAAGTTCATCCAAATTGATTAACATCAAAATAATTCCCTTATTGAAATAAATACCATCCTTATTGATGGTTGATTAAGATCTTCAGGCATTTGGATCAATAATTAATAGTTTTGAATTTTCACCTATTAAATTTAAAATGAATGGTTTTTTAATTAGCAATATGCATTCTTATAAAGTAAACTCTTTAAAGAAATATTAATATAAAATTTATAAACATTATAAAATTAACATAAATCCTTCCTACATATCAATAACGAATATTCAATATTTTTAAAAAGTAAATTAAATCCTTTATGTACATAACAATAGCAACATTTTCATTTGTTTTACTATTTCTAAAAGAAATTCATATATAACTTTATTTGTCTATATTGTAACAACCAATCATCTTACTAGCGAGTAAGATTCATTACTTTCATACAAGGCTTATTTTAAAATTATTTTAATCCAAATCTAATGTACCTATTTATTTATCCTATCTACACATTATATATCAACTCTGATAGTATAGTGAATCCAACCATAATATGACACTCTTTAGTATAATTCCTTCTATTTAATCTTTCCATTCAGTAAATGCGCATGTAATTATTTTGAGATATAACTTTTAAGTAAACATTTTTATCATATATCAAGTCATGAATTAACTAGAAGACATATACAAGCTAATAATACATAAACTATCATTTTCTAGCATATATCTAAATATAACTTGCTACACTATAAATTAGATGCGGCTAATTATCTTTTAAGATGGAGTTCTAACGAAGCTAATATATTAGGTGTATTTTCTATCATAATATATTATTTACTTATTCAAAATTAAATACATGTTGTAAATGAAGGTATAATAAAGGTCAACCAATTATTACATTCGTACACAATTTGCTACATTGGAAGCCTTTGTAACTGAAAGGAAATACTATGTTTTCAGTCATCCATATTATGAGTTGAAAGCGGCTAATTCATTACAAATTTTAACCTCGTAATTATATATTCTATTATCAAGGTGAATCTGCCTTGCAAATATATGATGGTTTGATTGTAATCTACCCAACCAGTCCACCATGCAAATGTAGGTGCAGCTATTATATCCTTTATTAGGACTCAACCAATGATTTATTATAATTTGGTAAACCCAAATGCCCCAGCTATCTATACCCATCACTTGTTTGAAACTGGTTCTAGGATATTATGGATATACTCATACGACTAGTGTTTGAACAAAGTTAGGAAACCAATGAAATATTATAATACATTACATTATGTTAGGCATGTGTTGTTCTCATTATAACATATACTAAAGTAGAGATTCTAATTGAACTCACTGCTTTTTGATATAATAATATAAAGGAATACGATGCTACAAATGTTTTACCGACCTACCATTATGGTTTACCTACTCAAATTTTGATTAAAGTATAACTATGGTGAGATTAAACTCTCTCTAAAACACATAATGATAGACTTATAAATTATTTAATTTTATATTGACAACTAAAGAAAATAATGCCACTATAAATTTTGATTTCACCTTGTGTTAAATAGGCAAAATAACCAAATTTAAAGGTATTCAACTACAGGTATTTTATCAAATCATATCACATTTTTGGTAAATTCATTTTGAGTTATTTCATAGAATTTTCTTGAACTACAAGCTATGAAGGCCCTCAATACAACAGTCTCAACAATTAGAAATAAAATAATTTATTCATACATTGTTATCTAATATAAATAAACTTAAAAATGTAATTAGTGATATTATAACATTAAAATAAATTATCAACAATGAACCATGGGATCGACTAAATCGTTTTCTCATCTTCTGCAGAGTATGATAAGTAAACTAGTACGCAATCCACACTCTTGATTGCCCATCCATGATAATATACCAAATTAAATGGGTTCTTAAACCTAGGCTAAAGTAACACATTTGCTTTGGCAACCAAAGCTAATTTAAAAATTTCCCCTGACTTAATCATGGGGCGTGCACCTAGCTACTGTATTGATCTATACCATCATGAAAGCACAAATATTGACACAAGTACATAAATTGAACATAAAAATAAGGTTTCTTGTATTAATCTATGAATGAGCTTTGATTACAAAAATGCCCTCTTAGGGTCACTTGAAATATGATACTGATATTACAATTGTCAATGCCCTCAATAGGGTAGGCGCACTTATAGTGCTCTATTGATTAGT
Source organism: Wollemia nobilis (assembly GCA_028583015.1). Taxonomy (NCBI): domain Eukaryota; kingdom Viridiplantae; phylum Streptophyta; class Pinopsida; order Araucariales; family Araucariaceae; genus Wollemia; species Wollemia nobilis. Next base: position 10,732,732 of record JAQPPZ010016925.1, read on the forward strand.
CACAAACTGCCTTGGGGTGGAGTTGACCCCCTTCTTCATGATGTGGAAGGATTATGGTGTAAGCTCCTCTTGCACCTATCTCCCTATGAACGAGAAACAATAGCAAAGTTAAAAAGGTTGATAGCCTCTCATGATGAGGCCCTTTAAGAAAATATGTATGCAAATGCCATTTAAACTAGTAAAACAAGAAATCATAAAGAAAGACTTTAAACTATTCTAATTAGATCAATAATTATACTATAACATGACGAACATGAATAGACAAATGATGCATGGATCAAATATCAAGTTAGGAGCAATAAAGTGCATAAAAGATCCAATATAATCCTACTTAATACAATGCATGAAAAGAACTAATTCCTACGATCAGAGTTTTTCTAAAGTGCAATTAAACCTATAAAAAGACTAATATAACTAATCTATATGGTCAAAATCAAAGCAAGTAAGGTGATCAGTCATCTATTGCAAACCGCAGCCATGGTGGGCGATTTGCATTATGAACCATGGCTGATAGCCACGATTTGACCTCTGATAGGTTTACCCTCAAAATTAGGGGTAGTGGGCTTGACCTCCTTGTCCAAATTGATGTTCAAGGGTCACCTTTGTTTTCCTTTGATAGATTTGGCGATCAAATCACTATGACGGGCCTTTGTTTTCCTGGATTTGTCCTTCTTGTATCCTAGGCACCTAAGGCATCCATGGCTAATTGGTCTTTAGGTGAATAGCAAAGGGGCTCTCAAATGCATAGATTCAGTGTGCAATTTGATAGCGCTTCACTGTTTTCTTGATCAATTAACTCTCTCAATTTCACCCCATTTGGAGGGGGGTATTTATAGCATCTCCCTAGGGCTAGGTGTAGCTTCATGGAGAAGCCAAGACCAAGAAGGTTGGTTAGGATAGTTGGGATGGAAGCCTCTAGAATATTTCATCCTTCAACTGCCTGCTTCTAGATATTTTTGCCGTTCCAACCAATTTGGCTTAGATGGAAGGCCTAACTAAACTTCAGTTAAGACCGTAGGTCACAGTTGTGGTCCATACTATAGACTGTAGGTATTAGCTATGATTTAGACTGGAGACCATAGATCTTGGCGTGAGTTCAACTTGATTAGGCCAAAATGCCTAAATTGAGTGGTTAGAACCACTACTCTATCTTGGAGTCTATCCAAGATCCTCCATATGGTTTTGTATCATGTCCATATGAGTAGTCGCCCTTGACATGATGCATTTTAGGTGTCTATAGATGCCCCTTTTGAGATGCGTTGTGAGATTGAACAACATTGAGCAAAAATATACATCCTAAAATGATGTCGAAGGTTCTATGATGATCATTAGTCTAATCAACATTAGATGCCCCAGGTCCAGCAAAAGGACACGCATCCTGGAATCATTGCTTCCAACTTGGAAAGGCTTACATTTGAAAATTCTGCACTCGCCATCAGACATTTGGGTAGCTTTGGTGCTACAATAGGAGTTAGGCCTATATAACCGAAGGATGAGAGTTATAAACAAAATTTCATATTTGCTATTTGCCCCAAGCAAAGGGGAATATTATGATAGTTGTTAGCAATGATTCACAAGAACGAATGCAATTTTGACAAGATCAAGGGATCTACGATCTCTAGGATCTTCTGTTGACTTTTATTATGACATGAAATTATGACTACCCCCTCAAGAGATGAGTCAATGAGGGTAATGACAATGTATGAAGTGACAAAATTGCTTGACCATAATGAATGATCCTGAACAACTTTAGATTTGAGCCTTTTAATGCCTTGGCTAGGCCTAGTTCAGCTTATGATTGCAACTCTTAGTAGTATTTGCACATCTCTATCCCATGGAGTAGTCAAGCTACGATAGCCATCTTAGGGAATCAAAATATTACAAATGTAATTAGACTTGTGTTGAATCATATTATCGATGATTTACTGAAAGATGTCATAAAAGAAATGACAATTTGGCCCCAAATATCCTTATAGTGATTTACTCATCTTGTCGGATTGCATGGATCGCAAGTCACTGCAATCGATAATTTTATAGGATAAATCACTGAATATGAGGCGCATTTGGTTTTTCATTATTTGATTTTTTTTTTGTTTTAATTTTGCATTTATTTGATTGATCCTGGTGCTTTTAACATCACCAAATTTGCAATTTTAATCATTGATTTTAAATTTTTATCTAGTGGAAGTCAGTAATTTATCTTTTTGGACCTTCCCACTGTGGGTTTTGAGTACATTTATTGCTAGCTGCGGACCTTGGGTATGGCATGTGGTTTAATATTTCATTTTTTTTGAAATCGTGGGTCAGACCTGCGGGCAGAAAACCCTGGTTCTAGAATCGTAGGTGTCAACTGCGGTCCACGGAGACTAAGAGGACCTATAAAATGTTTTCCCATTTGAAATTTTTTATTATTTTATTGCAACTACTAGCAATTTGAGAGCTCTGAGAGAGAGAGAACATTCCTTGATCCAGAACGCTGCCAAAATCTATCGCAATTACACTCATCTACCTCGATGGTAGATCCTGATCAGCCATCTACTAGCTCGAGGCCGGGGTGTAGGCAAGGTAACTCAAAATCGAGACCTCACACTCAATACCAGTAAAATGAACCACACTAAGAAATGCAAAAAATTAACCTCACTAAACTACTAGTAATGAACCCCACTAGTCTAGGTTAGCTTAGTTTTTAATTTTTTTGCTTTTAGTGGATTAGGAGGGTACCCAAAATGGGTGCCTCTCCTAAACCGTAGCTGGTAGCTATGGTTCCCAATTGGAAAATTGGGGACCACTAGTTTTAGCCATGGTTAGGATTCAAAAATCCTAATGGTCATATTGTACCACCTTCAAACCGTAGGGTTGACCCGCGGTTTGTAAACCTTAGCAATTTTTGCAAAACTTTTCGATTATTATTTATTTTTTATTTTTATCATTTAATTAGGCATTTAATGTTATCTCATTAAGCTCTAGGTTGTCTAATTAAAAATTTTAATTTTCTTTAGCTCTGCTTAGCTAGATTTAGCTTACATTATGCTTTTTTTTTTTTAAAGTTAACTTCTAGAGCGTGGGAGCCTGACCTTATGAAGACTCTCCACGAGGCTTTTTTTGATGATGACCAAGCTTGGTTTTGAGCTATCGAGTTTGGTTACGTCATGGACCTACCCACGATTAGGGTAGATCAAGCCTATCTTACTACATTGGCCCAACATTGGAATGTGTGGACCAACACATTCCACCTTCCTCTCGATGAGATGACTATCACTCTAGAGGATGTCTACAAGATCTTCAAGATCCCCATCGATGGTGAGGCTATCATCTCCTCTACCTCCATGGTAAAGGATGTTGTCTTTGATGCCATCTTCGATGACCAGAGCATAGATGCACAGGATGATGCTAACCATGAAGGGGTGCACATCGATGATTGGTACCATGATGATGTCTTTTCTACATGAGAGGCCCTCTTCATGCATCTCATTGTGTAGATTGTCCTTCCATACTCCTTGATGAGGATTCCAGGCATGAGCCACTACTTGGAGGGTGCTTTAGAGCTCTATAGGGGAGCCACTATGATTAGCCTAGGGGAGCACCCTATTATGTCAGATCTACAGGGAGCTATACCATATTATAGAGCATAGTCGTAAGGGCATCAATTGTAGTCTTTTGTTACATATCTAGGGGTGGCAACACATCTAGATCGAGCATCTTGTGGAGCTTCCACTATGCATCACCACCATAGATGCCAAACATCAATGTTACACCACATGCTGGCATCGTGTTGAGGAGGGTACCCACAGCCAGGCTCATGTTGGGAAAACTAAGCATTACATCATTAAGTTTGCATCACTTGGGCTGGGAGACATTTTTTGGCACCCCTACATGGATTGCATTACATGGCCTGAGGTGTATGAGTGGCTACGATGGGCCCTTTAAGATAGATGGCATATCTGGTGTAAGCCAGAGGTCAGAGAGTATCAGCTCTTCTCTCATGTCCTACGATAGTTTGGCATGGTGTAGGACATGCCAGAGATGCCATTCAGGTACAAACACTTAGCTCTAGAGAGGGACCTCCCATTGATAGTTCCTCCACCACTAGGAGATGCACCCAATGACTTCCAAGAGTCGAGGGTTGAGATAGTTGGGACCACTCCAGACTATGATGGGTGGTGGTCCTTGTTCATATGGTATGGGATGGGGCCTCTGGGCTGAGAGCTAGCTTAGGCAGAGGTAGAGGCAGATCTTGACGGGCATAGGGTGCACCAATGTACAGAGGGCGGTTGGGGTGTAGAGGCCGCTACTAAGGATATACCTAAGATTGATCCTAAGGAGGATACTCTAGAGGAGGGTGAGGTCCCTCCTGACAGCATAGAGGGATGACTACTGGCTCATGTGGTTGACTTGTAGAGTTAGCTCAGATGGTTTCACACACAACAACTCGAGAGAGACACTACCATTACCACTTTGGAGGCGAAAGTGGCTGACATGAAGCGGTGCCTGACTAGGGTGCAGGACCAGCTACAGGAGCTCACGACTTGGGACATAAATACAAAGGTCTAGGTTCAGTGACTACAGATTGCCCTGGAGTTGGCACAGGTACAACAGACTACAATAGAGGCAGAGCGAGATCTTACTCAGGCATCGATGGGGGCTATGCCACCTCCTTAGGCTACTATGGGGCCTCTGGTAGCACCAGTGATAGCACTAGTAGCTACATAGGATCTGACGACTAAGGTAGAGTGACTATGTGGTATGGTCATGAGGACCAATGAGATGCACGTAGCTTGACTTGCTTGTATTGATCAACTAGTCGGTTACATTGAGATGCATGGGCTACAGGTTCTAGAGGATCCTTTCTCACTAGAGTCTCAGAGGACCCATACTAGGACTATTGGATAGTCTACAGTGAGCTCGAGTCACAGGACTCATAGGACTAAGAGGATGCATAGGTCCTCTAGCACACACACAACAAGATCACAGGCTAGGACTAGAGATCCAGGGTAGACATCAGGGACCACCAGTTAGAGGACTAGCCTACTACAGTTACCAATTTCTCATGTGTTGGGTGCTTTAGGATTTGGAGGTAGGCAAGATCCACAGCAAGATCCACCATAGGTGCCAGGTCATCCAGGGGAGTAGGCTCTAGAGCACAGTGCTGAGGGAGGTGGAGAGAGCTCCAGTACAGGGGGAGCAACCTAGATCTGAGTTATAGTAGCTATCGACTATATTTTTGATATATCATTTTGTGTGTAAGGTCGAGGACCTACACAGTTGTAGCCTATGGGAATTTTGTACTCCCTATGTACTCTTTTGGACACACACATATATATATATATATATATATATATATATATATATATATATATATATATATATGTTGATATGATATTTTATGGCTCATTATGTGTACATGTTTATTTATTATTTTTGATTTTATGTTTATTTGATGCACATGGATGCAAGGCTTATGTAAATACTATGTTTATATGATGCGATGTATGGATGACATGCACTAGATAGCTATTTTACTTTATGATTATGATATGTAGTGATCTAGATGATTAAATATGCGATATGATGTATGCATATAGATGCGATGTTTATTTTTAAACGCATATTTTTTTTTGCTTTGTGGGCATGCATTTATTTTTATGAAGTTATGGCATGTTATGCAATGTATGGTAATGCATTATGTACATAATCATAATCTAATGGGAATGAACATGTATGCTTTAATCACTTAAAACATAAAGAATGAATGTAACTGTGTATATCAATTTTAAACTGTGACACCACAAAATGTATGACAATCATGCAAGATAATTGATAATTCTCATTACAAGAACTTAATCAATTAATCACCCATATATGAAATGTAGTGAAATGGATTGGTATAATGCTAATGAATGAATATGCCCTTCTGTATATTTCTTCTTTGTACTATATAGTCAGTGGCCATCTAAACATCATTTCTGATATTCATGTGATATCTATCCTATATGTTTGATTGTGCTTTGTAAAATGCATTCTGATGAATGAATGACTAGTATTTTTGATGTTTAATGATATTTGGTATCTTGTTGCTATTGGATAAATTTTTTTGATGTTTTCCTTGAGACTCAAACACCCTAGTGGACTTATCAAAAAATCACATACTAACTATACAAGGCTTTTATTGGACAAGGCTTTTGCCATGACAGACCCAACTATTCATTATCCTTGTGTGTGCATGTGAGTATTTTTAGATAGATCATAAGCATACCCCGTATGTCATTCGAGACTCTTTCAACCCATATGTGAGATAGGGTTCCTCATACGATCATACCATCCTTGTTTCAAATTTGATTAGAATTATACAACTAGAAAATCCTAGGTACCTAGAGCTAGCTCATCTTGTAAATTGATCAGGGCTACCCCTCCAAATGCAGGCGGGACTCTTTCAACCCATTGCTACGTTTGGGGATCACCCAATAGAACTACCCCTATGATTGTAGGTGAGACTCTTCCAACCCATTTCTGCTATCGGGGATCACTCAATGGCTTTCAAAAGGTGGACAATCCAGGGATTCAAGTTCTCACCCTTCTTACTTGCTCATATGTGGTGATAAAAATCATTGTTAGTCCACATGTTACCATTTTCTTCGAGCAAGGGATTTTTATAATGCTTTTGATTCACTATGTCATGTTACATTTGATTTGAACTTGGTATTTTGAAATTTGCACTTTAAACTTTGTAACTTTAGGATTTATAGGGGAAATTCTTGTCCTTTTTCTAAAGTTTACCTTTCTAAACCGACTATTTGCAAGATAAGCAAGTTGTGAAACCCATCTCTCTAGATACCTAAGACTGCTTTCGTAGCTTTCATCATCTCTTGTCTTAGCAAGATTTTATATTATTTTGCTTAGTGACGGGATTATGATATGTTGAAGCACTATCCCAACTAATGACCTTGTCTATAACAACAAAGCAAGCTTTCTACAATACCTAAAGAACCCACTAGGTATGGCTGAGTGATTGGAAAACTTAATATACACACATATTTCTTCGTAACAAGTATCGTGCATGAATGAAATGAATTATGATAAATGCAAGGGTGCATGATTGAAACGCAAACGTGTGATCATTTGTAATATTTTGATATACACATTACACTCTACTATGGAATGCAATAGATGAAAAATGCCTAAATGCAATATGATGATGTGAATGCATGTATGAAAATGCAAACTACAAAAGCAAATGTTTTTGGATTTTATGCTTTACTAATTTTTTTAGAATTTTATATATTTTCAAATTTTTATACATTTTTGAGCTTTCATGTTTGACCAAATGATGAGTACATGTCCTTGGAACTTATAAGGATGACCAAATTGTGAGGAACTGCCTTTGGAGCTTTTTCTTGACCAAGCTACTCAACAGAGAGCTTGGGGCATTTTGGGATGACCAAGCAGTTGAGACAAAATCCTTGGAGCTTTTGGGTTGACCAAAGGGCTTACAGATGCCTTTGGTGCATTTACTTGACCAAGATTCTCAAACTTGCCGAAATCCCAAGGCCAGATGCCTTTGGTGACTTTACTACACTCTTAAGCATAGAACGCCTTAAGATGGATGATATTTAGAGGCTCAAGCTCTTCCACACCCTCTAGCAACGTTAGGTGATAGGTACCTAGACCAATATTTTTAGATATGATGTAAGGTCCTAACCAATTAGCCATAAATTTGTCTCGCATATCAGGTGGCAAATTTGAGTTCTGTTGGTTCTCTTTTAGCACAAGATCCCCAACTTCAAAGTCTCTTTGGTGGACTTTGACATTGTAAGCTCATTTTAATTACTCCTGATAAACATGAATATGCTCGAGGGCATTCACACGATGTTCATAGAGCAATGTCAATTGATCAAGGTGAGCTTGTCACGTGGTGTTGTCATCGATGAACTCCTTCAATGTGACGCGTAGCGTTGGAATTTCCAACTCTAAGGGCATAATGGCCTCAATGCCATATACTAGCGAAAATGGCATTGCCCCAATGGGCATCCGAATGCTAGTCCTGTAAGCCCATAATGCAAGGGGTATCTGTATATGCCAATACTTGTGGTGTTCTTGCACTATCTTTTTCAATATGGCTACCATAGTCTTGTTTGAGGCCTCAGCTTGCCCATTTGCTTATAGATAGTATGGAGTTGCAAAACTGTGTTTAATGTTGTATTTAGACGTTAAAGCCTACATAATTTTGTTCATAAAAGAAGTTCCATTATCCAAAATTATTTTGGATGGTATCCCAAAACGACATATGATATGCTCGAGAATAAATTTTGTGATGCGAGCTCCAGTGGTCATTGTAATGGGAATGGCTTCCACCCACTTTGTAAAATACTCAATAGTCATGATAATGAATGTATGTCAGCCTGACGATGGAGGAGAAATATTTCCAATAAGATCTAGTCCCCACTGAGCAAATGGCCAAGCCGCCTGAATGGGTTGTAAGGCATGTGATGGCAAGTGCATAAGATTAGCATGATGCTGACATTTAACACATTTCTTGACATACACATTGTAATCCTTATCCATAGTGGGCCAATAATAACCCATGCGAAGGATGCATTTGATGATAGCCATGCCACTAAAATGGCCACTGCACGTACCATCGTGAGCTTCTAAAATTTCCCAAGATGACTCTTGGGGCTCAAGACATCGAAGGAGAACTCCTTCGTAGCTATGTCGGTACAAAATATCTCCTATCAAGACATACTTAGTCACTTTCTATTTGAATGTGCATCTTGTAGCACATGATAATCCCTTTGGGATCATACCAAGTTTTAAGAAGTCTTGGATTTGCAACATCCAACTTTGACAAGCCTCAGCTTCGAATGCTAAGACGACTTGCTCCCCCTGCATATTTAACTTTGTAAATGCAAATTGGGAAACAACCTTATGGTGAATGGTAGTACCACTCTCCGTAGGACTCTAAGAAGTCAATGACTCCTAGGGTGCCTACTTAAGAAAGTCTTTCGATCTATGAAACCAATTAGTTGTTGGTTCCACAACAATTATGTTGATTGACTATTTGTTATCAAAGGTTGCACACTCCATTGTTGGGTGTGAGAGCATTCTAACATGGATGGTAGTAAAATCGATAGGCATATTCTAAAGGATCAAGGACCCCAAAGATGCCATGGTGTCTACGAACCTATTTGATGAACGAGGGATTGCCTCGATGTCATACCATTCAAATTTAGCCATATAAGTGGCAACAAGATCTTTATAGTCTTTCATTATGGGACATCAACACTGAAAGAGCCCCTTAACTTGGTTAACTATGAGCAGAGAATCACAAAAATGTTCAATATTTTAATACCCATGGTGATGGCTATGTGGAGGCCCAAAATTAGGGCTTCATACTCAACATTATTGTTGGTGCACAAAAAGTCTAACTTGAATGACAAGGGCATTGGAGCTCCTTATGGCATGAAAAACACTATTCCTACACCACCCCCTTGCTCACACTTCAAACCATCGAAGAACAATGTCATATCAACATTATTCTCTGGTTCTTTGGGTTTAGGAGCTTCAGATATTACGAAGACCGCATCATATGGAATCTCAATGGTTAGAGGCCTACTATTGGCAGTGGTGCCTCAGCCAGTTTATCAACTATGACTTGTCCCTTGATGGAATTTTGGCTGATGAATTCCAAATCAAATTCTGTCAATAACATGATCCACTTTGTAGTACGTGTGTTATGATATGTCTTGCTCATCATATACTACAAAGGATTCTATTTTGATATAACATATGTCATATGACTTAGCATGTAATGCCATAATTTCTTGGTAGCGAACACCACTACTAAACAAAGCTTCTCCACATATGCATATCCTAACTCATAACTCACCAAGGTGCGAATGATGTAATATATGGCTTGCTCTTTGCCTTGCACATTCTTTTGGGATAACATGGTCCCTAATGCAAAGTTGGTTGCCGTATATATAGCAAAAAAGGCACATCTGGCCTTGGTGGAGCTAGTACTATTGGTGGCATTGCTAGATATTGCTTGATCTAAGCAAAGGCTGCTTGGTAGTCCTTGTCCTAATCAAATGGTATCCCCCTGTGTAGCAATCGATTCATGGATTGATATTTATCTAATAATTAAGGGATGAATCATTGTATGGATGCTACTTTGCCCTGAAGGCTTCTTAGTTCTTTGATATTAGTGGAAGGACGCATCTCTAGAATAGCCTTGACATTTGCTAGGTCTACTTCGATGCCTCATTTAGAAATGATGAATCCCAAGAGTTTACCTGAAGTTATGCCAAATACACACTTCTTAGGATTCAACTTGACATTATGCTCTATCAGGTGATCGAAGACCTTCCTTAAGACCTCTGCATTCTCTGCTTGCAACAACGATTTAGCTAATAATTCATAGATATAATATTCTAAGATTTTATGCATGTAGTCATGAAAGATATATGTCATAGCCTGCTAATATGTGGTACCAACATTTTTAAGACTGAATGGCATAACTTTATAGCAAAATATGAAGAACACAAGCTTATACTGAGAGGGGGGGTGAACAGTATAAGACCCCTTTTAACTTTATCTATCAATACAACTTTCAAACCATTAACATGCAGAATAAGATAGCAGTAATAACAACAGTAAAACAGTGCATAAGAAGCAATCCACAATAAGACACAACAATTTACGTGGTTCACCCAAGGTGGGCTACTCCACGGATAAAAATTTTCTTCTAAAAGTTATATCAAAACCTCTGGGAATCCTTCCCAATTACAATGTTTATGAGCCTCAGCCCAAAGGAGACACCTTCCCCTAAATCTGCTTTGCTAGTGATCCTCTAGAAGACCTCTATCTCTTTTGCCCTTAGCAAGTGGAACTCTTTCCACAGAAGACACCTGTCTTCCCTGCTCTGGCTGGAGATCTCTGTCCTCAACTCTGTCACAGCAAGCTGGTCCTCTTTTCTGCACCAAAACACAGTCCTTCGGTCTGGCACAATTCTGTCCTCTTTCTTTGTTCTTTTTGGCACTTGGTTTGGAAAACAATTCTTCACTGTCTGCACAACTACAGCAGCACAGTCTTCTTAAATTACAGCAGCACTCTCTTCTCAACTTACAGTAGCACTTGATCACTGTTTGTTCTTCACAACCGTTCGCAATTATAGCAGCATCTACTGCGCGCACTTTTCTTTCTATTACCCAAACTGTGCGAACACAGTCGCAATCACAACAGAATCTTCTCTGCATAGTCTTCTCATAAACAACAACACATTCTTCGTGTATACAATAGCACAGACTTCTACACTTAGAAGATTCAACGAAATGCACTTTGATGCTGCAGTCGGACTTCGCTCTCTGCTTTTTTGATGATCGAACCTTGCTTGTCGCACTAACTCTGCGAACGCCACGCTTCGAATGCACACATCGATCGATACACAAAAATGCTCAAACAGTCCTCCTTTAATACTCACAATCTCAAGATGAAATCTTGTTCTTTAGTCGGCTGATCAATCTTCTAACACGTCGGCTGTAAGACCTTATACTTCGTCGACCAAGGTTAACTTCGTCGGCTTCAACCGCCTCTGTTGTTCTGTAGCTTTTCTCGTGTGAAACTCAAACATGTCACGATATCGCTACGCCTTGGTCTGTCGTACACCTTCTTTGGTTTGTTGTCATGAAATCGCTACACTACAGCCTTTGTTGACGTCATCATAAATCTTGTCATGATATCGCTACGCTCTAGGTCTGCCGAACACCTTCTTGGGTTTGTTGTCGCGAAATCGCTACACTACAGCCTTTGCTGACGTCATTCATAAAACTTGTCATGAAATCTGCGATGCTCTAGACTTCAAGCCTTCTTCTCTTCGTTGTCATGAAATCATGACACTTACGCCTTTGCTGACGTCATCATGAATCTTGTCACAAAATCGTGACGCTCTAGACTTCAAAGCCTTCTTCTCCACAACTATCATGAAATCGTGACACCTTTGCCTCTTTCTGACGTCATCATGATTTTGGTCATGAAATCATGACGCTCTGGACCTCAAAGCCTTCTTCTCCACAACTATCACGAAATCGTGACACCTTTGCCTTTTGCTGACGTCATCAGCAACTCTATCGTGAAATCATGACACCTCTTGCTTCTTCATCCTTTTCTTGGTTTGCACTAGCGAAAATGAAACATGTCACGAAATCGTGACGCTTTCGCTGCCTTAGGATCTTTCTTGCCAACTGCTCGTGAAACTGGAACATGTCACGAAATCGTGACACTTTCTGCATCCGTACAACTTCTTCGAAACTTGTCACGAAATCGTGACACTTCCTGCAACTCAACACTGCCAACTCAACTTGTCGCGAAATCGTGACACTTTCGCATCCGTACAACTTCTTCAAACTTGTCGCGAAATCGTGACACTTTTTCCCGCTATGCTTCGCCTTCCTGCATGTCGTGAAATCGTGACAGTTTTGGCCAAACTTTCTCTCTCCTCAAACATGTCGTGAAATCGTGACACTTTTTCCTGCTTTGCCTCTGCCTTCCTGCATGTCACGAAATCGTGACTTTCTCTCTCCTCAAACATGTCGCGAAATCGTGACAGTTTTTCCAACAGCCTGCAAACTTATTCTACTTTATCTTTTTCTGGATTTTTTGGCAACTGGGCTACTCTGATTTTCTTGGAGACTTACTGACCAACTGAAACCTTCAACAAAAACACATCCTTGGACATAAAAACAAATTGCTCCAATAGTTCCTCGACATCAAAAACAACATCTACCAATAGCTCCTTGACATCAATGACAACAACTAAACTTAGGCAAAGGCAATGTACTCAAGGTACCCAAAATTGCCAACAATCTCCCCCTTTGTCATTGATGGCAACCCTTAACTAAAACACATCTTTCAAGAGCCAAAACTGAAATCAATCTCTCCAAGTTTTGCTCCCCCTGATTTGAAGCTTTCCTCTTCTCTTGAAAGCTCTCCCCCTTACTTAAATCTCTCCCCCTTTGTCATCAATGGCAAAGGGTCACCTTTGGGGCTTGGGACTAAGAATGAGCCTCTTAGCTTAGTCCCTCCCCCATCTCCTGATGAGATGATTAAAATAGGGTTGGGAGTGACACTCCCATTAAACACTCATCATCATTAGTGTCCAAGATTTCTTTGTCGGGCCTTCTCTTGAATTCTTTTCCTGTATTTTTGTTCCTGTCACTGTTCTGATCCTCGGACCTGTTAATACTACTTTTCCTGTTTCTTTTATCTTTTTTGTTCTTATCCATACCTTGATCCTTGGACCTGTTCATGTCATTTTTCCTATTTTTGTTATCATTCCTATTTTTATCCATGCCTTGATTCTTGAACTTGTTCATGCTGCTATTTCTGTTCCTGTATCTCAGAAGATCAGCTCTACATTGTCTAGCTAGGTGTCCTTCATTGTTGCATTTATAGCAGGTAACAATATCAGTCATGGTTGTTCTTTGAATTCGCTTGTTCTGACTAACCCAGTTCGTGTTATTTGTCTTGCAAAAAATTGCCTTGTGCCCGAATTGTTGACAAGAGTAGCAATACCCTTGAAAGAAATTACGTCTCCTGAAACTGTCATTTACTCTCTTCATTTGAGTCATGCACTGTACAACCATGTGACCAAATCTGTGACACACATAACATCTGTCGTGAAATTTTCTTTTGTTCGACTTCATGGGTCCCGAAAACTTCTTCTTCTCAGTCTGAATATCATTTTCTATTTCTGCGTATTCATCACTTACGGACTCATGATCTGAAGTACTTTCTTCAACAGGACTCTCTTTCTTTTGAAATCTTTTGCTAGATTCCCCAACCTGTTCCTTGTGCGGCTCAACAAAACCGAGACCTGTTTTATCTGTTGGTTTTCTTTGTCCTTCGATGAGAAATTTAACCTTCTTGGAGCTATCCTGAAATCTGTAGAGCTTATCCTTGTACTCTTTATTTTCTTCTTTCAAAGAAGCTATTTCCTGTTCTAACTCACTATACTCCAGAATTTTAGATTCTAACTCATTCTTGAGTTCTTGTGTCTTAGCCATAGATACTTCAAGATTTTCTACAAGTTCATCTATCTCCATACAACATTCATCTACCTTAATCTTGAGTCTATCATTCTTCTTTCTTTCCTTTTTCAAAACACTAAGAGCATTATTGAGTTCGCATTCAAGATCCTCTATTTGATGGCGCTTTGAATCATCACAACCTTTTTCAGATTTCTTATCACTAGAGGTGCTACCTTTTTCAAAAACCATACATGCATCTTCATTGGGGTTTTCTGAAACATCCTCATACATACTAGCAACCAAATCATCATTTCTGCAATCATCCTCAAGGTGCCCAAAATTTCCACATCTAAAACATTTCATGATAATGAATTTGTGTTTCGGTTCTTCCTCTTTTTCTGAAATGAACAACATCTCATTTTCATCATCACTAGAAGAACTGTCACTTTCACTGCTAGAACACTTACTTGCTTTGTCCAAGTAGAAGCTCTTCTTATTCTTGTGAGAATGCCTCTTTCCATGATTGTTGTACTCATCTTTGCTTTTCTGGTGATTGTTGTACTCATTTTTGTTGTTTCTGTAATACCTGTGCTTTTTAGAATCCTTGCTTTTAACATCCTGTATATCTTCATCACTTTCATCTTTAGAAACAGTATAGTCAGTAGCATAATGACCAAATTTCCCGTAGTTGAAACATCTTATATTTTTCTTGCTTTTGTGCTTTCTGGAAAACTTGCCTTTCCTGCTTTAATATGCCTCTTCCTCACTAGAAGACTCATCACTTTCTTGAATCTGTTTGCCCTTCGATTTCTTGATAGCTTTGAAAGCTGCCTCTTTCTTTACATCAACTTTCACTTGTGTCCTCAATTCAAATGCTGCAAGAATACTATGGAGCTCATCCTTTTTCAATTTATCTAAATCTTTGGCTTCCTCAATAGCAGAAATCTTTTCGCTAAATCTATTTGGAAGAGATCTTAAAATCTTATCACACACATCATTTTCAGCAAGTTCAAGACCTAAGTCTTTCATGGAGTTCACAATTTCATCCATCCGAAGCATGTAGTCACTAATATTTTCATCATCATTCATCTTGAGTTGTTCAAACATACCTTTAAAATGT
This sequence comes from Wollemia nobilis, assembly GCA_028583015.1. Classification (NCBI taxonomy): domain Eukaryota; kingdom Viridiplantae; phylum Streptophyta; class Pinopsida; order Araucariales; family Araucariaceae; genus Wollemia; species Wollemia nobilis. The sequence continues at coordinate 10,747,873 of JAQPPZ010016925.1, forward strand.
CTCAATTTGGCCTTTCGGACATTTGCATCACCTGTATGAACAACCTGCAATTGTTTCCACATTTCACTAGCTGTTTTGCAGTGAATAACTTTGGTAAGATCAGCCTTCTGTAAACCTTTCAGGATTGCATTCATGGCTTTTGAATTGCTGTGATGTAGGAGCCTGTCTTCTTTAGTGTAAGGACCATTTGCAGGAATGGTATACCCATCTTCAACAACTTCCCATACCTCATTACCGAGCGCCATTAGATAGACTTTCATTCTTGCACTCCACAGACCAAAATCTGATCCGTCAAGAATAGGTGCTTGCATTGCCACTCGAGTAGTCCATTGTGTTCTTTGTAAACTTTTCCTTCAAGCTGTTAAACTTTTCGAAGGCACTGGCTCTGATACCAATTGAAGAACACAAGCTTATACTGAGAGGGGGGGGTGAACAGTATAAGACCTCTTTTAACTTTATCTATCAATACAGCTTTCAAACCATTAACATGCAGAATAAGATAGCAGTAATAACAACAGTAAAACAGTGCATAAGAAGCAATCCACAATAAGACACAGCAATTTACGTGGTTCACCCAAGGTGGGCTACTCCACGGATAAAACTTTTCTTCTAAAAGTTATATCAAAACCTCTGGGAATCCTTCCCAATTACAATGTTTATGAGCCTCAGCCCAAAGGAGACACCTTCCCCTAAATCTGCTTTGCTAGTGATCCTCTAGAAGACCTCTATCTCTTTTGCCCTTAGCAAGTGGAACTCTTTCCATAGAAGACACCTGTCTTCCCTGCTCTGGCTGGAGATCTCTGTCCTCAACTCTGTCACAGCAAGCTGGTCCTCTTTTCTGCACCAAAACACAGTCCTTCGGTATGGCACAATTCTGTCCTCTTTCTTTGTTCTTTTTGGCACTTGGTTTGGAAAACAATTCTTCACTGTCTGCACAACTACAACAGCACAGTCTTCTTAAATTACAGCAGCACTCTCTTCTCAACTTACAGCAGCACTTGATCACTGTTTGTTCTTCACAACCGTTCGCAATTATAGCAGCATCTACTATGCGCACTTTTCTTTCTATTACACAAACTGTGCGAACACAGTCACAATCACAACAGAATCTTCTCTGCATAGTCTTCTCATAAACAACAACACATTCTTCGTGTATACAACAGCACAGACTTCTACACTTAGAAGATTCAACGAAATGCACTTTGATGCTGCAGTCGGACTTCGCTCTCTGCTTTTTCGATGATCGAACCTTGCTTGTCGCACTAACTCTACGAACGCCACGCTTCGAAAGCACACATCAATCGATACACAAAAATGCTCAAATAGTCCTCCTTTAATACTCACAATCTCAAGATGAAATCTTGTTCTTTAGTCGACTGATCAATCTTCTAACACGTCGGCTGTAAAACCTTATACTTCGTCGGCCAAGGTTAACTTCGTCGGCTTCAACCGCCTCTGCTGTTCTGTAGCTTTTCTCGTGCGAAACTCAAACATGTCATGATATCACTATGCCTTGGTCTGTCGTACACCTTCTTTGGTTTGTTGTCACGAAATCGCTACACTACAGCCTTTGCTGACGTCATCATAAATCTTGTCGTGATATCGCTACGCCTTGGTCTATCGAACACCTTCTTTGGTTTGTTGTCGTGAAATCGCTACACTACAGCCTTTGCTGACGTCATCATAAATCTTGTCACGAAATCATGATGCTCTAGACTTCACACCTTCTTCGTTTGTTGTCATGAAATCGTGACACTCGCCTTTTTGACGTCATCATGAATCTTGTCATGAAATCATGACGCTCTAGACTTCAAAGCCTTCTTCTCTGCTACTGTCATGAAATCGTGACACCTTTGCCTCTTGCTGACGTCATCATGATTTTGGTCACGAAATCATGACGCTCTGGACTTCAAAGCCTTCTTCTCCACAACTATCATGAAATCGTGACACCTTTGCCTTTTGCTGACGTCATCAGCAACTCTATCATGAAATCGTGACACCTCTTGCTTCTTCATCCTTTTCTTGGTTTGCACTAGCAAAAATGAAACATGTCACGAAATCGTGACGCTTTCGCTGCCTTAGGATCTTTCTTGCCAACTGCTCGTGAAACTAGAACATGTCACGAAATCGTGACACTTTCTGCATCCGTACAACTTCTTCGAAACTTGTCGCGAAATCGTGACACTTCCTGCAACTCAACACTGCCAACTCAACTTGTCGCGAAATCGTGACACTTTCTGCATCCGTACAACTTCTTCAAAACTTGTCGCGAAATCGTGACACTTTTTGCCCGTTGTACTTCTGCCCTCCTGCATGTCGCGAAATCGTGACAGTTTTGGCCAAACTTTCTCTCTCCTCAAACATGTCGCGAAATCGTGACACTTTTGCCCGCTTTGCCTCTGCCTTCCTGCATGTCGCGAAATCATGACTTTCTCTCTCCTCAAACATGTCGCGAAATCGTGACAGTTTTTCCAGCAGCCTGCAAACTTATTCTACTTTATCTTTTTCTGGATTTTTTGGCAACTGGGCTACTCTGATTTTCTTGGAGACTTACTGACCAACTGAAACCTTCAACAAAAACACATCCTTGGACATAAAAACAAATTGCTCCAATAGTTCCTCGACATCAAAAACAACATCTACCAATAGCTCCTTGACATCAATGACAACAACTAAACTTAGGCAAAGGCAATGTACTCAAGGTACCCAAAATTGCCAAAAAATATCCACCATGGAATTATAAACGTGGTTTTATGCTGATCTTCAGGTTTAATTCAAATCTGATTGTATCCAAAAAAATTGTCCATAAGGGAGAGCATTTCATGACTTGCAGCAGCGTCTACTAGAGCATCGATATTTGGAAAAAAAATGAATCTTTAGGTGTTGCCTTATTGATATCTCTAAAATCCATACAAATACGGATCCTTCCATCTAGATTTCCTACAAGCACCATATTGGACACCCATTCTTTATAGTCGATGGAGATGAAAAACTCTACGTCCAACAGATTTTGCAAGTTGTCTTTCATCATTAAGGCTACTTTTGGATGCATTTTTTTGAGTTTTTTCTTGTCTGGCTTCTTCGACAGATCTAGCGAAAGGTTATGAGTAACAAATTTTTTATCTAGACCTAACATGTCTTTATAAGTCCAAGAAAAGATATCAGGTATCTCTTTCAGTAGAGGGATGATGCTATCACACTCATCCAGAGTGAGACTCTCTCCAAATATAACCTTCTTTGGATTGGTGGGATATTTAATGATATCCACATCGAAGGTTTTCTCTACTGACATATGTGATCCCTCCTCAAGCTGGTGAGGCATAGGAATCAGATGGATGTCATCAGCCAGGTTCCCATGTTCCACATGGTAATCTCCCTTAGTGTGATAAACATCATAAGCATAGCTTGGTGCAAAATGAAATGGTTGCAACATTTATTTATTAGTGAAGAAATCTTCACGTTAGACCAATGATTCAATGCTATCCCAATTGATAGCATCCATGTTTAGATGCAACGGTTTGGACGGATCTTCTAGATTATAGATTTGAGTGGTCAAATAAATGGAGACCATATTTATGGAATAGAATTGATCTCCAAAACCACACGGATAAAACTTTATATCTAAAGTTTAGCTTCTGTACCCAATATCTGGCTCGGGTGGTATAGGCACAAATGAATCCTCTCTATGGGATGCCCATATAACTAGATCCTCTTGATGCACTAGTTGCAAAATGGGATCTCTTGGCTCAAGGAGCTCCACGTACGTAGGAATATGGGGAAAGAGTTCTTGATACCTCTCTTCGATCTCTCTTCTTTCCCTTAGGCTATGATGGAGATTGATATCCTTACGTAAAACTATAGCTATAATATGTGGGGGACCTCGAGGTGGAGGCCTATTACATAGGTGATGAGGTCCCAAATAGGCCATCTCCAATGAATCCTCATCATCACTGTAAAAATACAATCTGTCACTTCCCCCCTATTCTAAGGGGCGATCTGCTAGATGTGGCCCCATGTATCTGATTCTGTGATCACTGTCATCACTATTTAGATAAATCTGATAGAACAATTATATATATGATATTGCCATGTAAACCGGCACTAATTCTTCCTCAGAGCACTCAGTGTTGGGAGGTACTTCCTCCATAACATGCTTCGATTCCTTAGGTAATAGATATTGTGGATACACAAGCTTGGAATCGGTCCTCTCATCTACATCACTATGGTCTCTACCATGGATGGACCACTCTATTGTGTCTATGAATAGTGGGAGATTAGTTGGGCAAAGGCCTTAAGTAGGCCTCCTCTATCTCATATTCATAATCACTATCGAATTAGAAGTGCTCATTCATCTCTTCCACTTGTTCCATAGGTAGCAGATGGCATATAAATGTCAGACCTAGAAAGGTCGTCTTGATTTCCTCCTTAGATTTATCATCACTTGAGGACTCATCATCTGTATCATAGCTAGGTCCACTTATTTTGGAGGTGGAATCCTCTCCATCATCATCACAAATATCTCCTAACTCAATATCACCTACAGTAGTGTGGTTATGCCCCTGCATACCAGTGTCATTGGTAGAATTATAGATTTGGTTACCCAGGTTGCCTCTAGGGTTGTCCTTTAAGGGCCCATCATGATATGGATTGAGTGGCCCTATGGAAACAAACAATACCATCTGGTGAGTCCTCCAAAATTAGGAAGGATTAGGGTGATATGGATTAAAATCCACATCGTACCCCAAACTTTGGTACATGTGATCTAAGGATGCAGGAAACAAATAATCATGATCTTGTACATGTAACCCTAACCCGAACCTATTAGTAGCTAACTAATAATGAGGTTTGAGCGGAGTCCTACATCCTTGTTCGAAAAGAACAAGGCCATGCCCATGCCAATGATATGACTCAAAAATATGCATGGTGTATTATGGGTTGGACAAATAGTGTACATTCACAGAGAATGGCTCGTCATCATCCTCATCTATGGAAATTTTGGTGGGTGCTTGATCTAGCCTTGCATAGACAAATTTTTTTTGGTTGGGTGGCTCACCCAATGGCACTATAGATCTAATCAAAAACCAATGGGCGTGCAGTTGACCCATATCTTGTGCAGTCTTTAGGATAGGTCCAAAAGTAATATTTTATACAAGATACTCACCTAACCCTGTGCTAGCTAGATGAACGGTCACCTGCAATGCAGATGACCCTACTGAAGATGCAGGTGAAGCAGGATGAGGTTCCTCCTTGGCTTTGTCTTGAGGTTCTTCCACATCCATGGGAGTGGGAGTCTCATTGGTGACTAGTCCGGGTATATGATCTACTTTCTCACCCAATTTCACCTTTAGCTTCTTGTCTTGTCGATGCAGTCGGTTTTAGAGAAGTTACAGTCGTATGCTCAGATCTACGTGACATAGATGTCAATGGTTGAGCATGGGCTATTGGTTTACCTCTTGGAATCTTAATCGACAAAACAAGCCAGATATCCAAGTGCATCGACGAGAGTTCAAACCCCCTAAGAAAATATTCTAGGCTCATGAACTTGAATGATTTTTCGTTCAAGGACACTACGTTAACATGTCCCTCATGAATGTATTTCATGCATTGATGCAAGATCGAGGGGATGCAATGTATTTCATGAATCCAAGGCCTTCCAAGCATAATGTTGTATTGCATGGTCCCCTCTATCATGTGGTACATCATAGATATGGTCTTGAGTCCCACCTAAATAGGTAGAACAATTGTACCAACCGTCGAGCATAGTGCATCGTTAAATGCTCTCAACGTAAAGGTGGTAGGCACAATGTGTGATTTGGACAACTTGAGATGGCTCAACACCTTGGTCATAATTATATTTATTGAGGACCTAGTGTCGATCAAGACCCTTTTGAAAAGCATGTGGTTAACACACACGATAATATGTAGCGGTGGGTCAGTTGTAATAGTAGGAACCATCTTTATTTTATGATCGTAAAATTATATCATGGGTTCTTAAAACTGTTCTACATGTCCTAAAAAATTTGTAAATGTGTGTGCATCTTGGGACTGTACCTAAATGGACCTCATAATGTCCATAAGAGTCTCCCTATTTCTATGGGACTACTGAATAAGCTCATATATTGACAACTTCATAGGAATTGTCTGCAAGTTTTGAACTAACCTACTTCTTATGGTCACCACCGATCTAGTTGGTGGGCCTAGAATGTTCTGAGCTCGTCGTTGATCTAGCGTAGCTTGTATTCTAATGGGAGCTGTCTAGTAACAACATTGACTATACCTATGAACCCCTGGGTAGGTGGTTCGACCCTCACTTGATTGAACTGGCCGATGTTGTTATGAGGTGCGTCGTGATTAGGTAGTGGATTCTTGAAAATCCCCATGTTTCTATTGTGGAGCACCTATGGATTGCGTGGTACTACAAGCTCTCCTTTTTCTATCATGTTCTACATAATGTGTTTGAAGGACCAACATGTCTCGATGTCGTGGCCCTTCAATCTGAGTAATATACACAATAGATCATCTTGATGCCACTTTGACTTTGGCACATTCGAATCTACTAATTTGACCTCCGATAATCATATGGCCTTGGCCTCACACAGTTGATGGAAAATTGAAGTCATCGATTCTATCAGAGGTGTGAACTGATGAGGTGGGCGCTCTTCTCTATTTTTTCCCTTATAATTTTTTTTGTGCATATCATAATGTGCATGAGGAGGTTGGGCCTGATAATTAGAATTTTGTTGTTCCTTATCCTCTCCTCCAATATTTAGTACTACTTGATTCACATGGGCCTGCTTGCCCTGTTGCTTCACAGTGCTCTTTTTAAACCCATATTTCCTGGTCTTGAGCTTCAAGTTGCCTTCTTGCAACTTGATGTCCTCAATCACCTTGGTTTGCTCCAAAGCTTCCTCGAATATAGTGTACTGCTACAACTACAATAGTAGTGAGATGTGCTTCACACAACTCTTTGTAAACATTCAAGTCAGTTCTGCTATAGGAATAGGGAATGGTAGCTTTTCCATTATTCTACGCCATCTCTTTTCATATTTCTTGATGGGCTCATCATCACATTGAGCTAGCATAGCCAATTTGGAAAGGTTGGCCTATTTCTTGATGCCAAATGAATAACATTCATGAAATGCATCAGCTAACTGATCGAAACCAATAATACTATGTTTATTCAGCTAGTTGAACCACTCTCAGGCTGGGCCAGAGATTGTCGTAATGAAGGTGTGCGACAACTCATCATGACTCTCTATCTAGAAATAAGCATCCAAAAAACTCGTAACATGTTCTTGGGCATCCTCATCACCCTTGAATTTTTCTAACCTAGGCATATCAAAATGATCAAGATATGGAGGCGTAGGAATTGAGGGGTCTAGAGGTTCATTGTGTATCTTCCTTAGTGTCAGATTTTGCATAGCCATGCCTTGCCTCTCTATTGCTTTAATCTTATCAACCAAAACCTTGTACGCCTCAGAAGACAAAAATTCCTCCTTCCTAAGATGACATGGAGGAGGTCTAGGAGGTAATGTCTTCTTCGAGGGATATGGAGGAAGTGTCTTTTCCTCCTCCTCAACTCAACAACTATTAGAATACTCCTGATCGTATCTGTCTACATCTACATGCTCATGCTACCTCTACCTAAGATTATTGAGTGACTGTAGTCGCTCCCTCTTTTGGGCACTAACATGAGTACGAGCATCTTTGTGCTCCTCATGCATATTTACTAGGGACACAACCCTCCTATGCACATGCTCCCTATGCTCCTCGGGAGGGTATAGGCCAACCCTGGCTAGCTGATCCTCCTGCTCTATGCGCTCCTTCTAAGCTAGAATACGCTCCTTGTGTATGCGCTTCTCATATAACCTCTGTCGTAGGAGCCTTTACACTTGAATATTTTCATATTCAATATGTTTCCTCTCCAGGCAAGCATTCTCCAATTGATCTTTGAGGAGTTGACATCTTTGCTCAGACACCAGTCTATGTGATCTGTTGATCTAGTTAGCCATAGGATGCTTCTGGTGTGTATGCTCTATGCGAGCTACCTTATGGGTTTTGTACCCATCAAAAAAATGTGTTATGCCTTTGCCTTTATCTATGAAGATGGCATCGGTGTCCTGCTATGCTCTAAACTGTGAACCACCATGTGTGGATGGTGGACATGTGACATGAGGGCACTTAGAAGTCTCTCCATGCTCTCTAGTGATCTTGATACAACTGGCACTACACTCACTTAGAGCATGAGTGGGCAGAGTTGTAGGCTTGTAGCCTAGCTACTCAAGAACACTACCTAGACCATATAACTTTCTATACCTCCACTACTCATGCAGTGGTGTTCCATTAGCTCCCACATTTGATATATCAATGGTGATCTTGTGTGGTGGGACACACCTAAGAGTATGGGTAGACTTGTGCTCAGTAGGGAGCCCGTATACTTACCCCTGAATGGGTGGACCTCTATTCCTTCTATACTAAGAATTTCAAGGTATAGTACACCCTATAGACTTAGTGCAGATGGGTACCAATCTGGTCCCCTACACAACATACTCTTCGGCCAATCCCATGGATATGCATGCACCACGATCTCGATAATGGCTTTCGAGTGGAGCACCCTCAGGTTGAGAAGCCCCATGCTCTAATATACATCTACCAGTATGCACTAATGTTAGTCTATCAGGGGTATGCTCAATGGGATCCCCTCATGTCAAGTTGTCTCCTCTAATGCTCATCGAGTATCGTTTGGTTTGCACCTTTGTCGACCACCTCGTGTATCCACCATAGTGTGCCTAATGTCTAGATGTATCTTTTATTATCAAACAAGGTATACAATGATGATTATCTTATTTTTAAATTTTACAATGCACCCTAAACGGTTTGATGTTGTTACAAGATGTGTTGTATCAGTGTGAGAAACTCTCACATGTTTTGCAAAATTATTGGATTTTATTCTCAGTTTAATTGTCTTTCACATATATACTTGCACAAGCCGAATATGGTAATGAAGTCCATACTCAATGAAGTAGAAAAGGTACTACCAACCCTCAACTAGCACACCGTGCGTAATGATACACCCTTTTGAAGATGAGTGCGTGCTATTTTGCATAGATAGGATAGTTCTTGGATTGGCCTTTGCAATGAGTGGATCCTAATAATACAATTTCAAATGAGCCAACCAAGTGATAATGACATACACTGTTGGTCTCAATAAAATGGGTTGGATGTGAGAGCCCAATGTCACTGATGTTTATAATGAAACGGGGTGTGTGTGGTTCGTTTTATTTTTCATAAAGACAAATGCATAAAAGAGCATTCATATGATCATTCCTACATGATATGCATAAGAATTAACATTTTAAAATTCACAAAGGTATGCATGCTATGTCCTACATGACATTATGACAATGCAATTATGATGACATGGCCTCTAATTGGGCCTCACGCATGTAAATGAACACATAATTTTTATCAAGGTCACTGTATTCTAGGGCGAACTATAATCAGAGGTTCGTTGTTCCTAGTAGCACCTTTCCAATGGACAGAGTGTGAAAGCAAACTAGGACTTGTTCATTGATCCTTTTCCTTTAATGTTCCTAATTTGCCATTGATTTGCCACCTATTGTAGGAATATAGAGAAGAAACTACAAAACAAAGGATGGAAATAGAACCTACCTTAACTCTTGCTCTACTACCAAGTCGTTTCTCTGATGTTTGTTGCTTCTACTGTAAACTGTAGCTCTAGTCTATGGGTTGTAGTGTAAATCATAGGTGACAGCTGTGGGCCAAAAAATAACCGCAGTTGCTAGCTGCAATTAGCACTTGAGATGAAAAAACAAAAATGTTAGTACTCAGGGGCTAGAAATGTGGAATTCCATCGTGATCACCTTCTGAATTAATCATGGGGCATGCACCTAGCTACTGTATTGATCTATACCATCATGAAAGCACAAATATTGACATAAGTACATAAATTGAACATAAAAATAAGGTTTCTTGTATTAATCTATGAATGAGATTTGATTACAAAAATGCCCTCTTAGGGTCACTTGAAAGATGATACTGATATTACAATTGCCAATGCCCTCAATAGGGTAGGCACACTTATAGTGCTCTATTGATTAGTCACAAACTGCCTTGGGGTGGAGTTGACCCCTTTCTTCGCGATGTGGAAGGATTATGACATAAGCTCCTCTTGCACCTATCTCCCTGTAAATGAGAAACAACAACACACGATTAAAAAGGTTGATAGCCTCTCACGATGAGGCCCTTTAAGGAAATATGTATGCAAGTACCATTAAACTAGTAAACAATAAATCATAAAGAAAGACTTTAAACTATTCTAATTAGATCAAGAATCATACTATAACATGACGGACATGAATAATAAAATGATGCATGGATCAAATATCAAGTTAGGAGCAATAAAGTGCATAAAAGATAAAATATAATCCTACTTAATATAATACATGAAATAACTAATTCCTACGGTCAGATTTTCTCTAAAGTGCAATTAAACCTATAAAAAGACTAATATAACTAATCTATATGGTCAAAAGCAAAGCAGGTAATGTGATCAATCATCTGTTGCAAACTACAACTATGGTGGGCAGTCTGCACTGTGAACCATGGCTGACAACTATAGTTTGACCTCTGATAGGTTTACCCTCATAATTAGGGGTAGTGGGATTGACCTCCTTGTCCAAATTGATGCTCAAGGGTGGCATTTATTGTCCTCTAAGATATTTGATGATAAAATATCTATGACGGGCCTTCATTTGGCCATATTTGTGCTTCTTGAATCTCGTAGGAACCTAGGGAATCCATGACTAATTGGTATTTAGGTGAGTAGCAAAAGGGATCTCAAATACAAAGATTTAGTATGCAATTTGATAGGGCTTCATTGCTTTCTTGATCAATTTACTCTCTCCCTTTCACCCCATTTGGAGGTGGGTATTTATAGCATGTCCCTAGGGCTAGGGGTATCTTCATGGAGAAGCCAAGACAAAGAAGGTTGGTTAGGATAGTTGGGATGGAAGCCTCTGGAATATTTAGTTCTTCAACTACCTGCTTCTAGATATTTTGGCTATTCCAACCAATTTGGCTTAGATGGAAGGCCTAACTGAACTTCAATTAAGACCATAGGTCACAGTTGTGGTCTAGACAACAAACCGTAGCTATCAGCTGTGATTTATATTGGAGACAGTAGATCCTAGCTGCAGTTCAACCTGATTAGGCCAAAATGCCTAAATTGAGTGGTTAGAACCACTGCTCTATCTTAGAGTCTATACAAGATCCTCCATATGGTTTTGTATCATGTCCATATGAGTAAGCCCTCGACATGACGCGTTTTAGGTGTCTACATCCCCATTCACCAAAAACACCTACTCATCAATCCACAAACTCAACGATGGTGACAAAAAGATATAGGTTATGTATTTTGGATCAGCATGGTCCAATATTGAATGCATCTAAATTAATACAATAAAATATGTAACAAAATAGTCACAATCTCACTAAAATTCTACTATCATACTACCAGTTATCATTATTTTATTAATTTGAAAATCATATTTTCAATAATTAATCTAGTAGCATTAATTAACTGTCCTTCCTTCTCCATTTAGGGAAGTCAACCACTGTTCACAAGAGTTATGTTAATAGTGTAATTACACAATAGACACACACAATATGTACACAAAGGATTATTTATTACTCTCACCATACAGAGAGAACATTTCATTCATTAAAACATGCATTTAAACAAACTCATTCATAATATATCAATCCAAGGCAATCAACATTTAACATCAGATATTCTTTTGTAAATAAGAATTATAAGATTATCATAATCTGACCTGATGAGCTATCAGACTCACAAATTTGGTTGCACTTCCAATAAAACCAATGCAATTGGCTTACACAACATACATCAAGAGAATGAAAGCATAATCTACCCAAATACATCACCAAACAATTTTATTTTTCCTTATATAGAAATTCATTTACTTGGGTTTATTGACACATAGGGTGGACATGCATTTACACGGCCACCGGGTGGTAGTGTTTTCAGTAATCCAAATATGAAGAGGGATTACCATTACCCCCTTGATATATATATATATATATATATTACTTTTTTGTTATTATTATTCTTTTTTATTATTAATTGTTTTATATTAGTATTATTATATATATTTTTATATTTATTATTTTTTAAATTTTATTTTATATATATGTATATGTATATTAAATAAATGACCATCAACAAAACTATAATCCAAGTATATACTTATGCAATCAATTATTTTAGGTAAACTTGTGCATAATGCAACCAAATGCAATATACAAATATATGCATAAAAAATAGTCAAGATGCTCCTATATGAATTTGTTTTAGTGAGCTTCCATTTAATCATAGACCATGGTATTTTTAAGCACTACACATCATATCCCACCTTATATCATGTGAATAACCACTATTTTTCCACAAGAAGGTGGGCACTAGATTCATCTGATCTGCTTGCTTAAAGACGAACACCTATTCCAAAACTCACAAAACCAGTAGAAATACCATATCCTAATGATAATAGAAAGTATATCAATCACAAAATAGGGGGGATGTTACACTCTCCCCCACTAAGAATAAACATAGTGCCTATTTTTGCAACATATATTCAAAAATTATGCATTTTTAAAAACTAAAATATATATTCTTCATCATGTCATACCCTTCAAATTCATATTTAACCATCAGATAATGCAAAATTATATCAATGTTCATTCAAATAAGTACAAAAATTATTTTTTCATGATAATCACATCTTCCCATTTGGCATTATTTCTCGAATAATGGTCCCACTAGAGCTTACATTGATCAAGATGTATTTCCCTAAGTTACTTAGTTCTATATCCAAGGATCTTGATGGGGTAGACTTCAATGTGATGTGGGTACGACATCAACAAATGGGATGCATTCCACACATGAGAAGTATCAGTCGCATATTTTCTAAGGAGTAACACATGGAAGGTGTCATGAATTTTAGAAAAATTGGGTGGTAAGACCAATTTATAGGAAATTAGACTGGTTTTGTTAATAATTTCAAATGGTCCTACAAACCTAAGGCTGAGCTTGGAAGATTCAATCAATATTTTTAAAGGTTTCACTCTTAGGAAAACTCTATCACAAATTATTTGGTGTTCTCTTAAGATTGGCATAGATCTTTTGATGATTCGAGATTTTAATTACTCCTCCAATTGTTTAACAGTATTTGGTCCGACCATTACTCGATCTTTTAGTTTGTTCCAAGATATAGGTGTCTTGCACCTTTGCCTATATAGGGCTTAAAATGGAGCCATGCCCAATGTGGCATGATAGTTTTTAGTATACATATATTATACTAAGTAAAGGTATTCTTATAGAAACTAATTAACTCTTACTATTGACCCAGGTTCATCGGTATAATCTAACCATATTTCCTAAAAATTTAACAAATCCTACTGTATTTGATCTAATCTACATCAAAACGATGTCAAATGCATGTAATGAAGCCACATATGGGTGCTAACTATTTTTTCCTTGAGGTAACACTGATTAATTATATAGGTTTATCCTGACCTAGACTCGTCCTTCCACCCATTTGCCATAATTCTTGGCCTTTTCGATATATCCCTCAAAACAGAAATGAAACTATCAGTAGGTCTAATATCAATTAAAGTGCGTACATTTCTATCATATATTTTTCCTTTCAAAAAAAGGTGTAGCTTGTCCAGTAAGAATAGGATTACCTATGGCTGCATATATCTTATGTGTGGATTCTTCAAGCAGTTTATTCTTATCAGTCCTTTGTGGGTATTAGCTGGCATAGTGTGCACCAGAGCATATATAATATCCGTTAGGTGGAATTGTTTTAGTCTTGCTATCTTCATTCCTATTCTAGGAAGTAGTTCCTTTTCCTAAATCCTGAACCAAGGATCCTTGATCATTTTTACTTGATCCTTGCTCATTTTTGCTTGTAAAGTTCCTCTTATACTACCTACCTTTGATTTGGAACTTGTTCCTATATCTACTCCTATTATCATTCTTGGATATATTTCCATATTTTTCCCTCCTATACTATTCATTTTCCCATATTTTAGAACTAGTATTCTTCCTTTTTTCGAGGATCTTCTCTATCTTTATATGATGTTCTTTGGTAGTAGGTATTTTTGTTATTTTGGTTTGACTCCTCTTGCTATGCTAAGTCATAGGCCTCTAAAATATATTTAGGTTTCAACAAAGTAATCATAGACCCTATTCTAGGATGTAACCCCAAGATGAAATTTTGCACTTTAATTTATTCTCTACTATCATATTCGGGCACATATTTTAGCAATTGAACACATTTATGATGATACTCAAGGATGGGTATATTCTTATGATGTAAGTTGATGAATTATGTAATTTATTTCACATAAAATTGTCATGTTAAGAACCTATTCCTAAACTCTTTTAAAAAGTATCCCATGGAATATTGGTAGCCTTAACATACTTGTTATTTTTATACATTGTCCACCAAACTAGAGTTGATTCAACGAGGTAAAAAATTGAACATAAAGTCTTAGACTCAGATGATAGTAGTTTCATTGAATAGTAAGTTTTAGCCTCATTTAACCAAATTTTGGTTGCTTTCCCATATCCCTTTCCATAAAATTTAGGTATATCAATTTTTCTTAGGTCCTTATTTAATTCAGCACCAATGTTCTTTCAGTTGGAATGTTCGGGCAATTCATCTTGTCTAGCTTTGGTCTCTTTCCCCTTAGTTAAATTTTTGATTAAGTTTTGTTGTTGAACTTTTAGCTCCTATTGTCAAGCCAACTAAGCCTTTTTCTCCTCCATATGCTTGGTCCTTTGTGCTCTCTATTATTCCATATGATCCCTTTGTTGGTTCATTTTTTATTGCATTAACTGAAACATTTTGGTAAAGTTATCATATTTTTGTGTAGGTCTACCAACCAAGGGTTTTTATTATTTCTTACAATTTTGCAGGGTGTTTCTAACATATTTTCTATTTTTTACTCTCTTTTTTTCTAATGATTCTTTGTATTCCCTTTCTCAGACCTTCAATAAGCCCTTCTTGCTGAGCTATCACAATTTTAGTAGAGAAGCTTGCCTTTTTACCTGGATGCAAAAGAGCTATGTTATTTTAAAGCTACCATAGTTTAACACATAAGTTTCTAACAAAAAGGGTTTTATGACCTAGGGCTCTACAAACTAGGGCTCTAATACCAACTATAACAACCTAGATCTAATACACCTGGTTGTGCATTTCAGTCTTGCCCCCTAGAATCCCAAAGTGAAAATTTTAACTAAACACAAGTTTTAAACTATAGAAAGTCTATTGTGCACCCAAAATTTAATTAGTACATAGGCATAGAGTAACTTGGTCCAAGAATATTGATCATTGTAGATGGTATCTCATGTGGTTGTGTAATGAACCTCAATTGTTACCCCTTCTTATCCATAATTTTCTTTTTATATATATAAATATTCTTCTTCATATGGAAAAATAACTATTCATGCCTTAGGACAAACATATTCCATGTAGATTATAACTTTCAAGGCAAATAGATTTAGGAGCTATAGATACTTTATTAGAGTCTCTTCAAGTAGAAGTTATCAGATTCTATGAAACCCTCATACCTTACTTGGTATGAATACGATGGCCAAGCATTAGGTTTCATCCTCATAAAAGAAGGAAGTCACAAAATGGTCCACCCAGACCAGGTGAATGCCTTGAATATGGAGTAGGACACCCATGGTAAACCATCATAGATGAAATAACCACACCAATGGTTATTCATAAATCTTAGCTCTGATCCATTTCATTTAGAAGGGAGTTCTAATACAACTGTATCACTATCATGATACAGATCCATGGAATATCCTTTTTAACATGATTACATATCTTTAAGCCTCTTGGAGTTATTGGTACACACTCCATTTTGGAAATCCTCTTTCTTGGTTCATCTTGAGTTTATTACCAACAAGGACTTCTCTTGTCCCATAAGGGTGTTCCCTTCAATTCTTGGCTTAAATGTAGAGTTTGTCTTGGTTTGTAGTTTAGGGTCATTTTGCCTTGTTGAGAGAGTTCCTTTCCACAATTAAACCATCTTGATTTCTTATGAGGCCGATTTAATCCATAAAGATCTTATATGGCATCATTCTATACATTTCTTACTTAACAAGAATATGTTATTAATGTTTATATTAACATAAATCCAATTATACCCTTAAGAGTTAGCTTCTATTATATAATAACTCTTGGATTACGACATAGATCAACCATCATGAATATAGACAGTGTTGTATATGGAAAGGTACATCATTCATAAATAGTTACTCCACAATATTGACAAATCTCATTGATTAATTATCACATTACATTCAAAACTAAATGATACAATTATATTATCAACATATTAGAAATTGAGCATACTTTTTCATTATCCATACCTACTAAAATTTTAGCATACATTCTAGTATCATATTTTGGTTATTCTCAAACTTAGTGCATAAAAGTAAATATTTTCATATTTCATTTAACATTTCAAAATTGATTACCCTAACTGCTATGAAATAAACACCCACCATAATTATTAAATTACTTAAATCATACATAGCATAATCAAATTTTAACATTCAAGATTCCAATTTGATCCATAAATGTACAAGAAATAATAAAGCATAACAAATTATAACATCCTTAAATGCAACATGTAAAAGAAGAAACAAAGCAAACCACCAATTATTAACACAATGATTTATCCTAGGAAAAACCTAATAGGAAAACCTAGCCTCCAAAATATATTCTTCCTCATTTTCATAAACTTAAATGGTGAATTTACAATAATAGCAGAGCATCTACATTACTCCCTTTTCTCAAATGCAGATCAAGGGGTACAACAGTCCCTTTTGATCTCTTGATGTGATTAAGGAATCACCCAATTCCTTTTTCTAAGACATCAATATAGGGTTCACAATACCATTGAGAAATATCTAGTTCCTATGGGTTCCATTCTCTACATCATTTAATATCTTACATTGTTTACGAAATTCATTGGACTTATATTTTGGAGAGATGTCATATCGAAATTAGAGGGAACTCTAAGCATTCCCTTGACAACGAATTTTATTAATACATTCTTCATGATTGATTCAAAATCAATCTATGGATTAAAGTCCCATACCTTTAATCCATACTCAATTATTCTACTAAAATTTGTAATATAAATTAATTACTTTTGTAAATTAATTTAAGTAAGCTACTATATCATATTTGTCTCTCATATTAACATTCTACCTATCAAATAGTAAGATTGTTTCAGAGTACAAGTGGTTCCTTAAATATTTATCTAGGTCATTATTTAACTACAAGCACACTTCCTTAATATTATATTACTTCTAACAAACACTATAGATCAAATTAGTTAAGGGTAACATGTCCGTTATACCCGATGTTCTGAAGGTCTCAGTAGAATCCTTTGCAATGGTTATATAAATAGGCTAACAGATAGTTAAAACCTCATCCCACTATCTGATTTTAATTAATTCATCATGTGTCCAACATTATCCCTATACTATATAATCTCCTCATTGGCTTTAGGAGGTTCTTAGCTATTAGGTACAAAATTAAGGTCCAATCAGGTTCGAGGCCAAACACAAAGCTTATACAACATGGATCACTTGTTTAGTCGCTGGTCATCTGTGATGAAATAATATTAATGGGTAGGTCATAAACTGTGCTTTCTAAAACTTGATTAACTTAAAGAGAAACATCTTGTATAACATATAACAAACTTCTATCACCATCCCATATGGATTATTGAAGTGAGAGCCTGGAATAAGCTCGCTTCCCATATGTTACAGTCATGGTTAGTTAATTTGAATATTTGTTCCCTTGAGGACATAACATCATGGTTATCTGATTGAAAGTATTTCTAGGTATACATAGATTGTTATGATTTTATGTAGAGGTTTTCATCATTATGAGAGATGTGCAGATCGCCCAACTCAATAGACCATCACCCAACTCAACAAACTAGGTTAGAGACCCTCATCCTAGTTGTGAAGAAGTGAATTACTAGCTTCCCATAGTTGAGACTATGAGGTCCCCTAACTATATTCGAAATTTGAAAGGGAGTTTTACGTATTCAATCAGTGTAGGAACAAGATGGAGTCCCTTAAAACCTTTTGGGAGTTCTAAATCATAATGCATCTTCCCCATCTAGTTAAATATTTTAGGGCAGCGAAGAGTTTTACTACCCATGGAACCTCTTACTGATGTTGGACCTGTATAGTGATTATCAAATCCAGAGTTGAACTAAATGGAAATCAGACCCTATGCATCATTCATCGATAATAATCCTTTATGATTTGGTCCTTGGTTTCTTTGGTAGCAATTAGTAGGGATCCCTAGACCCAAATATAAACTATGTTGAATTGATTCAAAGGTTCCTAAATCAACTTATAGTTTATATCAATTTTCAAGGTGATTGGGTATTGACAGGAACCTGGAGGATACTTGAAATATACCTACTAATAGCACGCATGATCGAGTTGCACAACATTGTGAAGGTCATCTTCGATTATTAAAGTGTCAATCAATGAAGACAATATATTCCTTTCTCGAGTGCTATGTTGGGTTTACGACATCACACCAATGAAATAATAGGGGTTTCTCAACTCTCGAGTAGCCAATCCATACCAAATATGGATTAACTAGACTTACCACATCAATTGCAGGCATCTAGCTTGGTGCAATCATAAATAATCCCTTTCTTTTTTATATATATGATATTTTTTTTTTGATGAATTTGAACGATGTTCTCAATATTTAGGGTATAAAGGGTCTAGAACATGGGAATAGAGATAGCACATGTGTATTGTGGCAGGTATCCCACTTAATAAAAGTGCATCCACACACTAAAAGAAATAACCACCTTATGGTGGTTATGGAGATAGATGCTATAAATGTTGGTGGGTTATCTTATTTTATTGTTTCACTGAGTTCTAATGTTGCCTTATCTTAATTCAGATTTGTTGAGGGCCTATCCAGCCGGCTAACTTTTAACACATAAAATATAATTAGCATAAGCCTCATTGAGTAGTATATTGAATAACTTAGGTGTAACTTTCATTAGCCTTGTCAAATACAAGGCATCCACAGGAGTCTTGTTAATATTATCAAGCCCAAGATAATGAAAGTATAGACAATTACAAATATAAACCTAATGAATGAAGAAATGGTATGCTCAAATTTAGAGAATGATTAAGTAGGTAAAGACTCCTAGCTGCACTTCAATCGGTCTCATTATGATCTAATTTATAGGATATTCATTACCTACAAAATAGGAGCTAATTGATTAAAAATATGCTAAATTTAAAAATATCTAACCTGATCTATCACTCTTAGGTACCTCCATGTGGCTTCTTCTTAACCTATCTTCATTGCCTTCGTAGTTCCTATGCTTCCCTTTCACGATCCTCCCAAGCTTGCTCATTACCATAACTAGGAAATATTTCAGGCCTTTTGGTTTTTTATTGACCCATAGGTGGAGAGCATACTTTCTAGACCATCCCAAAATCCCTAGATAATCCTCACTCTAACTAGGAAATCCTTCAAGTCTTCTAGTTTCTTATTCACCCCATGGGTGAAGAGCATACTCCCTAGACCATTAAGACTCCTAGAACCTAGATAACCCTTTTCTTCCCAAAATACCTTCTATTTATAGGGAAATTCCCCACTCATGGGCCAAATAGTGGCCACATTATAATAATATTAAAAAGATGCTTAGGACCATTATGACTTCATCATGTCCTTCAAGGGTTCTCTAGGGATGAGGTGAGTGACAAAACTCATACTATTGAGGCATAGGATAGTTACAAGGTTAGAACTATTTTTGATAAGCTATGAGATTCCTCTCATAATCCCACCAATATAGGGTAGCCACATGAGTACTTCCCAAAATATAGGATGACCCATAAGTTATTTAAAAATTCCTTAGTCCTTTTTAGGTCCCATCCACATAGGGTCCACTAAATATGTACATAATTTATTATATGGTTATAATTTTGTAAAAGATAATTCCTTAAATTTATCTTTTACTAGACCTCATAAATAGCCCTTAAATAATTAATATTTCTTATCCCTTATAAAATTATTTTATTAGAATTTTTGTAGGATTCTTTAGGGTCATGCCCCTTCTATTAGGCATTAATTGATCCCCCAAGATCAATTAATATTCTTTAAATAAGGTAGGAGGGTAACGGGTCATGACATACACCCCCCTTAGATTAAACACAATCCTCTGTGTTTGAACATCTACCTTACAAAAACACATTTGTATAGCAAAAGCTAGCATTTATCTTGTTGTTTTGCATTCAAATTCTTCTATCATCCAACACTTCAATCTTGATGGCAAGCTCCATCTTCCATCCAAGCGAGTACCTGGTCCTACAAAAATGCAAAATATCAATAGTACCATGTTATTGTAAACAATATAACATCCATATTGCATATCAACAAGTATTGAAAGCATCATCAATACACAATATTAATACACAACTACAATTTTAACTCATTTCAAATTGCACCAACAATTGATCTAGAGAACTGTAGTATTAGAATTTTGCAAAATGATGTTACAAGGATATCATGAAATTATGCATTTGTACCTTACTAGACATAAAAAGTCTTATTAGTTTTATCAAAAATCCCACCAAGGAGTATCACAATATAATTTGGTTAACCTTTGGCATGAATTAACTTGATAAAATCAAATGCTAACAAAGATACAACATAATTTCATAATCTCAATTCAGGATATTTGCATATATCCTAATATGTATTTTAATGCCAGAGCATCCACCCAGATGTCTCCTGGTTTATATCATCATGGAGAAGTCCCATACCTTCTCCAAGAATGGACACCAATCCATTCTTCAAATTCATCTAGTGTTATTCTATTTAAATAATTTTGCTTTACATACATAAGCTTTTCATGATAGAAGACACAATATTCCAAAAATATATATATATATATATATATTTCAAATGATTTTTGCTTACAATTAGTCAACTTATTGGCATACATATAGTTTTCTAGGTTAGTGGTTTTGGATCTCAAGGTTGTTCTTCCTTGGATCTTTCACCTGTCGGTTCCATAACTATGTTACCAGCTTGAGAGTCTGTTGGAGAAACTATTCGAGGAGTGGCTTGACCAGTTGTCTGAGTTGTATTCTCTTGTTCATGTTGCCCCGTAGCCACTAGTTGTACTAGAAGAAGTAAACCATGGCTTATAAGTGCATCCATACAAGAAGTCAAGAATGCAGCTTGGTATATATCTCTTCCATCATGTAATTGTGCATTCTTTGCTTGCAAGGCTGTCCCAACTGTATCTCTCTAGTAGTGTATTTGTGTTAACTCCAATCGAAGCCTTTCTCACTCTGAGATGGCGACTTCTCTCTCAGTCTCCAACTTAAACCTTTGTTGTGCCCATTTATCCACTAACTTCAACTGTTGAATTTCTAATAGTCAAATTTGTTTCTTCAGCGCATCCACCTCATGTTGTGCTTCCCTCATAGGTTCCTATTTTCTTAGGCTAGAGGGTCCAGCTCCTGTATCCAACCATTGGTGCACACATATTTCAAAAGGTTCTTTCTCATTTCTCTTCCTAGATGAGTGTCCCACTTCTACAACTTTAGTTGTTTCTCTACAACTACTTTCCTCACTGGAATATTCCTCTTGGCATTTCCACTGAGCGGTCCACCAAATGTCATAGTCAAGGGTCGTACCCGCATCATCCTCCTCAGGTGTCCATATAGCTTCATCAAGTTCTGAAGCTAGTGGTTATTTTGGTGGAGGTATCATGGTTGTTCACCCCTTGTGTAAACCATGGACATGTCTGGTATTCATTGTGTAATACCGAATTATCGTAATACCTGAGTATATTGAAAATACTCGTATTGCATACTGGTACATCTGATCAACCATATTGCTCATCTCACCCGAGCGAGTTGAACACCATCATCTACCCAAATTGGGCCTAATCTCCAAGGTCTCCAAATAACATCATGGGATTGCAAATTCTCCCAAATAGAGCGAAATCACTCTTTATTTCCCTCAATTGGTTTGTGGTTAGACCATTCCTTTTTCTATTTCCATATTAATGCATAGGGTATCTCTAGCCCCATAAATTAGTGTGCATCATAAGGTAGCCCTTGGGGTCTAGCCATCGCTATGTGCTCCCATGCCCAAACTTGTAGCAAAGTGCTGCAGTTCAATATGATTTTCATCATTGTTCTTAAATCGAACAACTCTCTGTAGGTTTGTGTCAATAATGTTGGTGCCCATGCATATATTATTTACTCTTCCACTACATCCTACACGATTCCCAATAAATTCCAAGGGAAACATGCACTTCTTGATTCGGGTAGAATGACACCCAATACGAGTTCCATTATCACCGCATGCTTATGTGTCAGTCTACCCTACACATAGTGAATTTCATGCTCTATACACCCCCTATCGGTGCTTACATTCCTCTAGTCTACTCCAAACACTCTTTCTAGAATATGTCCCATTTTTGCTTCATTAGCAGTGGTTACTGCATGTCCTTCTATCGATATCCAGTATATTCTGTATACATCCTCCAACGTGATAGTCATTTCTCCAGTGGGTAATTGAAATGTCCCTCTATCGGGATCCCATATTTCTACTAGGGTAGATAGATAACATTTTTCTATGTGTATTGGCTCTAATCGAGCCACTCCCTCAAATCCTACTTCTTTCAACCATTGTCAGTCGCTTGCATCCAATCTATCTTTGGTATTCTAAAAGATCATCTTCATAGGATATCTTGCCCTAATGATATTTAATGGTCAAATTTTTGATGTTTTATAGGATTGCCGCTGTTGGTTCTAATATTTTTAGAAGCCATAGCTCAAAGAGTATGTACCAATAGATTGGCTAGCAGGAGTAAGATAATTACGAGACACACTATGATGTTTGTCCTTGAGATCACTAGTATTAATAGGGTAAACCCTAATACGAGCAATATGATATTCACTGCCATGAATAGTGCTTAGGGTATTTCTATGTTTTAAAACTGAGATAAATTCTACACTATTTACTCCATTCTACGATGTTGGCGTTTTACTCTAGTTTTATTCATTGGATAGTATTTTGAGGTCCATTTATTTTCGTAGATTCGTAGATCCATCAAATTGAATTATTGGTTCTCTTCCAATTCTCGAGGGAGTAATCTTCTTTCGATGTGCATAGATCACATCATAACCCATGTGTCCTTTCCTTGGTTTGCATCACATCCTATCATCGACCCTTCGATGACTCCAATGGATGATTTCGTACCTTATTTCTCTGTTGGGAAAATGTGTCTATCGAGCGTGGTGCACTTTCATTGTAAAGTGTACCCCTATTGACCTTATTGTCATATGGTAGAATTGTAATTAATTCGCATTATCATATATATATATATATATATATTTTTTAACTTCGGTGCTTGGTTTATACCGGTTTCGTATATGTGGTTTTTCTATGCTACATACAACTATTTCAAAACTACACTCTAGTTTTCTTATAATTCATAATACCACATGCATGCCATAGCGACTAGTTCCCAGTTTAAATAACTTATCACCCCATATTACTTTCAACCACCACCCGGGTGGTCGGGTGCATATATTTCAAAATAATTGGGCGGAGCTGCATGTGGTGGTGACACTTGGGATTCTAAGGCTTACTTGGTGGAGTTCCCTAATTCTCATATTTGGGGGGACTTATGTGAAGTTTCACCCTCCTTGCTCTCTTCCAACATATCGGAGTTTCGAGTTATCGGGTGACTTCTTCTGCCATTTCCTACACCTTAGCCTCTGATTGGGAAAATCCCAAAGTGTATTGTAACATTGATCAAAATGAAAATAAAGAAAATATTGTTTTGTTTGAACTTCCACTTTATGTTTGTATCTCCTAAGGTTTCACTTTCAGTTATGACTATAGTCATTTAAGTTGTCCAAATTGGTTGGAAAATTATAATTTCAAGTGAATCCTTAGTAAATCTGAACCTTGACTCATACACAAGTAAATATTAAAGATACATATGTCGAGTAATTTCCCAAAAGATTCTAAGGTACACCGCTTAAAATCCATGCAAGAGGGTTCGCTTAGCTCTTCCACTTTCGAACGACTATGGATCTACTCGTGGGGGATAGGAACTCAGACATCATCATCCCAAGCACTTACCAAGTGTATATTTTAAAGTTGTGGAATTTTCTCTCAAGTATAGTTTCATGCCCCAAGTCTTTGCTAACCTAGACTTTCACTAGAGCCTATCAGTTAGCTTGGGCTCTGATACCAACTATAATGAACCTCAATTTTTACCCCTTATTATCCATAATTTTTTTTATTATTGTTTCTTATTTCATATGGAAAAAGACCTATTCATGCCTTAGGACAGACATATTCCATGTAGATTATAACTTTCAAGGCAAATAGCTTTAGGAGCTATAGAGACTTGATCAGAGTCTCTTCAAGTAGAAGTGATCAGCTTCTACGAAACCCTCATACCTTACTTGGTATGAGTACGCTGGCCAAGCGTTAGGTTTCATCCTCATAAAAGGAGGAAGTCACCAAATGGTCCACCCAGACCAGGTGAATGCCTTGAATATGGAGAACCACACCCATGGTAAACCATCATAGATGAAATAACCACACCAATGGTTATTCATAAATCTTAGCTCCGATCCATTCCATTTAGAAGGGAGTTCTAAGACAACTGTATCACTATCATGATACGAATCCATGGAATATCCTTTTTAACATGATTACATATCTTTAAGACTCTTGGAGTTTATTGGTACACACTCCATTTAGGCAACCCTCTTTGTTGGTTCATCTTGAGTTTATTACCAACAAGGACTTCTCTTGTCCCATAAGGGTGTTCCCTTCAATTCTTGGCTTAAAATGTAGGGTCTATCTTGGTTTGTAGTTCAGGGTCATTTTGCCTTGTTGAGAGAGTTCCATTCCACAATTAAACCATCTTGAGTGCTTGTGAGGTGGATTTAATCCATGAGGCTCTTATATGGCATCATTCTATACATTTCTTACTTAACAAGAATAAGTGATTAATGTTTAGATTAACATAAATCCAATTATCCCCTTAAGAGTTAGCTTCTATTATATAATAACTCTTGGATTACGACATAGATCAACCATCATGAATATAGATAGTGTTGTATATGTAAAGGTGCATCATTCATAAATAGTTATTCCACAATATTGACAAATCCTATTGATTCATTATCACATTACATTCAAAACTAAATGATACAATTAAATTATCAACATATTAGAAATTGAGCATACTTTTCCAGTATCCATACCTACTAAAATTTTAGCATACATTCTAGTATCATATTTTGGTTATTCTCAAACTTAGTGCATAAAAGTAAATATTGTCATATTTCCTTTAACATTCCAAAATTGATTACCCTAACCACTATGAAAGAAACATCCACCATAATTATTAACTTACTTAAATCATACATATCATAATCAAATTATAACATTCAAGATTCCCATTTGATTCATAAATGTACAAGAAATAATAAAGCATAACAAATTATAACATCCATAAATGCAACATGCACAAGAAGCAACAAAGCAAACCACCAATTATTGACACAATGATTTATCCTGGGAAAACCCTAACGGTAAAAACCCAGCCTCCAAAATATATTCTTCCTCAATATCATAAACTTAAATGGTGAATTTACAATAATAGCATAGCATCTACAGTGCCCTCTTTTCTCAAATGCAGATCAAGGGGTACAATGGTCCCTTTTGATCTCTTGATGTGATTAAGGAATCACCCAATTCCTTTTTCTAAGACATCAATATAACATTCACAATACCATTGAGAAATCTCTAGTTCCTATGGGTTCCATTCTCTACGTCATTTAATATCTTACATTGTTTATGAAAGTCATTGGAATTATATTTTGGAGAGATGTCATATCGAAATTAGAGGGAACTCTAAGGATTCCCTTGAGAATGAATTTTCTTAATCCATTCTTCATGATTGATTCAAAATCAATCTATGGATTAAAGTCCCATACCTTTAATCCATACTCAATTATTCTACTAAAATTTGTAATATAAACTAATTATGTTTGTAAAATAGTTTAAGTAAGCTACTATATCATATTTGTCTCTCATATTAATATTTTACCTATCAAATAGTAATATTGTTTCAGAGTACAAGTGGTTCCTTAAATATTTATCTAGGTCATTATTTAACTACAAGCACACTTCCTTAATATTATATTACTTCTAACAAATACTATAGATCAAATTAGTTAAGGGTAACACATCCGTTATACCCGATGATCCGAAGGTCTCACTAGAATCCTTCACAATGGTTATATAAATAGGCTAATAGATAGTTAAAACCTCATCCGACTATCCGATTTTAATTAATTCATCATGTCTCCAAAATTATCCCTATACTATATAATCTCCTCATTGGCTGTAAGAGGTTCTTAGATATTAGGTATAAAATTATGGTCCAATCAGGTTTGAGGCCAAACACAAAGCTTATATACCATGGATCACTTGTTTAGTCGTTGGTCATCTGTGATGAAATAAGATTAATGGGTAGGTCATAAATTTTGCTTTCAAAAACATGATTAACTTAAAGAGAAACATCTTGTATAACATATAACAAACTTCCATCCCCATACCATATGGATTATTGAAGTGAGAGCCTGGAATAAGCTCGCTTCCCATATGTTACAATTGTGGTCCATTAATTTAAACATTTATTCCCTTGAGGACATAACGTCATGGTTATCTGATTGAAAGTATTGCTAGGTATACACAGATTATTCTGGTTTGATGTAGAGGATTTCATCATTATGAGAGATGTGCAGATCACCCAACTCAACAGACCAAGTTAGAGACCCTTGGTGTAGTTGTGAAGAAGCGAATCACTAGCTTCCCACAGTTGAGACTATGAGGTCCCCTAATTATATTTGGCATTCGAAAGGGAGTTTTGCATAGTCTATCGATGTAGGAACAATATGGAGACCCTCACACCCTTTTGGGAGTTCTAAATCATAATGCATATTTCCCATATGGTTAAATATTTAAGGGCAGAAAATATTTTTACTACCCATCGTACCTCTTACTGATTTTGGAGTTGTACAATGATTATCAAAGCCAGAGTTGAACTAAATGGAAATCAGACCCTATGCATCATTCATTGAGAATAACCCTTTATGATTTGGTCCTTGGCTTCTTTGGTAGAAATTAGTAGGGATCCCTACGCCCAACTATAAACTATGTTTAATTGAATCAAAGGTTCCTAAATCAATTTATGGTTTATATCAATTGTCAGGATGACTGGGTATTGACAGGAACCCAAAGGATACTTGAAATATGCCTACTAAAAACGTGCATGATCGAGTTGTACAACATTGTGAAGGTCATATTCGAGTATTAAAGCATCAATCAATGAAGATAAGTTGTTTCTTTCTCGAGTGCTATGTTGGGTTTATGACATCACACCAGTGATAGAACATGGATCGCTAGCTCTTGAGTAGCCAATCCATACTAAATATGGATTAATTGGACTTACCACATAAAGTGTAGGCATCTATCTTGGTGTAATCATAAAGAATCATTTTCTTTATTGTATATATATGATATATATTTTTTGATGAATTTGAACGATGTTCTCAATATTTAGGGTAGAAAGGGGCTAGAACAACAACATGGGAATAAAAATCCCACATGTGTGTTGTGGCAGGTATCCCGCTTAATAAAAGTGCATCCACACACTAAAATAAATAACCACCTTATGGTGTTTATGGAGAAAAATTCTATAAATGTTGGTGTGTTATCTTTGTTTATTGTTTCACCGAGTTCTAAGGCTACCTTATCTTAATTAAAATTTTTTGAGGGCCTATCCAGTCGGCTAACTTTTAGCACATAAAATATAATTAGCATAAGCCTCATTGACTAGTACATTGAATAACTCAGTTGTAATTGTCATTAGCCCTGTCAAATATAGGGCATCCACAGGAGTATTGTTAATATTATCAAGACCAAGATAATGAAAGTATAGAAAATTGCAAATATAAACCTAATGAATGCAGAAACGGTATGCTCAAATTTAGAGAATGAGTAAGTATGTAAAGACTCCTAGCTGCACTTTAATCAATCTCATTATGATCTAATTTATATGATATTTATTACCTACCAAATAGGAGCTAATTGATTAAAAACATGCTAAATTTAAGAAGATCTAACCTGATCTATCACTCCTAGGTACCTCCACATGGATTCTTCTTAACCTATCTTCATTGTCTTCCTAGTTATTATCCTTCCCTTTCACGATCCACCTAAGCTTGCTCATTACCATACCTAGGAAATATTTTAGGCCTTCTAGTTTCTAATCCACCCATGGGTGGAGAGCATACTCCCTAGACCATCCCAAACTCCCTAGATAATCCTCACTCTAACTACGAAATCCTTCAAGTCTTCTAGTTTCTTATTCACCCCATGGATGAAGAGCATACTCCCTAGACCATTAAGACTCCTAGAACCTAAACAACCATTTTTCTCCCAAAATACCTTCTATTTATAGGGAAATTCCCCACTCATGGACCAAATAGTGGCCAAATTATAATAATATTAAAAATATGCTTAGGACCATTATGACTTCATCATGTCCTTCAAGTATTCTCTAGGGATGAGGTGAGTGACAAAACTCATACTATTGAGGCATAGGATAGTTACAAGGTTAGAAATATTTTTGATAAGCGAGATTCCTCTTATAATCCTACCAATAAAGGTTAGCCACATGAGTACTTCCCCAAAATATAGATTACCCATAAGTTTTTAAAAATTCCTTAGTCCTTTTTGGGTCCCATCTACATAGGATCCACTAAATCTTCATATAATTTATTGTATGGCTATAATTTTATAAAATATAATTTCTTAAATTTATCTTTTACTAGACCTCATAAATAGACCTTAAATAATTAATATTTCTTATCCCTTATAAAATTCTTTTATTAGAATTTTTGTAGGATTCTTTAGGGTCATCCCCCTTCTATAAGGCATTAATTGATCCCCCAAGATCAATTAATATTCTTTAAATAAGGTAGGAGGTTATCCGGTCATGACAGGTTGATATTAATTAGATCTCACACAATATGACATCTTGTGAACACATTCTTCTCCTTTACTAGAGGTCTAATTTCATGGTTGGGGTTGTCATTCTAGGGCACATTTCACCTAGAAATATGGATGCATAATTCCCTGCCCCATAGCATGGATGACTTCGATTCATTTGGCCTAAGTTCTATCCTTAGTCTAGTATTATTTTTCTTTTAAGATATCCTAGGGTATAACATAAATATTCCTAGTGCCTAATTGAGAGTCCAACGTCCTATAGAGTTAATTAGGGCCCACTAATACACTAGTTTGAGACCAGGTATCTCAAGTCATGTTACGATTTATGAGGATTTGTCCCATTCCAACTCATTGTTGAACCTTCTAGTACCAGTATCTAGCGACTTCTAGTACCAATATTCTGCTAGCATTTCCCCAATTGAACTATGGGAATGAGACCCCTCACCGTACTACTTGTATAAAATCCTAGAGGTAATGTTCCATTCCATCTCTCGTTACTTGTTCTTGGTAAAAGTGCCACTTGTATCATAAGGTTTGCTATAAAGAAACTATTATCAATTCACAATAATTACCTACCCACAATTACCAGTGTTGGGTGGAAGTTAATCCAAATTGATAAACATCAAAATAATTCCCTTGTTGAAATAGATACCATCCTTATTGATGGTTGATTAAGATATTTAGGTATTAGGATCAATACTTAATAGTTTTGTATGTTCACATATTAAAGTTAAAATGAACGATTTTCTAATTAGCAATATGCATTATTATAAAGTAAAATATTTAAAGAAATTTTAATATAAAATTGATAAACATTATAAAAGTAACATAAATCCTTCCTACATATCAATAATAAATATTCAAACATTTTAAAAAGTAAAGTAAATCTTTTATGTACATACAATAATAACATTTTTCAATCATTTTACTATTTCTAAAAGAAATTTATATATAACTTTATTTGTCTATAAGGTAAGTAACAATCTTCTTACCAGGGAGTAAGATTTGTTGCTTTCATACAAGGCTTATTTTAAAATTATTTTAATCCAAATATAATGTACCCATTTATTTATCCTATCTAAACATTGCAAATCAACTCTGAAAGTAAAATGAATCCAACCATAATATGGCACTCTTTATTATAATTCCTTCTATTTAATCTTTCCAGTCAATAATTCCCATGTAATTATTTTGAGATATAACTTTTAGCTAAATAGTTTTATCATAAATCAAGTCATGAATTAACTAGAAGATATATACAAGCTAATAATACATAAACTATCATATTTTTAGCACATATTTAAATATGCCTTGCTACAATATAAATTAGATATGGCTACCTATCTTTAAATATGGAGTTCTATAAAATCTAATAAGCGTACTTTCTATCATAATATATTATTTACTTATTCAAAATTAAATGCATGTTGTAAATGAAGGTATAATAAAGGTCAACCAATGATTACATTCATACACAACTTGCCACACCGTAAGCCTTTGTAACTAAAAGGAAGTACTTTGTTTGCAATCATCCATTTTATGAGTTGAAAGTGGCTAATGCATCACAAAGTTTAACCTCCTAATTATATATTCTATTATCAAGGTGAAGTTGCCTTGCAAATATATGATGGTTTGATTTTAATCTAACCAACCAGTCCACCATGCAAACATAGATGCAACTACTATATCCTTTATTAGGACTCAACCACTAAGTTATTATAATTTGGTAAACCCAAATACCCCAACTATCTATACCCATCACTTATTTGAAACTTGTTCTAGGATATTTTGGATATACTTGTCTAACCATCGTTTGAACGAAGTCAAGAAACCAATGAAACATTATAATACATCACATTATGTTAGGCATGTGCTTTTCTAATGCATATACTAAAGTAGAGATTCTAATTGAACTCACTACTTTCTAAAATTATCTAACTTATTATATTTTCTTTAATGCCTCACCCATAGTTTATATAATATAAGGAGATACTAATATAAACAAAGATGAGGTTACAAACATTTTTCCGACCTATAATTATGGTTTACGTACTCAACTTTCTATTAAAGGATAACTATGGTGAGATTAAAATCTCTCTTAAACACATAATAACAAACATATAAATTATTTAATATTATATCAACAATAAAATGTAATAAGTGACACTACAACATTAAAATAAATCATCAACAGTGAACCATGGGGTTGACTAAACAATTTTATCAGTTTATACCAAGTATAATAATTAAATCGGTACACAGTCCACACTCTTGACTACTCATTCATGGTAGTATACCAAGTGAAATGGGTGGTTCAACCGAGGCTGAAGTAACATGGAGGCTTTGGTAGCCAAAGACAATTTTAAAAGTTCCCTATTCACCAAAAATGCCTGCTCATCAATCCACAAACTTAATGATGGCGCCAGAAAGATATAGGTTATGCATTTTGGGTCAGCATGGTCCAATATTGAATGCATCTAAATGAATACAATAAAAATATGTAACAAAACAGTCACAAGCTCACTAAAATTCTATTATCATACTACTAATTATCATTATTTTATTAATTTAAAAAACATATTTTCAATAATTAATGCAGTAGCATCAATTAATTGTCCTTCCTTCTATATTTAGGGAAGTGGACCATTGTTCACAAGAGCTATGTTAATAGTGGAATTACACAATAGACACACATAGTATGTACACAAAGGATTATTTATTACTCTCACCATATAGAGAACATTCCATCCATTAAAACATGTATTCAAACAAACTCATTTGTAATATATCAATCCAAGGCAATCAACATTTAACATCAAATATTCTTTTGTAAATCATAATTATAAGATTATCATAATCTAACCTGATGAGCTATCAAACTCATAAATTTTGTTGCACTTCCAAGCACACCAATGCACTCGACTCACACAACATACATAAAAAAAATGAAAGCAAAATCCAACAAAGACCACAAAATAATTTTGTTTATCCTTATATATTCATTTGCTTGGGTTTATTGACATATAGGTCAAACATGAATTTAGATGACTATCGAGTGTTAGTGTTTTCGATAATACAAAAATTATATATTTATAACTTTTTTTTGTTATTATTATTAATTTTTGTTATTATATGTTTTATAGTTTTTTTGATAGGTTGAAAGGGTGTTGAAAGGTCCCTGAACCTTGTACAAGAGATTACATGATTTCCTGATCGACCAAGGTGGTCCAAGAGAAAAAGCTCAAAGAACGAGCAAAATGCCACACGAGGAAAGGTGTCGCGAAATCACGACCAGTTTGGAAATGATGTCGCGAAATCATGACATGTTGCACCGTTGCATCTAAGAGAGGAAGAGAAGTCACGAAATCATGACAAGAAGCAGCATCGGAGCCGAAGGAGAGAAAGTGTCACGAAATCGCGACATGTTGCAAGGTTGCTGCCAGAAGAAAAGAAGTGTCGCGATATCGCGACATGTTGGAAGGTTGGTGCCAGAAGAGAAGAAGAGTCACGAAATCGTGACAAGCAGCGTTATCGTGACCAAAGAAGAAAAAGTGTCGCGAAATCACGACAGATTGCAAAAACGCGACCGAAGAGAAAAAGTGTCGCGAAATCGCGACATGTTGCAAAATCGCGGCCGAAGAGAAAAAGTGTCGCGATATCGCGACATGCTGCATCATCGAGGCCGAAGAGAAAAGGTGTCACGAAATCGTGACATGTTGCAAAATCATGATCGAAGAGAAAAAGTGTCACGATATCGCGACATGATGCAAACCCGCGGCCGGACAGAAAAGGTGTCGCGATATCGCGACAAGAAGAGACATCGCGATCGAAGAGAAAAGGTGTCACGAAATCGCGACATGATGGAAGACCGTTGCCGAAGAGAAAAAGTGTCACGATATCGCGACATGATGGAAGACCGCAGCTAAAGAGAAAAAGTGTCGCGATATCGCGACAAGATGGAAGACCGCTACCGAAGAGAAAAGGTGTCACGAAATCGCGACATGATGGAAGACCGCTGCCGAAGAGAAAAAGTGTCGCGATATCGCGACATGATGGAAGACCGCAGCCGAAGAGAAAAAGTGTCGCGATATCGCGACAAGATGGAAGACCGCAGTCGAAGAGAAAAAGTGTCGCGATATCGTGACATGATGGAAGACCGCAGCCGAAGAGAAAAAGTGTCGCGATATCGCGACATGATGGAAGACCACCGTCGAAGAGAAAAAGTGTCGCGATATCGCGACAAGATGGAAGACCGCAGTCAAAGAGAAAAAGTGTCGCGATATCGCGACATGATGGAAGACCGTAGCCGAGGAGAAAAAGTGTCACGATATCGCGACATGATGGAAGACCGCAGCCGAAGAGAAAAAGTGTCGCGATATCGCGACATGTTGCAAGACCGCGTCGAAAGAGAAAAAGTGTCGCGATATCGCGACATGTTGCAAGAATGCGCCCGAAGAGAAAAAGTGTCATGATATCGCGACATGTTGCAAAAATGCGGCCGAAGAGGAAAGGTGTCGCGATATCGCGACATGTTGCAAAATCACGGCCGAAGAGAAAAAGTGTCGCGATATCGCGACATGTTGCAAAAACGTGGCCGAAGAGAAAAAGTGTCGCGATATCGCGACATGTTGCAAGACCGCGTCCGAAGGAGAAAGAAGTGTCACGATATCGCGACAAGTTGCAACCTCGCGGCCAGAGGGGAAAGGGATGTCGCGATATCGTGACATGTTGCCAAAAAGTGGCCGAAGGAGGAGAAGAAGGAAGAAAAGACGCGAAAACTCGACCAGTTCCATGAGCAAACTAAACCGGTCCCCTGCCAACCACTCACATTGTGCAAACATTGACACTTATAGAATCGTTCCTTAGGCCAATGGGGAAGGAGTCTCTCCAAACATGAATGTCAGGTTCGCCTACACCCTTGTTAGCAAGCCAGTCCGTAGCTTTGTTTCCTTCTCGGTACTGATGCTTAATGACTAATTTTGGGTACTTGCCAATTAGAGCCTTGCAGTCTTGGAAAATCGAAACAAGGGCCCAGGGAGGCACAGAAGTCCCATTGAGCCAGTTGATACAGTGCAACGAGTCTCCTTCTATGATAAGTTTATTGATGGTCAAACCTTCCAAGAGGATCAAGCTTTGGAGCAGAGCCCGAGCCTCTGCCATATTGTTAGATTGAATTCCCAAGTTCGGGCAAAGGCCAAAATTATTTCTCCTCTCGTGATTTTGAGAATTCCTCCTCCGCCAGCCGCTCCTGGGTTGCCTTTGGCCGCACCATCAAAGTTGAGCTTGTGCCACCCAGTAGGTGGTAAGACCCACTTGATGACAGACCTATCAACAGAAGTACGGGGCATGGCAGAGAAATTAGAGAGATTGAAAAGTTTTGTTAGGTCCGATTCAAGGCCAGGAGGGGGGGTTTGGAAGACGAAACAAGAGAGGCATTCTCCGCAGCAAGGGCTAAGATTTTGGCAACAATAATCTTCTTATCAATGGCTTGGTTTTTGAAAATTTTGGCATTTCTCTCGAGCCATATCTACCACAGGAAAAGGTGGAGGCAAGCTTGCCACATGAATTTAAGTTGATTGCTCTTGAAAGGCCGAGGCCATTGTTGAAAAAGGAGGGGAATGGAATGAGGGAGGGCTACGGAGATGTCAAAGGTGTTAAGAACCTGGTTGAGAACTGCTAGAGAGAAGGGACATTCCAAAAAAACATGCGAAGTTGACTCACAGGCATTTTTGCATAGGATGCACCAGTTGGGAATGAGTAACCCTCTGATTATCAAGTTGTCAGTGGTGAGGATTCTATTTTGTATGGCCAACCAGCAAAATAATTTGACCTTGGGAATGATCTTGGGGACCCAAACCTGATTAGATAAGTCTCGACCATCATTGGGAGTTTCTTGACTGTAGTAAGCTGATTTAACAGTGAAATTCCCTGAATCTTCAAGGTTCCAGACCATGGAATCATCTTTGTGTGAGCTGGGGATGATGCAAGTCCTCAGCAAGTTTTGTAACCATCTGAGCACCTCGGTGATATGCCTAGGCCCATTGAGAGTCAAGTGTTTCCATTCAGGTCTAGTGATACCTGGGTTGATGAAATGGCACACCTTATCTCCAAAGGTGGCTTCAGTAACCGTCTTGAGCACTGCAAGATGCGGATCTTGGCTGAGAGGTTTATCACGGATCCATGGGTCATCCCAAAAATGAATGTTCATTCCAGTTCCAAGACACCACCTTAAGCCTTCCATGATGATCTTCCTTGTTTTGGTGATGCCATTCCAAAAATGGGATCCGCTAGGAAGGTTGTGCTCTCCAAGAAAGGAAACCTGATGGAGGTACTTAGCTTTGATGATGTCAATCCAAGTGACTTTTTCATTGATGGTAAGTCTCTAGGACTGCTTGGCAATGAGGGCCATGTTCATCCACTTGATGTCTCTGAATCCGAGTCCTCCATCCTTTTTCTTGGAACAGACCCTATCCCAGGCAACAAGTGGAAATTTATTCTTGTTTTTGTTTCCCACCCAAAGGAATCTACGTTGAATTTGCTCAATTATTTGGTAGATGGAAGCTGGAGCTTTGAATATGGATAAGAAAAAAATGGGAATACTTTGCAAGCAAGCCTAGACCAGAGTGGCTTTGGCTGCCTGACTGAGCATTGAGCTTTTCCAACCTGCAAGTTTCTTGTTGAGGCGATCTAAAATAGGGTTCCACATAGCCGAGACAGATCTGCCGTGGAAAAGCGGTAATCCAAGATAAGTAGTTGGAAGGCTCCCAATGATGCACCCAAGGATCTCAGCAATCCTATTTTTCCTATGAATGGGAGTATTGAGAAAGTATAGCTTACTTTTACGGTAATTGACTTTCTGGCTAGCCGCCTCTTCATAAGAATCAAGGATGTTCTTAATGATTTTTGCTTTGGGAACGGAAGCATGAGAGGATAGAATAGTATCATCCACAAACTGTTGGTGGGATATGGCATTGGTTGTTGAGGCTGGTTTGATCCCGAAGACGAGACCACTGTTGCAGGCAGCTGTAAGGGTTCTTCCAAGGGTTTCGACCAAAATGATGAAGAGAAAAGGGGACAGAGGGTCCCCTTGATGGATGCCTTTGAAACTTTGGAAGAAACCTGTGGGTGAACCATTGATAAGAATAGAGAACCATGCAGTCGAGATACATTCACGAACCATCTTGATCCATTCTTTGTGAAACCCAAACTTCTCTAGGACCTCGAATAGGAATTTCTAGGAAACCCGATCAAAAGCCTTGTTCATGTCAAGCTTAAGGAACATGCTGGGTTTTTTATTTTTATATGCCGAGTGGGCCAATTCGTGGATGGTTATCACTCCATCAGCAATGAATCTACCTTTGACCGAGCTCCCTTGGCATTGGTCGATGATGGAGGGAAGGATGTCTTTCAACCTGTTTGCCATAACTTTGGTGATAAGTTTGTAGATGACACTACGGAGACTAATAGGTCTGAAGTCAGAGAGAGAAGCACGATCATTGGACTTGGGAATTAAAACAATGAAGGTGGAATTGGCCTCTCTCGGCATATTTTTGGCTCTCTGGAAGAATTTAACCGTAGCAACGACATCTGGGCCCACAATATCCCAAAAGTGTTGAAAAAACCAGGGTGGGAAGCCATCGGGTCTAGGGGCCTTATCAGGTTCCATTGCAAACAGAGCTTCTTTGATCTCCTCTTTAGTGAAGCATTGAAGCAATTTCCCATTA
The DNA here is from genome assembly GCA_028583015.1 of Wollemia nobilis. Taxonomy (NCBI): domain Eukaryota; kingdom Viridiplantae; phylum Streptophyta; class Pinopsida; order Araucariales; family Araucariaceae; genus Wollemia; species Wollemia nobilis. The sequence continues at coordinate 10,784,852 of JAQPPZ010016925.1, forward strand.
TCATCGTTAGACACCAACTTTGGGATGTTCTGAAGCAGAGAACTTGCTGTGCGGGGATGGCAGTCAATGCTTGGACCTAAGATTTCCTGGAAGTGGTGCACAACTTCTTGTCTGATAGCTTGGATGTTAGAGACAATGGATCCATCAGCCTTGGTCAACTCAGAGATTTTATTTGAGCCTCTATGACGCATGGTGGAAGCATGGAAAAACTTCGTGTTGGTGTCTCCTTCTTTGAGCTAGAGGTTTCTAGATTTTTGCCTCCAGTAGGACTCTTCCTTAGCCAAGGCATTGTGAAAGTTTGAAAGGAGGCTTTTTTCTTCCATGAAAGTTTTGACCCTCAGATCTCCTCCCTGAATCAGATTTTCCACCCTTTTTAGCTCATCCATCAGAAGCTTTTTCTCGGTAAAGAGGTTGCTGAAAACCTCCCTATTCCAGCATTTCAGCTTGAGTTTGACCGCTTTGAGTTTGAGGAAAAGATTCGTGAGAGGGTTTGGACAAAGTTTTTGCTGCCACCATTTTTGAATACACCGACCTAAATATGGATGGGTGAGCCACATATTTTCAAACCTGAAAGGGGTTTTGAAGATTTGTTGGGGTGGGAACAATCCAAAATTAAGGGGTTGTGATCGGAGCCAATTTTTGGGTGGCTATGAAGCCTGGCATCGCCAAAAATAGGAATGAGTTCTTTGGATAAGAGAAATATTTCAAGCCAAATTTGGATGTGATTGATGCCCATACGTCTGTTGCTCCATGTGTAGTTGGATCCTTGGAGCGGCATGTCCATTAGCTCATTGTGGTTGACAAAATCGTTGAAATCTTCTATGCAGCTGTTGGTGATCGGATTGCCTCCTTGCTTGTCAAACAGGTGAAGGGGAGCATTGAAATCACCATAGAGCATCCATGGAAAGTCAGCAAAGTTGTTGCGCATTGCTAAAATGTTATCCCACAACAGTCTTCTGTTGATAGGACTGTTAGGTCCATAAACATTGGTGGCGATCCATTGGAGGTTAGTGACTTTATTGGTAAATAGAATGTTGATGGTTCTGTCAGAGACTGAAAGAACCCTCCCATCAATGGTTGTCGGATCCCACAAACAAAGGAGACCCCCAAATGCCCTTGAGGAGGGACAAAAGGCAAAATTGCTGTTTTCCTAGATTAGCTTGCAAACTTGAGTGCTGCTATTCTCGTCAAGTTTGGATTCTTGAAGGAACATGATATTTGGTTTTAGGTTTTTTCTTACTGATTTAACAGTCCTCTGTTTAGCAGTTCCATTGAGGCCTCTGACATTCCAGGAGATGAACTTCATCGGGTTGATTTGGGATTTGCTTTGCGGCCTCTGCCTCTCCCTTGAGACGGAGTAAGTTTGGGTCTAACTTCATCCTCATCTTGATGGTTGGGGTGTTCAAAAATAGGGCCCAAGGAGGTAGGCACTGAGCCGTCAGCCAATTCGATCTCAGATGCTTTGGCAAGATTTTTTGCATTTGATGGTCGTCCCCTTCTCTGTTCTTTGTTGACGTCAGCTTTGGGTGCGGGAATGGGAGATTTCAGCGGGTTGGATGTTTGGAGAATATCGGTGGAATCAGTCCCAGGGGTAGGCCGGTGGGGGGATGGAGAGCGGGGAGACTGGCACAGGGCAACAGACTCAGGGGAAAGGGAAAGAGGACGGTTCTGAGTTGGGGGAAGGGGTGGGAAGGGAAGAGGAAGGTGAGAGGGACCAAAATCGGTGGGTGAGTTTGGAAAGGTCATTGCAGACTTTCCTTTGGACAAGGGAGACTGAATCAAAGTGGGTGTGGACGAGATGGTTAGATCTATGGGAAGGTCATCGGAGATGTCCTCTCTAGTATGAAGATTGTTTAAGGGAGCAAAATGATTAGAACGAGAAGGCAGAGCACTTACATTGTTGGGTTTGCCATGATTTGAAGTAGAGGTTTTGGGAGGACCTGCAGATCGGCCACGACCCCGGCAAAAACCTTTTTTTGGGTGTTCAAGATCTGAGAATCCTTCTTTCGGCCTGAATCATTGGGGATTTCTTTTTTTTGGGAAGGGCATTGAGAAGCCAGATGGCCCTGAGTATTGCACTCCAAACAAAAAGCGGGCTTGTTCTCGTACTCAACTCCTTGACATCTTCTATAGCTCCCGTAGTTGATGCCGATGTAGGTAGGCAGAGCTGAATCTAGATTAGCCATGACACAGACATGAGCATAGGTCATTCTAGTTTTGGCTTGGGTAGCAGGGTCAATGGCGACCAAATCTCCAATCGGTTGAGTGATGCCTTTGAGTGCATCGTTGTAGAAGAACTATGGGGGAAGCCCATGGAGTTTGATCCAAATCGGAGTGATGTTGATAGACTGAGTCTCAGGGTCAAAATCTTCCCCCCATATCTATAGAAATAGGCTATGATGGCCAAAAAACCAAGGTCCTCCAGTAAGAATGTGGTGGGTGTCAAGGGCATTGTTTAGCCTTATCATGAAAAACCCCCTAGGAAAGGCCACTAACTCCAAGCTTCCCGAAAGCCACCATTTGGAAAGAGCCCACTCACGGATAGTTTCCATATCAGGATAGGCATCGACAAATTTCCCAACAAGAGAGAGAGACTCTTGGAAGATTAGTGGCTCCATAACCTCACTCGGGAAAGAGACTTCAGTGCCCGAAATAGAGAAGGGCAAAGGAGTTTGGAAAGAAAATGCTCCTGACGAAGACCTAACTTTGTCCGCAAAGGATAAAGACCAAGGAGGTGCTTTGGAAGGAGAGGAGGATGAAACCCTAACGTTATCAGACGTCGGTTTCACCACGCCATTTGGGTCTTCACCGTGAATCTTGCTGAGTGGGCCTGTAGAAAGCCCAACACCACCTGCAGGGCCCGAGGACAAACCTGCCACACCAGCTCCCTCCAACGTCCCTCCAACGTCGCCATCGCCATCGCCATCGTCCACCGTCGCTCCCGCTCTTGTTCCCGCAATCCTTTTATATTATTATTATTATATATTTTTATTTTCATTTTTTTAATTTTATTTTTAATATATATATATATATATATATATTAAAAATAACCACAAAAAAACTATAGCCCAAGTATATACTTAATGCAACCAACTATTTTAGGTAAACTTGTGTATAATGCAACCAAATGCATTAAACAAACATATGTATATGAAGAATGTTATTTGGGATCCACATACTTTTATCAAATTTTAAATCATCAGTGCAAACAAAAGGGGTGATAAAGGTTATTTTTAGGTCAACTTCTACTTGACATTGGTTAGACTATATGGTCTTTTAAAAGAGATGTTTAAACTATTTGCATTTATATCTAACTATATTTTTATCTTATAAGTAGTAAGACAACTAGGCTTTGTCAATGAGAATCTAGAAGAGGCCATAAGAAGACCATACTATTTGACCATAATAAAATTTATTTGATAGTTACCCCCTTTTCAAAGGTTTTTCAAATGAAATTAATAGAAGGCTCAAAAGATACAGATTGGGGCTAATGAGAGGTTGGTGTGCCTATGATCTTGATGCAATGTTATTACAAATATTATTGGGTTATATTTTGAAAAACATCTATGTGCATGAAAAATGATTTTTTTTTAGGGCAATCAATATTTTGGTATTACAAAAGCAACCCCTTCCTTTATTCTATTTTATAGCATGATATTGGTAAAAGAAAGAAAAACAATCTTGGAAACTTTTATTCATATGCATACATCAATTATAAAAACATGTCCTTATATGTGGAGCCTTGAAAAGGTATTAGCCTATATGAAGATGAGGTAAGATACAAAATATTAAATTTTAAGTCTAAACAAAAATGAATGAAATGACTATTAATGAGTTATTCTCAAATATCTAGGATAAGCAAAACCCATAAGAGGTCAAAATAGACAAAAATAAGAATAATTAAGAGCCTAGGTTTCTTCCCCTAAGTGTTAGCCAACTAAAAAAGCATCATATTCATGAGCCTAGGATTCAACAGTCTCTCTAAGATAATTAATGCCTTGATTAATTGATTAGATTTTAGTTAATTGATCCCATCCTTAATATTTTTTTGATTGGTAAAAGAGGTTTTGAAATATTCTTGTAACCTTTTACAAAAATATGATAGCTAGGAGATGGTCTTCCGACTGAACCAAAGCAACAACAATAAACCCTCTATAGGACAAAAAATAGGAGATACAAAAACCAATAAAGGGCCCACGTAAGGGGTAAAATAGAAAGCCTTTAAAGGTGAGAAGAGAAGCCCACTCATCATTGCCCACCAAACTTTTGAATTCATCTAAAATTTTGTACTGGTATTTGTACTCCTCCAAGAGAGCATCCGCTTGAGTCAGTAGGGACTAATGTCAGTGAATTCCACACTATAGCAGATCCTCCATATATGGCCAAAAGTAATAAGGATGTATCCAATCATGCAAATAAAAATCCTATAATTACCATTGTCATCATCATGCTGGACATACTCCTTGAGAAACTCAACATATCCCAAAGGATGAGGTACATGTGTTTCAATAAAGTTATGACTATCACCACCATGGAGTATTTAAGACAACTCAGGTTCCACCATGTAACGAATCCTCCATGTGTAACCAATGATGATGCCTCTAGAATTATCCTTGAAGGAAATTCTCCATGTGTGTGTTAGGATAATGAATATGGATTCCAAACTAAAATAGAAACTCCATTTACCTTTGAAATCCACCTTGTAACAAGTACTCCACATACCTTTGAAATTCATCTTGTAGTAAAAACTCCACACATAACATAGAATGATGTTAGTGAATTTCACATTGTAGTAAATACTTCATACATGGTCAAGAGTAAGAAGAAGGTATCCAATCATGCATAGAGAAATCCTATGATCACCACTATCATCATCATGTTGGACATACACCATGAGAAAATTAGCATATCCTAAAGGATGAGGTACATGTGTCACAACAAAGTTATGACTGTCACCACAAAGGAGTGTTTGAGCCAGTTCATATTCTATAGAAGATGGAAACTAGAAGTGGATAAGGATAAAATTGATAAATCTCCATAAAATGAAGGCAATGACCAGGATGTTAGAAAAGGACTGCCAATCCCATAAAACTCTCAGGATAAGTTCACAAGAAACACGAGGACCAAGAATTGACATCTAGTAAATAAGGGAAGCTATAAGTCTAGATGGTAAGGTTAGGTGTACGAACATCCAATATAGATAAGAGGCTAGTAGCGTGGTTACATTCTATGTAGACATGCTAGATAGTAACATTAGTGGATACACTAAGAAAGCTATTGGATTTAGAGTTCAATATGGAGATGTTCCAAGATACAAATTGAGTCCTTTTAAATATTTTAATGATGTTCAATGAGTCACCTTCAACAATGAGGTTAGGACAATGAAGATGAGGCATAACAAATAAACCTTGAAATAGTACTTGAGCTCCAGTGAAGTGATTTTTTTGAACCCCAAGGTCTTTTGCAAAGGCCATAATGATATCCCCAGCATGATTTATGAGAATACCTCTAGCACCAATAAGGCCAAGATTGACCTTGGCTACACCATGAAAATAAATTTTATCCAACTTGGGTGTCGAGAAGTCAATATGATGAGTGAACAATCAATCGTTGACTTAGGTGAAGAAATAGGAAAATAAAGAAGCTTAAGGGACTTAGTCAAACAAGCTTTATCTGGAGGTTTAAGGGACCCAAAGCTCATAGTAACAGAGAGGTTCTCAATAGCTACATGGAGAATTTGAAAGAATACAAAATGACAGTCATGGATGGAGTTGTTGAAAGCTTTGGAGCTAAGCTCATACCAAATTTCCCATAAGAAATAGGGGAGACAAAAAGTCCAAAAAAAATTTAGAAGAAAGTTTTTGAAAGGGTTGGGCCATTTTAAGAACAAGTCGCTCAAGATAAAATGGGTCACCCAAGCAATTCCCTTGATGTAAAATAAGGAGAATAAAATATTGAGAGAAAAGCTACAAGAAAAAAATATGTGATTTGTGGGTTTGCAAGCATGATTGTAGAGGTAACAACAGTTGGAAATAGGAAGCCAACAAAGCTGAAGATTAGGAATGGAAAGGATCTTGTCTTGGACAAAAATCCAAAAAAAATAAATTGACTTTAGGTGTTAGGTGATTATTCCAAATAATATTTGAATGGAACCAAGGTCATCCTAAAATTTTAGTAAGGAAGTATGCGATTTTGATAGAAAAAGGGCCATTCTAATTGGGCACCCAAAGGAGCTTGTCTTCTATGAAAAAGCTACGGATGACATAGAGGTGCAATATATTGGATACAATAGAGGTATCTCTTATTTTATCATCATTCAAATCATCAAGAGGGAGGGATTTCCAAGATAATCTGTTGGTTTCAATAAAACTAAACGTCTTCAAACCAAATAGGTTATCGATTACCGATCTTAAGAAAATCATATTAGAATGGTATTGAAGGGGACTATCACTTATGTTAGAGTTACTATGCTACAATAACTATAAATTATTACCTCATTTGGTAACTTGTAAGATTGATCTAGGTAGATAAAATTTATCGCATGGTAAAAACTAGTTTGTTACTTTTACCATTAGGTATTTACTTTCACTATTTACCTAAAAGATATTTACTGTGGAATATATTGGGGTTAGTAAGTTAGTAGTCATAGTCATTTTGACTATGTTAGTAGGTTAGCATGATTTATGGTTAGCATGTAGTTGTTAACGTTAACTAGGGATAATATTTGCTAATATTTCCTAAGGCTATTCTTATCCTATATTTGTATTATTTATAGCACCATATGAATATAATTTTTCTAATGCATTTTCATACCCTAACATTGGTATCATAGCTACGGAACTTGCAGAGCTAGGACAAGGACGAAGATGGATCGAGGGGACAAAAATACCAAAATAGGACCCCCCTGGACCTACTGCTTGGAATGGATCCTAAGGTGGATCCTTAGAAGCAAGGCTTACTTCCTAAGATAGACTGTTGGAACCTGACATGCTTCTCAAGGCACAAAAATCAAGCTGGACCATAGAATTTTGGATTGGCACAAAATTTAGAGAAGTTTTATAAATTTTTGTGCATTTTTTTGGGCATGGACCTTGTATGGAGTCCAAACTAATAGCAAATTTTAACCCGTAGTTGGGATAGATAGAACTATCAGGCCCATCACCTTAGGGTGGTCCACTCCATCGGGTGTAGACTTCCTTGACAATCAGGATGTAAACTTCCCTGACAATCATGGAAAATCATAGGTATTGAAACTTGCAGGATACCTAAGCTGAATCTACATGGTCGACAGTATCCTTAGTGACCAATACAAATGAGCTCTGACAATGTGAACTTCGATGGCATAGACTTAAAAACTGGAACACTAACAAGATCTGATGATGCAAACTTCAAAATTGAAACACATATCCCAATGTATTTAACTCCCGATGTAGATCCCCATAACTAATAAATCTGATTGATCTGTACTGGCACAAAATTTGAGGTATCCAAAAAAGAGTTGACATGGATTGATGTAATTTTCAAGTTTGACAAGACAGACTATGATTGGTTGGCACACGCATTGACGTGGCAACCTATGATTGGTTGAACCCTACTAACTAAGTAGGCACATAGATCAAGGAAATGAGCTTGTAGCTGATGGGGATCAAACACATGGTAATGTGCAATTGATTGACGTGGAACCTCACCTACTGACATGGCAGTACAACAACCCGTTGGTGATATGTGGTGATGTAATTAAATATCATGTGTATGCATGGTGAGGTGTGATACGTGGACTTGGTCAAAGAAATATTGTTTGATGTCTCTAGATTACCTTGAGGTAATCAAACTAAAATGGGTGTCTTCATGGTTTTAAGGAAGTGAGGAGCACCCAATAGGGTGCATGTGGGATTATTCCCACTTTCCTTTTTTTTACTGCTCTCCTGTGAGAAAGCCTTCAACTAGAAGGTGACCTCCTTCCTTCCCGTTAGGCTAGCCAGATTGACTGGCGAAGGGCCAGGAGGTAAGAATTTCAATGGGAGATTGATATTTAGACTCTCATCAAGGTGTCCCACCATTTATTTTTCTCTACGAAGCATTCCCAAGGTGAACGTTTTATTTTTTTATTTTTTTTAGTTCATTTTTATTTAGTTAAAGTTTTATTTTTATTTTTTAATAATTTAAATATCAATTTTATTCTTAAAATAATTTTTATCTTAAATTTTTTATTGTTTTTTAATACAATTATATTTTATTATTAATTTAAATTATATTTTATTAAACATTCTTTAAATTTTTGCAACTTAAAATTAATATTTTAAAACAAAACCACAAACAAAGGACCTATTTTTTTTGCAAAATTCAAACCAATAAAAGAGTGCTTTTGTTTTCTCAAAAAATAGGTATGTAAGAAAAAGAATAGCACCTATTTTATTTTTAAATTAAGGAGCCCTAAAATCTTCTCAAAAGCCTTGTTAATTTTACACACAATAAATGATCAAACTTGAATTCTTTTTTGCCAAACTGTAACACAAGGACACACAAAATTTGTAAAATCCAAAGTTTAAAATAGTGCATTTTTTTTCTCCAATGGGGGATATAACACAAGACATTGTAAATTTTATTTTTTGCAAAACCACTAAGCCACCACGAGCAGATATTGAAGATCTTGGGTCCATAAAAACCAAGTCGTGTGTCGACTAGTTCAGGAAAAACTTTCAAACGCGGGTCGTGTGTTGACTTGATTTGAAAGGAGTTCTATTTTGTTAATTTTGCAAATCAAAGGGGGGAAGACAAGAAATCATATTTATTTACAAAATTGTAACACAAAGTAAGTAAAACTTGTTAATTTGGCAAAATAAAAAAGAAAATGCAAAAGTGTTATTCCACATTCTTTGCAAAATTGGAAAACAAGAGGAGACATAAAATATCAATTTTTTTACACAACACAAAATCAAAATTTTGTTGCAAAATTGGAAAACAAGAGGAGACAAAAAATATCAATTTTTTTACACAACACAAAATCAAAATTTTGTTGCAAAATTTGGTGATAAAGGTGCATTTTCGATATTACTTGACACCGTTATTACAAATTGGCAAATTAGGTGCATTTTCGGTTGCATCCGACACCTAAGCGATAAACATTTTGTGGGAACTCTTTGATTGATTATTGCATTTAATTTCTTGTTCTTTGCTATTATAATTCATGTAAATCAAGAGCACTCAAAAACCTAAAATTTCACAATAATTTGTGTAATTCATTTGCACAAATATAATCCACCCTAAAAATTCACTCTTATTTGTTTGGCTCAATATCCTCAAACTGATTATTCCTCTTCAAGAGGATTTTCAGGCAGGTGCCATTAAATATCTTTTTGAGTAAATTATCTTTCACTTCTTATTTGTTTGGCTTAAATATCCTCAAAATGATCATATTTATTCAAAGAGAGTTTTCAGGAAGGTGTCGTTAAATACCACTTAAGAGTGAAAGAAAGATCATCTTAGTGCAAATTCTAGAACCTTCATCATAGCAACTATAAAAAAATACCTAAATTATACACAATTTCTTAAAGGCCATACCTAATTAGCATGGAAAACTAAGATGAAATCCATCCTTACTGTAGAGGAAATTTGAGATTTAGCATATGGCACTGAAATAAGACTCACAAAAACAAGAGCAGATCAGAAAGCATGGGATAAAAAGAACAATCATATTCTCATGTTGATTCTTCTAGCTACTACTGATGAGATCCAGCCTCACATAAGTGAAGCTAAAAATGGTAAATATGCATGGGATGCACTTTATACCATTTTTAAAGGCAAGAATCAATCAACTATTCTAAACCTTCAAACACAACTTCATACACTCCATATGAAGTTAGGAGAATTAGTAGAACTATTCCTCTGTAGAGTGGTAGAACTGAAGTCAAAGATGAATGCTTTAAGAGAAAAAGTAGAAGATACTATCTTGAATTCAGTAATATTGAGGGCTCTTCCATAACCCTACAAGATGTTAATAATATCCCTTAATGTATCTCAAATAACAATCACCTTTGTGGATTTAGTCAATTTGCTTCAAACAGGGGAAGCAAATCAACTCCAAAGCGATGAAGTGACAAACAATGCACTTTACTCGAATAATCTAGGTGAAAAGAAGAAAGGAAACTTTCATAAGGGAGGATCATCTTCAAAATATAATGGAAAGAAACCTCAAAAGAAGTTTCTCTTACATTAAGTGTTGGTTTAAAAACAAGCAAAACAAAAAGGGCAAAGTCACGTCACAAAGAAGCAATGTTTCTAGTGAAGTGTCTGACTCCAATTCTAATTTTGGTTCAAAAAGAGCACACAAAGTGCTCCTAGCTAAAATAATATTGTAAAGGGAGATAAATTTGTGACTCTAGGCAAGCACCTTTCCAAAAACTCTCTTTTTAGACTTCATAAATAGCATAAGTATTTGTTTGAAGTACTTGCAATAAAGGGGTAATTGTACCTCTTTTAGGCTTCGCAAATAGCAAACACTCTTTGTTTGAAGTACTTGTAACAAAAGGGGAGAATTTTTTGGTGTAAAATTTTCCTATGAGGTAATCTTTGTAAAATTATTAACATGCTTTATGAGTTGCACATATTTTGCAATTAAATGGGGATAAACATTTCTTTTCCTACTTCACACAATTTTTTGTAAAAAAAGAAGAAGACTTATAAGGGTGCATTTTCGACAGTGACCGACACCTTAGTCACACTTCTTATGAAAATTCCATTACAACATATTTTGCAACAAGGGGGGAAGTTATAAGGGTACATTTTCGGCAGCGACCGACACCTTAGACACCTTATTAATTGTTTTTTGCAAAATCTTATTGTAATAGAATGAACCTCATATGAAGTGATCTACTCTACTACACCTAGTGATTGTAGTGGCTGGTTACCCATGCAATATGGTTGCATTACAAGATTACAATAAGGACATTCGTTGATGTGAAGAAAAAGTGAGGAATGACCCACTTTTTTCTTAGAAGCATCTAGAGCACTCTGACAAAGCAAGAACCAATAGATCACCATATTTTTCACTGTATTGGGGTAGTTATATACATTAACCAAATAATGTAATAAGGAGGGATATTAGAGTTACTACACTACAATAATAGTAAATTATTACTTCATTTGGTAACTTGTAAGATTCATCTAGGTAGATTTAATTTACCGCATGGTAAAAATTAGTTTGTTACTTTTAACATTAGGTATTTACTTTCAATATTTACTTACAATATATTCATTATGGAATATCTTGGGGTTAGTTAGTTAGTAGTCATAGTCATTTTGACTATGTTAGTAGGTTAGCATGATTTATGGTTAGCACGTAGTTATTAGCATTAACTAGGGATAATATTTTCTAATATTTTCTAAGGCTATTCGTAGCCTGTATTTGTATTATTTAAAGCACCATTTGAATATAATTTTCTAATACATTTTCATGCCCTAACAACCTAGCCATATATCCTCCTAGAAATTAATATTCTACCCATTTCCAAGATTCCATCGGATGCCTTTCTTGATAAGTTCCCTTGTTTTTATAATGGAATTCCAAATTGTAGAACTTGAAATGGGTAAGGGATCATCCAAAAAAATTGTTTGGTTCTAGAGATACTTAGCCTTGATAATATCAATCCAAAGAGTGTTTTCATTCTGAAGGACTCTCCACCCTTGTTTGGCTATGAGAGCAGTATTCATGTTTTTGACCTTCCTAAGTTTGATGCCTCCATAGTATTTCCTGGAGTAGACTTTGTCCTAGAAAACCAGATGAAATCTCTGCTTATCTTCAAAGTCTGGCCATAAGAATTTCATTTGGATTTCTTCATTATTTTTGCACACTTCAATCAAAATATAGAAAATGGAAAGAAATAAAACAAGGATGTGGCTAAGAAGCCCCCTTTCCACCCAACCAACTTTTTTTGGATCCTTTCAATGATGGTATTCCATAAAGATTTTTTAGCGGGTCCATCAAAGAAAGGAAAAATAATAAAAATAGCTAGAAGATAAACAATAGCACAACCAAGGATGTACTCTATATGAGCTTGTAATATGATGGGAATATTGATAAAATCAATTTTGCTCTTGGATAAATTGACATTTTGGCCAACAATTGACTCAAATAAGAGTAAAATTGACTTGATGACTTTGGCTTGGGGAATAGAGGTATAGGTGGAAAGAATAGTGTTGTCAATAAATTATTGATGAGATATGGGGTTAAGAGAAGAGACTGGATTAATACCTAATATTTCTCCCTTGGAACAAGAAGACCTTAATGTACAACCTAAAGCTTCAGCAAGGATAATGAAAAAAAGAGGGATAAAGGGTCACCTTGTCTTATACCTTTGAAACTCTAAAAGTATCCAAAAGTAGATTCATTAACTAGAACTAGAAAAATGGTGTTGGTAATTTATTATTTGATTAGGTCAATCCACTCATAGTGAAACCAAAATATAGAAAGGACAGAGAAGAGAAACTTATAGGACACTCTATAAAAATACTTTATCATGTCTAATTTAAGGAAGAGATCAACCTTACCATTTTTAGACACCAAATGAGTAATTTCATGGATGGTGATGATGCTATTGATAATGAGTCTCCCTTGGATAGAGCTACCTTGATTAGGATCAATGATGTGGATAGAGTTGCTTTGATACCATCCTTAATATCATTACCATATAAGCTTTTATATTCTACATGATATTCTTCTTTAACTAAGAATTCAATGATCTATTCGTTGTTTTTAAATACTTTCCAATGGTTATTGTTGTTGATGATTTCTATCTTAAATTTCATTTATATCTCTTTCAACTTATTTCATATACCTACAATTGAATCAAATTTGGCACCTAGGGAGGTTGCTCCATCTTCCTTTATTTCATATCCATAGGTATCAAGGTAATTTAATATGTATCAAATTGTTTTTAGTAGGTATCAAAACTTATGTCTATATAATATGAAGTGTTTATGTTTGATAGTATAGGTGAAATTTACCCATCTCACCACTAGCTTTGAATTTCTAAATATTCTAATATTTAATCCCTTACTATAATTTTCTCAATTTAATCCATAGAGATTTATATTCAGCTATGTTAATAGATTACTTAAAGAGTGAACATCATGAATATTTAATTTGTTCTCCTTTAGGATTTATAATATGTATTCCTACCACTAATCCATGATGGTCCTATAACCATCAAAATATATTATACATGTAGGGTTCAACCCTTGATCTACCTTTCTTATCATAATAGTAATCTTAACTAGCTTTTTTGATATTAAATAATATAAAATTTAAGTCTCCTCAATGCGTTCACTTCATTACCTTCCTTATCATGCAATACTTTAATAATAATGTACAAATCTAAAATAATATTAACTTCACAAGATTTATTATCTACAAACTTTGGAAGCTAATTCTAGTTGATTACTCCACCACTACATAACTTATGTAGAAGCTAGTTATAGTGTGGTTCCTTTCTTTATTTCAATAATTTTTCCATTATAGGGTACTTTCATATGAATGTATTCCATGGCCAAATAAACTACACTAGTACTAGTAGGGTACTTCCATATGCATGCAACATTTCAAAGTAGAACATGAGATCAACTATCATCGCTTCATGAATTATAACTAGTTTTGGATTCTTGGTTATAGTTATCACTAGGTCTTTTAATATGCTAACTACATTCACCTATGTGTCATCTATATAAATAGATCTACAATCCATATATGAATATCAAAACCCTATCTCTTTGCACATTTCCTTAGGTATGGCTATCATGGTAGCTCGTGAATCAATAATACAACTTCTTAAGAGATATTTTTTTTATTTTTAGATTAATTTAGCATGGTGGTTATTTGTGCTAATTATGCCTCTACCCTTCTATTATTGATCTATAATGCTTCATCCTCAACTTCTAGTTAGCCATATTTAATTGTCATGCCAATTGTGACATGGTTATCTAATCATTTGTGATAGGTCCATATTTCCTATATCCAATTGCAATACCCTAGAAATTAGATTAGCAATATTTGATGCTATATTAAAAGGGTCAATTTATATGCCTCAACAAAGTAGAATTTGTCTCTTTTATTTTATATTTATGAGTGGAAGATAATTAAGGCCTTGAAATATTTTTTGGTTAGCCACTCGTACTCTTTCTTCCATCCTTTCTACTTATTAAAATGGATATAAATGCCTTGTTGAATTCAAATTTCTTGTATGCATGGCTTAGCCCAAGCCATTCTAATGCACTTATTGTTGGTGGTGCCATTATAGAATCAAATAATTGGGAATGGATAATGGGTTTTATTGCCTATAAGAGAAGTTCCCTTGCATGATATGGGAGGCAAGTGGAGGTGGTAGGTATGATGAGGAGTGCAAACTAAATGATTATGATAAATAATTAAGTGGAATTTGAGGGAGAGGACTATGATGCTAATATAACCATGTTGGCTAAAAGAAGTGTTATATATTATGGAACTACTAGTTGAGATAAAATAATTTGAGAAAGTGGGGATGAAAACAAAGTTATGGGGAAAATATTCCTATGATGGAAATTATAGAAGTTGGAGTGCCTTCCGATAAACTATGGGGTGAGTCACACCTTAGAGAAACATGGTCTACATTGATGGATGATGGGATAAGCATAATAGAAGAAATGAAAAGAGGAGTGGGAACAAGAGGAGTGGAAAAAGAGAGAAAGAGATATTTATGAGAAGTGATAGAGGGAGAATGTGTACTAATAGATGTTGAATATGTGGGAGGGATAGAGTGTGTAGTTATGGATACTAGACTAGCTATTCTTAGATCTATAGGACGGATTCCTTGAGGAATTTTCCCCTCTTTATTGTGGTTATCCTACTTTTGTTGTTTTTTTGCTTTCACAACCCACCTTGGCAAGACCCTTGTTGAGAAGACAATATAATTTGGACCTATTATTTTAATGTTTAACATTGTTGGTGCTAATTGCAAGGATATGCCATAACATTTAATATTGTTTCATAATGATGATGATGCTAGTTTTTATGGTTTTGTAGGGCTAACCATACTTGCATATGGACATCATTTAGCTAACAATTTGATAATAGTAGGAATATAATTTTTAATGGTTTAGCAAAATAAAAGTTTAATATTACCTTATGAGAATAATGGTTAGATTAAAATAATTAACCATTACTTTATTGAGCTTACAATTTAATATTAGCATTGGTTGTTGCTTTCTAAATTGATTAGAAGAGATAATATTTAATATTGTCTATGAGTATAATGGTTAAATTAAAATAATTAACCATTACCTTATTAAATTGACAATTCAATATTAGCTTGGACATTGATTATTGAATTAATTGGAAAAGAAAGTGTTTAATATTGTTAATGCATATGATGGCTTCAATTAATGTGGTAGGCTCATGAGTGTTTGAATTTTTTTTATGTGTACGAGCCTCTTTGAATTTTCAAATGAAGTAAGTATTTAGAAAGCATTTGAAATATGGCTATTTTTAGATTATGGAATTAATTGCTTCTTGTCAGCTGGACTGAGTAAGGAGGTTTCCCTTAATGACAAGGATGATCCCTTGCCAACTTGGAAAGGATATGAGCCCTCATGTGTGTTAATAAAATATTAAAAAAATATAGGTGCATTGGGGGAGAGACCACTTTTATTTGGTGAGGCAAAGAAAAAGGAGGAAGCACCATAGGGGAGGAGGAGGCTCTTGGGGAGAGAGGCCTATAACATTGAAGGTGGAAGGAAAAGGATTCATAGGTGGTTTTGGGAGACTTAGAAGAAACTCTTGGAGACTATATAGAGGCAATAAAAGGAGGAATTCTAGTCTTGGGTGTAGATATTAGGTGGGAGATCTATCATTATACTAGGTACAAATGTTTATGTATCATTGATAAGATTTGACTTGTAAAGCTTAATACTATAATATTTTTGGAATGGTTGAATGATCTTGTCTTTTTTGTTCATCCTTTGAGTTTGAACATAGTTTTCCTTCTCTCTTTACCATAGTGTTACTTAATTTTGGGTGATCTGGATCCTATGATGAAGTCTATACTTTATTTAATAGGAAGCCACCTTAATCATGCACATCCACCTATTATAGAGTGGTGTATGTCATTGTGTTACTCCAAATATCATGTAGAAGATGTATTGTCTCCTTCATAGACATTATAACTAACAAATACTCTACTAAGAACCTATTTCTATGATATACATTTTTGTATGGTTGTATTCCATTTTATCTGCATTTGTTGAAGAAGCAGAGTTGGATCTATTATTTTTGTTTATTTAGATAGTTTCTTGAATACCAAGTTTTATTTTGCTTTATTGATGTTGAAAAACTAGACTAAATGCATTTTAATATTTTAAGGCTTTTCCCTTAGGTAAAATAGGGCTTATTACTCTTTATTTTTGTAACCCACAAGCCACCCGATGTGTGCTATCTATGCTGATGTGGGATTAACCTTCCCATGCATGGTTATTTTGGGTTTCTTAAGAGGCCTGTGGGGCACATGGGATGGTAGCCAAGCACTTGGGCTAGGCATTTGGCTAATGCTTGACCATGACCCACTAGTTGGCAGGTTATAGTGCCACTTGGTGGTCGATTACCCTATTTTATCGACTCCTATAGGAGTTTGAACTTCTTCCAATTTTTGTTCTTTGTTTGCCTAATTTTCAACTACCTTTCATTGCTTTACATGCTTTTTTAACTCCATGGGAGGTAAGAGAAGATAAATTCTAGGTTCAACATAAAATAACTCCATGTAATTTATCCCACATGGGATGTGTGGGGGTGCAATAGCACCTTAAAAATGGTTTACCTCCCGTTAGATATTGGCTACCACTCAGTGGTCAAGGGAGCCACCAAGTGGGGTTCATCCTATACTAGTTAGAGGTACATATCCTAGACACATGCCATCTTAGATAGTTGTTGTTTGCTGGTTAAATCTTGGCCTCTGTTGCTTCATGGAAAGTATGGATTTGCTATTATGATCATCATATGCCTAGGAATAATTTATGACTAAACCATTTTATTTTGAATGTGGTAATTTATCCCACATGATCCATCTGGGAGCATGTGAAGACTTGAAATAGGGGAAGTAACCTTATTATACTAACTACCAAGCAATGGTTAGGGTATCCTTTGTCTAGCGAAGGCTATAGTGTTGGTTGTTTGGTAGCTAAGGTTTGTTTTGTTGAGGTGTTTGACCTGATCAAATATTATGGTTTGTTTGGAGGTTGGTTGACTAGATTAGTCTATGGTTTGTGAATCTAAACAACCCTTTTACTAATTAAATCAACCCTTATTTTAAAGGTTAATATTTTGCTAAAACCACATTTTTTGCTCAATTAATATTTTGCTTTGGAGGCTGGAAAAAAATTGTTATGCTAAAAAAAATTATCTTACTAAAGGAGAAACTGATAGAGAAAATTGGGGAAAGTTGAGTGCTAGCTATAAGTCAATTTTGTGGAAAAATTGAATGCTTAACTAGGCCAATTTTGAGGAAAAATTGAATGCTAGTTATAGAATAATTTTGTGGAAAATAAAAGGACTATAGATATAAATTTGGTGGTCAAGTTGATTGTGTTTTGAAATCAATTTTGTAGAGAAATTGAGTAATTGAAAGGAAATTGACTTAGAGATATACATTAATGATAATGTATTTTGTTTGATTTTATGAGTTGAAATATGTTCTTGGATAATATATTTGATGAGGTAGAAACATACGTTAGTGGATAATGTATTTCATTGACTAAAGGGGTTGGAATATGTTGGTGTATATCACATTTCATGAGTTAGAAATATACATTAGTGGATAATGTATTTCAATTGAGTACATGAGCTAAAAATTATAGTGGATAGTATATCCATGAGTTAGAAATATACATTAGTGGATAATGTATTTCATTTGATTAAATGAGTTGAAATATGTTAGTGGATAACATATTTCATGAGTTAGAAATATACATTAGTGGATAATGTATTTCATTTGATTAAATGAGTTGAAATATGTTAGTGGATAACATATTTTATGATATAGAAATATACATTAGTGGTTTTATTTGATTCAATGAGCTAAAATATGTTAGTGGATAATATATTTCATGAGATAGGAATATACAGTAATGGATAATGTATTTGAATGAAATAATCTGAAATATGTTAAGGGATAATATGTTCATGAGTTGGAATTATACATCAATGAATAATGTATTGCATTTTATTAAATGAGTTTAAAATTTTATTAGTGGAGCATATGTTTCATTATTGGATAATTATTGTTTGATAGCACAATCCATACTAAGATGTAATAGCGTTTAAGAGGTGTTAGAGTAAGGAGGATAAGGTTATTCATCTTTTTGATAAGATTGGATAGAATTTCATTTGAGGGGATTATGGGGTCCTCTCTAATGATTTGATGTGTGCAATGCTATAATTGATGTGCAGTTACATTAGACTCTCATAAAGGAGATGTTCCTTTGAGCTTGGGTCAAAGGGAGGAGATATTCTTTGGAGGATGAATGTGGAGTTCATTTGAGGGAATTATGGGGTTCTCTCATTTCATTGTAATATGAACTAAAGAAACTATTCATGTATTGGGGACATAAGAATCATGGGATTCTTATGTACTTATATTGGTGGATGTATCAAAAAGGAATTATGGAATTCTTTTTATGTAGTTGTGTTGGAGACAACTAAACTTATGAAATGAAAAAGGACATTTTGAGGCTAGGTTTTTCCTATAAGGTTTTCCTAGGATATATGAGGTGTGATGTGAAAATTGGTTATTATCATATTGCGATATTTTATTAGAGCTTTATAAATATAGTTTATCATGGATATGCTATTCTTAAATATGGAGAATTTCATGGTATTTCATAGACCATAGATATGATTTTATTAAGAATTGCATGTGATTAGTATGTAGTGCCACTAATGGTATTTGTAATGGCTAACCTAGAGGTGACCTAGTTATGGAGATGAAGCAATATACACTCATTGTATTATTGATTAGTCCTTTCTAAAATAAAGTGTGGATGAGTAAAGAATAAAATCTACTAATGCTTATGCTCATGAATTAGAAGTATATATAGAGAGAGTAGACTTAAGGATTATGGGATGGCCTATTTGTAATGTGCTTAGTGAACATACATAGATGGACTTATATATGGTGTAGATATAGGTGTACCCTTTGATGGACTAAAGGGATAAGTTAAATCATCATGGAGATGAGACAAATAACTTATTTTCATGATGCTTAGTGCACCTACATAGATGGAAATATGTATGGTGTAGAGATAGGAATAACCCTTTTTATGGACTAAAAGGGATAAGTTGGCTCATTGTGAAGATGAAACAAACAAATTAATAATGGGATATTATGTCAATAGACACCTCCATAGAATGACTTATGCAAGGTGGGTATATGTAAATCCCTAACTTGTGTATATAAAAAAAAACTCTCTCTTGAATGGGTTGGATTTTTGGGTCATTACAGTTGGTATCAAAGCTCTAGGTATGATGGACTAGAAGCTTCCATAAATAATCTAAAGGTTGTTTAAGAATTATTCCTAGGAAGGATAGATTTACTTTGACATGACACCTTGCATGGAGTAAGTGTGACCATCATTGTTATTAAGAGATTGATAATATATAAGCTTACCTAGTAATGGTATCTTGTGCAGAGCAAGAATAACAATAGCCATTAACAAATGAATGATAATTAAGTATGCTAGTTCGTAAGGATAAAAGGAATAAAACCAAATCATTGTGGTTAAGGAGGATGTCATCTTGCAACAAGGTAAGTGTGACCCAGATTATTTCTAGGAAGGTGATAATGGTTGAAATTGAGATGGCACCTTGTGGGATATAGGTGTGATGGTGACCATTAATGATTTAAGTTAGTTCTTGGGAAGATATAGCTAACCATTGGAAGTACAATTAAAAGTAATTGTAACTTACTAGAAGGATAAAGGTAATAATGGAGAGAGTGCAAAAGTAATATTGGGTTTCAAGAATCAAATGGGTTTAGATTTTGTACTTTGGAGAACTCACCTTAGCTATCCAAAAACTAGTAGAACCCAAGGATGGACCTAAACCTAAAAATGTGATGTAGCAACATTAGAGGGATTTACAATGGGTACCTTGATAATTAGATTTTGAAGTGGATCCAAAGATAAGGACTTCTTTGGGAAATATTCAAGTGGTGTAGCCTAAATCCTCTCTTCCAACCATGAATTTTTGGATCCCATTATCAAATTGGATTGGTGATGGAACCTCAAAGGATTTTTGGGTGTCCATGTGAGAGAAGTCATGTGGAGTGATAGTCACCTCAATAAAACCATCATGGAGATGGAATGATTGAGCACCATAGACTACTCATGGTGTAATGTATAAACTAAGATGTTATTAAGCCTAAGTACTGGCATAGAAAGACTTAGCCTAGTAATAGAATTGGCATCCCTTTTTCTTGAATGATAGAGATAAGATTAATACTTACGCTATGTTCAAGTTACCCTATGTTTAGGGAAAGTTTTAGAAAATGGGGGGACCACATGAATATATCCTTTAAGTTGTATGGATAGTGTACAAGGTTAAACCCAACAAACTATGGAAGAGTGATCACTCTTATTCACTCGAGGGATGTTTGCAGCATCCAAAACTTGAAATGTGGTGGAACCTCCATGATCCTATGTGACATATCTTTTGTGAACCTTAACTGTGTAAAAGAAAGAAATATTTACTCTCTCCTAGGATGGTTAGATTTTTATTGTTACATTTTCATATGTGTGGCAAGGAGAATTTGCACCCAATATAAGAAAGAGAAGAAAATAATCTTATCAAAATCTAGGGCTAGCTAAGTAGGATTGAATTGAAGTTAGACCTAAATAAAATTCTGGATAATTTCAATAAGAGGTAGAAATCCTCATTATTATAGTATAGTCACTATAAGAATATATTGGATATTAGAGGGAATAAAAGAACCAACAATAAGTAATGATTGGAAATTATTGTTAAACAAGTTACCTAGAATGAAAATTTTGAGTGTAGATAGGAGAAATATCCTGCTACAAAATATCATGAAGGGAAAGGCTCATATTAAGGTTTGTGCAAGGAGACTCAAGCAAGGAAACTTTAGTGGAAAGGTTTTGATCAAGCCTTAATCAACATCCAATATAGACTTCTCTATTATTATAAAATTCACTCATTTTTTTAGGTAGGATTCATTCTTGAGGTTTACAATTTGAGAAGAGATTTTAATGTTCCTAATCTAGATTCTTAAGGGCAGTATGGGATCCTCTAATAACAATCTAAATTTTGGTCAAACTTAATGGAAAAGAATAGAGATGGAATTCTATTCTTAGTTAGGTTTTGATCATTTAATGAGAAAGAATAGATATGGAATTCTATTCTTGGTTAAATTCTTGATCATGCATAATGGGAAAGAATAGAAATGGAATTTTATTCATAGGTTGGAGAAATTATTAGTGGAAATAATAGATGGGGAATCTATTATTGAGAGGAGTATGGGATCCTATCTCTAAATTGATAAAACACATACCAAATAATGAGATTAGTAAAAATTTGAAGGGATCTAAAATCATCTTAAGAGCAGATCCTAATATTTAAAACATGGGGAAGGACCTCCTAGTTAGTTATTGTATCGCCCAAATTTTTTGCACCCTTACCTTCAGGCTAAAGGATCCATACCCGGAAGGGGGGTGAGAAAAGGATGGAACAATACCTCGGACAGAGAGGCCCTTTGAAGGTCACGCCTCTCGGGGGAGGGGTATAAAGGTGAATTTTTGACGGATGGTGGGGTTCACTAGGAAAATTTGAGTGGTAGTTTCCACGCCTAGGTTGATAATGGGTTTGATCTGTTCATTTTATGTTCAATCATTCAGATTCCTATGTTGGCCAAAATGAAGCTAAACTATGCTATATGAAGATTCTAATTTATATGAATACAAAAGACATAAATGAATCCTAATGTGATTGAATACAGAGAATATATAAAATGGAGAATAGTACACCTGATTTCTGATGTCTGATGAATATTCTAAAGCTTGTAGGAGTCCAGATCATCCCAAATATGATAGGATCATCTGTAATTGTATAGAATCATCCCAAATCATAGGAGATCATCCAAGATCGTCAACAACCTGACGAATTCGTCAGGCAAATTCATAAAAAACCTGCAATCAAGAAAACAGACACCAAAAACCAAAAATACAATTGCAAGAATAATGCAAAATGATAGAAATAAGAGTATAGATGTTTGAATGATAAATCCAAATATCAAATTAAATGAAATGCACTGTTTTAGAAACTTATTTTGAATTTTATGATGCAATTACGCTAAATGAGGTGAACTTCAAGATGCAAAACAAAAGTAAATTAACCTAATCCACCAATAAGGAAAATAATATAGAGAATGCAAAATCGAGGCTCTGATTGCCCCCACATTGAATTGTAGACCGGGTCATCTATAATCGTAGAATATCATCATCGATATTAACAAGATCATCTAAAATTGTAGCTAAATCGCCTATGATGATCCGAGCTACCTTTGACTAAAACATAGTGAAATCCTACAACAAAACTTGAAAGCACAAGTGCAAATGATGGGAGATCACAAAAAAAACTCAAATTGTAGGGAAATAATCAATCAGGCAGCCAGGTAGGAAGTCAGGGAGGAAGTCAAGGGGACAAACTAGAAAAATCCTAGTTTATATAGGATTAGGGGGAGGTTAGGAGGTTGGGGATCATCCCAATCTGGGAGATCCCTAATGTGGGAATATCCAACCATGCAGACACGCTTCTGCACAAGTTGGAGAGCTCTTTGGAATAGAAGCTAATTAAAAAAATTTAGTTTTGGGATGAAATCATCTGGACGTTCTATTCTAGACAAATTCATCCGATTTGGGATGATATTGTTAGATCGACAATGATATCGTTAGATCGACGTCGATATTGTCCAATGGTCACAACAACCTCTAAAAATGGCATGAAAAATGAGGTGAGCGGTTAACGGGTGGTTTCAAGGTTAAAATTCCAATTTCTACTTTTTACTGATGGTTTAACTGCACCAATTTTAGGGTGCTACATTTTGCCCCCTCTTTAGAAATTTTTTTGGAAAAAATGCATTAAAGACGAGTTCTTCATGCTTTACGAGAAAGAAAAAATTTATTCCATTCTTAGATGATGATTCTAGGTCAAATCGTACGACTGTTGGCTATGGGTCCCCCTATGAGTTTTTATCCAAATCAAACATTTGAGGTAAAAGCACGAAAAAGCAAAAATTAAAAAAATGTCATTTTGAATAAAAATAAGCAAAATAGAGTAAAATCCTAATTCATTTTTACTGTTCACTTTCGCTATTTCAGAGCTCTATAGGCGAAATTGTGGAAACGACACACAGATCAAAAAAAGGTCCGACGCGGGTTGCAGGTAAGGATCTAAACCTAGTTTTACTATGTTTGTAACTTGATTTACTTAATTTTTTGACCTGAATTTTAATTATTTTTTTTTGGGCGTCATGGTCATTTTTAGGCCGGTGACAAAATCATCCCTATATTGCCAATTTCATCTAGGGATGAAATCAAAGAAATAGGGGCGATCCCATCCAATAAGGGGTGATCCCCAAATTGAAGAAGTGAGATGATTTCATCCCTTATTGGGCGATTCCTTCCAATAAGGGGTGATCCTATTAAGGAAAATTTTATCTAAATTTGGTACGATATCATCCAATAATGGGCGATATCAACTTTAATTTTAATTTATTTTTTTTAATAATTATGTACTAATGATTTTTGTTGTTTTATTGTTTATTTTGTAGAGGGGGTTGCTAAAGAGTCGAGAGTGGAAATACAGAGGTCTAAGAGATGATTTGGCCACGCTCAATTAGGTCGAGTGAGATAGATTGACAGAGGTAGGACTGCAGCATGTGGTAGAGATGCCACAAATTCCTACAGACATGGGGCTACTGAAAGCCCTAGAAGAGAGATGGTATCCGAAGTTGTCCTGCTTTCGGCTATCGATAGGGGAGATGACTCCTACTCTAGAGGATGTATGGAGGATCTTGAGGATCCCCATACATGGTTGACTCATGATCCCTTTGGCCAATCAGGGCAACTCTATGAGGAGATTATGTGAGGACCCCAGCTTCATCCTAGAGAAGGGTAGAGTAAACATCGAGGATTTGAGGCGAATGTCTAGGGCATCTCGGTTGACCCAGGTTTTGATAGGGGTGGTGTATGGCCTTCTTCTATGCCACCAGAGCAGATGTAGATTATCATGGCTACTTGTAGATGTGGTTTGTGACATGAGAGACCACAGATACAGGTTTTCTTGGGGTAGCTTTGTACTATGCCACTTGCATAGGATCCTTTATGGGGTCGTATATAAGGGAGTTTGATGTCTGGTGCTAACATCGCTTCTATAGGTTTGGTGTTGGGAGCACATTGAGATGCGAAGGCCAGTAAAGCTTCCACTGATAAGAGTTGACTGGGAGAGACCTTGAGTTTTCTATTGATGGCTCCAGAGAGGGTCATAATTATGGATAGATCTACCGACATCCCAAAGGTTGCTGTATGACCTCATCGTAGATTAGATCACCTAGAGACCATGGAGAGAGCATCTAGGGTAGGCAGAGGATGGACAAGAGTTGGATCACATCAGGTGAGTCATATGGTTGAGGACAGAGTGGGAAGAGGTAGAGCTATATCGCTATGACTGAGTTTTGAGGTAGTTTGGTCTACAATAAGGGATCCCTAGTCTTAGGGATTATGAGTACTCCCAGATTGTGTGGGATAATACCACACTGAGTGGGGCTCCAGACATGCAGCAGTTTTGTAGTCAGGATACTGACGATGCTCCCATTTAACCAGTGGATGGGGATGATGTAGGGATAACAGATGGATATGATGCTTGGTATGCAGGCATCCACCCTCCTCAGATGATGAGGGCATAGGGTCCGATGCATGTTGTAGTGCAATGGATGGAGAGGTGGCACAAGGCTACCATTGATGCAGCGAGGGGTCATGGAGGGAGGGATCAACGATGGCCTCCTTAAGAGAGATGTCAAAGAGTACCACAGGCTCTAAAGAGACAGTAGCAGTCAAATATGAGGGAGGAGAGGAGAGAGGAGAGAAGAGAAATACTCCCTCCTTAGTGGAGGGATAGGCCACCATCACCCAATAAGGGCAAGGGTGTCGAGGTAGGGGAGAGCAGTGAGATGGAAACTCTTTGGGTAGAGAATTCTTGCCTACAAGCTTAGGTGCAGACTTTATAAGATGAGGCTACATGACTCAGGGCTCAGAGTGGAAGGGCAACCATTCTGGAGCTGGCACGGTCAATTGCTCAGACTACATTCTATCAATGAGTGTACTACCAACTAGTTCTAGAGGGCCAGAGGATACAGTTACAAACCAACATTACGAAGCCGATTAGGATGGGGTTGTTAAGGACATCATCATGATCGATGTCGAGGACCCACGATATAGGATGGGCTTCGATGGGACCACCCCCTCCACCTCAGGGTAGGAGAGGAGATGAGGCTGAGAGCTTGAGGTTTTCTCGATGCTAGATTCATAGTGTACATAGACTATTTTTGAGATGATTGAGTATGCCAAGGTATATATTGTGGCATACCAATTCGTTTTGATATGATGTATATACTTCTTGATATATATATGATGTTATTTTTATGATACGACTTGTGCATTATGTTTTATGATGCTTTAATATTTTAATTGTTGATTGACTATTCATGTAATTATTTCATTGAAAATATTATAATTTTATGTCATGCTATAAAATTAAATGAAATAATCTAATGTAAAAAAAATGGTTGTTGTGGTGTGTTTTGATAAAAATAAAGTGACTTCTAACAATAATTTCAAAGGACATTGTCATTGTTACATGACCATTTCATGGAGTTGTCGCTCGCTAGGTCATCAAGCTAATCCCATTATGAGAGAAATATTGCTAAAAGTAAAAGGGTGCTTAAGAGACTTTCTTAAGACTTTGTGTTGTGATGATGAAAAATGATGATAGTGATGATTTGTTTTCAGATTTCCATGAAAATATTATGCATGAAATATTAAAAATATGATTTTTTCTAGGCATAAAATTCCTAAGTATGATATAAATTTGAACAATTCCCTAGGAATTATACCATCGTCACAAAAAAAAAAATGAATGTTGACATAATGAAATGAAAGAGGAAAGTTTTTGTTCTTTTTAAAGCACAATTGTGTAACATAATGATTTAAGCCATATGCTTTTATGGATTAAATAAATGGGAAATAAAAGTAGAATGATAGTTTGCGCTAGCCATAGAATTTTAGGTATAGACTTATACCATCATTGCAAAATCCAAAGAAGAAATTGATATAATAGTTTTATTGCATAGTTGATTTTTGATTTTGAGATAAACAGAAAATATACAAATGAGGACTTGCACTAGGCATAAAATTCTAATTTAGGTTTAGGAACTATACCATCGTCGCGAAATTTGAAAAGATATAAATGTGACTTTATTGCTAGATTTTGAACATGTTTTGCAAGAAAATTTTGGATTTTTGAAAAAAATGTATTTAATTGATTTTACACTAAGCAGAGATTCTCAAGTAAGAAAGTAAAATTATTCCAGAATATTTGAATAAATATTTTAAATTATCTCAAAGAAAAAATTTAGATTTATAAGGAACCCCATGTGCATACGTGAGTTCATTGTCGATCTTGATCTATCATAATGATACAAAATCTCTCAAACACAAATGTGTGTACAATTGTAATGTGCATTTACCAATTTTGACCAAGATAATTTGATAAAGTAATTTGAATTAACCAAATGAGTGTTTGTTGACCATGATTTATATGCATGTAATCATACCAGAATACTATGTAAGTCGGGTCATCAAGAGCTAGCTGATCCATAAGTGGACATAGGTCTGTTCAAAAGAAGGTCACTAATGTGACAAACATATCGCCATGCAAAAAGGAATTACCCAAGGCCAAGCGGGTTGGGCACAAACCACCTATTATGGGGCTTACCTCATGATTTTAGAATAATTGATAATTCCAGGGATTCAAGCTCATTCATCCTTCTTTTCTTTCAAAGTGGGGGGGGAAGGTATTTATTGCTTTTTTTTTTTCTATTTTTTTTTTTTTTTGTATTTTGCTTGACACTGAGATAATGCTAAAATATTGCTGAGATGGTACAAAATGATAATGCTTCTGAATAATTTTCTCTTTTTCTCATGATTTTTCTTGATTTTCTTTTTCTTTTTCTTTTTCTTCCTAGACTAGGGATACTTGCTCGGATTGGCTGTAGAGCAAGGGATTTTTATTTTGGGCAGGGGTGAGCTTGTCCTTTTGTCAATTATCAAAGATTCTAGACCATGTGCATGATAGGATAGCAGGGGAAACTTTTTGCTCAAGAGACCACTTCTACTGTGTAGCATCATTTTGAATTTGCAATGAAATCATTTTAATGTGAAAAGGTGCACTTGGTTCAAGTAAATAACAAGATCAGTTCTCTATGCTCAAAAATTTATTTAATTCAACAATGGACTTTGATATAAGAGAGATTAATAATCATACCAAATAAGATCAAGATATTTATTCATGTGAATGTGAAAGTGAGGGATTCCAAATAAATGCTAATTTATCCAAAATAACTAAAAATATAAATGCAATATTTCAAAAATTGATAGGTGCAAAATAGAAGATGTTTTTGAGGGTTTTGAGGATTTTGATTTTTTTATATTTTGATTTTAATTTATGAATTGAGAGAATACATAATATTACTGTTTTTTTTGAAATTTTTATATGAATTACGAATATGAGAAAATATGTATAATATATACAGTGACAAAATTACCATATTTATGCATAATAGCGCTTAAGATGCATAATTTTCATAGGTTCTTTAAGATATTTATCATATAAGGTAGCTAATTTGTATACTCCCGACCCAAATTTAGCAGTGATAATATATGGCCCAAGCCAGTTAGGATCAAATTTGCCTTTAAGGTGTTTAGTTGCATTAGTATTTTTTTTATTTTCTTTTAAGACGAGGTCATCGATCTCAAAGGATTGATTATGAACTTTCTTGAAATATGCTCATTTGAGCTTTTTATGGTAGGCACGAAGATGTTCCAAAGC
Organism: Wollemia nobilis; assembly: GCA_028583015.1. Taxonomy (NCBI): domain Eukaryota; kingdom Viridiplantae; phylum Streptophyta; class Pinopsida; order Araucariales; family Araucariaceae; genus Wollemia; species Wollemia nobilis. The sequence goes on from JAQPPZ010016925.1 coordinate 10,813,044, forward strand.
ATTAATGCACTTCTCATCTAGGAGTTCCAACTGACTAAATCTGCCAGCATGATATTCATCTCCTACTTCAATATCTTGAAGTATCAGAGCCAAAGAAGGAACTTCTAGTTCAAAAGGAAAAATAGCTTCAGCGCCATAAACCAGAATAAAAGGTGAAGTGCCCGTGGGAGTACGAATGCTAGTTCGATAAGCCCACAAAGCAGGATATAATTGAATGTGCCAATCACGACCAGATTTATTGACCAGTCTCTTGAGGATTTTAATTAATGTTTTATTATATGCTTCTACTTGGCCATTACCCTGAGGATAATAGGGAGTGGACCAACGATGTTGAATTTTATATTTTTGACATAGTTTCTTTACATCTTTGTTTTTGAAACAAGCTCCATTATTCGAGATGAAATTTGCAGGAATTATGAACCTACAAATAATTTGATTAAGAATAAACTTGGAAACTTGCGTTCCAATGGAATAATTTAAGGGCATAGCTTCGACCCACTTCGTAAAATACTCGATGGTGGTTATGATGAATTTATGTCCATTAGATGACACGGGATTTATTTTTCTGATGATGTCTAAGCCCCATTTTGAAAAGGGCCAAGGAGATTAAATAGCCTACAGTTCTTATGCAGGCGCATGGACAAGGTCAGCGTGCTTTTGGCACTTGTCACAATGACGCATGTAATCATGTGCATCATTATCCATGGTAGGACAAAAATATCCTCTCCTAAGGAGCTTCTTAGTAATGGCGCTACCACTAAAGTGTCCCCCACAAGATCCATCATGGGCTTCACTCAAAGCTGATCTAGACTCTTCTAGATTCAAACATCTCAATAGGATACCTTCAAAAGATCTCCTATATAACATATTGCCAATTATTATGAAGCGACTTGCTCGTATACATAATAATCGACACTGGTTTCTATTAAAACCTTAAGAGAAGGTCCCATTTTGAAGAAAATTGAGGATGTCAATGTACCAAAGTTTAGGAATAGTTTCATTGATTAAAAACACGTACAAAGGTTCCAAGCATGATTTAGTTGAAGCGGGTTCCTGGAGTCAACGAATAATTATGGTAGCATATTCATCATCTAACTCCAAGGGTAAAAGAGATGCAACTGCGGCCATAGCGTCAGCCACATGATTGCTAGTTCTAGGAATAGCTTCCAAGGTAACTTGATCAAATAAAGATATTAATTGTAATACATATGCTTTATATGGGTGCAATTTATCATCTTTGGTCTGATAAACATCATTAATTTGATTTATAACAAGTTGAGAATCACCAAAAACTAATATATTTTTAATTTTTAGTGCCAAGGCATCTCGTAATCCAAGGATTAGAGCCTCATATTCAATAGTGTTATTAGTATAGGCAAACATTAATTTAAAGGATAGAGGTATGAGATGTTTCTATGGAGATATGAAAATAATACCTGCACCAGCCCCACTCATGCATCGGGCTCCATCAAAGTATAGGGACCATTGCTCTAAATGGTCTACCTCTAGGTTAAGGCATTCGTTAGGAAACTCAATGATGAGGGGATGGGTAGACTCTAAGGGTGCATCAGCTAATTGATCTACTATGATTTGAACCTTAAAAGAATTTTGTCCTATAAACGCGAGTTCAAACTCGCTTAGAGAAAGAACCCATTTCACTGTGCGACCAGATAAATAAGGTTGACTCATGAGATACCGCAAGGGATCGGATTTTTCTAACTGAGCATATAATGGCATAGTTTTTGTGTAGAAAATATGACTGCTAGACATAACTTCTCTAATGTTGTGTAGCAGGTTTCATAACTAATTAATGTTCTACTAATATAATAATTAGCACACTCTCTCTTCTCATCATCAAGTTGAGCTAACATAGCTCCTAAAGAAAAATATAAAGTAGAAATATACAATATAAATGGGTGATCAGGTTTAGGCGATGAAAGTACAGGTGGGTTAAGAAGATACTATTTGAGGAGTTCAAATGCTTCCTTACATTCGTCGTCCCAATGGAAAGAGACATCCTTCTTAAGAAGCTTAATAAAGGGTCCAGTTTTATCCACCAGCTTATCGATGAAGCGATGGATAGCTTGAAGCTTACCTTGTAGACTCCGTAATTTAGATATATTTGTAGGTGCGGGCATATCAGTGATAGCCATAATCTTGAGAGGGTCAATTTCGATGCCACGTAAAGAAACTATAACCTCCAATAATTTACCTGACTTAACTCCAAATATACATTTGGTTAGATTCAATCGGATAAGATATTCCCTTAAACGATCAAATACTTTTCTCAAGTAATCTAAATGGTCATTTTCTTTAGTAGAACATGCTATAATGTCATCTACATAATCATGTAGTATTTCATGCATCATATCATGAAATATATAAGTCATGGCTCATTGATAGGTTGCACCTGCATTCTTCAAACCAAATGGCATCACTTTCCAATAGAAAGTCCCCCAAGGGATAATAAAGCATGTTTTAGCCTGATCTTCAGGAGCTATCTTGATCTAATTATAACCAAAAAATCCATCCATTAAGGATATCATTCCACTCCCAGCAGTAAAATCAATGATCTAATCCATATTGGGAAGGGGAAAATCATCTTTAGGGCATGCAACATTAATATCTCTAAAGTCTGTACAAACCCTAATCTTAGTAGCTTCTTTCTTAGTTACTGGAACTACATTCGAGATCCATTCAGCATAATCAATGGCTTGTATAAAAATAACATTTAGGAGTTTTTCTAACTCCCCTTTGACTAGTAAGGCCACTTTAGGATGCATTTTTCTAAGCTTCTGCTTAATAGTTTTAGCATCTGGATGCACTACTAGGTGATGCATAACTATAGAAGGGTCTAAACCTAGCATATCTTCATATGTCCAAGAAAAAACATATTCATATTATTTAAGAAATGCAATGTATTTAACCTATTTTTCTTGACTCAATTCTGATCCAATATTGATTATGTGAGGGTTATTGTTGGTTCCAATGTTAATTTTTATGACATTTTCTACTTTCATGTGTAGATCTCTCTCAAAATTAGGTGGGGTGGGTGAAACACCCAGTTCTTGTAATTCTTCCAAGGTTAGCTTGGATAATTCTTCTTGAGGAGTCGTGGCCTCAAGATAGACTATACTAGGTATATAACCATCAAAATAAAATCCATTATGTAATTATTCCTCAACGGAGACATCGTGAAAGATATATCCCTCCAACTCATCATCGAATTCAGTGATCATCTCAGGATAAGCTATAGATAGCATATTACATGTGAATGTATTATTCATTAAACGCAAAGTATCGCGTTCATCTAAATAATCTTGATAACATATAAGATGGTCATCATCCTCAAATGGGAATGGCTGACCCTTACTAGAAAATAGGCCCACACCACATCGGGCGGGCCATGCTTCTACCTCAAAAGGTTCCTTCATACCATTCTGGAAAGGTCCCAAACCTTTCCCTTTATATCCCAATTTAAGCATTATAGGTTTGGCTTTAATATACTCATTAGTAAAATAACATCAAGCATATCCATCATAATGATTTTTGATGTTTTTGGGTATTCTACCCCAGTCATATCCCTTATAAATAAAGGCACAACTTTCGACTTGGTAAATACTTCCCATAGGCTATGGGAGGCCCAAGGTATGAGGATATGGTGGTAAATTATTTAAAATAAGGGAATATTGCATAGAAGCATTTGTTTCTTCTGATATAATAATTTTAGATAGATCGGGTAAGATCTCGTCAGTAAGAGCATAAGAGGTAGAAGGAACATTCCCTACGTCTTTCGATGCAAAAAATATGAATTTGGTGGATTTAGATGGTGTAGAGGTGTCGATAGATGGGTCTATTAAAGGTATGGAAGTTATAGGAGTAGAACAAGAGACATTGGTTGTGGGATTAGGATCTTTCTTAGGTCCTAATACGGTTTTTTCAGAAGATGGTTGAGCTATATGTGGAGGTGCAATTGATGGAGAAGAAGTAGATGATGTTGTGGGTGTGAGTTTCACATGTTTAGATGGATAATGAGAATTAGGATGTGTGGATGACAGAGTGGGGCAAAATTGAACTCCAATAGGTTCTGCAAAAGCACACATATCAAAGGGTCTTAGATCACCATGAATGGTAACCAACTGATTCTTAAATTTGAACTTAACACATTGATGTAAATTTGAGGGAATAGCTCGCATTGCGTTGATCCAAGGATGACCCAAGAGTATATTGTACGATGCAGGGCAATGTACAATAAACATAGTCATATCCAAGGTTCTTGGACCAACCTGCAATGGAATGGTAATAAATCCACATGTTTCTTGTGTTTTTTCATTGAAAGCTTTTATGATCATATCAGTTCTTTTCATTTCATCACTTCTAAACCCAAATATTTGGTAGAAGTCAAAAGTGCAAATATTTAAAGATGAACCATTATCAATAAAAACTCGTTTGATTGCTACATCTCCAATTAAGGTAGTAATATACAAGGGGTTATCTTTATGTAAACTATGTTGCAGTATATCTTTATCCTGGAAGTCAATACAATCAACTTCACGAGTTATTATAGTATCAACCATGGCTTCAAGTTGAATGTATTGTGGTACCATCATCTGACTTAATGTGAGCATTAATTCATATCTATGTGTAGGAGAAGATCTTAAAATGTCCAAGAGATAAATTCTAACTGTAATATTTGATAATTGTTCATTAATATTATAAGGAGGTTTAGGTTGAACATTAGGTGAATGATTCCCTTTATTAAGAACCTTCAAAACAAATGGAGCTGATCCACCATTTTGAATTTTATCTTGTTGAGAATTTTGAGCCTATTGTCTAGTAACAGCTCCGATGGTACCCACAATATTATTTTGCAGATGATGAATGGATCTTGGTCTAGCATTTATAGCTAGCTCATTATAAATTAATTGATGAGATGATGGTCTAGTAGTGACTCTTCTTGGAAATGGCTCTTTTGGAACCATATAACTTGTGATAGGGTGAATAGGATCTGATTCATCTTTAGAACTATCAAATTGATTTGATGTGATTTCCATATCACTCTCAGTCTCGTATTTTGTATCACTAAGATTAGGTATCTGAATATTATATAGAGGCCTAGTTGTAACTACAGATAAATTTGTGTTAAATATTTCTAGATCATGAACAGGTAAATGCCCACTAATAGTTTCTACATATCGGGCAGGAGGAGGGACATTATGATGTTCAACTTGATTAACCAACTCCTTACCATGTTTTGGTAAGGGATGTTGAAATATGTCCAATGACTGATTGGCATTCTAATTATGGTTTTTTGGGGTGTTCTTTTGAACATTATTAGGAGGATTTTTCTTAGGTTGAAAGGCTTGCACCTTCATATCATTGTTATCAATCAAGTCTTGTATTTTATGTTTTAATATTTTACAAGAGTTGGTAGTGTGTCCAGGTCCTCTATGGAAGTCACAGTGTAAATCTACTCTGTATCCAGGTATATTTGGATCAGGTTCCCAAATATTTAGTAATTGAATCAAACCTTGTTCTAATAATTGTGGTAGAATAGTTGATAAAGGTTGATTTAACCTAGTAAATTCTTGAGGAGGTCTATCAGGAGGTTTTAGTACAAACTTCTCTGTTGTCTTCGCAACATTAACATTAGCAATATTTTTGCTATCGGTGACTCCATCACCCACAACTTGTTTATTCTTATATTGATTTTTGGATGTTTTCTCATCGTCTCTATTTTTAAGCTGGCCTCTCCTAATGAGAGCATCTTCCACTCTTTGGGCTAAGTCTATGTCCTGATCAAAGGTAGTCAAGGTAGCAATTGATAATTCGTAAGATAGTTGCTCTTGCAAATTATTAATAAAGATGTCCAACATCTCCCTATAAGGTAACACAAAGTGCAATTTTCCTATCAACTGTCTCCACCTAGTTAGGAAATCATCAAAGCATTCCTCTTTGCCCTATTTTAAGTTATACAAATATTTAATGGTCACATATCTTTCGATGTAGGAACTAAATTGATGAACAAAAGACTCGGCAGTTTCTTTGAAATTCCTCAAATAATTAGTGGGTAATTGATAATACCACTCTAATGCCATTCCTCCTGAAATTTTCGGGAACATTTTTAGTAATAACAATTCATCATGTGATATATCATGACATGCTATCCTAAATATACGAAGATGCTCTATGGGATATTCGATTCCTTTATATATGGGAAGAATAGGCATAGGAAAATATTTAGGATACAACTGTGCTACAACTATAGGATCTAAAGGCTGACTACACATTTCTCGATAATTGTACGAGGGATAGTAGGGATCTATTTGGTCCATGCGGGAAACTAACTATTTCACCACGGATTCAAGATTGCTAGTTTGTCCACTATATTGGTTTGGTGGCACATAGGTATGGGATCTATGAGTGTATGATGGTGTGACATAAGGATTAGATGTTATATTGCTATTATGCAAAGTGTTGGTAGGAAGAGTATTATGAAAGGGATTTGTAATAGTATTATGTTGTACCTTAGATTGTTGGTAATTGGTGTTCGGTTTTGTTTTGAGTTTTTGTTGATTTAAGGTATGTTGATCAAGATCTTGGTGAAATAGAGCAGTAAATGATGGTTTCTTTTGTGCGAGATTGACCCTAGGCTTGTTAACAGGCACTTTAGATCATTGGGTAACCTGCTATTGTTGCATGCTCTGGATCGCAGCTACTATATCCAAATTGGATGGTCCAGCTTGATCATTCTCTTGGTCAATAAAGGACAAGGGATTAGTGTGTGTTTGAAATACTTCTTCTAGATTTGCTTGAGTGTCACTAATTCGATCCTTGTCCATATGGGCTGCTCTATTAAAAACACCAATATTAGTGTTAATGAACTTCCAAAATTGTTCCATATTTTCAAAAGTGATAGCTCCTCCCGAAGACATTTTAGGGGATGAGGATCCTTCCTCTCTAATAGTTTCTTCTTGTTCATTTCCTATAGCAAGATCTTCTTATTGCTGGTCTAGGGTTTCTTCTTCTTGAACTTGGTCCTCAAGAGGGACATTTTAGTCAGTTAATGGTCTTCCTAACCAATCTTCATCTTCTTGGGTTTGTTTTCCATTCCTAAGTCTAGGCATTGTGATTAAACTTAGGTTTTAGCAAATATATATATATATATATATATATATATATATATATATATATATATATATATATATATATATATATATATATATATATATATATATATATATATATATATATATATATATATATATATATATATATATATGCGATAGGGTTGAGAGGTATATATTTTAACTATGTACCTACTATAATACTTTAAAATGAAATGTTTTGCATTTTTTTTTCTTTTTGATTTTATTATATTATTATTTTGCAAGAATAAAAATAACAAACAACATGCTAGTTGTAAGAAACAATAGTAGAAAGAATCACTTACCTTTCTATGAATAGTTTATGGATATCATTGATAGGGTCAAGTTCATCAGGAGTCATGAAATGCTCCTCTTCAAATTGGAAGTTGTTTTTCAAGAACTTGACAAAGTGTGCTATGGTAATATGATCTATTTTAGAATATGACATGTAAAAATAAAATTCATGGCAATACTCTCGATACAACACAGCTCTAGGAACTCTATTCCATCTCTTTCTATCCGTACAAATGAATTCTTGATCCTCTACATGAGATAGAAATTTATGTACTACAACTACGTTATCAAGGTATTCCTCAAAGGTATATAATTCAGAAGACACAAGTGCTCTTTTATCGGCTAACCACCTATGGCAAGCTCTCTAAATTTCATGATACAAAGTCACCTGATCAGGATCTAGGATTCTATCTAGGACAAACATCTTAATTTGCCTAAGTTCTATAGATCTAGATCTAATAATACCTAATCTCCTATCAAGTTCGTCCCACAAAGGTTGGGCTCTATATGTTTGAGGTACTTTAAGCACATAAGTAATATCTATAGTCATTAATTGATTTTCAACATTTATGGAGACAACTCATCTTCTATTATAATCTACCATCTAAGTATGATATGCAAATTTAACAATTTTCTAATGATTCTAGATGTTCTTAATAATGTGTTTTTTTTTTTTGGATTGTTTTCAAAAGGTGTTTTTAGTTTCACGTCGGGTTCACCAAAATGTATCGCCCAAATTTTTTGCACCCTTACCTTTAGGCTAAAGGATCCATACCCGGAAGGGGGGTGAGAAAAGGATGGAACAATACCTCGGATGGAGAGGCCCTTTGAAGGTCACGCATCTCGGGGGAGGGGTATAAAGGTGAATTTTTGACGGATGGTGGGGTTCACCAGGAAACTTTGAGTGGCAGTTTCCACCCCTAGGTTGAGAATGGGTTTGATTTGTTCGTTTTATGTTCAATCATTCAGATTCCTAGGTTGGCCAAAATGAAGCTAAACTATGCTATATGAATATTTTTATTTATATGAAGACAGAAGACATAAATGAATCCTAATGTGATTGAATACAAAGAATATATAAAATGAAGAAGAGTACACCTGATTTTTGATGTCTGATGAAGATTTTGAAGCTTGTAGGAGTCCAGATCATCCCGGATATGACAGGATCATCTGTAATTGTATAGAATCATCCCAAATCATAGGAGATCATTCAAGATCACCCAAGATCATCAGTGACTTGATGAATTCATCATGTGAATTCGTCAGAAACCTGAAATCAAGAAAATAGACACCAAAAACCAAAAATACAATTGCAAGAATGATGCAAAATGATAGAAATAAGAGTATAGATTTTTGAATGATAAATCCAGATATCAAATTAAATGAAATGCACTATTTTAGAAACTTATTTTGAATTTTATAATGCAATTATGCTAAATGAGGTGAACTCCAAGATGCAAAAAAGAAGTAAATTAACCTAATGCACCAATAAATAAGGAAAATAAGATAGAGAATGCAAACTCAGGGCTATAATTTCCCCCACATTGAATTGTAGATTGGATCATCTATAATCGTACAAGATCATCGCCAATCTTGATAGGATCATCTAAAATTGTAGTTGAATCGCCTGCGACGATCTGATCTACCTTTGGCTAAAACATAGTGAAATCCTACAACAAAAATTGAAAGCACAAGTGCAAATTATGGGAGATCACATCAAAAACTCAAATTGAAGGGAAATAATAAATCAGGCAACCAGGTAGGAAGTTAGGGAGGGAGTCAGGGGGATAAACTAGAAAAATCCTAGTTTATATAGGATTAGGGGGAGGTTAGGAGGTTGGGGATCATCCCAATATGGGAGATCCCCAACGTGGGAATCTCCAACTATGCAGATACACTTCTGCCCAAGTTGGAGAGGTCGTTGGAACATAAGCTAATTAAGAAAATTTGGTTTTGGGATGAAATCATCTGGACGATCTGTTCCAAATGAATTCATCCGATTTGGGATGATATTGTCAGATCGACGATGATATCGTCAGATCGATGTTGATATTGTCCAACGATCACAAAAACCTCTAAAAATTGCACAAAGAATGAGGCGAGCGGTTAATGTGCTGTTTTGGGGTTAAAATTCAAATTTCTACTTTTTACTAATGGTTTAATTACGCCAATTTTAGGGTGCTATAGTTATGAAGAAGGATATTGTTGATTTTTTTGCTCAATGTTTGGAATGGAACCTTACATGGAGTAAGTGTGGCCATTGATATCATCAATGGATGATGATACCTTGGAATGACACCCTTATGTGGAGTAAGTGTGGCCATTTATATCATTAGTGGATGATGATGACACTTTGAAATGATACTTTACATTAAGTGTGATAATTATTAGTGGGTGATAATACTTTTGTATGGCATATCACATGGAGTGAGTGAGTCATTGACATTATCAGTGGATGGTAATATGTTGTTTAATTAATAGGATGGAAAGACATATTCCTTATTTATTTGAAAATGTAATAATATTTTTATTTTGTAGGGAAACACATGAGACTGTGTTTAGCCCAAGGGGGGTAGTATGTCATGACCCACCCTGGAAAGACCCTTGTTGAGAAGATAATATAATTTGGACCTATTGCTTTAATGCCTAACCTTTTTGGTGCTATGAAATTGCAGGGATATGTTGTAACATTCAATATTTACTCATAATGACAATGATGCTAGTTTTTGTGGTTTTGTAGGGTTAACTATACTTGCAGATGGACATAATTTAGCTAACGATTTGATAATATCTCAAATATCATTTTTAATGGTTTAGAAAAGGAAAAGTTTAATATTACCTTATGAGAATAATGGTTAGATTAAAATAATTAACCATTACTTTATTAAACTTACAATTTAATATTAGCATTGGTTGTTGCTTTCTAAATTGATTAGAAGAGATAATATTTAATATTATCTATGAGTATAATGGTTAAATTAAAATAATTAACCATTACCTTATTAAATTGACAATTCAATATTAGCTTGGACATTGATTATTGAATTAATTGGAAAAGAAAGTGTTTGATATTGTTAATGCATATGATGACTTCAATTAATGTGGCAGGCTCATGAGTGTTTGAATATTTTTTATATGTGTGTGAGCCTCTTTTGACTTTCCAAATGAAGTATTCAGAAAGCATTTGAAAGATGGCTATTTTTAGATTATGGAATTAATGGCCTCTTGTTAGCTAGACTGAGCAAGGAGGTTGGCCTTAATGGCAAGGATTCCCCCTTGTCAACTTGGAAAGGATAAGAGCTCTCATGTGTGTTAATAAAATATAAAAAAAATAATAATGAAAAGGTGCATTGGGGGAGAGACCACTTTTGTTTTGGGGAGGAAAAAAAGAAGCACCATAGGGGAGGAGGAGACCCCATGGAGGGAGGCTTGTAATGTTGCAGGGGGGAAGGAAAAGGATTCGTAGGTGGATTTAGTATAATTAGAAGGAACTCTTGGAGACTATAGAGAGACAATCAAAGGAGGAAATCTAATCTCAGGTGTAGAGATTAGGTGAGAGATCCATAATTATGTATAAATGTTTATATATTGTAGAGATTTGACTCAAGCTTAATACTATAATATTTATGGAATGGTTGAATGATATTGTACTTGTTGTTCATCCTCTAATTTTAAACATGGTTTTTATTCTCGCTGCCAAAGTGTTGCTTTAGTTTGGGTGGTCTAGGTCCTCTAATGAATTCTAGACTTGATTTAAAAGGAATTCACATTAATCATGCACAATCACCTATTATAGAGTGACTTATGTCATTGTTTTACTCCCAATGTCATGTAGAATATGTATTGTCTCTTTGGTAGATATCATAACTGATGAATCCCCTGTTGTGAATGTATTTATATGATATAAAACTTTATATGGTTGTGTTCCATTTGATTTGTGTTTGTTGAAGGAGCAAGCTAGGTCTCTTACTTCTATTTATAAAATAAACACATTTTAATATTTTTAGGTTCTTTCCTAACATAAACTGGGGCTCATTCCTCTTTATTTTTGTATCCCATGAGTGACTCGATGCATGGTATCTATGATTGTGTGGGCTCAAGTGGGAAGATCGAATTTGGCCTTCCTACATCATAGTCCCACATGTAGCATGCATGGAACTTTTGGGTCTTTTAAAAGGCTTGTGGGATGCATGGGGTGGTAGCCAAGATCCTGGGCTAGGCGCTTGGCTGATGCTTGACCACAAATCACTAGTAGGTAGGTTGTGGTGCTACTTGGTAGTCAATTACCCTATTTTACCAACTCCTCTAATGGGTTTGAATTTTTTCTAGTTGTTATCCTCTATCTGATTGACTACCAATTGCATTTCATTGCTTTACATGATTTTTAAACTCCATAGAAGGTTAGAAAAGATAAATTTTAGGTTCATAATTTTTTAATCCATGGGATTTATCTGACATGGGGTATATGGTGGTGCAATAGTACCTTAAAATGGTTTACCTCCCTTTAGAAATATACCACCACTCAATGGTGAAAGGAGCCACCAAGTGGGGGTTATCCTACACCAGTTAGAGGTGCATATCCTAGACACATGTCATGTTTAATAGTTATTATTTTCTAATTTAAACTTGACCTCCGTTACCTTGTGGAAGATATGGATTTATTGTTATGATCATTAGATGTGTCAAGGTGATTTGTGACTAAACCCTTTTATTCTAAATGTGGTAATTAATCCCACTTGATCCATGTGAGAGCATGTAAAGACTTTAAACAAGGTAATCTACCCCTATAAGATTGACCACTAGGTGGTGGTTAGGATAGCCTTTCCTTGGAAAAGGTTATAGCACTAGTTTTTTGGTGGTTGAGGTTTGTTTCATTGAGGTTTGTTTGACCCAATAATATTTTGTGGTTTGATTGGAGGTTAGTTGACTAGATTAGTCTATGGTTTTTGACTCTAAACAACCATTTTATTAATCAAATCAACCCTTATTTTGAAGGTTAGTATTTTGTTAAAACTAAATTTTTTTACAAAATTAATCTTTTGCTTTTGAGGTTGGAAAATAATTGTTATGCTAAAAAACATTATCATGCTAAAGGAGAAACTAATAGAGAAAATTGGGGAAAGGTTGAGTGCTAGCTATAAGTCAATTTTATGGGAAAATTGAATGCTTAACTAGGTCAATTTTATGTAAATTTAAAGGACTATAGATATCAATTTGGTGGTCAAGTTGATTGTGTTTTGGGATCAATTTCTTAGAGAAAATGAGCAATTGAAAGGATTTTTATTTGATTTTAAACCTTGATTAAATGAAAGGTTACTTATTGATTAAATGAAAGGAATTCTATTGATTTTAAACCTTGATTAAATGAAAGGTTATTTGTGGATTAAATGAAAGGATATTTATTTGACTCTAAACCTTGATTAAATGAAAGGCTATCTATTGATTAATTTTAAAGGATAGGTTATTGAACTTTTATTATTCCTTTAAGAATATTTAGGAGTGTATATCATTTGGATCGATTGAGTTAGAAATATACTCTAATGATAATGTATTTCATTTGATTTGATGAGTTGAAATATGTTAGTGGATAATATATTTCATGAGGTAGAAATATACATTAGTGGATAATGTATTTCATTGACTAAATGAGTTGAAATATGTTAGTGGATAATATATTTCATGAGTTAGAAATATACATTAGTGGATAATGTATTTCATTTGATTACATGAGCTAAGATATGCTAGTGGATAGTATATTCATGAGTTAGAAATATACATTAGTGGATAATGTATTTTTTTTATTCAATGAGTGGAAATATGTTAGTGGATAACATATTTAATGAGTTAGAAATATACATTAGTGGATAATGTATTTCATTTTATTAAATGAGTTGAAATATGTTAGTGGATAACATATTTCATGAGATAGAAATATACATTAGTGGTTTTATTTGATTCAATGAGATGAAATATGTTAGTGGATAATTTATTTCATGAGATAGAAATAGACATTAGTGGATAATGTATTTTATTGAAATGAGCTGAAATATTTTAGGTGATATTATGTTTATGAGTTGGAATTATACATAAATGAACAATGTATTTCATTTGATTAAATGAGTTTAAAATTTTATTAATGGAGCATATAATTCATTACTGGATAATTATTGTTCAATAGCACAATCCATTCTAAGCTATAATAGTGTTTAAGAGGTGTTAGAGTAAGTAGGATAAGGTTCTTCACCTTCTTGGTAAGATTGCATAGGAGTTCATTTGAAGGGATTATGGGATACTCTCTAATGAGTTGATGTGTGCAATGCTATAATTGATGTGTGATTACATTATAATCTCTGAAAGGAGATGTTCCTTTGATATTGGATCAAAGGGAGGAGATATCCTTTGGAGGATGAACATGGAGTTCATTAGAGGAAATTATGGGATTCCCTTATTACTTTGTAATATGAATTAAAGAAACTATTCATGTATGGGGGACATAAGGATCATGGGATTCTTATATACTTATATTGGTGGTTGTATCAAAAAGGAATTATGGGATTATTTTTACGTAGTTGTATTGGAGATAACTAAAATAATGAAATGAAAATGGACAATTTGAGGTTGGGATTTTCCCATAAGGGTTTCCTAGGATATATGAGGTGTGATGTGCAAATTGGTTATTGTCATCTTGTGATATTGTATTTATTGCTTTCTAAATCTAGTTTATCATGGATATGTTGTTCTTCAATAAGGAGAAGTTCATGGTATTTCATAGACCATAGATATGATTTTATTAAGAATTACATGTGATTAGTATGTAGTGCCATTCATGGTATTTGTAATGGTTAAACTAGAAGTGACCTAGTTATGGTGATTAAGCAATGCACACTCCTTTTATTATTGAATAGAATTTACTATGATGAAGTGTAGATGAGTAAATAATGACATCTACTAATGCTCATGCTCACACATTAAAAGTATACAGAGAGATAGATAGTAGACTAAAGGATTGTGGGATAGCCTATTTGCAATGCACTTAGTGCATATACATAGACGAAATTATGTATGGTGTAGATATGGGTATACCCTTTGAAAAACTAAAGAGATAAGTTAGCTCATCATGGAGATGAGACAAATAGCTTATTTGCATGATGCTTAGCGCACCTACATAGATGAAATTGTGTATGGTAGAGAGATGGGTGTACCTCTTTTGATGGACCAAAAGGATAAGTTAGCTCATCACAAAGATGAGACATAAATTAATCATGGATATTATGTTAATAGACACCTACATAGAATGACTTATGTAGGGTGGGAATATGTAGATCACTAACATGTATATGTATATATATATACATATATATAAGAATTCTCTCTCGAATGGGTTGGATTTTTGGGTCATTACATTTGATACTATATATATATATATATAATAATAATTCTCTCTAGAATGGGTTGGATTTTTGGGTCATTACATTTGATACTATGAACACCTCACTAAACATGTATGCATATCTCTTAAATCCATTATTTAATTTAATCACCACTTATGTGAATATTGTGATGACTACCACTAGATATGTTGATATACCTAGGATGGTGATTTTAGCACTACCTACTTCCTATGCTTTAAATTGTATGGGACCAAGGTGTATATTTTTATTGCTACTTCTATGAAGGTTTTAGTCCTTGTGGTTATTTTTTTGTATTACTTATCCCAAATGGTAGAGAATTAATTATCAAATGAACCATATCTTATGGATTTAGTCATAGTGTATATTTCATACCTCATTATGTACCATGCAAGATTTTCTTATCTGTATACCCCAATTTCTAAAGGATCGTAAATCATTGATGGGTTGGCTTGATATAAATGTCAATGTTATAATTTACCTTTATATAAAAGGCATGCAACTTTGAGGGTGTTGTACCAGCTTTGGACCTCATGTTTATAACCTTTGTTGTTGCATAGAGTGGAAAGGGTTGTTTTTCATCCAAGTTGGCATTCTATTGGAAATTGTACCTCTTCTCATGTATAAAGAAGGTGTCAAATTTATTAGCTTTGAGGATCCTTTCAAAAAACCCTTTTGGATCATCAAAATATTGGTCCTTGAGTTGCTTGAGATCCATTTCCTTAATATTACATCTATTATCATATTGCACCCTCACATTTTATGAGTGATTTTCATGTTCTATTGTTTGAGTGTATAGAAGGTGATCTTCTTTTTCCATCTAAAACACTTCAAGTCAATGTAGTCAAGTTTCTTAACATTTCTAAATTGAAAATTTAGTTTAGAACTCTAACATGTAGCTCAAAGGGTATGGCTAAAAATCCATAGTAGTGGATGAAGGAGTTGGTACTTCCTACATATAAGTTCCCTTGTGGTCATTTTCCTTCTATTATCATATTTTATATCTCATCTATCAATATCGGTGCCTTCCCTCTAAACTTTTCCATTATTATAGAAGTGGTAGGAGGCCTTTCCTACTTCTTGATAGGGTATGTACATGCACTGAATAATGCTTAGGGGTTTTCCATCCACCCAAACATGATATTGATAGAGTATGGAAAACTATATTTTATTTTGGTATAAGAGTAATTAGACTATGAAATAAGTACGGTTTAACTTCTTACCTTCCTTGAAGTCCTTTAATTGATCGTCCATTTGGTCTAAAGTATACTTGGCATAGTCAATAATTTAGGAGTTCCTTGGGTAGGTCTAGAGAACATGCAATAAGGCATTTTTCTCTTCATAAATATTCTTTTCACTCTTTTCCTATAAGAGCATAGCTATCCCTAACATCACTATTTAGATAACAACCTTGAACTAGTCTAATTCTAGTGGGATACTAAAATTGGATGACATTAGTTTTATTAAGTTAAAATATTGGAAACCTTTGCCAGTGAGCATTAATGTACCTATAGTAAAAATCCTTTTAATTCATAGGGCTATAGGATATCCACATAACTTGGCCATTTCTGGATTTTAGCATATTCCTTATGATTTTCATTTTATGGAGAAAGCATCCCGATGAGGCCAAATAATGCCTAATTTTTACCTTTTTTTTTTACATAAAAACTACCATATTTCAATACATAATATAGTTAAATGCTAAATATTTTATTAAAGTGTATTTTTTTATTTATGTTTGTGTTATTAAGTTTTAAGAGATAACATGCCACTATTTTGATTATTTTTTGCATTTTTTGTCATACTTTTTGCATGAATTTAGTACTAAAACAACATAGTGAAATTAGTAGCAAATAAAGGTTTTTGTCACTTGTGATTGGTTGAGATATTTTTTATGGTTTTCCCACATAAAACAAGTTTCTAGGGTGTTGTGGTGCCAAATCAGCCACTCTGTTATTGAAATAGGGTATGACAACTGTACACAACATATACAAGGCAACCACTTATAACATTAAATGACCAACATAAAGTCAAGAGGAGAAGTTAGCTGGAAAAAATTAAAGGTAAAAAGAGATGAATTACCATGCACCTATATAGGTACAACTAGAAAAAAAAAACATGATAGGTATTCAGCCCATTCTGAAGCTGCTCCGAAATGATAGGGCAACCACCTGCAACATAATATGAAAGCAAGTTCAAACATCAGAAGTGGAATTGAAATTATTTGGGGAGTGTTAGAGAAATTAGGAGGGTCTCAAAAATAATTTGGAATAAATCCCACGTGAACCAATTGAATCCAACAATATTTGACAAGTGTGCAACATGTTGCTACAAAAAAACTATAGTTTTTCCTGCACAAAAACAACCAACTACTTTGGAGAGTGCAACCAATGAGCTAGAAAGGTGGAATATTTTACACACATAACTATAATAATTACTAAGCATACCATAATATATTGTACATGTAAAAAGGAGAGAATGTATCATTTCTAACTCACTATCTAAAAGCTAGGAAAAGTCAATTAAAATTGCAACATTTTCTAAAAACTACTAATTGGCAAATTTTTAGGGAAGTTGAGCAAGTTGGCATGAGGATAGGTGTGGTATTTGATGATACACCTATTATCATATAAATATAACCAAAATATAAGCACAAATAAACATACAACCAGCTACCACAATGGATTATATCCTAAAATAGACTAGTCTGCTATAACAAAACAGTCAATCAAGCACGTACAATAGATTGATGATTTTGTATGTTAGAATAAGAATATAAAAAAAATTATAAATAATACTACTCACCTATTGTTTGGAGTCATATATGATTCATTAGTCAAGGAATTATAAATTAGATAATATGTTGACGAAATACTATAATTTGCCGATTATAACAACAATAGTAATAAAGTGCAGTATTTTCAAATGAGTTGATTTATGCGTGGATGAGTGTTTAGAAATTAGGGTTTTAGAGTGATAATACCTTTTTTTGGACCAGTGAGCAAGGTTCCACTCTTGGGGCTTGTGGAAGGAGCCATTTTAGCAATTTTGCAAGTTTTCTCTATTTTATGCAAGTTTTGTTAAAATATTGTCAATTTCTTGTCATTTTTTGTAAACAAAATTTCCCCTGTTTTGTACCCTATTTTTCCTTGCGTTTTAAGTGTAATGTGTGAGAGTAGATTTTTAGCTATATGACCTATGTTAATGTGTTCATTTATCATTTATATTTTCTACAATTTTAGCTTCAACACATTTTTGATAGTTTTTAACAACTTTTTCTAGTTTTTCAGCAACATTTCCATTTTTTGGAATTTATTTCATAGTAGTTCATTTTCAGAAGTTTGTTAATTTAAGTGATTTCAATTCAGAATTTTTACTTTAGTAATTTAAATTTAGTAAAATTAATTTAGCATTTTTTCTTTTATCTAGTTAATTTATGCAATTAAATAGTTTTTATGCGAAAGGGAGCAAAGTGGCATTGCTTCCCTTTTGCCAAGATTTCTATCTTTCTTAGAATAATCTAGTGCCTTCATATTTGAATTGATTTTTAATTTATCTAATGAATACAATCCTAGGATGCCTCCCCATATTTCACAAATAAATTAAAATTAAATGATGACATTAACAACACTCATCATTTTGGTGTCATTGCCAAGGAACAAATTGACGTTGTTAGAGAACAACCAATGTTAATTGTTTTCTTGTGAAATTGAAAACTTTGCTTAAAAATAATTGCATTGTTTGAGATTACATTTTGGATATTAGGACACTAGAATAGGATTTTTGTTTTAATAGCAAGTATGAATAGATTTAGAGGACACAAAACAAACTTTTCACAAACCATAAGAAGACAATATTCATGATAAAATGTTGAACCTATGCCAAAGTTACCTGAATTTATTATTCCCAAAAATATTATAATTTTCATAAAATCACAATCATCTACTTCAAGAGGTATAGAATTCCTTGAGAAATCATTACAAGGAGGAAAATTCAATAGTTCAACACCACCTTCCCTTGCTAAATACATATAATCAAGATAATTTAATAGGATTTATAATTACTATTGGGAACCCATAATGGTAGGCTCACAAGATAATCTAGGGAGATCTAGTAATGTGCTCTACCCTAGTGCAACTAGTACACCTTGCAAAACTTTTCAAAATCCTATTTTATTAGATCCTAATCAAAAACTCTCCTATGAAAGTCATTTTATCTTTAGTATTACCAAATTTTAAGGGATTTATATCTGAAGAACCTAATATGTTTCTATTGAGTTTAATATTGTATGCCAAGCTTATGATTACACCAATGACAATCAAAAGTTCAAATTATTTCCTTCCACTCTTAAAGAATCAACCCTACGATGGTTCATAAACTTAGCAACCTAATTTTATTTAAACCTAGGATGAAATGAATAATATATTTTTGAATAAATACCATGAATGTTGTCAAGTAAAGAATCAAAATTATGAATTACTTAGAATTATATAAGAGGAAGATGAAATTTTATAAGACTTTCTAGATAGATTTTCTTTTGTTAATAAGATATGCGGAGGTTATGAATCAAAAATTTGTAAAACCATATTCTTGAGAGGATTGCAAGATGAATCTAGAGATGTATTGGATATTTTGGGAAGAGGATATGTAAATATACTTGAATTTTCAAAAATCATTGAAATCTGTAAGAATTATTCCCACAAAAAACATAGATAAAACAAAATTGGTAATAAAAAAAATGCTTTTAAAGAGTTTATGAAAGATTTTTCTAATCTAAAAACTGATATTTTAGACCATCTTAATATAACACTAGATGAAAGTAATGTTAAGAATAAATTCACTTAAACTTTAGTTATCTATTGTTCAATATGCAAGAAGAAGCATTCTATTTATGAATTTCCTTTGAATAAAATATTTATATCTGCTATATGTAGCATTTATGAAAAAGGACACCCCATATATGAATTTCAAATGTTACCAATACTCAAAAGTATCTATGAAAAACAATCTCAACCTATGAAAGAAATCAATTTTATAGGACAAAAACAAGGATGCGATTTTTCTAAATTTCCATATCAAAATGCTTCTTTATTTCCTACAAATTGGGGAAATAATCCTTGGTATATGTCATGGTCTACTTCAAATCCACTTCAACAACATTGGAGTTAACCACCATGGGCATATTTCCAAGAGTGGTCTCAACATGGATGAATGAATCAATAATCAAATCAACAATATCCATCATGGTTGCAACCAAAAATATAGGGACAATAATGGGTACCATAATAATAATCTTACCAAGGGCAACATCAATATCAAAACCAATAACAAAATTTGTTGCCTACTCGTACCCATAATTTTTATCAAGGACAACAACAACCACAAACAAAATAACCTCCACTTTCAACTCAACCTTTAGCCAATCCAAATAATGTTAAATAAGCAATCTCTATCTCTATGACTAAATTAGAAGATATAGCCATAATAAATATCAGTAACTATGACAACACTCAATTGTGTTCAAGAAAAATATTCCTTGAACCTACTCCACCTATCATTTTAGAAATGGAAGTTGATGAGAATAAACAAGAAAACCCATCTACACTAAAAAAAAAAAACAACAAAAACAAGAAAAAGAAAACCTTCCATAAGATAACAAATCAAAGAAAGTACCATATCTTGAATAGTTTGAGATATCAAAATTAACATATTCAAAATTAGAATTGATAAAGGAATTAGAATATTTTACAAAAAGCTATTAAATATGTACCAATCATTACTAATATTGTTCAAGAAACGTGTTTTAAGAAACCAAGAAAAAAGAAGAAAGTATATTCTAAAACCATATAAGTAGGTGGAAAATTAGTAGACTTGCTTGTAGGAAAAATTACTCCACCTAAGTATTGTTATCTAGGAAGCCCATGGTTTCTTGAATCATATAAGGAAAATAAAAAGAATATTTCAAATTTGGCCACCATAGTTGTAAAGAATATTGTAGAAGAGTTGGATTCATACAAAAGGTTTATTTTTTATAAAAATATTCTAATCAACAAATTGCATGATTCAAAGCTAAAATATGAATCAATTACTATCCAACAATTACTATGCAATAAAAAATAAGAACTTAAACATTTGTCACCCATTCCAATGCTAGACAATTCATTTAATTTACACATGGATGATATCACCATCTATCAAAATTAATTCCTTCAAGAATTTGTTTTGATAAAGATACATAATTTTTTCATTCTCTTCTACCACACCATTGCTCTCTTTATTCATTAATGCATAATTTTCAAAGAATCAATTCAATACACCCTGGTCTAAAATAAACTAAAATACAACTAAAAAATCCCTTGAATATTAGTAGTTGGTTGATTAATGACCTCGAAGTAAAATTATTTAATGTATTGATCCAACATCCTAATGCTTTACTAACACTTCATACATATTTATAACTTGGCATTGAGTTGTTTCAGGTACAAAATAAAAGCATTTTACAATTGAATGAATGAACTTTGGTTGGTGGCACATCACCAAACATAGTTCATTCAACAACAATGGAGGATGTGGAAGTACGATCACATTAGGAGCAACAATAATGAACCAAAACTGTTTGAGAATAGAGTTGTTCAACTTTTCAGTTGTTAATTTAAAGAGGACATTAGTGGTGAATGGACATCATTTATGATTATACCATAAGCCACTAACAAATGTGGAATTTGCTCGACATTTCTTATAGTCAAACATGCACATGATAGAAGAGGCTTTATCTTCTGATAGAGATTCTAAATGATCATATCTTTGAATCATGAAAAAAAAAAGAGAAAAAAAAAAACATGAGTTGTAGCATACAAATTGTCCCACAAAATGATAATGCATAAGGACATGCATCAATTTCAATAGGGAGGAGGAAAAATGAAGTTAATATTTCATTTTCAGCAATAAGAACGAAATTAAGACATGAGAGGATTCTTATTGCTCATATGAAAGAAAGGTTGATGCTGCATTGTTGTTATTTTTTTGTAGAAAAAAGATAGATGTTATTTTTGAAAAATAAGGATTGTTATTATCCAAATAAAAATAGAGACATTCTCTCTCATTGAACCTCCTGAAAAAAAAAAGAGAAAAAATAAGAAAAGGAAAAAATAATCTTGATTGTGAAAATCCTTTATGGATGCAATCGAGATAGAAGTTGCTTGAACACTAGAAATGACAACCTCTTATGATGAAAAAAAAAATTAAAACAAAAGATGAAAAAAATGAATAATTCAATAGTGAAAACTTTTATAAGGTGCTATTGAATTAAGGCTTACATGAAAATCTTGTTTGCCTTCTTGAATTATCCATCATGGCTCATTGTACAAAAATCATTTATTGAACATATGTCATATTTATGTTTTTAGATAACTTGCTAACAATTATCAACAATGACTTACAAGGTGTATGATAAATTTTTAAATAGTAAGGTATGTGTTTCTTGCATTTATTCATAGTAGCATTAACATGTAATGTATGATAATTAGATATTTGACAAAAAACTATTTATAAATTTGGAAAAAAAAATGGAACACCTTGTTTAAAATATCAAGAAACATCCTATCCTACCATTGGTTGCATTGAAATTTCAATATAGCAACATAAAATTGTTTAATTTATAGATCTTCTAAATAATTGGGGCAGAGGCTAAAATAGCGAATTCATCATCTACAGAGGAAGATGAAACTAGCTGCACAAACAAGTTTGTAGGAAACAAACTATAGAAAAAGAGTAAACTGGTGGAACAGAGAAAATAAGGGTACAATTACTCAGAAGGTCCACCAAGTAGAGGAGAAAAGTTGTTGTAGAGAAACCTATTGAAATAAGGGAGAAAGAAGCTAAAAATCAGGATAAACCACCTTCACCTCCTCTAAGAAGTTTAAGGAGAAAGCAAAAAGAAACTACTACAGCTCAAGAAATAGTATCCCCTGCACCACTTGAGCCAAGAAGAAGGAGAAAATTGATTTTATTGGAGGATGAAGATGATGATAGTCAGGAAAAACCTGTTCAACCAACACTTGTTCAAATGGCAAAACTCAACATAGTTGTGCAAGAATAACGTATATTAAAAATAATGATTAAAAAAGGAAAAAATTAACTATACAACTTTCTAGTTCATTTTTTATGTTTCTACAATAATCGGGGTATAAAATGATGTATTATGTCTAGTTATGGCATATTATAAGATAATACATGCATATTTCAAAGTAGCTTTAAAATATTCTAAAGAAGAATAGGGATATTTTGAAGCAACTCCAAAACATCCAGAGAAAGTCCCAAAACATCCAGAGGAAGCTCTAAAAAATAGGATAAGCAAGGCGCATCAATCACCAAAGTTTATGGAGTGAAATATACTTCAATGCATAAGTACATCACCTAAGGAAGAGGAAAAATAGATTTTTATAGAATCTATTAAAACAGTGCAGACTACAGAAATTGCAGAATTAAGCATAATGAAAAATTATAAAGTTGTAGGTAAAAGTGAAATACCTTTGTTTGACTACAAAATGGTTAATGTAGTGCAGAAAAGAGAAATTTCTCAAGTGGTAGGTAATAAAAATGTGAATTGTTCAATGATTTAAGAATTTCAAAAATTACCGCAATTTTCAAAATATTTCAGAAATTTCAAAAACATTCAGCATTTCAGTAATTTTTAGTGTTTTTTAGAAATTACAACAATTTCAAAATTTTAGCAATTTTCATAAATTTCAAAAAAATTCAGAATTTTAGCAATTTTCAGAAATTTAAAAAAATTTCAGCATTTTATTAATTTTTAACATTTTTCAGGAATTGTAGCAATTTTAAATTATCAGCAATTTCAACATTTTGAACATCATTCAAAGGAATTGCAACAATTTTAGAAATTGCAGCATCTTCAACAATTTTCAAAAATTGTGGCAATTTTCACACTTTTAACTTTTTTCAAAAATTGCAGCAATTTTAACATTTCAACCATTTTGGCAATTCCAACTATTTTACATTTGGTTGACAGAGGATATTTTTTAGAAGACTAGACCTGAATATTGCTATGGCCCACTAGGATGCATGAGGAAGTTAAGTTGGGAGCAATGATGAGGCCAAATAATACCTCATTTATTAACATAAAAACTACCATATTTCAATACATAATATAGTTAAATACCAAATATTTGATTAAGGTGCATTATTTTATTGATGTTTGCATGATTAAGTATTAAGAGATAACATACTACTGTTTTGATTTTTTTTTGCATTTTTTGTCCTGTTTTTGCATGATTTTATTGCTAAAACATCATAGCGAAATTAGCAAAAAATGAAGGTTTTTGTCCCTTATGATTGGTTGAGCTATTTTATATGGTTTTCCCACCTAAAATAAGTTACTAGGGTGATGTGGTGCCCAATCAGCCACTCTGTTGTTGAAACAGGGCATGATAGTTGTACACAATATATATAGGCAACCACCTATAAAATTAAAGAAGGACCAATATAAAGTCAAGAGGATAAGTTAAAAATAGTTTGAAAATAATAAATGCAGTAAGAGATGCACCTGGAAGCACCCCCATGTGGTACAAATGATAGCAATAGAACATGACAGGTATTCAACCTATTATTCTAGAGCTGCTCCAAAATGACAAGGCAACCACCTGCAACATAATAGGAAAGCAAGGTCAAACACCAAAAGTGGAGTTAAAACTATTTGGAGAGTGTTAGAGCAATTAGGAGGGTCCCAAAAATCATTTGGAAGCAATCCCACGTGACCCAATTGACTCCAACAACCTTTGACAAGTGTGTAGCCTATTGCTACAAAAAAACTACAGTTTTTTGTACAAAAATAATGAGTTGACTACTTTGAAGAGTGCAACCAATGAGCTGGAAAGGTGAAATCTTGCACACGCATCCCTAAAATCATGCCCAATCATCCCATAATATATTGGACATGCAAAAAGGATAGAATATCTCATTTCCAACTCATTGTCCAAAAGTTGGAAAAAGTCAATTAAAACTACAAATTTTTCTAAAAATAACGTTTTGGTAGATTTTTAGGGAAGTTGAGCAATTTTGAATGAGGATAGGTGTGGTAGTTGATGATACACCTATTCTCAACTTATTCTCATCAAAATAACATGTATAAGTGCACAGCTAGCTGCCACAATGGATTCTATCTTGAAATAGACTAAGTCTGCTATAATAGAACAATGAATCAAGCACGTACAATAGATATATGATTTTGTATGTTAGAATTTAAATATAGAAATTATTATAAATAATGCTACTCAACTATTGATTGGAGTTAGTCAGGAGTCATTAGTTAAAGAATTAGAAATTAGAGAATAAGTTGATGGAAGACTGTAATTTGTAGATTGTAACAACAATAGTAATAGAGTGCAGTACTTTTAATTTAGTTGATTTATGCATGAATAAGTGCTTAGAGCTTAGGATTTTGGAGTAATAATAGCTTATTCTAGACCAAGGAGCAAGGATCCACTCTCAAGGCTAG
This sequence comes from Wollemia nobilis, assembly GCA_028583015.1. NCBI lineage: Eukaryota > Viridiplantae > Streptophyta > Pinopsida > Araucariales > Araucariaceae > Wollemia > Wollemia nobilis. The sequence continues at coordinate 10,838,411 of JAQPPZ010016925.1, forward strand.
TGGAAGGAGCCATTTTAACAAGTCTGTAGGTTTTTTCTATTTTATGCAATTTTTACTAAATGTTATCACTTTCTTGTCATTTCTTGTAAATAGAATTTCCCCTATTTTGTACCCTATTTTTCGTTGTGTTTTAAGTGTGATTTGTAGGAGTGGATTTTTACGTAGCTGACCTATTTTCATGTGTATATTTATCATTTACATTTTCTACAATTTTTGGTTCAGCAACTATTTTTACAGTTTTCAACAACTTATTCTACTTTTTGATAAAATAATTAAAATATTAGATTTGATAAAGTAATTAAAATATTTATATGTTACAATCCCTTTACTATAAGCTATTAAATATGTACCAATAATTAATAATATTGTTCAAGGTATTTTTTTTAAGAAACCAAGAAAAAAGAAGAAAGTATATCCTAAAACCATACAAGTAGGTGGAAAATTAGTTGACTTGCTTGCAAGAAAACTTACTCCACCTAAGTATGATTATCTAGGAAGCCCATGGTTTCTTGAATCATATAATAAAAATGAAAATAATATTTCAAATTTGGCTACCATAGTTGTATAGGATAATGTAGAAGAGTTAGATTCATCCAAAAGGTTTATTTTTGAAGAAAATGTTCTAATCAACAAATTGCATGATTTAGAGCTGAAAAATACACCAATTATTATACAAAATTTACTATGGAATGAAAAATAGGAACTTAAAAATTTGTCACCAACTACATTGAAAAATGTTAAAGGTGTCTTTATGCCATGGTTCTTGTTGTGAGGAAGGAGTTTTAATGGTAAAATCATCTAGAGGAATTTGACCATATTCTAATGTCACAAGCTCTTTGATTAATAACATGATTATGGAGTTGGGAAAATTAGTCAAAATTGATTGGACTGCCCAAACTTCCGAACTCGTTTTGGCCATATCTCACTCATCCGGACTCGGATTGAGCTAAAATTTTGAGGGTAGATGCCTGAAAAACCCTAGAACGTCTCCACCAATTTTCATATCATTTGGAGCAACACAGATCCTAGCACATCCCTATGTGTGAACGATATATTTGGCAAGCGGCTATGCGAGGGTTTCATCTGGGTTGAGTGCAAGCAGCTCCAGAGGTTGGTTTTTAGGGCCTTCGGGCCCTAGCGGCCAATATTTTTGTGGTTTATGCTCAATATTTTAGCAGGAAATGTTGCAGGGGATACAATATGGGTTAGAAATTTGTCTTTCAATAGATCATACTATGAACTTGAGTGACAACGACTTCCAATTTGCTGCACAAAAGAAAAGTGAAAACCATACCTTTCCACGACGTCTAGGGCAAGGATTAAAGAGATCACGAAACAAGTTTCAAGCAAGTTGATCAAAAAATGGCTCATATCTCAAGTGAATCTGGTGCTAAGGTGCACCCACAAAATAATTCTACTATGAAAACCCCTGTCAAGGGTAAGAATTTCGAAGACTCAATCCCAAAAATGAATTTTAGGGATGCCCTTCATGGTGGACAGCCTCAACCCAATGCTAATATCAATATTAGGGCTTCCCATAAACCTCTAAGAATGCCTAAGATTGATCCTAGGAAAACGGAGTCAGGATGTCTTAAAGCAACTGATGGAACTCCTATTGTTAAGCTTGATATGGGTAACATTCAGACTGGCATTGAAGATTTGGAAAAAAGAGGACTAATTTGTCGGTTCGTGGGTTTTCGTCCGAGTCTATCTCCTTTCAAAGTCTGGGCTGCAAAAAGCTAGAAAACTAAAGGTGAGTTACAAATCTCTATTTATCCAAATGGTTATTTTCTTGTTTTATTTGCTAATAATGAAGATAGAGAGAAAACTTTTCAAGGGGGTCCTTGGTTTTTTGGAAGGGCAAGGCTTTTCATGAAGCCCTGGCATACTAAATTTAAATCCGAAGAAGAGATGCCTTCTATAGCTCCCGTGTGGGTTAGACTCTTTGGCCTCCCTATTGAATTTTGGAATCCTACTATTTTTTCTTCAATTGGAAACTCTTTAGGAACTTTTATGATGACTCGTTGATTGTACTCAAAATTTTGAACATATTATTTATGCTCGGATTTGTGTTTTAATGGATTTTGACAAACCCCTACCTAAAAATATCACATTACAATTTGGGGAAGACACTTGGGAGCAAGTAGTGGACTATGAGAACATTCCTTTTCATTGTAGAATTTGCCATGAATATGGTCATTTGGCCAATGCTTGCCCAAATAAAATTCCTGATCAAAAGAAAGAAGATATAAACTCAGCAGGTTTCCAAATACCTAAGAAGAAGAACACTAAAAAAAAACTAGTTATGAAGGATCAATCAAAGTCATCTGCTAATATGTTTGAAATCCTTTCCACAAATGATGTCCCAAGTGAGGAAGAGGAAATAATGGAAACTAAAATCTTAGAAACACAATTTAAATATGAAGGGAAGAACTCAGAGACAAACCAACAAATCAAAGGTTTTCAACAGAAAAAAAGGAGAAAATTTACACAAGAAAAACAATATTTCAAATGTCAAAACTTCAAATAATGCAGGTCCCAATATAGACTCCGTTGAACCATCTAGTAAAATTTTGGCTATGTACGAGCATTCTTCAAGGTTAGAAGCCATCTCAGATTCAATTGGAATAAGTCAAGAAATAGGGGAAAAAAAATTGAAGATGGATTCTAATCAAAAAGTAGGTCGCAAGACCAATCAATATCATATGGTAAAAGAAGGTGAAAAGCTTGTAGAGGAAGGTAAGATTAATGCCCTTCCCAACTTTTTTAGCCCTGGTATTAATGAAGATCATCACTTGGAATATTAGAGGACTCAAAGGGAGTCTTTCAAAACAAAATGAAATTAGAAGAATGATTCAGATAAATCATCCACATCTTGTTTTCCTTCAAGAAACAAAGATGTCAATGGAGGATATGGACTTAATTGCCAGTAAAATTTGGCCAGCTGGAAAAGTGGTTTCCCTCGGTTCCCAAGGGACTTCGGGTGGCATTGCTTGTCTTTGGGACCCAAAAGAGGTAGTTATTCACCATATGGTTGGCAGTTGGGGTTTGTTGGCTATAGCTATTCAAAGTAGACATTCCAACCAGATTATGCTCTGCATTACTGTTTATGCTCCGACTTCTTTGGAGGAAAAAAGAAGACAGTGGAAGGATATTACTCATATTATCTCTCATTTTCCTAAAGCTTGGATCTTGATCGGAGGAGATTTCAATACCATCCTCTCTCTGGATGAGAAAAGGGGGGAAATAGAAATTTGGACAAAAGCACTGACCTCATGAGCGAATATATTGCAAACCTCCATCTTGTGGATATCCAACCAGATAATGGCCTTATGACTTGGTCTAACAGAAGGCAAGGCTTAGCTTGTATAATGGAGAGATTGGATAGGTTTTTGCTCTCTGAAAATTTCTTAATCCATGGTCACATTCCTAAAGTGAAGACTCTTAATAATGTTGGTTCGGATCATTGGCCAGTCATGGTGGAAATGTGGAAAACCAATGTGAGTTTCTCTCCTTTTCATTTTCAATTAATGTGGCTTAGAGACATTTCCTTCAGACCTCATGTGCAACAATGGTGGAAGGAAGGTAAACCTAGGCATGGGACTAAGATGTTCTGTTTTGCCAAAAGACTGCAATACATTAAATCCAAAATCAAGACTTGGAACTGGAAAGAGTTTGGGGATGTTCATAAAAAAAAACATGAAGTTATTGCTCATCTTGAAAATTTGAATAAGAAAATCCATTTAGATGGCCTCACAGAGAAGAGAAGTGCAGATGAAATTAAACTCACAACTCAGTTAGAGGAATGGGAAAAAAGAGAAGAAATCTTATGGAAGCAAAAATCTAGAATTCAATGGCTCAAAGAAGGAGATCGAAACACAAATTTCTTCCACAAATCTCTTCTAGCTCGAAGATCTCACAACTTTATTTCTTCCTTAAAATCAGATTCTGGAGATGTTGTTTATACTTGGGATGGCATGAACTCTATTGTTGTTGATTACTTTTCCAATCTTTTTGTTGCTACTCCTCTTGACTCAGCTTCACAACAAAATGTTCTTCAAGCAATCCCTTCTCTTATCACTTCTGAGGAGAACTCTATTTTGACTGCTCATGTTACTATCAATGAGCTTCAACAAGTAGTTTTTAAAATGCAAAAAGGGAAAACCCCAGGTCCTAATGGTTTTCCCATTGAGTTCTACCAAGAGTTCTGGGATATCCTTCATGTTGATTTATTAGAGGTGGTGGAAGAAGCCAGGAAAGCCAAAGAAATTTTGAAGGTTATCAATAAAACTTATATTACTCTTGTTCCAAAAGCTCAAGAGGTTGATCATATCTCAGCTTTTAGACCTATTGCTTTATGTAATGTTCTTCTCAAAATCATTACTAAAATCATGGCAGAAAGGTTGAAGCCTCTTTTGCATAAGATTATTTCCCCAGAGCAAGGGGGTTATGTGGAAGGACGTCAAATAGTAGATGAGATAGTTCTTGCTCAAGAAGCCATCCATTCCATGGATATGCAAAATTCTCCTTCCATGTTCATTCGGTTAGACTTATCCAAAGCTTATGACAGAGTGGATTGGCACTTCCTTATCAAAGTTTTGAGGCAATTTGGTTTCTCTAAGGATTGGATGGATTGGATTATGGGATGTATCTCTTCAGTTTCCTACTTAGTTCTTATCAATGGCAGGCCTTCTCAGTCTTTCCCAGCTTCCAGAGGTATTAGGCAAGGTGACCCGCTATCCCCTTATTTATTCATCATTCTTGTTGAATGCTTGGGTAGGACTATAACCAAAAAGAGGGAAAACAAAACCCTTGAGGGAGTTACCATTGCTCATGGAGCTAGACCTATCTCTCATCTTCAATTTGTGGATGACTCTACTCTTTTAGGTAAAGCTACAGTTAAGGAAGCTTCTAATATTAAGCAAATCATTAGCTATTTTTCTAAGGCTACTGGGCAGTTGATCAATGAAGACAAATCTAAAGTTATTTTCTTTCACCGCTTTGCTAGACAGGAATCCATGGTCTTGGATAAATTAAGATATAAGAAGACCTCTCTTCCAATCACTTATTTAGGTATTCCCATAAATATTCAAAGGCAAAAAAATAAATATTGGAATTGGTTGTTGGACAAAGTCAAGAAGAAAATTGGAAAGTGGACCAACAAGTGGCTTTCTTCTGGGGGTAGAATCACCTTGGTAAAATCAGTCCTTCAAGCTATTCCTATTTATGTTTCTTCCATTTTGAATATCCCAAAGGCTGTTCTTCGAGAATTGGATCAAATCAGTCATCGTTTCCTTTGGAGTGGTACTAAGGAGAAAAGAAAATGGGCCTTGGTGAAATGGGATACTTTATGTCTTCCTAAGAGTGAAGGGGGGTTAGGATTTCGGTCTTCAATTAATAACAACAAAGCTTTAGCTGCTAAATTATATTGGAGGATGTTGCATAACCCCAATGCTCTTTGGGCCAATAATCTCCGTGCTAAATATGTTGAGAACAAAAGTCCCGAAGACCTTGTTCGCTATCAACTTCCTACCAAAGGTTCTCCCATTTTAGCAGTTCTTAAGACTCGGTGAGGATTTGATAAAGAAAAAATTATTTTGGATCATTCATAATGGTCAACATGCAAATTTTTGGACAGATTCTTGGGATGGTCACAAGCCTTTGATAACTCAGTTTCCCGATTGGAGGCCTTGGATGGAGGAGCTTCACCGAGCTAATTGGATAAAGGTGGCTAATTACCATCGGTACCATACTGGTAATTCAAAGGTTGGTAGATATTGGATCCCTATTGAGGACTGGCCTATTCAAATCCTAGAAAGGCAAAGACAAGATATCCAAGGCATCCTTCATATGAGATCCCTCTCTTGGTCCCATGAAAAAGATTGTTTTGGATGGAACAACACTACTAAGGGTGAGTATTCAGTTGCTCAAGGTTATTTGACCTTATGCCATAATAATCCCAACCATTCTTCTGACATATTTTCTTGATTGTGGGCTCAAAAGCTCTGGCCTAAGGTGAGGTTCTTTAATTGGCTTTTATTGCATCGTAGGGTGCTTACCGGTGAGCAACTTATGAAGCGTGGTTTTCATGGCCCTTTTAGATGTGAAATGTGTGAAGAGAATGTAGAAAATATCAACCATATTTTTATTGAGTGTACTTTAGCCTCTGAGCTATGGAGGAGAATGGCCACTTTACTTGGCTTACAAGTGGTCCAATTTTTTTACTTTTGAACAACTTTGGAGGGATTGGCCTAATCAAGAGGGTGTTGATCATTTTATTAGGCTATTAGTTTGGATGGGTTCTACCATTCTTCTTTGGAATATTTGGAATGAAAGGAACAACCAAATTTTTAATCAAGATAGGAAGGATATTCACTATATTTGGCAAAATACCATAGCCAACTTAGTTGAATCAGTCCATCAACTCCTTAATCACCCCCAAAACTCCCACCAAAGATGGGATCAAGTGATGCAAATATTGAAGATTAAACCTTCTAAGGGCAACCAACTTAAAGGGAATGTGAGTATTAGTAAGATGGATAGGACTAGAAATTGGCAACCTCCTCCTAAGGATTTTGGAAAAGTCAATACCGATGGAGCCTCTAGAGGGAACCCCGGGAAAGCCGATGTGGGAGGAATTGGTAGACTTTCGGATGGCTCCCTGGTTTTTACTTTTGCTGAGAATTTGGGTATTCTTTCCAATAACCTTGCTGAGGGGTATGGTATCCTCAGAGGCCTTCAGGAGGCTACTAAGGTTGGATGGGAAAAGGTGTTAGTTGAGTCTCACTCTCAACTTATGATTAATCTCTTGAAGACTCCTTCTAAGAATCATAAGGTGGATTGGAGAATAAAAAGAATTATTGAGAAGATTCAGTTAATCCAGATGGGATTTTTGAAAGTTGATTACAATCATGTGGTCAGAGATCAAAACAAGAGTGCTGATGCTTTAGCTAATTGGGCTTTGGACAAAGGTGATCTTACTTGTTATGGCCACCCTCCTATATGGTGGGCTTCTCAAATTAGGGAAGCTCTTCTTTCTATCATTTCTTTGGATGGCTCCAGCTCGAAGGTACCTAGTTTCTTCTTGTTTTTTTGTTTTGCTTCTCTTTGGTTCATTCAATTTTTTTAGTTCCCTAGCTCATTCTATTCTTTATTTTGTTTCCTCTGTTGATTCTTGCCTTAATAGTCTTCTGGTCTAGATAGGTCATTGTTTTGTTCATTTTTTTTTTTTTTCTTTTTGTTTAGTTTTTTTAAGGTGGGTGGGTTCTTTTGTTTTGTTTTGTTTTTGTGTTCTTTGTGTTGTTTTTTGTTGTTCTTGTGTTTTTGTTGTTTTGTTTTTTTTTTTTAATGTTTTTTGTTATTGTTCTTGTGTTTTTTTCGTTCTTGTTCTTGGGTTTCTCTTTGTTTGTGTTATTTCATGTTTTTATGTGTGAGTGTTTTCTATGTTTTTTGTTTTTGTTTATTGTCTGTTGTTGGTTGTTTTTTATTTTTATTTTTTTAATTTTTTTAGGTTTTGGTTGTGTTTATTTTTCATGTTTTTTTGGGTTATGTCTTTGTAGTGTTCTGTTGTTTTTGTCTTGTTTGTGTTTTGTTATGTGGTTCTTGTGTTTTTCTATGTGGTTTGTGTTGTGGTTTCTTTTATCTTATTGTGCGTGTTTGGTTGTGCTTTTGTTTTTGACACACTCAAGGAGCATGTTTTTTATTTTATTTTATTATTTTTGTTGTTATTTACTTATTTTTAAATTGGTTTTGTGTGTTTGTTTGCTCCTTGAGTATGTCAAAGGTGGTAGGCCAGGTCCGAGTCCTGGGCATTTTTGGCAGAATGGATACCCCTGCCTCCTTGGGTCTTACCCGAAAGTGGCATCCCTTTTGGGATGTTTTCCACAAATAATAAAAAAAAAATTGTCACCCATTCCAATATGAAACATTTCCTTTCATTTACAACATTTGTGGCATCACCATTTTTTCTCATATTTTCATTGTCATCTATCAAAATTAATTCCTTAAAGAATTGTTTTTTATAAAGATACACAAATATTTCATTCTCTTTTACCACACCATTGTTCTCTTAATTAATTAATGCATAATTTTAAAAGAATCAATTCAATACACCCTGTTCCAAAATAAATAAATAAATAACCAAAAAACCCTTTGAATATCAGTAGTTGGTTGATTAATGACTTGGAAGTAAAATTATTTAATGAATTGATCCAACATCCTAATGATTTACTAACACTTCATACATATTTAGAAGTTGACATTGAGTTGTTGTAGATTAAAAAAAAAAGAATTTTACAATTGAATGCATTGGATGAACTTTGGTTGGAGGCACTTCACCAAATAAAGTTCATTCAACATCAATGGAGGATGTGACACGATGATCACATTAGGAGCAACAAGGATGAACTAAAAGTATTCAAGAATGGACTTGTTCAAATTTCTTTAGTTGATGATTCAAAGAGGACATTGGTGGTGAATGGACATCATTTACAATTATACCATAAGCCACTAACAAAGGTGAATTTTTTTTAATATTTTTTATAGTTGAACCTACACATAATAGAAGAGGCTTTCTCTTCTAATAGGGATTCTAAATGATCATATCTTTGAATCATGAAAAAAAAAAAAATAGAAAGACAAAAATAAGAAGAAAGACAAAAATCTAGTTGTAGCATACGACATGTCCCACAAAATGAGGATGCATAATGACATTCATCAATTTTAGTAGGGAGGAGGAAAAATGAATTTAATATTTCATTTTAAGCAATAAGGAGGAAATGAGGACATGAGAGGATTCTTATTGCTCATATGAAAAGAAAGGTTGATGCTTCATTATTGTTATTTTCTTGTAGAAAAAGATGCTATTTTTGCAAAATAAGGATTGTTCTTATCCAAATAAAAATGAGAGTCTCTCATTGAAGCTCTTAAAAAAAATTAAAAAAAAGAAGAAAAGAAAAAAAATAATCTCGATTGTGAAAATCCATTATGGACGTAATCGAGACAGAAGTTGGTTGAAAACCAGAAATAGTGGCCTCTTCGAAATGGAAAAAAATAAGAAAAAAAAGAAAAAAGTTGAAAAAAAATGATGAAAAGAAATGAATAATTCAATAATGAAAACCTTTTTAAGGCGTTATTGAATTAAGGCTTACATGAAAACAGATTTCCAACTTGTTTGCCTTATCGATTAATCCATCATTGCTCATTGTACAAAAATCACTTATTGAACCTGTCATGTTTTTGTTTTCAGATAGCTTACTAATAATCATCAAAAGCGACTTGCAAGGTGTATGATAAATTTAAAAGTAGTAAGGTATGTGTTTCTTGAATTTAGTTATAGTAGCATTAACATGTAATGTATGATAATTAGATATTTGTATCATTACCCTCTCCTGTGCATGATGGATATTCTTTTTATTGTAGCTAGACACCTTTTCTAACCAAAGGAATGATTGATAGATTATATTTAATTCTACTAAAAACATAGATAAATGATATAAAATTGTGTTGCATGTCCTTGGTAGAAGGATATCCGGATAGATGTCCTCTCTTTTCACATAAGTGATTTAGCATAATTTTCACATAAGGAATGAATAAAATTGTTGCTTGCTTGATTATTGGTTACAAAAATTTAGTGGTTATGATTAAGTTGTATTATATTCCTAATATAATCTCTATCAAGAAAGAGAATGAAGAGGAGTTTTGGTTAAGTATAACTAATAAGATTGATTTCATTATTTTTATTTAGATTAATATTTAAATTAAAGGATAAATTATTACTAAGTTTGAGGATGCAAATCTTGCGGTGATGTGAGAGCAAGGGGAGGGAAACATATTATTTTCCCAATAGAGAGCCCATGATGAGATGTTCAAAGGATAAGGTAATGGAGTAGTGGGGAAGTGAAGGCTCGAAGGATCCATCCACTATGTCCAAGAAAACTATTGGAGAGGAGGCGAAAGGGCTAGAGTACACTGGTTTTTTGTGTGGGAAAAGACAAAAATTGGAGATGCTTCATAGGAAGAGTTGGAGTGGTGACGTTGAGAAAGAGACCACATTCACTATAAATGTACATTATCCATAGGTAGGCTTGCACTCAATAAGCAACTATCATGATGTTACTTCTTATGTGGTACATACGAAGTTTTAATGCTCCTGGTAGAAGTTTTAGTATCTTAACTATGATAGGAAATCTTTGTTGCACTCATTATTTTTGGCCATAGGTGCGTGCTTGATTTGTGGGTCATTATTTTTAAAGAATATTAGAGTTGGCTAGATTGAGCTAACTAGTTGATAGCTGGTTTTACACTAGCAAGACTCTTCATTGGTGTGGTAGTCTATTTGGCCATTATGTTGGACATTAGAGAATAGATGCCTATACAATTATCCACCATATAACTTTATTTATGTCACCATTACGCTTTTTTGATGAGCATCATTTTGAGAAGACTAGAATTTCCTTGTGTCTTAGCCAAAGATATTAAAATATTTCCCTCTAAATTTAACACCTAAACTTCAGGTGATGTTCTTTTTTGTAGATGAAGAAACTGCCTCTGGGTTCTTGTAGAGAACCCCATTGTATGGGGGTGCATCCAAGTTTAGAGACTCTTGAAAACAACTAGTTGCATTCGTTCTTAAGGTTGATCTTGTTGAGTAGGGTAATGTTACATCCTTTTGCCTAAATGTTCTAGTTGTTGTGGTAGTGAGTAGTTTCTTTATTTTGGAAGAAGAATTTACATACTCCTAATAACGTTGTAGAGTATTGCTACTACCATTCTTGATGATAGAGTCTATCATCACTAAACTATGGAATCCATTCTTGAACTAGAGAAGGAAATATAGGGTTGTAATAATGTTTCTTTTGGAGGCTTAGAATGATGGAAAGTTGATGAAAATAAATATTTATGTTCCTAGTTTTTATATGATAGGAAGCATAAATAGTTTTGGTGAAAACATATATTTATGTTCCCAATTTTTATATGATAGGAATCATAAATGGTTTTGGTGAAAACATATATTTATGTTCCCATTTTTTATATGATAGGAAGCATAAACGAATTTGGTGAAAATGTTTATTTATGTTCCCAGTTTTTATATGATAGGAAGCTTAAATAGTTTTGGTAAAAATGTATATTTATGTTCCCAGTTTTTATATGATAGGAAGCATAAATGATGTTTGTGAAAATGGATATTTGTGTCTCATTTTTCACATGATAGATAGCACAAATGATTTTGTGAGATGGAAATATGTATTCCATAATTCTTTATGATAAATTGCTTAAATAGTTTTGTGAATAAGATATTAATTCTTGTTCTATCTTTTCTTGATTATTTTAAAAGGGTTTATGCAATGGATGTCATGGATTGTGAAGATTGATTGTGCTTGGATTGGAATTAAATAAATCCCAAAAATGGGTAGTGTTGTATTTGTATTGCTTGAAGGACAAATTCTACTTTGTTCATTACAATCATTATACTCTTAAGTGAATAATAGGTTGGTCAAGTACTATTACTAGAAAGAGGTAAGAGTTCTACCAAGCTTCCTTGGGCACTTGCCAAAGGATATCTATGTAACTAGCTCTGTTATGACATCAAGAGTTGGAGATGGAAACTAGGAATTCCAAGATGTGGATAGAGTGGTGACTTTATGTGATGATGGACATTCTCATAAGGGAATCTAGAAGGAAATGTTAGGATTTCTTTAAACTAACACTTCAGATAATAAATGTTGTCCAATTGCAATGTAATGAGATAGCTTGATTAATGAAATTTATGGTGGAATTTTTTTGAGGTTGGGTTTCCCCATGGGGTTTCTCCTAGGATAAATCATGTGTTGAAATGGATATTTGTATGGTTTAGTTTATTCAATTGCTAACTTGTTATATTGCATTAGATGTATTTTCCTTAAGGGTTTATCAATGTATATAGGAATGAAAAGGAAAATAGATTTGCTATATTGCTTGGAAAAATGATAAACCATGGAAACTTAAGGATTTACTTTTATATTTTAAGTTATAATTAAGATTCCTTTGTGTTTGTAAAACTAAAACTCTGCATAGATAGTTGGAGTAAAATTTAAGTTACTCAAAGGGATATGGGCAATTTAAGTATATGCCTTCTCAAAAAAGGAAAGTTATGGCTAGTAGCTATTAAATATTGGAAGCATTAGTCGTGCAGTATCAAGTAATAGATAGATGTAGGTAAAGATAAATAGGTAATTATTATCACATCATAAAATATGATGAGGTGTATGCTTTAGATAGAAGAATAAAATTTTCTTAATAGGAACCAAATAATTATTCACACATGTCATAAAGGATTTTGATGAGTGAATTCAGATAGGAGATCAATTAAACACCCTTATCCTTAGTGGTTAGCATTGTTAAGTTCTAAAAAATCTAAGATGATATATAATAAGGGTTTTATGAGGTTAATAAAGAATTGATTAGCTCATATTATAAATGAGAGGGATATTCAAGTATTGCATGCTATAACCATGCTCATATAGACATGAGAAATGAATGGTATTCTTTAGAGTGCTTCATTCAAAGGAATGAAAGGAAGGACAAGTTAGCTTGACTAGCCAACAAGAGATATAACTTGTAAATTATAACTTACACCTAATACATCTACGCAGCTAGATATACATATGTTTTAGGGATGGGTATCTCAAATAAATAAAATATTAGGTAGGGGTTACTTGTAGTTAATGCTGCCTTCTAAGAAAAAATGATTAGGGAAAAATTGGGTTATGATATTTGGTATCAGAGTCTAGGTTCATAGTGGTATGGACTCACTATGCAAGGCTAGGTATGGTGTGTAATAGAAAATATACTTAGGTGGGGTTTTCAACTCTTCCAGGTAGATTGACTTGGAAATAGTTGTTATAGTGGATTGACTCCTAATGACTCTTATGTATGTGAGGAGAGATAATACCACCAAAGAGAAGGAGAGGTAGTGTTGCCCCAATGACGGGGTGGACATGCCAAACCAATGTAGAGGATGAAACCCTAGATGTGGGTTCAAAAAACCCTAGTGAAGAGAGAGAGGATCCCACATAAATGGTTGCCCAACTTCAAGAATTGATAGAAACAAAGAGATAGATGTTGGATACCATGTTGAACTAGGAAACACCAGCTAGAAAATCTAGAATAGAGCAAAAAAATAAACACCTTTCAGAAGCACAATAGGCTAGGGTTCATCTGGAAGCTGAATTGGGAAAAGATATTGTTGAGTGATATTTTTTCCAATTACAAAAATACACTCACAGTTAGGATCTTGTTAAGCAATCCTCTCTTTCAATGAAAATTATTAGTCTCTCCAAGGTTCTATTTGATTAATGCTTTTTACTATGCTTGTATGCTTGTAAATGTGTAAAAATATCGTTGTAATGCCTCAAAGGTGCAAGTTACTATTAACAAGGGGCATATGGTTTGATATTTTATAAAAATATGAAATGCTATTGTTCTTGAAATTAGTTCCTCAAATGTAATATTAATATTCAAATATTACCAATAATCAAATTTATAAAGTGCAAATATTTGATTTAAAATTTAGAAAATAATTTTAATTAAATTCATCGAGATAGTTAATGTTTGAATTTTAATAATTATTATTTGGAAAATTTAATTAATTGAAATTCTAATGTTTATTTCAAATTATGCAATGCCAATATTTTAATAAAGTGAAATAAACATTTTACCCTAATATAAGATTGAAAACTTTATATTAAAACTTAGGGTTTTGATTTTCTCAATAAATGAAATTAAATAAAATCAAAAGACTTAGGGTTAGGAAAAAAATGAAATAAAAGTGTAGGTTACAAAGCTTCAGAACTCCATCCTAAATATAAAAACAAAAATATTGATGAAATAAAATTTAACTTAATTCAACAAGAATTAACACAGTTTAAATGAAATTACATGCAATCTTCAATAAAATTTAATTAATATATTTAATAATTATAAAAGTGAAAATACCATCCGCATGCATATTTTTCACTATAACAAAATGAATATATCATAAAAAAATCTTATATTAATGTTCTTTCCAAAATGCCTCTATCCAACAATATGCAAAATTGAAGTCTTATCTAATAAGCAATCGAGGAGGAACCCTTTGGCAAATCCTTATTCAATTCTTCTCTTTTGCTTCTCCAAAAATATTCCCACCCTCTCTTTTGAAATTCAATAGCCATTTATAACATCATAACTTTCAACCGTTATGTTTGTTTACTCTATTCCATGTTCGTAGAAGCTCTTCACAGGTTATGGTAAGATTGTTTCCTTTATTTTATTTTTATCTCCATCATAGGAAACCAAGGGAGGTACCAGTTTCAATTTAGCAAAATCAATTGGCAATCAGTCTTTCCACTCCTATAACAATGAAGCTATTCTCAAGCTTTTAAAAAAAAAGACATCTTCGTTTGATGACAATATTCAACACGAGTAACCATAAATGTGTTTCTACAAAACTACTCCATAAATCTTAGCTACTGCCACAAAAATAATTCTACCATCATTTTCGTATTTTAATTTATCATTGTCTTCCATTGACCTCTCATCCTCTATGATGCCGTGTATTATCACTCTACAAAATTCCACTTGAACACTCCCAACTTGTGCATGTACTTTTTCCAAACAATTTCATTTCCTTACCATATTGGGCTAGTATTGGGTGTTTTTCTTCATGCATACCTACATGATTCTATGTCTTGATTTTCCTTCTGTTAAGACGTCAATATCATGGTGAAGAATGTGCTTGAGATTTTTTTTGAAAGATAAATCATGAGCTTTAGAGTGAAACCAAAGACACAATGGTGTAGTGTTTTTACCTTGATATGATACAATTTTTTCATGTATTAATGTTACCGAACTGCGCCTGTAATTTTTACCAAACAGTTTGCTTTGTGCTCTTGTGTGGAGTTAATCTCCATTGAAATATAAATAATTTCCTCTCGCAATAAGCATACCTTAGTATTACGGCCTCTATTCCATGTTTGACCACCATGTGATCACCCTTGCAATTTTAATATAGTGTACACTTTAACAAGAAACTCCGCAACACTTTTATCCTACCAATCCAAGATTTTTTGGAAACTTGTCAATGGCTAAATACTCAGGCATCATGGGTATCACAACGATAAATAGGGCAGTCATCACTTTATCTAACATTTGGGTGGGGATGAGGTGACAAGAGCTTTATTACCACTGACGCCTCTAATATAGTTTGACTCAACCAAGGCCCTTGGTGGGCATCTTCGTGCTCCCTTAATGATCGTGCTCTGACATCTTGAAATTTATGTATGCAGTAAACCATGTTGACCATCGGTACACCTAAAAAACCATATACCTGTTACAAACATATAAACATTGTTAAAACCTCTTTTTATTAAAAAAAATATTTTTATTTTAAGTTAATACTTTTAAATATTTAAATTTTTTAAATTTAAACATTTAAAATTTAAAATTAACATTTAAAGAATTAAAATTAAAACAATCAAAGAGTAACATTAAACATTAAATTTAATTAACCACACATGCAAGCAAAAACTTCAAATAGGCATCAATTTTTTTAAAAAATCAATGGATCCCCAATTTAGGGGTAAGTTGTGCAACGACAACAACAAATAGCAACTCTGCTAGGAAATGCTCTTGAGAATTTCGGATGAGGAACCCAATCTGAAACCAATGAAACCAAAAATTAAAAAAGAAACACTATCTAGTAATATCTAGAGAAAATGGGTTAGACAAATCCAAAATAAAAAAAATGAACCATTTGCTTCTGCTCAATGTGTGAACTATGGTTCATTTTATATTTTGAAACAATTTATATTCTATCGTTCAATTTTGCATTTCGGCTATAAAAGTATCACTCATTAAAATATGCCTCTGCATTGCTCCACTACTAGTAAAGTGTTCGTAGCTCCAGTGGAGATAACCTTAATCTCTTTTAGACTTGGCTCTAATGCCAGCTAGGAGTCTATAGTCTCGGTAGAGATTATCTGAAACCCATGTATTAGATATATTTTTCATTTTACTTATTTTCTTTTACATTGTCTAGACATTGCTCCACTATCAGTCAGGCCTCTATAACCCTGGTGAAGATTATCTATACCCTTTTTACTGATTTAGATTTTATTTCTTTTTTCCTTTCTTTTTTGTATCAAGCATTGTATTGCTTTGCAAAATTTGCCTGCCACCTAGGTTAGAGACCAATTAAGGCTAAAGATAGATTATATTATATTTTTGCCTTAATATGCAAAACCAGAATGACTTTATCCTTAAAAATTTCAAAGAATAACATTTAATGTGAGGTGATACATCTAGCTGTAGTAGAATATCTCATTGTTCTAAAGTTTCACTATCTTAGTCTAAAATCATAAGGATAATTACTAAACAATCTCATTCTATTTTCCTTAATTTCATTTGTTTTCAAAATAGGTAATTTATTCTACATGACAAAGGAATAAGTGCCAACAAGGAGACCAATAGTTGATTGCAATTATAAAACACTACCTCGATCAAAGGAACCAAAACCAAAATATTTTATGCAAATGAAAAAGCAAAAAAATGGGAATATAAACAAAACACAAAAACTTGACACAATTTTTTTTTATTGAAAGAAAAAAATAGAAACAACAAACTTTCACTATGAGAACAATAAAAATAAACCAACAAGTTATAACTAACAAAAAATCACAACACAACAAGCTATATACCAACAAAAACCTATAAAACCAACATACTATGTACAAGAGATGAATATATACAAATGATGAATAAATTCACTGTTTCATGGGTGAAAATAATGTTTGAGAAATTATCCATTAATAGGTAAAGGGATGTCTTCCCACTCAAATTTTTCAAATAAAATGTGCTTTCACCAATAATTTCAGCAATTTGATAAGCTCCTAACCAAATATTATCGAATTTATTATGTTCACCTTTCTTCTCGTGTGCTTTATCCCATAACAGAACCAAGTCAAATCCTAAATACCTTGATTTTAGCCCTTTTATCAAACTATATTTTAACAATGTCTTGATGTTTACTAAAATGAAATAATGCATCTTGTATTTTTCATATAATATCATGAGGTGAGAAATACAGGATTCAATCTTATCATTGGTCTCTAGGTAATCCTTCATAAATTGAAGAGTTTGCAATTTTAAATTTGAAGAAAAAATGGGATCTTGACCATAAAATAAATAATAAGGAGATGTTCCAATAGATTCTTTGGTACTTATTCTATCTTCCCATAAGGTATACTTCAACTTATTATGCCAATCATGAGGATTCATTTCTAACAATTTCTTTATTATAGACAACAAGTTCTTATTGGTAGATTCGACTAATACATTACCTTGTGGGTAATAGTTAGAATAAAATTTGATGCTCACCTTGTTGTAAGCCCAATTTGCAAAACAAAGAGAATTAAAAGTAGAACCATTTTCACTAACAATAGAGTTAGACATTCCGAACCTAGTAACAATGTGCTCTTCTAAAAATTGAATCACAACTTTTATAGTGCAATTTTTAGTGGGTATTGCCTCAGTCCATCGAGTACAATAATTAGTAGCAGTAAGAATAAATTTGTGACTAGTAAAAGAATTTGGGTTTATCACCCCTACAAAATTCAACCCCCATTGAGCAAATTGTCTTGATTCAATTACAGGTTGCAATGGCATGGAAGCATTTCTCTCCCTATTAGCCGCCACTTGACAAATATGACAAGCATGTACATGGGCATGGGTATTTTTGAAAATGTGAGGCCAATAGTAATAAGATCTTAGAATCTGGTGAGTAGTGGTATTTACAAAACCATACCCTATCCCATACTTACCATGAAACTCATTTAAGATTTGAGATGACTCATCCTTATTCAAGCATTGAAGGAAAATTCCTTCATGATTTATTCTATACAATACCCTTGATTTAATTATAAAATGTGTATACTTTAGTTGCAAAGCTCTTCATTGTGTAGAATTAAAATCAATAGGTCACTTATTATTCAAAATAAAATATATAATATCAGTATACCATTCATCGTTTGTGATGTCCTCAATAGAATATTGTTGATAATGAATTTGAGGATCTATTTCAATGAGTGATTTCATCAAGCCTTGTCCTTGAACAAGCTTCATAGATTGAACCTTGAGATCAAATTCTTGTAAAGTTGAAATCCATTTCCCTCTTTTATATCCTAGTTCATTCTGCAATAACATGGTTTTTACGGTGGGATCGAGTACAATAGCAAATACTCGACTATGTAAAATGTAATACTTAATTTTTTTAACATTTTTAAACAAGGTATACATTTTTTTATCCAAAATTGAATACTTCAATTGTGCATATTTTAAAGGTAAACTCATGAAAGCAATAGGATTCTCAGAATTACCTTCATTCTTATGAGTCAAAACACTGGTAAAAGAGTGCTCAAAAGAAAAAGAATAAATGAAAAATAACTTTTTGTAATCAGGATTTGCCAACTTTAGCCTCACAAGTCCAATTAATGTTAGTGTTCTTTTTAAGCATGTCATTTAGAGGCTTA
Organism: Wollemia nobilis; assembly: GCA_028583015.1. Classification (NCBI taxonomy): domain Eukaryota; kingdom Viridiplantae; phylum Streptophyta; class Pinopsida; order Araucariales; family Araucariaceae; genus Wollemia; species Wollemia nobilis. The sequence continues at coordinate 10,856,956 of JAQPPZ010016925.1, forward strand.
ACAATTTCAGCAAATCCAGAAATGAACTTTCTAACAAAAATCTTTCCAAAGAAAGATCGAAATTCCTTTTTACTTCCTGGAAAAGGGATTTTCTGAATTGCATATATTCTTTTAGGATCACTAGAAGTTCCATATTTTGATATAATATGCCCTAATAATTTTTCCTCGGTTAATCCAAAAGTGCATTTCTTAGTATTTAAGGAAATTTCGTGTTCTCTACATTTTTGAAGTACCTCTCTCAAATCACTAACATGATCAGATCTATTTTTGAGAAAATAAGTTATCATCAACATACAAAATAATACACTTACTAATCAAATATTTGAATTCATAATCCATGACACGTTGAAAAGTGGCACCTATATTGAGTAAACTGAATGGTATTCTCCTATATGCAAAATTTCCTCACTTTATTGTGAAAGAAGTTTTCATCCTATCCCTTGGATCAATGAGAATATGATTGTATCTTGAATAGCCATCAATAAAGGACATCATTTTATATCCATTAACCATCTGCAAAATGTGATCAATGGATAGTAAAGGATAGTTATCTTTCTGTGAAGCTTTATTGAGATTTTTGAAATCAATACACAATTGAATTTCTCTAGTTTTATTCCTAAGTGGAATAATATTTTCTACCCATGTTGAATTTCTAATAGGAAATATGATTTCTGCATCCAAAATATTTTTAACATGTTTTTCTATGAGGGGTTCCATCAACGGGTTTACCGGTCTCTATTTCTATCTAAATGGTTTTACATCAGGTTTTAATGGAGTGGTATGAGTTATGATGTTTTGATTGTAAGTTTTAAGGTCTTCATAACTCCATGCAATAACATCTTTATAGTCTTTTAATGCATGCATAATTTTTTATTTATTTTTAAATATGTACAAGCTTTGCCTACGAGTATATTCTATGGATCTTCATTATTCCCAATATTGAAAGCATCATAAGCATCATTTGGAAGTGAAATTTTATCACACTTTGTACTTTTATAACCAAATATTAAAAAAAAATTCAAGTGAGATTGTACCTTTAGGGATTGAATTTACTTTTTTTGTTACCTCATTATCTTCATCCTCATCTTCTTGTAACCTTTGATTTTCATCAATAACTTGATTTTAAAAAATCCTTGAATTAGTTACAAAACTGAAGATTTGTCTATCACTCTCAAATACCTATAAATTATTAACATTGTCAGGTATAGAAGGACAATGAATGAACTTAATTAAAAACTTTTTCAATATTATATTATCAATGGGGTTTAGCGTACCTACTACAACCGCTAATGAATCTACTATGCGATTCTTCTTTCTAGAAACTAATGAAATGCTAAAGGCCTAAAATTCATCGATTAAATCCCTAAATATATTTTTGTAATGAGTAAATATTTTATCATGATAGGAATATTGACCCTTAACTTATCTAACAACTAGCTGAGAATAACCTAAAACTTTCAAGCATTTTTTTGTTAAGTAAAAATTTTATTAAAATGGGTTTTGAAAGGAATCCCAAAATTTTGATATAATGGCAGTAGAAGGATTTACTGAAAATAGGAGCCAAGAATTTAAAGAGGCAAACAACCATAAAAACAAAAACAAAAACTACAAAACAAGGGGGCAAACACCCACATCACAACTAAATTGACAAAAAATGTGAACCATGGTACAACCTGTACCGCATATTCAAGCCTATCTCGTCGTCCACCAACTATGCAACATCCTCTTTAGCAACCTTCACCTCATCCTTGCATCCATATTTCCCATCCTTTTTGGTAATATTGGGTTTACTAGAGTCCGTAGGAGCATCCTTGGAAATCCTAGAAAATGATTCACAAAATAAAAACATGTTCATGGTATTTTTCATCTCCTTTAGGGAAGATATGAGCTCCTCATTGTGGGAAATAACTATGGAAATTGTTTTGATCACCATATTTTGAAGCATTGTAGTGGTCTGGTCATCACCTTCATCATCAAAAAGCACCTTCAGATATGAATACTGAATCTGGTACATATTTTTCCTAAGACAAATAGATAATCTAATTACGCTCATTGGTTCTTCAATATTAATCGTATTACCTTTGGTGGTCTCGAAATCCTTATTGGTCTTCTTGATTTTATTTTTCCTTGACAACGAGGTTGAGACAGGGTTCGTCATAGGGGTCGTAGCAATGTTATCCTCAAAAATCTTGGGAGGACTAGAATTACCTTTTGGGTTATCCTCAGGGATGACAGGAACAAAAAGAGGAATTTCAAGGTTATGCATAAGGAGGTGATTGTAGATAATTTTTAATAGGCCTTGGTGAGATGAGAAGGTTTCATTATTTTTCTTTCTATAGTTTTCAATGGAATAATTCATAGAACAAAAAAGAAACTCAAGGATATTGATAATGTTTATATCACAAAAATGATTCACGAAGGCTAAATGAAAATTAGATAAGGCTTTCTTCGGGTCATCTACATTAATAAACTACATGATAGATTTTATTACACGATTCCAAGGGGAAGGTAATTCAGACCTAAACATACCTATCTTGGCCAATTTGAGCATCTTTGCCTTGTTAGATAATTCCTTAAGCTCCAATTCCCAATTGTGTTTTTCCTTTCTTATTGGTCTCTCAATCATAATCAAACCAGTAATCTCTAGTAGCAACTACATATCAACCACATAATCCTTTTCACGCATGGTTATCCTCCCCTTGTCCCAATTATAGAGGAAAACCCTTATAATATCAAAAAAATTACCAAAGAACTTTATCAAAAATGGAAGATAACCTCTCTCCTCCAAGATGGATTCAACAACTGAATCCACCTCCAATTTGTTTGACTCCATGAAACTCATGATTTGATAGAAAAAACTTTGGGGCAGAATCTAGAAAAATTAGGTATAGATGAACAGAGTAGGGATAGTGGTGATGGTCTTAGGAGGTGGAGCCCTAATAGGAAATAAAAACTTCTGCAATGGGGCATGAAGGTTAGGGATAATGGGACAAATATTGGATGGTCTCTCCTCAAGAAGATTAAATATCACGATGGATATCTTGGGGCTTCTAGAAATTATGGAAATTTTAAACGGGCTCAACCTGCACACGACTCCAAAAAACACACAAAAAACTTCCCAATAGGAATCCAACAACTCAAGTTATGATATCTTTGGGAAGAGAGAAAGGGGTATGGTGATCGATAAAATTTATGGGAAGGATAATAAATATGTTGGGGAAGATGCGATGACGATGATCGGTATTGAGGAGAGCACATGCATAATCATGAGGGTGAATGTAATAATTAAGACGTAGAAAGCACTCATCTTGAGACCAAGATAAGATAGGCCCAAGATTTGACACCAGAGTTTGAAAAAAGCACCAATGGTACTTAGGGATCAAAACTTGAGGAAACCACCTAAAGCGGCTAATATTATCATAGGACAAATTAAAGAAAATGTTGACAAGGCTAACCCATTTGGCAAATAAATATATTATTATTAAGGGACCAATGCTAGGCAAAAAACAATTGGGAATTATATCCATGAACAAACATCTAGGCTTGGCCATTGGAATTATGAAGGATGGAATCTTTGTCCTGATTGATCACATTGGAGACTTGTTGGGAAAGGCATTAGACCAATATATTGTTGAACTAAGCATGATACTAATATGGGGGGTGAATCAGTGTGTACTAAAAATTTAATCCAACTATGAAATCAAATCAAAATAAGCAATCACACAAACATGCATCACATAATACCAGATTTATAGTGGAAACTCGATGTGGGAAAACCACTGTGCCAATTGATTTTTTGGACTCCCATCCAAATCCATCCTTGAAAATATTTGGTATTTACAATATTTTTTTAGCACCAACTGTATGGAATGACACCAACCAACCCGAACTTTAGCAACATCAACTGCAAGGAGCACCGACCCATGTTGCCAAGCATCGACTCAACAAAATTAAAAAGCTCTGATAAAAGTTTTAAATCTCATCAAAAAACCCTGAGTGGTCTAGCTCACAAATATTCTCCTCTAAAATATTTTGTCTAACCTTTTTAATCTTCTCAACTCTGCACATTGATTATCTCACACCTTGCACATTTTTAAATCAAAATGCCAAAGAAAAAAATTCTTCACAACATGCACCGGGAGTCCTTTCTCCAAAAAACCCTCTTCTCCCTTTCCTTTTAAAACATATATCTGCTTCACATCAAAAAATGCAGCTCTTTTTTTTAGTTACACAAAAGTACCACTCAATTGTTATATTATTAGAAACTGCCAAAATTGCCAAAAAGAGCTGACAAGGCTTTTTGTAACAGTCATAATTTCCTCCTCAAATTTCCAAATGGGTTAAAAATTAAAATATATATTCTTGGATAAACCGAATACCTTTATTTTAAATTTCAGATTTTAACTCTTCATGGGTTATTCATAGTACCTCTAACAAAGTGTCCTCTGACGTTGATTTTACACGTCACATAAACTAGAAAAAGTGCTCTAGAGCCATTTTGCAACGCTCACCGTTTCTTCTTTTAGACTCCATTTGGGATAAAATTTAAAACTTAAGCTCTTAGTATATCCAGATACCCCCAGTAAAAATTTTGAGGTCTAATTCCTCACGGATTGCTTAATATTCCTCCCATAACGTGACCTCTGATGCAGATTTTACACCTGTCACATAAAGCATGAAACTGACCAACAATGCATCGACAAAGCAACCGGCCATTCCAACACTACAACCACCCTTGATAATGATAAAAAAACTCCAAATAGTATCTTGGGTTGTCCAACACATTCCATTGGCGTTGTTGCAACTTTGATGATTTTTGCAACTTTGACAATTTTGCTACTTTGACAACTTGATTTTTGTAACTTTTTCAAATTTGCATGAACAACCTATAACAACTTCACCTAAACATAAGCAACATCCTCATAAGCATTGAACACCATTGTACATACTCTGAGTAACCTCTGAATAAATTTCCACTGCATCAACCTGTCCATCTGAGTGTGTTAACAACAATGACAATATTGTCGTTGCACCTTGCTCAACAATATCCCCCTTTGGAATTGTTGGCAACACATGTACAATTTCCTGTAACTCTTCTCCCCCTTTGACAACAAGACAAAAAGGTTTCTGAAAACTCCTCCTGAGTCCATGCACAACATTCTCAGGCAAAAATTATTACACTTGGCAAGAATCACAAACATGAGCAAAAAGATAAACAAAGACACAAATGCTCCCCCTAAGAATGTGGCCCCGATAGCTAGTCAATGCTTGGGAAGTGTGACCACTTCCAATTTATTGTGAAGGTACTCAAAGAATTCCTTGGGCAATGGTTTGGTGAATATATCCGCTACTTGCTCTGTTGTTGGAATAAAATCCAACTTAACCTCACCTTCCACAACTTTCTCCTTCAAAAAATGGTATCGGATAGCAATATGTTTTGTGCGAGAATGCATAATAGGATTCTTTGAGATATTGATTGCACATGTATTATCACACATGATCGATATGGGCTCACTAAAATTTATTCCAAGATTCTTCAAAGTTTGTTTCATCCAAAGTACCTATGTACAACATGATGTCATTACAATATACTCTGCCCTTGTTATGGATAATAAGACTGACTCCTGCTTTTTTCTATGCCACACAACAAGATTATCACCAAGATAGAATGCACCTCCACTGGTACTCTTCCTGTCATCTACACATCTTGTCCAATTTGCATCTAAATACGCAATCATGGTGAAGTCCTTACCTTTCGGATACCATAACCCATACTCCATAGTACCCTTGAGGTACTGAGAAATCCTCTTCACTACAGTCACATGAGTCTCCTTGGGGCTAGCCTGAAATCATACTACCATGCATACTACCTACAAAATATTCAGTCTAGTAGTTTTCAAGTATAGTAAGCTCCCAATCATGGATCTATACATAGTTTGATCAATAGGTGGAGATTTGTCATCCTTGCTCAACTTGCAACCTGTCATCATGGGAGTGCTAACTGGCTTGCAATCCTCCATTGTGAAAATTTTCAGCATATATTTCACATATTTAATTTGAGAAATAAATATGCCCTTCTCCTTTTGTTTAACTTGCAATATGAGAAAATACGAAAGTTCACCAATCATTGACATTTCAAACTCTTTCTGCATCTTATTTTCTAAACTTTTACACAACTCATCTGTGCTGCTACCAAATGTGATATCATCTATGTATACAACAACAACAATATGATGACCATTTTCTATTTTGACATGCAAATTATTGTCCACCATACCTTTCTTGAACCCTTGTTGAGTAAGACAATTGTCTAACCTTGCATACCATGCTCGGGGTGCCTGTTTTAAGCCATATAATGATTTCTTCAACTTGCAAACCAATTTGGGATCATCACCAAGCTAAAAACCGTCTAGCTGCTCAATATAAACCTCTTCTTCAAGTTTCCCATTCAAAAATGCTGATTTCACATCCATTTGATAAACTTTGAAATTCTTGTAAACTATTAAATAAAGAAACATTCTAATTGCCTCTAGTTTGGCCACAGGTGCAAAGGTTTCCTCAAAGTCAATACCTTCAACTTGCACATACCCTTTGCATATGAATATTGCTCTGTTCCTAACTACCTGTTTGTCTTCATTCAATTTGTTCTAAAAGACCCATTTAGTATCGATTACATTTTTATTTGTGGGTCTTGGTACTAACTTCCAAGTCTTGTTTTTCTTAATCTGATCTAATTCTTCATTTATTGCCTTTACCCAAATTTCATCTTTGCTTGCTTTGACAACATTTTTGGGCCAATTCTGGATAGTAAAGAGTAGTTACTTACTAATATTGTTCTTATCTGAATACCAACTGTGGGGTCTGCAATTATTTTCTCTCTAGGGTGATCTTTCTGCTAGCTACCTATTTTGAATTTCTTGTTTTCTTCCAATTTTGAATCACTTTTCAAATCCTCTGAGTCAATTCTTGGTTTCTTTTCCATTTCCTCTTCCTCATCTCCTTAAATGACCTCTTCATAAATTGGGTAATTCTCTTCATAGCTAATTACTCGTTCCCTTCCTTCATCAACTTTAACATTGGCACTTTCCACAAATTTGCTTAGCATCTTGTTGTAACATTTGTAATATTTTCTTTTTGATGAATAGCCATGAAAAATACCTTCATCCACTCTATATTCAAGCTTACCAAGGTTTTCTTCAGTTCTTTTGATGTAACACTTGCTGCCAAAAACTTTAAAATATCTTGTTGTTGCCTTTTTACCGAACCATAAATCAGAAGGAGTTTTGCTTTCATGCGTCCTCAACATGCACATATTTTGGATATATACTACAGTATGGACTACCTCTTTTCAAAATTTATTTTCTACTTTACTCTCAGTCAACATAGTTTGTACCATTTCCTACACTGTCTTGTTCTTTCTTTCTACTACACCATTCTTCTAAGGTGTCCTAGCTGCTAAAAATTGTCTCTTGATGCCATATTTTTTACAATACTCTATGAAAACCTATGAAATGAACTCTCCTCCTTTGTTTGACCTTAAATATTTAATCATTTTTCCAGTTTTATTCTCAACTTGATTTTTGAAAACCTTGAACATCTCAAAAGCTTCTGATTTATGCTTCAAAAATAATACCCATGTCATCCTGGAATAGTCATCTATACACAACATGAAATATTTGTCACTATTTATGCTTTGCATTCTCGTGAGTGCACATAAATTAGTATGTACTAGTTCCAAAGGTTTGCTCGTGTAGTACTATTTTGTTTTAAATGAGACTCTAGTTTGCTTCCATTTTTGACATGAAGCACAAATGCTATTTGATGGTTTGCCAATGGTGGGAATATCTCTCACTACTTTCTTTGAACTAATTTTTACTAGGTTGTCAAAACTGATATGACCGAACCTCTTATGCCACAACCAATTCTCTTCTTCCTATCCAATCAAGCAAGCTCCTTCTAAATTCTTCGAGAGAGTGTATAGGTTGTCATATGTCCTTGATCCAACTGCTATCAAATTCCCACTATTTGCCTTTTTGATTTCACATCCTTTCTTATTAAATATCACATCATGACCTCTATCACAAATCTAACTTATGCTCAACAATTTATGCTTCAGACCAACCACAAACAAGACTTCTTCTGACATAATTTTTTTGTCACTGATCTTAACTGAACCTCTGCCAACTATCTTAGCTCCATCATTATTTCCAAATTTCATTGAACCACCTTCATATTGTTACAACTTCTCAAATTTATGTTTGTCACCTATCATATGACTGGAGCATCCACTATCAAGTATCCATGGTGCAGATTTATTCTGTGCTTTAAATATCGTCTGTACGATCAAGGATTCCTTTTCTTCCTTAGGTTGCTCTTTTTCTTTCCACTCTAGTTTGATTACAATTTTGGGATCTTATTTTGGCTTTTATTTTTCAGTAGCTTGTGCATGTTTTTCGGGAAATTTTCTATTTTTTCTTATTCCATTTAACAAAAATTTTCTTTCCTAAAATTAATTTGATGCAAATGTACTTCTACAATTTCTTGTAATATGCCCAAATTTATGACAGTTATAATATTCTACTAAATAATCCATCAAAGGTGAAAAATAATTTCTATTGGCAAAATTCCTTGGTCCTACATTATACTTGCAATTTGAAATCTTATGTCCATAACCATTGCATTTAAAACAGTAACCAGAAAAAGCGATGATTGAACTTAGGTGGTGGTATTTGCCATGTTGTTCTAGGAGCCATAAATCTTCTTCTTCTTTGATTTGTGATATTATCATTGTCAATTCTTCTTTCGTGCCTTGCATTATTGCTTTACTTTGCATGATTCATTTTTGCTTGATTAACCTGTGTCTTTTCTTCATTCTTTGTGGATTCTTCAGTTGTGGCCTTTGATCCATTTGATGGTTCTCCTTCATCAAAACCCAAACCAAATTTGATGTCTATAGTCTTCTGGTTCTTTATGATATTATCCAGCTTCATAGAACTCTCTTCACGTTTATGATAAAAGCTAATTTTATGATTCATCTCTTCTAGCTTCATCCTTAAACCAATAATATCTTCTTCTAACTTGCTGCAATAATCTATTTTCATGGTTATTTACACTTTGAGATGTTCGGATATCTTCTTGGATTCTTCTATATGCACTTTCAAACTTGTTATGATTTCATTTGCATCCTCAAGCTTTCTTGAAATTTTCTTATTCCTTTTTCTTTATGTCTTAAATTCATAGAGCTACAATTAGTTCCTCTTCCAAATTCACTTCTACGTCAATTTATTCTTCATCACATTCCTATTATTTTTCTAGTTTTTCTTCTTTGAATGCCATGAAAAGAGCTTCACTATTTTTTTTTTAGAATCCTCAATGGAGTTGTCTTCTAATGAACTGACCTTCTTGGAGATGAAACTTTTCTTCTTGAAGTTCCATTTTTTTTAATTTGATTTTTTTTCTAGTCACTTATTTCTCAATGCGATCCTTCATCACTTATGTTCTTCTCATTAAGTGGACATTTAGCTACGAAATTCACAACGCATCCATGGTTGAAACATTTAAACGATAACTTTCCTCTATATTTTCCTTTTCTCTTTTTTAGTTTTCGAACAAAGTTTGCTTTCATTTCATCTGATGTCTCTTCTTCCTTGGATTCTTGTTTTGCTTTCATATTTTTTGGGGATTTAAAATCAAATTTTCTATCTGTGGGTCTATAATTTCCTATTCTCATCTCATATACAGTCAAATAACCATGCATCTTATCCATACTAAAAGAATTCAAATATTTAGCTTCTTCTATAGCTGAAACTTTAGAATCAAATATTTGGATAAGGGACCTTAATACCTTTTTCATGATGACAAAATATTCAATTTCATCGTCGAGTCCTCTAATCGCATTAATGACTTCATTAACTCTCAGCATATATGCCTCTACATTCTCATCCTCATTCATATTTAATCCTTTGAACTGAGCTCGATGTGTTTGTAACTTGGCCTCCTTGATCTTAACATCTCCCTCATGAATGCTCTTCAGTTTATCCTATATTTCCTTTGCCATTTTACAACCCATAATCTTTACTAGTTCGTTGTCCACTAATCCACACATGATAGCATTATTTGCTTTTGAGTCATTCTCAAACAGTTTCTTACCAACAACATTGATTGGAGAAGTGGTGGATATTGTGTATCCATTGTTTACTGAATCTCAAATGTCGTATCCCAAAGCACAAAGATATATCTACATCATGAGTCTCCAAAATACGTAATTAGTTTCATAAAAAAATGATGATTTGTTTGATGAGAAGCCTTCACCACCTACCATTGTGTCACTTCCAATATCACCCTAGTTGATTAAGCCTGTTCAAAAAAAATTCTCTAATATCAATTATTGAACTGAGCATGACACTAAGATGGGGTTGAATCACTATGTACTAAAAATTTAATCCATCTACAAAATCAAATAAAAACAAGTAATCACACAAACATGCATCACATAATACTAGATTTATAGTGAAAACCTGATGTGGGAAAACTGATATTCTCACAATGACACTGAGAGGGGGGGGGTGAATCAGTGTAACTAATTAAAAACTTGAGTCTGCAATTATTAAAACTTAAACAAGCAAACTTAAAAAGAAAAACAGATAAGGCAAGAATAGCACATGAGCATCACACAACACAAGATTTTACGAGGTTCACCGATGTGGCTACTCCTCAAATAATGACTGTTTGGACTCCAATCCAAATCCAATCTTTGCAAGGATTCAATATTTACAATTGTTTACCAGCACCCACTGGAAGGAGCACCAACCCCTGATTTATCTGCTACATGAGATAGGAGCACCAACCCCTTTATCCAAGCACCAACTTGGATTTCTATTTTGCAAGATAAATGGACATAAAAATGCCTTCTCTTTTGCAAGACCCTTACTGGTCTATAGCTCATGCAATTTTATCTCATCGAAGCATAAAGAGACTTGTTAGAGACTCAATATCTTCCTTTCAAATCTAAAACCTCTCTGTTATTTTACAAGAAGAATATACAGGTTTTAGTTCTCTTGTTGTTCTTCATGCAACACACTTACCACACTTTGCCTTTTGATTTATTCAATACAGCACAGTTGCGGTAACCTTCTAACCGTGCCAGTTCGATCCTTATATCCTTGATTTCCTCGAATGGCTCAATTTGAAACGGCTCAATTTTCCCTCCAATATTTCATGTACTTTCGGCTACGATCAATGCATTAATCCTTCTCTGACCTGATCCGCCTTTTAGCCGCTTTCTTACTGACATTCTGACCATATTTTTCTCTGCATATTTTGCATATACTTGACGATCCTTCTTCTCTGCACATTACGCACATATTGACGATATTTTCTCTGCATATACTGACAACCCTTCTATGCGTTTCGATGCTCTATTATCTTGTTCTTCCAAAATCTACGTAACTGCTCTTTCTAATTCTTTTGCACTCTTTTCTAAACGGTGTCGATCCTTCTATTCTACCCGTTACTTTCTTGTGAGTCAAGCACAACCATCGAGAGAATTTCTTGTTTGCAGAGATTATCTAAAAAACTGCTCTTTACGCCAGCTTGCAGCATCACGGCCCTACAACAGCCATTCTACATTCAATGCTTAGTTCCGTGGCTACTCTTTGTAACTGCCACCTTTTCCAGCCATGCTGCAACACGGCCCTACAACAACCGTTCTTTTCTTACATTCACTGTCTAGTCACTTTCACTTGTAACTACAGTTAACTGCAGCATGAATTTCTCCTATGCATTCTCACCACCTGTCACTTGGAACTGCAGATCTGACTCCAGTTAGGTTTATCGTAACTGGCGCTATTTGCCACTTGTCACAATGCATGTATCTTTGACTTTTTCCTGCCAAAACATTACCTGTCGCGATATCACGACGTTTTCTTTCTCCTAGACTTCCTTTTTGTAAGCAACCCCGAAAACCTTACATGTCGCGATATCGCGACGTTTTCCGCTTTGCTGATGTCATCCTCAACTTTGTCGCGATATCGCGACACTTTCGGCTTCCTGAGGCTTCTCTGGCAACCTTGTCGCGATATCGCGACATTTCTTTCGGTTTGACTTTTTAGGGCTGTTGACCGCGAAAATCCTACATGTCGCGATATCGCGACGTTTTCCGCCTCCTGGTGCTTTGCTCGGCATACACCCGCGAAAATGAGACATGTCACGAAATCACGACGCTTTCGGCTTTCCTCCTCTTTCCTTCGCTTGCCTCCGCGAAAATGATACATGTCACGAAATCGCGACACATTCCGCTTTTGCTGACGTCATCCTCCATGTTGTCGTGAAATCGCGACGCTTCTGGCTTGTTGAGGCTTCTCTGGAAACTTGTCGCGATATCGCGACATTTTTAGACTTGCTGACGTCATCTTCAAAGATGTCGTGAAATCACGACGTTTTTGGTCTTGCTGACGTCATCCTCATTGCCGTCGCGAAATCGCGACGCTTCTGGCCTCCGTACAATTTTTACTCCATGCAGCCGCGAAAACCTTACATGTAGCGAAATCGCTACACCATTGTTGCCTTAGCATTTTTCTTTGCTGCTAGCTAGTGAAACTCCGACGTGTAGCGATATCGCTACACCTTTCCACTTTGCACTTTGAACTCGTAGCAAGATCGCTGCACCTTCCCAACATGTGTTTCAAACCTGTAGCGAAATCGCTACACCTTCGCACTATGCACTTTCAACCTGTAGCGATATCGCTACACCTTTTTACCTTGCCTTTCGAAACAGTTAGGAAATCGCTGCACTTTTGTTCTTAGTGTTTCAAGCTTGTAGCGAAATCGCTACATCTTTCATCCTTTGCATTTAGAGCCTGTAGCAAAATCGCTACACTTTCCTTACTTAGTGCCTTTTCTTCGCTTTCACCAGCGAAATTGCAACATGTAGCGAAATCGCTACACTTTTCTTAGTTAGTGCCTTTTCTTCCAGCATATCGTGAAATCGCGACAATTTGGCTTGCAATTTCTCTCTCCTACTTTTTGTCGCGAATCGCGACACATTTTCTCTCTCCTCAGCGAAAACTCGACATGTCACGAAATCGTGACATTTTGGCGTGCTTTTTCTCTCTCCTCGGATATGTCACGAAATCGTGACATTTTTTCTTGCACTTTCTCTCTCCTACTTTTTGTCGCGAAATCGCGACAGGAACCATGTCGCGATATCGCGACAGTTTTCTTCCTTGTCTTTTTCTGCAAATTTCTGGATCTGGGTCCCCTCTGTTTTTCTTGAGATTTTTTGCACTTGATCTGACTGACCTCTGAACTGCATCAATCGCATCAATCAGTCTCGTGTTGACAACAATTACAATACTTTTGCATTGCTTTCTCTGCACCTTGCTCAACAATCTCCCCCTTTGGAATTGTTGGCAACACTACTGTAGCCTTGCTCAAATTCTTCTCCCCCTTTGCCAATAATGCCAAAGGGCTGCCGCAGACTCCCCCTGAGTCTATGCACACCATTCTCAGGCATAAATAATTTGAATGCTCCCCCTGAGAATGTATTTCCCATAGCTAGTCAGTGCTTGGGAAGTGTGACTACTCCCAACTTCTTCCGAAGGTACTCAAATACTTCCTTTGGCAAGGGTTTGGTGAATATGTCTGCTACTTGCTCTGTAGTGGGAACAAACTCTAATCTGACTTCTCCTTCTGCAACCTTATCCTTCAAGAAGTGATACCGGATTGCAATATGTTTGGTGCGGGAATGCATTACCGGATTCTTTGAAATGTTGATTGCACTAGTGTTGTCACATTTGACTGAAATGGGCTCATTGAAGTGAATTCCTAGATCTTTCAATGTTTGTCTCATCCATAGTATTTGTGTGCAGCATGTTGTTGCTGCAATGTATTCTGCCTCGACTGTGGATAGAGAGACTGATTCTTGCTTCTTACTGTGCCATGCTACCAATTTATCTCCAAGGAAAAATGCTCCTCCACTTGTACTTTTTCTGTCATCAATGCATCCTGCCCAATCTGCATCAGAATATGCAAAGAGAGTGAAGTCTTTTCCTTTTGGATACCACAGCCCATACTCCATAGTACCCTTGAGGTACCTAAAGATCCTTTTCATAGCTGTTACATGAGTCTCTTTTGGATTAGCTCGAAATCTTGCAACCATGCAAACAACTTGTAAGATATCCGGTCCGGTGGCTGTCAAATACAGCAAGCTCCCAATCATTGATCTGTACATTGTTTGATCAACATCCGAAGATTTATCATCCTTGCTCAACTTGCAGCTTGTTGTCATGGGGGTGCTCACTGGCTTACTATCTTCCATAGTGAACTTTTTCAGCATTTCTTTCACATATTTAATTTGAGAAATAAAGATCCCCTTTTCGGTTTGATTAACTTGTAATCCAAGGAAATATGAAAGTTCACCTATCATAGACATTTCAAACTCTTTCTGCATTTTGTTTGCTATGTCTTTGCATGATTCATCATTGCTACTCCCAAAAATTATATCATCTACATAAACAACTAGGACAATGAAATTGCCATTTTCAGTTTTCACATATAAATTGCTATCCACCATACCTTTCTTGAATCCTTGCTTAGTGAGATAGCTATCCAATCTTGCATACCAAGCTCTAGGTGCTTGTTTCAAGCCATACAAAGCTTTCTTTAGCTTGCAAACAAAGTCAGGATTATCACAAAGTTGAAAACCATCAGGCTGTTCAATATATACTTCTTCTTCAAGATTTCCATTCAGAAATGCTGATTTTACATCCATCTGATAAACCTTGAAATTCTTATGAACATCTAAAGCCAAAAACAGTCTTATTGCTTCAAGTCTTGTCACGGGTGCAAAAGTCTCTTCAAAATCAATCCCCTCAACTTGGGCATATCCCTTACAGACTAATCTTGCTTTATTCCTTACAACTTGTCCATCTTCATTCAGTTTGTTTCTAAATATCCATTTAGTACCAATTATGTTTTTATTTTCAGGCCTTGGTACTAATTCCCAGGTTTTGTTTTTCTCAATTTGATCTAGTTCTTCATTTACTGCTTCCATCCAGCTTTCATCCGTGCTTGCTTCAATAATATTCTTGGGCTCAATACTGGATAATAGAGAATAGTTATTTACTACTCTTCTTCTTGTCTGAATGCCAACTGTAGGGTCCCCAATAATCTGCTCTTTGGGATGATTTTTCTGCCAACTGCCTGTTTTGTATTTTCTATTTTCATCTCTTTCTAAGTCCTCTGAATCTGATTTCTGTCTCTCTTCTTTTTCTTGATCTTCATCTTCTTCAATAAATTCTTCATAGGTTGGGTAATTTTCACTTTTGGTGGTTTCTTGTTTTCTGCCTTCATCAACCTTCACATCTGCACTCTCCACTATTTTCTTAAGTCTTTTGTTGTAGCATGTATAGGCTTTGCTTTTAGTTGAGTACCCAAGGAATATACCTTCATCAACTCTATCTTCAAACTTGCCAAGATTGCTTTCAGTTCTTTTAATGTAACATTTGCTTCCGAACACTTTGAAGTATTTTGTTGTAGCCTTTTTGCCAAACCACAGTTCATAAGGTGTTTTGCTTTCATGTGGCCTCAACATACATCTATTCTGAATGTAGACTGCAGTATGAATTGCCTCTTTCCAGAACCTGTCAGCAATTTTGCTCTCGGTTAACATGGTTCTTGCCATTTCTTGCACAATCCTGTTCTTTCTTTCAACTACTCCATTCTGCTGAGGTGTTCTTCTTTGCTGAAAACTGTCTTCTTATTCCATGTTTTTCATAGAATTCTGCAAACTCTTCTGAAATAAACTCTCCTCCTCTATCGGATCTCAAACATTTAATTCTTTTTCCGGATTGATTCTCAACAAGATTTTTGAAGGTTTTAAACATCTCAAAGGCTTCGATTTCTGTTTGAGAAAGAGTACCCATGTCATTCTGGAAAAATCATCTATACACGACATGAAATATTTGTATCCATTTATGCTCTCTGTCCTCATGGGTCCACACAAATCAGTGTGAATCAGTTCTAATGGCTTGCTTGTGAAATACTCTTTTGCTTTGAAAGTAGATCTGGTTTGCTTCCCCTTTTGGCATGAATCACAAATGTTGTTTGATGGTTTACTAATTGTGGGGATGTCTCTTCTTGCTCTTTTTGAGCTGATCTTTACCAGATTATCAAAGCTTATGTGACCGAGTCTCTTGTGCCACAGCTAGTTTTCTTCTTCTTGTCCAACCAAGCAAGCTCCTTCTGAAGTCTCCGAGAGAGTATACAAATTTCTAGAAGTTCTCATCCCAGTGGCTATTAACTTTCCATTTTTTGTCTTTCTTACTTCACATGACCCTCCTTCTTGAAAATTACTTCATGACCTCTATCACAAATCTGACTTACACTCAGTAAGTTGTGCTTCGATCCTACCACAAAAAGAACTTCCTTAGAGTTGATTTTACCGTCACTTAACTTAACAGATCCTTTACCCACTATTTTTGCTCCATCATTGTTTTTGAATTTTACAGAACCACCTTCGTATGTCTGTAGCTTGTCAAACTTTTGTTTGTCTCCTGTCATGTGGTTGGAGCATCCACTGTCCAAAATCCAAGGAGCAGATTTATTCTGTGCTTTGAGAGTTGTTTGAACAATCAAAGATTCCTTGTCTTTCATTGGTTGTTCCTTTTCTTTCCACTGAGATTTAATAGCAGATCTGGTCACTTGTTTTACTTTCTCCCTTTCATTGGCTTGTGACAGTTTTTCGGGCAATTTTCTGTACTGTTTTGATCCAGCTGAGTGATATTTTCTTTCCTGGTATTTATTTCCTGCAAAAGAGCTACGACAATTCCTTGCAATATGACCGAAGTTATGGCAGTTATAACATTCTACAGCATAATCTATCAAGGGAGAAAAAATATTTCTACTAGTAAAATTTCTTTGTTCTACATTATATCTACAGCTTGAAATTTTATGACCATATGCATTGCACTTAAAACAATAACCAGAAAAGGAACGAGTGTACCTGGGAAGTGGTTGTTTCCAGGTGGAGGTAGGAGCCCTGGGTCTTCTTCTTCTTTGATGAGTGACTTTGATGAATCTATCATTTGCAGCACTCCTTTCAAGCTTGGACTTGTTGTTTTCTTTTGCATGATACGGCTTATCTTGGTCAACTTTAATCTTGTCTTTAATCTTTATTGGTTCTACAATTCTGACCTTTGAGTTCTTTGAGGTTTCTCCTTCATCAAAGCCCAAACCAAACTTGATACCTGTGGGCCTTTGATTATTCAACATTTTATTCAGTTTCTCAGAACTGTCTTCAAATTTTTGATGACAACTCAGTTTCCGATTCATCCCTTCTAGCTGCAACCTTAATCCAACTATATCTTCTTCTAGCTTGTTGCACTCATTTATTTTCACGATTAGCTGTGCTTCAAAATCTTCGGACTTTTTCTTATGCTCTTCAGTTTGTACTTTCAAACTGATTATTAAATTGCTGGCCTCCTCAAATTTTCTTGTAATCTTTTTATTTCTTTTCCTTTCTGCACTTAACTCTTCAAGAGCAGCCACCAACTCACCTTCCAGATCTACCTCGGCCTCATCGTCTAATTTTTCTTCACACTCCTGGGTTTCTTCAGTTCTTTGTTCTTCGAAGGCCATGAACAAGGCTTCACCAGTTTCTTCTTCGAGTCCTCACTGGAGCCTGTCTTCAGAAGAATCAATGTTCTCGAGAAATGAAACTTTTCTTCTTGAAGTTCCTTTTTCTAAAATGTGGTTTCTTTTTCCAGACATTTCTTTCTGGATGTGTTCCTTCATCATTTTTATTTTTCTCCTTCATTGGGCATTTTGTTGCAAAGTGCCCGATGCCTCCACAGTTAAAACATTTGAACGACAACTTACCTCTGTACTTTCCTTTTCCCTTTACTAACTTCCTAACAAAGTTTGCTTCAGTCTCATCTGCAGATTCTTCTTCCTCAGATTCTTGTTTAGATTTTATAATTTTCTGTGCTTGGAAAGCTGCTTCTCTATCTGAGGGCTTAGTTTGACCAATCCTCATTTCATATGTTGTTAGAGAACCATGCATTTCATCCATACTAAAAAAATTTAAATCTTTTGCTTCTTCTATGGCAGAAACCTTTGCATCAAACCTTTTATTGAGGGTTCTTAGTACCTTCTTTACAACAACTGCATCTTCCATTTCTTCCCCGAGTCCTCTTATTGCATTGATGATTCCATTTACTCTTAGCAGATAGGCTTCAATGTTCTCATCATCGGTCATCTTTAATGCTTCGAACTGGGCACGATGTGTTTGCAGCTTAGCTTCCTTGATTTTGTTATCTCCTTCATGAATGCTTTGCAGTTTGTCCCATATGTCTTTAGTAGATTTGCAGTTCATGATTCGTATCAACTCACTATCGACCAATCCACACATAATAGCATTCTTGGCTTTCGAGTTGTTCTCAAACTTTTTCTTCTCAGCCGCATCTGTTGGAGGAACAATGGGAGTGGTGTATCCATTTTCAACAGATTCCCAAATGTCATAACCCAATGCACATAGATAGGTCTGCATCCCGAGCCTCCAGAAAGAATAGTTTGTTCCATCGAACAGAGGAGCTTTGTTAGAAGAAAAACCTTCACCACCGGCCATTGTATATCTCCCAAGAACACCTTAGCTGATTAAGCTTGTGCAGGTGCCTTGCTCTGATACCAATTGATATTCTCACAATGACACTGAGAGGGGGGGGTGAATCAGTGTAACTAATTAAAAACTTGAGTCTGCAATTATTAAAACTTAAACATGCAAACTTAAAAAGAAAAACAGATAAGGCAAGAATAGCACATGAGCATCACACAACACAAGATTTTACGAGGTTCACCGATGTGGCTACTCCTCAAATAATGACTGTTTGGACTCCAATCCAAATCCAATCTTTGCAAGGATTCAATATTTACAATTGTTTACCGAGCACCCACCTGGAAGGAGCACCAACCCCCGATTTATCTGCTTGCATGAGATAGGAGCACCAACCCCTTTATCCAAGCACCAACTTGGATTTCTATTTTGCAAGATAAATGGACATAAAAATGCCTTCTCTTTTGCAAGACCCTTATTGGTCTATAGCTCATGCAATTTTATCTCACAGAAGCATAAAGAGACTTGTTAGAGACTCAATATCTTCCTTTCAAATCTAAAACCTCTCTGTTATTTTACAAGAAGAATATACAGGTTTTAGTTCTCTTGCTGTTCTTCATGCAACACACTTACCACACTTTGCCTTTTGATTTATTCAATACAGCACAATTGCGGTAACCTTCTAACTGTGCCAGTTCGATCCTTATATCCTTGATTTCCTCGAATGGCTCAATTTGAAACGGCTCAATTTTCCCTCCAATCTTTCATGTACTTTCGGCTACGATCAATGCATTAATCCTTCTCTGACCTGATCCGCCTTTTAGCCGCTTTCTTACTGACATTCTGACCATATTTTTCTCTGCATATTTTGCATATACTTGATGATCCTTCTTCTCTGCACATTCCGCACATATTGACGAGTATTTTTCTCTGCATATACTGACAACCCTTCTACGCGTTTCGATGCTCTATTATCTTGTTCTTCCAAAATCTACGTAACTGCTCTTTCTAATTCTTTTGCACTCTTTTCTAAACGGTGTCGATCCTTCTATTCTACCCGTTACTTTCTTGTGAGTCAAGCACAACCATCGAGAGAATTTCTTGTTTGCAGAGATTATCTGAAAAACTGCTCTTTACGCCAGCTTGCAACATCACGGCCCTGCAACAGCCGTTCTACATTCAATGCTTAGTTTCGTGGCTACTCTTTGTAACTGCCACCTTTTCCAGCCATGCTGCAACACGGCCCTACAACAGCCATTCTTTTCTTACATTCACTGTCTAGTCACTTTCACTTGTAACTACAGTTAACTGCAGCATGAATTTCTCCTATGCATTCTCACCACTGTCACTTGGAACTGCAGATCGACTCCAGTTAGGTTTATCGTAATTGGCGCTATTTGCCACTTGTCACAATGCATGTATCTTTGACTTTTTCCCGCCAAAACATTACCTGTCGCGATATCGCGACGTTTTCTTTCTCCTAGACTTCCTTTCTGTAAGCAACCCCGAAAACCTTACATGTCGCGATATCGCGACGTTTTCCGCTTTGCTGACGTCATCCTCAACTTTGTCGCGATATCGCGACACTTTCGGCTTCCTGAGGCTTCTCTGGCAACCTTGTCGCGATATCGTGACATTTCTTTCGGTTTGACTTTTTCAGGGTTGTTGACCGCGAAAATCCTACATGTCGCGATATCGCGACGTTTTCCGCCTCCTGGTGCTTTGCTCGGCATACACCCGCGAAAATGAGACATGTCGCGAAATCGCGACGCTTTTGGCTTTCCTCCTCTTTCCTTCGCTTGCCTCCGTGAAAATGATACATGTCGCGAAATCGCGACACATTCCGCTTTTGCTGACGTCATCCTCCATGTTGTCGCGAAATCGCGACGCTTCTGGCTTGTTGAGGCTTCTCTGGAAACTTGTCGCGATATCGCGACATTTTTAGACTTGCTGACGTCATCTTCAAAGATGTCGTGAAATCGTGACGTTTTTGGTCTTGCTGACGTCATCCTCATTGTCGTCGCGAAATCGCGACGCTTCTGGCCTCCGTACAATTTTTACTCCATGCAGCCGCGAAAACCTTACATGTAGCGAAATCGCTACACCATTGTTGCCTTAGCATTTTTCTTTGCTGCTAGCTAGTGAAACTCCGACGTGTAGCGATATCGCTACACCTTTCCACTTTGCACTTTGAACTCGTAGCAAGATCGCTGCACCTTCCCAACATGTGTTTCAAACCTGTAGCGAAATCGCTACACCTTCGCACTATGCACTTTCAACCTGTAGCGATATCGCTACACCTTTTTACCTTGCCTTTCGAAACAGTTAGGAAATCGTTGCACTTTTGTTCTTAGTGTTTCAAGCTTGTAGCGAAATCGCTACATCTTTCATCCTTTGCATTTAGAGCCTGTAGCAAAATCGCTACACTTTCCTTACTTAGTGCCTTTTCTTCGCTTTCACCAACGAAATTGCAACATGTAGCGAAATCGCTACACTTTTCTTAGTTAGTGCCTTTTCTTCCAGCATATCGCGAAATCGCGACAATTTGGCTTGCAATTTCTCTCTCCTACTTTTTGTCGCGAATCGCGACACATTTTCTCTCTCCTCAGTGAAAACTCGACATGTCACGAAATCGTGACATTTTGGCGTGCTTTTTCTCTCTCCTCGGATATGTCGCGAAATCGCGACATTTTTTCTTGCACTTTCTCTCTCCTACTTTTTGTCGCGAAATCGCGACAGGAACCATGTCGCGATATCGCGACAGTTTTCTTCCTTGTCTTTTTTTGCAAATTTCTGGATCTGGGTCCCCTCTATTTTTCTTGAGATTTTTTGCACTTGATCTGACTGACCTCTGAACTGCATCAATCGCATCAATCTATCTGTGTTGACAACAATTACAATACTTTTGCACTGCTTTCTCTGCACCTTGCTCAACAAAAACCACTATTCCAATGGACTGTTTGGACTCCCATCCAAATCCAAACTCAAAAATATCTGGTCTTTACAATATTTTTGCAGCACCAACTGTAGGGAATGGCACCAACCAACCCGAACTTTAGCAGCACCAACTGCAAGGAGCACCGACCCCTGTTACAAAGCATCGACCCGATAAATTTAAAAATATTTGATAAAAGTTTTGAATCTCATAAAAATAGCCTGAGTTGTCTAGCTCACAAATATTCTCCTCTAAAATATTTTGTCTAACCTTTTCAATATCTCAACTCTGCATATTGATTATCTCACATCTTGCACATTTTTTCAATCAAAATGCCAAAGAAAAAAATTCTTTACAACATGCATCGGTAGTCCTTTCTCTAAAAATCCCTCTTCTCCATTTTCTTTTAAAACATATATATGCTTCACATTAAAAACACAACTCTTTTTTTTTCAGTTACACAAAAGTACCACTCAACCATTATATTCTTAAAAACTCCTAAAATTACCAAAAATAGCTGACAAAGCTTTTTGTAACATTCATAACTTCCTCCTCAAATTTCCAAACGGGCTAAAAATTAAAAAATATATTCTTGGATAAACTTACTACCTTCAGTTTAAATTTTATATTTTAACTCTTCACATATTATTCACAGTACCTCCAACAAAGTGGCCTCTGACGTTGATTTTACACCTCACAAACTAGAAAAAGTGCTCCAGATCCATTTTGCAATGCTCACTGTTTCTTCTTCCGAACTTTTTTTGGGCTGAAATTTAAAAATTAAGCTCTCAGTATATCCAGATACGTCTAGGAAAAAACTGAGATCCAATTCCTCACGGATTTCTTAATATTCCTCCCACAAAGTGACCTCTGATGCAAATTTTACACCTATCACATAAAGCATGAAAATGACCATCAATGCATCGACGAAGCAACCGGCCATTCCAAAACTGCAAACACACTTTCTAATGATAAAAAAACCTCAAAATAGTATCTTGGGCTGTCCAACACATTCCATTGATGTTGTTGCAACTTTGACAATTTTGCTACTTTGACAACTTCTTGACGATTTTTGTAACTTTTACAAATTTGCACAAACAACATGTAAAAACTTCACCCAAACATCAAAAAAATCCTCATAAGCATTGAAAACCACTGTACATACTCTGAACAACCTTCGAACAACTATCCACTGCATTAACCCGTCCATATAAGTGTGTTGATAACAATGACAATACTATCATTGCACCTTGCTCAACAGATAATAAACCATTAATATTGGTCCCAAAATTAGCAAGCTCATCAACCACCTTATTTAATTCCCTGAAGGCATGTTGAATGATGGGCTCCCTCATGTGAGCAATTATTTTTCTAGCTTCTTCAACACAACCTTTGACTTTCCATGAGGGGTTTTTATTATTCTTTAAGTAATTTATGATATTTAGATAATCACCCTCAATAATCAGCCTATTGGAAATTGGTGTTATCAAAACCAATCCTCTCCAAAGGGCCCTGGCTTCAAAAAAGTGATTGTATTGAAAACCAAGATGTCTAGTATAAGCAAAAATGGTGTTTCCATTATGGTCTCTAAGAATGCCACCTGCTCCTGCATTTTCAAGATTTCCCTTGGCAACTCCATAAAATTTTAGTTTTAACCACCCTATCGGAGGAGGAATCCAATTGGAATTCATTCTAACCTTAGGAGGAGTAGAATATACAACATCTTGAAGGGAACATTTAGGGATGTCAGCAAAGAGGATTCGAATCTAGACAAGGTGGCTTTGGTCACAAGTGTGAAATGGATATTTTCTTTGGCATAGGAAATTATCTTACTCATTAGAGAAGTAGCATCCTTGCAAGAATTTAAAAAATACTATTATTTATTTTGAGCCATATTTGCCAAAGAAAATGGTGGAGATAGAATTTCCAAATGGAACTGAGATAGGAATTGTGAAAGGGTGAAGGCCATTGGGTGAAAATATCAATGATGGAAAGAGGTCAAACCCACTAGATGTGGAAGAACTAAAACAAGTTTTCTAGGATAGTATAATAAAAATGACATCCCAAGAATATATGGTGGGTAGATTCCCAAGATAAAAGGCAAAGGTGGTAGTGGTTAGGAATCATAATACCTCTTTTGATCAAATTATCAGTAGTGAGGATTCTATCTTGGATAGCAAGCCATGAAAAAAGAAAATTTTGGGAATGATAAATTTGGGCCAAATAGGATGATAGGGAAATGGAGGATTGATGGATTATAAAAGGAGATGGTAGGTCATTTTGATAGAGAATTCTCAACTTTCAAAGGGCTCCCAAATGAGACAATCTAAAGTGTTTCCTGTAGGGATGACGATGAATTTTAAGAGTGATATCAGGGACATGGACTCAAAAGGATGAGAATCACAAGATAAGACTTTTTAGGATGGTCTATTGTGGGTCTAGATTATAAAATTGGAAACCTTCCATCCCAACCGATATTTGGTGAAATTTTTGAGGACTAAGAAGCTAAGATTATCAATGAGTGGTTCTCCTCTTATCCATTTTTCATACTAGAAATCAATGCTCTCTCCATTTCCAAACTGCCATCTCAATTCTTTGCTCAACAAATATTTTGTGTGGATCATAGATTTCCAAAAGGTTGATTCATTGGTGTAGCACCCTAAAATTGGCATAGTTAAACCCTTAGTAAAAAGATAAAATTTGAATTTTAACCTTGAAATCGCTCGTTAACCGTTCACCCCATTTTTTGCACCATTTTTAGGAGTTGTTTTGACCATTGGACGATATCGTCACCGATCAGACGAAATCGTCCCAGATCGGATGAATTCGTCTGGAACAGAATGTCCAAATGATTTCGTCTCAAAACCAATTTTTTATAATTAGATTTTGTTTCAATAGCCTCTCCAACTTGGGTAGAAGTGTGTCTGCATAGTTGGAGATTCCTCCGTTGAGGATCTCCTAGATTGGGATGATACCCAACCTCTTAACCTCCCCCTAATCCTATATAAACTTGGGATTTTCCCAGTTTATACTCCTGGCTAATCATTCCCCTGCAATTCTAGTTTTACTGTATTAGAACATCCTTGCCCCCATCATTTGCATTTGTATTTTCAAGCTTTTCATTGCAGGTTTTCACTGTGCTTCAGCTGGACGAAGCTCGGATCGTCGTAGGCGATTCTAGACGATTTTAGATGATCCTGTCGTAGATCGACGACGATCTCGTACAATTGGAGGCGATCTCGATAGCAGTTCAGATTAGGGGTAACCAAAGCCTTGAGTTTGCATTTCTCATCTTTCTTCTTTATTTTACTATGCATTAGCTTGATTTATTTTCATTCTGCATCTTGGAGTTCACCTCATCTAGCATAAATGCATGATAAAGTTAAAATAAGTTATTAAAACAATGTATTTCATTTAAATATGCTATCTAGATTTATCAATTAAGCATTCATACTATCATTTCCATTATTTTGCATTATTCTTGTAGTAGCATTTTTGGTTTTTGGTGTCTATTTCTGTGATTGCAGGCTTCTGATGGATTCGTCTGACGAATTCATCATATCGATGATGATCTTGTCTGATTTTAGATGATTGATTGTGATCTGAGATGATTCTATTCAATTGCATATGATCCTATCATATTCGGGACAATTTGAACTCCTACAAGCTTTAGAATCTTCATCAGACATCCAAAATCAGGTGCATTCTTTCTTATTTAAGTATATTCCTGGTATTTAGGATTCATTCATGCTTTCTATATTCATATAAATTGGCATTTCATATAGAATAGCTTAGATTCATTCTGGCCAACCTAGGGATATGAATGATTAAAGTACAAAATGAACACATCAAACCCATTCTCAACCTAGGCATGGAAGCTACCACTCAAATTTTCCTAGTGAACCCCACCATCCATCGAAAATTCACCTTTATACCCCTCCCCCGAGAGGCGCGACCTTCAAAGGGCCTCTCATTCCGAGGTATTGTTCCATCCTTCTCACATCCCCCTTTTGGGAATGGATCCTTTAGCCTGAAGGTAAGGGTGCAAAAAATTTGGGTCGATACATTTTGGTGAACCCGACATGAAACTAAAAACCTTTTGAAAACAACCTCAAAAAAAAAAAATTATTATTAACATCTAGAATCATCAAACAAACAATTAAAGTTGTATATCATATTTAGACGGTAGATTATAATAAAAGACGAGCTGTCACCATAAATGTTGAAAATCAATTAACGACCATAGAGATGGCTTCAACAACAATGCTTATCAAACAAGGTTTTAACAACACTTCTTTATTCCAGAAAACCTTGAAGCATTCACTCAACACACTTAATAGGAAACCCTAATCAAGTCATTTTCACTCCAAACTTATTTTCAAGAAAAGAAATCAATCCACTCAACTATGGAAGAATGTGCTCATACATTTTTCTTGATGATGAATGGATCTCATAAATATGTCACAACCACAAATACTTCTATACCAAGATCAAAGAGGTAAGAAGATAAATATTTCTCACAATGTAATGTAAAAACTCAATTACACCTTATGCCTCCTAAACTTTAGTATTATGCAAAAATCAAAATTAAATCATAAAAACCTTTGGTGAATCCCCCTTCCATGTTTTTTATAGTTTCAACCCTACGTCTTCTCCCTCGGATGACACCTTAGCTGCGACTAGCTAGCCATGTGAGCTAAGCGCTCCACGTACTTAGCTTAAACCCTAAGGTTACTTAAGCCTTTTCTCTAATACTTTAAAGGCTTTGGTCTTCTTCCACATCTAGCGCCAAGCTAGATCATGAGTGCTACTCCCTCTACCTTATTCCTCGCTCAAACACAATGCACTACCTCGATCACGATGCGCTGCCTTACTTCTGCAATACCCCACTCCATAATTTTTGAAGGCTTTGGATTTTTTGTTGTATTTGAATTCGAATTGCCATCTTCCCTAAGGTTTGTCTTAGGGTTTAAATACCCTTCATTTGCTTTGCATACAACATCGGTGGATGATTTGACTTGATGATGTCATATTGTATAAATTATAATTTATAATTAATCTAAATTCAAAAGAATTTAAATATTATAAATTTAATTTATAAACTTTAGACTTTAATACAAAATTAAAGCTCTCTTTGAGTTAATATCAAAATTGTCATTTGCACTTCACTAGGTTGATGAAAAAATAATTTTGCCACATTGGTTTTAATAAAAAGCTTAATTTTGCCATCATAATGTTAGAAAACTATCATTATGGTTTTAATAAAAAACCTTTTAATGTGCCACCTTGGTTTTAACAAAAACCCTTATAAAATCATATTTGGATAACATTTTTCCATATATTTGCATTGCTTCTGGTGTTAATGATGGTGTACTCCATGGTATTAATGACAACTTCATGTGTTCACTTTGGCATCAATGACAACTTCTCACCTTGACATCAATGACAACTAAATAAGCTCAAAATATCCAACATAGTCTACCTTGGTTGGTAGAACTCAATGTTCCTTTGTAATAGTGTTTTGGTTGTCTACCTTGACTAGTAAAACTCAATGGCACTTCTATGATTATTCTTAGCTTATTGTTCTCTTGTTTTCTTCCTTATTGCTAAGCTTATATCTCTTCCTTTTATACTAGCAACTTACCTCTGTCATATGCTAGTCACTCACATTTTCTCTTATGTTTGTCGCTTACCTTGGCTTCTTATATTGGTCACTAACCTTTCCTCCTTATGTTGGCTGCTTACCTTGGCTATTTATATTGTTTGCTAATCTTTTATCTTTACAAGACCACTCTAGATTTATTTTTTACATGGCCACACAAGCTTTATCTTTCTTGATGTAGACTACACTATGGTGTTATTCTTCAAATATTTCAAGGTCAATTTAGACTTGATCTAAAACTTCCTTATTATATTGAAAGATTACAATGCTTTTTTCTTCTGCTTCTTCTCTATGTGATCACTTCTTTTCTTTTCTCTATGTTATATTCTTCTTCTTTCTCCATGTTTGCTATATTCTTATTTTATTTGTGCTTGTTGATTTCTGCTCTTTCTCTCTATGCTTTCTAGTTTTCACTCTGCTTCTCTATTTCATATAGGAAGCTTGAATGTTCTTAATTTTTGTAAGAAGCTTTGAATGCTTCTTAATCCCTGTAGGAAGATTGAAATGCTTCTCTATCTCTTTTTCAATCTCTATAGCAATGCTACTCCTTTGTGTATCTAAAATATTCAATGTCTTAGGTCACACATAAGAACCTTGTATGATTATCCTCCTTGCTAGAGAACTCAATATCAATGTTATGGTGACTTTGAATGTCCTTGAATGACCAAATTTATCTTGAGTTGGATTCCTTGCAATCTTCAATAATGATTCCCTTCTTCTTCTCTAGATAATCTAAAATTTGTATCAGGGTGACTTTGTATGTCCTAAAATTTCCATCTTCTGAGTTGGTCTCTACGAATGTTCAACTTCTCTTCTAAGTTTGGTCTATTCTATCAATATAGTTGAGTCCTAGTCTTCATTGGTTTTCCTCCAACCAAGTGGAAAGACCTTAACATCCAAATCAAGGTGACTAAATCCTTATCTCCTCAATATTCTACTCAATAAGACCTTTAAAAATTAGAGTCCAAGTTTGCATTACCTTCAAAATGTACAACCTCTAAATTAACTTTATCAAAAGTGGCCAAAGTTAATTATTGAAGATGGTGGCTAATAATTCTATCAAAATGGATAGATTTAGGTAGTATCTTTGATACCACTATTGATTTTTAAGCCTTACCACCACCAAAATATCATAAGTCTAGTATAAAATAACCACAATATAAAAATCCAAAATAATAATGAAGATAGAATAATATAAATCTCATATAGATCAACAACATTGAAAAAATGCTTACAATATTATTCATAAATCTGGTTTACAATCTTGAGATTTTCTCATTCTTAATACAAAGTATGGATCTTTGTCTCCATAGTATAGTTATACAAGAAAACTCTTTAAATTCTTTCTTATTGCTTTCCACATGACCTTTGGACTCTTTTATTTCCACTTGCATACAAGACTCTCAGTCTTCTAGCATGACACATGTACATATCCTACACATCCCAATATATCAAATAATGTAATATTCTCTAACAATAGAAAAAAACCTTTGGTAATGTTCTAGATCATCTCCAAATTGATGCCATGGGAAGTCCAAGTAGAGTTTACCCAAGATCACATGGTGGCTTAGTGGAGATATGCCCCACAAAATAACCTATCAAAGTGAAATAATCTAACCATTTGCATGCATTATCAATTTTTGGAAAACATAAAACAATATTAGGAGAAGAATTACCTCGTGTATCACTTTTGGGATGAATTTCCTAGGTGTCTTGAGTAGAGCTACCACTACGAACATTTCTACCTATGTTTTTAGAATTAACTATTGACTTGCTTATTTTGGAGACCATGTTACACTAAAAAGAAATGCAAAACAATGAAAATACAGTTAGATCTCATAGTCAAACCATCCAAGCATGGTCATTTCACCTTATTGAAGCTTATGCTAACATTGCATGCAAACCCTAGCATCATTTTATCAATACTAAAGAAAAATTAATTGATAGTGTGTGAAAAGATTAATGATAAGTACAACGTAATAGTTTGGGCTTTGGATCTTATTTAAGAGGTCCAAGGTTCGAACCGCAACATGGGAGAGTGTGTGAGGGGTGGGAGTTTTGAACCATGGCATGGGAAAGTGTGTGAGAGGGTGGGTGTGTGGTGGTTGTGTGTTAAATTCCCTATTGATAAGCATAGCTCTCAGCTTTAGGAGGGTCATGGTTGGTAGGAGCCTGCTCAGCCCTGTGCATTGGTTGTAGGTTTTTCTCACACTAACCAAATAAAAAAAATGGCTTAAGAGGAAATGAAAAATTCAAAGAATAAAAATAAACTAACATAAATTTATTTAATGACATATAATTAATAAATTACATTAACTTACATCAACAAAAAAAATAAAAAATGCTATAAAAATGTAAAATCCTCATAGTTGTTTTATAACTTATAATAGTGGCCTACACTAACAACATTAAAACATTACTAAGATGCAATGCATATATAGTAGAGGTGAAGTTTTGGTATTGTGAAGGCTGCTATAGAAAAATGTCAAGAAGGATGTTGAATTTTGGAATATTTGTATTCATATAAAAAATAGAAAATATCCATAAAATGAAAATCAAGAATTCAATTGCAAGCATACTGCAGTGGTAAGGGCTTTGGCCTCTCTTTGAGAGGTCTAAGGTTCAAACCCCACTCAATATGAGGGAACCAAGACCCCTAATAAAAACATGTGTAAACTTATTGAAAAAATAAAAAATTCAAACATTTTATGTAAAATGATGTAGGTTTCTAGCTATAACATCTCAATTGAGATGAGAAGTGTATCTATTTGTAAACTCTCAAGCTCTAAATAAGAGAGTTGTAATTTGTCAAGGACGAGAACCCGAGTACAACCCCTTATTATCCAACAAAAAAACAACATTGAAAAATATGAAATTAATAAAAGGAAATTAACTTAACTAGTTTGATTTCTCAATTTTTATGGAGGAGACCAAGGTTCAAATCTTGTCATATGACACATGCATAATTGCAAAGCTTATTGTATTACCACCATGTAGTATGATGTAATATAGGTAAAACTCATTTCAATCCTATATAACCAATTGAAAAAACATATAATTTTATTATTTTAATAATTGCAAAGCTTGTTTTATTACCACCATGTAGAATGATGTAATACACATGGGACTTAATTCAATCCCATATATTAATTCAACAAACCATGTGTTTTTTTGTTACACAAGGGAATTGGTAACACCTTTGTCCAATAGGGGGTAGGACATTGGTTACAACTCGGACTCCACCACTATAAACCCTAACTTAATGGATAAGATAAAGTCAACAGACCCAATGCTCCAGCAAATCAAACTAGGATAGCTAAAAAACAAACACTTGGGCACTACCACCCAACCTATCTCCTTCTGGGTACGCCGTAGTTTGAAACTCGATCTCGCCAAGGAAAGCTCATGGGTCCTTGCAAACTAAAAATGTTAGAGTAAAGCATGGGTTTTTTTTACGAGAGGTCCTACTCCCCTTATATAGGAGTTTGAACTTGGATCTTCTTTAATGAAATTTAATAAACATGCTATGTAAAAAGCTTGACCGAAATAAACAATAAAAAACATCTCTAATAACATTTTATTATTTTATATAACAATTTATATTATATCGCTGTGAAATATTATACTGGTTTAAAATTATACTTTTTTAAAAATCCGAATTCGAAACAAGAATTAGCTTGTTAAAACAATCCGATTCATGCCGTAAATCATATTATTGGCTACACCAACAGATTGAAGCCCAGCTAACGCCCAAGACACGGGGAGGGGGTAAAACTAAAATTTAATTAATATGTTATCTGAAAAGCTTCATGATCCAAAGGGGGCTTCAAGAAAAAATGTACGCAAGAATCTAATTAATTAATATTTTATTTTATAAATTTAATTAGCTAATATAGTTATATATATATATATATATATATATAATTATATAGATTATTATTATTTTTAAATAAATGTTTTATATATCTACACAACAATATAAAACTTTCATTACATTTTCAAACCATTGGTATTTATAAGTATTATATTTGTGAGAAAATTATCCGAGAAAGTTTGTTCGAAAAGTGTTTTATAAGGTAAGAGTCTTATCCCTGTTATTTTCATTCCCTTGCATGAGTTTCATAATGCTTACCACTGGTTTGAGTCACATACCCTTGTCGGGTATTTCTTGGGTAGAATTCCCAATGATACCCTCATTAGGTCCTAGGTGCAACAAGTTTGGGGTCTACATGGTGTGATAGTTGAGAATGTTCAGAATCTCACCAAGGGTTAAATATTTTTTTCGCTTCCATGATCTTGCTCAAGCTCAAAAAGTGTTAGCCAAAGGTCCCTGGATGGCAAGAAATTCCCTATTAATTTTACAATATTATACTCATGACTTCATAGCCAATGACCAAAATGAGCTGGAAGTTCCTTGTGAATTTAGTTCCCAAGTTTACCTGTCCCCTTTTGGGATTTTTTGCAAATGCTCGCCTCTTCCCTCGGTAAGTTTGTCTGTGTTGAGCCTGAACGGTTTTTCTCAGCTCGTCCTATCAAGAGGGCTTATGTCAGATTTGACATCACCAAAGACCTACCAGATTTCATAGATATCTAGATTGGTGATACCTCCATTAGGTAACCTATTGCCTATATCAATTTATCGAATACTTTTTATCATTGCCAGTTTGCTACTCACAAGATTCAAGATTGCCCACTGATGGAATGGAAGTTCAAACAGACCCAACCCCCTTCGACTACCTAGTATCTTAGTCTAACGGGGCTTGAGAATGCTAAGGCGATTGGAAAACAATTACAACCGAAAAAATCATTCTTTTAAGCACTATGAGTAGACCAATCCCTCTATGCATCCTACTCAGACCAAGCCCATTGATACCCAGGTTATGCAAGCCCCCACTAGCTCTATGCAGTATTTTGAAACCATCATGCCGATTGTCGTCAACATGCAGCCCATCATGCAAGTTGTAGGGATCCCGAATGCTACTCCAACCACCCTTGTAATTACTCAGTCATCACCTTTTTTAGCTTCTCTTTGGACCTCGATTGTTGCAGAGGCTCATCCCACTACCATACCAGCTCTTCCATTGGCGGTGTCCACATATTCCATGGCTGCGAAGGAGCAGGCTTTTAAATTTTGTCATTCTTGAAGTCCTTCAAAGGACAACTTGGGCTTGAGATTTGAAAAGCATCGCCAAATATCCTCGAGAAAGGGTAATTTCATTGGAGGTGTTAATTTCTTCAGTTCGCTTCGGGGCCTAGGTGATTCCGAGGATGTCATGGATATTATGAATCTTGACAAGTCCTCATGCGAATTTTGCTGATGAAAAACTGACCAAAGCCCAATGCTTGAAGCATAGAGTTTGTTTAGGTCTGACTATCAGAGGTAGTAGAGGCCACAACTTATGCACAACATGTATTCTACCAAGCATTTTCCTGGGAAAGGAGTTGTCCCAGAGGTAGAAGAGGTCTTAACTTATGAGAAACATGTATTCTATCAAACATTCCAAGCTGAATTAGCCAAGGTCCTCTTCAATAGACTCTAGTTGTTGGTAATGCAAATGAAGGATGGACTGCCCTAATCTCTTCAAATGATGGTTGACAATGTGTTAGCGAAGAAGATAACTTACACTCCTTGATCTTTGTTTACTGATTATGTCTTGGGATGTTTATGTAATGATTTCTCACGACAACGTGTAGTAATATTTTTTGGACTCTGTTTATTAGAAAAGTGTGATTTCTTCCACCTAACAATTTTTATGCTTTGTGAAGTATTTAATTCCACCCACCTTTTTATATAATTAATATTAATTAATATAAAAAAATTTCATTCATTTTTTTTTATTCATTAATATTTTATTTTATACAATTTATTTCAAATTACATTAATAATTTACTTATATAAATTAAAAAATAAATTAAATTAAATGTTTTTAAATAAATGTTTATTCACTTATGCTATGATTGTTGAACATAATCCATATATATCATAGACCCGCTTATATGTTTCATTTCTACTGTAAATTAAATAACTAACATTAGTCTCAAATAAACGTAAAAATAAATTACATTTTTTAATATAAGAATATTTTTTTAATTATTTTTTTAGATTTGGTTATTGTGAGAAACCTTATGATCGATATACAGGGCTGAGTAGTCTCCTTCCAACCATGACCCCTAGTAAAGCCAAGAGCTATACTTATCAATACAAAATTTAACACAAAGCCACCACACACCCAAGATTTAAATATTTTTTAATTATTAACTTAACTTTATTCTAAACATTTTATTATTAAATATAAAATTAAAAATTCATATTACATATATAAAAGTTATTAATTCTATTTTAATAAAAGTTATTAATTCTATTTTTAAGTTTTAAAAATTAAAATAAATAAAATCCAACCATAATAGTATAGGAAGGCTTCTTATCTCTATGGCTCTTACACTTATACTAAAAGTTGGTTTTAATGTAATTTCTGCCATTTGAAAATTTGAGATCTTTCATCAATCTTCTATTACAAAGTTTTAAAAATTTGTTAAAACTTTAATACCTTCATTAATTTTTATATATTTATCTATGTTCATTAGTTTTTATAAATTCTCATATAAAATGTTAAATCATACTATTAATATTATCAAATTCTTTTATATATTAAATAAAAAACAAATAAAATAAAATTATATTTTATACTATCATATTAATTTAATTATAAATATAAAATAAAAATAATTTTTTTTAGTTTATAAAATTTAATTAAATATAAATATTATAAAACATATCCTCTTAAAATTTACTTTACTTCTCCTTTACTCATAGTCACACTAACTTTTTCCAATATCATCCTTTATTTTCTCCTTTCATTTTTTAAATGTGATACAACAGAGAGGAGAATTACTTAATTGTAAGAAAGCAATAAAAATGACCGTTAACTAGCAGGGCGAATATCTTGAAAGAAGATATTGAAATGTGAAGAACAAACTTCAATGATCAGAGAGGATGATTTTCAAGCAATAAAAATATTCTTCGTTTATTTGCAACAAACAAAATATGAACGTCGACAGAATGAATGTCGTTGCATGTGCTTGGATTAGAAATGACGCTTCAAGCGAATATTCACAACTCACATAACAATCTTCCAAATTCTTTCCATGTATTCTGTTCATGTGATAAGCAGTGACCTGGCTGAGAGTACCCCAAATTCTAGTAGATCCATTGGTAGCTGTTCAATAAATTGTTTTCTTTGATCAATAAATTAAGGTTTATAAACAATGTTCGCATAAAATTATAAGTTTGTTTGGCTTTTGGTGCGGCAGCCAAGGAGAAGTTTGTTCACATTATTTTATCCATGGTCTTAGTTTTGTATATTGTTTGGTATGCTTTAGATTTGTTAATGCATTTAATGTTGAGCTTGAAATAATATTCTTGGAAGCTCCCTATTTGGTAGATCTAATTGGATGAAACCTTCAAAGTGATTAATGAGCTACGGCATGCACAGACGATGTATCTATTAATATTCTTTAATTTTTTAAGGTCATAAATATAAATCATTTTTTATGTTTATTTATTTGCATTTTGATAGAATGTAGTTTTTAAATGTTGATATTTTATAAGTAGCAAACAATTTTTTAAAGACTTTAAATTTAATTTTATAATTATTAAATGTTATAAGTTTTTTCAATAAGTTTATACAACTCTTTATATTAAGTAGAGTTTGAACTTTAGACCTCTAGAAGTCAAAGACCTTACCAAACCTTGAACCTCTTAAAAAAATATCAAATGTCATAAGTTAAAATTAAATTGGTTATTTTATTTATTTATTTATTTTTTTCATGAGAGAGGAGATAGAGGTAATCTTCCCAAGAGATACTTGAATATTTTTTTTATTTTTTTCTAATATCACTATACCATGTCGCATGGATATAGCAATTTTAATGTAATATAACTAGTTTAAAAATTATTAATAGTTTTATTATTTTTTAGTAGTATATTTTTAAGCCACTTAATATACTATATTTATATTAAATATATTAAAATTTTATTATTTAAAAAAATAGTAACTTGTGTGAAAATATTATGATACTTTATAATGTTGTAAATTTTATAATAATAAGCTATACATAGTAAAATTTATTTTAAAATAGTTCTAACACAACCTATTAATCTCAAGTAAACAACTCTCTACAATGAATTAAAAAACCAACTTGAATTGAAAAACACACTTAAAATCAATAAAATTTGCTAAACAACTATATCAAAATATATATATAGAAAAAGCTAGATTATATTAATTTATTTAATGAAACATTAAAATAATTTGATGTAAATACTATCCACCAACTAAAAAACATAATGAGGTGGATAAGGAGTAAAGCATTTATGACTGAATATACACAAGAATAGAAGCTAATATCAACAAAAACACTATATGTATATCTTGCTG
Source organism: Wollemia nobilis (assembly GCA_028583015.1). Taxonomy (NCBI): domain Eukaryota; kingdom Viridiplantae; phylum Streptophyta; class Pinopsida; order Araucariales; family Araucariaceae; genus Wollemia; species Wollemia nobilis. The sequence goes on from JAQPPZ010016925.1 coordinate 10,892,601, forward strand.
CAATACACCAGATATCATTATTCATATGTGGAAGAGTCTATTATAAAAAAAAAATTAGGTATATCTTCCATGGTAATTTTTGAAGTCTTCAAAGAAGAAAAATAAGTAATCAAAACCTGAAATTGTTCATCATTGTTAACTACCTTCTTCTTAGTTTCTTGTTGGACCTTATAAAGATCCTGAATCATATGATAAAGTTGATGAAGTTTGTCAATAACATCTCGAGGTGTTCTGAAAGGTCCATAAACTTAGGAATGAATGTGTCCCATATGTAACAAAATATCAAAGTTCAAGTCTGCTAAAACTATATTCCATGGAGGAGCAGATTCAATAAACATATTTTTGCATCTATGCTTACAAATATGCTTGAGAAGGATGAGTCTACAAACATCCCAGAGCTTGGGGCACTAATCTAGCTGAGAAAAACAAGAAGAGAAAGCTTCCAATATCTAGTGAAATAAGGAAAAATAAAAGAGTAGAAGGCATATCAAAACTACTTCGCCATGCCACAAAACCAAAAAAAGTGAATAAGATTTTCTAAAGCATTAAAAAAATTGCATTGAGGGGGAATGTGTAAAATTGTAGCCAAAGTTTCAATAGTTGGAAGTTTTTGATGCAAAATTTGCCATCCAAGAAGTTGAGTTTTGATTCAACAAGAGCCTTCTAGATTTGAGTAGCAAGAAACTGCTATTGTGCATTGTTAAAATTCACTTACCACTTGACATTGAGCTTAGAGTCTAAAGAAGGACACAAAATATTTTTGTATAACCAACTAGAAGTAATGGAAGAGATTCTATGACCATTAAGTCATCTCTATTCATTCCAAATATTATGGGCAGTTATCGCCAACTTCATAAGGACATCACAAGGGATGGAAGCCACAAATAATCCATAAGAATATTTGAACCTAGAGGTAAGGGAGCAATAATTGCAAATCTGGTTCTAGGTAAGAATTGAGTAGCTACCTGGATCCTAGATATCTCTAATTCTATTAATTCCTTTCTTCAAAAAATCTAGACCATGAATAGCATTGCATAAAGCTAAATTTTTATTATTATGGAGGATAAGTTTATTCCACCAAATAATGTTTAGATCGATGTTCAGACCATGTCTTAAGGAGTTAGACTTCCAAGATAATAAATGAGAAGTTGATTGCCAAGCTTTAAGTTTTGGGTAACTAGAATAGATCCTTTTACATATGAAATAAGGTGCATTAAGGATCTTATCCTCTCAAGGAGTTTCTTGTCATTTACCTTTATGAGTAGCTAGAGAGATCCTATAATGAAATAGGTGTTTCTAATTTTAATCACCAATAAGGGCTCTAGCAACCTATTTTGTAGCCAAATTATTGCTCTAGGTAAGAGGATCAATGATGCCTAAACCTCTTAAAGCCTTAGGTTGAGTTCAAATTTTCCAAGAGATGGGTGTCATACCCACCTCCCATCCCATTTGGTCCAAAAAAATTTACGAATAACCTAAGTTAATTTATTATAGGCTACCTTGAGGGGCATCCAACAAGAGGAGTAATAAGCATGAGAGGCTACCATAATTTTATTCGTAACTTGAATTCTTCCTGCTAAGAAAAGAAATCGAGTTGGTCAAGCATTAATTTTTTTGAAGTCTTTTCATAACCTATTTCCACATATTCTTAGGAGAGATATTAATCCCAAAGGGAATTTCCAAATGACGTATAACCATACCATGAGGTATGATCTTCCACTTAATTAAGGATTTGCATACATGAGGAGATAAATATACCAATGTTAGTGCATTTGCTCTTGAAAGATATATTTATTTTGAGAAAAATCCATAGCTTATATATATATATATATATATATATATATATATATATATATATATATATATATATATATATATATATATATATATATATATATATATATATATATATATATATATATATATATATATATATATATATAGGTCCATCAATTATTGACAAAGGCAATATCTTGATACTAAAATATTTATAGAGAAGGAAACATAGTGAAAAACAATGTAAGCAACAAAGATGTTAAGTTTAAAAATATAATCGACTAAGGTATATTCTATCTTTTAATGAAAATGGTATTAAGGAGTTGAAAGAGAAAAGTAGTGGTTTAAGACATATGGAGAATATATTTAATAGAAAATATATCTAGATAGGAATTAAATAACAAACAAAAAACTTTTTAAAAGGGACAATGGAAACCTCATGTTCCTTTTTTAAAAAAATAGTTTGGAAAAAATTACTCACAAAATTACTTACTAGGATTTCTTATAAAATAATTTAAAATACCTTTAGTTAATTATTTATCCATATTAACAATGTGATAATTCTTCAGAATATTTTTGTAAACTTAAATCACATTAAAGGATCCTTAGAAAAATGAACATACCATTTAAAGGTTTTTTTAATTGTTTTTTTATGAATTTCTTTATAGGCATCATATTATATATTTTAAGTACCACCCAAGGTTGGTGCTCCTATTCCTTTTTTTCTCTATAGAGCTTTTTTGTAGTGGGTTTCTTTTTGTAAGATTATTTTAAAACTCCTTTTACCAATCAAAAAAATATTATATCTTTTAATAACATATAGAAAAAGGATAGAACTTCATCCAATTCTAAAGTTAAAATATACTTTATTTTATATATAACAAATTCTCATGATTAATGTTCATTATAATGATATTTCTATTATTTTAATCTTTCTCAAACACATAAAAATGTTATATAAAATAATGTGTAAATGTTATTATCTAAAGTGAGTCTTGCTATTTATTTTGCATGAATATTTAATTTCTTTATTTGCTTTACTAGTGAATTATAGTCAATTAAATAAATAAATTTTACATATGTAGATCAATATATTTTATTAAATTTGAATGGATATTAAAATAATATACAAAAGTAATTTATCATTTAAGATGAATCATGTTATTTATTTTGCATTAATATTTTAATTCATAACTAGTTTTATAAACAAATTATAGATTATAATCAATCATGTAATTTTTCTATTATTTAAGATGTTTACCATAAGAAATATTTATTATTTGAAAATTTGAATTTGTATTAATGTCCATCAGTGACCAAAAGAGGTCAATACGAATGTAAAGTAGGACATGTACAAAGCAACGGGAGTGTCTAATGCAACTCCAGAGATAAAGTAAGAAAAATAGTAAAGAGGATGACATATGATATACAAGATCTGTAGATCAAGGATTACTCCCATCATTCAAGGCTGAAGAGGAGTGATTGATGTAAGAGTTGGATGTCGTCGTATATGTTCTTTGTTGGAGGTGACAAAAAATTGATCTTGTTGTATGTCTGTGATCACCCTGGCGCTTCCTGGTTGTGGCAATAAAACTACGAAAAAGTAGGCAACCTGTACTCTTAGACAAAGAGTCCATAATGAGCACCTCCAATTCATCAATATTAAAGATAAAAAGTAAAGGTAAAGTAATTTTTAACAAGCCAAGTATTATTCATTAAAGATAAAAGGTAAATGAGGCCCTAGGCCATAAGAGACAACATGATGTTAAATTCTTCACCATTAGACCCACTTAAGTTGTATAGAGGTAAATAAATATTTATGTGTTAATATTAAGCACAATTTAATCAGGTATATTAAATTGAAGTATGATGTTAAAGTCTTCACCATTAAACCCACTTAAGTTGTATAAAGATAAATTAATATTTAATTGTTAATATTAATCACAATTTAATCAAGTATATTAAATTCAAGTATTTAAAGTGCAATTCACATGTTTTATTTATCTATTTTTCTATCACATAAGAATAATAGTCTTATTTAAACTTAATAAAGCATTAATATTGTATTAAAATGGTATAAGTTTAGATAAAAAGAAAAATACTAAAAAATTAGGAATAAAAGTTATGGTGATAATAATAATAATATTTTGTCAAATAAAATAATTTTAAAAAGATATATTGCCATTCTATATATTGTAGTTCCACTTCAATAATTAAAGCATTATGAATTTAAAAAATAAAAGTTATTATGATAATGATTATAATCTTTTAAAACTAATATGGGTACAATTGATAGGTTGTACAAATTAAAATTAAGAGTGAGATTATGACAAAATGCATAATAAGACATTTTATATCTTAAGAACTAATTTTTTTAGATAATTAAACATAGAATGCATGAGAAACATAGTAGTATTTGACGTAATTAATAAAAGTTATCATTTCCATAAAAATCATGGGAAACAATAACCCAAAGTAAATATGGCATATTAATATGAAAACATTTGATATATGGAAAATAAATTAATAAATAAAATTCTAATGAGGCCTTCATTCAATAGTTGGTACATATGGGTGATATAGGCCACATCAAGGTTCAAACCTTGAAGGCATCAAAAGAGAAATATAGCTTGATGTAACTAGTTGTAATTAGTTGATATAATGGATTGTAACTAGTTTGAAAATCCAATCAAAATGTGGGAGACCCTAGTACAATCCCTTTACAACATATCAAATAATAACAATAATAGATAGCTAATAACAAATAACATGTATATTTGCTATATAAAAAAATATATTAAACACTAATAATTTGTTAATCTAAAGAAAAATATTCATCTAAATTAATTGCTACACATTTATTCACTTTACTATTATTAAAAGGTATATCAAAATAATATAAGCATGCATGTTTATTTATTAAATGCTTTTAATGTATTTATTAATTACTTGAGTAATTTAAGCTCTATAGTATTGATATTTACTTCAACACTTTCCACATAGTAACTTAATATAACTTAATTTAAATAAATTATCTCTTTGATCTCAAATTTCAAACAATATATAATCTTCATAAGTTTTAAACAATAAAAATAAAATTTGATCATAGAGCCATAAATATAAAATTGTTATTTTTATATTATAAATGCACAAAAAATATTTTACTTTTTTAATAGTGATGTTTTAGTATTGTTAGATCTAAGGTTTGGGGTGTCTTTCAAAACCCTCTTTGTAATAGGTTTGGGGACCCTTTAAAAACCCATTCTATTACCAGTAAAAAAAGTATTGGATCTTGAATGATAAGAGAAAGTAAAAATTATATTAATAAAATTAAGTAAATTATATATATATATAGAATAGTGAACATAGTTATTAAGTGATACCAAAGTATGCTTATGAAGTTTCTTATTATAAGTAAGTTATGAAGAATTTGTAAGATAATTTTCTATTTTCTATAGCTCATATTTTAATATTATAATTTTTAATATTTAACTAAATTTATTATATATAATGAGCTTTAAAATAATTTTTAGTGTTCTTCCAACCAAATTTAGTGTTTTATAAAAAATATTTTTACAAAAAAATTAGAATATTTTATAATTTAATTATTATGTCGAATAGTACTTTTTTATTTACATAATTAAAATATTTTTCATGTAAAAATGCTTGAAATAAATAAATATGTTTATTTTGTAATCAAATTAATTAACAATAAAAAAAATTGTTTTTACATTAAAATTTTTAAAATTATATTTCTAAGGGTAGATTTTGATTTAAATTCAAGAAAGTAAAATTTACCACAAAAGCCACCTCAATCAAAATGTTTAATATGTTTAATGATTATTTACTTTTGAGAAAAAATTATTTTATTTTATATATCAAAATTTTATTTTACTTGGATTAAATTTATCTATCTATCCAAGTACTTATATAGTAATCATAGTAATCAAATTTAGTTTGTGAATTTATTATCATAGTATTTAGTTGTTCATATCCTTGAGAATGATGTTTTGATAAGTTTCAAAAAACTTTAAAATTATTGTCAATTGTTAGGAAGTAAAATTTTTCACCTTAGGTTTTCTATAAACATTAGAGGACAATAAAAAATAATCAACTTATTTTAAATTTAGTTGATTATTCTACAAGATAGAAAAATGTTAAGCTAAAATCTTACTGTAATGGCAAGGGTTTTGCCCTCTCTTTGAAAGGTCCAAGGTTTAGACCCCAATGAGGGGACTAGGGCACCTCATAAAAAATTGTGTAAACTCATTGAAGATCAAGTGGCATTAGCTCAACAAGTTAGATTCCTCAATATTTTAAGGAGAAAAACCAGGTTTGAGTCTTGTCAAAAGATACATGGATAATATCCAAACTTTGTTCTAATATCACTATGTGATAATGATGTAATATGGGTGAAGCTCATTTCAATCCCATATAACCCATTAAAATAAAATATACATTGTAGTTGTAGCACTACCATAAACCTAATATTTATGAGAAAATATTTAACAAGATGTTTCGAAGAATAGCATAAATTGAAAAACTCACCTAACTAAGAGAATTTTAGAGGATTGCTTAAATTGAAAATTTCACCAAGCTAAAAGTTTGACATATAATTTAGCCTTAATCATCTATATATTTTTCTTTAGCCATCATCAAATGAACTCTCTAAACTCAGAATTGAATTTATTTTTCATGCTTGAAGCAATAAAAAATTGATAAATGATATCCTTATTCGAATTAAAGGTAAAATTGCAAATTAAAATTATAAAAAATGTCTATCATTTTTCAGCGATCTGTACACAAGGATAATCTTATCTTTGTGGTTACTATCTATGAAGGTAAAATTGCAAATTAATATTTAAAAAAATGTCAATCTGTACACAAGGATAATCTTATCTTTGTGGTTACTATCTATGGACAGCGCCCTTCGTAAATTGAACCATAAAATCTATGGTTTCTTTTAAAGAGCTGTACACAAGGATAATCATATCTTTGTAGTTAGTATCTATGGACAGCGCCCTTCATAAATTGAGAAGTTATGGTTTCTTTGAAATGTGTTGTCAATATGCTTTAAATATCCTCAATGTCACATTCCAACATTATACAAATTTCTCCGGTTAACCCTAAGAAAAGCCAAACTATTAAAGTATGTATCATTTAGCTTAGTTGAATAACCCCATTGTTGGAGATGAATTGTATAAAAGATTCTCTTTGTACATCAAATTTCGTTTCAAACGAATTCTGTATATTATTTATGTTTTCATCCGAATCCATGTCTAAAGGAGAAACAAGTAAATTCATTAGTGGAACAAAAGCATTACTAATTATTCACATTATTTCTGTTTGCAGTAAGTCTTAAAGGATGAGAAGTAAAGCTTTTCCAGAAGTGGCTGGGTCACATGTTGCAAAGATTATTTATTATTATAGAATGTTTTAGCCAAGGGACAACTCGAAAGTGCAGAAGCACCTCTTTGCACCTGAAAGGAATATTGAATTCATTCCTGCAAAGTTAACATGCGTTATTCTCCTCTAACGACAAATGAAACAGTTAAATAATATAATTGAAAAATGTGAAAGGCCAATAGAAGGTACACTACTGGCCATTAGAACAGCTTTGCCTTGAACAACTCAGCCTAATTATTCTGGGAAACAGAACTCAGCCAGCATAAGTGCAGCAGCATCGATACAAAAGGTCAAAATACTAAAGCAATCTCGTGAAGCAATGCAGTGAAGATCGTCACTGCAATGTTTCTCCAAAATGTCAGAATAGTATAGTTTGTCTCTATTCAAGACACACTTCAGTACAAATGGTTTGATTCTTCTGTCACTACAGATTCAGAGAGTAAAACTTTAGTAATCTCAGCAGGGAAGTTGTGGGATAAAAAATTAGAACAAGAAAATGAGTTTAAACTTATCTGATACAGCCTACTGTGACTAATCACTCTCACTCCAAAACTAGCAAGGAATATCAATTACCAAATCTATCTTACACAATGCAGAAAGAGGCTAATGATTGGCATTCTGATTCACATCCATACATTTCATCTTGAACACATTGAAGAAAATAATGCAACTGGAAGCATCTTGTGTAACTTTCTATTATATCATCCTGCAACATTATAGAGAAGACGTAGAGACATACTTGGCCACGGACATAATTGTGTCTATGTGATGGCGATTGGGCCTAACTGTTGTCTTAGATTGATGACGATTAACACTATTGCAAAATAGGAGTAAGGAAATCTGAGTGTTCATTTGTTTTTTTTTTTGGGGGACGGGGAGGGGGGAGGTTTCTTTCTAATTACAATTGAGAAGGCACCCAAGCTGTAGCAAAGACGACGTTGTGGCCTTTCCATGTGAGCAGCAAGTCGTCCTCTTCCTTCTTGAGCCCCCACCCGGCGGCATGCTCGTCCAGCATGCCCTTCACTTCTGCAACCGTGTCTTCACTGAAGGGAATGCTTTGGAAATGTGCCTTCCTCATCCTTTGCGTCCATTTAGCCCTGGATTCCAGCCTCTCTATCCTCTGATGACCCTCAAACGAAATTATGTTCTCTATCTTGTACCCCACGTCCCTCTCGTATTGCTGCCTCTGCCTGCTGTCCCTGGGCAGAAATGTGTCCAATGCATCGAAGGGGATCCACATATAGTTGAAGGCCGATTTCAACCTCGAAACCAGGCTGCTGGAAGTAAGGTTGCAATCCTCGTCTACAAGGGTCACTATGGCGGGCTCCAAGCTGCGAATTACTCTCAGGAATTCTTCCCGCTGACATGAGCATGGAGAAGAACTAGGGCTTGGAGATTCGGCTGTCTCGTCCGGTATGTAGTGGAGCCTGATTTGGCAATTGACGACAAGGGCTTCTCCCTCTCTCAAATCCAGTAGGGAAGGTTGTAGTTGTTCGAGTATGTTTATGAATTCCTCATTAGGGTTTTGGGGGTCTAGGGTCCTGAACTCGAAAGGCACGTTCCTGGACCTGGCGAAGTTGGATAACCGGGCTCCCAGCTCCTGATACGACATCCCCAGCAATGGCGCCACGGGCGGCCTGGCACAGGAGATCGTCAGCCTTATGAATGGAGGACCCTCCGGCCGTTTCGATAAAATGTCTATCAAGGTCGGCCACTGCATGCAATGGGCGATGCCGAAGTCTAATATATGAACCGCTGCTTGCCCTTCCACCGCCTCTGCAATGGCACCGTTTGCCGCAGAGAATCCGAACCTGTGCCACGGGGTGAGGTCCACGAATCCTGCAAGCTCAATGGCAGAAAGCTTCTTGCTGCTCTCGGGCGCCACCGTGGCCGCCGCCATGCCCTTGAGCATCATGCTGGCGTTGGGGTTGCCCATTTTCGCAGCCCTCGCTATGAGTGCCCTTAAAAAACTGGAGGCCACCCTCTGGTTGGGGTCCCCCTCGGCGGACGCAATGTTGTTGAGTACCCACATTATTTGCTGTGCCAAGGTGACGTCGTTGTTTTCTAGGGCGCTTGCGCAGTGCACCAGAAGCTGCTCCATGCAGCTGGCGTCATGGCAGGCCCCCAGGTTCCCCAAACCCTTGGGTATCGACACCCCAAGGTACGGCCAATTCTGGTCCTGATCGCTGGGAGCGCTGCTGGTACCACTACCACTATAGTCTTCGTAGAATCGGCCATAGTTTTCGCTGCCCTTGGAGTTTATGTCGTGGTGCGCTTGGACTCTTTCGCTGCTGAGATCCATGGAGGCCGTCATGGACTGAGAATGGGCCATGTCTTTCAGTGTTGGAGGAGGGTTTTTCATCAGAAATGGAGGTTGAACTTGGCCTAGTGTGGGGTCTCCCAATTGCATGGAATGCATTGTTCTAATGTGGGTGCCGTCAATGGGTGTTTCTATCGTTTCCAAGCCGGCGGATGTGGGTTGAACCCAACCTATTTGGCTGCCTGTTACTTGGAAGGCAGTTAAACCTTCTGCTGAGGATTCGTCATCGTTATCGTTATCATGCACAAAAAACTGGCCGTATTCCTCCTTCATTAGTTTATCCGAGTACGGCAATGGATTGTGCCTGGAAATGTGAAAGTCGGCCTGGTGACTCATACCCATAATCTCCAACTCCCCCTTCATGGCAGCATCAACAGCAGACTAAGCTTGTTAATCAATACTAAACAAATCACTCTAATGCACCCCTTATCTTCGCTCATATCTGTACCTGAACCACGGCTTCATTCCCATCGGCCATGGACGAGGAAATGAAAATCCACCCTTCCTTATCTACCTCTTGTGGAAACCAGAAATCACTCCGGAACAATTAGGATCACTCCACACCTGACCTATTGGCCGTAATTTGTCTGCAGAACCGTCGTGTTTTCATCAGTTTTTCACCACCGAACTCTCCTCTAAAAACTAAATCCCTACCATATATAGTTGACACGACCCAGCTTTTTTAAACTTATAGGATTTCCATTTGCATATAGTGAACAAACGATTACATTAGTTCTAATACCCACAAGCATTCTCCCCCAGTATAAATAAACCGCCATTCTTAGCACAGTAGTAAAACACAAAAGAAACCCACGAAGGTACAGTACAAAACTATCGATAAAAACATACATCAAACGCCCTACGACACCCTTCATGAAAACGAATTCCAATTATGATACCCACCATGAAAACAGTACAGGATATGCGCATTCTAATACTAGCACAAGGCCAGATTTGCTTTTCAAAAGGGTTATTTTGTCAACACCTGATTGACAAGCACAAAACAGTAAAAAAAAAAAGAAAAAAATAAGGTTCATCGAGACTTACAGTTCTAGCCCACATCCTCCCAGCCGCCATTGATCAGAAAACACCAACAGAAGAAGAAGAGAAGAAGAAGAAGAACCCTCAAAGCTCTGTGGCTAACTCCTCGTTCTCTGATAATCTAAAACTTGTACTTATCTTATCCCCTATAAATATAAAAGCCCACTCGCATCAGCCAACAAATCCTGCGTGAAACTTATCCTTCGCCCCCGTTCTACAGAATTCCAGCGGTATAACAGACAAGATGGGCTTGAACTTTGCAAAACGCGTTATATGGAAGCGGGAATACACTGCAGGCAAGGGAATTGAGAGGCGGGAGGGGCCTTCTTTAAAGACAAGAGTAATGAATGGATTAATCCGGCAGGAGGAGAAGAACAAAACGCATACAGGTCGCGGGGCTCTTGTTCGATAACATAATAACAAAAAAGCACGAGCAAGACCAAGACCAAGACCAAAACCAAAATCAGACCGAATGCACCACGAGGCCGCCAGTACAGTAGCGCCAAGGACCACAATATTAAATAATCGCAATCCAACTAAACAAATGGCGTAATACTTGCCTAAGGTTATTTCATAGTCCGGCTGCTGTTTCTGCTGCGGCCTGGTTTCGCGAGCACGACAAAACGAGTGAAGAAGATTGCCTGATTGAGACAATGATCCATTTGATAATAAAAAACAATTTCATACTAACTTCTGCTTACCGTGTTGTTCTTAAAGAGGCGCCGTGTACGTTAACGCCCGTCTTCGCCGGCCCCTGCTTTGTCGCATGCCATTCATGTCATGTTCATGCTGCTCAGCATGTCCCCTTCCGATCCTCCTCGGTACTCGCTACTCTTCTCATAACCCACGGTTGCCCTAATGCATGTGATATTTCACGTGCACCAACGCCTTCACTGCATTAATTATCTTTGTTTCCTTGTTGTTCACTAATATTAAACCCCATTAAACTCTCACAAGAATATATATATTTATATTTATTTATCTATCTATAGTTACATTCACAATTATTTTCTATTATCAAGTAGGGTTTAAATCCTTGGATTGCTCTCAACAACATCTATTCCAGGTCGTTGTTTACATCCACCATTCTTTTCTATTATCAACTAGGGTTTAAATCCTTGGATTGCCCTCAACAACACCTGTTCCACCTCGTTGTTATTTAACCTGGCATGAGAAGAATAACAGGGCTTGGGGTGCTTGGGACTGGTATCGCTGGCGCTCACGATTGGAGAAGCACCTCATACTCTTGATTGGAGAAGCACGTCAGACTACCATACCTTTGCACACAGACATGCTCCAAGGTTTGAACCTATGTCTTTTTTTTTTTTTTATAAGCATCATAACTTATCAATCCTTTAACCCCTAAAAACCATCGCAATAATATATTGCCAAATATACTTATATATTGTGATGACATTTTTCCTATGTAGTTAAAACATATAAACACTATTAAACAGGGCCTATGTTTCACCAAAATATGTGGGGAGTAACAGTTTCTTGTGAAGAAGATACCCAAGTTCAACCCTCGGAAAAAGTAATAGTCTAATCTAAGTCCTCTTAATATATGTGGGAGTAACAGTTTCTTGTCAAAAAGATACCTAGGTTCAACCTTCGGGGGCAGCCTGTTTGCAAAGGTAATAGTATGATCTAAAACCTTTGAATACATGCTAGACGGATGATGATAAATCCCAAGCTAACGACAGGTGGTCATCAGATCAACAATAATAAGGTGGAATAGCTTTGGTTAGAGCAACCCTTATAATTTGAACCTAAAAAATCAATATATTGTAAAGAGGTTAAAAATCAATTAAATAATGTTTTTAATAGTTTAGTAAATATACATAATATTAAAAATATATATTTAAGATTATATATAATAATAGTTTGTAGAATTAAGCAAGCGAAAATTACGGGAAAGGTTGGCATGAGTTTGGGTTGCCCCATTTTTAAGCGAAAATGATTAAATTAGAATCTAAGACGGGCATCATCTCATGTTATGGTTAAAATAATGGTTATGAAAACAATACATTCTATGATTGCTAAATTCCTTCTCAAAATATAATGCATCATCAACTTGTTGATTTGATTGGACTCAGAGAATAATACTTAGAGTTTATCGACCATATGAATTCTATTAGTTGTGATGAGACGAAGCGCAAAGCGTCAAAGCGTAGCCATCAAGCACACGTGTAGACGGCAACATGAATGAAAAGGCGTGGATATTATTGAGGCTTGTCGAAATGTTAATTTATTTGGAAGTCGGGCCTTATTGTATGACTAGATTTGGCCCCCACCTGAATCCAAAAAGGTCTCCACACTGAGTTGGGTTCTTTTATAAGGCTAATGAAATAAACCAGCCAAATAGCATATATGTTGTCTCTACCAGATTGATGAGTTTATTTGTTAGAGTTATCTCATTAAAGTTAGAAAACATTGAATAACTAGGTGACAAGATAGTTTGAGGGCTATCAACTACCCTTCATATATGAAGGTAGTTGTAAACTACCACTCACATTTACAAAGATTATGAGTTTAAGTAATTATTGATCTCATATATATATATGGCGGTCAAATTAAAATTGGCAAAGTAATGTATTTAAATATCTATCATTTCTTAATGAAAATTATTGAAGCATTGAGTTCTAACATGTGGTATCAGAGCAACTATAAAGAAGAATAATCTCTTATTTTGATCCTCCTCAAGCTTCGACACACAGAAGTTGCAAAGAACACTCTATTGAGAAAAAAATTCAAGGGTAAATAACCTTGTAGAAGATTGTTTAAGGTTAACCTCAAAAGAAGAGGTAACCATCTTCTTCGTGAAGAAATTCTATGAAAGATTCTTTTTGGAAACAAAGGTCTTAGGGTGAAAAATCCCTACCAAATACCAAAAAGACAAAAGACTTCAAGTAGTAAAAAGGGTCTCAATCCTATTAAAAAAAAATAGTAAGGTCATAATATGCAAACAACAAGGTCAATATTAGCAAAAGGAAATAGGGTTATAAGTTTTCCTTGGAGAATCAATTGGCATTCCAAATTCACTAAGGAAGCAAATTTCAATTGCATAATAGAATTCAATTGGTGCATTGTCCACAAGATTTCCCTTCAAAGGCATGAGTCATATCTCTCAAGATAATTGCATTACGTTCGAAAAGAATTTAAGGAACCTATAAGTAAGTAGGAAGAAGACAAATTAATTAGAGGGTCTAATCAGTCCAAGCAGCATATGCAATCAAAACATGAATTAGAGCTAAAATTGTTGTATCAATGTAAACATTCTAATATTAGAATGATTCTTAAATAGCATCGAGATTGTAGAGTTTGCATGAATCCAACCTTGGTAAACATCCAAGTTTGAAGCTCATGAACATAAAAAATCATCAAAAGTTCTAAATCTTGGCACACAAGATCAACCTCATGTGTAACATAGGCATCCAAACTTGTAAGTCTGGTAGACAAGTCCAATTTATGAATTGGATAAACACACAAAATGACAAGGACCTTGAGTAGTATATTCCTACTGTCCTCTTTGATTGTCTTGGCCACCAAATGTAGAGACCAGATGATCAAAAGCACATAATGCATCTAGATTGAACTGCCTCCTAGGTTTTTTACAAGTCCAGCTCCTTTTAAGATCTTTAGCACTCTTTCTACTCTATCCTAATCTAACCAACTTTAGGTAAAAAGGAAAAGAGAAAACATAGTAAAATAAAGATAGTGGAAAGGAAAAATATCCTAAGTTGATCTAAGCTAACCAGAGGTGATGTGTCAATATCATGAGATTCATCTATATAACAGTAAAACACGTGAACACATGAGTCTAATTTGTTGAAACTCAAAGTGATCACTTCCTTTTCTTAGCATGCGCTGTTAAGCAGAAATTGCACATACAATAAACAATATAGAAATCAGATTGCCATGACCTCTCATAAATGCATATAATCATACATAAAAAAGAAACAAGATAGAAAAAACCCCAGTAGTCATGGCTTCGAGTATATGCATATGAAAGTTACACTTTATGCCAAAAGTTGGGGATTGAAAGCTTTCCCACAAGACCGCTCAAGGTTTAGGTACTGTTATACAAAATAAAATGAAAGGAGAGTTATACAACTTATTGATCCTTTACAATGCTAAAACTTTTGTTATTTATAGATTACAAAAAGAGATATTTTTCCTCTAAAATTGGTGCAAGAATTTCTAACCATACCCCTTTGTTGCTTGCTTGATTGCATCATTGTAGTCCTTCGAGATATCTAGATTTGGAGTTATTAATTATTAGTTTTTGGATTCTCAAATACCATTGACATACCCCAACTAACATCCTTGGGAACCTAAAATATGAGTATAAAATTCCTTCTGTAATTACTTCTATCAATTTTGAGATTGTTTCTATTGTAGGCGCCATGTTTTTATTTTCAATAAACAACCCACATTTCTTGGATTACTAAGTTGAAGTGGCATTGATAGGTAATCCTTAAACTCCTTTAGTAATGGTGCATTAGTTCAACTTGTCTACCCCTTTTTGGAGCTCATGCATTGATGTTGTTATCTTCCATATCGATCTAATATTTCATCCTTACTAGCAGCTTGTGCATTATATTATACTTCCTAGAGCATTTTTGTTTGTTTCCCTACAATCTTTTATCTCTAGAGGAAATATGAGCTGCTAGTCTTCAAAATAGAAGATTGTTGGATCTTTTATTTATCTCCTCATGTTAGAATTTTATAATTTTGAGGTTGGAATTTCATTGAAAGTTTTTGTGAAAGGGTTCTTTTTTGTTGTTAGAACTTTGGTTTTATTTGGCTATCAAACTCCTTTCCTCCTTACGACCTCAAAAACTTGCATCTTTCTTCTCCTTTAGAAATTTCAAAAGTTCTGATCTTTGGACACTTCATCCTTCTTGCACCTTTTAGAAATTTTTTGTCTCTTCCCACCTCTTTGGATTCTTGTAATTTTTTTTTTGCTCACATCAATATGATGTCTCTTTCCTTTCCTTTTGTTATTTTATCTCTATTCTATTCTTCTTTCAAAACTTGTCTAAGGCAAAATAAACTTGACGTATAGTGAAAAATCACTATACTTTTGGTGACTCACAGGGGTCTTCTTGTTTGCTGAAGGAGAATTCAAAATTTTGTGTTTATCCTTGGGCATAGAGTCAAAATTGAAGAAACATAAAAATATATAGAGAATAATACAAATAAATAACACCAAAAATTTAAGGGGTTGGCAACTTATCTAGCACTTGCTTGATATCTTCCCACTTTTCATCTTAAGGGCACTAGATCTGTTCAAAGTGTTTGTATACTACTTAGAGTTCAAATTGATTAGTGCAGGACAATCTCTTTATATTGTAGGCTATCATATGCAATTGGATCCTTAGCACTTCTAAAGGATTGATTATCCCAACAATATCCTTTGTTTCAAAAGGATTTGACCATGACTTGAAAGGAGAGGTATTTCCCTTATATTGTTTGATTAGTTGCAAATATTCTTTTTCTTAAATAGTTCTAACATATTTATCCTAAGGAGAAGGGAGTCTTTTTACAATAATGAGTTAAATTGACTCTTGAGCTTCTCAATAGTGGTGACTAAGGAATCTATTTGGGCTTTGCATTTTTGTGCAACCTACTCCTTCTAGAGAATAGTTATTACTTTTTTTATAGTTATCCTTTGATCATGAATCCAATAGACATTAGCTCAAAATCTGATGTAGTGGTCAACTTTAACCAATAAGTTCTAGCTTTAGGTAGTTTTATAGTACCTTTAGTAATGCTTATTTCAATTTATTGACTTATCTGGGAACTTTCCATGGTAGTTGTATCGATAAACTTGAGTATTTGGGAGAGTGATAATACTACGTTAGTAATTTCATCCCAATAGGCATCACTAATATTTTTGACCAGGATTTTAATTATTTGGATCTACTCCTTTCGAATCTTTTGGATCAAATCCTCTAATTGTCTCTTAATTTTTTCTCTTTCTTGATCAAATTTAGCTTCTTTCCTAGCAAGCCTATCTTTGAGGCTTGCAAATTTCTCATCTTTTGTTTCTAGGAGATATTTTAAAATTTGTTTAACTAAATGCTTAGTGAGCATGTTTACCTAGCTTTGGATCGCCTTGGACTCCACTTGAGAGTTTCTCAAGGTACTCTCTATATATTCTCACTCTTTCTCCTTATTTGCAAATTTCCAACCCAATGAATCACATTCATGTGAGGTTACCTTTCTAGCTTCTCGCCAAAGTGTCATTTTATCCCTAGATAAAATATTTTACAAGACAATCCCTTCTATCACCATCTACCAATCTTTTTCTATCATATCTCCTTCAAGTTTAGACACTAGTGGCTCTTTTCTTGTAAATAATAATGTCTTTTTCTTTGGTTCAAAATGGCTAATGAGTTAAGTGGTTGTAGATATCTATGCTAGTATGGTCTACTTCCTCAGATTGTGTTGCTCTATTTGTTGTTGAATCATTTGAAGTTTTTGTAATATATTCAAATATGGTATCACTACTTATGAGCCTTCTTGTTGCCTTAGTGGTGGCAAGAATGTAGTCAGGGTTTGAATAGTGACGTTGTAGGAGGAGGGATGGAAGTAATAGGTTTTAATGATATCATAGTGATTTAGGAAGGTGGGATTGTAGTCTCAAATGGGAGAGGTTGTATGTGTAGTTAGAGGAGTATTAGCCATAACAGTTGTGATATAAAAACTCTAGATCAATGGGGTTGAAATATCTTGTGAAGTCAAAAATCTAGTAACAGTTGAGGATGCAAAAACCATTTGGATGGTCTTACGCATAAAATGTTTGATTTTATAGACATCATATTCTCTCTCTTTCTTCTTACAGAATGGATTCCTAGGTGGAGTAAATTGATGTTGTAGTTACATCTTCATTTTTAGGTTTTGCCTTTTTCTATATCTAAACTATCAACTCAATGCCCTCTATTGGATATTGATGAGGAGTATCTTAGGATGCAACTTCTCTTCTTTCTCCTTCCTCTAGTGATTATGAATCTAGTATTAATTATTACATTTTTTAGGGGGTTTCCATTTCTTTTATAACTTTTTTGCATTACCTTCTTTCTCGGAAACATTGGTTACATACCACAACTTCATCTGGACATACTAAAACAATATCTATGGCCATGAAATTTCTATTTATGGGCTTCTTTCTCTTATCCCATGCCTTAAGAGGCACTTATCCTAGATGCTCTACATCATTAAATTGGTTGAAGGTTTCATCTTCATCTAGATCCAAGTTCCCAAAAGGTGCTTCAATGTTATTTATTTCTTGATGAAACTTCCACCAAGCTCTGATTTTGTTGCTACTCCATTTCTACTTCCATAGGAATTTCTTCATGGTTGGGTTGATTGGAAGTGTAGGATCAAACTCTTTTTTTGAGTAGAAACTCTCATAAAATTTATTTTGGTGTTCTCATAGCAAGAAAAGCTCTTCTCAGAGGGACAAGAAAACTTCTTCTTTTGTATTCCAAATTTTTTCAAGATCAGGCCTGGGTTCATGCTCAAATTTTCTAGAAATCCTAGAATTTTTTAGCCATGCAATAAATTTACCATTTGGGTCATAATTCCAAGTGTCTTCCAAAATTTCTAATCTTAGATCCTTTACCTTAGTTTCTAATTTATCAATTGGCTTTCTTTTATCTTGAGTTATAGTCCCCAACTAAATTGGGATCTTCTAGAACACCATTTTACTTTGCCCACTTGCATAGGCAACATCAACTAGGTTTGCTTGGATTAATATTTCAATGCATGTTGCTCTCTTCTTTACATATTTTAGCAAAAAATATATAGGATTATTAAACCTAAAGATGCATAAAATTGTGGCATCCTCCAAGGAATATCATTTTGCTTTTATCCATAATCATAAGACTTTTTAGTATCTTTAGATACACGTTGAGCCTTTTCTCCCTTTATTGCACTTATTGTTGATATTAAGAACTCATTCAAAAAAATTAATATGAGGAGCTATGGCATATGAATTCCATCCAAAGAGAGATAGGCCTTAATTTCCCTTCCTCATATGTTAATTTCAGATTAATAGGCCCAAACATCCAAATGCTATGATATAATACTAGATGAGCTAAGAATTAGTAGTACCTAAAGTTTTGATTGTCCCTAAAGTTGGTCAATCCTTCATGAATATTTTGATCTATGAAGTCATTAAAGTCAAGGATTAGAGTATTTCTATTTGAGTTAATCCTTAGCATATGAATGACAACCAATTCCTCTTGTGCTACCTCTTTATCATCATAATTATCTAAGATGAACGATGTCATGCTCAAGGTATAGCTAGCTTCATCATTGAACATTTTCCATCCTAAGGGAAACTTTGGCCTTACTTATTTAGGCTCGTTGAGCTCTTTATTCAACCATTTTAGCTTATATTTAATCTTTATGTAATACTAATTTGCATATTTTAGACTTATCTTGAACCCCCTCAATAGTAACAACATTTGCCATATAGCTTCTCCAATAATAGCTACCTCAAAGGTATCATTCTTGGTTGCAAAAACTAGCCTTTTAAAATAGTTATAGCACAATGCACATGCCTCTATCAATTCATAACTGGGATGGATCTAAGTAATAATATATTAGGTCAAACATTTGTTCTATATTATTGCTACAAAAGACTCTTCCTCAATTTTAAATTATCTTTGGTGGGATTCATCCTTCAATTCTCTTATATTTTTTAATATCTTAGGATCTATCATTCCCTCGATTGCATCTTCTATATATTTTAGGGGCTCAATTATTATAGCTTGGGAAAAATTTACACTCTTCACAACAAAATTTTATGGTGTGGTGACAAATCTGCACATCTTATACTCTATGATCATCATAGACTTCTAGATTTTGAAACTTGCTTATCTCTATTCTTGAAAAACCTTATTTATTTTGTTTGAATGTAAAAAAAAATATTTCAAAGAAGAGGGTGTACTAATAGGCTTGGATTTCTCTATATTGACATTAATATGTCTATTGGGATTTGGTTTTTGTTTGGAGACACGAGATCACTACAATTTTTTTTTTACTTGTAGGACCACTCAGTTTGTGTATATTTATGCTTGAATGATTTAATATTTTTTTGATTAAGTGCTACCTTCCTATTTCCATGCTACCAAAGATCCATTTCTATCTATTTGTGCTTTTTCTAATAACTTACATCTTACTTCTTTTGGCACGATGATTTAGACATTATGGGGTTTGAACTATGCGATAGCTTCAATGTTATTAGTAATAGACAAGTAGGTATTTTTTAATCCCAACATATCTTTTCTACTTTCCTTGTAAGATATATCTGTATCTATATATATATATATACAATTATTAGCTCAACCCATACCCATTGTATTGAAGAATTTATCACAACTACAACCACATGCTTTGGTGGTCCATTAGTCCTCTATCATGGTGGCCTAACTAGTGCCTATCCCTACTATAGTTAGATGATCAATATGATGCATATGAAATATTTCTGAATGAATTGTTATAATGGTCCCATATCAAGATCTCAAGATGGTCAAAAACTAGTCCATCTATATATAGTCTCCAATCTTAGTAGTGAAATCCCTTGATAGACAAATTACAAATGATGTAGGGATATCAATTACTACTATATATTAGAATACCATGAGATTTGGACAAGCACATAAAGCAAGTGAAATGCTTTCAAAAAGCCCCAATATCTAAATTATACTATCATCCAACTACACCACGTTTTTGTTCACTAGCTAATACAGGTAGCCTAGTGCATCCACCATCCCCTTTGGCATAACTAAGGTGTTGCACCTTGAATCTATAATGCAATTTTGGATGAGCTTATATTTATAGATTAGGGATAGATAAAAGGGAAAAGGATTAGGTCTAATTTATCCTAGTGATGTTAGTTATAGAATTATAGTTACCTTTTTCTAATACAATTTTTTCTTTCCTTCTTATAGTCCCTTGTTCCAATGATCATTTTTTTTTACAAATAGATAGTATCTCACATTGCTACCACCATAGTAAAATTATTTAGATGGTACACTATGTTGAATTATTCCATGGAGCTCACATTTAGAGTGGTTGGTAGAGGCTTGTCTTTATCTATGGTTGATGGGATGAGCTCTACGTAGGGGTACAGGTAGCCTCATCATTTTTGGAATGTTCCAGTTAATACTTGTTGGAGTTTTTGGTGCACTTATTTTGGAGGTACAACTATTGGAGGTTTCCCACTAGATTTAGATGGTCTAATTTGATTACTCAAGGCTACCTAGTTGCTCTTTTCCTACTGCTCCATTACTTTTGGGATCTTGTCATATAGTTTGATCAAACTTGTAGCTTAATGAATATCAGATAGCCGACTCTATTAGATACCATATACACTTCATCCTCATACCAAGTGACTAGGATTTATTTTAGAAGAGAAAAATGTGACTCATAGAATTATGATGCTAGAGTATATTGATTTTCCATCTAGATTTTAACCCTTGAATAATATGTAGATACCTAAGGAATCATTTTGCTAAGCATAAATATGGTTGGTTGGGATATTTCTCCTAGATAAATTTGGGTAGAATAGGAATATGGAGGTGGGTAGTACCAAGAAGCATACTCCTCTATATAGTTATTCTAATTAGGATCTATCTCCCTAGTGGGGTTAGGTCATGCTTTTTGAAGAGCAATTGGTAATACCATCAATTATTGATTATGGATTTGTTCTTAGTTATTGGTCTAAAATTAGGGCTTGAGATAACGATTATAAGGAGGTCTATTGCCTTGGTTTCCTTGCTAGAAGGGACGTGTTAGTTTATTCTAATATTAGATCCTATAGGTATTTTTTTGCCTCTTCACAAATAATATTTTATTGGTGACCAACTTAAGCAAGTTTTTCATGGACTCAAATTTAGAGTTATCTAAAGTGGAAGGAACTAGAGCAGACAAGGAAGTAGTTACTATAGGCAATACTAAGTTTGGATGAAAGGATGTTGGTTGGATGACTTGAGGGGATGAATATGAAGATTACACACTAAGACACAAGGGCATAGGAGGCCTAGGATCCAACCTTCCAATCTGAATCTAGTCATTTTTTGCCACGATGGCTATACCATAAGCATATAGTAGAGAGTTTCCTCCCTTGGTTTTTATCATCATCAAAATATCATAATCTAAGGCATTTAGATATTAAATAAATACCATACATTATAGGAGATGAATCTTTTTAGGTATTCTATGTCATAGCTTATAATTTAGATATTGAAATCATCCATAGTCTCCATCACTACTTTCCTTATGGTTCACAATAACTCCAAGAGAGACACTTTGTCTACCTTCTCTTTGAATCTTTCAATGAATAGGGAAACAAGTCGGTCCCAGTTAGTGATTGAGTGTTAGATAATAGATACATACCATTCTCTAGCATTGCCTCTAAATTAAGCCACCAATAATCTTAGAACCATGTTTTTCTTTGTTACATTACGTAATACACATAGGTTGGCCATATTTTGTAGATGCTTAAAAACATTTGTTAGATATTCCCTAGTGTAGTATGGGAGAGATTATAGTGTAGATGTCAAAATATCATCGCATATAGTCGATGGTATAGGAGGTCTCATGAGACCTCTATCATTTTATGCAAGAAATATTCTGGGTGTTGGAGTGGCCACGACTTTGCCTTGAAATCTTCTTCTTGGACTAGTGTTGAGTGGAGGTATTAGTGTGTGTGCATGTGGATTAGTACCTACAAAGTATTTGGTCATAGGTATTTTGCTCATAAAATTTTTGGTTCTTTGCTTTGAGAAGAGTCACCAAATTAGTAATACATTTTATTTTCAAGGTAATAGATTGTGATCTTCACTAAAAACTCAATCTAATACCCTTATAAGTGGCTTCTTCTAGGTATTCATCTTGAGTGGAGTTGCTAGCTGAGTTTTTTTTATATGCTTCAACAAGCAGATAGGCATGGAATATTACTAGAGTTTTATCACGTAGGTTCTCTTGATTGTGATACCAATTAAATTAAATCAATATTGGGTCCCACTTAGCATGCCATTAAACTATTTTCCTCTTTGATTTTCTCATCCATGAGATGTAGAGACCAAATGATCAAGACAATCATGCCTCACATGGAAAAATACAATAGGGAAGCTCTAAGAGCATAAAATATTTCTCAATAAGACTACATTTAGGGTTTTTTACAAGTTAAATTCTTTTAAGGTGTGATATTTTGCACTCTTTATATTCTATCCTAAACTAACCAACTTTAGGGGAAAAGGGAAAGAGAAAACACAATAGTGAAAAGGAAAAATATCCTAAACTAACCTAAGATAATTGAAGGTGATGTGCCAAGATCATATGACTCATATGTATAATAGTAAGAAACATGAATACATGAGTCTAATGCACCAATAGCTCAAAGTGAAAATTTCCTCTTCTCAACACACATCGTTAAGCATAAATTTCACCTACAGGAAATGAGATATAAATCATATAGTCATGGCATCTTATACATACACATAATCATACATACATAAGAAATAGAACTATATATATACATAAATTTGTTTGATTAAAGTAATAGGGGTTTTTGGGTCCCCAAACCCTTACACCTAGTTGGTAAAAAGTATTACAATATGGTGAAACAACCTATCCAAATCCAAATTGCTAACATCAACTAAAACTTATGATACAAAAATGTGTTCAACTTAAACAAAAACACCCTTAGAAATAAAACATTCCTACTAGAGACATTACTAACACAATACATAATCCAAATATAAAAGTAAAACCGTAATAGATGTAGACAACACTAAAGGATAAAATAATACAACACCAAAATAAGATAATAAGACCATAATAGTAGCATAATACAAAATAAACTTAGCCATACCATTATAGATAATTGAGGGTGTCCAAAACCTCATTTGAATTGACTTGTACAACTCTGTTCTGCTAGCATGGTAGGTATAATTTGATTTTCTAGATGCAAATCAAGTGACTGGTTCATTGGGTCTCTTCACCTCCTACTACTCCAATAGGTGTTCATCCATTGGAAAATAATTTAGTGCCAATTTCATTATATCTAGAGGGAACTCCATATACCAATCCTATTTTTCTCTAAGTCCAACTTCCAACTTCACCATCCAATCCGTTGATTGATTTTCTTCATCATAAATATGTTGTATTTTCACCTTCCTAAGCTTCTCTAGGTTTATTCAACTCTCCAAAATTAGTTCATAAATGAATCAAATAGTCTCATGTTCCTCATTTATATCCTTTATGATGTTTAATGAGTCTCCTTCAATTATCACATTTGTATCCCTTTTTTGTAAAATATACTTAGTTCCCAACAATAAGGATCTATCCGCTACAAGTGGTTCATCTGATTCTCCAATGAATCAACATAGGATAGCAAGATGGTGCCTTTCTCATCCCTTAATATTCCTCTTGCACTAGCAACACCTAGATTACCCTTAGTTGGCCCATAAAAATTCAACTTAATCTAACCCTTAAAATGGGCTTCCCATCTAACCTATTACCTATAATGTTTGGAGTAGATATAGAGAGAACTAAAATCTAAATAGCAAGATTTGAAAACATCATGCTCTTGGATATAAATATTCTTCTAATAATTCTTTAAATTTTTTAATATTTTTGATAAATGCATTTCCAATGCGGGCACCAACTTAGCAAGCACCCTTCTCTTATCCTTAAAGATCTGATTATTATGTTATCTCTAGATACACCAAATAAACTATGGAAGAAAAAGTTTCCACAGGTCCCTTAGATGCTTACTCTTGAAGGGTGATATCCACTAAAGGCACACATCAGCCATATTATCCAAGAAAGCCTAGGAGATCTTAAAATTGGTTGGAAGAAGAAAAATTACTTCATAAGAAAACTCACACCCAATAAAGATATGATGAACATTTTCAACCTCTTCCTCATAGAGAGCACATTTATTGATAATGTTGAATCCATTTTTACACAAATTATTTATAGTCAATATTTTTTTTTGAAAAACAAGCTAAAAAAAATGGTTATTTTAGGAATTAAGTTATTAACCCAAATCATTTTTACTAAAATCCAACCCAACCATCCTTATCAATCACAAAGTATATAGTTTTCATTGTATATAAGCATTTAATATCCCTAATCCAAATCATTGAGTCACTCCCGCATACAGGGTCAGTGGTGAAAATCCTCAATAGATCCAACAATGATTTTTGATATTGGATTGAGTTTCATTTAGACCTGCTAAATTTATACCTTTATAGTGCTATCTCCCCTCTCTAAAAACCAAGAAGTCCTTAATTTGTTTTTCAAATGCTTCTATATTTTTTATCCTTAGGATGTTTAGTGTTAGATCACACTCAAGAGGGGTCTCCTTTAGCTAGATATCCTTCCATAAGTCCACTATTTCTCCATTTTATATGTACCATCATATCCCTTTCCTCAAAAGGGCCTTGCAATTCATTAGGCTATACTAGAAAGTGGATCCTTTTGGAATATCTTCTAAATTGAGGAAGTCTTGTCTATCTCTCATGTATTTAACTTTAAGTATTGTAACCCAAATCAACTGATCAATATTTAATAGTTTTCAACCCATCTTACCAATAATATCGTTGTTCATCCCCATACCTTCATACTCTTTCTTGGAGCACACCTACTCCCAATACACTAGAGCTCATATTTTCTTATCCTCAAATACTAACCAGAGGAAGGACCATTGGATTTTTTCTAGTTTGTTTCTAATCTTGGCTAGAATTTTAAATACAAACATAAACTATATGGAAATACTTTGTAATGTTGACTAAACAAATTGCACCTTCCCAAACTATTTTAAGAGGCTACCTCTCCACCTTGTCGATTTCTTTGTAAACCTATCAATTACTAGGTTCTAGAGTTTTGATTTCATTCAACCTTTAAAAAGTGGCATGCCTAAATAGATAGCAATGAGATCACCTACATCATACCTAAAGATCCAAAATATTCTTCTTTGCCTTATCTTAGGGGTATTGATGAAGTAAATTTTGTTCTTTATAATGTTTACTTTATTTAAGTTTAAGTTCACATGCTTGGGGAATTGAATATTTGGAAATGATTATAGTGTCATCAAAAAATTATTCATGTGACACTAGATCAACTATTGAAACTGGATTGAAGCCCCCTAGCCTTCCATCATTTACTAGTTGTAGTAATGCTACAAATTAGGGCCTCTTATAAGATGATGAATATAAGAGGAGATAAGGGATAACCTTGTCATAAACCTCTCTTACAACCAAAGTAACCTACTACTGCACCATTCACCAAAAGCTATGAAAGTTATAATTTATGCCAAAAGTAGGGGCTTGAAATTTTTCTTACAAGACCATTCAGGGTTCATGTATTGTTGTATAGAATAAAATTAAAGGAAAGTTATAAAAGTAACTAAATATTTACAATGCTAAAATTTCTACTATTTATAGATTACAAAAGAGGGATTTTCCCTCTAAAATTGGTGTAGTAATTTCTAACCATACCCCTTTGTTCCTTTCTTGATTATATCATTATAGTCCTTCAAGGCCTCTATATATAGAGTAATTAATTATTAGGTGTTAGATGCTCAACTACCATTGATATCCACCACTTAACATCCTTAGGAACATGGAATCTAAGTATAAAATGTCTTATATAATCACTTTTATTAGTTTTGGGATTTTTATGGCTTTTTAAGCCTTATACTACCACAAAATATCATAGGTTATATCACACAGGTCCCAAATATGAAATAGCCACAATATAATAATAAGGTCAAGATGATAATAATATGAGTAGAATAATATGAACAAATTAATATGTATATCAAGGCTTATAATAAATCAAATAACACTCAATAATATGTTGGAATATAAATGTAAATAACCTGAATTATTCATGTACTATGCATGTAGAACAACTTACAATATTAATTGCTCAAAATATATACAAATTGTATTGCTCATATTTCTCTTGCAAATATATATGATAATAATGATCGTGATGCTTGTGATATGGAGCATTACATCCATAATATATCCATAGTAGTTTGAATCTTTGGATACTTGACCATTTCTCTCCATATGCCAAGTCTCATGACTCTTGGCTTATCTACTTGCCACTTACATACTTGATGAACACTTAACTCTATAACATATGCACACCTATACATGACTCTTACACTTCTACTTGCACTCTCTAATATAAGATACTTGTGCACATATTTACATTACATATTTGCACTCTTACATATAATACACTTGTGCACATAGACTCAACCTACACTTGCACTCTAACTCACATGACACTTGTGCATTTCTTGCACATTACAAATTTACATGAAACTTCTACATTTTCTGCACATTCAGACTTACATAAAAGGGAAATATAACTCACTCTAAACTATGAATCAACCCTAATATGTTTTTACAAGTATACCATGAAGGTACCATGGGGGTACACTAAATAATGTAATATACTCCAACACCTCTCTGTATTACATTATTTGGTTGTTGGCAATTTTGGGTACTTTGGGTACATTGCCTTTGCTCAAGTGTATAAGTTGTCATTGATGTCAAGAAGCTCTTGAAGGAATTTTATTTGATGTCAAATAATTTGTTTTGATGAAGGTTATGGCATGACATTTTCAAAGATATTTTGCAAACCCCAAGTTGGCAGGTTTAGATATTATAGGTGGATGCATTGGTTTAATGCATTTGGGTCCAGGAGGAAGTATTTATTTAAATAATTAAAAACCTTGTTAAGGTTCCATTTAATTATTTTTAAATAAATAAATTATTATTTGCAATGGGTTCTCCTAATCCATGGCGCAAATGTTTTAAGTTGTGGGCACTAGCAAAGACCTTCGTCGACATGTTAAACTTCTTGTCGATGTCAAAGAGCTTATGGTAATTTGCATATAAATCTCCCTCGACAAAAACAAAGATTTATCCCTTGCAAATTTTGAAAGGAGTTGCTCGCTATAAATTCATTTATGTATTCATCGTTCTTCATGGATCTGTTGTTCGTTTGTCGGCACTCGTCATTTGTCAAATCCATCGTAAAGTTTATTGTCGTTGTGTCGCGATAGAGGAAAGGAAGGGACTGTGGTTTCATTTTATCCCTGGTGCAGAAGGATCAAGGTTAACATCGTGAGGTTTAGATCTCATCGGGTGCCTTTGGCGCACCGGTAGTAGCTAGGCTTTTGGTGCACTACCCGAACGAGAGGTTCCATGTTCAAATATTGTGAAAGGGTTTTTCGTCATAAAATGGATGCAGCAGGCGGTGTTAGAATTCATGTGCAATTTCTCCAAAGCAATTTTTGATGTTGGCTAAGAAAGTTTTTCTTGGTGAGCTTGCTGAGGTTTTAGACAGGTTTCGGTTGCGACTTGTGAGTAGGTTTTGGACAGGTTCCAGTGGGGACTTGTGAGCAGGATTTGGATAGGTTTCGGTGGGGATGTGTGAGCATTTTTTGATAGGTTTCGATGGGGACTTGTGAGCAGATTTGGACAGGTCCTAGCAGAGGACTTGTGAGCTGAGTTTTGATAGTTATATCATAGAACTTGAGGACAGAGGAGCACTGGTTCTTTGAGAAGAACCTGAGGACAGATTTGGCAAGTCTTTGAGAAGGCTTGTGTGCAAAGGATTGATTTTTCCAAGTGTTGGATAGATTTGACAGATAGAGGAAGACTTGTACTAGACCGACTAACTGTGTTTGGTACAGGTTGCTGAGCTGCTGTGGATGTGATCATAGAAGGTAGAGGTCTCTTAGGCTAAGCATTGAGGATGTAGCACCCTAAAATTGGCACAGTAAAACTTAGCAATAATCAAAATTACCTTAGTAATAATTCAAATTCAAATTTCAACCCCAAAACCGCTCCCAAACTGCCGTGTTACCCGTTTCCTCGTTTTTCATGCCATTTTTAGGGTTTGTTGTGACCGTTGGACGATATCGTCTCCGATCAGACGATATCGCCTCAGATCGGACGATTTCATCTGGAGCAGGACGTCCAGACGATCTCGTCCCAAAACTAATTTTTCATAATTAGCTTCTGTTTCAACAACTTCTCTAACTCGGGCAGAGACGCGTCTGCACCGTTAGAGACCTCCCCCATTGGAGATCTCCCAAAATGGGATGATCTCCAACCTCCCAACTTCCCTCCTAAGTCTATTTAAACCTTAGGACCCCCCTTGACTTTCCCCTGGCTGGATTTTTTGTAACTTGACCTTTACACGCATTAGAACACCCTAGATTACCATTCGCACTTGTCCTATCCAAATTTTGTTGCAGGAACCTTGTTATTCTTCAGCTGGAGCAAGCTCAGGTCGTTGCAGATGATCTTGTTCAATTCAAGATGATTTCGTACCAATTCGAGACGATTTCGACTGTAGTCAACATTGGGGGCAATCAGTGCCCAGAGTTTGCGTTTCTTTACTCTTTTTGTTGTTTTGCTTTGCATTTAGTTAATTCTGTTTATTCCTTATTACTTTGCATCCTGGAGTTCACCTCATATAGTATAGGTGCATAATAAAGTCATAATTAGTCAATAAAACCATGCATTTTACTTATATTTTTTATCTAAAGTTGTCATTCTAGCATTCATACTGTCATTTCTATCATTTTCCCTTGCTTTTGCAATTGTAGTTTTTGTTCTTGGTATCCATTTCTGCAATTGCAGGTCTCCGATGAATTCGTCAGATCTCAGATGATCCTGTCAGATCAGAGATGATCCTATCAAATTCTAGATGATCTGGACTGCTTCAAAAATCAGAATCTCCATCAGACATCCGGATCAGGTATGGCTCTTTAATTTAGCTTATTCTCTCTATTTTTTGTTCAAATCTATTTTTTGTATTCATATAATCAGCATTTCATATAGAATAACTTAGATTCATCTGGCCAAACCTAGGACTTGGATGTTTAAAGCTAAAATTGAACACATTAAACTCATTCCCAACCTAGGCGTGGAAACTGCCACTAAACGTTTCCTGGTGAACCCCACCATCCATCAAAAAATCACCTTAATACCCCCTCCCCGAGAGGCGGGACCTTCAAAGGGCCTCTCAGTCCGAGGTATTGTCCCATCCTTTTCCCATCCTCCTTCCGGGCATGGATCCTTTAGCCTGAAGGTAAGGATGCGAAAAATTTGGAGCGATACATTTTGGTGAACCCGACGTGAAACTAAAACCTTTTGAAAACAAAAAAACAAAAACATAGATGCATTTCAAATAATTAGAAAAATACTAAGTTGCATATCATGTCTAGATGGTAGCTCCTAAGAAAATATTAGCAGTTACTATAAATGTTGAAAACCAATTAGTAGCCATAGAAGTTAATTATGTGCTTAGTGTGCCTGAAACAGATAGAAACCAACTTTTGTGGAAAGAACTTGATAGGAGGCTAGGTGTCATTTCATCTAGATCAACCGAACTTAGACAAATCAAGAGGTTTGCCCTAGATAGGATCCTGGATCCTCATCAACTCATTGTTTATCATGAACTTCAGAGAGCCTGCCATAGGTGGTTAGCTTATAGGAGAGCTCTTGTGTCTTCAGAATTGTTCACCTTCGAGGAATACCTCGAGAACGTAGCTGTTATACACCAATTCCTAGGTCATGTAGAAGATCAAGAGGTCGTTCTTACGGATAGGGAAATATGGAATAGAGTTCCTAGGGCTGTGTTATATCGAGAGTATTGCCACGAACTTTATTTCTACCAACCAGAATCTGAGACAGATAATATCACTATAGCACTTTTTATCAAATTCTTGAAAGAAAATTTTCAATTTGAAGAAGAACACTTCATGACTCCTGAAGAACTTGAGCCCATTAATGATATTTATAAATTGTTTATAGAAAACTAGATCATTGCTTTCATTATTATTATTTCTTGCATTTAGTGTGTTGTTTGTTATCTTTATAATATTGTTACAAAAACAAAAAAAAACCAAAACATAACAAAAACCAAAAACATTTTATTTCAAATACTATAGTAGGTATATAATTAAAATATATACCTCTTAAGCTTGTTGCACATATATATATATATATATATATATATATATATATATATATATATTTGCTGAAATCTAAATTTAAGCACAATGCCTAAACTTAGGAATGGTAAACAAACTGAACAAGAAGAAGAAGATTGGTTAGAAGACAAAACAAAAAACCCAAATGTCCTTCCTGAGGAATCAATTCCGGAAGGAGAAACTCTAGAACAGCCAGAAGATGACCTGGCTGAGGAAAATGAACAACAAGAAAATCTTAAAGAGGAAGGATCCTCATCCCCTAGAATAGCTCTAGATGGAACTATTGCTTTTGATAACTTAGATCATTTCTTGAAATTTTTCAATAATAACATTGGTGCTCTTAATATGGCAGTTCGTATTGATAAAGGGCAAATTAGTGACACTCAAGCAGCCATGGAACATATGTTTGACATACACACTAATCCCTTGTCTTTCATTGATCAAGAAAGTGATAAAGCTGGACCATCCAATAGAGATATGGTCACTATGATTCAGAACATGCCAAAACAACAGGTTACCCAACCCCCTAAGGAACCTGTTATTGAGCCTAAAATCATTCCCACACAAAAGAAACCTTCCTTCACTGCTTTACTTCGCCAAACTATTGATCAATATGCTTCAAGTAGACAAAAACCTAAAATGAAGCCAAACACCAATTTTCAACAATCGGGCATACAACATAATACAACTTCAAAATTTCTTCATAACACCCTTCCTACCAACAATTTACACAATAGCAATATAGCATCTAATCTCCATGTCCCTCCATCATATGCTCACAAATCCCATATTAATGCCCTACCGAACCAATATGGTGGGCAAACCAGTTATCTGGAAGCCATGGTGAAACAGTTAGCTTCGCGCATGGACCAGATAGATCCCTACCATCCCTCGTACAATTATCGAGAGATATGTAGTCAACCTCTGGATCCCATAGTTGTAGCACAACCATACCCTAAACACTTTCCCATGCCCGTCCTGCCTATATATAAAGGAACTGAAGATCCCATAGAGCATCTTCGCATGTTTAGGATAGCATGTCATGATATATCACATGATGACTTGCTATTACTAAAAATGTTCCCAAAAAGTTTAGGAGGAATGGCATTAGAGTGGTACTATCAATTGCCCACTCATTCTTTGAGAAATTTTGAAGAAACAGCTGAATATTTTGTCCATCAATTTAGTGCCTACATCGAGAGGCATGTCACCATTAAATATTTGTACAACTTAAAACAAGACAAAGATGAATGTTTTGCTGATTTCTTAGCTAGATGGAGGCAGTTGATAGGAAAACTGCACTTTGTGCTACCTTATAGGGAAATGTTGGACATTTTTATTAATAATTTACAAGAACAAATATCTTATGAGTTATCAACTGCCACCTTAACTACCTTCGATCAAGCTATAGACTTAGCTCGAAGGGTAGAAGATGCTCTCATTAGAAGAGGTCAGCTCAAAAAGAAAGATGATGAGAAAACATCTAGAAATCAGTATAAAAACAAACAAGTTGTAGGTGACGGAGTCACTGATAGTAGAAACGTTGCTAATATCAATACAACGAAGACAACAGAAAAATTTATATTAAAACCTCCTGATAAACCTCCTCGAGAATTTACTAGATTGAATCAACCTTTATCAACCATTCTTCCTCAATTATTAGCACGAGGCTTGATTCAATTACCAGCTATCCGGGAACCTGATCCAACTATACCCGGATACAGAGCTGATTTACATTGTGACTTTCATAGAGGACCTGGACATGCTACAAACTCTTGCAAAATATTGAAACATAAAATACAAGATCTGATTGATAATAATGAAATGGAGGTGCAAGCCTTCCAACCTAAACAAAATGCTCCTAATAATGCTCAAAAGACCATTCCCCAAAATCAGAATCAAAATGCTAATCAATCATTGGATATATTTCAACATCCTTTACCAAACCATGGTAAAGAAGTGGCCAATCAAATCGAACATCATAATGTTCCCCCTCCTACCCGATATGTAGGGACTATTAGCGGACAATTATCTATTCAGGATCCTCAAATATTTGGCACAACCTTATCCCTGGTCACGACCAGACCCCTACATAATATTCAAACTCCCGATCCTAGTGATGTAGAATCAGATACAGAAAGTGAAGTAGACATCACCTCAAACCAAATGAATAGTTCTGAAAACAAATCAGATCCTATTCAACCCATCACAGATGCTATGGTTCCAGAAGAACCATTTCCTAGAAGAGTTACTACTCGACCCTCTTCTAATCAGTTCCTTCCTAATGAACAAGCCATAAACGCTCAACCAAGACCAGTTCAGCGTCTTCAATATAACATTGTAGGTACCATCGGAGCCGTTACCAGACAACAGGCTCAAAACTCTCAACAAGATCAAACTCAGAATGATGGATCAGCTCCATTTATTTTGAAAAATCCCAATAAAGGGAATCATATGTCTAATGTTCAACCAAAACCTCCTTACAATATTAATGAACAATTATCCAATACTACAGCCAGAATTTCCCTTTTGGACTTGTTAAGATCTTCTCCTACCCATAGGGATGAGTTAATGCTTACATTAAGCCAAATGATGGTACCTCAAAATATTCAACCCGAAGCCATGTCCAATACTATCATCACTCGAGAAGTTGATTGTATTGACTTCCGGGATAAAGATATCCCACAACATAGTTTACATAAGGATAACCCCTTATATATTACTGCTCTAATTGGAGATGTAGTTGTTAAAAGAGTCTTGATTGATAATGGTTCATCTCTAAACATTTGCACTTTTGACTTCTACCAACGATTTGGCTTTAGAAGTGATGAAATGAAGAAAACTGACATGATTATCAAAGCTTTCAATGACGAGACACAAGAAACGTGTGGAGTCATTACCTTACCCTTGCAAGTTGGTCCTAGAACCCTAGATACAACCGTGTTTATTGTACATTGCCCAACATCGTACAATATACTTTTGGGTCACCCTTGGATCAATGCGATGCGAGCGGTTCCCTCCACTTTACATCAGTGTGTTAAATTTGAATTTAAAAATCAGTTGGTCACTATCCATGGTGACCCTAGACCCTTTGATATGTGTGCTTTGGCAGAACCTGTTGGAGTGCAATTTTGCCCCGCTCTGTCATCCACACATCCTAATTCTTATTTTTCATCTAAACATGTGAAAAACACACACATAACATCATCTACTCCATCAACTACACCTATACATTTAACTCAACCATCTTCTGAACAAACCACACTAAAACCTCAAAAAGATCTTCAATCCACAACCAATCCTTCATGTTCTATCCCTATAATTTCAAAACCTATAGACCCATTTATTGACACTTCCACATTATCAACATCTATCATACCTTCCACATCTAAAGATATAGGGAATGATCCTTCTACATCTTATGCTCTTTTTGATGAACTTTTACCGGATTTATCCACAATCTTAATATCAGAAAAAACAAATGCTTTTATGCAAGATTCAATTCTTTTAAATAACTTGCCACCATCTCCTCGTACTTTGGGCCTCCCACAACCTATGGGAAGTACTTACCAAGTCGGGAGTTGTGCTTTTATTTATAAAGGATATGATTGGGGAAGAATACCCCGAAATATCAAAACTCATCATGAGGGATATGCCCGATGTTATTTTGCTAATGAATATATTAAAGCTAAACCCATAATGCTTAAAATGGGCTATAAAGGGAAAGGCTTGGGACCTTTCCAAAATGGTATGAAAGAACCTATTGAGGTAGAGCCATGGCCCGCCCGATGTGGTGTGGGCCTATTTCCTAGTAAGGGTCAACCCTTCCCTTTTGAAGATGATGATCAACTCATATGTTATCAAGATTATCTAGATAAACAAGATTCTTTGTGTTCAAAGAATAATCCCTTTACCAGCAATATGCTATCCATAGCTTACCCTGAATTGATTGTTGAATCCGATGAGGAGTTGGAAGGAGATATTTTCCATGATGTCTCCGTTGAAGAGTTGTTACACAATGGTTTTTATTTTGATGGTTCTATACCAACTATAGCCCAACTTGAGGCCACCACTCATCAAGACGAATTATCCAACTTAACCTTAAAATAATTACAAGAATTGGGCGTTTCACCCGCCCCACCTAATTTTGAAAGAGATCTACACATGGAAGTAGAAAACGTCATTAAAGTTAACATTGGAACTGAGGATAATCCTCACATAATCAATATTGGATCAGCATTAAGTCAAGAAAAACAAGATGAATACATTGCATTCCTTAAAGAATATGAAGATGTCTTCGCTTGGACATATGAAGATATGCTAGGTCTAGACCCTTCTGTAGTCATGCATCATCTAGTAGTCCATCCGGATGCTAAACCTGTTAAACAGAAACTTAGAAAAATGCATCCCAAAATGGCCTTACTAGTCAAAGGAGAACTAGAAAAACTATTGAAGGTTATTTTTATACAAGAACTCAGTCAGCTAGAACTTCTAGATGAAAAGCGCATCAATGCTTTGGAGCATCTTCGTGCTTACCAAAACAAGCTTAAAATATCATATGCCAAGAAAGTTCGTCATCGATCCTTTGAGGTCGACGACCTTGTTTTAAAAGAAAATAAAAAAAATACTAATGCAACTAAAGACCTTAAAGGTAAATTTGAGCCCAACTGGCTTGGACCATATATTATCACTACTAAATTTGAATCAAGAGCATACAAATTAGCTACCTTAGATGGTAAATATTTAAAAGAACCTATGAATATTATGCATCTTAAGCGATATTACGCATAAAATTTGGTCATTTCATCATTTGTACATATTTTGCATGTTGTCTCATTTTAAAAATATATATAAAACTGTTTACACAAAAACAAATGAAAAAAAATAAAAAGTCAAAACAACAATATTATTGACTCTTTTCAAAACCAAAAAAAAAAAATAAAGAAGAAAGAGAGAGTCAAAATCATCAAACTCCTCAAAAATATTTGTTGTATATATTTCTTCTTCAAGTATTGCAGTTATATTTTCAAGTTATTTTGGATAAATTAGCATTTATTTGGAATCCCTCACTATCACAAACACAAAAATAAATATCTTGATTTTATCTGGCATGATTACTAATCTCTCTTATATCAAAGTCCACAAAATTCAATTAAATAAAGTTTGAGCATAGAGAATTGATCTTGTTATTTACTTAAACCAAGCATATCTTTTCACAATAAAATGATTACATTTGTAATTTCCATGCTATGCTACATAGTAGAAGTGGTTTCTTGAGCGAAAAGTTTCCCCGCTATCCTATCATGCACATGGTCTAGAATCTTTGAGAATTGACAAAAGGACAAGCTCACCCCTACCCGGAATAAAAATCCCTTGCTCTACAGACTAATCCGAGCAAGTATCCCTAGTATAGGAAGAAAAGAAAAGTTCAAGAAAAAGAGAAAAAGAAACAAGTTATTTCAGCATTATCTCAAATATCAAGCCAAAATACAAAAATACAAAAAAAAAGAAACAAAAAAAAGAAAAAGCAAAAGCAATAAAATCCCTTTCCCTACCCATTGAAAAGAAAAGAAGGGTTGATGAGCTTGAATCCCTGGAATTCTCAATTATTCAAAAACCGTGAGGTAAGCCCCATAACAGGTGGTTTGTGCCCAACCCGCTTGGCCTTGGGTAACTCCTAGCGTGGTGATATGTCCGTCACATTAGCGACCTTCTTTTGTACAGACCTATGTCTGCTTATGGATTAGCTAGCTCTTGATAACCCGACCTACATAGTAGTCTGGTATGGTTATATGCATCTAAATCATGGTTAATGAACACTTATTTGGTTAATTCAAATCACTTGTATCATAGTATCTTGCTCAAACCTGGTAAATGAACAATGCAATTGCACACACATTTTGTATTTGAGAGATTTTGTGTATCATTATGATAAATCAAGATTGGTAATGAACTCACCTACGCACATGGGATTCCTTATAAATCTAACTTTTGTCTTTAAGATACTTTGAAATATTTTTGCAAATTGTTTGGAATAAATTCATTTTCTTCTTTGAAGTACAGTTGTTTAGTATAAAGACAACTACATGCATTATCAAAAATCAAAATCATTTTCAAAAACATGCAATCAAGTTACATTTATATATAACTTTTGACTTTCGCGACGATGGTATAGTTCCAAAACCAAAATTGGAATTTTATGCCTAGCGCAAGTCCTCATCTTCATATTTTCTGTTTATTTTCAAAAATTAAAAAATCAACCATGCAATAAAACTATTATATTATTTTCTTCTTTGGATTTCGCGATGATGGTATAAGTCTATACCTAAATATTCTATGCCTAGCGCAAACCATTGTACCAATTTTATTTTCCATTTATTCAAAATCATAAAAACATATGACTTAAATCATTATGTTACACAATTATGCTTTAAAACAAAACAAACACTTACTCTATTTTCATGTCATTATGTCAAACTTCAATTTTGCAATGATGGTATAATTCCTAGGGAATTATCCAAAAAATTTATCACACTTAGGAATTTATGCCTAGCAAAAGTCATTTTAAAATATTTCATGCATAATATTTTCATGGAAATCTGAAAACAAATAATCATCATCATCATCATCATTTGCATCATCACACCAAAGTCTTAAGACAGTCTCTTAAGCACTCTTTTACTTTTAACAATATTTCTATACTGGGATTAGCTTGACGACCGAGTGAGCGGCGACTCCATGAAATGGTCTATAATAGCGACAATGTCCTTTGAAATTATTGTTAGAAGTCCCCTTTTATTTTTTATCAAATTATCACATCACAAAAAACCAATTTGTTTACATCAGATTATTTCATTTAAATTTTAAAAAGCATGACATTCAAACCATAATATTTCCAACCGACATAATTACATGAATCATCAAATCAATCACACCACAACAATAAAGCATCATACAAACACATAAGACAAGTCATATGATCAAAAATATCATATATATATATATATATATATATATCTCAACAATATATGTACATCATATCAAAACTGGATTGGTATGCCACAATCTACATCTTGGCATACTCAATCCTCTCAAATCATATAATCAGTCTGTATAGTGCAGTAGCCTAGCCTCGAGAACCCCTCGAGCTCTCAGCCTCATCTCCTCCCCAGCCCTGAGGTGGACGAGGTGGCCCCATCGTAGTATGTGTGGTACTACGAGTCCTAGTCGTCGATCGAGATGAAGTCCTCGATGACCCAACCCTGATCGGATCCGCAATGCTGGCTGGTAGCTATACCCTCTGGCCCTCTGGCACCATCTGGAAGTAGATACCCTGATAGAACGTGGTCTGAGCAATCGACCATGCCAGCTCCTGAGTGCTCGCTCCTCCGCTCCGTGCTCTGAGGCGTGCAACCTCATCTCTGAGCTGTGTAGCCTCAGCTCGATGGCGTGTAGCCTCATCCTATAGAGTCTGCACCTATGCCTGGAGACGGACAGTCTCCCGGAGAGTAGCCATCTCACTACTCTCTCCTATGTCCACACCCTTGCCCTTATCGGGCGATGGTGGTCTCTCTCTCCATGGAGAAGGGGGTCTCTCCTCCCTCCTCTCCCGCTGTCGTGGCCTCTGCTGAGCCTGTGGTCTCCTCTGCTCTCTCCCTCCATGACCCTGTGCCACCTCAATGGCCGCCTGGCGCCGCCTCCCCATCCGATGCACAACTATGTGAATCGGACCCTGAGCCCTCGTCATCCGAGGAGGGCGGATGCCTATGTACCAGGCATCATAGCCGTCGGCTACCCCTACGTCGTCCCCATCCACTGGCTGAATGGGGGCATCATCTACGTCCTGACTCTAGAAGCGCTGCATATCTGGAGCCCCGCTAATTGTAGTGTTATCCCGGATGGTCCGGGAAAACTCGTAGTCTCTGAGAGATGGGATCCCCTGTTGTAGACCGAACTGCCTCAAAACTCGGTCGTAGCGGTGGAGCTCCACCTCTCCCCTCTCCATCCTCAGCCAGCAGACTCGCCTGACGTGAGCCAGCTCCTGTCCATCCTCGGCCCACCCTGGATGATCTCTCCAAGGCCTCCAGGTGATCTGGTCGGAGACAAGGTCGTCAAGTAGTCTCCGGGACATTGGCAGATCTATCCGTCACTGTGAC
Organism: Wollemia nobilis; assembly: GCA_028583015.1. Lineage (NCBI taxonomy): Eukaryota > Viridiplantae > Streptophyta > Pinopsida > Araucariales > Araucariaceae > Wollemia > Wollemia nobilis. The sequence goes on from JAQPPZ010016925.1 coordinate 10,931,353, forward strand.
CCTCTTCGGAGCCACCAGTAGAAAGCTCGGGGCCTCTCCCCATCAATCCCTATCAGTGGGAGCCCTACCGGCCTTCGCACCATGATGTGCTCCCAGCACCAAACCTACAGTAGTGATGTCATAACCAGACATCGGTCGCCCTTGTATACGACCCCATGCAGGATCCTATACAATCGGCATAGTACATAACTCCCCCAAGCAAACCTGTACCCATGGTCTCTCATGTCGTAGACCACATCTGTCAATAGCCATGGTACTCTGCATCCACTCTGATGGCATAGCAGTAGACCACCTACAACCCCAGCCAAAACCTATGTCAGTCTAGATGCCCTAGGCATCTGGCGTAGCGACTCGATGTTCACTTCGCCCTTCTCCAGGGTGAAGCTCGGATCTCCGCACAGTCGCATCATCGCGTGGCCCTGATTGGCCATGGGAGTTATCAACCATCCTTGTATGGGGATCCTCAAAATCCTCCATACATCCTCTAGTGTGGGAGTCATCTCCCCTGTCGGTAACCGAAAATAGGAAGAACCCGGATACCACCTCTCTGCTAGGGCTGTCAATAGCCCCATATCTGTAGAAACCTGTGGCATCTCTGCCACATGCTGCAAGCCGACTTGTGCCAACTGATCTCGCTCTACCTGAGATAGAGTGGCCAAGTCATCCCTCAGCCCATCGTATTTCCATTCTCTGCTCTTTAGTAATCCTCTCTGCAACATAAACAACAAAACAATAAAAATCATTAATCCAAAACAATAATTAAAAATGCAAGTAAAGCAAGTTCAATTTCATCAATGATGATATCGTCCACTATTGGATGATATCGTCCCAAATTTGAGCAAATTCGTCTCCGATTTTGCAAGCCGAAATCGTCCCTTTTTTGATGAAATCGTCCCCATTTTGTCGATTTCGCCCTTGGACGAAATCGGCGATATCGAGACGATTTCGATGAAATCGAGACGATTTCATCCCGACGACGTCGACGGCCCAAAAACGGCCGTGATGCTCAAAAATCATCAAAATTTAATCTAAAAAGCATAGAAAATCAAAATTCAAGCATTCTAAACTAAGTTTAGACCCTTACCCGTAGCCCGTGTCGGACCTCTGTCGATCTATGCGTTGTCTCGACCATCTTGTCTGCAGAGCTCTAGAAAACAGTAAAAATGAACAGTAACAATGAATTAGGGTTTTTCCCTATTTTTTTTAATTTTATTCAAAAACAATTAAAAACATTTTAATTTTTTGCTTTTTCGCATTTTTACCTCAAACGTTCGATTTGGGTAAAAACACGGAGGGGGCATCATAGTAAGCTGTCGTACGATTCGACCAAGAATCGTCGCCTAAAAATGGGAATAATTTTTGCTTTCTCGTAGATCGAGAAGAACTCATCTTTAACGCATTTTCTTCGAAAAATTTGCTAAAGAGGGGGCAAAATGTAGCACCCTAAAATTGGCACAGTAAAACTTAGCAATAATCAAAATTACCTTAGTAATAATTCAAATTCAAATTTTAACCCCCAAAACCGCTCCCAAACCGCTTCGTTAACCCGTTTCCTCGTTTTCCATGCCATTTTTAGAGTTTGTTGTGACCGTTGGACGATATCGTCGCCGATCAGACGATATCGCCTCAGATCGGACGATTTCGTCTAGAGCAGGACGTCCAGACGATCTCGTCCCAAAACTGATTTTTCATAATTAGCTTCTGTTTCAACAACTTCTCTAACTCGGGCAGAGACGCGTCTGCACCGTTAGAGACCTCCCCCATTGGAGATCTTCCAAATTAGGATGATCTCCAACCTCCCAACTTCCCTCCTAAGTCTATTTAAACCTTAGGCCCCCCCTTGACATTCCCCTGGCTGGATTTTCTGTAACTTGACCTTTACATGCATTAGAACACCCTAGATTACCATCTGCACTTGTCCTATCCAAATTTTGTTGCAGGAACCTTGTTATTCTTCAGCCGGAGCAAGCTCAGATCGTCGTAGATGATCCTGTCCAATTCGAGATGATTTCATACCAATCCGAGATGATTTCGACTACAGTCAACATTGGGGGCAATCAGTGCCCAGAGTTTGCATTTCTTTACTCTTTTTTGTTGTTTTGCTTTGCATTAGTTAATCTGTTTATTACTTTGCTTTGCATCTTGGAGTTCACCCATGTAGCTTAGATGCATAATAAAGTCATAATTAGTCATTAAAACCATGCAATTTACTTAATTTGTTATCTAAAGTTATCATTCTAATATTAATATTTTCATTTCTATCATTTTCCCTTGCTTTTGCAATTGTAGTTTTGTTCTTTGTATCTATTTCTGCAATTGCAGGTCTCTCGACGAATTCGTCTGATGAATTCGTCAGATCTCAGATGATCTTGTCAGATCGGAGACGATCCTGTCAAATTCCAGACGATCTGGACTGCTTCAAAAATTAGAATCTCCATCAGACATCCGGATCAGGTATGGCTCTTTAATTTAGCTTATTCTCTCTATTTTCTGTTCAAATCTATTTTTTGTTTTCATATAATCAGCATTTCATATAGAATAACTTAGATTCATCTGGCCAAACCTAGGACTTGGATGTTTAAAGCTAAAATTGAACACATTAAACTCATTCCCAACCTAGGCGTGGAAACTGCCACTAAACGTTTCCTGGTGAACCCCACCATCCATCAAAAAATCACCTTAATACCCCTCCCCGAGAGGCGGGACCTTCAAAGGGCCTCTCAGTCCGAGGTATTGTCCCATCCTTTTCCCATCCTCCTTTCGGGCATGGATCCTTTAGCCTGAAGGTAAGGATGCAAAAAATTTGGAGCGATACGAGAGGACAGGAGGTCTTCAGTGGAAAGAAGTTCCATGTCTTTGGCAAGAGGTAGAGGCAGTTGATCTTCTGAGGGATCATTTCTAGAGTAGAGGGGAAAGTATCTCATTTGAGCAAAGGCTCATAAATTCATATAGAGGGGAAGGTATCTCCTTTGAGTAGAGGCTCATAAAGTCAGATTGAGGGGAAGGTATCTCCTTTGAGCAAAGGCTCATAAATTTTGATTGGGGGAAGGTATCTCCTTTGGGCTGAGACTCATAAACATTGTAATTGGGAAGGATTTCCAGAGAACTTTGAGATAACTTTTAGAGAAAAGTTTTTTGGATGTAGCCCAACCATTCTGGGTGAACCACGTTAAAATTGGTGTCACTTTGTGGATGATATTATGCATTGCTTTGATATTGCTTTGGGTATATTGCTTTATTATTTTGAAGTATAAAGGAAAAAGTAAAAATAGGTCTTATACTGTTCACCCCCCTCTCAGTATAAGCTTGTGTTCTTCAATTGGTATCAGAGCGGGTGCCTTCGAAAAGTTTAACAGCTTGAAGGAAAAGCTAGTAAAGAACACAATGGATCATTCAAGTAGTAATGCAGCACCTATTCTTGATGGGTCAGATTTTGGTCTTTAGAGTGCAAGGATGAAGGTTCATCTAATGGAACTCGGTAATGAGGCATGGGAAGTGATTGAATATGAGTACACTATTCCCGTACATGGTCCTAATACTAAAGAAGAAATGCTCCTACATCACAGCAATTCAAAAGCAATGAATGCAATCCTGAAAGGCTTACGAAGCGAGATCTCACCAAGGTGATTCACTGTAATACAACTAGTGAAATGTGGAAACAGTTGAAGGTGGTTCATACAGGTGATACAAATTTTATAAAATCCAAGTTAAGACACTTCAAAGGTATGTTTGAACAACTCAAGATGAATTATGATGAAAATATTAGTGACTACATGCTTCGTATGGATGAGGTTGTTAACTCTATGAAAGACTTAGGTCTTGAGCTTGCTGAAAATAATGTTTGTGATAAGATTTTAAGATCTCTTCCTAATAGATTTAGTGAAAATATTTCTACTATTGAGGAAGCTAAATATTTGGATAAGTTGAAAAAGGATGAGCTCCATAGTAGACTTGCAGCATTTGAGTTGAGAACTCAAGTGAAGGTTGATGTCAAGAAAGAGGCAGCTTTAAATGCTACCAAGGAATCCAAGGGTAAACAACTTCAATATAGTGATGAGTCTTCTAGTGATGAAGAGGCATATTACAACAAGAAAGGCAAGTTCTCTAGAAAACACAAAAGTGTGAAAAATATAAAATGTTTCAATTGTGGAAAGTTTGGTCATTATGCTACTAACTGTACTGTTCCAAAGAATGAAAGTGATGAAGATAAACAGGATTCTAAGAGCAAGGATTCTAAAAAGCACAAGCATCACAGGAAGATCAAAGACAAGCACAAGAAGAGTTTCTACCTTGACAAAGCAAGTAAGTGTTCTAGTAGTGATAGTGAAAGTTCTTCAAGTGATAATGAAAATGAGATGTTGTTCATATCAAAAAAAGAGGAAGAACCGAAACATAGATTCATTATCATGAAATGTCTTAGATGTGGAAATTTTGGTCACCTTGAGGATGATTACACAAATAATGATTTGGTTTCTAGTATGTATGAGGATGCTTCAGAAAACTATAAGGAATATGCATGTATGGTTTTTGAAAAGGGTAGCACCTCTAATGATAAGAAATCAAAAAAAGGCTTTGATGATTCAAAAGGAAACCAAATAAAGGATCTTGAAAGTGAACTTATTAGTGCTCTTAGTGCTTTGAAAAAGGAAAGAAATAAGAATTCTAGACTCAAGGATAAGTTAGATGAATTTTGTATGGAGAGAGATGATCTTATATAAAGTCTTGACTTATCTATAACTAAGACACAAGAACTCAAGGATGAGTTAGAGTCTAAGGTTCTTGAGTATAGTGAGTTAGAACAGAAAATGGCTTCTTTGAAAGAGGAAACTAAAGAGTACAAGGATAATATTTACAGGTTTCAAGATAGCTCCAAAAAGGTTAAGTCACTCATCAAAGGTCAAAGAAAGAAAACAGATAAAACAGGCCTTGGTTTTGTTAAGCCACATAAGGAACAAGTTGGAGAATCTAGTAAGAGACTCCAAAAGGAAGAGATTTCTGATGAGGAAAGTACTTAAAAAAAGGAGTCCTTGAATGATAGATGCACAGAAATAGAAAACATAATTTAGAATGAGAAGAAGAAGTTTTTAGGACCCAAGAGTTCAAATAAAGAAAAGTTTCAAGGCAGATGTTTTGCTTGTCACAGTTTTGGTCACATGGCTTCACATTGCATGGCTCAAGTGAAGAAGGTAAATGACAGTTTTAGAAGTGTTGGTTTCTTTCAAGGGTATTGCTACTCTTGTCAACATTTTGGGCATAAGGCAGTCTATTGCAAGGTAAATAACAAGAACAAGTTTGATCAAAACAGGTTTGGTCATAACAGGTTTGGTCAGAACAGGTTTGGCCAAAATAGGTTTGGTCAAAATAGGTGGATTCAAAGATTAGGTTTACCTCAGAGAAACAACATCATCAAGTGTTTCAAGTGCAACAATGAAGGTCACATAATCAGACAGTGTAGAGCTAAAATTCCAGAATATAGGAATAGGAACAGTGGCATGATTAGGTCCAAGGATCAAGACATGGACAAGAACAGGGATGAGAACAAGAACAAAAACAGTGACAAGAATAGGAATATGGACAAAGAGTTCAAGAGAAGGCCCAACAAGGAAGTTATAGATGCTGATGATGATCAGTGCCTAATGGGAGTTTTACTCCCACCCCATAATTAATCACCTCATCAGGAGGTGGGGGAGGGACTAAGCTAAGAGGCTCATTCTTAGTCCCGAGCCCCAAAGGTGGCCCTTTGCATTGATGACAAAGGGGGAGAGATATGAGTAAGCGGGGGAGCTTCAAAGTGAAGAGGAAAGATTCAAGTCAGGGGGAGCAAAACTTCAAAGGAATATTCTCAGTTGTGGGCACAGTTTCTCAGCTGTTAGCACAGTTGGTTTCATTTTTGGCTCTTGAGAAGTGTTTTCAGTAAAAGTTTGCCATCAATGACAAAGGGGGAGATTGTTGGCAATTTTGGGTACATTGCCTTTGCTCAAGTGTATAAGTTGTCATTGATGTCAAGAAGCTCTTGAAGGAATTTGATTTGATGTCAAATAATTTGTTTTGATGAAGGTTACGGCATGACAGTTTCAAAGGTATTTTTCAAACCCCAATTTGGCAGGTTTAGAGATTACAGGTGGATGCATTGGTTTAATGCATTTGGGTCCAGGAGGAAGTATTTATTTAAATAATTAAAAACCTTGTTAAGGTTCCATTTAATTATTTTTAAATAAATAAATTATTATTTGCAATGGGTTCTCCTAATCCATGGCGCAAATGTTTTAAGTTGTGGGCGCTAGCAAAGACCTCCGTCGACGTGTTAAACTTCTCGCCGACGTCAAAGAGCTTATGGTAATTTGCATATAAATCTCCCTCGACAAAAACAAAGATTTATCCCATCCAAATTTTGAAAGGAGTTGCTCGCTATAAATTCGTCTGTGTATTCGCCGTTTTTCGTGGATCTACTGTTTGTTTGTCTGCACTCGTCATTTGTCAAATCCATCGTAAAGTTTATTGTCGTTGTGTCACGGTAGAGGAAAGGAAGGGACTGTGGTTTCATTTTATCCCTGGCGCAGAAGGATCAAGGTTAACAGCGTGAGGTTTAGATCTCACCAAGTGCCTTTAGTGCACCGGTAGTAGCTAGGCTGTTGGCACGCTACCCGAATGGGAGGTTTCGTGTTCGAATATTGTGAAAGGGTTTTTCATCGTAAAATGGACGTAGTAGGTGGTGTTATAATTTGTGCGCAATTTCTCCAAAGCGATTTTTGATGTTGGCTAAGAAATTTTTTCTTGGTGAGCTTGCTGAGGTTTTGGACAGGTTTCGGTTGGGACTTGTGAGCAAGTTTTGGATAGGTTTCGATTGGGACTTGTGGGTAGGATTTGGATAGGTTCTGATGGGCACTTATGAGCAGTTTTTGATAGGTTTCAGTGGGGACTTGTGAGAATATTTTGACAGGTCCTAGCAGAGGACTTGTGAGCTGATTTTTGATAGTTCTATCAGAGAACTTGAGGATAGAGGAGCACTGGTTCTTTAAGAAGAACCTAAGGACAGATTTGGCAAGTCTTTGAGAAGGTTTGTGTGTAGAGGATTGATTTGTTCAAGTGTTGGACAGATCTGATAGACAGAGGAAGACTTGTACTAGATTGACTGACTGTGTTTGGTACAGGTTGCTGAGCTGCTATGGACGTGATCATAGAAGGTAGAGGTCTCTTAGGCTAAGCATTGAGGATAGGAGGTCTTCGAAGTAAAGGAGTTCCACATGTTGGCAAGAGGTAGAGGCAGTTGATCTTCTGAGGGATCATTTCCAGAGTAGAGGGGAAGGTATCTCCTTTGAGCAGAGGCTCATAAATTTAGATAGAGGGGAAGGTATCTCCTTTGAGCAGAGGCTCATAAAGTCAGATTGAGGGGAAGGTATCTCCTTTGAGCAGAGGCTCATAAATTCTGATTGGTGGAAGGTATCTCCTTTGGTCCGAGGCTCATAAACATTGTAATTGGGAAGGATTCCCAAAGAACTTTGAGATAACTTTTAGAGAAAAGTTTTTTGGATGTAGCCCAGCCATTCTAGGTGAACCACATTAAAATTGGTGTCACTTTGTGGATGATATTATGCATTGCTTTGGATATATTGCTTTACTGTTTTGAAGTATAAAGGAAAAAGTAAAAATAGGTCTTATACTTTTCACCCCCCCTCTCAGTATAAGCTTGTGTTCTTCATTGGTTATTGAATACTTTAGTCTTCAATAATGGCCTTTGTGTTTGTCCTCAATCTTAAAGTGACCTTGCATTGTTTATGAATATTTTCTTATCTTGAATTTGCTTCAGGATTACGAATCTTGGATTCATCTAATTCTTACGTTTTTAGGAAAACATTGGACTATGTTGGATGCAACTCCCCATATCATGTCTTTCGAAATACCTAGGTAATTTATCATAATTTTCATCTTGAGACAAATATTTAACAAGTTCTTGAGAAAAACCAATTGAATCTAAAGCATATATTCCATTTTTTATTGATCTTGTAGCTTTTGTTATGTTTTTATTCTTGATGATGCATTTGCTATGTTCATTTATATATTTAAATTCAATTTTTCTTCCATTTGCAACCAATTGAGTAACTGAAATGAGATTGGTTGAAAATCCTAGAACATAAAAAATATTCTCTCGCATAAAATCCAAAAAATACATGCTAGGTTCTACTCTACCAATTCCTTGAACTTGATATTTCTTATCATCTGCAATATTTAGAGTGAAATTATTCTTAACTTCTACTGATTCAAATTGATGTAAGTCACTAGTCATATGATTACTGGATCCTAAATCTATATACCAAAAATATATATATTTTTTGAACCTTCGATTAGACTCACATGATATTATCTTACATCTTTGATAAGAGTTTTGTAAAATTCTTCTATGATCTTGCCCATTGAATTCAAAAGATTACCTTTGATATAGATTTTGTTTTTGAAATTTTTCTTTTATAAAGTATGGTTTTGCATTTTGAAAATGTCTCTATGTTGAAAAGTTACTCTTGGCCATTTATCCAATTTTATCTTCAATTTGAATAAACTTATATCTCCTAGATTCAATTTGATTCCTTCAAATTTGACAACCTTATAAGTCCCTAGGTGTAAATAATTCAAGTTCACTAATTTAATTCCTATGGAATAGTAAACCTTATGACTCCTTAGTTTAGAAGAAATAATTGAAATTTGCAAAAATTAAAAAAAAAACATTTTTTTTAATTTTCTCAAAATTAAAAGCCAAATTTAAAAATTCTTATTTTCTTCAAACTTAATAACTTTAAAAAAATTTCAAATAAACAAATTAAATAGTTGAATTACTTATCACTCCAAAAATATAAAATCTTAAAAAAAACTTTATACTAATTAAATTCCTTATTACTCCATGCTTATAAAACATACACAACTTATCACTCCAAACTTAAATACTTTTTAAAAACATAAAAAATATTTAACTAATCCTTATTTCTCCTATGTCAAAAAATAATTAAACTCAAAAAACCCTAATTATTTAACCAACCTTTCAAAATATCTTTTGCATGCACTTTGACTTGATTGCACACATCACTGTTTCATTGTTCCACCTGCAACTCTACTCCAATGCTCATGTGATCCTCCTTTCATAAACACAAGGCACTAATTAAACTTGTAAATGTGTATAAATGCATGAAGAAACATTTGGTAAATGTTTCACATCATTTTGTAACATCTTGAACATTACTACTTTACTTCTTTGACGAGTTTCTTAGGAAACATACTTGGCGCTTAGACCATTCCCTTGTTGTTGCTAGTAGCCTTAACATTACTTCTTTTTTGTTGTTTCAGCTTCCAATGTTAGACTGCTCTGCTCTTACACTATTGTTGTAATTCTAATCTCTTTGTCTTCTATGTTTTTTTCTACTTTTGCTTCCATGATTTTCATTGTACTTGATTCTAATGCTTGCTTGATTCTATGATTATAGATTGATGCTTCAAACAAGTTGATTATTCCAATAATGATTGCTCTAATTTGCTATTGCAAATGCTATTTAAATATTAAACCTTGCATCAACATTTCTATTTCCTTTATCAAATTTGTTCTTGTCATATTCTTTAATCATATAATATCCAGTAATACATTGATGCTATCTTATCTCCATGGCAATCGAATGCTATCTCTATAGCAACCATAAAATATCTTCTACATAAAATTTAATGTTATCTTCTATAGCACTTATGTTATTAATTGAATTCTATTCTATTCTTAATATTGATTCCTTTGAATACTTCCACTTTGTTGTATTGTTCCTCTTGAATGCTTCAACACCTTTTAATACATTTTCTTTGTTGTATTATTCTTTCTGAATGTTTTGTTATACTTGTTGTTGCACTTTCACTTATCTTCACCAAAATCCTTTTCTATATATCTAAATGTCCTTTCTATAAATATTTTCTTTCTTCTTGAATTGTTAATCCAAAAATATTTCTTCTTCCATCTCTTTCTTTCGATGAATAATCTATTTTATTTTATATTGTCTTCTTGGACCAATGTTAATGTCACTATAACCTAAAACTACTTCTATTGTCAAGGTCAATACTTATGTGACCTAAATATTCTTCTGGTGTCAAGGTCAATATCTTTATAACCTGAATATTTTCTTGGTGTCAAGATCAATATTTTTGTGACCTAAAAAAATTCAAATACTTTGTAGCTTTCAACAAATATAGATCAATATTTTAAGCTATATAAAGTAAGCTATGTGCTTCTTTATATTTCTTCAAGACTGATATATCAAAGATTGATATATCTATCTTCTTCCTTTTTATGTTTTCTTCTATCTATCTTAGGAAGCTTTGAATGCTTCTCAATCTATTGTAATTTTTAATTTTGATGCTCTTGCTTTCTTTCTTCTTTCTGCTATTCTTCTTTTCTCTACTTTCTTATCTCTATACTTAGAAGTTGGAACTCTTATCTATATTCTATAGGAATATTATCAAACTTCTACTACTTTCACTACTATCTGAAATATTAAATCTTTAAATACTCCAATATATTATCAATGTGACTTTTAATATCCCTAAATATTCAACTTTCTATTAAATTCAATGTCAAGGGATATCTATGTCCCTAAATCTCAAAATTTCAATGTCAAGGATTGATTACAACCTTGAAAAATATAGTTGAGTCCTAGTATTCACTTGTTATTATTCAACCATGGAAAGACTCTAGATATTCTACTCAATATGAACTTAAAAATAGGGCCTGAGTCTCACTATCTTCAAAGTGGATATACTCTTAATTGAATTTATTAGACTAGATAAAATCAATTAATAATGGTGGATAAAATGAACTCTATCAATCTGTACATGGTCTAGTGGTAGCTATGATACCACTAATGGCTTTAAAAGCCTTATACTACCACAAAATATCATAGGTTATATCACATAGGTCCCAAATATGAAATAGCCACAATATAATAATAACAAGGTCAAGATGATAATAATATGAGTAGAATAATATGAGCAAATTAATATGTATATCAAGGCTTATAATAAATAAAATAACACTCAATAATATGCTGGAATATAAATGTAAATAGCTTGAATCATACATGTACTATGCATGTAGAACAACTTTGTAACAACACCAAACTGATCAACCTAAGAGATAATTTATTTAATAAAATACCCCATACAAGGTTCCAAAAGGTATCCATGGTTAAATAAAAACTAGGCATAACCACATTTTGAGTCCATAATGTTGCAGAGATCACTCAAGTGGATAGGATAGGCCATGCTCACATGGTTATTGGGGTTTACCTTGTATAAATCCATGGCATAAAGAATGCTCCAATGATCACCCCATATTTATTGCATTCTTTGTTAATGCAAGATATCTTGACCATAGCATTGGGTTTATCCCTTATTAATATTTAGAGAAGGGGAAAAATTGTTTCCCTTGCCAAGAATATATTAATCTATGCTAGTTTCTTTAATGTATTGCCTTTTTGTTTATATGCACCTCCACGGTGAACCACTGCCTTCAGTGCTTGACCATCCCATCTTTGTGATGGGTAGTCCAAACACCTACCACTCTGCATGATAGCTTTTCCATGGATATATAGGACCTAGGATTTGCCTCCCTATAACTATCCTATGCTCGAGTTAAGATAGAGGGTTTTATAGATGAGGTTAAATAGTGAGCCCTAAACCCAAAAGAGCAACAAGAAGAAGAAACTAAGCAACCAACTCTTTCTCTCTTTGCATAGCTAAAATAACAAGCTAAAAAATTTATTTACAAATAAAGGAATAAAACCTTTTTCATCATGATTAAGTAAAGCATGGTAACTACCAAAAGAGATTTCATTGAATTCAAATTTTAACAATCACATAATTCATCAATTATTAACAATAAATCCATGGTGATATATTATTTACAAACTCCCAAGTCTATCATTAATAAAAGAGAACATCATTACATAATCCAAACTTATAAATATTACTTAAGAATATCAATCCTTCTATTACATTAATCCTCTTTCTCCAAGAGGGATTTACAACTTAATCCTTCCATAGGATTTTAGAAAAGAAACTACTAACATATCTAAAAATAAAGACTTACCCTCCACTTTCATCAACAACTTTCTTGCTCTCCATAGCATAAAGGTGGATAAAAGGGATCGAGATAGCTCCATAAAAGAATATGTATGCATTTCTATATGATTCTTTCAAGATGCAAATGCATAGAAAACAAAAGCATAAATAATCCCATACTTCTTTCCCCAAATTATTTTCCACAATAATTTAATTCCAACCCTAACTCTTCCAAAGTATATCAATCCAGATTTATATAGGAAACCTCAAAAAATTCCTATTCCAAGGAAAGCCACAAAGGAACCCTATAAATTCCTTCCATAAAAAGAAACACAAAGGAACCCCATAATTCCTTCCATTATGATTTCATTTTTTCTTAAGACCCAAAAATTGACATTAATATCCATTTAAAAACCTTCTCGATTTTCATTTCCCAAGAATAAGAACATACCAAGAAGATTCTACCAAAACTTTTCATATGCTCATTTGGATCTCTACATTTCTTTACTTAAATTATATAATCCAACATATATTCTAATCTACTGATTACTTTCCTTATAATTAAACCATTTGCATTCTAGTTTACTTCTAAACTCATCTAACATAGAAGCCATTAAGTCAAGTCTAAAATATGCACGCAGAAAATAAAAGTATGACATAGGCAATTTTGCACATAGGCCAATGCAATGGAGAAGAGGAGTGAACCAAAACATCCCATATGCTTGAAGGTATCAAATTGAGGTGCCTCCACCGAAAGAAAGGCAACAAAAAAAACATTCAACAATGAATGTGAAGGCTTACATACAACAAGGAAAACATGACCATCATTCAACAACCAGTAAGTCATACAACTCTACTACATAGGGAGGTAAAAATAATTGATTCAAATGCACATGAGTCAAGCAAGCATTAGGATGCCAAAACAAATAAATACCACACAAGCAATGATAAATATAAAACAAGGGGGCACAACATAAAACAAGCCAAATAACAACCAACTAAAAAAATCCTGCAACAAATTAAAACAAGAAGCCATCTAGATTGGGTTCCTCTTACATCCACACTAGATCTACAAGCTTGAGCTTTGGCCTCCTTCCTTTTTCCCAAGTCATCATATGCTCTTTATTTCTATATGATATCCAAAATATACCTCTTACCCCTTCCCAAATCACCATCTTCCTTTGAGCAAGGATAAAACCGAGTGCCTTCATGTATACAGTGCTTGGAAAGTAATGTTCAAGAACATTTTCCATGTGCCCACTCCAATTCCCATTCAAGTGCCAAACCACATAGCGAGGAGGATTGAATAACATGGGTGCCACTCTGACCCTTATCAAGAGCCATTCAATGAACAAGGAGAAATAAATAAAACATCCCTATCTAATATTAAAGGTGGCCCACCATTTAGCTATTTGCAAAGATAAAATAATCCAAATATTAGAAACCAACTTCAATCATGGTTTAAGGATTATTCAAGCCAACCTTAGATTTATTCAAATATTAACATCAAAATATAATTAACACTTCAAGAATACAAGGAAACAATCCATATCTAACATGCCACAAGCAAAATACAAATGCACTCCCTTGATGTTCCACACCATTATTTTATCCTCAAGTGGGTGGCTCTTTTCATAAGATAGACTAAGCTATCATCGACTTACTTTAAGAAGACTCATTGTAAGAAAATTCATAGTCTAATGGCATGAACATGTTGGCAATTTTGGGTTTGAGATCCTAGCTTCTTGTCTATGAGTTGTCATTGATGTCAAAATAAAATGGCATTAATGTTAAGAGGATGTGTTGGCTTCAAAGGTGGAAGATTCCAAGAGAATCCGGAGAGATTCCATTGGCAAGGGTTTTTCATTAAAACCAAGTTAAATGGTTTTTATTAAAACCAATGCAGGTTCTCTTTATTATTTATTTAATTATTATTTAAAACCCTTCAAGGTTTTAATTATTTAATTAATTAAGAGAAATTATTTTTAATTTATCTTAAGGGTTTTTAAACCCTTTAGAAAGCAATTTCGATTAAATTCGAAATTACTTTTTGAATTCAGCCAACGTGTTTGGAAATGCATCAAAGTGCATATAAAATGAGGCAAATGATTTCATTTATGTTTGGCCAAGAGTTCGAAATTAATCCCTGAGCATTTCGATTTTGACATCGAAGCCCCTGCGCCAGCGAAGGAAGAAGACAAGTGTTACATGGTCAAAGGTGTGACGATTGGTCTTGGCGCCAAGGAGGAGGCACACGTAGTGATAAGAATGAAGAATTCCATTCTTCTTCACGTGGGCTCTCCTAGCCCATGCGGCGTGACCAAAGGACTTAGTAGCATGGTGATCGGCGGTTCGAATCATCGAAGACCCTTTTGAGGGTAGTGTATGCACTCTAAAATTCACAGGATATTTACCAAAGGTATGCGCTCAAATTTTTTGCAGAAAGTGTGGCAATTAAACTTTCATATTTTGCTTGCTAAGGTTTTATAAAGTTAGCTTTGGGAGGTATAAGGAATGCAAGCTTAATATTTTTGCTATAGTCGGATTGAAAATTAAAGGGGAAATAATTGCCATGGTGGTTGAGTTATTTTGACATGCCAATGTTGGGTTAATAATTTTTAGGGAAGATCAAAATTATTAATTGTGATAGATTTTCAAGGGCTTATTCATCTTCAAAAAGGGTATGGGCACATTTTTCTTATGAGTATGATTGGTGTATGTTTTCTGAAATAAGGTTGGAGTGAAAAGGTTTTCAACTAGGTTTCCTTTGGTTGGGTGTAAATCCTATTTTCTGGTTTGTTGAAGACTACTTATGCATTGTTATCCTTAAGGAGAGTTTTGGTGAATGCATAATTTTCGGTCTAAGATAGTGGAATTTTTGTGCACTAGGGTTTATAGTTGTGAGTCTAGCTACTTGCATTGAGTTGGTGGAACCCTTGGTGGGCTGTTTTGATTTTTATGGTTGAGTTGCTTCCATAGAGGTTGTTTGATCAAGTTATTGCTTTACTTGATTCATGATATTGGGCTTACTCCATTGAGTTGATTTGAGCAAGTTATTATTTTCATTTGGTGATATTGTGTTGGTGGTTGTTTTGTTCAAATATATTTGGAGGGAAAAGGATTTCTACTTGTTTCCTTTTTCTTGTGATGATTGGTTGAATGCTTCAAGGTTGATGTTGAATGGTGTTGGTTGACTAAACCTTGTTTGATGAGCATTGTTGTTGAAACCCTAATTGATGGTGAAAATAACATGAGTATCATTGTTATGTGATTCTTTGCATAGTTGGTAATTTTTGGGGTTTCATGTTCTTGAAAGAAAACATTTTATCCTATCCATTTCAGATATTGAGTTGAGTTTTCAGATTTGAGATTGAGATTGAGCTGAGTTGATTTGAGTTGAGTTTTGAGACTGGGATTTGAGTATAGAACATATTGAGTCTCTAAAAATTCTCTTTATGCTTCTATGAGTTTGACAAATCACATCAGGTCTCTAACAATTCACTGTGATTTCATACTAAGAAAGTTTTTCTTGGTGATCTTGCTGAGTTTTTGGATAGGTTCTAGTGGGGACTTGTGAGCAATTTTTGGACAGGTTTCGGTGGGGACTTGTGAGCAGATTTGGACAGGTCCTAGCAGAGGACTCGTGAGCTGATTTTGATAGTTCTATCAGATAACTTGAGGACAGAGGTGCATTGGTTCTATGAGAAGAACCTGAGGACAGATTTGGCAAGTCTTTGAGAAGGCTTGTGTGTAGAGGATTGATTTGTTCAAGAGTTGGACAGATCTGACAGACAAAGGAAGACTTGTACTATACCGAATGACTGTGTTTGGTATAGGTTGCTGAGCTACTGTGGACGTGATCATAGAAGGCAGAGGTTTCTTAGGCTAAGCATTAAGGATAGGAGGTCTTCGGTGGAAAGGAGTTCCACGTGCTAGCAAGAGGTAGAGGCAGTTGATCTTCTGAGGGATCATTTCCAGAGAAGAGGGGAAGGTGTCTCCTTTGAGCAGAGGCTCATAAATTCTGATTGGGGGAAGGTATATCCTTTGGGCCGAGGCTCATAAACATTGTAATTGGGAAGGATTCCCAAAGAACTTTGAGATAACTTTTAGAGAAAAGTTTTGTGGACATAGCCCAACCATTCTGGGTGAACCATGTTAAAATTGGTGTCACTTTGTGGATGATATTGTGCATTGCTTTGATATTGCTTTGGGTATATTGCTTTACTATTTTGAAGTATAAATAAAAAAGTAAAAAGAGGTCTTATACTATTCACCCCCCCTCTTAGTATAAGCTTGTGTTCTTCAATTGGTATCAGAAGCAGGTGCCTTCAGAAATTTTAACAGCTTGAAGGAAAAGCTAGTAAAGAATACAATGGATCATTCAAGTGGCAATGCAACACCTATTCTTGATGGGTCATATTTTGGTCTTTGGAGCGCAAGGATGAAGGTTCATCTAATGACACTTGGTAATGAGGTATGAGAAGTAATTGAAGATGAGTACACTATTCTTGTACATGGTCCTAATACTAAATAAGAAAGGCTCCTACATCACAGCAATTCAAAAACAATGAATGCAATCCTAAAAGTCTTACAGAAAGTAGATCTCACCAAAGTGATTCACTACAAGACAGCTAGTGAAATTTGGAAACAGTTGAAGGTGGTTCATACAGGTGATACAAATGTCAGAAAGGCCAAGTTGAGACACTTCAAAGGTATGTTTGAACAACTCAAGATGAATTATGATGAAAATATTAGTGACTACATGCTTCGTATGGATGAGGTTGTTAACTCCATGAAAGACTTAGGTCTTGAGCTTGCTGAAAATGATGTTTGTGATAAGATTTTAAGATCTCTTCCTAATAGATTTAGTGAAAAGATTTCTGCTATTGAGGAAGCTAAAGATTTGGATAAGTTAAAAAGGATGAGCTCCATAGCATACTTGCAGCATTTGAGTTGAGAACTCAAGTGAAGGTTGATGTCAAGAAAGAGGCAGCTTTCAAGGCTACCAAGAATTCCAAGGGTAAACAACTTCAAGATAGTGATGAGTCTTCTAGTGATGAAGAGGCATATTACAACAAGAAAGATAAACAGGATTCTAAGAGCAAGGATTCTGAAAAGCACAAGCATCACATGAAAAACAAAGATGAGCACAACAATCAAGGAAAGATATATTCTCACAAGCACAAGAAGAGTTTCTATCTAGACAAAGCAAGTAAGTTTTCTAGTAGTGATAGTGAAAGTTCTTCAAGTGATAATGAAAATGAGATGTTCATATTAGAAAAAGAGGAAGAACCAAAACATAGATTCATTATCATGAAATGTCTTAGATGTGGAAATTTTGGTCACCTTGAGGATGATTGCACAAATAATGATTTGGTTTCTAGTATGTATGAGGATGCTTCAGAAAACTATAAGGAAGATGCATGTATGGTTTTTGAAAAGGGTAGCACCTATAGTGATAAGAAATCTGAAAAAGGCTTTGATGATTCAAAAAGCAATCAAATAAAGGATCCTAAAAGTGAAATTATTAGTGCTCTTAATGCTTTGAAAAAGGAAAGAAAGAAGAATGCTAGACTCAAGGATAAGTTAGATGAATGTTGTATGGAGAGATATGATCTTATAGAAAGTTTTAACTTCTCTATAACTAAGACACAAGAACTCAAGGATGAGTTAGATTCTAAGGTTCTTGAGCATAGTGAGTTAGAACAGAAAATGGCTTATTTGAAAGAGAAAACTAAAGAGTACAAGGATAAGCTTTACAAATTTCAAGATAGCTCCAAAAAGGTTAATTCTCTCATCAAAGTTCAAATAAATACAACAGATAAAACAGGCCTTGATTTTGTTAAGCCACACAAGGAACAAGTTGGAGAGTCTAGTAAGAGACTCCAAAAGGAAGAGAGTTCTGATGAGGAAAGTATTTCAAATCATGAGTTCTTGAATGATAGATGCACAGGAACAAAAAATAGAATTCAGAATGAGAAGAAGAAGTTTTCAAAACCTAAGAGGTCAATTAAAGGAAAGTTTCAAGGCAGATGTTTTGCTTGTCACAGGTTTGGTCACATGGCTTCACATTGCATGGCTCAAGTGAAGGAGGTAAATGACAATTTCAGAAGTGCTAGTTACTTTCAAGGGTATTTCTACTCTTGTCAATAGTTTGGGCACAAGGCAGTTCATTGCAATGCAAATAATAGGAATAGGTTTGGTTAGAACAGGTTTGGCCAGAACAGGGTTAGTCAGAACATGTGGATTCAAAGAACAGGTATGCCTCAAAGAAATAACATTGTTACTTGTTATAAGTGCAAAAATGAAGGTCACATAGCTAGACAGTGTAGAGCTAAACTTCCAAGGTATAGGAACAGAAACAATGGTATGAATAGGTCCAAGGATCAAGGCATGGTTAAGAATAGGAATAGTGATAGGAATAGGAATAGGAATATGGACAAAGAGTACAAGAGAAGGCCCGATAAGGAAGTTATAGATGCTAATGATGATCAGTGCCTAATGGGAGTTTTACTCCCACCCAAGAATTAATTACCTCATAAGGAGGTGGGGGAGGGACTAAGCTAAGAGGATCATTCTTAGTCCCGAGCCCCAAAGGTGACCCTTTGCCATTGATGACAAAGGGGGAGAGATTTGAGTATGGGGGAGAGCCTCAAGAAAGGGGGAGCTGTTTATGTTGAGTTTCTGTGTTGTTGAGAAGGATGGTTGGCCATCAATGACAAAGGGGGAGATTGTTGGCAATTTTGGGTTTGAGATCCTAGCTTCTTGTCTATGAGTTGTCATTGATTTCAAAAGGAAATGACATTAATGTTAAGAGGATGTGTTGGCTTCAAAGGTGGAAGATTCCAAGAGAATCCGGAGAGATTCCATTGGCAAGGGTTTTTCATTAAAACCAAGTTAAATGGTTTTTATTAAAACCAATGGAGGTTCTCTTTATTATTTATTTAATTATTATTTAAAACCCTTCAAGGTTTTAATTATTTAATTATTTAATTAATTAAGGGAGAAATTATTTTTAATTTATCTTAAGGGTTTTTAAACCCTTTAGAAAGCAATTTCAATTAAATTCGAAATTACTTTTCGAATTCAGCCGACGTGTTTGGAAATGCATCAAAGTGCATATAAAATGAGGCAAATTATTTCATTTATGTTTGTCCAAGAGTTCAACATTAATCCCTGAGCATTTCGACTTCAACATCGAAGCCCATGCACCAATGAAGGAAGAAGACAAGCGTTGCGTGGTCAAAGGTGTGACGGGTTGGTCTTGGTGCCAAGGAGGAGGCACACGCGGTGATAAGAATGAAGAATTACCTTCTCCCTCATGTGGGCTCTCCTAGCCCATGCGAAGTGACCAAAGGACTTAGTAGCATGGTGATCAACGGTTTTAATCGTCGAAGACCCTTTTGAGGGTAGTGTAAGCACTCTGAAATTTGCGGGATATTTACCAAAGGTATGCACTCAATTTTTTTGCAGAAAGAGTGGCAATTAAATTTTAATATTTTGCTTGCTAAGGTTTTATAAAGTTATCTTTGGGAGGTATAAGGAATGCAAGCTTAATATTTTTGCTATAGTCGGATTGAAAATTAAATGGGAAATAATTGCCATGGTTGAGTTATTTTGACATGCCAATGTTGGGTTAATAATTTTTAGGGAAGATCAAAATTATTAATTGTGATAGAGTTTCAAGGGCTTATTCATCTTCAAAAAGGGTATGGGCACATTTTTCTTATGAGTATGATAGGTGTATATTTTCTGAAATAAGGTTGGAGTGAAAAGGTTTTCAACTAGGTTTCCTTTGGTTGGGTGTAAATCCCATTTTCTGGTTTGTTGAAGACTACTTATGCATTGTTATCCTTAAGGAGAGTTTTGGTGAATGCATAATTTCTGGTTTGAGATAGTGGAAGCTTTGTGCACTAAGGTTTATAGTTGTGAGTCTAGCTACTTGCATTGAGTTGGTGGAACCCTTGGTGGGCTGTTTTGAGTTTGATGGTTGAGTTGCTTCCATAGAGGTTGTTTGATCAAGTTATTGCTTTACTTGATTCATGATATTGGGCTTACTCCATTGAGTTGATTTGAGCAAGTTATTATTTGCATTTGGTGATATTGTGTTGGTGGCTGTTTTTTTCAAATATCTTTGGAGGGAAAAGGATTTCTACTTGTTTCCTTTTTCTTGTGATGATTGGTTGAATGCTTCAAGGTTGATGTTGAATGGTGTTGGTTGACTAAACCTTGTTTGCTAGGCATTGTTGTTGAAACCCTAATTGATGGTGAAAAGAACATGAGTATCATTGTTATATGATTCTTTGCATAGTTGGCAATTGTTGGGGTTTCATGTTCTTGAAAGAAAATATTCTATCCTATCCATTTCAGATATTGAGTTGAGTTTTCAGATTTGAGATTGAGATTGAGCTGAGTTGATTTGAGTTGAGTTTTGAGATTGGGATTTGAGTATAGAACATATTGAGTCTCTAACAATTCTCTTTATGCTTCTATGATTTTGACAAATCACATTGGGTCTCTAACAATTCACTTTGTGATTTCCTACTAAGAAAGTTTTTCTTGGTGAGCTTGCTGAGTTTTTGGACATGTTCTAGTGGGGACTTGTGAGCAATTTTTGGATAGGTTTTGGTGGGGACTTGTGAGTAGATTTTGACAAGTCCTAGCAGAGGACTTGTGAGCTGAGTTTGATAGTTCTATCAGATAACTTGAGGACAGAGGTGCATTGGTTCTATGAGAAGAACCTGAGGATAGATTTGGCAAGTCTTTGAGAAGGCTTGTGTGTAGAGGATTGATTTGTTCAAGAGTTGGATAGATCTGAAAGACAGAGGAAGACTTGTACTAGATCGACTGATTGTGTTTGGTATAGGTTGCTGAGCTACTGTGGATGTGATCATAGAATGCAGAGGTCTCTTAGGCTAAGCATTGAGGACAAGAGGTCTTCGGTGGAAAGGAGTTCCACATGCTGGCAAGAGGTAGAGGCAGTTGATCTTTTGAGGGATCATTTCCAGAGTAGAGGGGAAGGTGTTTCCTTTGAGCAGAGGCTCATAAATTTTGATTGGTGGAAGGTATCTCCTTTGGGACGAGGCTCATAAACATTGTAATTGGGAAGGATTCCCAAAGAACTTTGAGATAAATTTTAGAGAAAATTTTTATGGACATAGCCCAGCCATTATGGGTGAACCACGTTAAAATTGGTGTCACTTTATGGATGATATTGTGCATTGCTTTGATATTTCTTTGGGTATATTGCTTTACTATTTTGAAGTATAAATGAAAAATTAAAAAGAGGTCTTATACTGTTCACCCCCCCTCTCAGTATAAGCTTGTGTTCTTCAGAACATGAGCATAAGAAAAATGCAATACACCTACGTGAAGGGTATTCATCCATATTACCCTGAGCTATTTATGAACAATTCATCACCATTATTTCCCTTTTATGTATGGTCTCTTGTTCCCTGTGGCCAACTTTCTTGTCCACCTGCGAGAGTACCTGATCCTGCAACCATGCATAGAATCAACAGTACCATATTCTTATAAAATATAAGCAAAGCAATAATTCCAAATAAAACATCCATATTGCAATTAATACTAAGCATTGAATCATTAAATCAATACATAGTCCATCTCATAAATGAGTCCTATCAAGTTGGGTCATAAAAAACTTACAATATTAATTATTCAAAATGTATACAAGCTGTATTTCTCCTCTTTCTCTTATAAATGTATATGATAATAATTATCACGATGCTTGTGATATGGAGCATTTCCTCCATAACATACCCATAGTAGTGTGACTCTTTGGATACTTAACTATTGCTCTCTTTATGCCAAGTACCATGACTCTAGGCTTATCTACTTGTTACTTCCATACTTGATGAACACTTGAATCTATAACATATGCACACATATACATGACTCTTACACTTCTACTTGCACTCTCTAATCTAAGATACTTATGCACATATTTACATTACATATTTGCACTCTTACATATAAGACACTTGTGCACATAGACTCAACTTACACTTGCACTCTAACTCACATGACACTTGTGCATTTCCTACACATTCACACTTACATAAAAATAAAATATAACTCACACTCTAAACTATGAATCAACCCTAATATATTATTTATAAATGCACCATGAAGGTACCATGTGGGTAGATTAGCGTGTACCAAATAATTTAATATAATCCAATATATTGTTGCTATTGTAGGCATCATGATTTTATTTTCAATAAACCGCCCACCTTTCTTGAATTGCTAAGTTGAAGTGGCATTGGCAGGTAATCCTTAATCTCCTTCAGTAATTGCACATTAGTTCATATCATCTACCCCTTTTTTGATCTTGTGCATAGGTGCCAATGTCTTCCATCCCAATATGATATTTCATCCTTACTAGATGCTTCTACATTATATTCTATTTCTTGGAGCATTTCTATTATTTTCCCTTATTCCTTTTATCCCCAAAGGCAATGTGAGCTGCTACTCTTCAAAATAGAAGATTATCAAAAAAATTATTCACCTTGTTACATTGGAATTTATAAACTTTTAAGAATAGAATTTAATAAAAATATTTTGTAAAAGGATTCTTTTTTGTTGTAAGACCTTTTAGTTTCTTTGGCTATCAAAAGTATTTCCTCCTTGCAACATCAAAAAATCTCATCTTTCTTCTCCTTTAGAAATTTTAAAAGTTTTGATCTTTGGATATTTCACCCTTCTCCCAAATATTTGGATTCTTGGGTCACATAGGCCATTGAAACTTTTGCTTTTCTTTCTTGGTTAGAAATTTTCTACCCATATTGATATGATGTCTCTTTTCTCACTTTCTTCCAACTTGTCTCTATTCTATTATTCTTTCACAATACATATAAGGAAAAAAACTTGATGAGTAGTGAAAAATAACTATAGTTTCTATTAATCATCTTCCTCATAAGAGTCCACCATCATTTTATCAAACGTGACATCCAAGGAGAGCACACAATACTCTCAAATTAAATCCTTACTCTTCCATAAGGAAATATTGATACATATTGACCAACTAAGAAAGTTTTTATCTAGAAGGGAAAACACTTAAAGGCAAAGTATCAATTGATAAATATTGAAAAAAGACAGGAGGTGAATGCACTCATGCATACACATGCACTAAAGAAGTATTTTTCCTATATTCTCACCTCATATATTTTAAGACATGAAATATTCTACCTACACTATACTTCATCATCACCAAATTCATCGAATTACCTAGGAAAATTGTTGCCTGAAATTGTATCTCATTAGTCATAACCTAGTGATACCTCTATGTAGGATAGTCAAGTGTTTCTATCTTCAATGAATTTGTTGAATAGAGGTTACATTTGCAAGCACAAGTCAAAATAAAGGTTTCAATAGTGGTATCAAGACTAAACAAAGGTGAGCCATGTAAGAAAAAGAAATAAAATAGGGTTGTCATACATATATTAGATAAAATATTTATGGGAATAGAGTCTAGATGTCAACAAGAAGAACTAGTCTTTAAAATAGTGCTAAGGCAAAAGATATCATTACTATATTTATTTTTTTGACATGCAAAATTATGTTGTAATATTCATCAGTATGGGAATATAAGCATGTCTTTGAGAATGAAGTATTAATAAACTCAAAGCATCCTTTTTTTTTTTTAAATGAGCAAGAAAGATCAAACTAGTTTATTTCAAGCACAAATAACCATAGGACTAGATCAAATAATCTAGTCACATCATTTATAAAAATCAATATTAAGAGGACAAAATCATTTGGTGATATTGGCTCACTTGATTACCAACATGTGGAAGTGGTTGAAGCTAAAGTTACCATTCTTGTTCAAAGTACAATTAAAGTTATTTTGAATTTTCCCACATTGATAATGGGAAGGCTCATTTTTGCCTATAACCTTATATCTTTTGACTTTATTAAATGTAGGTAAATAAGAGGCTAATATTTTAAGGCACTAAAATATTTTGAAGAAAATTCTCTAAATATTTTGATGCCTCAAAAATGAAGGTCTAGATAGGAAAGGGGAAAATGAAGTGATCAAAGAAGCAAGTTGACATTTAAAAGTGTGAATCACCAAAATTTAGTATGGATGAAGAGAATTAAGCTAAAAATAATGGGTATGTGACACAAGATACTGATTTCCAAGAAGCTAGTGAAGATAACCTAGTTAAAGTTCTAGTGCCATCATAATCAATGAATTATTTTCAAATGATTATCAAAGAAGCTGAAGATAGAAACTTCTCAATGTTTCATTGCTACTTACACTCTATTCTCAATGACTTATATAAATATGTTGTTATACTACCTATTAATGTAAGGTTTATAACATATAAGACATTAGTCACAAGAGGAAATATTTGAAAGGTTAAAGAAGAATCACAAGATGACAAATGTTGGTTGTGATACAAATGATCTTCTTTAGATGATAGATATCAATTGTTAAACATGTTATTTGAGGCCAATTATTTTAGATAGTCATTATGATATTGTTCAAAGATAAGATATAGCTTGTGATACAAGTTATTTAAATATTATTCATAAAGATAAATGTGATTCCAAAGATGGTTATGTTGACCATGATAAAGGCCATATTATCAGAATTGATTGTGATAATGATTGTGTCAAACATAGTGATAATGACAATTTAATTTGTGTGGAAGATCATTATGATGATGGGATTTTGTATTTGAATAAAGATGACAAAAATTATAAGAGAGATAAAAAAGTTTAATGTTTTAATGACAATGGCAGATATTAAAGTGGTGATGAAGAATTTGGGTGCTTTGAAAATTATACCAAAGGTATTGGCTCCAATATGTTGAAAATAATAGGATACAATGGTAAAATATTTTGAAATAATAGGAAAGGTATCAAAATACCCATAATACCACATATAAGACCAAAGAATAAAGGTCTTGGATACATTGGTCAATCAGTGATGATAAATTTGTGAAAAGAGAAACCTATGATGAAGCTCCAGGGATGAATTATTGTAGTTATTGTGGAAGATCTTAACATGTAACAAGTAGATGTTGGAACATGCATCCATGTATGTAGAAGTACTAATCACTTTCAGGAAAATTATTGGAACAAGGATAATGTGACCAAAAAAATACATGTTGATTTGGGTGGATGAATGTGTTCAAATAAGAAAAAAGAAATAAATGTTGAATTGTTTCTATAGATGGAGATCAAGTTTGGTGATTTAAAAACATCATAATTTTATAAAAAAGAGGAATGTAAGTTTACCCATAGAATATTATTTTTGGAAACTTAAGATCAATGATTTTTGAAGATGATCCAAGCAATGCTTGGAAAAACCTATAGTGATAGAACCTATAGTGGAATGTTATGTGAAATATTCCAAGAATATAATTCAGGTGATTCCAAGAGGCAATAATTGAGAGGCAATTATTTCTTGAACTGATTCAATAATTTATCATTTGTGAATAGTAGTGGTACCTATCCATAAATAATATGATTAAGAACACACATGATAAATAATATATTTTATACTAGGAGTGCATTATCGATAGCATCCGACACTCCTTAAATTTATGCATGTATAGAATTCACATTAGGGGGTGAAGGAAGACTAATTCTTCCTAATTCTCACTAATTGCACTTCATTGTACCCGATAAGCATCAATCTACAAAAGAAATTCTCAGAGTTAATGACCTAAAAAAAGTGACCTAGAGGACGCTAGAGTCAAATATCCAGAGGTAGACTCGGAGATAGACCAAAAAGTAGAACAAGTGGAGATTATCCATTTCTAGTAGAACCAACTAATTCCCAAGTACTCAAAATATGCTTGAATCATATCCATATTTGGATTATAATAATTGATTTGAGGGATATTTCCCCTTGTTCCAAAAACATAGAAACAAATCTAGAAGTCAAAGTAGGAACCAAACATCTTCATTAATCCATACGGAAAATTTAAATTTGAAAGCATTAAAAAATTTATCTCCAAGGAATCTTAAACTATGATGTAATAAGTGAGAGAATTATAGGAGTTATTCCATAATAGTTAGGAAACGTCATATTTATTTTAGTAACCAACTACCCATCACTAGGTGACAAGATAGTTAGGGGGAGCTATCAACTACCCCTCACAAGGAAAATAAGAATGAAGGTAGTTACAAACTACCGCTCATAAGAATCATGTTAAAGATTGTTCACAAGGGCCATGAGCCCAAGTATTTATTGTACTCTCATGGATGGACGTAAGCCAAAATTGGCAAAGCAATATATTTAAATACTTATCATTTCATAGTGTAAATCATAAAAGCATTGAGTTCTAACATTATTTACATGATCCATTATGAATAGTAGTAGAGAATTTAGGATTTCAATGGCTTATGGTATAGAGGGTTTGTTCACAAGCCTAACCATAAGTGCTTCACATGTTTTTAACCTATTTTATTATGTAATGTCATTCATTACATTCCTTAAAAAATTTAGGGATGTGTTTTCAATATTATACCCTCTCCTTATTTGGTTATTTTTATTTTTTGATTTCATATTTTATATTGGATTTAAACATATAAGAAACATAAGTCAACATTTCCATTAAAATTAATATTGTCTCAATGTCTTAAATAATACAATCTATTTTTTTAGTGAAGAATAATGATGTCCTTATCCTCATGATTATTTGGTGAAGATTTTGATTCCATTAACAAGAATAGAGAAGGAAGGAACTTAGATGCCCTCTAAGGTTTACTCAATAATAAATGGTTTTGTTTAGGAGGATATACAATAACTAAAAAATTCAAATTCCTTTCATTTATTAATACTTGTGATGTCATAGAATAATTTAACATCATTTTGTGATTAATTTATGAGGTGTGTTTATTTATTATGGTTTTACAAATGGATTGAAGGTTAACTTAGAGAATTGGGTTGAATTTTTAAAAGTGAATATAGTTTTGTTAGGATTATAGGAAAATGATGCATGTCTATTTTGATATTTTAGCTCAAAGTTGTCTTGAATCATATTATAAATTTGTTATATAGATTATCTACAAATGATACCTATAGTCATGGTCCTCAATCCCTTTTATTTTCACCCTATGAGACCTTTTCACTCTTGATAACATATGTGGGTCTTGATTCTTTTCCTCAACATGATATTTTATCGTTTTTATAGGACATTGAGTGATACATGATATAAGAATTGTAGAGAAATATTCAATGTCCTTCATGTCCGTTGACATGCTTGTATAGAGATATATTTGACTCAATCCTTATTGAATTCCATTTATCTAGCTAAATCTAGTTTTTCAAACTTCTATTTTCATTATATATTTAAACAAATCCATCTCATGTTTTATCTATTATAACAAGGGTGATTGATTAAATATTTCCCTCACTAATCTAGCAAGTGTTGCCACAAATTTAGATTATGCTACCTATATGCAATGCATATTATGGTTCTAAATAAAAATGAGTACATAAATACATTTAAATAGAGGTAAACACCCATGCCATATAAACATTGACCATTTTAAACTAAATAAGAAAGTTTTTGTACTGGATATTATTTATTCTTTATACTCGTTAGACAATATTTTAGAGAAGTAAGCAATATAAGTCAACGCCCTTATGAGAAATGTCATTGTACTAGTATTTCAAATACCAAAACTAAGAACTTTAGTGGTGAATAATAAGTTCTTCCCATTTCTACACAATTAATTAGTGGAGGTTTCAATTCCATTACTAATAATTTACAATGAAGCATAGATAGATTTTATAAGTCAACTAATAACTAATTGATCAATCTATACTAATCTATAATCAATAAATATTTGAATTCCTTTCACACAATGATATTTTTTATCATCAAGCAATTTTAGAATCATTAAATATCTAATAAGCATCATTATCGAACAAGAATTTGATAAATAGGATAGGGTTAACTAGAATACCGTCATTGAATTGCCAAAATTATTTAGGGGTGTGATAAGGGTTTTGGAAAAGGATGTGTTTTGTTTACATTTTACTTTAAAAGTGTTATAGCTTGTATTAAAATATAGTTCATGAATTGTCTATTAAAAATATGGTACCTACGGGAATGATTCTTTTCAATTTGATTCTAACCCTTCTATTTCTAATATCACACATGATTTAACTTTATCTTTGTCAACTTAGCATTTCTCTTATTTTATCTCACATTGTAAGTAAACATGATAGTGTTATATAGTATACAAATTATATAATTTAGTATGACAGTTTTTAGGAACATCATCATGATTATATATAACTAGATGTGAATCAACCCTTACTATACTCCATTTCTCTAGTTTAACTTGGATTTTAATTCCTTCAAAGTTTCATAAGTTTTTAAAATTTCCAATGTCTATTTTCTCTATTTTGAGAAGGTTCATTTCATTAAATATTTTCTAAGAAGAAATTTGTAATTGTATGCATTGAAAAGGTTTATTTGGAATCTATATAATATCAATTTAATGCACAATATGATTTAAAATTATCAAACCTAAGTCATATACCTCTAAATATTCAAATAGAAATAACCATTCAAGATAAATAAAAAATGATTATATATGAATATTTATCTAATTGACATGGAAGTTTACTTTTTATTTTTAGTAGTTTTTCTTTTTGGTAATTAAGTACTTCTATTAGAGGGTTTTGACTGGGTCCCAATCCCAGATTTACAGAAACCTTTGGTAGGTTGATAGAAAAAATTGTTGCAAAAAATCCCATTTTAGAGGAGGTAGAAACACACCATTTGAGACATTCCCATGCAGGGGATAGCAGAAACAAAATTCCCGTGTAGGGGATAGTAGTGCCGATAATAAGAGAATACTTGACCATGCAGGGGCATCTAAATACCATCATCACAACCCCATCAGGGGACACTTGAGATCTATCAAAAATAACAAACATGCATACGGATACAAAAAATGGTACTTATAGCATAAGCCAAAAGACAACACAAACAAACCCAAAAAATGACCTGGACTAGAGAGCAAACCTAAAGGTTAGCTTCCAGGATGTCTTCTCTAGCATGCGTTGTATTCTATTGTAGGAATTGCTTCATGGTTGAGCTAGCACTCTCAAAGGCTGTGATATTAAGCATTTCAAGAACATTTTGGTAACCCAGTTAGAAATACCAAAGGGTGATTTAAATTCCCACTCAGATCTTCTATGACATCGATGGGGGAATTCTATCTAGACTCAGTTATATCTTTCTTGGTTTTTTATGATTTGCGGACCTGAGGGGACACCTCCTCAATTTTAATTTTATGCTTTCCCAATGTCGCTGTCTTGCTAATGGAGGAGGTAGGCTTGGAGGGAGAGGCTGTAGAATAAACGCATTTCTTGGTTGTGGGTGGGGGGAGGATTAGGGGGGTTGGATTATAAAGGGGTAGCTATGATGGGCAGGTTGTATAGAACATGATGGTAAATCATAGCAAATAAACCTTGGTGAGTGGGTGGTGCATTCTTCTTGTGAGGCCCAAAAATTGAGAGGTAGATAGACCTGTGGAGGAAAGTAGGGAGGTTCATGGGCTTATAGCCATGGGCATGGTTGACCAGGGCCAAATGGAAGCTTGTCATGGGTTTCATCGAGTCATCACAAGTAAGATATTGGATTATAGGGATGGCAACGATGGGCCATGGGGAGGGGAGGGACTTGCACTCTAGGGAAACCCCTATCCACCTAAAATATTGGTAATTAGGAAACCCTCCAAATCTGGCTTCCAGTTGTGTTTATCACACCAAACCACGTGATCAGTGAGAGGTAGGTTAGCTACTTCTACAATTAGGGTAGGGGTTACTTTAAACTGGACATTTTTCACTATGACATGGCTGTTCGACCAAGTCCTAACAAAGTCGGTCATGATGTCCATGTCATCCCCTTTGAATTTCAATAGAAGAGTGATTAACTTACAACCATGTAGGAAAGTGGATGATAGAGGGTCGAGCTATAAAGCGTTCAGATCAAGAAAGGCCATGGCAATGGGAGAAGGGGTGGAAGGGGGGGTGGTAGAGGAACACAACCAAAAACTAGAGTGGCAGTAGTGGATAACATCAAAAATCATACAATGAGTATAGGTTAAATAGGCAAAGGAGAGCTATATGGCCATGTCGATCATCGAGGGAAGGTGACAAGTGGACATGCAATGGGTAGGCCAAGGATGATGGGGATTGGTGAAGAGTCTAGGAGTAATATACACATGGGTGGAGTTCAAAATCATGAGGCTCTTAGCAATAGTAGAAGATGATAGGGAAATATACAGGAAAGCAACAAGACACATGACATTAGGATTATGCAAAAATATTTAAAACCCAGCATTATGATAATTAAGAGCCCACTTGGAAGAACCATGGTGGGAAACACTTACAAAAATACCAATCATATGATAACATTGGAGCATACGAAATGGGAGCCTTCCTCTAAATATATCATGAATCAATACCTGCATAACCTTGAAAAATAAAATCATTGGTTAGAGTGGGGGTTATTAAAGCACCTGTTGAGTTTGTCTGTAGTCGTGACTTGGGAGACACTTGGCAGAAAGATGTTGCATGATACCAGGATGGGTTTTTGGCCTATTCCCAAGTTGGCAAGCCTATCAACAAGCTTATTGGCTTTGCGGTACACATGGGTAGCTTCCACTTGGTGATGCTAACCAATTAGCTTCCTACTTTCTTAAATCAGGGACCTTATGTTCCAAGGGGGATTATTTTCAGAGGTGATGTAGCCTATGATATTGAGGGAATATACTTAAATGTGTATATTGATACGAGTGTCCCTAATAAGATGCAAAATTCACCAAAGAGCCCATGCCTCAGCAATATTGTTGTTTTGATGGTTCAAATTCTCTAAAAAATCTATAACAATCTCCCCTTTGTGATCCTTGATCACTCTGCCTACCCTTGCCAAGTCGAGGTTCCATTTTGAGGTACCATCAAAATTAAGCTTTAGCAAACATTTCAGGGGGGGTCTCCAATGGGCTTTTAGCCTAGGATGGGGAGTGGGATGGGAAGGGGTGGGAATGGGGATGTTGAGAGATTAGATAATATCAATTTCATTCTTGTCGAGCAGGGAGTTAGACTAGGGGAGGATATGGGAATTCTCAAAAGCATAGAACATAGATTTGGCTGCCATGGAAACTAGGTTTTTCAAAACGGTTGAAAAAATTCTACGATTGCACTCGAGCTAGACCTGCCATATGAAGTGGTGAAGACAAATTTTTTGAAGGAAAGCAATTTTGGGGTTCTTGAAAGGGTTAGTCCATTGTATGAAAAGGTCCAAGAGGTATTTGGGGAGGTCCCATTGGATTTGGAACATGGAGATTATGTGGCTCAGGCCCTTTTTGGAAAAATTGTAATCCATAAGGAGGTGGTTGACAAATTTCTAGTTGGACAGGCAGAGATGACACCTATTGGGGATAGGGATGCCCATTTTTATGAGGTTATGGTGGTGAGGGCCTTGTTTTGAATGGTTATTCAAGATAAAAATCCTACTTTTGGGATCAGTCATTTGAACCAGACCAACCCAAAAGGAATAACAGGAATTTGGGGCTTGAGTAAGAGAGAATAGGTTGACTTGACTGAGAAGTCTCCACCGTCAGTTGCTGCCCAAACCAGGAGGTCCAGGGTAGTTGTGGTGGGGATGATGTTGGTCCTCAGTAATAAATATAGATAAGTCCCTACTCTAGCAAGACTCTCACTTCCATTTCTATTTTGGATAGTCTTCCAATTGCCCTACCTATCAAAGTAGTATTTTACCTTTCTTCCCCGTCTGCTTTCCAAAATCAGTTTTAGGATGGAGATCTATGGAATTCCTGTAAGATGTTTGTATTTTAGCCATATTTCTTCCAAAAAATTGATTGATTTTCCTTGACCTAGTTGCCACCGGGTGCCTTTGGTGATAAGGTATTTGACCTAAATTATAGCCCACCAAAAGGTTAATCTGTTAATAAGGATGTTGTCATCCATCAGAGACATATGCTTGAGATATTTTCTTTGAAAAATTGACACCCATCTTACCCTGTAGTTAGAGAAAAGCTTCCATTCCTGCTTGGCTAGGAGAGCAAGATTCATGTTTGCTGATCTTCTAAGACCGAGGTTCCTTTAGGAATTTTATTGGCAAACTCTTTCCTAGCTAACAAGGTGAAATTTTCTCATGTTTTATAGGCCTGCCCAAAGGAACTTCTTTTGGATCTGCACTATTTTGGAGTAAATGGAGGTAGGAGCCTTGAATATTGACATGAAATAGACCAGGATACTCTAGAGTACAACCATGGTGAGGGTTTCTTTAGCTACCAATTTACGTTTGATCCTGTCAATGACATTATTCCACATTGAATTTTTTGGGCTTTTAGTGAACAGAGGGAGGCCTAGATAAGAAGTAGGAAGATATGCTATGCATCATTAAAGTATGCAAGTAATATTATGTTTTCTACTGCTAAGGATATTAAGGAAATAGTATTTGCTTTTGAGATAGTTGATTTCTTGTTCGGATGCTAAAGCATAGGTGTTGAGAATAACCTTTATGGCTTTGGATTGGATGACAAAGGCTAAAGTAGTAATGATGGTGTCATCTACAAACTGCTGATGGGACAGGAGAGGGGTGTCAGAAGAGGCTTTGATCTTAGTTACACACCCAAAAGCACAGGTAGGTTTGAAAGCTCTACTAAGGTATTCAACAAGGATGATGAAAAGGAAAGGGGACAAGGGGTCTCCCTGCCTGATTCCTCTATGGCTAGGAAAATAACCTACAGTAGACCCGTTGAACAAAATGAAGAATCAGGGAGAGGTGATGTAGCCCTTGATGAGGTTGATCCAATATTTGTGGAATCCAAATCTAGATAGGACTTTTAATATGAAATCCCTGTCTACTCTGTCAAAGGCTTTGTTAATATCTAGTTTTAGGAACATGGCCACTATTTTGTTGCACTGAGTCGAGTGGAGGGTTTCATGAAGCAAAATGATGTTTTTCATGATGGATCTGACTTCCACTGAACTAACTTGACAGGGATCTATGATGATAGGAAGGATTTTCTTCAACTTGAGGGCTAGATATTTGGTTAGAATATTGTAGACAATGTTGCACAAGATAATTGGCCTAAAATCAGCCATAGCTCTTCATTAAGGGGTTTTAGGGACTAGGGCAACGCAAGTGGAATTTTTCCCTCATAGGATGATCTTGACGAACTGGAGCTCCATGATTGCATTGCAGATATCCTTCCTTACAATGTTTAGAAAGTCTAAAATAAATGAGGGGGTAACCCATTTGGCCTGGGGGCCTTATCAACTTTCATAAAAAATAGGGTAGCCTTAATTTATTTCTTAGAGAGAGGTTGGATTAAGGAAATGTTCATCTTAGGGTTGACCAGGGGAGAGATTTTTTGCAGAAGGGCTTCCTGGGCTTCTGGGTTGGCGATAGGGAAAATTTCCATCATGTTGCTAAAGTAGGAGGAGGCCTCTTCTAAGATTTTGGAAATATCCTAAGAGACTAAACCATCAGATAGGGTGAGCTCTCTAATCTTGTTTGTGCTTCTATTTCATAGAGTGGATGTGTGGAAGAATCTTGTATTTGCATCCCCATATTTGAGCCAAAGGGCTTGGGATTTTTGATGCCAGAAGGTCTCTTCTTTGGCTAGGATGTTGTGGTATTCCAAAAATAGTTGTCTCTCTTCTTCCCGTAGCTAAGGGGTCCACTAATCATGCTAGATCTACTGCTCTAGGATTTTGATTTTTCTCAGGATCTAGTCTTTGTTTTCAAAGATGTTCCTAAAAACCTCCTTGTTCTAGGTTTTTATGTTTTCCTTGATTGTTTTCAGCTTTTGGTACACTTGGGATATGGTTGATCCCAAACATGGGGTCCTCCACAATTCACTAATTTTGAGCTTCAGGTTAAGGTGTTGGATCAACATGTTTTCAAATCTGAAGGGAGTTTTGAAAGACGAGGCTCTATTTGATTCAAGGAGAAGGGAGGAATGGTCAAAGCCAATCCTAGGGAGGGAAATGAGAGACGTGTCTCCAAAGAGGGGGATGGCCTACTGGGATAGGAAAAAATGATCTAGATTAACCTTAATGTGATCTAACCCTACTCTATTATTGCTCCACGTGAATTTGCAACCTCTAATCTATATATCCATGAGTTCATTCTCTGTGACAAAATATTGGAAATCTAGGATGCTTTTGGAGGGAGTAGAGACACTCCCTTTCTTATCATAAGGGAAGAGGGGGGAATTAAAGTCACTTGCTAACATCCATGGGAGGTTGGAGAAGGCATCCTTCATGAGGAACATGGATCTCCATAGGATTATTGGGTGCATAGATGTTGGATAGAACCCAGGTAAATCGATTTTTTTTACAATAGAAGACCATATTTAGGGTTCTGTTTTATGAATAAATAACTCTACACTCTACTTTTTTTTTATCCTAAAATCACAAAATATACCTAGAAGATCCCTCATCTAGGTATGAGGCCCATTTATAGTCTTTCCAGACTTTTTGAGCTATGTTGTGAGTTTTGGTAGAATCAGTTTTGGTTTCTTACAACATGAGAATGGTTGGTTTGTACTCCTTCCTAATGGTTTGAGCTAGTCTCTACTTGCTTGTACTATTGAGACCTCTAATATTTCAAGAGAGGATATTCATATAGATACCTTGGTATTTTTATTACCTCCTTTTCTTAGCAAAGGGGGAGGTTTGGAATTATTTGCTTCATCCTTTGAATGATTAAATAAATATGGAAAGAGGGTTTTCTGTATTCCATTTGCAACCTAGTTATCAGTATATTTTTTAATTTATTCAGAAGTGGTGGGCCTGTATCTTATCCTTTCACTTCCTGCATCAATAGGGCATTTCTTGGCAGTTGATGGAATTTTTATTGTTATGCTAGATATGGGCATCATTCAAACTAACATAGAAGATATGAAAAAAAGATGAATAATTTTTCATTTCTTGGGTTTTTGTTCGAGGCTATCTACTTTGAAAGTTTGGTCTGCAAAAAATTGGAAAACAAAAGGTGAGTTAAAATCTCTATTTATCCAATGGTTATTTTCTTGTATTATTTCCTGATAATGAATATAGAGAGAAAAAATTTCAAGGGATTCTCTGGTTCTTTGGAAGGATGAGACTTTTCATGAAGTCTTGGCATACTAAATTTAAAGTCAAAGAAGAGATGCCTTCTACAGGTCCTATTTGGGTTAGACTCTTTGGCCTCCTAGTTGAATTTTGGAATCTGACTATTTTTATTTAATTGGAAACTCTTTGGGAACTTTTATGATGACTATTTATTGTACTAAAAAAATTGAACATATTATTTATGCTTAGAATTATGTTTTAATGGATTTTGAAAAATATATACCTGAAAAATATCTCAATACAATTTGAGGAGGACACTTGGGAGCAAATGGTGGACTATGATAAAATTCCTATTCATTATAGAATTTGCCATGAATATGGTCATTTGGCTAGTGTCTACCCAAATAAAATTCTAGATCAAAAGAAAGAGGATACAAACTTAACAGGTTTCCAAATGCCTAAGAAGAAAAACACTAAAAAAACCAGTTATGAAGGATCAATCGAAGTTGTTAGCTAATAGGTTTGAAATTATATCCACAAATTATGTCCTAGGTGAGGAAGAGGAAATAATATAGACAAAAATATTAGAAACACAATTTAAAGATGCAGGGAAGGACTCAGAGACAAACCAACAAATTAAAGGTTTTCAACAAGAAAAAAGGAGGAAATATAAACAATAACAACAATCTTTTAAATGTTGAGACTTTAAATAATACAGATCCCAAGATAGACTATATTGAACCTTCCAGTAATAATTTGGATTTGTACATGCATTCTATGAGGTTAGAAGCCATCCTAGATTCAAGTGGGGTAAATCAAGAAATAGGGAAAAAAAAACTAAAGATGGATTCCAACCAAAAGGCATGTCATAAGACCAATCAACATCATATGGTAAAATAAGATGAAAATCTTGTAGAGGAAGGTAATATTAATGCCCTTACCATTTTTTTAGCTCTAGTATTAATGAAGATCATCACTTGGAATATTATAGGACTCAAACGGAGTCTTTCAAAACAAAATGAAATTAGAAGAATGATTTAGACAAACCATCCACATCTTGTTTTCCTTCAATAAATGAAGATGCCAATAGAGGAAATAGATTCAATTACTAGTAAAATTTGGCCATCCATAAAAGTTGCTTCCCTTAGTTCCTAGGGGAATTTTGGTGGCATTTCTTGCCTTTGGGACCCAAAAGAGGTAGTTATTCACCATATTATTGGAAATTGGGGTATTTTGGCTATAGCTATTTAAAGTAGAAAATCAAACCAAATAATGCTTTGCATAACTATTTATGCTTTGACTACTTTGGAGGAAAATAGAAGACATTAGAAGGATATACCTTATACTATCTTTAATTTTCCTAAATCTTAGATCTTGATTGGAGGAGATTTCAATACCATCCTCTATCTAGATGAGAAAATAGGAGGAAATAGAAATTTGGACAAAAGCATTGACCTCATGAGTGAATATGTTACAAAACTTCATCTTGTGGACACCCAACCAGATAATGGTCTTATAACTTGGTCTAACATAAGGTAAGGCTTAGCTTGTATGATGGATATATTGGATAGGTCCTTGTTCTTTAACAATTTCTTAATCCATGATCACATTCCTAAGATGAATAATCTTAACAATGCTAGTTCGGATCACTGGCTAGTCATGGTGGAAATTTGGAAAATCAATGTGAGTTTCTCACCTTTTCATTTTTAGTTAATGTGTCTTAGAGATAGTTCCTTCAGATCCCGACTACAACAATGGTGTAAGGAAGTTAAACCAAGGTATGGGAATAAGATTTTTTATTTTACCAAAAGGTTGCAATACATTAAATACAAAATCAAGATTTGGAATTAGGAGTTTGGAGATGTTTAAGAAAAAAACATGAAGTTATTGCTCAGCTTGAAAATTTGAATAAGAAAATATGTTTAGATGGCCTCATAGAGATTAGAATTACAAATGAAATTAGACTCACAACTCAATTAGAAGAATGGTAAAAAAAATAACTCTTATGGAAGCAAAAATCTAGGATCTAATGGCTCAAAGAAGGAGATCAAAAAATAGATTTCTTCCACAAATATATTCTATCTCAAATATCTCACAAATTTATTTCTCCCCTAAAATATTATTATGGATATGTTGTCTACACTTGGGATGACATGAACTATTATTTTGTCAATTACTTTTCCAATATATTTGTTGCCACACCTATTGACTCAGCTTCTCAACACAATATTCTTCAATCAATCCCTAATCTTGTAACTTTATAGGAGAAATTTGTTTGACTGCTGCAATTACTATCGATGAGCTTCAATAGCTGGTTTTAAAAATGCAAAAAGGAAAAAACCCCAGGTCCTGATGGTTTTTCCATTGAGTTCTATCAAGATTTTTGGGATATCCTTCATGCTGATTTATTAGAGGTGGGAGAAGAAGCTAGGAAAGCCAAATAAATTTTGAAGTTTATCAATAAAATTTAGATAGCTCTTATCCCAAAATCTAAAGAGGCAGACCATATCTCAGCTTTGAGACCTATAGCTTTATGTAATGTTCTTCTCAAAATCATTACAAATATCATGGAAGAAAGGTTGAAGCCTTTTTTTCATAAGATTATTTCCCCTAAACAAGGGGGTTATGTGGAAGTGTCAAATAGTGGATGTGATAGTTCTTTATCAAGAAGCCATCCATTCCATGGAAATGAAAAAATATCCATCTATGTTCATTTGTTTATCCTTATCTAAAGCTTATGATAGAGTGGATTTGCAATTCCTTGTCAAATTTTTAAGATAATTTGACTTCTTTAAGGATTGGATGGACTGGATTATGTGATTTATCTCTTTAGTGTCCTAATTTGTTCTTATCAATGGTAGGACTTCTCAGTTGTTCCCTACTTCTAAAGGTATTAGGAAATGTGACCCCCTCTCTCCTTATTTATTCATCATTATTGTTGAATACTTGGGCATGACTATAACCAAAAATAGAGAAAATATAACCCTTGAGGGAGTTCCCATTTCTCATGGAGCTAGGACTATTTATCATCTTCAATTTTTTTATGACTCCAATTTGTTAGGTAAAGCTATAGTCAAGGAAGCTTCTAAAATTAAGCAAATCATTAAATATTTTTCTAATTCTACCGAAAAAATGATCAATGAAGATAAATCTAAAGTTATTTTCTTTCACTACTCTCTGAGATAGGAATCCATGGTCTTGGATAAATTAAGATATAAGAATACCTCCATTTTTATCACTTATTGAGGCATTCCTATCAATATTCAAAGATTAAAAAAAGACTGGAATTGGTTGTTGGATAGAGTTAAGAAAAAAATTGGAAAGTGGACCAATAGGTGGCTTTCATTTGGGGGTAAAATTACCTTGGTAAAATTAGTCCTTCAAGCTATACCTATTTATGTTTCTACTATGTTGAATATCCCAAAGGTAGTTCTTCAAGAATTGGATCAAATCAATCATCGGTTCATATGGAGTGGTACAAAGGAGAAAAGAAAATGGGCCTTGGTGAAATGGGATAGTTTATGCCTTCCCAAGAATTAAGGGGGTTAGGATTCCAACATGCTATTAATAACAATAAGGCTTTAGTGACTAAACTGTATTAGAGGATTTTGCATAACCCTAATACTCTTTGGGCCAAGAATATTAATGCTAAATATTCTGAGAACAAAAGTCTTGAAGACCTTGTTCGCTATCAATTACCTACCAAAGGTTCTCCTATTTTAGCGGTTCTTAATATTGGTGAGTATTTGATTAAGCAAAAGTTATTTTGGATTATTCATAATGGTCAACAAGAAATTTTTTGGATAGATTCTTGGGATGGTCACCAATATTTGATAACTTAGTTTCTTGATTGAAGGCCTTGGATGGAAGAACACCATCAAGCTAACTATATAAAGATTACTAATTACTATTGGTACCATATTGGTAATTCAAATTTTGGTAGATATTGGATCGCTATTGAGGACTGGCCTATTCAAATGCAAAAAAGGTAAATAAAAGACATCCAAAACATCCTTTATATGATATCTCTCTCTTGGTCCCATGATAAATATTTTTTTAGATGCAAAAACACTACTAAGGGTGAGTATTCCATTGCTCAAGGTTATTTGATCTTATGCCATAATAATCCCAACCAATCATATGATATTTTTACTCAGTTATGGGCTCAAAATATCTAGCCTAAGGTGAGGTTATTTATATGGATTTTATTGCATCACACAGTGCTTACTATTGAGCAACTTATGAAATGTGATTTTCATGGACCGTTTAGATGTAAAATTTGTGGAGAGAATGTGGAAACTCTCAATCATACTTTTATTTAGTGTACCTTAGCCTCTGAGCTATGGAGGAGAATGGCCATATTACTTAGCTTACAATGGTCCAATTTTTTTCACTTTTGAACAAATTTGGAGTGATTGTCCTAATCAGGACGATGTTGATCATTTTATTAGGTAGGTAGTTTGGATGGGTTCTACCATTCTACCTTGGAATATCTAGAAGGAAAGAAACAACATGATTTTCAATAAAAAATGGAAATACATTTACTATATATGGCAAAAGACTATTGCCAACTTAGTTGAATTAGTCCAAAAACTCCTTAAACACCCCCATAACTCTCACCAAAGGTGGGATCAAGTTATGAAAATATTAAAGATTAACTCTTATAAGGGAAACCAACTTAAAGGGAATGTGATTAATCAAAATATTAATAGAACAAGGAATTTGCAACCTCCTCCTAAGGATTTTAAAAAATTTGATGCAGCATCTAGGGGGAACCTTGGAAAAGCTAGTGTGAGAATAATTGGTAGACTTTTAGATGGTTCCCTGGTTTTTATTTTTGCTAAGAATTTGGGTATCCTTTCCAATAACCTTGTTGAGGAATATGGTATCCTTAGAGGCATTCGAGAGGCTGCTAATATCAGATGGAAAAATGTGCCAATTGAATCTGACTCTCAAGTCATGATTAATATATTGAAGACTTCTTCTAAGAATCATAAGGTTGATTGAAGAATAAAAATAATTGTTGAGAATATTAAATTAATCCAGATGGGATTTTTGAAAGTTGAATACAATAATGTGGTTAGAGAATAGAATAGGAGTGTTGATGCTTTAGCTAATTGGTCTTTGGGCAAAGGTGATATTACTTACTATGGCCACTATCCTATATGGTGTGATTCACAAATAAGGGAGTCTCTTCTTTCTATCCTTTCTCTAGATGACTCTAGTACTAGAGGTACCTAGTTCCTTTTTTCTTTGCTTTTGCTTCTCTTTGGTTTAGTCAGGGTATTTTAGTTCCCTTGCTCAGACTGGTCATTCTCATGTTTCCTTTTTTGAATCTTGCCTAAATATAATTTTGGCCTAGAAAGGCCAAAGTTGTTTTCTATTTTTCCTTCTTTTTAGTTTTTCTATGTGTGTGTTGTTTTGTATTGTTTTCATTCTTTTTTTGTGTATTTTTTGTTGTTTTCAGTGTTTTTTTTTTTGTGTTTTGTGTTTTTTTTCTATGTTGTGGTTTTTTTGTGTGTTTTATGTTTTGTTGTTGTTTGTGGTTTTTGCATTTTTTATTTTTTTTGTGTTTGTTTTATGTTTTTTTTTTTTTTTTTTTTTATGTTTTTTTTATGTTTTTTGTGTTTGTTTGTGTTTTTGTTTGTGTTTTTATTGTTTTATGTATGCTCTTTGAGTGTGTCTAAGGGGGCATCCCAAGTGCGAGCTCTGGGTTTTTTTTATGGAATACATACCCCTGCCTCCTTGGGAATTACTTGAAAGTGGCATCCCAATTGGAGTGTTTTCCACAAACAAAAAAAAATTGTCGATATATTTATGAAAATATTCTTTGAAGGCCCTCAAAAATGCAAAAAAAACTTATTAAAAATAGTAATTTTCTATTTTTAGATTATCATAGCCAAAATGCATCTCTAGTTATCTTAACACATTAGTAAAATACAAAAAAACAAAAGAACAGGTCATATGCATGTAATTTTATTTAATATGAAATTTTGAATCTAATGGAATGTGAATCACCATATTTCCATATGTGTGACCTTAAAACTCATGGAAGGTGAACTGTCACATTTCCATAAGTACGACCTTCCATATTTAATATGGTGGATTTCTAACACATAAATTCTTGTATAGATATAGATGTACCCCTAACTATAAAAGGTATAAGTAGTGGATGCGATGTAATAACCTCACATCTCTTCTTAGAGATTGCTTGCATTCTACTCTATTTTCTGAGAAATAAAATCATTATGATATTTTTCTTATATCCTCTTGTGTTATGGTTTGTTATACTCTAATGATATTGAATTGAACTCTTTTATGATCTTCCTTAAATAAAAAATTTGAGTTTTAGATCAGTCAAAATTTTGTATTTTAGTTCAATGGTATTAGAGTAGTCTATATTTTAAGTGTTTTTATTTAAACACAAGATCAAGATATACAAATTTTGGGTATCGGTTGCAAGATACATCTAGTTACCTTCCTTATTGTTTTAAATGATCTTTAGATGAGAACCAAATGAACAACACAAATATAGTCAATCCTTTGAAGGAGGTATTGAATGAATCTCTCATAAAATAGACAAATGAGATGATGCATCAATTTTCTCAAATTATTCGATAGCTCCCCATTGTAAATTTGACAACCTCCTCTACACAACCTTTCATTCCCCTAGCACCATTCAATGCTCACACACCTTTTAAGGTGTAGTAAATTTTAACATTCCTATTTTTGAAGGAAAATTTAATTTTGATGCCCTAAAAATTTGGTTGGATCAGTTATTTTCATACTTCTCTATAAATTAATGGATCAATAGGGAGAAAATAATAATTGCACTTTTAAAAGATTCACCACCTATTTGAAATTGATGAGAAAAATATTGTAATAGGGTTTTAGAAGAGAATAAATATGGAGTAACATTCACATGGGATAATTTCATGAAGATCAGCAAGGAAGAATATTATCTAGTAGGAGACTATAAAGACCAATACATGCGATAAAAAATTACATCAAGGTAAAGACTAATTTGTTCAAGATTATAATGATGCTTTCCATTCCATAGCAACAAATCTAGGTATTTAAGATATGAAAAAAACATTAAATCCTCAAGTACTATAATGGGCTACAATATTACATTTGAGAGGACATGGACCTCTTTGAATTAAATATATTGGGAGAGGCATATAAAATTGTCAAATATACACAGAAGAACAAAAAAAAAAAATAGAAAATGAGGACCAAATAACAAAAACTATAACACTAAGTACCATCCTAAGAAAGTAAAAAATGACTGTCCAAATAATCAAGATAAAATATGATAGATAAAACAAGAAAAATCATTCTATTGGCGATCAAGCTACAAAGTAGAAGGAGGGTCATCACTAAATCAATTATAGGCCCTACACATTAGAAGTATATGAACCAGATTTTAGCAAAATATGATGATATTTTTTAAGTTACCAACTAGGATACTACTTAATTCTAAGGTAAAGCATTTCATTGATTTAGTTCTTGGTTCTCCTTTTCCTAATTCACCTATTTATTATAGATTAGTTATTGAAAGTAATGGAATTAGGAGGTAAATCTAAGAATTGATTCAAAAGGGGCACAACTAACCAAGTGATTTACTATGTCATAGTCCAATTATCTTGGCTCAAAGGAAATATGGAATGTGGAGACTTTATACTAACTGTAGAGCTTTAAATAAAATCACTATAGAGATGTGGTAAAAAAATATCAACTGATTTCATTATCAAAATGTAATTTTATACAGTTATTAAGGCTATGATTATCCTGAAACAATAATCTAACAAAATGCTAACCTATTCTATCTGTGGAGCTTAACAATAGAGAACAAACTAACCGCTAATATTCTAAGATAACAATAGATTATATGGTAGCTTAGAATAACAA
Source organism: Wollemia nobilis (assembly GCA_028583015.1). Lineage (NCBI taxonomy): Eukaryota > Viridiplantae > Streptophyta > Pinopsida > Araucariales > Araucariaceae > Wollemia > Wollemia nobilis. The sequence continues at coordinate 10,974,434 of JAQPPZ010016925.1, forward strand.
CTAGGATACTAGAATAATATAATTTAGTAATGTACTATAGACTAGCCTAACATCCTACCTTATTACATTATTTGATGTACATAGAGAGTTGCAAAAATAACTCAAATTTGACATGTGCAAGTGCCTTAGTGAAATTATCTACAACCTATTGAATTAGGGATGCAACTGCATCCAACGTAGCTTGACCAGGTCATAGTAGCACATGTCTCAAGTGGCTTGATGCAGCTCGTACACAACCAAAATGGTAATCACACTGGCCATAGGTCATGATCAGCCACTGCATAACCAAATCCACGATGCTAATAGTGCAGCCATCGCCGCTTAGCTAATGCTATGTATTATCTCCACTATGCCATTTTTGAGGTGCATAATCACTAGACTACCTAACGTCCTAACATATCTTAGCTACCATAGCCACTTGCAGGCCTTCTCCCTATTCAAATACACATAGATCACACAGTAAAATTTGCAAAAAAAATAATAATAAAAGCAGATCGTGCACGGTGAGAGGAACAAATAAAAAAAATCCACTTGAATTATTTGAAATTGCCTTGCTCATGGATTAAGATTGATATTCCCTTGCAAATGTAAAATTATAGACTACAGCATAATGAAACCGTGCAGAGGAGAAATTCATAGACATGTTTGCAAATGCAGAGAAGAAATAATTTTTTTTTTAATTTTCCAAAGTTTTTAACCCCAATATCCATCCAACCACACGCGATTGTGAATTGATAAATTGCCTATTGCCAAGTGGTGGTTCGTGCTTGTATTCTCATGTGAGAAATTTGTATTGTTTGTTTGTGGAATTTTTTATCCCACCTTCACTATGGGAAAGCCTAATGGAGGTTTAAATACACCAAGGAGCATAAAAACTCTCAATGAGTTTTTTAAGAAGAGCCCCACATTGGAAATAGGCCTCGTAGACTATGCATTCATACTGCATCTAAGGCCCCGTACATTGGACATTGTGCCACCTTGGAGTTTCGCACCGGTATCGATTGAGTGTTGATTGCCTGCTTTGATTTTGAAATTTGTACTACCCACCGATGCGAGGTTAAAAACAAAAAATCCCATTTTTTTTATTTTTGCATGCTAGTATTTAATTTTCATTAATTGATTAAATAATTGTTTTAATTAATTAATTAATTATTTTTTTAAGTTAATTAATTAGTTAAACTAATTTATTATTTAATTAAATTATTTGATTTTATTAGAACTTTCATGCATTTTAAAAGGGGTTACCTAAAGGGGTGATTCTTTTTTTTTGCAAAATCAAAATCAAACAAATCATCTTGTTTTTTTTTGCAAACATTGAACCAAAAAAAAAAGGAGGCACCATACTATTTTGCAAAAACAAACATCTGGCGTTGATTTTTTGCAAAACTTAAAAAAAAGGGGTTACTTCAAACTTTGCACAAACCTTGTTATTTTGCAAAACAAAAACACAAAGGGGGGGACACCACAAAAATTGTTGTTTTTTGCAAATAAAATTCAACACAAGGGCAAAATAAATGAATATAATTTTTACAAATCAAAACTATTGCAAAAAATTTGGAAAAAAGTGCATTTTTGGTTGAATCTGACACCTAATTATCATTGTAAAAGGTGCATTTTCAATTGAATCCAACACCTTACAAAAGCATAAATTTGTGGGCATGATAAAAATGGATGTATGATGCATTTAATTCTTTGTTTTATACATTAAAATTTTTGTATTGAAGCAACAATACGACCCCATATTTATACCTATTTTTGTGCAATTTATTGCACAAAGCAACGTTCGATATTTATGGTACCTTTGATCTGCACTTACAGGTGATGCTATAATTCTTTGGGCTACTGTATCTAATGCCTAATATAGCTACAAAAATTACGTATGAGCTATTGTTCTCTATAAATCATCGGGAAAAAATAAGGAAAGCCAATTTTGTTTGGTATTCACTTCATTATAACCCCATTCACTACTATTCCTCGGCATAAATACTTCGACTAAATAATATTCCAAAGTATTAAATGGACTTGGCACCCTATGTATGTGGAAGGGTTTTTAAGTAGGTGTCAAATATAGTAGTGAATCCCTTTTAGTACTACTTTCTTGGTATAAAAAAAGAGGAACTAATTTGATGATATAAGGAACCTTCACAATGGCCATTACTAAAGCCTACTTGACAGATTCACAAATTCTCAAAGGTCCAAATTTTGCTTCATGGAAAATAATGATGAGAGTAATATTGTAGGTTGAAAAAATTAGTCCAAAATCTACTTCATATAAAGTGGACTATTTATTCCTTCAAATTCCTTTAGAATGATTTTCTTGTGGACATGACAATTCCAATTAGTCCACCTTATATGAAGTAGATTCTAATTTTGCAAATGCATACCAAGTTATTTATGCGAGTAAGCATATCTCTAATTTTTATTTACAAGATAACCTTCTCTATCACATGAGACATATTTTTGTATTAGCTAGTGAGCATTCAAATATGATTTGGAAAGTACACTTCAGTAAAGTTTCCCATCACTTTGGGATGGAAAAAATATTTGTAGTACATATAAGTACTTCTATTGGCCCAAGATGAGGAACAATATCAAGAGGTACATGAAGTCATGTACTCCTTGCACTAATGCAAAACCAACCAACAAGAAGAAATGACTATATACACCATCACCAATTCCATCCAAGACTTGGGAATCTATATCCATGGATTTCCTCTTAGGTTTACCCACATCTAATATTTGTGATAATTTTGTTTTTCTAGTAATTAATTATTTTTCAAATACATTTGTCATGATTCCTTGTAAAAAATCAATTTTAGTTGAGGATACTACTAAGATTTATTTTAGTCATGTGTAGCTCAACTTTGGCTTGTCAATGTCCATTGTATCTGATAGAGATAGAAAATTTATGAACATTTTTTGGGCCATCCTATGGATCATGATAGACACCAAGTTGAGCATGTCCACAACCTTGTTATAGAAATATGTGTAATTTGAACTTGTTTAGTCCAAGAACAACTATTTGTTGAGGTGCTTATGAGCACCATTTATGTAGCCTATAGGCATGTTATTATGTAAGCCTATATGTATTCCTCATTCATGTAATCCTACATGCACCTTTCATATTTCACCCTTAGTGGTATTGGTTAAACCACATTTTTGGATAACCTCACTTAAAGGTTAATTTATTATTATTTTATTCAAAGGTTAACCTCAAGGTTAAGTTTATGTTAGCCTAATGTTAACCTCTCATTGGGTATTTTGTATCACTATAAATACCCCTCAATGAGGATCCATTTGTATCATAAGTATGAATAAAATATGATATATTAGGGAGCCCATGGGCACTACGTTAAACTTATTCTCATCTCTCTTCATTTCTTCATGTCATTTACTATTGTTATATTGTAGTTGCCTTCTCTTATTTTTGACATATGATTGTGATGAATGCATATTTTGGAATGATTTTTAAAAATACTATAAAACTAAACATGGTATTAAAGAGAGATCCAGAGCTACATCACTGATTTATGAAAAAGGAATTTTTTTTTCCAAGAATTAAAGCCATCTTGTATTTCATCAAAAAGTTTCAAATTTTCAAATTTTAACATTTGGAACCAATACCTTTGGCACCATCTATTTTTGTATTTTTCATGTCATTTTTGTAATTTCTTGCAAATTAATTAGTGTTGTTCATCCATGAATTCTAGAAAAAATATGCATGTTGACATGGATAAAACAATGGCTAGACCATTTGCATTTGGGATGGGAGGAACAATGTTTGATTGATGCTCTATTTTCCATTGCTTGGTTCACTATTCGTCATCTTTGGTAGGTCCTTCTCCTTTTATTATCTGTAGGGAGTAGTTAGGTGGCAATGTGTCTTGCTCGTTGGGTGGCAATTGTAGGATCAAATTGCCACCCTTTTAAAGCTACATGCTAAAAAAGACTGGGAAAATGTAATCTAATTTGAAGGTATACCAATTTTTATATTTAATGTCTTTTGTAATTTGTGTTATGATCATATTAGCACTTGTGGTGCATTGGATGGGTGTTCCATTTGTAGTGGCAAGTTCAACAAATTAAAACCCCATAAACACTTGTTTTGAATGGTTTTTTACTTGTAAAGGAGTGTGGCCATGGAATTTTAAGGAAGAAATATCTTCATATATCTTAGACAATTTGAATGGCATAGTGTTTAAGGCTCTTCCTTATGGGTGTGAGGTATCAATTTTAAAATTCAACATTGATTTTCTTTTATTTCTCTAAATAGGTTGTTCATCAACACTCATATACATGGTTGTCTTATTCATGTACTAGCTATGCATATGGAATAGTTGTTCATGCTCCCACTATGAAGCAATAAATCATGAGTTTGAACCCCATTGGATCTAATATACATTAAAATTATATATGTAATAGTTTTCCAATCATATTTCATATATGTAGTGACCAATCTAGTGACGATACATCACAATAGCTAAATCGACAAAAAAAGCTAAGGTTTCACGATTGATTATTTTTTATTGATTTAAGTGCTAATCTAATCAAACTTTTCAAAGGCCATTAATTTTGTGTACATAAGCATTTGGATCCATTATTTTTAGATTACATGATTTTTTGAGCTCTATGCATTGACTACATCAATCTATGGACCTATTATAGATTTGTTTAAGGTTTTTGTGTAAGATGGATTTTCTAAGGCATATTACCCATATTAATGGATAAAATTATAACACTTGGTTAGTTAAAATGAAAGGATTATTCAAAATCAAGAATCTCTAGCTCATCTTCAATAATGATTCAAAACAAGGTCTTAATAATCATGAACTCAATAAGAGAAAGGAGGAGGTTTTTAGTCTATTCTTCATGGTAGTGGAAGTAAATATAATTTTTTACATTAGATAGAATATTATTTTATCGATTTATGAACTAACTTAAAATATCTCTATGGAAAAATAAGTGCTAGTGATGTTAATAGAATTAAGCTTTCTAATTGTAAAATTTTATATTTTAGTAATTTCAAAGACTATATATCTCACTTAAAATCTCTAAAATATTATGTAGCTATGATAGGGGGAAATATAAAGAGTGATTAAAAGTATATCAAATTTATTACTTACAATAATTTTTCTTATTTTCATACAATTGACTTGGTTATTTATGTAAATGCTAAAATTATCAAAGAACCATAACCCATATCTCTTGAAGGACTTTTCAAGCTTGTAATCTATTATGAAGTGGTAATAAGAAATTATGGATACCTTTATCATATATAAGATCATCCAAAATACTTCAAGTCAATAAAATATAAGACTTAGGTACCTTAAGTAAAGTCTAAGGTTTCAAAGAAGTCAAATATTTGAGAGTATTATAAAAGGGAAAAACACTCCATTAAGAATTGCATTAGAAGGTTGAAGATGGTTGAGATAGAATTATTGAGGATTGGACATAAGCTTTCTGATGATGAAGGAGGAATAGTAGAAGTACATTAGAGCATCAATTATGGGAAGGAGATATTACCTCTAGTGCCTTCTTTCAACCCTCTCATATCAATTTATGAGTGTGTGAAATATATGTAATATAATCCTGGTTAGGCCAAGGCCAATTATGTAATGAGGTGTTTATGAATGCCATTTATGTATCCCATGGGAATGTGATGATGTAAGCCTATAATAAATCCTCATTTATGTAAGACTGCAAGCATGTTCATGTAAGCATACATGGCCCTTTCATATTTTGTGGTATTGGTCAGTCCACATTTTTGGATAACCTCATTTAAATGTTAATTTATTATTATTATATTCTAGGGTTAATATCAAGTTTAAGTTATCCTGACAGGGACACCACAATGTCAAAATTCATTGGGCTCTCTTAATGGAAAACCAAGTTCAATCCACGAGAAGGGTGACCCATAATTTGTCCCTACTTTTCAACCTCTTCAAAAAAATATCAAGGTTAAGTTTATGTCAATCTAATAACAACCTCTCATTGGATATTTGGTATCACTATAAGTACCCCTCAATAAGGATCCACTTGTGTCATAATTGTGAATAAAATGTGATATATTGGGGTGCCCACGGGCTTCCACCTTATACTTCTTGTTGTCTTAGTTCATTTATTCATATCATTTACTATTGCTATATTTTAATCATCTTATCTTATTTTAAACATATGATTGTGGTGAATGGATGTTTTATAATAATTCTAGAAAATATTACAAAATAAAACACTTTCATATTCAAATTTATTGTCAAACAAAAGTTGTTTTTTTTGGTAAGTAAGAGACTATTATAAATAACATCGGGTTTTAACTGGTTGACCCAAAACCATTTTACAAAATAGGGTCCATCGACCAAATGGACAAGGGCCAAGCCCTACAAGTTTAATCTGACAACAACAAGGGCCAAGCCCTACTCTTCCATCTAAATACAACCAAACTAAACTATGGAAGCCTAATATTGTAGCCATCAAAAAATAAAGACTTAAAACAGAAACAAAAATAAGAAAAACTAATCATGCAAGCGCCACATCAGAATATAGTCAAACAAACATTCCATAAAACATAAATCTAGGAGGCCAAGAAGCCAGTCTTTCTTGAAGTCCTCATCTGACTACTTATCGTCCTCATCCTTAGATTCCTACTTGCCATCAACTTCAGATTCGACCTTTGACTCATCGGGCCCCTGGAACTGCTAGCTATAAAAAAAAAGATTAGAGAATCACGTAAATCAACAGCTACACTAATGAGTCCAGAAGGACTCTTTAACTGGTTGATAATATTGGAGGCTAATGAAATTGCCATCTTATTTAAGACTGTTACAATGGGGTCCAATAACCCATTGTTAGGGATCTCCAATACTTTGTTATTTTCCTCTAGGACCCTGTTGCGACATCAAAACCAAACACACCTTGGGCAAGACTTGAGTCCAAAGGAGATGTTTCCCATGCATGAATTTGCAGATAATGAAACTATATTAGCGCCCCACCAGCTGCAAAAAATACTAGTCACATGAAAGAAAAAACAAATATGACCAAAGCCATTATAAGGTTCAAAAAATATTTTGAAAAATGCCCCCATTTTTTGTCATTGATCCACTCTGAGCCTTTCATTTTGAGCTTTCTCATTTTCTATCACTTTCTATACTGCATGAGGAATATTTGTAGTCCACGTGATCAAATTTAGCATTGCAATGCCTTCATTTGCCAACTTATCAGCTGCCATGTTTTCTTCACAAAAGGTATGCAAAATTATGGCCTCAGGTCGATCATGAATCAGAGACCTCGCTTCTTGTATGTAGTCATGAAATATCCAAGGAGATCTCTTAGTGTTATTTAGAATATTTATAATAATGAGATAATCACATTCCACCAAAAATCGCCCTGGATAATTCTCTGCCACATTTAGGCTCCTCCAAACCGCCCTTGCTTCAACAACATTGTTAGTTTGAGCTCCAATATGTTCAAAAAAAGCTATTAGCACCTCACCCTTGTGGTATCTGAGTAAGCCCCCTGTCCCTACTTCACCTGGGTTTCCCCTAGCCACACCATCAAAATTTAACTTAATCTAGCCTAGGGGGGTGGGGTCCATGTGATCATGGTTCTAGGACAAACTCGAGGACAATTGAGGCCATAAGTGAGAGGTAAGTTTAATGAATGGCCTAAGGCTTCAAAAGGATTTAGATATCTAGACGTTGTAGGCACTAAACATGCATTATCATTAGCATATACTAATTTTTTTGACAAGATAGAGGATGACTGAGCAACCTTATCCAAGAAGGCCCGACGATTCCTTTCCAACCATATCTGCCACAAGTAGTGATGAAGGTAGATCTTCCACATATACCTGAGATGCTTGTTCAAAAAAGGAGAAGGCCACTAGACAAACAGGTCAAACATGGACTGAGGACGGACCCAATAAATATGAAACACTTGTAACAGACCTGACAAGATTGAGGTAGAAAAATTACAATACAAAAAAAAAATGATCAATAGACTCTCACTCAGAAATACAAAGATAAAACCTATTAAAAACAATAAAACATCTTTTTATTAATTTATCCATGGTGATTATCCTATTTTTGATGGCTATCCATGCAAAAAAACCAACCTTCAGAATGATGCTTTTGGGCCAAACTTCCAAGTGAGGGAAATTAGGTTCATCATTATCAATAAGCATCAAATAAGCAGACTTGATAGAAAATTCCCCATTGTCCAAAGCTTCCCAAATAAGTTGGTCCTCAAGCATGCCATAAGGGAGTAAATATTGTCTTAATTCATTCTCTAGTATTATTGATGCCCCTGGGAGATCATTGTTCATTATTGGCTTCCATAGCCTTCTATCAATCAACTGTACATATTATTCACGTATACAATTTGAAGCATCCATACACATGGGATGAGAGCCTCCTATACATTCAACATGGGTACACTTTATATAGGTCTACCAAACATAGGCCATTTTATGACTATTTTGGATTCCAAACCACGACACCCATTGATGTAGCTCTCTTTGTGGGACCCATAAAGTACTCACCTCATGGACAATTTTTTTTAGAAAAGGTAGCATGGTTTGTGGAGTAGATTTAGAACATCTATAAATAGATCCATGACCTATTGGAAAATATAAATAAAAAATAAAAGAAACACCATGACAAGAATTGGGTCTCACATAAATTCAAGGTTTGATATAGGGTATGGTTATGTCTATAGAAAGAGATACTTGCATGATCCCATAGGAATATTCAACATCTTTGTTATGTACCATATACCATCATCAATAAGGTGAGAGTAAATGCCTTTGAATTTAATCTTCCATCTCGTCTTGGATTGCATCTAATCTTCAATGTTGAACTTCTTAGGCCCTATCATCGACCTCTGTTAGACACTTCCCTAGTAGTAGAATAGTTGGATATTAAAAAATTCAATGTAGATAGCTTAACACCATTGGAGGAGGATTATATTTTTTACACGTAGACTAAGACCACTATAAGGTAGTACACTAAAATGTATGGAGTGATCAATGGAGGAAAAAAATTTCACTAAGGGTAATGTCCAACTTCCCCTTTCTATTTTTCCTTGCTTCTCTTATTGGTGTCCTTAGAAGACTTTATCTAGGTTGTGCCGAGATGTACTCTATGGTTTCTCTTATATGTTGTAATTGCGAGATTGGTATTGTGGATTGTATCCTTTTTTATTTCTCTAATGTAAAATATGTGGGGTCCCTTTCAAAACCCCCTCTTTCAACTAATCAAAAAATAATTGTTCACTAAGGGGAATGTCTCACGAAAAATTAGATAAAGAAATACTTTCCATACATGATGTTCAAATTTGATGCAATGGGGACCATTTATTTTAAAGTGGGCATGAATGATCTAGGCATGTGCATTTTTGTAGCATGGCTTTATGCTAAAAATTTCTTGAAAATCTATTTTTTTATCCTAACAATACTATTAGGGGTTACTTTTTGCTTAAGACTCTATTTTGATCCATTCAAAAAATTCTAGAAATATTAGAGAGAGAATAAAAACTTTTGTAGTTTAATATATAATAAATAGGTATGTCAATAAAGGGCCTCAAAAATTAAAAACAAATAACTTACTAAAAATAATAATTTTCTATTTTTAGTTTGCATAGCCAAAATTCATCTCTAGCTATGTTGAGACATCAATAAAAGGTAAAATATAAAAGTACAAATTACATGTATGCAATTTTCACTTAATATGCACTTTGTAACTCATGGAAGGTGAATCACCATATTTCTATATAGGTGACCTAACTCATGGAAGGTGAACCACCACATTTTTATATGGGTGACCTTCCATATTCAACATGATGGATTTCCAATACACCAATTATTGTATAAAGAGAGATGCACCCTTGACTATAAAAATAATGAGTAATGGATGTAATGTTATAGCCTCATATCTCTTCTCAAATATTACTTACATTTTACTATGTTTTTTGAGCAATAAAATTATTATAGTATTTTGCTTGTATACTCTTGTATTCGTTCCTGAATTGCACTCTTTCATGGTCTTACTTAACTAAAAATTTTGATTTCTCGATCAATCAAAATTCTGATTTTTGGATCATATTTATCAATAATATAACATAATTTTATGATCATTATTATTCTCATATTTTATCACCTCAATAGGACTATGATGCAAATATCCCTTATACTATATTTTTATGCATTCCTTAAAAAGTAATAGTGGAATTCATGAATTACATGGAGATATCCTTGTACTTAATGATCTTAAGGAATCATTTTCCTAAATGACTAAAACCTAGTTTCATAGGAATGATGGAATAACTATTATAATTTTTAAGATAATTTAGTCAATTCTTTGCATAAAATTCTATACAATTATCAAGAACCTAAAGTTCATGGATCCTTTGGAAATTTAACTAATAGAGGACTAATCAAACTAATGAATAAAAGAACTAAAAGGGTATTTATATTGGGAATTAGTACTATCACTCTTCTTAATTTCCTTTATAAAATTATTTTTAAATAATGAGATATCATTCTTAGGTTAATTTCATGGGACATTATTAGTAAGGACAAAATGGGTTTTCTTCAGAGAAGATTCATTCTAGATAACTCAATTGTTACATGGAAAACCACAAAAATGGATATTCATTCCTTGAAAGACATATAGACATTATAAAATTTACATGTTGACAAGGCACATAACATGATTAAATGGTATTTTATTTTAGACTTGATAAATTTATTTTAGAAAAAAATAGTGTTAATTAGAGTCAACATAGAATTAATAAAAATATTTTAATGCTTAGTTTTCAATGACATCTTAATTTATTCTTCCCTTTTAGCACTATATAAGGAAATTATTACCCATAAACTATTTTTGTATGTATGATCAATATTGTATTAGGTTTATTAAAAATTTTGATTCTAGCAATTATTCTCTTAAAAGGATATAGTGATTCAAAATCACACATGTTGATGGTTGAGTTTTATTTTTTTGAGAAGTGATGAAGAATTAATTAATGCTCTACAGAGTGATGGTATTATTTTTATCAATTACATGGTCTATACTCTCCCTAAATATAAGTAATTGTATGCTTTCCTATAATATCTTATATCTTGGTAGGTTGTTAGCTGAGAAAATACACAATTCCTATTTGGTAATCAACAAGTATTTGGATAATTCATTTGGTATTGATTTCTCCATCCACAATATGTGTGGTTTATTAATATTTGCCATGTCTCGGGATTAATGTATTAAACTGCACAAAAATGTGATATTGGTATTATCAACACTTAAAAATAGGATATATATGTATGTATGCTATTCAAATGGGTAAAAATATCACTATCAATTGATAAGCATAGAATATTTTGGTTTGATTTTTGGCTAAAAAAAATATTATTGTTGGACCTTTTAGAAAGATTATAACTATATAGATAAACTAATCCTTATAGTTGAATATTTAGTAATGCATGTTTGTATACCTTGAAAGAGTATTTGGAAATCATACCAATTACACCTGGGAAACTCTATTAGGAATGTTATTATATTTGTCTAGGATTTTTTTCCAACAACTTATATCTAGTGGAACAAACTAATATGGATTTATCTAAAACTACTAGATATTTCCCTAAACTGAGAGGTAAGACCCTCTTTAACAAAGGTATTTGAATATTAATTTATGTTTGGGAAATAGTAATTGTGGTTTCAAATTTTTGGTAATAATGAAAGTACTAGTTTCATATTTCTTTTCATTTTAATACCATCATTGCATTTATTTACAATTTAGTCAATAAAGCATTGAAATTGAAGTTCTACATAAATGTACCTCTAGAAGGTTGGCAATGGATCCTCTAGCAGACTATAGGAAAATTTTGCCTTAATCCTCCATCTCTTATCGCATGAGTAACTATATGTATACGATAAATATGATCAATATCATAGGCTTAGTTTCATGAGTTGAAAAACAAAAATAGATACCTCATCTCACCTTTGGCATGATGTTTGCTTTCATATAAATTTCCATGTAGAATATTCTTAGCTAATGTTGACATAAATAGTAATAAATAAAAGTATTTAGGGTAGGATAGAGTCTCTAAAAAATATATGTTGGATTTATAAGCTAACTGGTATTATTTGATTGTGTATCTAGGTATCTTATCCTACCATGTTTTCTTATGGTATTACGTGAAGATTTTATTAAACTAGGTAATAATTTAATTACTTCTAAATTTTGATAGATTGTACAAAGAAATATTTGATTTGGGAGATTCTATATTTTTTTAAATTATAGCTAATCACCATGGAGTATTGAATTGTAAAATATCTACACTAAAATCATGATGCATAAGTTTATTCCTGTCAAGTAGATTCAGTCTTTGAAATATTTATACTAATTTAGTATACAAAAGTTTATTTTTACCAAGTATATTTAGCAATATTCACTCCAATAGATAAGATATCAAGTTACATATTATCAAAGTGCACAACCAAATATGCAACCTAGGAAAAATTAAGAAGATTACAAAGAGACAAGTGACAAGCATACCAGATATTAGGAGGAATCTATAATGGGGTGCTAATTCACTCTTACAACTAGGATAAGTTTGAATGGAGATATTGTTATATATTAAAGTGATAATGAAGTTATACTTTCAAATATATCTAATATATTAGAGGATGGGAAAATCAAAGTTATAATTGTAGCTTGAAAGAGTATTGTTAATGTGCTATACTCATTTTTTTATATTATTTTTTATTACTACTTTTATTTGTGATATATATATATATATATATATATATATATATATATAGTAATATCATTATATATATAATGATATTACTATTTCATATTCTTGTTACCAAGTTGCTATTGATATCCTTATGTTTTACATTATGATCATGGTCTATTTCCATTCAAAACATGACTTTGATGTAGTTTTTTATCCTTGTGAAAGATTTATTTTGATCTATGATATATGAGTATGGTTTGTTGATGTTGGTCTCATATGACATACTGACTCTTCACAATATTAGTACTATGTTTTATCTTTATAATTCTAAATTTTAATGGGCTATTATAATTTTTATTTATAGTGAGCTTAGAAAACTCACTTGGTGTTAAGCACCCACCACTTATCTACACATAGTTACCCTAAAAGGGGATTCTTCTATAAAACTATATTTTCATAGATTCTTTTTAATGCAATGGTCGACTTACATGTACTATAAGATAACATAAGCTTTTAGGTTTATAGTGAGCTTAGAAAACTCACTTGGTGTTAAGTACCCACCACTTATCTACACATAGTTACCCTAAAAGGAGATTCTTCTATAAAATTAAGTTTTCATAGGTTATTTTTTATGCAATGTTCAACTTACATGTACTATGAGATAACATAAGCTTTTAGGTTATTTTTTATGCAATGCTGAAGGAGTTTATGGTGGTTTTAGTGCTATATATGACACTAGTTTTTAATGTATTGTGATCATTTTTATTTATGATGTTTGGTATTGATACTCTAGACTATGATTGTGTGTGTGTGTTATGAGATTACAATTTCATCTTCATGTACCTAGTTATTATGGATCTCCTTATGTTTGGCCTCATAATCATTGCCTATTCCATTCAAAACATGACTTGGTTGTAGTTATTTTTCTCCTTATGAAATATTTATTTTGATCTATGTTATATGAGTATGGTTTGTTGATGTTGGGTTGATATGAAACACTAACCCTTTAGAATAATAGCAATGATCATTTTCTTGTCTTTATAATTCTATATTTTAATGAGCACTTATGAATTTTACTTATGGTGGGATTAAGATAACTAAATTGGGGTTAAGCACCCACTTTTAAGCACATATAACTACCCCTAATATGGGTTATTTTGTAATAATACATTTTGTTAGGTTATTTTTATGCAATGGTTGACTTCCATGCATTGTGAGACAACCATTCTTGATCTTTCTATTTTCATGTATTGAATAATCAAAACCAATAATTTTAGTAACATTTAGTAAAATAAATAATATCAATTAAACAATAAATATTAATAAAATGAATTCATTTATTATGCCTAATATTCTCATCAATTTAGTTACAAAATATTTATTATAATAGGATTAATATTATAGAGAGATATCTTTCTCATGTTGGTTGGTTTTGATAGTTATCTATTAATAATTACAATAATTTTTTTTGATGTGTTGTAGTGCTCTTAGTTTTGATCTCTTTGATCTAGTAAAGACTACAATTTTCTTTGTTTTATTGTTCTTTCAAATATTTTCATTAATTAATGGTAATTATAAGATAACATGTCTGTAGACCCAAAAAGGCCACATACATAGAAAAATTTTGTAAAATTGACTAAGTTTTGAGAAAAAACTCAAGAGCAATGTTAAAATTCCTCTAAGGTACAAAATCCATAGTCAACACAGTCAAACAATGCTCAATAAAAATTGGAGTAACAAAATTCAGAAGAGCGACTTTAGCTCAAGGTTAGTTTTCATAGTGGAAGGCCACACACATAGCGGGTTTGGTAAAATTGGCTAAGTGTTGGCAATGTTAAAATCCACCAAAGTGCAAAATTCACAATCAATGTAGTCAAATAGGGCCTAGTAGAATTCAAAGTAGTGGATTTTGGATATAAAGAGGTAAGGCAATGTTAAAGTTTACCCAAAGCCAATGCGAGATCAAAATTCTATGGTCAACATGGTCAAACGATGTCCCAAAAAAATGAAGTAGCGGATTTTGAAAAGGGGTACAGTTTGCTTCAAAGCTCCCATTCTATGATCAAATGGGTCAAACCCAACCCAATGGAATTCAAAATAGTGAATTCTAGAGGATGGTGCAAATTACCTCAAATCTCTCATTCTATAGTCAAATTGGTCAAACTCGACCCAGTGGAATTTGAAGCAATGGATTTTGGAATATGATTAAGTTTACTCCATAACTCTCACTCCATGGTCAAACCAATCAAACCTAACCCAACAAAACTCAAAGCAACAAATTTTAAATATGAAGGGAATACAACAGAAACCTTAGGAACACCAACAGAAAGAACCAAGGGATACCAAGCGTCACCAAAATCAAGATTTGTCTATGTTTTCAGTTATAGATATATGAATGAAAAGAGTAATAAATAACAAGAGACGATCTAGATCAACCTGCAACCAATTTAGTTGTTGAATTCAATTGAGGGTCGAGAAAATTGCAAAGCTCAAAATTATAGAGTTCATGGAGCGCAACTCCATTATTTTTCTTGAAAACCAATAAGAGGGTGCCACCTTGGCATTCTACTGATCTGGCATAAAAATCCTTGTAATATTTCCATTATTTTACTATTAATGTAAAATCTATATAAAGAGGTCGAGCCCTCATTTTTAAGGGTTGGCTCTGGAGTGTTTGCATGATATATTATTGTAATTTTATTGATGAATCAATAGAAGGAGCATTAATTGGATGTTTACCTTGGGCTTGTATCTTCATATTTATGAGTTTATTTTGGGAATTCATTTCTACTACCATTGTTATTATTAGTCAATTATGTTTATATTGAATTGCTAATATGGAGCAAATTGGAATGGTTCATGCATAAACAAATGTTGTAGAGAGCTTCTTTTTCTAGTTAGTCTAAAGGTTTATCTAATTCTACTATTTGGATTATTAATTTTTTAGATGTTTGAAATAGTTATCTAAATGTTTTATTATTCTTTAATGTTGAAGATAATGAATTTTGAATGTTGTTAGTAGTAAGTGTGGCCTAGTGGAAATGTGATTGATCAGAGGATTCTTGATATTAGTCAATTTTGTTATATTTATCCAACCATTTTCACTCGTTTTCTAACCCTTATCTCATTTCTATCCCTAAACTTACACTTTTAATTGAGATAAATTGAGTCAACACCAATTAGTTGATAATGTATACTAGCCTAATATGGAGGTTAGATTGAAGCAATATTTGATCCATCCAATGTTGGAAATATCAATAATATTGAGTTGTCATTGATGTCAAAGTTTTGATGTCAAAGGGTTGATGTCAAAAGAAAGCTTGGTTAGACAATTATGCATGACAAGGTTTATCTCACAGCAAAAGAAAATTGGTGAAAATAAATGGTTTATAATATTTATTTTTAAATATTATAAAGAAGGTCCAAGAGGTTTAAATTTGTTGGACTCAAATAAAAAGCAAGGTAAAAATAAATGGTCTATAATATTTATTTTTAAATATTATAGAAGAGGTCCAAGAGGTTTAAATTTGTTTGGCCTTAAGAAAAAACAAGGTTAATTTATTATATCTTTAAGAGCAAAATGTTTTAAAGAAAATGCAGGGTTAAAGTTTCTTTAAGAGCAAAAAGGAAGATCAAGGCCAAAGATTTAAGAGCAAGGTTTAATTTTGGACAAGGTGGCAATGTTTCTAAAAGGGATTTTAAAAGAAGACCAAGGTTTAATATTTCCTTGTGGGCCAAATTTTTAAAAGTCTTATTATAATATTTTTTAAAATATTATAATATTATCATAAGGTTTTTGGCACCAACGTCAATTTGAAAGCAAGGTCTAAAATCCAATTTAAGCACATGAGCCGAATCAACTAATAATATTGAAGTGCATATATATATGAAAGACAAATGGTTGTATTTCTCCCAACTCCTATGTGCGCTGATGTTTATGCTTTAATATTTTTATGTGAAAATCGATTATTATCTTATGCTAGTATTTTGGATAGCGAACGACAGAAGGACAAAATTTTGAGAAGGGTGCAAGTACTGAACATTGATATACTTCATGTGCCTGAGATGTTTCCAACCACCTGGTGTGGCCTAGTGGCTGGATGGCTGGTGTGAGCGCTATTATAGTAGAGGTTTTAGGTTCGAAACCCTTTGACATCCTTTTGGCTGTGAGCATTGAAGGTTGGATAACACATATCGAAGATATATTTGATGCCCTCCATATTTGGTGCTCCTTGCTATGGTAGCGCAACTGGTTGAAGGCGTTTGTGTGAGCACTGGCTCGTAGAGATCACAAGTTCAAATTGCAATAGTATTAAGGTACATTAATTTTTTTGTATTAAACCTACATGCATTCGTGATAGTGAAGAAAGTTGTTTTTTAATTTTATTAGATATCCTCTTGGGAGATGTTTGGTGCATGCATTGAATTAATATGATAAATATTTTATAAGGTTTATGAGAAGTGGGAGTTGTGTAGTATATTGATTTTGATTATAATTTGTATATTATTGTGAGAAGGGTTTGTTGTTGAAAGAAGGAGTTCTATCATGTATAAATTTATTTGATATTTGTATTATTGTCTAAGTGTAGAAGGGTTTAGGTTGACAATTTTGAAAGAGGGAGTTACAAGGTGTATTGAGTATTTTTATTGTTTGTAAATTTCACTTGATATTCTTTAGGGTTTAGTATATAATCGAAGGTATTATATTGTGAAACCAAAGTAGAATTATAGAGGATTATTTTAGGAATTATTGTGCACATATTTTGAGCAGAGGTTCATGTGAAAAGGGTCTTGCTAATATTTTGAAGTTGCAAAGAAAGGAAATTATTTTGAGATAGGTTTTTAAGGGCACATCTTCTTCAAGGCAACCTTATGAGGTATGGTGTTTTAACTCCTTCTCAAGGTGTTTTGGTTTGGAAAGAATACTTGTGTTGTTATATGAGGTGGAGATAAAAGGATTGATTTCATGAGCATTGTTGGAAATATATGTGCTAGAGTTTGAGAATAAAGTATGCATTATTGTTGAATGGTTGTGGAAATATATGTGCTTGGGTTTGAGAACAAGTTGTGCTTTATATTTGAAAGAAATTGAAAACACTTGTGCTAGGGTTTGAGAACAAATTTGTGCATCATTGTTAAATGGATTTGTGAAGCATTTGGGCATTGGTTTGAGTGACATTGGAAGTGAATGTGCAAGTGTTAGAAATAAGATTTGTGAAGCAAGTGTGTGCATCAGTTTTGATTGTGGAAAATATGTAAGGAGGTTAGTTATCAAAGTGCTAGACTAGAGCTCCCGTTCAAATGAAATAAATGTGAGACATGTGAATGTGAATAACATATTGGGCATTTAATAGTACATATCATTCTCTATATTTTAAAGAGGTTAAATGAATTTTGGGTAGAATATGTCTAAAATACTTTAGTAAAGTAAAATACTTTTGAGAATGATATATGAAATTGTTTGTATGCAAGAATTTAGAATGTTTGAGCAGTTTCAGTGAGTAGGATTGAAGCAGATTTGAATATGTGTTATGATCAAGTTTTGAGCATGTGTTATGAGAAATTTTTGAGTATGTTTTGAACATGTGTGAAAGGAGATTTAGGTAGATTTGAGCAAGTATTATGAGAATACTTGAAGCAAGTTTGAGGTATATTTGAGAAATTTTTGTGAGAAGACTTAAAGTAGGTTTGGGCAAGAGTTGAGAGTAGATTTGAGCAAACCTTGTGAGAAGGCTTGGTGCAAATTTGGGTATATTTGTGAGCAAGTTTTGTTTCTGATTTGAGCAAGTTTTGTTTCTGATTTGAGCAAGCCTTGTGAGTAGGCTTGGCATAGATTTGGGTAAATTTATGAGTAGGTTTTATTGCTAATTTTATAAATCCTTGTAAGTAGGCTTGATACAAATTGGGATAGTGAGTTGAGCAAATTTTATTGTATATTTGAGCAAGACTTATGTGAAGTCTTGGAGCATCTTTTGAGTAGAGTATTGAGTTGGCTTTGGAGCAGCACAAACCATAGAGGAGATGTGTCTCCTATGGATATATTTCCATGAACCAAAGTTGAGGGTATAGAGTTCTCCTATGGATAGAGGTCCACAAACCATATTTGAGGGGATTTAGTTATCTTATGGATAGATGTCCATGAACTATAGTTGAGGGGATAGAGTTCTCCTATGAATAGAGTTCCATAAACCAAAGTTGAGGGGATAGAGTTTTCTTGTAGATAGAGGTCCACAAAACAAAGTTGAGGGGATAGAGTTATCCTATGGATAGAGGTCCATGAACTAGATTTGAGGGGATATAGTTCTCTAGTGGATAGAGATCCATAAAATTGAACATAAGGGATTGGTGTCTCCTTTGGATAGAGGTCCATAAGTATTGTAATAGGGATTTAGTTCCCAAGATATTTGTTAAAAAATTTAGAAGAAATATTTTCTCCATTTATGTAACCCATATTGGGTGAACCATGTTAAATATATGTCTCTCTTGTGTGTGATGATGTATGCATTGATTTGCTACTGCTATTTATGATATTGGTTAACATTACTTTGGAAAGATATTACAATTGATAACATTGGATAATATTATTTTGGAAAGAAAAGAAAAAGTTAATATTATACTTTTCATCCCCCTCTCAGTATAAGCTTGTGTTTTTCATCCAATTTTGGGATTTGAGTTATGATTAGTGGGTGTGCACCTCCAAGAAATTCATAGATTCATAGTCACAATTCAAGTTTTCCTTGATGTCAATTTAGACCCCAATAGTTTTAGCATGCCTGGTGGGACCCTAAAGACACACTATCTTTCCCCCTACCCATTTCTTTGATAATACCTAGAGGAATCAAGATTTAGTGAATTGTCTTGACCTCATTCAATAGAGAGAGTAAATTCACTTGGCGACTCCCTGAGTGCAAGAATCCAGAAAAAAGCCACCCTAGTATAGTATCTTTTTCATGAATACTAGGTCATCTGTTAAAAATAGTCATGACCCTATTATATTTTATGAGCTTCCCTTAAGAGGATCCAATATCATAAGAAGTTTATTCCTAGACTCATTGGTGGAAGAAGTCCCAGTTGAACCACCCCCTATGGTGCCTCCAAGACCAATTCCACCAAGAATCCTACCTACAATGGCTCAACAGGTTAATCAGAACCAGCCCCCATAGAATTATCCTAGTTGGGATACTTTTGGACCACTCGAACTTGCTAATATGCATGACATTCCTCAAGCTATTACAAAATCCATACCCACATTTTATGGTACCAGAAATATGGTATACGAGCATTGCCAAGACATATTGAACTTAGCAACTATCCATAATATCAAGAATCAAGATGTCATAGTCAGACTTCTAGCCCTTTCTTTTAGAGGAAAGATCCTGCACTGGTTTAGAACCTTAGAGGATAAAACCATCACCTCATGGGAAAAGCTAGCTGGCCCTTTTGTAGAAGAATTCAATGAGTCATCTGATCCATTTTCCCTTCTAAATCAATTTATAGCTATGCAAAAACATCAGCATGAGCTAGTCTCTGATTTTAACTTGAGGTTTAGCAAAACTTGAAAGAGGATTCCCCTTAAGGATAGACCAATGGTATATTTAGCATATATGTATTACATCAGAGCCCTTGGGTCAGACCTGGGGCTACAAACTCAACAATATAGCATAAACACCTTTCCACAAGTTTACCAAGCTATCCAAGTAGAAAATGTACTAATTGTTGTAGGAAGACTTCCACAAAAATGGTAATGCCTTACTACTATGAGATTCCTCAGTTCCCACAAAAATTTACCACTCCTTCATATATGGATCCTCCATAAACCCCTCAAGTAGCACCACAATATCCTCCAAAAATAGATCTTGCTATCCCTTTTCCTCCTCTTCCATCTCAAAAATCCCAAGAAACATCTATATTACTAGACATCCAGAGTACTCTAAAATCGCTCAACAATAAAGTCAATGCAATTGAAAAGTGGGAAATGGAGAGATTTCAACCAAGAAGGTTCCCTTACATTAATAAATATTAAAAGCCGAGTACAAGTGGCAGTGCAGGCCCTAGAGTCAATGCAAATCAATCAGAGCAAGAGTTTGAACCTGAAACTAGCTTGGTCAATGTTTGGTGCTTAGTTTGCAATGATCCACATGATTCTAAGACCTGTATGATGTACCAACATCATGTACAACAAGCAATGGAAAAGGTAGAGAGAAATCAGAAGGGGAGAGTTAACATGTTGCGATAGTATGATCAAGTCATGACTGGACAAGAGTTTTTAGAAGAGGAGTAGGTCTCGATCATGACCAGATCGGGAAAGAAGTCTTTGCAAGTAGACCCACAAAAAATGGGTGGTTTCTAGGTGCCTTCTCAGAAGAAGAGAGAGCCATCACCACAAAGCAATGACAAGTTTCCCATTCCACAAGTTGTTGATAAAAGTAATGTGGTGCCTAGGAGGCAAGAGAAGGAGGTGAAAGCTCCAAGAGAAGGTGAAAAGGAGAAAAGCAAGGAGCAAGAAAGTGCTAGGAAAGAAGCCCAAGAAAAGCTAAGTTTCCCTTCCATTACAAAGGGTCAAAGAATAGAGGCTACTCAACAGTACAGAAGAAGGTTTGGAGAACCAGAAAAAAGGTATGAAAGGCCTCCCCCAGCTTAGGTGGAATATAATATAGTAGATGAGTTGAAAAGAGTACCATCTAGAGCAAGCCTATATGATACACTTTTTCTCCCTGGCCAGATAGATTTGTTGAAAGCTTCTCTGCATAAAAAGTCCCAAGGAAAGGAAACTACCATAGTTTTCAATTTGGCACAAGATAAGGAAAATATGTCTCCCGTCACCCTGAATAACAAGCCTCCTCCATTCTACATCTCCCTTAGAATGGAAGGATGGGTCATTCACAATTGCATGATAGACTCAGGTGCCTCAATGACTATTATGCCAAAAGCAGTCTATGATGAGATGGGCATGGAGTACACAAGGTCATGTTAGGGAGTCTTGCAACTTGATGATACCCTAGTTAAGACTATTGGAGTTATAAAGGATGTATTGATGAGGTTGCATAGAGCTTCGAAGGTGACCATTGTCCAAGAAATCATGGTAGTTGATCTTGAACCATATTTTGGCATATGCCTTTCAAGAGATTTTACAACCAATATGGGAGGATATATGTATTTAGACTACTCTACTATGATAGTTCCCTATAAAGGCAAGAGAATAAGGATAACTCTAGAAAAGCCTATATCTTTCCATATTGAAAAAATTGAAGAGGATTTGTATAATCATTCAGTGATGGAAGAGCCAGAGTTAGTAGAAGTCCTAGAAGATTTAGAAATCGAAGATGAATTACCCTTTAAGGATGATTATAGCCTATCAAAAATAGGATTGGGTACATACAATATTTCATCAGAGGTAGAGAAAAATATTCCTACCATATCTAACCAATCACTCAGGTAGACAAAGGTTTGGACAATGCATTTTGATGGAGCAAGGTGCAAGAATGGAGCCAAAGTCGATGTAGTGTTGAAGTCTCCTTCAGAAGGAGTGAAGAGTTTTTCTTTTAGATTCACCTGGGCTTGTACAAACAATGCCATAGAATATGAAGCTCTATGCTTAGGATTGATGCAAGCAAAAAAATGGGAATCAAGATACTAGACATTTATGGTGACTCAAAGCTGGTGGTCAACCAAGTTATGGAGAAGTGCAGCAGTAAACATCACTATCTGAAGACATACAAGAATAGAGTATGGGACTTGATGGAATCATTTGATGCACTAAATATTCACTCTATCCCAAGGAACAGAATACATTGGCTGATGCTTTGGTAATGAAGGGCTCTAATTTTAATCCTTCCTCAAACCTTGGGTCAACTACAAGTAAAAGAGTCAAATTAGTCTTTAGACCTATAGTTCTAGATAAATAAATATTTTAGTAGGTCTTTGAGAATGATGATTAGATAATAGACTTTCTAGTCAGAGAAGCTTGTTTAGCCAATGTGCAGGAAGAGATTTCCTAGGAAATAGATCAACAAGATATCATCCAATTGAAGAATAATCACATTCCTAAAGGCCTAATCACATTGGAGAGCTTGTTTGATAACGAATATGGAAAGAGGTCAAGGACTATGAAAGTAGATGATAAAATCTGCAGTGATATTGAAATAGAAGAGAAGAAGAAGATTAATGTTGGAATAAGGTGTTCCCCAGAAGAAGTTGAGGGAGTCAAGGCACTATGCTTTAAATATCCAGACATTATTGCCTGGTCATATGAGGACCTCAAAGTCTATGATAAGAGGGTCATTCAACATACCATTGAGCTAGAGCCTGATGCAAAACCTTTTAGATAGAGACAAAGGCCTATCAATCCTAAAATTGAAGCCATAATGAGGCAAGAATTGCTTAAGCTTCTTAAAGGGAAGATCATCTATCCTATCAAGCATTCCACATGGGTTGCCAACTTGGTCCTAGTAAGAAAGAAGAATGGAGACATCTGATTATGTGTGGATTTTTGAAACTTGAACAGAGCATCACTAAAAGATCATTATCCGCTTCCTTAGATGGATCAGATTATGTAGATGGTATCAGGAGCGAAAAGATACTCCTTACTAGATGACTTCTCTGGGTACAACCAGATCTGGGTCAAAGATGAAGACTAGTTCAAAATAGCCTTCACCACTAAGTGGGGCACATTTTCTTATCAGAGAATGCCATTTGGCCTATCCAATGTAGGAGCCACGTTCCAAAGGGCCATGGACTATACTTTTGGTGAACTGATCAATAAAATCATTCTGATTTATCTGGATGATATGACAATATTTTCTCATAGAAAGGAATCACATCTTGAGCATCTAGAGAAAGTTTTCCAAAAGTGCAGAGAGTTCAGCATCTCCCTCAACCCAAAGAAATCATTCTTCACTATCCATGAAGGTAAGTTATTAGGCCATGTAGTCTCCAAAGAAGGGATGGTAATAGATCCTGATAGAATAAATTCAATTTTAGCCCTTCCCCTCCCTACAAATAAGAAAGGTTTACAGTCCTTCTTTGGGTAAATTAACTTTGTGAGGAAGTTCATCTCAGACTTTTCTCAAGTAGTGAAGCCTATCTCAGAGTTACTCAAGAAGAACATGGAATTCAAATGGACTGAGAAAAGGAAACAAGCCTTTGAGGCTATAAAGCAAGCAATTGCAACTGCACCAATATTGATAAATCCTGATTTTAGCAAAGACTTTATTTTATATGCCTATGGATCTGAGGAAAGCTATGCATCAGTGCTCACTCAAAAGGATGAGAATGAGGAGGAGCACCCCATATTCTTCTGGAGTCAAACTTTGCATGAGTATCAGACCAAGTATAATTTTATTGAGAGGTAAGTATTTGTAATAATGAAATCTTTAAAGAAGTTCAGATAGTACTTGGTTCAGAGCAAGACTCTGGTTTATGTAGTTCATCCAGATGTAAGGAAATTTATACTTCAAGGAGAACTGGGTGATAAAAGAGTTGGTTGGATTACTAAAATATAGGAGTACGATGTTGAAATCCATCCTACCAAGTTGGTCAGAGGAAGAGCATTATGCTAGGAGCTTGCAGCTAAAGCAGACTCAGATCAGACAGTAGCCTATCAGGGAGCAGAAGATGATCACAGTGGTAGTTTTCTAGAGAGCTCAGATTGGGTAGATCAATTGATAACCTATTTCCAAATAGGAGTATGTCCGCAAGGCCTCAATCCTTCATAGAGAAGAATATTCAGACTACAGGATTTGAAGTATGTATTGCTTCCTGAAGGATTATACAAGAGGAACCTAGATGGGGTACTTCTAAGATGTCTAAAAGATAATGAAAAATAAAAGGTCATCGAAGAATTTCATGGAGGCCTATCGAGAGGTCACTTTTTAGGAAGAATAACTACCATGAAAATAATAAGGGTAGGATACTACTGGCCCACTATCTTTGCAAATGCCTTCAAAGTAGCTAAGTCATGTGATAAGTGTCAGAGATATGTGGGAAGGACCAAGAATGCAATATTTTCGCTCAAACCAATTTAGGTGGAGGAGCCTTTCCAACAATGGGGACTTGAATTTGTTGGAGTCATTAACCCAAATTCATCAGCAGGTCATAAGTTCATCCTTACTACCACTGATTACTTCACTAGATGGGTTGAGGCTATCCCAACCAAGAAGTTAGACCAGGAAGTAGTGATTGAATTTCTGGAGAGTTTGATCACAAGGTTTGGAATTCCAGAGGCATTAGTAAGTTACAATGGCCCAACTTTCATAGGTGCAAAATATATTGAGTTTTCCAGCAAGTATAGCATAAATATAAATAATTCTTCTAACTATTACCCTTAGGGAAATGGACTAGCGAAATCCACCAATAAAAACTTGCTCAGAATTCTAAAAAGGGCACTAGAAGAGAACAAAAGGAGTTGGCACTTGTTACTTGACCAAGTTTTATGGGTAGATAGAATCATGGTCAAAAGGTCTATCAAGACATCTCCTTATGCATTAGTTTATGATAAGGAAGTTATTCTGCCTACTCATATTGAGATACCAACTTTAAAATGGGCCAGCCAAGATCCAGAGCTAGATCAAAATCCGCTAGAGGCTAGGTTGATGCATCTGCTACAACTAGAAGAACAGAGGACTCAGGCATATGAGAACTTTTAGAAATACTCCATGAATACAAAGGAATGGTTTGATAAGAAATCAAAATTTAGGAAGTTTAATGAAGGAGATTCAGTGCTAAGGTGGAATGTTGAAAAGGCTAAACCAGGCAACCATCAAAAATTTGATTCCTTCTAGGAGGGACCCTTCAAGATCATGGAAGTAAAAAATAACAATGCCTTTCAGCTCCAAGATGAGGAAGGAAATATACAACCCATTCCTATAAATGGGTATCATCTCAAACTATATTTTAGTTAGAGAATATTTCCTATTGTAATATATGTACATATTTTGTATTATATTTTCTTTATGTACGCATTATGTATTATATTTTCTTTATTGAATCAAAAAACAAAAAAAAAAAAATGGAGAGAAGGATGTTATTTTCCGCTTTCGAGATGAGACTATGCTATATTCCATGAGGAGGTAATGCAATGCAGAATCCGTAGTCAACATGGTCAAACTAGCTCCAATGAAAATCAAAAGAGCAGAATGCAGAGTCTACAAAATTTTCCAAAGAGAATACAACTCCTAGTGGTGCCTAATGTGAAAATAGTCTCAAAATCCATAGTCAAAATGGTCAAATAGTACCCAATAGAAATTGAAGGAGTGAAACCCAGAAGGACAAATCTAGTTTAAGGTTAGTTTATGCATTGAAATATTTACAATGTTAAAATCCATTGAAGTACATAATCCATGGTCAACATGATCAAACAACACTCACCGAAATTAAGAATAGCAGAATTCAGAGTCCAGTGGAGTTTTCAAGGGGCCATAAATCCCTCAATAGTTCCCAAAATAGATAAAGTTCCAAAATCCATAGTCAACTTGGTCAAAGTTACCATTGCGAAAATACAACTAGTGGAATTTAGAGGAAAGCACCCAAAAGGAACATGCAATGCTTAACGAGCGGAATCAAGAAATAGAAGTATAGTGTTAAAATCCATTGAGTACATGATTCCACCATGAAAAGGGGTAAATAAATGAGCCTTGAGAAGCATACCAATGGATAGTTTACCACCATCTACTATGAATTCTATCCAATCAGCTATGCATACTTCATTGACAAGCCACGCTTCATAGCATGTGATTCGCTCATTTGAAATCATGGGAGGTAACTACCCACTCATCTTCATTAATGATGGAGGAGTTCTTGAAGATCTATTTAAGTGAGGAAATTCAAATTTCAATCATTTTCGAATAGTTTGAGCTGAAGAACCAGAGCACTATCAAGAACGGTTTTTTGCATACTCCTGAGAGCAATTTGTGAAGAGAAAGTTACTCAAAAGCTAAAATGGCATCATCTTCAACAAAGCATATTGGGCAATCTAGCAAGGTTGAAAGACCAAATTACATAGACAAGAAGGTAGGGGTCGTAGATACAAAAATGACATATGTAACCAGAGACCACCTGAGGATGGGATATGAGGTCAAATTCTTCAAAGGGGAGCCTCTTCCAGACCAAGGTATTGGAGCTATGTACTCTCTTCTTTCTTATTATATTTGTGATGCAGTCCATCCTTACCCAGAATTAGTCTCTGCCATGGCCAAATTTTATGACCCTGCAACTAGGTCTATGAGAACGTCCCACGATAAGGTCTTGTTTCACATCACTGAGCAAGCTTACCAAGATTTGTTTGCAATGGGATAGAAACCCCCTATACCCCCCAAAGAGTTTAGCTTAGAGTAGTAGGCTAAGTATTACACCCTAAAGAACCATGCATAAAATGGAAGTCATTTTAGAGCCTGGGTGTATGGCCAGTTTAAGACCATTAAGTCCAGAGAAGCCCTACCCACAACTCCCATTCCCACTAGTGAATTTGCATACCTAAATTTGTACTCCATGTTGGTCATGATAGTTGGCCTAGAGTCTAACCTAGACGTAAGATACTAGAAATTAGCCACTGCATACTGCATCTCCAACACTAAGATGTATACGATGCAACTAGGGGATAACAACAATACCCCAATTTACTTCAATTGGCCTGCATTCCTCACCAAGAGAATGCATGAGAAGTTGGTGGCCATGAAGGAGAATGAGGAGAACCCATCATTCAGACATTGCTCCAATTTAGTTTGGATGTTCTTTAGTACCACTAAGGATGATTATCCATGGATATCAGTAGTTGATAAAGATGTAGATGGGCATCAATTGCTAGTATTGGACTAGGTTTCTAAGTAGAACAGAGTCCTATTATACTTTTAATTATGAATTTCTTAGACTAGATTTATGAGTTATGTATGGAAACTACCCTAGGCTAGCCCCAAAAATTGAAAAGAAAATAAGATTCAAAGGGGTGGAAGAGGGATATTGGTACCTCTTAATAGAAGGTACAGTCATCAGATTGTATGGTTTCACGGAGAAGCCATTCCTATTACCACATTACATCACCCACCGCATATTCGCACTAGAATATTGCAGGTAGGTAGACTACATAAACTATAAATTTGGTTCTAGGAATAAGAGGAAAGTGATAGTTGATTACGCTTTCAAGGAAGGTGATGTCATATTTTGGAGGAAATGAAAATATGAGTAAAAAATTGCAACCTTGGAAATATTAGGTCTTTGCCAGCTCCTGCATAGGTCGGGATATGACCCATATGATTTGTTTGTGGAGATAATTAAGGAGCTTCATAGAGAGAAAATAGCTAAATTGGTAAAATCCAAGCGCACACACATAGAGAAACATAGAAACAATAGAGAGCAGTCCCCCCTCCAATGGAATGTAAATGCCATGGAACCACTTCCACCCTGGAGATATTTCTATGAGCATGTGAATGACTATGACCCAACCAAAATTTCTCATCAGCTCAGTGATGCCAAAATGAAATAAATAGAAGAAACTTACAAATGGTCTCAAGCCAAAGTTTTGGAATGGTGGAAGATGAGGGTCGAAAGAAACACAATGAAAAGTAAGTACCCCAATCCTAAAATTGATGTCGAGTTTGAAAAGAGGTACGATGAACATGTTGCAACTTGGAAGGCTAAGGAAAAGAAGAGCCTAGCATTAGTTCTTGGAAAAGCAAAAATGAGTGAGGTCAAAAAAGGTAAAGCGAAAAGCAAGAAGGCTGAAGCAACTAAAAAGCAACAAGAGTCCACTCCACCATCTGCTACTCCTTTACAGCAAAAGGAATATACCACAAAATAATAAGGTACAGTGGAAGATACCCCAAGGAGGAGAAGGTCCAAGCGTAGAGCCATCGAGGCAAGGACTCTTACAAAAGAGGAAAAGAAGAAAAAAGTGAAAGTGATAGACCTCACTACTACAACCTCCTCCAAAAAGAAAGATAAACCAACCCCAATTATGAAATCCATAAGAGCACTTCCTCAATGAGAACCAGAGTAGAAGATAATATTCAAGAGGAAGGTAGAAGGTGTAGTATGGGAAATTGACACCTTAGTTCCTAAGAAACAAAATTTGAGTGAAGTGGAGGAAGTGACACAATCTCCTGATACATCAAGTGAGTAGGAAGTGCAATGAAAGCAATGAAAGAGTGCTAAGGAATTTTTTAGACATTCTACTATGGTAGGCTTAGGTATGACTTCTAGTCCCTCTTCTCCTTCTTCTCCTACTTATTCCCAAAATAAATCCCCCTCCCCTTCTCAAGTTCAAAAGGTAGTGGAAATATCATCATCAAAACCTAATTCCCCACAACCATCTCCACCTCATCCACATTCATCTCCTCATCTAGACCACTCTCCACTTCATACAGTTAAGAGTCCTAAACCATCATCTCCCCTCCTTCACCATAGGTTCCAGTGTCATCTCCACCTCCAACTTCCATAAATCCAACTCCTCCATCATCACTACCCCCATCGATGATGGCAATATCACTACCATTGACCCCACCATCAAATGCAACCACCAATTCCATTCCAGCTACTACTTCCACTATGGACACAGACTCCACTATTATCACCACTACTCCCCTCCTAGCCATGGTGGTCCCCTTTTTCCCTACAAATGTCACCCCATATACTCCCATGGATCACCCCATAGTAGCATCTTTGCAGAAGGTCAAAAGTACTTCACTAAGAGCACAAAACTACTGGAGCATGAAATTGGCTCAGTCTTCTAAGGGAGCTACTAAGGTGAGAAAAATAGTGATGGTCGACCTTGTGTCTTGATAGAGGACAAAGTACAAGATGATCCCCTTGGTTGATAAACTAGAGGAAGATATGATAGTGGAAGACTATCAGTTAGAGGAAAATATTGAAGATATCACACAATTGGTCATGGAGGATGAGTTTATCATAGCCAAAGCTAGGTTAGAAACCATGTTTGTCAAAATTGACATCTACAGGGGAGAAGTCTACCAAAATGGAAGAAAAGGTCACCAAGCTTCAAGCCACCATCAAGGACCAAAATAAAGAAATGAAAGCCTTGGAGAATGATGCTAAGAAATGGTAGAATAAGTTTGAGAAGATGGTCAACTTCAAAGAGTAGGTTCAGTAGCTGTAGGAGCAGAATAAAGAATATGTGAAGCAGATACAGGCTTTACAGTAGTAGCTCCAGGTTGAGAGAACTAAGGCTGCAGGATTCTCCAAGACTAAGGTGAAACAAGTCAGAAAGGAAATTTTGTCTAAAATCTTGGAGAAGTGCTCTAGAATCCAACACATCTTTGACTTCATGGATGAGGCCAGCCACATGTTGTAGAAGACCAAAGAAGATATAGAGACCATCACCAAAAAAATACAGCCAATAGCTCCTCAGGCTAGTGAACTCCTCAATTTGTCTGAAGCTAAGTGTAATCAGCTGGGTAAGCCCATCCCTAATAAGGACTAGAACACTTCAAGGATCATAGCCAGAATTATCCTCAAGAAGAATAGTTTGCTTCAGAAGGGGTGGTCATTGATTGACAAATTGGATGATGAGCTTTAGAGGATCATAGATACCAATGAAGAGATGGTGCAATACAACTTCAGTGGATTTTGGGATGAGAATAATCTGATGGTATCAAAGGAGGATCTCTAGAGAAGCATACAAGAAATGATTGAATATGAATCAGAGGTAGATGCATGGCAAGAGCCAATTGACCAGGATAAAGTAACCCAGCTAATTAAAATCTTAACCAGATTGAAAGACTTGATGGTAAATTTAGCAGAATGGGGAACTTCATTCTCCTATGATAAGACTGTTGAATTGTATTATGTCCATCGACAACTTTTGGAGATACAAAATCCTTCTCAAGCATCTTGGAACAAGGCCATGAATACCTTGAACCAAGCCACTCATATTTTGAAAGGAGATGCAAAACAGAAGGAAGCTAGAGAGGATAAGGAAGAAGAATATAGAAAGGGAGATCAAGAGGAAGAAGTGCAGGAAGAGGAAGCTAAATATGAGGAAGGACAAGTTGAAGTCTAGTATGGAGAAGGAAACGAAGATGAGGAGCAGGAGGAAGAAAAAGAGGATACACATGAAGAGGTGCAAGATGAAGAACAAGAGGAAGAGGTTGAAGACCAAGAGGAAGCCAAAGAAGAGACACATCAGAAAGAGGATGATGCAATAGAAATATTAGATGAAGAAAAAGTAGAAGACACTGCCAAGGTCCAGGACAACCAAGAGCAGGACCAATAGTAAAGGCATGAGAGTGCCAAGAATTTTGTTGTAATATAGTTGAAAAGTTTTGAATAACAATGATTAGTGGAATAGCCATAGAGGTAATTTTTGTAAAGCATTTTAGAAACCTGACAATGTCAGAGGGTAGAAGAAGCATGAGCCTATCTAGGCATGTAAAAGCTGTGAAGCTAAGTTTTGATGAATAATTGTTTGACTAGGTATATAAAGGAGTATACTTCCATACATTTTGAGCATAGCAACAACTGCTTCTAGCATGGCCTCCATATGAACCTTTACTCTTTGAGTCTTTCTACAATGGCTTAAAAGAGTGAGGTTTATAAGGAAGTTATTCCTAGAGGTATAGTCTACAACCAGCAGGAGTGGATTTTACCTACCCATGAGGAGATCAGTCAACAAAGCATAATATGGTGGATTGTTGAGGTACATGGTCGTGGTGCTAGCTCACCCATTCATTTTTTTACTCCAGTACCCAAAGGATAAGGATATGAGTTCATAAGCCTTGCTAGCAATGCTCCCTAGGAGGCACCATAATGTAGGCCCAAAAAGGCCACATACTTAGCAAAATTTTGTAAAATTGGCTAAGTGTTGAGAAAAACCTCAAGAGCAGTGTTAAATTTTGCTAAGGTGCAAAATCCATGGTCAGTACAGTCAAACAATGCTCAATGAAAATTAGAGTAGCAGAATCTAGAAGAGTGACTACAGCCCAAGGTTAGTTTCCATAGTGGAAGGCCACACACATAACAAGTTTGGTAAAATCGGCTAAGTGTTGGCAATGTTAAAATTTTCCAGAGTGTGAAATCCATAGTTAGTGCAGTCAAACAAGGCCTAGCAGAATTCAAAGTAGTAGATTTTGGATATAAAGAGGTAAGGCAGTGTTAAAGTCCACCCAAAGCCAATGCGATATCAAAATTCCATGATCAACACGGTCAAACGGCATCTAGAAGAAAATGAAGTAGCAATTTTTGAAAAGGGGATCAACTCATTCCATAAACAGTCAAAACACCCAAGAAATTTAAAATAGCATATTTTGAAGGATGGTGCAAATTGCTTCAGAGCTCTCATTCTATGGTCAAACTGGTCAAACCCGACCCAAAAGAATTTGAAGCAGTGGATTTTAGAGGATGATGTAGTTTACTCCATAACTCCCATTCCATGGTCAAACTGGTCAAACCTAACCCAACAGAATTTAGAGCAATGATTTCAAAGATGAAGGGAATACAGCGAAACTTGAGGAACACCAATGAGAAAGAACCAAGGGAGATCAAGCATCACTAGAATCAAGATTTGTCTATGTTTTTAGTTACAGATCTATGGATGAAAATCCTGATCAAGAATAGGGGATGATCCAGATCAACCTACAACCAGTTCAACTATCAGATTTAGTTGAGGGTCGAGCAACTTGCAGAGCTCATAGTTATAGAGTTCATGGAGTGCAGCTCCATTCTTTTTCTTGAAAACCAATAAGAGGTCGCCACCTCAGCATTCTATTGATCTGGCATGAAAATCCTTGTAATGTTTCCATTCTTTTACTATTATTGTAAAATCTATATAAAGAGGTCGAACCCTCATTTTTAAGGGTCGGCTCTGGAGTGTTTGCCTAATATATTACTGTAATTTTGTTGATAAATCAATAGAAGGAGCATTACTTGGATGTTTGCCTCAGGCTTGTGTCTTCATCTCTATGAGTTTATTCTGTGAATTCATTTCTGCTACTATTGTTATGATTAGTCAATTCTACTGATATTGGATTGCTAATTTGGAGCAAATTGGAATGGTTCATGCCTAAACAAATATTGTAGAGAGCTTATTTTTCTATTAGTCTGAAGGTTGATCTAATTCTACTATTTGTATTATTAACATTTTAGATGTTTGAAATAGTTCTCTAAGTGTTTTATTATTCTTTAATGATGAAGATGACGAGTTTTGAATGTTGTTAGTCTTAAGTGTGGCATACTGGAAATGTGATTGATCAGAGGATTCTTGATATTTTTCAATGTTGTTAGCTTTATCCGACCATTATTCACTCAATTTTTTTCTAACCCTTATCTCATTTCTATCCCTAAACTTACACTTTTAATTGAGCTAAATTGAGTCAACACCAATTAGTTGACAAGGTATACCAACCTACTCTAGAGGTTGGATTGAAGTAATATTTGATCCATCCAATATCGGGGTTTGAGTTGTGATTAGCGGGTGTGCACCTCCAAGAAAGTCATAGATTCATAGTCACAGTTCAAGTTTTCCTTGATGTCAATTCAGACCCCAACAATGTCATTGTTGAGAAGTCAACTAAGATGAGAAAGTAGGTTATGATGGTTTTAGTACTATATACAACACTATTTTTATGGAGAATTAAAATGCCACTTAATTATTGGGAAGCTAATAGATTTTTTCTCAATCAGCTTTGTCATTTTGGCCATGTTGCAAACGGTTTTGCTACAATGACATCTTAAATAAATTTGGGTAGTTTCATATTTATTTTAGGTTCACAAAATTAGTATTAAGGATAATGTTATATTTCTTGACTTAAATGCAAGTCTTGTAGCTTTTTGGATGACATGAGATATAGGTGCACAATGTATAATATTGTGAATAACCATTCTTAATATTTTTATTTTAATGTATTGAATAATAAAAACCAATCACTTTAGTAACATTTGGCACAATAAATATTATCAATTGAAAAATCAAAATTAATAAAATTGAATTCATTTATGTATACCTAATAATATCATGAATTTAGTTACAAGATCTCTACTATAATAGGATTAACATTATAAAGAGACATATTTCTCATGCTAGTTGGTTTTGATAGTTGTCTATAAATAATTGAAATAAAAAAATTGATGTGTTGCAGTGCTCTCAGGTCTGATCTTTTTGATTGAGTAAAGACTATCATTTCCTTTGTTTTATTGTTCTTCCAATTCATTTCATAAATGAATGGTAATTATAAGATATCATATCATTGTGAGAAACTAGCTAAGATGAGTAAGTAGGTTATGATGGTTTTAGTGCTAGATACAACACTATTTTTATGGTGAATTCAAATGCCACTTGATTTTTGGGGAGATAATAGGTTGTTGCTCAATCTACATTATCATTTTAGCCATGATGCAAATATTTTTCTAGAATGTCATCTTTGTTGTAATCACAATGACACTGAGAGGGGGGGTGAATTAGTGTGTTCTTTAAAATTTCTAAAACATATGATTTTAAAACCAGCAGCAGTTTAAAGCAGATAAAAGAGATACTAAATGCATCAAGAAAGCATCACACATAACACAACATTTTAACGAGGTTCACCAATGTGGCTACTCCTCAAAAAGACTGCTTGGACTACCATCCAAATCTAGTCAATGCAAAGCTACAACTTTACATAATCCTTTACCAGCACCAACTGGAAGGAGCACCAACCCCTTAACTTTATCTGCTTCAACATAATGGAGCACCAACTCCTATTTTACCAGCACCTACTGGAAAGAGGCACCAACCCATTAATCCAAGCAACAACTTGAAAGAAAATAATAAAAATTACAGAATAAAACTTTCACCTCAATTTTCATAGTCTACTGTTTTTCTGCATTCTGCTGCTTTTGCACAAAATGAGTCGCACTATTCCACCTCTTCTCTATACTTCTTTGCACTCTCTACTGCATTCAGATGATCAATCACTTCTGTAAACTGCGCACTATCACTTCAGACTTAGAACACAACTTCTGCACATCACGCTCTTATCTTCGCACAAGT